>CM062296.1:406347467-408747467 GCA_031216915.1 Pictodentalium vernedei | reverse complement strand
CATTTGCAGTAAGGATGCGATCGGCCAAAGGAAGATCCAACGGAACACCCTGTGTCAGCCAGGGAACCCTCAGCCCAAGGGTGGAGGTGACAAAGCAGGGACCGAGGAATAGGAAGTTCCAGGTCTAGCGGATGTATATTCAGACGCCAATGATCCAACAGGAAGTGTTGGAGAGGTCGGACAAACAAGCGACCAAGCGGAATGAGATCTGTCACCGAACCGCAAAGGCCCAGCATCCGAAGGAAAGTCCTGGCCGAGACCAAGGAAGACTGAAGCAGGTTCCGAGTCAAGGCGGAAAGAAACGTCGCCCGAGCATGGGGGACTGACATTACATTGTGAAGAGTGTCGAAATCCATCCCCAAATGACGAAATCGCTGAGAAGGAAGGAGATCCGACTTCTCGCGATTGACTCTGAAACCCAGTGATGCTAGTAGGCAAAGAAACTGCCTGACTCCAGAACAGCAGCATCGTGGTGCCGTTGGAGGATGTCGTCCAGGTAGGCTGACTAAGTCACAGCCGACTGAGTATGATGGAAAGCAAGCACATGTGACATCAGTCGGGTGAAGGCCCAAGGAGCCAGGTTCAAACCGAACGGGAGAGCTCTGAATTGATAGACTCGATCCCAAAACGAGAACCGAAGGTATTTCTGTGATGCCAGATGAATTGGTACATGGAAGTAGGCATCCTTCAGGTCGATACTGGCAGCAAGCAAAGTCGCCCTGATGAACTGAACGTCGAACCGACCGGAAAGTCTCCATACTGAAACGAGGAGCTATTATGTACTCATTCAGGATACTCAGATCGATGACAGGACGGAATTGGCCGTTTGTTTGGATGTTCCTGACCACCTCGATCGTCCCTTTGGAGAGGAGATTGTCGATCTTCTGCACCAGAAGGTCCCGACGTAGAGAATCGAAAGGGACCCGAGTCGGGAGGGGCACCCAAGATAAACTGGGGTGCCGCTGGAAGGACAGTCGCAGACTGGATTATATGACGTCGAGGACCCAAGTGCCCGACGTTATCTCTGTCCAACGGCCGTAAAACAGCGACAGCCTTCCCCCGACTGGAGGCGAATCGAGTTGAGAACCTTCACTTGGGGCCTCGACGGGAAACCACCACCTAGAGAAGTGACAGAGCCCTGAGACTTTCCTGCCTGAGGCTGCCAGCGAGCCTGGCCACATCGGCGCTTCTTCTGAGCAGAATGAGCAGACGGAGCCGAAGGTGTAGCCGACGTCGCCAATGAGGAAGACACAGCAGTACACTTGGCGGGCCTGGAACGACCACCACCCACAGCAGCAGGTTGATCCAGCTGCCGCAGCAAAAGCTGGTCCTTCGAATGACGAAGAACCTCGCCACGGACAGCTTCCACGGAACAACTGAAGTCCCACAAAAGAGGCAGACCTCAGAACAGCACGTTGCTCAGAAGGAAGGGATGGAGAAGAATCCAACACCACATCCCAGCTTGCCAGCTCCAAATTAGCTGTGTTACAGGCGTGAGCGTGTGTCAAGTTCATGAGAGCCTATGACAAAACGCGAAAAGGCGCCTGAGCATCATCAAACTCCCCTGGTGGAAAATATTCAGCCAGGGCAGCGATGACAATGTCCGCTAGAGATAACATACCCAGCATCTCTCGGGACAGGACCACCATAAATTCAACTACCGATATTGAGAGAACTGCCGACTTAGGCTTAGTTAACCCGAGGGAAGAAGAATCCTCATCCACTGTAGTCATCCCTTGGAAGACTAGTGGACAGACGGAATCGTAAACACGAAACCGCGATGGAGGCAGAAAGGCATCAGCTCTAGAAAAAAAAGAACCCTTGAGGGCCTTAGAACGCATTTCGGCATCTAAGCCCTGGAAGGACTCAACAACCTGAGTCGATTGCAGATGACGCAAAGCCCCAGAGCTAGAAGGCTCAACAGGGTTACGGTGCTCCACAGAGGACCGCGGCCGGACGGTCACAGATGGCTGGTCTAAAGGTTGAATGTCCAGCAATAAGCCAAAGACGAAATCCAAAGCCTGCCCCAAGACTAACGAGGGGGACCCCATCACCTTCAAGAAAATCGTCATCCTCTGTTGCAGAGGAGACGTAGCCCAATTCGGGCTGACCAGCAGAAACCTCCTGTGAATACTGTACAGTATCCAAGGGGCCAGGCGAGACACCTCGGCGACCGACCAAAGGAGGCTGTACCTCAGGAGGCACAGGGAGGCCAACTTGAGGGTTGCCAGAAAGCAACCGGGTGAGCGCCAAATCAGCCTGACGCAGGTCACCCTGAGAATCTGTCGCAGCAGCATCACCCGACGGAGTGTCCTCCCAAAGGACCCTTCTGGTAGAAGAACCCAAATCCTCAGAAGAGACCGACGTCGAACGTCGGTCGGCAGACAGAATAGGGAGACGGTGAGAAGACATCAGAGGATAGTCCTGATTGTGACGCCCAGGGGCCACACAGACCTCTGCGGAACAGAAGGTCCTGACTGCAAATCCTCTAAAGAAACCGACGGCGTACGTCAATCAGTAGCTGGACCTGGGACATGGTGAGAAGACACCGGAGGATTGTCCCAAGAATGACAGGAACCTGTCACTGGCCTCTGCACGGCAGAAGGCCCCAACTACCCATCCTCTGAGACCGACGGCAAGCATCGATCGACATCCAGACTCGGAACACAGTGAGGAATCACCGGAGGAAGGTTCCGAGAGTGACAGCTAACCGGGGCTGTCACTGACCTCTGCTGAACAGCAGGCCCTGGATGCCAATGTCCCAACCCCATCCTGCTAGTTGGCACACTAGCAGGGGAAGGAGGAACAATAAACGATTTGCTCGAGGGGCAAGGAATCGCTGCCGAAGCAACCGAACGGCTCAACCGACTAGGAGCAAACCTAGCCAGATGAGGCAGAGCAGACAGCAAACCCGCACAGCTTCACCGCGAAGCCAGGGGAAGCTGAGAGCTCACAGACACACCAGCAGATACAGCCTCGGTCCCCCGAGACTGTATACCATCCCCAGAGGAGATGGAAGAGCCACCATCATACAGAATAGGATCTGTAGTAACAATTTCCTCAGCAACTGTCGACGGCGTAGGAGGCAAATCGGAGAGGGTCACATGACCCCGGAGAAGCTCTCTACGAAAACAGACGCCTCAAGAGTGACATCAGAAGACAAAGGTCTCCACGTCAGGTATCACCGAACTAGTACCGTCAACAGTTGCAGAGGAACTTGCCACAGAAAAAGACAGATCAGCATCCTGTGTGACAGAGTCACCACATGCACTAACAGAAATGCCTGATACGGCACAGCTACCCTTACCCCGAGAACGAGGGGTTCTAGCTCTGGACAGAACCACCTTGTTAACAGAAGCCCATAATTTTGAGGACCAAACCCCACAAATACCACATGATTGGGCCTGAGTACAATTGTTACAAGTGACACATGTGGAATGAGAGTCGTCCACGTGTTTCACCTGCAAGCAAGAGGTACAAGGAATAGTCTTCGGCATAATATGAATGTGAATAATGAAATCAAGCTTCACGCCGATGGAAAACAGAACAAAGGTTGTGTTCACACGTGGGGAAAAAACAAGACTATGTGTGAAAATACAAGCAAAAATGATCAAAAATAGCATTAACTAGAGGTACTGTGAGCAAACTCACAAAGTGATACCCCCCCCCCCCCCGCACCTGAAATGTATGAGTTAGATTATCTCCCCTTGGAAATGTCAGAACAGAATTATACTGCTTCATGCACATCTTCATATGGAGTTCTTCCATTGTGTAAAGTTTCATGAAAATTCTTCAAACGATTTAGGAGGAGTTGTGCTTACAAGGATGGACAGACAGACAGACGGACGGACGGACAGACAGGGTGATTCCTATATACCTCTCCAAACTTTGTTTGCGGGGGGGGGGGGGGGGGGGGGGGGGTATAAATATCAATAATTTTGAAAGCTTGACAAAGGATACAATCCACTTGCACACAATCAGATGAAGATTAACACATACAATAAGTTGTTCACGAAGATAATAGCTAAGAATAGCACGAGTCACAAAAATTTCCGACCATGTACAATGGCAGAAATAAAAGGAATTGACATCACGGTTGTTGCGCATGCACTCGGTAAACGCAAGAGGTGTGCAGAGAGAGTACCTGTAATTTCGAGCGTTGGTCTCGCTCGACCCTTTTTTGATCATTTTCGTGCTTTTGCACTCTATTACTTTTCCAACTTGTTTGGAAAAGTTTCTTAAAAGCTTGAGGGCTTGTACTTACTTTACAGCCAACTGTAAACAATTGTGAGTAGGTTGAAAAGAAATCTAAATTTTATAGTAAATTTCCTTTCTTATTATACCTACCACAATTGTTTACTACAGGCTTGCACTACAGTGGAAGTCCCTAACTCGGATAAAATACTCTCTATTTTTGTCTTTCCCAAGCAAGTTGGGAAAGAAAAGTGGTGCAAAAGCACCAATAAAAATAAGCCAAAACTGGGTCGAGTGCAACCGGCGCAGACCCAGTACGGGACGCTCTCTCCCAAGTACAACTCCACGACTTCCGTTGCCAGTGCGCATATACCGTCTCTAAAGAATCATTCATTTTGAATCTGTAAACGTTAGAGTTATGTGATCAGCGGGGAGGAAAGATTCTTTACCCGTAAAGAAGACGGGAGGGCCTCCATGTAAACAATTGTGGTAGGTATAATAAGAAAGGAAATTTACTATAAAATTTAGATTTCTTATCAACCTACTCACAATTGTTTACTACAGGCTGAATAGACAAAAGGCTGGAGGGAATCGCATAACCAACCCCCACATAACCCTAGTGCACTGGAACCGTGAAGAAGAAGGAAGAGGTCCTGAGGCTTATCAACCATAATGTCGCAATCATTGGTAAAGGACAATGAAAAGAGACATATGAGCCTGTGTGACACACAGACAGAAAAAGGGCAGTAACAGCACAAGGCTGAAACTGACCTTCAAGAAGCCTAATGGCTATGGCAGACAACAGCCTGAGCAGAAGAAAGAGGACCCAGGGAAAAAAGGTCCTCCGACTGCTCCTGCAACTGGCGCAAATAAAAGGTGGAGAAAGTAGAAGCATTTCTCCAGTAGGCTGCCTGCATAACATCCGACAACTTGACGGAGTTAGAATAAGCCCAAGAGGTAGACAGTGCCCGCACCTCGTGGGCAGAAATACGATTGGTAATACAATCGCCAGCTGCTAAACGACTATAAGCCGTACGAATAGCAAGACAAATCCATCGAGAAATGGATTGAGGAGAGATCTTCTGTCGACCCGGAATGAGAGACAGAAAAAAACGTTTTCTGCCCTTCCGTATGAAGCGTGTCCGATCAAGATAAATGCGAATAGCACGGACCGGACAGAGCAAAGGGCGAGTACCCTCAACAGAGGGAAGAGCCCCGATACAGATAGGAGGAGGAGTAGTATCTGGTAACTGATTCTTAGCCAAAAAGGAGCAATCAGTGGTAAAAGTAACACTGTTGGGAGAGCTCCTAAAAAAGGCCGGGTCAACCGAGAGGGCATGAAGCTCACTAAACCGTCTGGCCGAAGCAAATGCCATCAGAAAAGCCGTCTTATATGTGAGAAAATGCATATCCACCTGGGATAAAGGTTCGAACGGCGCCCCCCCCCCCCCCCCCCCCCCCCCCCCAAGCAAAGCAGCACCCACGAAAGATTCCATCGTGGAGTAAGCTGCAAAGTCCGAGGCCTTTTCAAAGAAAAGTGGCAAACAAGCTAGGAGAGGTAAGGATTAGTGCCGATACGACGCTTCCCCACATAAGAAAAAGTCTCTGAAAGCATAGACCTGTTACCCTTGATGGTAACAGGCTGGAGACCCCGAGAATCAAACAGATACACCAGAAACTCCGCAATCTGTGAAATCGAAGGATTGGCATAATCAACAGAGTGATCAGCACACCAACAACAGAAGACCTTCCATTTAGCTGCATAAGCTAAACCAGTGGAGTGCCTCCTTGAAGAAGAAATGCACTCCACTGCTCGTCTCGAAAAACCTCTACGGAGGAGACAGGACCTGACAAAAGATATGCGTGAAGGCACAATGAAGTCGAGTCGACGTGAAACCTCCTCGGGCGACCTTGACAAAGAAGGTCGTGACGTAGCGGGAGACGTGCCGGAACCGCCGCCATCAGCGAGCGGAGCTGATTGATCCACACCCGCTGAGGCGACAGGGGAGCGATCAGAATGATTCGACAACTGCAGGCTCGAATTTTGGCGAGAACCTGAGGAAGAATCGGAACCGGCGGGAAGGCGTAGCCGACTAGACCGTTCCAATCGAGTGACAGAGCGTCCACGGCAAAAGCCAGAGGATCTGGACACGGGGACACGAAAGTGTCCACCTGATGGTTCCAACGAGTCGCAAAGATGTCGATGTGGGGACGTCCCCAGAGATCGCAAAGCGACTGGAACACTGCCCTGTGAAGTATCCACTCGGTGGAAATAACCCTGCCCTGTCGGGACAGGGAGTCGGCTAGGACGTTCAGACGACCGGGAATGTGACGAACAACCACTCCGGCGTGAACATCCTGAGCGAGCAGTAGAAGATCCCGAGCTAACTCGTACATCGGAAGCGAGTGCGTGCCGCCCTGGTTCCGAATGTAAGCAACCACCGTCGAATTGTCGGATAGTAGAAGGACCTGGCGATTCGACAGGTGAGGGATCCACTGCCTGAAACTCAGAAGAAGAGCAAGAAGCTCCTTCTGGTTGATGTGTAGAGCTGCTTGATCCTGGTCCCACATCCCGTGTAGGGAAAGACCGAGAGGATCCAACGTCGCACCCCATCCGAGATCGCTGGCATCTGCCGTCAGAACGCGATAGGACGTGGGTAAGTCCAGCAGAACACCCTGCGTAATCCACTGAACATCTGTCCAGGGAAGAAGGTGAGGATACAGAGAGTCCGGAAACGGAAGCACCTGATCCAGAGAATCTACATTCGGCCTCCAACGACTGAGCAGAAAGTGTTGGAGAGGCCTGACACGCAGCCGACCTAGAGGAATGAGATCCGTCACTGAACCGCAGAGACCGATCAGCCGGAGAAAACTCCGAGCGGTCGCGGACCTGGACTGGGACAGAGTCAGAGCAAAAGCTGAGAGAATCACAGCCTTGGCCTGGGGAACAGCCACCAAATTGAATTTGGTTTGGAAAGACATCCCCAGATGACAAAATGACTGAGAAGGGACCAGGTCCGACTTCTCCTCGTTGACTCTGAATCCTAGCGACGTGAGCAAGCTCAACAGAGTGGCGACATCCGATTCCAGTAAGGCAGCATTGGAATGCCTCTGGAGGATATCGTCCAGATATGCCGAAGTAGTCACCCTGGACTGTGTGCGATGGAACGCTATCACATGCGACATCAGTCTGGTGAACGCCCAAGGAGCCAGGTTGAGGCCGAAAGGCATGGCCTTGAACTGGTAAACTCGCCCCAGAAAAGTGAACCTGAGATACTTCCGTGACGCCCGATGCATCGGAACGTGGAAGTAAGCGTCTCGCAGGTCGATGCTGGCTGCGAAATCTCCCTGGTGAATTGATTGGCAGACCGATCTGAAAGTCTCCATGCTGAACTTGGGAGCAATGATAGACTGGTTCAGGATACTCAGATCGATAACCGGTCGGAGTCGGCCGTCCTTCTTTGGCACCAAGAACAGGCGGGAATAGAAACCCACTGACTGAACGTTCTTGACGACCTCGATCGCCCCCTTTGCCAGGAGATTGGCAATCTCCGTGGACAAAAGTTCCCGACGTAAAACGTCTGAAGGAACTGTGGTTGGAAGAAGCATCCTGGACAGAGTGGGGTGCCGTCGGAAGGATATGCGCAGCCCGGACCGAACAACATCTAACACCCATGGATCGGATGTGATGGTGGTCCAATGGTCTGCGAACACTGCTATCCTTCCTCCAACCTGGGACGAGTCGAGGTGAGGGCCTTCATTTCGAGCCCTGACGAGGCCCGCGAGAGGAGAAACCACCTCCTCTGCTAAATGAAGAATCCTGAGACTTCCCTCGATTCTGCCGACCCCTACCTTTACCCCGTGAGTAAGAAGTAGAGGCGGTGGCAGAAGGACCAGCCTTTTGCTTCACAGAGGAAGCAGAAGGGTACTTGTTAGGCTTGGAACGGCCCTTGCCTCCCCGAGAAGGCTGATCAAGCTGACGAAACAGCAGCTGATCTTTGGAATGACGTAGGACGTCATCCCGGACCGTCGACACGGAACCATGGAAAAGTTGCGGACCTGCCAAAGAAGCAGATCTAAGAGTAGCACGCTGCTCCTCGGGAAGGGATCGTCCTGTGTCCAGCACAGCGTCCCTTCGAACTAATTCCAAATTCGCCGTGTTACAGGCATGCGTGTGAGTAAGGTGCATAAGCGCCTTGGACAGCACACGCAAAGGAGCCTGTACCTCGTCAAACTTATCTGGAGGCAGATAAGCAGCCAAAGCTGAGACGACGTGATCTGAGAGAGAAAGCATGCCAAGCATCTCTCTAGATAAGCCCAACGTGGACTCCAGAGTCGTCATTGGAATGACGGCAGACTTGGGCTTGGAAAGCCCGAGGGAAGTGGAGTCCTGATCCAGAACCGTCAAAGCCTGGCAGACTGACGGATTGGCGGAATCGTAGGAACGAGAACGCACAGGAGGCAAAAAGGTGTCAACCCTGGTGAAGAACGAAGTCTTCAAAGCCTTGGAATTCAGCTTGGCATCCAATGCTGAAAAAGCTTCAACCACCTGTACCGACTGGCACGGTTGAAGGCGCCCAGAAGCAGGTTGCTCCATAGGCTGTTGGCGCGCGACCGATGATCGCGGCCAGGCTGACACTGTCGGCTGGTTAGCAGGTTTGAGCTCAGGCAGAAACCCAAAGACAAAGTCAAGAGCCGCCCCCAAGTCCGAAGACTGCTGGCCCTCGACCTCAAGCACGTCGGACTCCTCCCCAGAGTCGGAAGACACATAGCCCATCGTGGGCAAACCAGCCGATGCCTCCCATGGTGTCGTGACACCAGAGGAATCGGAAACCGGCCTGTTTCCAATCCCGGGAGGCGGCGCCATAGGAGACGCCTGGAAACCACCCATGGCCTCGCTGGAAGCAACAGGAAGGCTCTTAGAAAGAACCTGAGTGAGTAAGGAGAGGGCCTCCCTAAGCTCACTGCCTGTACCGACCGGTTCGACAGGGGAGCGAACCGGCAAAGTGGCTTCACCTCTGACCCTCTTAACCAGCGAAGGGTCACGATCCTCCAAAACACCCGACGCGGGACGACGGGCGGCAGCCGAAACATCTGAAGGCAGACATGTATAGGAGTACGAAGCACCCCGAGGATCAATATTGCGAGAACTCATGAGAGTCACCGCGGACCTCTGCGGGGCAGAAGGTCTAGGCTGCACAAAAGGCGTTGATCCCCCAAAACTGGTCGTGTGACCAGAGTGAGTAGACGGAAATGCCACGGAGTTCATAGTGTTTCCACTACGAACATCCAAATCCAAAGACACAACTGTGGTGCTCGACGGCGAAGAGACCACAGCGATGGGCTCGGCCGGCAGCCCCTTCCGACTTCGCCGAGTTGAAGTCAGGGAAGGCTGAGGCCGATATCCCACGTCTACAGTATCGGACAGTCCTGCAGTCCCCTGCCGCGAAAAGCCGCGGCCGGCTGAAACAGACAACGAAGCAGACGGGCCAGCAGCAGTAGTAGATACGTCGAGAGTCGTTGAGGCTGGTGAAAAAGAGGAGAGAGCACACCGGCTTGGCTCCGAAGGAGGAGTCACAACCCTAGTGACAGCCTCAGATGCCGACTGGAGGGGGACCGTAGTCCCGGAACCAGGCATCTCTACACCAGAACACTCAACGACTCCCGCAGTATCCACCACAGGAAAAGACTGCACATCCCCCACGGAGGAGGAATAACTCTCATCACCAGACAAAGTCGGTTCGGGAGGCCCCGAACGACCACGTTCTCCTTTCCCGCGGGAACGGGAGGCACGGCCACGAGAACGAGCGACACGGTTTACTGACGCCCAGAAGGTGGAAGACCATGTTCCACAGACACCACACGGCCGCTAGGCCGAACACCCATTACAGGAGGAACAAGACGAATGTACATCGTCCACATGCTTTGGCAGCAGACATTGCCCACAAGGAATTGTCCTGGGCATGATAGAGGTGAGAGGAGCAGAGAAGGTGAGATGAGAAAACAGAACACCCCCAAAGAAGAGAGAAAGGTGACAGAAACAAAGACCCCAGACGGTCGACCGGGAACCACCCAACAGGAAGACTACTCTCAAAAGAAAGAAGAAACACTGTAGGAGTGGTACCCCGCTGACACCTAACTCTAACACAATAAGAAAATTTTGCAAAAAAAGCATTAAAAGCATTAACAATAATTGTGAAAAATCTAAGTCCGAACCGCGTGGCATGCGAAATTCGCGCGCGACTCGAGAGAGAGCAAATAAATATACATTATGGACATATAATAGAAAAGAGAATATATAAAACACTGTTCCTGAGAATACAAAGGATACACTGTGGTATAATGAATCAGGAATCATCAAACATCGAGCTGGTGGAACACTGATAAGCGTGCAAAAACATCTCGACACGAAGCAGATTATAAAAAGAATGAGTCTTTAGAGACGGTATATGCGCACTGGCAACGGAAGTCGTGGAGTTGTACTTGGGAGAGAGCGTCCCGTACTGGGTCTGCGCCGGTTGCACTCGACCCAGTTTTGGCTTATTTTTATTGGTGCTTTTGCACCACTTTTCTTTCCCAACTTGCTTGGGAAAGACAAAAATAAGAGAGTATTTTATCCGAGTTAGGGACTTCCACTGTAGTGCAAGCCTGTAGTAAACAATTGTGAGTAGGTTGATAAGAAATTGGGAAGCGTTCAGTGGTAGTTTGGAATAGAATATCTGAAAATGCTTTTTGATATTCAGATTCACAATTCAATTCCAAGCATATTTTTTGTTATAAGGTTGCTGTAAATTTTACCCAATCCCTGTTTCAGTTGCATAGAGATAGGTGCCACCGAAAAAAAAACCCTTTCATTTTTTCAGAATCTCGAGGTTTAAGTGACAATTTACTCCATTCCTAACTGATTGAGCACTGAATGTTGTCTATGGATGCATCCAGCAGGCAAAGTATAACAACTTTTGTTTTATATGTTATTATTAAAAGTTTAAGTCTTGGCAGATTTGACAGTTCCCATGCGGGTACTGTCAGAATAATTGTTATTTTTGTAAAATCAATCCCCGAATATTGGTGAGCATGCGGTGATCTTTCGGTCCTATATAAAGGTGCAAATAGTTAAGGTTGAACAGTTCATCAAACAGGGGACGAATAGTCACCTCAGTTTCCACGCGATCAACAGTGTTTCCACCTATTCGCAGCACTCGACAGAGATACTAAACTGTCAACCAGGGATAGTAGAACACATTATGGGAATTTCAAGTAGCTGCCCTGGGTGGTCTGGATACAATTGGCGTATATCCGACACTGGCGTCTGTTGAATTTAGCCAAATGATGTTTTTTTTTTTGTCGCTGGGTCGAATTGTCAGTTTTTGTTGGGACGGTCTACAAATAAACAGATTAACTCCAAACTTTCAGTCCTATTTAAAGCTGCGTATAAAGTTGAACAGTTCATCAAATAGACAGAAATAATGTCAAAGTCGACCGGTGACAGGTAAATAATGAATGGAAACATCAGTGCATTGAGAATAGAGAAGGGGCGAATCGTCCCCTCGGTTTTCATGCGATCCACGATGTTCCTCCCGGGCCCCGGCACCCGACAAAGATACTGAAGTGTTGGGCAGGGATAATAGAAGAAATTCTGAAAATTTTATGTAGCTACCTTCAGCGGTCTGGACGCAATGGATGTATGACCGACAGTGGTGGTATATTTAGTCTGTGTGAGACACACAGACTATTGTTTTTGTATGGATTCTTTTTTTTCTTTTTTTATTATTAGTCTGTGTGAAACACACATACTATTGTTTTTGTACGGTTTCTTTTTCTTTTCTTTTTTTTCTTTTTCTTCCTCTTCTTATCCTCCTGTCTTCTGTCTTCTATGCACTTCCTTGTCCTCATGATAACTCGAAAACAAATCGTCCTATCTCGCTGATGTTTGGCATACTGGTGGACAGCCAAAAGTCCTTGGCCACCTATGTTTTTCAGGTCACTAGAGCCACTGAGTATGGCCCAGTTGGCCACAGGGCTTTCACAGCCTCCAATTTCCTGATACAGTAAATTCTCACCAAGCAATACGATGCTATGTTATTCACACTGGAGATAATGTAAACATCCGTGGAGTGAGCTGTCAAAAAATGAAATGTAATCTACTAATCTTGTTATGATAATGGGATGTAAGTTCCTGGAACTAAGTTGAGAGAAACCCTTTGCCTTGCAAGGAAATAAATTATAAATTATTCAGTTCAATGCTTTTGACCCTCTCAAGACTACAATGTGGACTGCACATATTTTATTTCAGGCAGAATAAAGTTACCCTTTCCATAAAACTGCACAGAATAATTGTTGAAACCTATCACAAAACTGTCAGGATGCCAATAACAATGCAATACTGACATGGTCGACTGTACTGTTAACTGTATTAGTGCTATGACTGTTTAAAATCATTTGTTAGAGGATTTCTATAGTCTTTCACTGCACTCGGCTCAGTCTCACCGTGAGTGCAGAAACCTTTGGTGCCAAAGTTCCATTAAGAGAATGTCTCTGATTTGTGCCATTCCATCCCTCCAGAGTGCAAAAGCAGGTACCGTCAGCTGAGAAGCTTAATGTTTTTCACTTTATTTTCTGTAACATTTAATTCTATGTGGAATGGGACACCTTTTCAATGTACCTTCCAAAGTAAGAGATCCTTAACCCTTTAGCCAACATAACAGCGAAAACCGGTCAACATTATTCACAGAAATGTCTATTCAGTTTTAATTACCTTTTTGCTTGAAAAACATAGCTTATGACCTTTTATTGGATTGAGCTCATTTTTTAAAGGATTATTTATTTATTGGTGTTTAATGTCACATATTTCTGCACAATGGCTAATCATGACCACAACAGTTTTTCAGGTGGAGGAAGTCAGAGTACCCGGGAAGAACCACCGGGCAACAACAAGCAACTGTCAGATCCCCCACATACTAACTCCACACAGGCAGGGTTAGCATTGGTTGAAGACAGGTGCACCATTGATGTGCAGTATGCTTTAGAACACAGCACCACCATGCACCCAAGTGGGCAATGAGGTGAAGTGTCCTGCCCAAGAACAGAGCCTGCACCTCTGCCAACTGAGCCACTGCGCCCCCATTTAAAGGATTAAAATGGAGTATTTAAAGGGAATATTTTAACCCTCTGAAGATCTTAATATGGGGGCATTATTCAGAAAAACTGTGAAATGCATTTTATTACACCTTAATGCATTTCTAAAGTTTATGAATGTTTTTCATCACTCAAATTAGAGGGCTGAACCAAAAATATCCATTTGATTCGTGTATCAAACCCTTTGAATGCTGGTCAAATATATGCCATTTCTGGTTTCTTATAAAAATGTTCTGATTCCTGTATGAATATCTGTAAAAACTGCTAACGAAAACCAACTCTGATTTGTTAAAAAATATTTTACTCCCAAGAATAAGCCTCTATGAATTCTCTTTCTTTATAGTTTATTCCTGATACTTTAACCCTTTTCACACAGACTTGAATTTACTGGTGGCAGTAAATTCTCTTTCTCTAGTTTGTAATTGCATCTTATCTCATCTCAGTACGAGTTAGCATGAGAATGCTGGTGAGGTCAAACGCTCATTGCATGCAGTCACCATTTTCTTAGAAACAAAAAAATCAACATCAGAAAATTACAAGACCATAATTGTAGTTTGTCCGTATGGCTTTCAAAAAAGTTTATCAACAAATCTTGAGTAACTGATACAGAAGATACTACAAACCATGGAAGGAAAACTTCTTCAGGAATTTTCAAGAAGGCTAGATCTCAAGACCTGCATTTGGGGAGATCACCTTTGTCTTTGGCTGATGTCTGCAATCAGACATCAAAATAGCCACCTCAGCTTCGGTGTTTGGCAGTCTGCAATCGGAAGACCACAAAACCCTATCATTATAATTGGATACAGGCATACACCATGTCTCAATTGCTGATACCAAGTCTCCATCCACCCCGGGAGAATGTCAGTCATCAGTAACAATGGTTGGACAGGATGCCATTTTGCATTACTTGACTTCAGTCCTGCAGGAATCGTCTGAAACAAAGTTTGATACATTCACCAGCTGCCTCAGATCTCCAACATCATCAAAATGACATTGCCCTTCTATGACTTTGGATCATCTTTCATTTGACTGATAAAAAATTGATCTTCATCCATCACAATGGCTCAAAGAACAGGACCAGGATGCTGACTACCTCTGCACTATTTAGAAAGATGTTGAATTTCTGTAAGAAATGTAAGAAATGGGACCACCCCTTACAGAAAAGCTGGCTAACATCGTCAATAGTCTGATAGATAGGGGCCACAATGAGGATAGACAGAAATTGATAATAGCCAAGTATGCCAGGCAACAAAATGTGCAGCACCTACCTGTACCCTAATTAAATCGGGAGATCTGGAGTAAGGTGAACCTTCATCCCAGGCATGTGATGTGTGACTCTAAGAGGATCCATCTAAGATCCGACAAAAGCACACATGACACTTTTCCGTACCCCAGTAACACTGGGGCAACAGGGAGTGTGAAAGAAAGGTGGAGAAAAATGTCAAACTTTTACTTGACGCAGTGAGCATGAACAATGCAGCACATCAAGAACTGAATATGTGTCGCAAGGAATTATTTTCATGGAAACCTCAAGAGTTGATATGCTCCATTGTGCTCAGTTGGAAAGAATGATTCTGACATGCTCTTCAGGGACTACCTTGCCAAAACTATCAAGGACATGAATAAGACTGACCCAGTGGGACAGGATATGATCTAGCAATACCACTGGTGCCCTCAGCAGTTTAACTGGTAGAGTGCTGGAAGCCCATATTTGGGCTTTGTCCTGAAGTACAGGTACTGCAACTTAAAGGCTTCATATTTTGAGGAATTGCTTCATATTATCTTTAAAATGAAATCATGTAATCTGTATGGTCTGGCCTTCTTACAATTGATGGGAGAGTGCCTACAGGCACTCTCCCATCAATTGTAATAAGGCAAAAACATGTGAACAATTTTTGATGACCAAAAATAATTTAGCACTCTACCAGTTAAGGGTAAGAGTAAATCAGCATGCACAAGCAAGTTTTTTTGTCGGGTCAGGCCATCCACAGGCAGATGGAAACAATATCTTCATATACAGAAAGTAACATCATTAGCTTCCACAACTACAGGCTCCACAATGATGATGGCCACAACCAACCAAGGACAATTGAAGGTGAGTGCTTATGATAATAATATTGAAGATTGGGAACAATACTTGGTTGATCTAGCTGGTCGACTGCAATATCAAGTCCAAAAGTGTCAGCAGTTCAAATCAGACAAACGGATTTTGGGTACTTCTCAGTCAGTTACAGGTTCCATACCAGAATAACTTTAATGAAACTGAGAGGGGGGGGGGGGGTGGCTCAGTTGGCAGAGGTGCAGGCTGCAAGCCGAGAGGTCTTCAGTTCGAATCCCACCTGCGGCAACCGCATTGTGTCCTTGGGCAAGATACTTCACCCCCATTGCCCATGTGAGGGCATGCTGACGTTGTGTATTAAGGCATACTGCACGCCGATGGTGCACCTGTCTTCAACCAATGCTAACCCTGCTTGTGTGGAGTTGGTATGTTAGGGAGCTGACAGTTGCTCGCCATTGCTCAGTGGTTCTCTCCGGGTACTCCGGCTTCCTCCACCCGTAAAACTGTCAAGGTCATGGTTAGCCATTGTGCAGATATATGTGACCTTAAACACCAATAAATAAATAAATAAATATAAATAATGAAACTGAGCTCATTTTATTAGCTCTAAGATAGAAACAATGTTAGATAAAGGTGTTATTTCCACAGCTACTCCTGACTGTCATGATGAATACATCTCTCCACAATCTTTGTCCAGTGGAAAAAGGATGGTTCTTATGACCTGATATCAAACTTTAACCAATTAATGATAACACTAAGAAACATTGTTTTAAGATGCAAAGTTTAAAATCAGCATTAAACTTAGACAAACCATTGCTTCATGGCTTTGGTTGATTTGAAGGATGCATATTATATGATTCTTATTGATAAAAATCATCAAATATTTCTTTGATTCCATTAGGAGGGTGTGAAATACCAGTTTCGTGCCCTACTCAATGGATTATCATCTGGATCACATATTTTCACAAAAATTACAAAAGTATTTTTTGCATATGTTCGGTCCTTAGGACACCTAAAATACCTCATACATTGATGACTCCTCACTTGTTCGGGAGGATTTACAAGGCTGTCAGTCAAATGCCAAACAGATAGTCGCCTTGGGGGTACAGTTAAGCTTTATTATCCACCCTGATAAATCTTAACTTCATATATGGGATACTTTCCTTGATTACTTGGACATGTTAGTCTCTTGGACATCAACACAAGCATCTGATATCAAAACCAAATGTGAATCATTGTTACAAAAACAGACTGCCCCCATCCAGGAAATAGCTGAATTGGTGGATAGAATAGTTGCCAGTTTTTCTTGTGTTCAGTTTGGCAAATTGTTCTGCAGGAACTCTGACAAAGCAAAAAGTAAAGCACATAAACTCTCCAAAGGAGATTTTATTCAGCTTATGACACTACAATATTGGGCAAACAATACTGCTACCACATCTACTCCCATTGTTCGACCTAATCCTGATATTATTCTCTGATTTTGCTTGGAGAAGTGTGTGTGCGCATGATAAAACTAGGGGGATTGGGGAAATTGTGTGTGTGTAGGGGGGGGAGGGAAATTTATCTTCCAAAGAAACACACATGCACATCATCGATTCAAAGAGAACTAACTTCAGTGGATCTTACACTAAAAAATCATTTTGCATTGCCTGCCATAACAAACATATCCTAATTCAGATTGACAATACCACAACTGTTAGCTATATCAGCTATCTGGCAGCACAAAAGAGCAGTACAACAGAATCACTCAATATATGCAGCCCTGGTCAATTTGTGACTCTCTGTGGCCCCATACAAAGTGTGTTGAATGTCAAAGCTCACCAAAGTCACTTTCAACAATGGAAAGCTAAATCCAAAACCATCTAACAACATAAACTGTATTTGGGATACACAATCCATCGATCTCTTTGCATCCTGATTGAACTACCATCTTCAGCCCTTTGTCTCTTGAAAATCTGATTCTAAAGCCATTGCTATTGATGCATTCACTTTGCCTTGGCAACGGAACTTGATTTTTTTATTTACCACCATTCAGTTTACTTGCTAGAATTCTACAGAAAATTGAGCAAGAGAAAGTGGATGCTGTAGTAGTTGCACCTGTGTGGAAGATGCAAGCAAGGCTGGTCTTTAAAATTAGCTAGAATATTCATTGACTATACCCTTTTATTTTACCCATGGGAAAACTCACCTTAAACCTGTCTTAAGGTCAATGTGATCCTGTGAAAAAAATCGGATGGATGGCTAGCAGATTGTCCAGCAAAGCCTCCAAAAAGCAACAGATTTCTTCCGGAGCTACAAAGATCCACATATCCTCTTGGTGTAGAGCTGGGTCGGTGTTTTTCAGTGGTGTTTTCGGTATGGTTTCGGACCACCATCAAAAAACCACATTGCATTAATTTGAAAACACTGACATTTTCGGTGGCAGGTAAAATCCATTCTCCATTGTGCATTTTTATAGTTTTGATATTTAACAATGGCAGAACAGGCTAAAAGTCCGTGGGTTACAGAATTTGAACGAATGGACAAGGAGAAATGCAAATGTAAACTTTGTGACAAAGTCAAATCACATTATCAGCTTCACGAGGCAATACTTCTAATCTTAAAGGGCAATAAAGGCCATATAAAGTCCTTGCACAAAAAAACAATTTACTGAAATTCAACGATCCATTTAGAGGTGTGCTGATACCAGTGTTATCAGTTTTGCCGATACTGATAACCACTGTTCTAGATATCGGCCGATACCGATATTTCACTGACTTGGGAATAAGCACATGTGAAGTCAACCTGTCAAATCAGCAAACATTGATGGCATGTTGTAATTTATACAGTGTTTTCTTGGTACCGATAGTCAGTACGAGTTTCGTTGCAGATCACATCAAAGAAAAAAAAACTGGAAATAATACATACTACCATGTGTATTGGAAGAAATTTTACCCAATAATTAACTGGTAGAGTGCTAAATTATTTTGAGATTGCAAAAATTTGTTGACAGTTTGCCTTGTTAAAATTTATGGGAGAGTGCCTATTGGCACTCTCCTATAAATTCTAAGAAGGTAAATCTTTACAGAAGAAATGAGTTCTCTTCAAAGAAAATGTGAAGCACAACTGCAGAATGTTAAGCTTTTCAATTGTGATATATGGACGTCAGGTTGGAGCTCAAAAATGGGCTTCCAGTACTCTACCAGTTAACTTTAAAAAAAATACCTATTATGATTATGTCATATTGTTAAAAATGTCTCTGGGAATTGTTTTACATGACAACCAAGAGAAACCGAAACCAGCTTTTTAAAGCAGATGATAGGAAACCCAAATATTAACCCAGGTACTCCATTTGAACAAAACTGAATCTGCCACCCCCCCCCCCACCCCCCCCCCCTCCCCTCCCAGAGATGTTGTATACCAAATATGAAAGCATTCTGACTGGTGAATCTGAAGCAGAAAATGTTTTAAAGAAATTTCCTCATATTGCACTAAGTTAAAATTTGGGCTTCCATAGCGAGCCAAAATATTAACCTAGGGACCCGATGTGAACCAAATATGAAACTATTCTGACTAGTGGATCTGAAGAAGATGATTTTTAAGATTATTCCCCATATTGCCCTAAGTTAAAAATTCGGGCTCCTGTATGAGGCCAAATATGAACAAAGGGGCTTCATTTTAACAAACTTGTATCTGACCCCCTTATGGATGTTGTATGCCAAATATCAAAAGATTTTGACCATTGGTTCTTGAGAAAATATTTTTTAAAATTTAACCATAGCGATTTCAAATATTAACCTATGGACCCGATTTGAACAAACTTGAATATTGACCCCCACCCCCTCAGACAGCATTCTGACTGGTGCATCTGAAGAAGAAGATTATTAAAGAAACTTCCTCATTTTGCACCAAATTAAAATTTGGGCTACCATAGCGAGCCCAAATATTAACCTAGGGACCTGATGTGAACAATTTTGAAACTGACCCGAATATCACAAGATTCTGACCATTGGTTCTGAAGAAAATATTTTAAAAATTTTTTGCAAATATGCTGAGCATTTTTTTCATTGAGCTCTGTCAAACAAGATTGAAATGGTTAAATTTCTAGTTGCATTATGGGAAATTACTTGCATTTACCTCTTGAAATTTCTTTTATTTTTACTTCAGTGTGTCAAACATTAAGCAGAGGATTTATAATTATGTTGATCACATTAGTGGACCCGCACCTCCAGATGTTGATTACCATGTCCAATAAGACCAGTAGAGCAGGACATTTCTGCCACATTGAACAGACACTGGTCCATTTCTAAGGTTTTCAACAAGGATGGAAAAAATGGTAATAGCTGTAGCACATATGTGAATGCCATTTCACACTTTTGCTTTTGCTCTATTGAATTCATTTGGAGGAAAATTGAGTAGCTGTGCGTGTGATTATTGCGGAAAATAAATATCGGTCACGTAGGAATTTCTATGCCAAAAGCAAACTGGATAGAGACATATCGCTGCCAAAAACACATGAAAAGAAAGATATAGAGCACATCCAAATATTATTTAGGGAAGGGGATAATTCACTATTAACCTGCATAGTATTAACAAGACATTTTTCATCAAATCTAGTCATGGCTGCTCTGAAGCATCCATGAATAGATTTGATGAAAAAAATTCACCTAAATTTAACCCAAGAAATCACTGATGAAAAAAATAGATTCAATTGACAGGGAGAAAATTGGATTACATATGCCCAAATTATAATTATTACAGGAGTAAGAGAAATCCTGTCCTGGCAGGAATATCTGCTAGTAGCAGCAGCAAGCAGTTAACCCATCTACGCCAAGGTTGAATTCATCCATCAAAGTGCAATAATTCCAACAGAATTTGAAACAAAAGCGATATATCTTAATAGACCACTCTGCTCTCTGTCAAACAATATATACATATTCAGTTATGCAGTGGACTAATCCTGTGAATTGATGAATAGCTCGTAGAGTTCTGTCAAACAAGATACAACAAAGTAAAATCTTATGTTGGAAAAGCTGAGGCCAGAGATGTTCATGAAGCTAGAGAGAGATTTTCAGAATAATTCTTTGACAAATTATTTATTTATTTATTTATTGGTGTTTAATGTCACATACTTATACACAATGGCTAATCGTGACCGTGACAGTTTTACGGGTGGAGGAAGCCGGAGTACCCGGAGAGAACCACCGAGCAACGACGAGCAGCTGTCAGCTCTCCAACATCGTAACTCTGAACTCTGCACCGCAGCACGGGTAGGGTTAGATTGGTTGAAGACATGCGCACCATCGACGTGCAGTACGCCTCAGTACACAGCGTCATCGTACCCCCATGTAGGCAATCGGGGTGAAGTGTCTTGCCCAAGGACACAACGCGGTTGCCGCAGGTGGGATTCGAACCGAGGACCTCTCGGCTTGCAGCCTGCACCTCTACCAACTGAGCCACCGCGCCCCCCTTTGACAAATCACAATATTTTTATTCATTTAACCCTTTACTCAACATAATGGCCAAAACGGTCATCACTATTTACAATGAAAGTGTCAATGAAACTGTAGCTTAACCTGACTGTGTGTTGTGTTTGATGAAAAGGATAATGGTCAATGTTTATGAAAGGATTATGAAATATGACAAGAATTGTGATAATTGAGAATATGTTAATTTCTGTTTCCTGTATGCTATGTTTTCAATAAAAAAATTTTGAGGTGTATAGACTGTACTAAAGAATTGAGGGTTGGATTAATGTGGCCCTCAAAGTTAATGTATGTCAACCAAAGTTACCAAGTTGCAGTGAAATTATTACGAAATGAGCCATCCTATCAAGTTACAATGAAATTCCTTCATAAATACAACCTGTAGACTGTGCTAAAGGTTTTTGGGCTTTGGGCCTGTGTACCCATCACGGTTGACCCATCACAACAAAAGGGGACGGCCTCATCTAGACATTATACTGAGTCATCCTACAAAGTTACAATGAAATCCCTTTGTAAATACAACCTGTAGTATGTGCTAATGGTTTTTGGGCATCAGGGCCCCTGTAGCCATCACAGTTGACCGATCATGACCAAAAGGGGACGTTCTCATCTAGACATTATATTGAGTCTTCCTACTAAGCTACAATAAAATCCCTCCATAAATACAACCTGTAGACTGTGCTAAAGGTTTTCGGTTTTGGGCTAGGGCAGCTGTCACGGTTGACAGATCACAACCAAATGTGAAAGTTCTCATCTAGACATCATATGGAGTCATCCTACCATAGCGAGCCCAATTTGTTTTTGTTTCCAAAGCAGATCGGGATTTCAAAGAAGTTAGAATGAAATCCCTCCATATTAAATATGATCTGTAGACTGTGCTAAAAGTTTTTGGGCTTTGGGCTTGCACAGCCATCATGGTTGACCGATCGCAACCAAAAAGGGCCGTTCTGATCTAGACTTATACGGAGTCATCCTATCAAGTTACAATGAAATCCTTTCATAAATACGACCTGTAGTCTGTGCTAAAGGTTTTCAAGCTTTAGGCTTGCACGGCCATCATGGTTGACCAACCGCGACCAAAAGGGGATTTCTCATCTAGACGTGACCTAGAACCTGCATATGAAATTTTGTGATGATCGGACGAGAACTACAGGGTGTAGCCTGTGCTAAATAAAATATGAACAGACTCAGAGACTAACAGACACACAGACCTCCGCACATGTCATGGCAATAGCTTATCTTGACTTTGTCAAGTTCAGCTAAGAATGAAAATATTCAGTTATTCAATAATTTTGTTTGCAAATGTCGTCTGACTTTCGTGTTTGGTAAAAGGTTAAGAAGATTTACTCTATGAGCCACATGCAATTAATAGAGCAAATATTTATAGCACATGTAAATGAACAGTAAATGGTTTGGTGTTTCAAAATTATATGAAAATAAGAGGGTTATTCTAACAGGCAGTACCAATTGAATTGGATACCCTGTATTTGTTTCCAAAGCAGATCGGGATTTCAAAGAAGATGCATTTACCTGCAGAGTAAAGAGAGTTCCTCCAGCTAGTAAGTGTCTATTCCTGTCTCTCTCAGTTTTTTATTGTTTGCGAAATCTTTTTTCCTCATTATATTTTTAAAAAGCACAATGGGGGTTATGCTAAAACTAAAAAAATATAAATTTTATAGTAAATTTCCTTTTCTTATTATACCTACCGCAATTGTTTACTACAGGCTTGCACTACAGTGGAAGACCCCTAACTCGGTTAAAATACTCTCTATTTTAATCTTTCCCAAGAGATGTGGAAAAGAAAAGTGGTGTAAAAAACACCACGAAAAAATAAGCCAAAACTGGGCTGAGCGCCATTGGTTCACACCCAGTATGGGTGTAAAAAACACCACTAAAAAATAAGCCAAAACTGGGCCGTGCGCCATTGGCTCACACCCTGTATGGGACGCTCTTCCCTTTGTACAAATCCACGACTTCCGTTAACCAATGTGCAAAGCGTCATCAATTCATCATTCTTTTAAGTCCGCCAACATAGGAGTTATGTGATCAGCGGGGAGGAAGGATTCTTACCCGAATAAGAAGACGGGAGGGCCTCCATGTAAACAATTGTGGTAGGTATAATAAGAAAGGAAATTTACTATAAAATTTATATTTCTTATCAACCTACCTTACAATTGTTTACTACAGGCAGAATAGACAATAGGATGGAGGGAATCACATAACCAACCCACACATAACTCAATTGCACTGGAACCGTGGACCGAGGAAGAGATCCCTTGTCCTATCAAACCATAGCATCACAAACATTAGTAAAAGACAATGAAAGATGAGGCATATGGTGATGTGCGACGCACAAACAGAAAGGGCAGTAACAGGAACTGACCGTGTAAGAAGCTGAATGGCTGGGATAAACAACAGCCTGAGCAGAAGAAAGAGGGCCTGAAGAGGGCAGAAGAAAGAGAACAAAGGTCCTCTGTCTGCTCCTGCAACTGTCGCAGATAAATGGAGAAGGTAGCATTTCTCCACTAGGCTGCCAGCATAACATCCGACAACATGACAGAGTTAGAATAAGCCCAAGGCATGCACCTCGTGGCAGAAAAACGATTGGTAATACAATCGCCAGTAGCTAGACAAGCAGAAGCTGCACGAATAGCATGAAGCAAGACAAATCCATCAAGAAATGGATTCAGGGGAGATCTGGCATGTGAGAAAATGCATATCCATCCGGGATAAAGGTGCAAATACCACCCCCCCCCCCCACAAGCAGAGCAGTGCCCAAGAAAGTGTCCATCTTGGAGTAAACTGCGAAGTCCTAGGCCTTTTCAAGGAAAAGAGCTGAACAAGCTTGGAGAGGCAAGGATGAGTGCTGAAACAATGCGGTACCACATATGAAAAAAGGTCTCCGAAGCATGGACTTATACTCATCGCTGGAGAACTCCAGAAACAAACATATACCAGAAACTCTGCAATCGGTGTGATCGAAGGAGTGACAGAAGCAACAGAGTGATCGCACACCATCGACAGAAGAACCTTCTACTGAGCAACAGAGGCTAAACCAGTGGAGTGAGGGCCTCCTTGAAGAAGAAAAGCAACTCCACTGCTCGTCTCTAAAAACCACTACGGAGGAAACAGGACCCGATAAAAGAGATGCGCGAAGGCACAATGAAGTCGGGTCAACTTGAAAACTCCTCGGGCGACTTTGGCGAAGAAAGTCGCGACGTAGAGGGAGACATGCCGGAACCGCCGCTAACAGAGAGCGGAGCAGATTGATCCACACCCACCGAGGAGACAGGGGTGTGATTGAAAGGATTCGACAACTGCATGTTCATATCTGGGCTAGAACCGGCAGGAAGGCATAGCCGACTAGACCGTCCCAAAGGAGGGCCAGAGCATCCATGGTGAAAGCCAGAGTATCTGGACACGGGGACACGAAAATGTCCACCTGATGGTTCCAATGAGTCGCAAAGAGATCGATGTGGGGAATACCCCAGAGATCGCAAAGAGACTGGAACACCGCCATGTGGAGCAACCACTCGGTGGAAAAGAACCTGCCCCGTCGTGACAGGGAGTCGGCTAGGACGTTCAGACGACCGGGCATGTGACGAACCACCACTCCGACGTTGACATCCTGAGCGAGCAGTAGAAGATCCCGAACCAAAACGTACATGGGAACATAGTGTGTTCTGCCCTGGTTCCGAATGTAAACAACCACCGTAGAATTGTCAGACCACAGAAGGACCTGACAATCCGAAAGTGGAGAATCCATTGTCGGAAACACAGAAGAAGAGAAAGAAGCTCCTTCTGGTTAACATGAAGAGCTGCTAGATCCTGGTCCCATGACCCGTGAAGGAAAAGACCTAGAGGATCCCAACGTCACAACCCATCCGAGATCGCTGGCTACCGTCAGAACAAGATTGGATGTGGGGAAGTCCATCGGAACTCCCTGCATAATCCACTGAACATCTGTCAGGGGAGAAGGTGACAAGGAAGAGACTCCGATAACAGAAGCACCAGAACCAGAGGATCGACATTTGGCCTCCAACGACTGAGCAAACAGCGCTGGAGAGGTCAGACATGCAGTTGACCTGGAGGAATGAGATCTGTCACCGAAACGCAGAGACCAAGCAGTCGGAGAAGACTCGGAGCTGATGAAGTCCATCCCAGATGACAAGACGGAGAAGGGACCAGGTCTGACTTCTCTCCGTTGACTCAGAACCCTAGTGACGTGAGTAGGCTCAACAGTGTGACATCAGACTCCAGAAAAGCAGCATTGGATTGCCTCTGGAGGATATCAACTACACAAGCCGAAGAAGACACCTTGAACTGTGTGCAACGTAATAAGACTAACACATGCGACATCAGACAGGTGAAGGCCCAAGGAACCAAGCCGAGGCAAAAAGGAAATGGCCTTGAACTGGAAAACATCCTGGGGAATGGAGCAGCGAACTGATCTGAAAGCCTCCATGCTGAACTGAGGAGCAATGATAGACTGTGTCAGAATACTCAGAGATCGATAGCCTATCTGAGTCGGCTGTCCTTCTTCGGCACCAAGAACATGCGGGAAACAAAATCCCACTGAAAGAAAGTTCTTGATGACCTCGATTATCCCCTTTGACAATTGACAGGAGAATGCCTATCTCCGTGGTCAAAAGGTCCCAACGTGTAATGTTGAAAGGGACTCATGTGGGAAGAGGCACTCTCTACTTAGTGGAGTGCCTCAATCTGGGACGAAAACAAGGCGACTACTGCCGACGCCTACACCACCCTGTGAGTGAGTAGAAGTGGCGGTAGGAGGATCAGCCCTTAGCTTCGCAGAGGAAGCAAAAGGGCACTTGTTAGGCTTTGGACGGCGCCTGTCTGCAACAGAAGGCCGATCAAGCTGACTAAGCAGCAGCAGATCACTGAAATGACAAAGGGAGCCATCCCGAACCGTCGCCACGGAACCATGGAATAGTCGCAGACCCGCCGAAAGAGGCAGATCGAAGAGCAGCGCACTGCCCCTCAAAAAGGGGGATGTCTTGTGTCCAGCACAGCGTACCTGTGAACTAATTCCAAGCTAGCCGCGTAACAGGCATGTGTGTGACAAGATGCATGAGTGCCTTAAACAGCACACACAAAACAAAAACCTGGTTGTCATCAAACTCATCTGGGAGCAGATGAGCAGCATAGCAGAGACGACGTGATCAAAGAGAGAATGCATTCCAGCATCCCTCTCGATAAGCCCAACTCGGACTCCAGAGTCTCCATATGGTTGAGGAGATGGAGTCCCGATCCAAGACCGTCACAGTCTGGAAGACTGACGGATTGGCGAAAATGAAGGAACGATAACGCACCAGAGGCAAAACGTGTCAACCTTGATGAAGAATGATGTCTTCATAGCCTTGGAACTCAGTTTAGAGTCCAAAGCGGTAAATGCTTCAACACCTGTACCGACAGGCACGGACGAAGGTGCCCAGAAGCATGTTGCTCCACAGGCTGTAGGTGTGCGACTGATGATCGCAGCCAGGCTCACACTGTCGGCTGGTTTGACGGTTTGAGACCTGGAAGGAACCCAAACACAAAGTCAAGAGCTGCCCCCAAGTCAGAAGACTGTTGGCTCTCGACGTCAGGAATGTCAGACTCATCCCATGAGTCGGAAGACACATAGCCCATCATGGGCAAACCAGCCGATGCCTCCCATGGTGTGGGCACACCAGGAGGTCAGAAAGCGACCTGATTCCAATCCCGGGAGGCGGCGCCACAAGGGGCACCCGGAAACCACTCGTAGCCTCACTGGAAGCAATGGAAAAGGCTCTTGGACAGAACCGAAGTGAGCAAGGAGAGGGCCTCCCTAAGCACACTGACTTTTGGAACGGAACGACGTGGGAACGAACCGACAAAGTGGCTTCACTCCTGACCCATTTACCAGCGAAGGGTCACAATCCTCAAATACACCCGACGTGGGCCGACGAGCTGCAGCCGAAAACATCTGAAGGCAGATGTGTAGTGGGGTAACACCTACCCCGAGGATCAACAGAGCGGAAACTCAGGAGAGTCGCCGAGGACCTCTGCAGGACAGAAGGTCTAGGCTGCACAAAAAGTGTTGGTCACACAAAACTGGCCAGAGTGCATGGACGGAAACCCCACGGAGCTCAGGGTGACCCCACCATGAACATCCGAATCCAATGAGAAAAACTGAGGTACTCGACTGTTGAGAGACCACAGTAGAGGATTTGGCTGGCAGCTCCTTCCAACTTTGCCAAGTTGAAGTCAGGGAAGGCTGCGGCCAATTCCCCACATCTACACTACCAGACATCCCTGCAGGAATAAAACTGCTGTGCTCAACAGCTGAGAGGACACAGCATGGGGGTTCGGTCGGCAGCCACTTCCAACTGCTCCGAGTTGAAGTCAGGGAAGGCTGAGGCTGATACCCCACGTCTACACTACCAGACACTACTGCAGGCCCCTGCAGGGAGAAAACTGCTGTGCACAATGACCGAGACGACACAGCAGGGGGTTCAGTCGGCAGCCACTTACGACTTCGCCGAGTTGAAGTCAGGGAAGGCTGAGGCCGATACCCCACAACCACACTACAGACATCACTGCAGTCCCCTGCAGGGATAAGCCCAGGCCGGCTAAAACGGTGCCCGATGACGTTATAGACGGAACAGCAGTAGCAGCAGATATGACAGGAGCTGTTGGAACTGGCAGAAAAGGGGAAAGAGCCACCTAGTCACAACCCTAGTGACAGCCTCAGATGTTAACTGGAGAGGGCGCATAGTCCCAGAACCAGGCATCTCTTTACCAGAAATCCAAAAGCTGCACATCCCCCATGGATGGAGAATAACTCTCACCAGACGTGGTCGAGTCGGGAGGCCCCTAAACGACACCATTCCCCACCCCCCACGGGTGTGGGAGGAGCTGCACATTCCCCACGGAGGGGCTGTAACTCTCACCAGATGTGGTCATGTCGGGAGGCCCCGAAACGACAGCGTTCCCCACCCCGTGGATGTGGGAGGAGCTGCACATCCCCCACGGAGGGGGTGTAACTCACCAGACGTGGTCGAGTCGGGAGGCCCTGAAATGACAGCGTTTCCCACCCCCCGCAGGAGGAGCTGCACATCCCCCATGGAGAGGGTGTAACTCTCACCAGACGTGGTCGAGTCGGGAGGCCCCAAAACAGCAGCATTCCCCACCACCCGCAGGTGCGGGAGGAGCTGCACATCCACCACAGAGGGGGTATAACTCACACCAGATGTGGTCGCTTTGAGAGGTCTTGAAACGACAGCGTCCCCTCCCCCCCCCCTCCTCCGCAGGTGTGGGAGGAACAGCCACTAGAACGCACTAAAAGCGAGGACAAAATGAATTGCCGTAAAGGAATTGAACTGGAAATAACAGAGGTGAGAGCAGTAGAAGAAAAATGGGAACTCAACAGATACATAAAGTAGAAGAACACCCCCAACTACGAGAGAAGGTGGCAGAAAAATAACCGGTGGGTACACGACAGAACCCAGACGGCGAACAGGCACCTAAAAAACAGAAATTCAGCTCTCAACAGAGTGAAGAAATCCTGTCCATACAGTCCCTCATTGACACCTAACTCCAATAATAATAATAAACTTTTTATCAACCGAAAAATTTATTGCCGAAGCGCGTTGACACGATGTCGAAAAAAACATTCTCGAAAACGGAATATATAAATAAAATGCAATGGGAATGTGGTTGAAAATATTAACGAGAATATATAAAACACAGTCCTGTTATTATACTATCGTCAGATCCATAATTCCAGTCACAGGAAAACAATTATCGACAATTATCACTATTTCGTAGAGCAAGATGGCGACACGTCCTCCACGTGCGCGGACAAAAAAAGGAATGATGAATTGATGACGCTCTGCGCATTGGTTAACGGAAGTCGTGGATTTGTACTAAGGGAAGAGCATCCCATACTTGGTGTGCGCCAATGGCGCTTGGCCCAGTTTTGGCTTATTTTTTCGTGGTGTTTTTTACACCACTTTTCTTTCCCACATCTCTTGGGAAAGATTAAAATAGAGAGTATTTTATCCGAGTTAGGGTCTTCCACTGTAGTGCAAGCCTTTAGTAAACAAATGTAAGGTAGGTTGATAAGAAATGCCAATAGGATCACCGATCCAATGTCGAGTTGTGACAGCACAAAAGTGGGTTTAATCATTATCAACTTATCGTCCGGAAACCAATTGTTTACAATTTACTATGTGAAGGGTCACTGTGACCTTGACCTTTGACCTAGTGGTTCAAAAATAAATAGGGCTCTTTCTCCCACCAATGCCAACCTACCTATGAAGTTTCATGAATGTAGGTGGAACCACTGTCAAATTATCATCTGAAACCAATTGTTTACGATTTATGTTCAAGGTACTGTGACCTTAGCCTTTGATCTAGTGAGTCCAAAATAAATAGGGATCTTCCAGTCACCTAGGTCAACCTACCAATGAAGTTTCATGAATGTGAGTCAAACCATTATCAAGTTATCGTCCGAAAACCAATTGTTTACGATTTACTATGTTGAAGGTCACTGTGACCTTGACCTTTCACCTAGTGAGCCCAAAACAAATAGGGTTCTTTGACTCACTGATACCAACCTAACTATAAAGTTTCATGAACATGGGTCGAACCGTTATCAAGTTATCATCTGGAAACCAATTGTTTTGATTTACTGTGTTCAGGGCCACTGTGACCTTGACCTTTGGACCCAGTGAGTCCAAAATAAATAGGGTTCTTCCTCTTACAAAGGCCAACCTACATATGAAGTTTAACAAATGTGGGTTGAACCGTAGTCAAGTTATCATTCGGAAACCAACTGTTTACAATTTACTATGTTCAAGGTCACTGTGACCTTGACCTTTGACCAAGCAAATCCAAAATTAATAGGGTTCTTCCTCTCACCGATACCAACCTATCTATGAAGTTTCATGAACATGGGTTGAACCATTTTCAAGTTATCATCTGTAAACCAATTGTTTACGCCCATAAGGCTGACCGCCCACCCGCCATTCATCAAACTATAAGTCGAGTTTGACTTCGTCCCAACTCGACTGAAAATCTATGTTGTTTGATCACTTAAGTACTTCAAAGAGCATTTCACATCTTTCCCATTGTAATAACCTGAACACCCTGCGACAAGTTAATTTGGTGCAAATGGATAACCCAGAAAACTACAACAAATCAATTATCTTCTACATCCAAAGGGCTAAAATTAAAACTTACAGTTTAAAGATACCAAAATTTGATTTTAAATCTTATCTCGCATCTATAACTGTAACATGACAACAATGGTGGCATGCATTTTAAGTGGCTGTCTACCGGATAAGAGAGACTTTATCTGTACCTGGTAAATGACGACTATGGAGTGTTCCAAGAAACTTAACATGGCCAATAAGACAGTTTTCCAACAGAAATCAGATCATCCAACATAATCAATGAAGCAAAAGAGAGGCAATAATTTAAGTTGAAGATCTTGCGTACTAATCCTTGTAAAACAGGGGGTACTCAAAGCGTGGGTCACTGCCCACGACCTGTAGGCATGTTTGTAGCCTTAAAGGTATTGTGGTGTGGAACAGAAAAATTTTCTAAGTCAAAAGAGTGAAAACAGAAAAATTGTCAATCCAAAAAGTGAAAAAAGGTCATACCTCTATGAAAAATTATTGGACGGAGCCTTTTCCTTATGCATATCCATTCCAAAAGGCAATCCAAATCTGACGAATGGCTTTGAAAAAACAATACAAAACACACTCCTAAAATCAGGTTTTATGTGGCAAAAATATTTGAGAAATTTAAAATGCATGGACAACCACTAAAAACTTTTTTAAGTCTAATTTCTGGGAGGTAGGAAAATCCTAACACTTTCAGCATACTGACCCCAGACCTAACCCTTACATAAAATCCATGAAAATACAATACCCATTTTTGTCACTTTTCAGCCACATAAACCATTTTAGCCACATAAAAAACATTTTAGCCACATAACCCAATTTTTTAGACACATAAACACCATTTGTTAGTTCAAATTGATGTGGCTAGTCACATAAATCAGACTAGATACATAGCGGTGCTGTGTACCAACAACTAGGCACATAAACCTGATTTGTCTGTGTGAACAGATGGACTGATGGATGGATGGACTGATAGATGGAGGGCATCACTAGATACTCCTGAATCATCCTTTGGAGATCAGGGGCATATTAAGAAGTGGAGCTGGAATTTTTTTTTTTTTTTTTTTTTTTTTTTTTGTGGTGAATGAATTCTGCTTTGCCTGAGGTGGAAGTAATGCCCTGCAAAGCTTCAAAATTGGATTTGATATTGTGCTGATGATTTGATTCGATTCAGGCTGATTCAGAAATTTCTGTATCATTGATATATTAATCCTACCAAGTGTCTCCTCTTGAACTCTTCTCCTAACATCAGGTCTCCTGTAAAGGAGACCTGATGAAAGAAGAAGAGTTCAAGTAGATTTCCACTTCCAAAAGTACCTTGATTCCAGTTCTTGAATATTATTTATTTATTGGTGTTTGCCTTAACTGGTAGAGTGCTAAATTATTTTTGGCGATCAAAATTTGTTTACATATCCTTGCATTGTTACAATTTATAGGAGAGTGCCTCTAGGCACTCTCCCATAAATTGAAACAAAGCAAAGACTAAATAATTTAACTTCGAAGATGATATGAAGTGCTTGCACTGAATATCAAGCCTTTAAGCTGTGGTGCCTGCGTATCACAGTAAAGCCCAAATATGGGCTTCCAGCACTCTACCACTTAATGCTTCTTTCCTCTAAAGTACTGTGTTCATACGATGATAACCTGCACTTCTCAAAAGATGAACGGAATTTTTAATAGGATTCTTCGGCTACACAGAGTCCATCTCCACTTGCAAAAAGGAGGCCATTTTACCTCTCAACCCCAAATTATAAGCAGTGGCTGCCTCAAACTCAAAACTGATGCCAATGGGGTATGTTTGGTCAGCTATAACAGAGAAAATCTGCAAAAGGTGTTTGTTCCATAAAGAATAACAGATATCATTGTCCAAAGATGGGGTTAATTTAAGGACTTTTAAAGACCAATTCAAACCATTTTTCAAAGACCTTTTAGACATTTTTTTAGACTATTCAAGACCAGTTTCATACAGCTTACAGTGGTCTTATGATATAGATATCAGTTTAAAATGGAATATTTTCAATCATAAATCAAAATACACATAGAAGCTACAAACAAGTATATTTATCAGTCATGTATTCATTTCTTGGGGATTAATGACACATTTGACAGCCAGGGTCATCTTATGTCGAACAGTTTTAAGGGTGGAGGAAGCTGGTGTATCCAGACAGAACCATCGAGTAGTGGCAAGCAACTGTCAGACTCCCCAAAGTACTAACTCCACACAACAGGGTTAGCATTGGTTGAAGACAAGTGTACCATCAACATGCAGTATACATTAGTACACAGCCCCACAATGCCCCTACGTGGGCAATCGGGATTAAGTGCCTTGCACAAAGACACAACATAGTTACCCCTGGCGGGGATTGAATCATGGACCCAGTTTGAAGTCCAATACCATAACCACTGAGCCACTGCACTCCCATCAGTCATGTAAAATATCTGAAAGAATTGTGACCCTGGGCTTGGGAGGGTCAGTGACCGGGATTGATCACAGCCCATTTCGGGCTCTCAGTACTATAGAGTCACGAATTCAAACAACAACAATATTTTATTTGTACAAGTGAGAGGTATACACATAATGGTTCAAAGTTTACTGTCCCTCCCTCACACTTTGAGGTGACTTTATATACATACAGTTTATGAAATAGTCAAGTATAACTTTATGACACGACTTGTTACATAGTTACATACTAAATCACTGATAGGGATGATACTTCCGAATAGCATAATTTTGATGGGAGGTTTCCTTCAGTGAGATATCTTAAAAAGCTGAGTTGTGCAAATACTCTTACACAACGTGATAAAGAGTATATGTGCTGATAAGTTATATTTCCTTCACATACTTAACCCTTTTCTACTCTGGCTACAGAAGACTGAAGCAGATTTCATTTGGCAAAATCCTTGATTTTTAAGAATGCTTCAAAGTTTTAATTACTGTTGCACAGTATCGAATGCTGTGCAACAGAAATTAAAACTTTGAAGCAGTCTGTGCAACAGAAATTAAAACTGTGAAGTAGTCTTTGCAACAGAAATCAGACACAGTCTGTGCAACAGAAATTAAAACTGTGAAGCAATCTTTGCAACAGAAATCAGACACAGTCCGTGCAAAAGAAATTGAAACTTTGAAGCAGTCTGTGCAACAGAAATTAAAACTGTGAAGCAGTCTTTGCAACAGAAATCAGACACAGTCTGTGCAACAGAAATTAAAACTGTGAAGCAATCTTTGCCACAGAAATCAGACACAGTCTGTGCAACAGAAATTAAAACTTTGAAGTAGTCTTAAAATTAATGAGGTTCAAGATTAATGCACAGATTTCAAGTACTTTCAAGGCTTTGAAAACACACTTGTCACCTGAGGGGGGGCGCGGTGGCACAGTCGCTAGAGGTGCAGGCTGCAAGTTGAGAGGTCCTTGGTTCGACTCCCACCTGTAGCAACCATGTTGTGTCCTTGGGCAAGACATTTCACCTCCAATGCCCACGTGGGGGCAAGGTAGCATTGTGTAGTAAGGCGTACTGCACGTCGATGGTGCACTTGTCTTCAACCAATGCTAACCCTAATTGTGTGGAGTTAGTATGTTGTGGAGCTGACAGTTGCTTGCCACTGCTCAGTGGTTCTCTCCAGGTACTCTGGCTTCCTCCACCTGTAAAACTGTCGTGGTCATAATTCGCCATTGTGCAGAAATACGTAACCTTAACTCTTAACCTGCTGAGTATTTTCTAGATATTTTTCATCAAATCTGGTCATGGCTGCTTTTAAGCAGCCATGACTAGATTTGATGAAAAATTAATATAAATGTAATATGAGAAATCATTGGTAAAAAAATCCATTCAATTTACACATGGCAAATACAATTAAATGTGCCCAACTTACACTTATTTCAGTAACAAGAGAAACCATGTGCTGGGCAGGAATATCCGCCAGCAGCATGCAAGGAGTTAAACACCAATAAATATATAGATAAATCCTTGTCAACTGAAGGACTTTCATGGTTTTCCAGGGCCAAAATGAGCCCTGGAATAAGATGTGTTCATAAATTGTGCACCCTGACTTTTACATTATCAGACAAAGTAAATTAAAGGTTAGCCACTCATTTATTTCAACGTAACTTTCCATTTGCAGATAATGTTGGACCCTTTAATAGCTTATTGGAAATCTATCAGTAAACTCCACAACTGACCTCCCTCAATTTATTTTCCATAAGCTTATTATTACCTCTTAACCTGCTGAGTAGTTTCTTGTCTTTTTTCTATAAAATCCTGTTATTGCTGCTGTGAAGCAGCCATCACTTGATTTAATTAAAAAATATAAACAAAGCTCGGTAATTATTCCTGAAATGATTAATTCAGTTTACAGAATTAAATTTTATTAATCCTTTACCTAACGAATTGGTTTCATCAATCCACGTAATTTAAAATTGAGCGGGAGCGCGGTGGCTCAGTAGGTAGAGGTGCAGGCTGCAAGCCGAGAGGTCCTCGGTTCGAATCCCACCTGCGGCAACCGCGTTGTGTCCTTGGGCAAGACACTTCATCTCCACTGCCCGCGTGGGGGCACGATGACGCCGTGTACTAAGGCGTACTGCACGTCGATGGTACGCATGTCTTCAACCAATCTAACCCTGCCTGTGCTGCAGTGCGGAGTTACGATGTTGGGGAGCTGACAGCTGCTCGTCGTTGCTCGGTGGTTCTCTCCGGGTACTCCGGCTTCCTCCACCCGTAAAACTGTCACGGTCATGATTAGCCATTGTGCATAAATATGTGACCTTAAACAACAATAAATAAATAAATAAATTTAAAATTGAGCAGTTGAAAAAAGTAATTTATCAAAAACTTTCACCAGAACCATATCATGTGACTCCTCACTGGAACGAGCTCGATAAGCTCTTTCCAATGAGGGGAACATGATATGGTTTTGTTGAAAAAATTTGTACAATTTGAAAAAAAATAATTAAAATAACAAATTTTTATAATGAGTGCGTTGGTTCTAGGGTTAAACAGAAGCCGAGGTATACTATACCAGTGACAAAAGAATAACTGCTAGCATTATGCACAGAGTTTATCAGACTACAATTTGCAAAAAGTTTATTTGGGTCTCTATATTTGCTTCCTACTGACTGAATCGCCACCAAACATGCCATGTCTCCACAGCTTAGTTAAGTGGGGACTTTTCATATGGGAAAGCTAAAGGGTTTTAATGCGAAAATGGGGTAGAAAATGCCCATATTCTGTTTGTTCCCTAACTTTTCCTACATCATCGATTGAATCATATCCAAACTTGGCATGGTGTTCTTTCATTAGTCCAAATGGTGTCAATGACTGGGTGTTTGGGATTTCTATAGTGAAAGACAAAAGTATGGAATGGGGCAAAAATGCATATCCGTTACATTCACTCAGACATGTCTCTTCAACTGGATTATCTCCTTTCATTTGCAATAAACTACTTTGCCATCCATGAGTGAGGAAAGTGCGAATCAAACAAAAATAAGAATGTTCAGTTTATTTGACAGTTTGACATCCACTTGATTATCAACATCCTCCTCCTAAAATACATCAAGAAAGCTCCTCGAAGCAGCACTTTTATTGTCTAAACAAGAAGAATGTTACTAAGGTAAAACATGCCCCTCCCCCCCTTGTGACCTTCACCTTGCAGATGCGGCAGAAACTATTACACAAAACACACCTTCTGACTGTCCTTAACATTTGTAAAAAGTTTAACAATTGTATTATGATTCGTTTCTGAGTTATGGCTGAGACACGAATATTGACCAATTTTTAGTGTGACCTTGACCTTAAAGGTACAAACCCAGCTATGGTTTGTGACACATCTTCCCATGGTTCTTTATAATTGTGTGAAGTTTGATGAATGTAGCCCTAATAGTTTGTTTTGGAGTTATACTTGAGACATGATTTGTGACCCTGAACATATGAAGGTCAATTGTGACCTTCACATTGCAGATGCGGTGGAAACTATTATATGCAACACACCTTTACTGTCCTTAACATTTGTAAAAAGTTTAACAACTGTACTATGATTTGACTGTCCTTAACATTTGTAAAAAGTTTAACAACTGTACTATGATTCGTTTCTGAGTTATGGCTGAGACACGAAAATTGACCGATTTTTAGTGTGACCTTGAAATGTGATCTTGACCTTGAAGGTACAAATCCGGCTATGGTGTGTGACACATCCTCCCATGGTCCTTTATAATTGTGTGAAGTATGATGGCTGTGGCCCTAACAGTTTTCGAGTTATTGGCGCGGACACACACACACACACGGATGGATGGATGGATGGACGGACACACGCACACTTCAATCACTATATGCTTGTCGGGGGGGGGGGGGGGGGGGGCATAAAAAAATATCACCCCAAATAATGGACATAACAGAGTATCAGGGTTGGATACTGGTGTAATATCCCTCTACAACCAATATATGAAATATCAAGTCATAGGCCCACTCAACTTTTTGATAATGACCTAAATACTAATTCTTACAGAACTGGAAAACTGGAGGTGCACGTCTGACGCCAATGTCATGGCAGCCGGAGTCACCACATATCCTCACCATTCTGTTGAAGCTGGTGAGCTAAATATAACGAGTAAAAACTATAGTGCGTGAAGCATGTATCACTAGACAGAATCAATGAGGGTGGGGTACTGGGGACAAGAATCAATTTTCTGAGTTTGAGTTTTTCAGGTGTTTCACAAGTGAAATATAGAATAACTCCAGAGAGGGTTGCTGATGACCCCCCCCCCCCTCCCCTCCCCCCCCCCACCCCACCATCACTTTACCTCAGTTGTGTTCTGCATTTATATTATGATTACCTGATTAAAGTGATGCAAGCTTAGATGTTTAAAGAAAAATAGTGCCTTTGGTGGTCTGTTTATTCTGTTGTGTGACATGTTTTGTTTTGTGTTGAAGCATTTCATAGGTGCAAAGTAGCATTCCATTGGATCACATGAATACCTGCATCATCATTAGGAATAGCAACTGATGTATACCAACCAATCAGATCAGGCCTGAAAATAAGCAGTCTGACATTTGCAGAATGAGGTTTCCAGAGGGTCAATTTGATGATGCTATCCCATACAGTGGGCCATTTTATCCTCTGGGTACCTCTTTCTGTTTAGTTTTGACACCCTGATTCAGATTGAAGTTCACTGAGGGTAAATTTAGTGATGCTACCCTGCTGTGCAGGGTAGCATCACTAGTCTGCTTATTTTCTGGCTTGAATCAGATGCATTCTTATATGCTTTAAGCTTAATTCCAAGCATGATTTTCCTAATACATTTTCAAATGCCTGTATTCTATCGGGTAACGCTGAATAAACACAAGAATCATGCTATAAAACAAAGCTGCTTAGCTTTGTATGAGCTTAATTTATTGCAATCCATAGCTGGTTTGATGTACATGGTTTATTTCCCAAGGATTTCCATCCCAAAACTCCAAAAAGTTTCATGTTATTTGATTTACATGGGATTTCATAGATTGTTTCGGTTTTCAATGAAGCACTTCAGTTTCACTTTCCATCGAATTTGGTTTGTACATTCAATGGTCAATTACCATGGAATTCCAAGAAAATTCATTGAGAATCTATACACAAGGATATACCTTGCTGTCTTCCTCTTAACTGCCCAAGTAACCATACCAGCTCTCTTCCTTGCATCTCTACCTACCCTTTTATCCTTCATCTTCCCTTCCCAAAGCCACACATTTAATCTGCCACTCCATATCCCCATCTTTTCCAATTCTCATCCCACCCCCAAAGAATAAAAACACTAAAATTTAAAAAAAAGCAAAATTTTTTTTTTTTAAATTTGTTTACATGAAGGGTTAACTGTATACTTGAATGGTGATCTAACAGTTATTTGTAAGTTGCATGATATATTTCTTCTTTCATCCAAAGCATAGACCATAAATCTTTTGTGAAAAGTTATTTTGGAGCTGACTAGAAAAAATGAAATTTAACAATTAGATGATTTGAAATCTTCACTTAGCAATTTTTAATTTTTGTTGGATAAAGGTTTTACCAAGTTTACTTTTTTAGCCCGTCAACACAGTGATGTCAAAATTTTACACAACAAATCTTTCCCATCATGCAACAATGAATTTAACCAATTCAATCTTGTTTGACAGAGCTCATTGAGCTCTGCCAAACAAGAGTGAATTAGTTATATCCCTAGTTGCATTATGGGAAAAATTTGGAGCTTTAAATTCTGATTTTTTTTTTACATCCGTGTGCAGAGGGTTAATCAAATGCAGATTCTACATTAGACTAAATAATTAAAAATTAAAACAAAGTTATCAATCACTGTATCTTGACCCTCCAAGTAAAATCACTCATGGTCACCAGTAATATTGCAGAATTTGAAATATTCGTTTTAAGCTATTGAAATATGATATTAGGCCCTCTCATTATTTATTTATTGGGGATTAATGACACTTCCAACAGCCAGGGTTACCCCATGCCACAGTTTTACAGCAGGAGGAAGCCGGAGTACATGGAGAGAATCACCGAGCAATGGCCAGCAAATGTCAGACTCCCCAACGTACTAACTCCACACATGCAGGGTTAGCATTGGCTGAAGACAAGTGCACCATCAACATGCAGTACGCCTTAGTACACAGCCCTCTCATTACAAAGCCAACTTCCTCTGCTCAATAAAAGAGAATAAACCAAAGAAGAGGTCAACAATGATAAAAGTCTATGCAATAATTAAAGCATGATTTGGGACATTTCATGATGAAAAGCATAAGCAAATGTAACAATGAACAAATCTAACAGTTTTATAATATACAACTTCAATCATTTATTTATTTAGCAGAGTTTAAAGACACTTTCGACAGTCAGGGTCAAATCATGTTGGACAGTTTTAGGGGTGGAGGAAGCCGAAGTACCTGGAGAGAACCACCAAGCAGTAAATGTCAGACACCCACACAAGCAGGGTTATGTAAGATAAAGGAAACTGTCTAAAAAATATTTTTCAATATTCATTGTCATAACAGATATAAAAGAATATCTCCCTGACAGTGACATGCGTATCTCAATAAGTTTACATGGATATTGTTTTTTGGTGTTTGTATGTTTTTATTGGAATTTTAAAACTTTTAATTGTGATTAAAAAATTGCAACACATATATTAAAAAGAATATATTGTTTTTGAGTAGGCAGCAGATTAATCTCATTCATAATTCAAGAAAATCTAAGTTTTCACTCACGGCTGCAGTCATGAATGAGATCCATCTGGTACTTCCTCATAACCAGTAGTTATCTTCTATATATGTGCTTACAGAATGCAATATGGATTTATTAACCCTTTTCAAGGGTGCTGGAAGTAGGAGGAGGGGAGCAGTTCCCATTGTCCTGAGGCCTGGAGGTCAGTATGTGCCTTTTTTTTTTGCCGGAATTCCTAATTGAGAACTCCTCAAGTATTAATTTTTGATGTATTTTATGTGTGTCCATGGCAATTTGGGATGGGGAAGAGGGGGGTGTACTGGGTATAATGGTGGAATTTGGTCAATAATAATCACCAAACAAAGAACCTATGCAATCAGCAGGGTGGGGGGAGGGAGAGAGGGGAGATTTCTAAAGATTCATATCATCCCTTGGGTGGAAAAAGGTGCCATCTGCAATGCTTTAGAGTTACAGATGGTACCTTGTTCCTCTCAAGGGATGATATATCTATATTATATATGATATTTTATAATATTTTAAATATATTTATCTTATGACTTCTCCGTTTTCTCAGCTTATTACCAATCCATATTTTCAATAAATATTAATTAGTGCTTCATAACACCTTCAGTTGATTTGACTGGTAAGTTTCAAATGAACGCTTTCTGATTTGTTAAATTAGAGCTATTTCAAAACTGATCTTGTACTTATGTTATATTGATTTATGACTTTCAAGGTGAAATTCTATTCTTTAACCCTTTTCTATCTAAAAGATGTGTTTTTGGTAACTGTCATATGAAAAACAGAATAAGAAATTTGTGACAATACTTATGAAATTCATCTACAAATTTCCTGTCTTCCCTCACCTCTGAAATTCGTAGATTAGTTTCGTAAATATCGAATGAACAAAACACTCATTCTATATCCTCTATATATATAATGCCAATACTATTGAGTGTCACATTACAATTTAGTATACGTTGTAAACTCCTGGTCTTAACTCATACTGCTTCTGGCACGCTTGACTCTTAACACGCAGGCAGGATTGTTTTGCGAAGTTTGGCATTGCAATATGTGGTACATGATTGGCCGCCTGTGATGAGCTCTGTCAAACAAGGTATATTTGGTTAAATATCAAACTACATTATGGAAAATATTTGCTGCTGAAAACTTTACTATTTTGACATCAGTGGGCAGAGGGTTAAATACATGTTTTGGCAGTCAAATAGGACAATAAACATGGCAAATTCAGTGGTTGTCAGAGTAAGTCTTGAATACTTTACAAGGTTTTTATTCAATTAATATGAGTTTACTCTATAACCTATACATGCCTGAATATAAGCAACCTGTCATTTGCAAAAGGAGGGCCCCAGAGGGTGAATTTGCTGATGCTATCCCATACAGTGGGCCAATTTATCCTCTTGGTACATCTTTCTGTTTTGGCTTGAGACCTTGATTCAGATTGAGGTTCACAGAGGGTAAATTTTGTGATGCTACCCTGCTGTGCAGGGTAGCATCACCAAATTCACCCTCTGGGAACCTCATTTTGCAGATAGCAGTCTGCTTATTATCAGACTTGAACCTACAAAAAATATGGTAAATAGTTTGCTGATTGGGAGTTATATGAGAGTAAGGGGGTTATTCAATTAAGAAATATCAAGCATGTGGGCTATACTCGGTGGTCCAAGGCAATTTGCTTGGTAAAGAATTACATCTTGCATTTTTATTTGCCATTTTTAGCATGAAGTTAAATTTAGAACATTCTATTTAAGGCAGTGGCTGGAAACTAATCATGTATTTCTTAGTGAAGGATCTTGCCACAGAATTGTCAAGAATTTGAAGAAAAAAATCCAAAAAAATAGAGCGTGGAAAATTAGTGTACTACAGCCCGAAATTAAAAAAAAACATTCAAATTATCAAGGGCATCAATGTAACATTTTAAGTAGCTACAATCAATATTTGTTGCAAATTTTATAAGACAAGGGACGAATAACAATAAATTAATCCATTTTTCCAATATATATATATTATCACCATTATGTTTATGTTGAAAATGTATACGAGTCGAACTCTTGTTTCCAAGTTCATATCTTGACAAGTTCAAGATGAGTCGCAATAGAGATTTAGAAACAAGACCGAGATTCTGTTACAACATTTGTACAATAACATGATGGTGATGATATATTTATCTTACAATTCTCAACTGTAACTAGATGCAAAGTGATGGGAGCCATCACTGTGGGTTCTGCACTTGAACAATTCGAACAGTATACAGTACAGTAAAACCTTCCTTGAGAAACCGCTGTCTTGAGAGGCTGGTGAAACGATGTACCAAATAGCTGTTTTGGGTTTCAGGATCCAGGGTATTTATATCATTATTATATTATTATATACAAGAGATATTTACATTGAAAAGCCTTGTTTTCCATTCAAATTTCCAACAACAGCTGTCTGTATGATGAATGAAGAGCTATAACTGCAGCTAATATGTGAAATTTCCAAGTTAATGTGGAGGTAGCCATCAGGAAACTACATACAAAAGACAAGGAGGGTGAGGGAAGGGGAGGGGGTCCATCCACATCAGCTCACCAACAGTATCCCATACAATATCTTCAGTCCTATTATAAATGGAGCATATCGGGTTCACCCTAACCAAAACTTTGTTAACCAGTGGTTGCCTGCATTCATGTATAGAAAAACAGATCAGAATTTTTCTTTAGACTGAACTAAGACAAAAAATTGAAAGGTGTATAAAAATCTTCACAATCTGTAAAAACTGGTCATGGGTTAATATTACCTTATTTTGAAGCAATTAACACACATATGAAATTTGAAAGCCCTAGGATACCAGTGGTTGCCTGCAAACATGTATAGCAAAACAGGTCAGAAATTTTCAAAGTCCACACTACTCCTTCAACATTGATGACCTAAAAATTGCTATTTGATTCAAGTCCCATAATTCTGGAATGACAAGTCTGAAAATTGTCAAAAAATGAAAGGGAGCTTTGTTTGATCAATCTCAATAGTGTGTATATAAATTATGAGAATCGGTCAAAACAAACTTGCGTAATGATACGACATGTGAAAAATTGTCATTTTTTTACAATTAAAGTCCCATAACTCCAGAATAACATGTCTGAAAATCATAAAAAAAATCATGAAAACTGGACGGGGTGTTGCCTTTACTGCTTGTAACATTGCCACAAAATTTCAAGAGATTTGGTGAAAGCATTATTGAGTTATCATACATGTAAAAAAAATTGCCAATTTTTTTAAGATTCAAGTCCCATAACTCTGGAAAGAAAAAACAGAAATCCATCAAAAACGAAAGGGAGCTTCGTTTGATCAATTTCAATATTGTGTATAAATATTATGAAAATTGGTCAAAGGAAACTTGAGTTTTCGTACGACATGGGAATATTCTGATGGACAAGTGTTTACTATGGGGCTTCCGCCGAAAGTTGGCGGGTCCATAATAACTTGACTAACCCTTTACGTAAAGAAACAGCTACATCCTCCCATGTAATTTACAAACTAAGCAGTTGAAAAAATATTTTTCTAAAATTTCAACAAAATCATATTATGTAACCCCCAAGTGGAATGAGTTCATGAGCTCATTCCAGTAAGAAATCACAGGATGTGGTTTTGTTGAAATTTTTTACCAAAAAAAATTTAAATTCTAAATTGTGATTTTCTGTGCTTTGAGTATAGGGTTAACTAGCATTTTAATTTCAGATGACATTTTCAGACTTTCAAAATGCTTATCATTTCAGTTGAAACATTATGCGGCTGCCTTGAACTTTTGCGATTCTCTGATAAACGTATTGAATGTGTACATGTTTAACATTCTGAAAAGACTGTGCTGTAACAGTGTAACTAGGTGTTGTTCAAGCTTGAATGCTTCCAGTAATTCAGATAAAAAAGTATGAAAGCAATGTGGTTCCATAATTGAATAAGCATACTTTTCAGAAATATTTTTTCTCTCTTTTCATACATCATAGAAATGTGTTTCGAAAGCTGTAATTTTCTATAAACAGAAAGCTAAACAAATCATAACTAAGCATATGCTTGTATTATGCAATTGCAAGATACAGATTTTGTTTCAGGTTCAAGTGATACTGAGACCTTGATTCAGACTGAGGTGCATAGAGGGTAAATTTAGTAATACTACAATGCTGTGCAGGGTAGCATCACCAAATTTACCCTCTGTGGACCTCATTCTGCAGATGATAGTCTACTTATTTCCAGCCTTGGCCATATATCTCATAGGAATGATGAGTGTGAATTGGTTTAGGGTGAATAAATGGAATGAATGCAACAGAAGTGACACACAGACACATAGACTCTGATGGGAAGTCACCCATCCTGACACTGTATTGGTGGGTAACAAAAAATGTAGATCTTGAGAAATTATTTATCTATTGCATTTGAAGTGATGTATGTATGGCTGCGGTTTACTCCTTTTCCATCTTCAGCCTTGACAATGACAACTTGGACAGTTCTGAAATATGAAATGTTTTCTTTTCCCTTCATATCGAGTACAGCAATCTGTCAATATGGCTGTGTTAATTTCAAAGTTGAAGAGCAGATTCTTCCTACTTCATGCCTGATTACACAGACAATTGCGTTTTGTTAGAAAATTCCACTTGATGCAAAGATCAATTAATGCATTCAAACAATGATCAGATGTTTCCTTGACCCTTCAAAGACTAAATGTTAGCAATCCTGATGAACAAATCAAAACAAGATTCACAAAAGTGGTTTGTTACATAATAAAAATGGAAAAGACATAAGGATTTTGTTTTTATATGTGAGATAAATGTAATGTTTTTATACCGACAGAACTGGCAAATGTTCTCTTCATACTTCAAAGATCCTGGCACCAAAAAAGTCAAGCCTTCTCGATGAGTGTATTGAGATCTGTTTATCCAAATGTCAGCTGTTCGCTGAAGGAAAAGTATTTACCAGAAGATTTGAAACCTCAAAACTGTGATTCCATTTTCCACCCTTTTCTTACCAAGACTTACAAACAACATTAGTAGCATGTTTTGGTAAAGAACAAAATACTTTTTTTGCACTTTCTCTTCCAAAATTATTGAACTTGTTCCAACAAATAGTCAAAAGATATGTTTCTGATGCAAAAAAATAAACCAATAACCCTCTGCATACTGATGTACAAATACTGAAATTTCATACAGCATTTTTTTCCCATAATGCAACTGGTAATATAACCAAATTTGTCTTGTTGGACAGAGTTCGATGAGCTCTGTCAAAGAAGACCAAATAGCTATACTCGCCCCAAAAAGAAAGTGTGCATTGCAGAAATTGATCAAACTCCACAAAAATAATTTCGTAGGTGTAAAGAGTGTTAACCTGTTCATGAATAAGTTATTTTGAACACAAAAACAGCTTTCCCCGTTAGAATTGCATTAACGTTAAATGACGTGCTGCACTTTTGTGAAAACGCATGTTTTGCACGTGGAGAGTTTGAAAATTCATGCAGCAGTGTGAATCCTTGGGTATTTAAACACTAAAATAAGGCCTTCCTATCGTTCACATTCAAACTTGTGCTGCTGTTAAAAGGACTCCACATTAGCATGCCGCGATTGACAATGAATCAACGTCTCCTTGCCCTGGGTATGATTAGAGCTGGCAAAACACACAGAGAGGTTGCCCAGCATTTGAACTGCCACCATAACACTGTAGACAGGCTAGTCCATCGACATGCACAACATGATGACATTCGAGACCGACCCCACTCCGAGAGACCCAGAGTTACCACCCCTGCACAAGATCGGTATATCCATCTTGTCCATCTCTGGAACCGGCAACAAATGGCAACGACAACAGCCAGGAACATCCCTAACCTGAGACGGATACATCCTCAAACAGTAATCAACCGGCTGAGAGAATACGGCTTACGTCCTCGAAGACCTGCAATTCGTCCGATTTAGATGTTATGTCATCTTCGTGCTCGACTGCAGTGGTGTAGAGTAGGGTTAGTGTTAGGGTTAGCCTAACCTAATCCTAACCTAACCCTAAACTAACCCTAACCTAACCCTACCTAACCTTAACCCTACCTAACCCTACCCTAACCCACTTCCATGCTAACTTGTTCGCTTCCATGAGGCGTAGATGCACAGCAGTAGTCGATGCAGATGGAAGTCATACCAGATATTGTGACTTTTGTGTTTGACCCTTAGTGTCTTTGACTCTCCGTGGCACCAAGAGTATTCGCTGTAGCATAATGAAATTTCTCGTGTTGATCACAAATTGATTCATCTGTGATTGAATAAAATTTCCATGAATGAAAATCTAAATTTTATAGTAAATTTCCTTTCTTATTATACCTACCACAATTGTTTACTCCAGGCTTGCACTACAGTGGAAGTCCCTAACTCGGATAAAATACTCTCTTATTTTTGTCTTTCCCAAGCAAGTTGGGAAAGAAAAGTGGTGCAAAAGCACCAATAAAAAATAAGCCAAAACTGGGTCGAGAGCAACCGGTGCAGACCCAGTACGGGACGCTCTCTCCCAAGTACAACTCCACGACTTCTGTTGCCAGTGCGCATATACGTCGCTAAAGACTCATTCTTTTTGAATCCGTAAACATTAGAGTTATGTGATCAGCGGGGAGGAAAGATTCTTTACCCGTAAAGAAGACGGGAGGGCCTCCATGTAAACAATTGTGGTAGGTATAATAAGAAAGGAAATTTACTATAAAATTTAGATTTCTTATCAACCTACTCACAATTGTTTACTCCAGGCTGAATAGACAAAAGGCTGGAGGGAATCGCATAACCAACCTGCACATAGCCCCAGTGCACTGGAACCGTGAAGTAGAAGGAAGAGGTCCCGAGGCTTATCAACCATAATGTCGCAATCATTGGTAAAGGACAATGAAAAGAGACATATGAGCCTGTGTGACACACAGACAGAAAAAGGGCAGTAACAGCACAAGGCTGAAACTGACCTTCAAGAAGCCTAATGGCAATGGCAGACAACAGCCTGAGCAGAAGTAAGAGGACCCAGGGCAAAAACGTCCTCCGACTGCTCCTGCAACTGGCGCAAATAAAAGGTGGAGAAAGTAGAAGCATTTCTCCAGTAGGCTGCCTGCATAACATCCGACAACTTGACGGAGTTAGAATAAGCCCAAGAGGTGGACAGTGCCCGCACCTCATGGGCAGAAATACGATTGGAAATACAATCGCCAGCTGCTAAATGACCATAAGCCGTACGAATAGCAAGACAAATCCATCGAGAAATGGATTGAGGAGAGATCTTCTGTCGACCCGGAATGAGAGACAGAAAAAAAACGTTTCCTGCCTTTCCGGGTGAAGCGTGTCCGATCAAGATAAATGCGAATAGCACGGACCGGACAGAGCAAAGGGCGATTACCCTCAACAGAAGGAAGAGCCCTGATACAGATAGGAGGAGGAGTAGTATCTGGTAACTGATTTTTGGCCAAAAAGGAGCAATCAGTGGTAAAAGTAACACTGTTGGGAGAGCTCCTAAAAAAGGCCGGGTCAACCGCGAGGGCGTGAAGCTCACTAACCCGTCTGGCCGAAGCAAATGCCATCAGAAAAGCCGTCTTATATGTGAGAAAATGCATATCCACCTGGGATAAAGGTTCGAATGGCGCCCCCCCCTCCCCCCCCCCCCCCCCCCCCCCCCCCCCCAAGCAAAGCAACACCCACGAAAGATTCCATCGTGGAGTAAGCTGCAAAGTCCGAGGCCTTTTCAAAGAAAAGTGGCGAACAAGCTTGGAGAGGTAAGGATTAGTGCCGATACGACGCTTCCCCACATAAGAAAAAGTCTCTGAAAGCATAGACCTGTAACCCTTGATGGTAACAGGCTGGAGACCCCTAAAATCAAACAGATATACCAGAAACTCCGCAATCTGTGAAGGATTGGCATAATCAACAGAGTGATCAGCACACCATCGACAGAAGACCTTCCATTTAGCTGCATAAGCTAAACCAGTGGAGTGCCTCCTTGAAGAAGAAATGCACTCCACTGCTCGTCTCGAAAAACCTCTACGGAGGAGACAGGACCTGACAAAAGATATGCGTGAAGGCACAATGAAGTTGGGTCGACGTGAAACCTCCTCGGGCGACCTTGACAAAGAAGGTTGCGACGTTGTGGGAGACGTGCCGGAACCGCCGCCATCAGCGAGCGGAGCTGATTGATCCACACCCGCTGAGGCGACAGGGAAGCGATCAGAATGATTCGACAACTGCAGGTTCGAATTTTGGCGAGAACCTGAGGAAGAATCGGAACCGGCGGGAAGGCGTAGCCGACTAGACCGTTCCAATCGAGTGACAGAGCGTCCACGGCAAAAGCCAGAGGATCTGGACACGGGGACACGAAAGTGTCCACCTGATGGTTCCAACGAGTCGCAAAGAGGTCGATGTGGGGACGTTCCCAGAGATCGCAAAGCGACTGGAACACTGCCCTGTGAAGCATCCACTCGGTGGAAATAACCCTGCCCTGTCGGGACAGGGAGTCGGCTAGGACGTTCAGATGACCGGGAATGTGACGAACAACCACTCCGGCGTGAACATCCTGAGCGAGCTGTAGAAGATCCCGAGCTAACTCGTACATCGGAACCGAGTGCGTGCCGCCCTGGTTCCGAATGGAAGCAACCACTGTCGAATTGTCGGATAGTAGAAGGACCTGGCGATTCGACAGGTGAGGGATCCACTGCCTGAAACTCAGAAGAAGAGCAAGAAGCTCCTTCTAGTTGATGTGTAGAGCTGCTTGATCCTGGTCCCACATCCCGTGTAGGGAAAGACCGAGAGGATCCAATGTCGCACCCCATCCGAGATCGCTGGCATCTGCTGTCAGAACGCGATCGGACGTGGGTAAGTCCAGTGGAACACCCTGCGTAATCCACTGAACATCTGTCCAGGGAAGAAGGTGAGGATACAGAGAGTCCGGAAACGGAAGCACCTGATCCAGAGAATCTACATTCGGCCTCCAAAGACTGAGCAGAAAGTGTTGGAGAGGTCTGACACGCAGCCGACCTAGAGGAATGAGATCCGTCACCGAACCGCAGAGACCGATCAGCCGGAGAAAACTCCGAGCGGTCGCGGACATGGACTGGGACAGAGTCAGAGCAAAAGCTGAGAGAATCACAGCCTTGGCCTGGGGAACCGCTACCAAATTGAATTTGGTTTGGAAAGACATCCCCAGATGACAAAACGACTGAGAAGGGACCAGGTCCGACTTCTCCTCGTTGACTCTGAATCCTAGCGACGTGAGCAAGCTCAACAGAGTGGCGACATCCAACTCCAGTAAGGCAGCATTGGAATGCCTCTGGAGGATATCATCCAGATATGCCGAAGTAGTCACCCTGGACTGTGTGCGATGGAACGCTATCACATGCGACATCAGTCTGGTGAACGCCCAAGGAGCCAGGTTGAGGCCGAAAGGCATGGCCTTGAACTGGTAAACTCGCCCCAGAAAAGCGAACCTGAGATACTTAAGTGACGCCCGATGCATCGGAACGTGGAAGTAAGCGTCTCGCAGGTCGGTGCTGGCTGCGAAATCTCCCTGGTGAATAGATTGGCGGACCGACCTGAAAGTCTCCATGCTGAACTTGGGAGCAATGATAGACTGGTTCAGGATACTCAGATCGATAACCGGTCGGAGTCGGCCGTCCTTCTTCGGCACCAAGAACAGGCGGGAATAGAAACCCACTGACTGAACGTTCTTGACGACCTCGATCGCCCCCTTTGCCAGGAGATCGGCAATCTCCATGGACAAAAGTTCCCGACGTAAAACGTCTGAAGGAACTGTGGTTGGAAGAGGCACCCTTGACAGAGTGGGGTGCCGACGGAAGGATATTCGCAGCCCGGACCGAACAACATCTAACACCCATGGATCGGAAGTGATGGTGGCCCAATGGTCTGCGAACTCTGCTATCCTTCCTCCAACCTGGGACGAGTCGAGGTGAGGACCTTCATTTCGAGCCCCGACGAGACCCGCGAGAGGAGAAACCACCTCCTCTGCTAAATGAAGAATCCTGAGCCTTCCCTCGATTCTGCCGACCCCTACCTTTACCCCGTGAGTAAGAAGTAGAGGCGGCGGAAGAAGGACCAGCCTTTTGCTTCACAGAGGAAGCAGAAGGGTACTTGTTAGGCTTGGAACGGCCCTTGCCTCCCCTAGAAGGCTGATCAAGCTGATGAAACAGTAGCTGATCTTTGGAATGACGTAGGACGTCATCCCGGACCGTCGACACGGAACCATGGAAAAGTTGCGGACCTGCCAAAGAAGCAGATCGAAGAGTAGCACGCTGCTCCTTGGGAAGGGATCGTCCTGTGTCCAGCACAGCGTCCCTTCGAACTAATTCCAAATTAGCCGTGTTACAGGCATGCGTGTGAGTAAGGTGCATAAGCGCCTTGGACAGCACACGCAAAGGAGCCTGTACCTCGTCAAACTTATCTGGAGGCAGATAAGCAGCCAAAGCTGAGACGACGTGATCTGAGAGAGAAAGCATGCCAAGCATCTCTCCAGATAAGCCCAACGTGGACTTCAGAGTCGTCATTGGAATGACGGCAGACTTGGGCTTGGAAAGCCCGAGGGAAGTGGAGTCCTGATCCAGAACCGTCAAAGCCTGGCAGATTGGCGGAATCGTAGGAACGATAATGCACAGGAGGCAAAAAGGTGTCAACCCTGGTGAAGAACGAAGTCTTCAAAGCCTAGGAATTCAGCTTGGCATCCAATGCTGAAAAAGCTTCAACCACCTGTACTGACTGGCACGGTCGAAGGCGCCCCGAAGCAGGTTGCTCCATAGGCTGTTGGCGCGCGACCGATGATCGCGGCCAGGCTGACACTGTCGGCTGGTTAGCAGGTTTGAGCTCAGGCAGAAACCCAAACACAAAGTCAAGAGCCGCCCCCAAGTCCGAAGACTGCTGGCCCTCGACCTCAAGCATGTCGGACTCCTCCCCAGAGTCGGAAGACACATAGCCCATCATGGGCAAACCAGCCGACGCCTCCCATGGTGTCGGGACACCAGAGGAATCGGAAACCGGCCTGTTTCCAATCCCGGGAGGCGGCGCCATAGGAGGCGCCTGGAAACCACTCATAGCCTCGCTGGAAGCAACAGGAAGGCTCTTAGAAAGAACCTGAGTGAGTAAGGAGAGGGCCTCCCTAAGCTCACTGCCCGTACCGACCGGTTCGACAGGGGAGCGAACCGGTAAAGTGGCTTCACCTCTGACCCTCTTAACCAGCGAAGGGTCACGATCCTCCAAAACACCCGACGCGGGACGACGGGCGGCAGCCGAAACATCTGAAGGCAGACGTGTATAGGGGTACGATGCACCCCGAGGATCAATATTGCGAGAACTCATGAGAGTCACCGCGGACCTCTGCAGGGCAGAAGGTCCAGGCTGCACAAATGGCGTTGGTCCCCCAAAACTGGTCGTGTGACCAGAGTGAGTAGACGGAAACGCCACGGAGTTCATAGTGTTTCCACTACGAACATCCAAATCCAAAGACACAACTGTGGTGCTCGACGGCGAAGAGACCACAGAGATGGGCTCGGCCGGCAGCGCCTTCCGACTTCGCCGAGTTGAAGTCAGGGAAGGCTGAGGCCGATATCCCACGTCTACAGTATCGGACATTCCTGCAGTCCCCTGCAGCGAAAAGCCGAGGCCGGCTGAAACAGACAACGAAGCAGACGGACCAGCAGCAGTAGTAGATACGTCGAGAGTCGTTGAGGCTGGTGAAAAAGTGGAGAGAGCACACCGGCTCGGCTCCGAAGAAGGAGTTACAACCCTAGTGATAGCCTCAGATGTTGACTGGAGGGGGACCGTAGTCCCAGAACCAGGCATCTCCTCACCAGAACACTCAACGGCTCAGGCAGTATCCACCACAGGAAAAGACTGCACATCCCCCACGGAGGAGGAATAACTCTCACCAGACAAAGTCGACTCGGGAGGCCCCGAACGACCACGTTCTCCTTTCCCGCGGGAGTGGGAGGCACGGCCACGAGAACGAACGACACGGTTTACTGACGCCCAGAAGGTGGAAGACCATGTTCCACAGACACCACACGGCCGCTCGGCCGAACACCCATTACAGGAGGGACAAGACGAATGTACATCGTCCACATGCTTTGGCAGCATACATAGCCCACAAGGAATTGTCCTGGGCATGATAGAGGTGAGAGGAGCAGAGAAGGTGAGATCAGAAAACAGAACACCCCCAAAGAAGAGAGAAAGGTGACAGAAACAAAGACCCCAGACGGTCGACCGGGAACCACACAACAGGAAGACTACTCTCAAAAGAAAGAAGAAACACTGTAGGAGTGGTACCCCCGCTGACACCTAACTCTAACACAATTAGAAAATTTTGCAAAAAAAGCATTAACAATAATTGTGAAAAATCTAAGTCCGAACCGCGTGGCACACGAAATTCGCAGCGCGACTCGAGAGAGAGCAAATAAATATACATTATGGACATATAATAGAAAAGAGAATATATAAAACACTGTTCCTGAGAATACAAAGGATACACTGTGGTATAATGAATCAGGAATCATCAAACATCGAGCTGGAGGAACACTGATAAGCGTGCAAAAACATCTCGACACGAAGCGGATTATAAAAAGAATAAGTCTTTAGAGACGGTATATGCGCACTGGCAACGGAAGTCGTGGAGTTGTACTTGGGAGAGAGCGTCCCGTACTGGGTCTGCGCCGATTGCACTCGACCCAGTTTTGGCTTATTTTTTATTGGTGCTTTTGCACCACTTTTCTTTCCCAACTTGCTTGGGAAAGACAAAAATAGAGAGTATTTTATCCGAGTTAGGGACTTCCACTGTAGTGCAAGCCTGGAGTAAACAATTGTGAGTAGGTTGATAAGAAATGATATATATCTTTTTTTAGTGTTATTTTTTAGCATGCACACTTTCTTTTTTGGGAGAGTATATATGGAAACCATTTGCAGATCACAATTTTGATGTTTTGACAAATTTATCATAATCTGGGTGGTACCTTCTGCATTTCAGTGTTGAGGTTATTTTGTTAACCTGTTTGGTCGGTTCAGGAAAAGACACTCCCCCCCCCCCCCTCCCCTCCCCCAGTAATCTGAGGCATTCAGCTGTACGTTTTGGAACAATGAAAATTTATTCAATCATTTACTGGTTTTTAAACCTTTACACAATGAAGACCAAATATCAAAATTTCAACCTGCAGTTTTTCCCATAATGCAACTAGGAATTTAACTACTTCAAACTTGTTTGATAGAGCCCATCACGCTCTATCAAACAAGATTATATTGGTTAAATTCCTAGTTGCATTATGGGAAGAATTCGCTGCTTGATATTGTGTTATTTTAACATCAGTGTGCAGAGGGTTAGGTCACATTTAACATACATGGCTATATCAAGTCCATAAACAAAGATAAAAAGTGAGGATCAGCCAATCATTTATACCTATGCTGCCCACCAGACATGTTAAACTGCTGAATTGTAAAATAGTGAGATTTCTGAGCAAAAATAGTGAGATTTGAATTTTTAAATGGCTCAGAGTAAAAATTTGTTATTATAACAGTGAGATTCTGTAAAAAATCCCGATTTTAGGCTCATTTAACAAAAATTTATTCTTGAAAATAGTGAATCTCCCTCTAAAATAGTGAGACTTAACATGTCTGCTGCCCACTTCAGAGGCCAGCCATCCAAAGGGTTGTTAAAGGTTCCTATTTTACCAGTAAATAACTTGTTTACCACATTGAACAAGCTCGGCTCCACTTCTCTTTCAGCAAGCTAGGACTAAATTTTAAAAGCTACCAATGTCTTTAAATCCCTGTGGGAAATTTTATTTATTTATTTATTGGTGTTTAAGGTCACATATTTCTGCACAATGGCTAATCATGACCACAACATGGAGATGAAGCCAAGTTTAGTCAATCGTTTATACCCATCCACCCCAAACATTGGTGACTGGGTCCTACTTTACCAGTAAAACAGAATTTGTTTACCACAGTTAACAAGCACCGTTTCACTTTCCGGGGTTCCCACAGGGAGGAAAATTTCATAGTTCATGTCAAGATGTTTAGCCAAAACTACTAATAGAATTTTGTGTTGATCTGCGGACTGATATACATGTACAGGGTTTATTGTTTGAAGGATAAGGTTAATTCAAGGACTTTTAAGGTCCCTTTCAAGCCATTATCAAGGACTTTTTAGACAAATTCTAAGACTATGCAAATAGCTTTGAGTAATACTTCAGAGAAGAATACTGATATTTAAGTCATCACCCAGAAGGTTAAAGCTGAATCTGCTCTCCTATGATATTTTATGTACAGCAGGGATTCTTACTGATGTTTGACTAATAGGGAACAAGAAAAGCAGCATAACCTGGGCAGTCTTTTTAAGTTTAATGTTGTCTGCATATTAATGCAGATGACACTTGACTAAAAGACCTGCTATGATAAAAGTCTAAATGAATTGAATAAATCCTCTCTCACTTCCCAGGGTTTTACAAGTTAAAACCTTGAAGCATCCCTAAAATTCAAGGACTTTCAAGATTAATGCACTTATTTCAACACATTTTTAAATTTAATCCTTCACCTAACATGAAAGGTAGACGACACTTGCACACAAAATTTTTGTATAACTAATTTTTTCATTTTTTTCATCAAAAACATAGCTTATGACCCCACACTGGAACGAGATCAACATGCTTGTTCCAATGAGTGATCATAAACTATGTTTTTGAGACAAAAAATAAAAAATAATGAAATCTGAATGGTATTTTTTGTGAATATTGCTGGCCGTTATGTTATGGAGTTCAGGGATCACAATGATCCTTGGATATTGGCTGTTGATTAGATGCAAAAGGAATGTGCTTTGAATATTAGGTATACTGCAAAGGAGAAATGATTACACTCTGTTCTATACATTATAAGTCGAAATTCAAGATCATCTTTGCAGTCATTTTTCTTCAAAACCTAACAAAACTCGAAGGCTCACATTTAGATGATGTCATGAAGAAGTATGTGAAATTTCATGATGATTGGTTGTGGTATACGTAAAATCCAAGATAGCAATCAGCAGGCATGTTGTTTAAGTTTTGGTGGTGAAACTCAATAGCTCATGTCTAAATGCTACCCTAAACAAGCTAAAGATGAGGGGAAAAGGCTGTAGGGTGTGTCAAAGGAACTGTCACTGAATAATAAGATAAAATCCAAAGATGGCCACTATAAAGGCCATTTTCTCTCAACACTTGGCAAAACCTGATAGTTTACATCTAAATGTTGGTTCAAACAAGCCTATTACATTTCACAGTACTTGGTTGAGGGATACAAGTTATACAATGTGCCGAAGTATTAAGAGCGAAATCCAAGATGGCCTCTAATGGCCATGCTTTCCTAGGTTCAGTGTTGAAATGCAATTGTTTTTTATCTTGGTGTCACCAAGAACCAAAGTCTGCAAATAAGCAGCCTGACAAGGTCCATGACATGCATAAATTGCATGTTGCCAGGCACCAATATTCACTAGTAGCTGACATAATAACCAGGAGTTAATTACATATAGGTTATTACCACCTTGTGGGTTTTCTGAGATGGTGTATTGAAGTCGAGACAGTGTCTTCGGGCATATATCAATGAGTCTGTTAGGATGAGTCGATATATGCCAAGAGACAAGGCAGATACTTTAATACACCATCTTGGAAACTCACATCATTTATGTTAAAATGTTCCTTCCTTTCTAGACGTGGTTGCATAATTAAGGGCTTGGGTACTGTTTTTTTACAGCGTCTGTTTTGACAAACATTCAGTGTCTATGAATTGATTTTTATGAATGAACATCATGGCATCATGGTATTGCATTCTTGCAATGTGCATGACGTAAGCCCATTTATTGTTCTTCTTGTACTATAATCACCGATGTTTATAGAAGTGTTTCAGCTCTGTGTTTCTTCATCTTATTTTTCATGTATAAGGAATGGTAAGCCAGTGAAAAATATGATCAGGTCAAAAAATGATCTAGTCAAATTTATTTCTTTTAACCCTTAGAACTCTAGTGGTATCTTCCATGCCAGTTCAATGACAGCAATTAGAAGAGTCCATATTCATTATTTGGGGTAGACCAATCAGTATTTTCAAAGTGCAGCCGAGGGCTAGCTATCTTGGTTGAATAATTGTGAATGAAAGGGGACGTTCTCATCTAGGCATTATCTGGAGTCATCCTATCAAGTTACAATGAAATCCCTTCATAAATATGACTTGTAGCCTGTGCTAAAGGTTTTTGGGCCCCTGTAGCCATCATAGTTGACCAATCGCGACCAAAAGGGGACGGCCTCATCTTGACATTATATGGAATCAACCTACCAAGTTACAATGAAATCCCTCCATAAATATGACCTGTAGACTGTGCTAAAGGTTTTTGAGTTTTGGGCTTGGGCAGCCGTCACGGCTGAATGATTGTGACCATAAGGGGACGTTCTCATCTACACATTATCTGGAGTCATCCTACCAAGTTACAATGAAATTCCTTCATAAATTTGACCTATAGACTGTGCTAAAGGTTTTCGGGCTTTGGGCTCCTGTAGCCGTCACAGTTGACCAATTGCGACCAAAAGGGTTCGTTCTCATCTAGACATTATATGTAGTTAACCTACCAAGTTACAAAGAAATCCCTCTATAAATATGACCTGTAGACTGTGCTAAAGGTTTTTGGGTTTTGGACTCGGCAGTCATCACGGCTGACAGATCGTGACCAAATGGGGAAGTTCTCATCCAGACATCATACGGAGTCATCCTATCAAGTTACAATGAAATCCCTTCATAAATACAACCTGTAGACTTTGGGTTTTGGGCTCAGGCAGCCATCATGGTTGACCGATCCCGACCAAAAGGGGACGTTTTCATCTAGACATGCCCCCAAACCACCTGCATATGTAATTTCGTGACGATCAGATAAGAACTACAGGGTGTAGCCTGTGCTAAAGGAAAATGTGAACAGACAAGAATAGCTTATCTTGACTTTGTCAAGTTAAGCTAAAAATGGCCACCAGTGGCAATGTTTTTCAAGCTCCAAAGATAAAATGCAATAGATCATACCCAGGTGTCACCCTAAAACCTCTTATGGAATTTTGAACTGATCTGACTTAGAACATTTGTTAGAGGAATGGCCGATTGTGAGTTTGTCCTCGAAGCTTGAAAAAAAAAACAGCTGATTTTCATGCAAATTTTACCATTAACATGCTATGACAACGGGGATGAGATATATGTCTTCCATAATTGGATTAAGTGGAAGTTTCTGTGTTTAACGGAGTAATCAAAGAAATATTTCACAAACTATATGAAGTACTGAAACATGATAAATTAATAAAAGAAAAAATGGAGAATCTCTAATGACTCTTGATTTTATATGAAATTTCTGTACCAAGTTCTCTAAAATCAATCTGTGCCTTTGTATATCGAGGCTCATATCAATTTTGGTAAACGAGGTTCAGAAATTTCATGCCAACTCATGACAAATTTGAGATTCTTTTTATCATATAATGTGTAATTTAACCTTTTACCTAAAGTAACGACTAAAGCTTGCCACCTTTGTTTACAGAAATAGCCAGCCAAATTTCTTTCTTTTTTTTTTTGTCTCAAAAACATAGCTTATGACCCTTGACAGGAATGAGCTGCTCAAGCTCATTCCAATGAGGAGGTTATTAATAAGGTATGTTTTTCAGGCAAAAAATGAAAATATTTAGTAGTTATTCAAGATATAATTTCTGCATACATCATCTGATATTTGTAGTGAAAAATAAATTAAATTCAATCCTGCGTTACAAGTCCACTTCTGATGTCATTCCCATATTAGACGTGTTGTGAAAGATATTTTCCATAATGAGCTATTTGATGGTGATAAAAAAAAGTTCTGAAGAAGTGTGTATCAAGAGAAGATTTATTATCTTATATCTTTCACTAGTAAAATTTTGAGTTTATTTATTGGGGTTTAATGACACTTTTGACAGCCAGAGTCACCTCGTGTCGGACAGTTTTATGGGTGAAGGAAGCCGGAGTACCCAGAGAGAACCATCGAGCAACGGCAAGCAAATGTCAGACTCCCCAACATACTAACTCCAAACAAGAAGGGTTAGCATTGGTTGAAGACAAGTGCAACATCGACTTGCAGTAAGCCTTAGTACACCATGCCATCGTGCCACCATGTGGGTTATGGTGCTGAAGTGTCTTGCCCAAGGACACAACACAGTTGCTGCAGGTGGGATTTGAACTGAGGACCTCTCAGTTTGCAGCCTGCACCTCTACCTACTGAGCCACCGCACCCCCAAAAATATTTAATACAATACTTTTCACTGGGGAAAGGTATAATAATATAACAGTTTTATTATTTTTATAATAATAAGACCAAAAAAATTGTCGCTAGTAAACATTATTAGTTATTGTGATGATTTAACAGTAACTTGGTCTGAGATTTGTGGCTTGGAGCTTTGCATCGAGGTTGAACATACGCTCCGAGTCACAAACCTCAGACAATATTACCATCACTTCATCACAACAATGTATATGTTCCAATAAGATCCTTCCATTAGCCCAAAACCCAAAGCATGAAATGAACAAGGCAACTTTCAATGATCACAAGTTCAATAAAAACTCTCTTATATACCCACAATGGGACAAATAATCAAGAAATCAGATAACGGTCACTCCATCTTAGTTCAAATTGTAAACCGATTCTTAATTTAAACAACACTTCATTCAGACCATCGTCTGCTGCATGTGTGAAAAATCTACAAAAAATGATGCAGATGACAAGTGATTCTGTTGATGGAATAATTGTGAAATGGGCAACCACAAATATTTTGCATGGTGGTGTCAGATGGTAATATACTGAGTCAAAAAAGAAAGTATAACAGAAACAAATGTGAAAAAAAAGCATAAAGGATGAAATATAATAGTTCTAATGTTGCATGTTTGTGGACAAGAAGTCGTGCAAAGAGTTTAATGACATGTTGTTGTCCACCCAACCATATACAATTTTGCTATGGATTTCAAAATAGCATGTGCTACCCGAAAATGTCAAATTGAAAGGGTGACCGACGATTTTCTTTGTGTTATGTTGTGCTAAAGAGCCTGGGTTATTGAGAAAACTTGCTAGTTTTTGTCTTCCGACATTTTAAATGAAAGTGTCAATGACACTGTAGCTCAACTTGACAAACTTGAACTTGGTAAGTTATAAATGAAATGGCAAAATTGAAGATCATTGGGACCAATGTCAGTTTTTTTGCCAGTGGCAACATTTTTAGACAGAAACCGAAGAAAATCGATAGCTCCCATCTAGAGGCCTCCCCAAACAAGCATGCCAGGTTTCAAAGCAATCCGATCATAAATGTGCCCTGTAGGGTGTACAAAAGGGAAATATTGTGGTCTGACTAGACTAAATTCTAAGAACGTTGGCCGTGGCAACATTTTTTGACGGAAATGGACGAAAATCGATAGCTCCCATCTAGAGGTCACTGTAAATAAGCATACCAGGTTTCAAAGCAATCTAATCATAAATGAGCCCTGTAGGGTGAGCCAAAGGGAAATATTGTGGTCTGACTAAACTAAGTTCTAAGAATGTTGGCTGCGGCAACATTTTTTGATGGAAATTGAAGAAAATCGATAGCTCCCATCTAGAGGTCACCCCAAACAAGCATGAAAGGTTTCAAAGCAATCCGATCATAAATGTGCCCTGTAGGGTGTGCCAAAGGGAAATATCGAGTCTTCTGACTAAACCAAGTTCTAAGAACGTTGGCCACGGCAACATTTTTTGATGGAAATTGAAGAAAATCGATAGCTCCCATCTAGAGGTCTCCCCAAACAAGCATACCAGATTTCAAAGCAATCCGATCATAAATGTGCCCTGTAGGGTGTGCCAAAGGGAAATATGGAGGTCTGACTAAACTAAGTTATAAGAACGTTGACCGTGGCAACATTTTTTGACGGAAATGCAAAAAAATCGATAGCGCCCATCTAGAGGTCACCCCAAACAAGCATAGCTGGTATCAAAGCAATCCAATCATAAATGTGCCCTGTAAGGTGTGCCAAAGGGAAATATTGTGGTCTGACTAAACTAAGTTCTAAGAACGTTGGCGGCAGCAACATTTTTTGCCGGAAATTGAAGAAAATCGATAGCTCCCATCTAGAGGTCACCCTAAATAAGCATACCAGGTTTCAAAGCAATCAAATCATAAATGTGCCTTGTAGGGTGTGCCAAAGGGAAATATTGTGGTTTGACTAAACTAAGTTCTAAGAACGTTGGCCGCGGCAACATTTTTTGACAGAAATTGAAGAAAATCGATAGCTCCCATCTGGAGGTCACCCCAAACAAGCATGCCACGTTTCAAAGCAATCCGATCATAAATGTACCCTGTAGGGTGTGCCAAAGGGAAATATTGAGTCTTCTGACTAAACTAAGTTCTAAGAACGTTGGCCGCGGCAACATTTTTTGACAGAAATTGAAGAAAATCGATAGCTCCCATCTAGAGGTCTCCCCAAACAAGCATACCAGGTTTCAAAACAATCTGATCGTAAATGTACCCTGTAGGATGTGCCAAAGGGAAATATTGAGGTCTGACTAAACTAAGTTCTACGAACGTTGGCCGTGGCAACATTTTTTGCCGGAAATTGAAGAAAATCGATAGCTCCCATCTAGAGGTCACCCTAAATAAGCGTATCAGGTTTCAAAGCAATCAAATCATAAATGTGCCCTGTAGGGTGTGCCAAAGGGAAATATTGTGGTTTGACTAAACTAAGTTCTAAGAACGTTGGCCGCGGCAACATTTTTTGACGGAAATTGAAGAAAATCGATAACTCCCATCTAGAGGTCACCCCAAACAAGCATAAGAAGTTTCAAAGTAATCTGATCATAAATGCGACCTGTGAGGTGTGCCAAAGGAAATTGTGGACGTACGTACTAACGTACTAACATACTAACGTACGTACGTACGTACGTACATACGTACGTACGCCGACGGACGAGAAGTGATGGCAATAGCTCAGCTTGACTTTGTCAAGCTGAGCTAAAAATCCAGCAAGAGGATCACAGATCCAGAAGTCGAGTTTTGACATTAAATTCTGAAGAAATAAGATATTTATAGTAACTGTGACCTTGACCTTGGAGTACCAGGCTCCGAATAGGTGTCTTCCCTTCCTATAAGGTAACCTCTGGTATAAGTTTAGTAAAGGTGCGTCAAATAGAACTAAAGTTATTGCCCGGAAACCAATTTACCACAAAATATTCTATTGATAGTAACAGTGACCTTGGCCTTGGGGCCCCAGACTCCGAAATCGATAGGTGTCTTCCCTTCCCATAGGGTAACCTGTGGTATAAGTTTGGTGAAGATACATGGAATAGAACTAAAGTTACTGCCCGGAAACCAATTTGTCACAAAATATTCTATTTATAGTAACAGTGACCTTGGAGTCCCAGACTCCGAAATCAATAGGTGTCTTCTCTTCCTATAGGGTAACCTCTGGTATAAGCTTGGTAAAGGTGCGTCAAATAGAACTAAAGTTATTGCCCGGAAACCAATTTGTCATAAAATATTCTATTCATAGTAACAGTGACCTTGACCTTGGAGTCCTAGATTCCGAAATCAATAGGTGTCTTCCCTTCCTTTTGGGTAACCTCTGGTATAATTTTGGTAAAGGTGCATCAAACAGAACTAAAGTTATTGCCCGGAAACCAATTGTTTACTCCCGCCGCCCACCCGCCACTTCATCAAAATATAAGTCGAGTTTGACTTCGTCAAAACTCGACTAAAAATGCCAAGGTTAACCGAAAATCTGAGGTTGCGTGCCATTGGTATGCATGAGGCTGGGATACCTCCAGATGAGCTTGTGGCGAAGTTCGGAGTCACTGTGGCTACTATTTACCGTCTCATTGGAAGGTTAAGAACCACTGAATCTACTGCCGACCAACTGCGTTCTGGTCGACCAAGAGTTAAGACCCCTGCAAAAGACCGACACATCAGGATGTCTCGCTTGCGGGATCGCTTCCTTCCGGCAACGAGGACAGCAGCAATTAATTACTCCTGGTAGAACTAACAATAGAATCAGTGCACAAACTATCTGCAATAGACTAGCTGAACACGGAATCCAAAGTAGGCGTCCATACCTCGGACCAATCCTTACCCAACATCATCATACCATCAGAATGGAATGGGTACATCAGCGTGTTCGCTGTACTCAGCAGCATTGGAGCACAGTTCTTTTTAGTGATGAATCACGATTTTGTCTACGGCGCGCTGATGGTAGGGCAAGAGTGTATCGATAATGAGGTGTACGGTTTTCTGATGCTTTCATGCTGGAATGTGACCGTTTCGGCAGGGGTAGAGTAATGGTTTGGGCAGGAATTTTCTTGCACCATCGAACGCAGTTGATCTTTATCGATTGCTACTGAAGTTATAAACACAGAAAAAACTATGCAAACTCTCATCCAATCAGACTGTGAGGATTTTAATTTTATTGGAACATATGATTTTCTTATTTTTTATTTAGGATGGGATATTGGAAATCATAAAAGAAAACTGTCTATTTTCCTCTACACCTCATTGTGTTAAGGAAAAGAGCTAAGCAAATGAGTGCCAGGGTCACCTTGTGTCAGACAGTTTTACAGGTGGAGAAAAGCTGGAGCACCTGCAGAGAACCGCCGAGCAACTGTCAGACTCCCCAACATACTCCTCACAAGTAGGGTTAGCACTGGCAGAAGATAAGTGTACCACCGACATGTAGTACGCCTAAGTACACATCACCAGCGTGCCTCCACATGGGCAGTCAGGATTAAGTACCTTGCCCAAGGACACAATGCAGTTGCCACATGTCAGGACAGAACTGTGGACCTTTTGATTTGAAGTCCAATGTATAACCAAACACTGAGCTATAGCGCTTCTCCGTTCCACATTAACCCTTTACCCAACGAATCGCCCGCACCCGCCCACATAATATGCAAATTCAGCAGTTGAAAAAATAATATTTTTAATAAAATGTCAACAAAACCATATCATGTGACCCCTCGTTGGAACGAGCTTGTTCCAACGAGGGGGTACATGATATGGTTTTGTTGAAATTTTTTGAAAAATTTAAAAAAATGATATTTAAAATAATAAATTTTGATATCGTCTGCGTTGGGTAAAGGGTTAAGCTGGAGTAAAAAAAATACTTTAGTGCAAAAAGGGCAATAACTCTGCTAAAATTAGTCTGACTGATCTCAAGATCACAGTTGTTTAGTTTCCCATGATGGTTAATCTCCGTGCAAAGCTTTTAGAAAAATTGACCACAAATACAAAAGGAATACAAGCTCGGACAAAGTTGTATCCACGGATGGGCAGTCAAAAAGTACAATAACTTTGCAATGACATGTCCGATCAATCATAAAATCACATGTGTACAGGTTCATGTGCTATGTTTTTGCTGTGCAAAACAACAATTTTTGGTTATTCAAAAATTTATTTTTTATTCCGGTTTGGTAAAGGGTTAATACTTTACCTATGAATTGTCCTAATCTGCATAGATGCTTCACTACATCTATCAACTGCCATTCAAGCTTTGTTATTATCACAAGTTTTGCTTCCAAATCATAGCTTTTAGCCCTCACTGAAACAAGCTCATTGAAAGCTATGTTTTGGAAGCAAAAATGAATATTTCAATTATTTGTAAAAAAAACTGTAGGTATCATCCTCAGTTGTTTTGGATCAAAGGTTTGGAAAAAACTATCTATACAAAATATGTACACAGAATAATTAGGTAAGCTAGTGTAGCTTATCAAATTTGCAACCACTCAATGAATCTGATGAACAGATAGTAAAACTATTGAGCAACAACAATATGCAATATCTGAAGTGTTTTGTATAGATTTGTTATGGGTGATATGATCGGAGAGTAATACACTAGAAGAAGAAAATTCTCAATCGAAAGATTTTCAAACTTCCGCAATTATCTGCAAAAGCCTGACATTCAATTCCAATGAATCTTTAAAACTCTATATTGATCTAGCTAACATGCTTTTAAAAAATCGTTAAACCATAAAATATTTTCATGCAGGAAAATTGTTTTGAAGCACATGTAAGACCCATTGTTGTGGTGTACTGAGCAGACACAATGGTTGAACAATTTTTTTTTGTTCGGCTGAGAAAGAACCTATAAACATAAAACAAGCCCAGAAGCATTCTTGACAAGAGACTAATTTCCAGTTGCAAATGTGGTGAAAATTTGATGAAGAGCACATGTACCATACAAAATGGAAAGTTCTTGTGAATGCTCTTCAAGACTAAATACAAGGTACTTACCTGAGCTTGACAAATTAGAAACCATAGTAGTGTGTTGTACATACTTTCATCAAGAGCAGTGAAGAAAATAATGGCAAAATGTAATGGTCTCTCAAAAATGTGCATGTAGGATAAAAAACCTTAGCTATCTTACACTGGTGTCAGATTTCCTCATATCATTATTTTTTTTTTATTTTTGCATCAAAACGTAGATTATAATGCCTCAATGGAATAGCTAATGAAGCTCATTCAAAAAAGGGTTTCAAGCTAAGTCTTTTAGGGGAAAAATTAAAAGTTTTTCAATAAAATTGTTTGCAAATGTCATCCCTTAGTCACATTAGGTAAAGAGTTTTATTAATATACCCATTTTTTAGTTCACATACTTTGATGAAGAGATGAGGTTATGTCAGGACAATGGTAGTATCAGCATTGGCTTCAGCATCTATCAAAAACATCCCGTTTTGTAAAGGATTGTGTTAAGAACACTTTCTCAAAAGTCTGTGGTCCCACGTGTTAGAAAGTGCACATGTTGGTTGTTGAGAACCAGTATACCAGAATGCAACACTGAAGCTCTGTCTTTTTTGTCGTTCCTTTTTCAGTCTAAACTCAACAAATTCTAATTTTAAGAATTTGTGTTCAGCCCATATTTTGTGAAAGTTATTAAGACAGAACACTATAAGGGTGGAGTATGGGGTGACAGCAATCAATGACCTGAGGTGGAGTTTCTCCCCTGTATTTTGGCTTTGGTGTGCATGAAATACAGGAAAATCTCCACCAAGCCTTGTTGATTCCAGTCCACCGTATTCTACCTCAGTTGTGTTCTGAATTTATACCATGACTAGACTTGAGTTAAGTGAATGAAGCCAATATCTTTAGAGAAAAATTATCACCTCCGGAGGTCTGATAACATTCTTTCTTAACCCTTTACCCAACGTTTTACCCAACAAAACGGCCAAAACCGGAGAGCGCTATTTACAAAAAAAATCACCATTCAGTTTTCATTTTTTTTTGTTTGTCTCAAAAACATAGCTTATGACCCCTTACGAGGGGTCATAAGCTATGTTTATGAGACAAAAAATAAAAATATTTAGTTATTCAAGAAGCTTGTTTGTAGGTGTCTGCTTTTCGTGTTAGGTAAAGGGTTAACACTGTTTTGTGTCAAAGCATTTCATTTATGTCATAATGTCACTCAGATGCATAATGTCCAATCAGATGCATTCTTACATGACATTCTTACAAGTAATCTGGATTCCATGTGTGGTGTATCTACCACATTCCCTACTGTCTGTAGATAGATAATTTAATTAATGGTATAGGCATTTACAGTACAACACATATCGAGATGGTAAATATCCTTTACAAGTATGCTTTACCGTTTGAAGGTGCCATAGCCAGATTGGCTGTCTACCTGGCAACTCCCCACAAAATGAATAATAAGAGATATATATGTATACAGACCATAGGAAACACATTTGGTATATGTAAGGTTATTTACAATCATATGCAGCAGATTAAATGAGACTCGGTGGCGTGCTGTAGGCAGGGAACATCCGAGGACGAATTAGACAATCAATCGTGTAAGCTTAGTAATCTTGCAGTGGTATTTGAAGAATAGCAATGTACAACAAAATTACTATTGTACAAATCCATTGTAGTTGATTTGTTATCATCTTAGTCTTGTGGGGGGTTTTGGGTGCTTGGAGAGCATCATGGATATTAGAGATTACACTCTTGAAAATAGTGATTATCACACTTGTGGAATATGAAGATAAGAACTGTGATGTGAGCTTTTTCTTAAACTCTGCTCTATTTGTGATATTTTGACAAGTTTGATTTAGATTATTCCATAGTCTTGGGTTGGCAAACACTGGCAATCTATCTAATGCTTTTATGCGGGTTCTTCTGACGTACAACAGTTGAGACGGTCTGTATTGTTTTGCATAAGGTTGTATATGCACAGCAATCAAGGTAAAAAGTGCTTTATTTATTTATTTATTTATTGGTGTTTAAGGTCACATATTTCTGCAAATGGCTAATCATGACCAGTTTTACAAGCCGGAGTACCTGGAAAGAACCACCGAGCAATGGCGAGCAACTGTCAGCTCCCCAACATACTAACTCCACACAAGCAGGGTTAGCATTGGTTGAAGACATGTGCACCAACGACGTGCAGTATGCCTTAGTACACAATGCCACCATGCCCCGTGGCCTATTGGGGTGAAGTGTCATTCCCAAGAACACAACATGGTTGCCGCAGGTGGGATTCGAATTGGGGACCTCTCGGCTTGCAGTCAGGACCTCTACCAACTCAGCCACCACGCCCCCTGAAAAAGTGCTTTAACTGGTAGAGTGCTAGAAGCCACTATCAGGGCTCTATTTAAAAGTGCTGAAAGCCACTATAGTGGCTTTACACTGTATGCATTAACTTGATGTTTGCTCAGCAGTAGTACAAAAAATGTTTATATAAAATTGTTCTGTTACAATATATTGGAGAGTGCCAAAAGGCACTTTCCAAAAAATAGTAACATATCAAAAATTTTGAACAACATTATGATATATCAAGGCTCCCCTTGCAGGTAGCAAAAGACTCTTTAAAAAAATAGTAATTTTACAAATCACCTTTGAAAAATAATTCAGCACTCTACTGTCAACTTGTGCTTATTGTGAAGTATTCTATTCTTATCACTTCTCTAGATATTAACTCTCTTGCAGGCAAAGATTAAGACCATAACCTAAAGTTGAACAATGAATGCCACCTGTTTAAGATATATTCCCAGAAAAAAAATTGATGCTATAAAGCATGATCTTGTCCTTGAAACTAAATATTACTTACAGCTTTCCAACTCATTTTCTTGTAACTAAACAGTTATGTTTGGTGAAGTTTATAAAGGAAGTGAAGCTATACATCTTCTATGTACAATATAGCAAATTTAGGTCAGGGCATAAATGAATTTATGGGGAAACTAACTGCCAGTTTGTTTGAGTGCCAACTGTACGCCCCACAGGCCGGTGTTCAGGTTTCGATCCAGTGACTCCCAGTTGACCAGTGGGTAATTTGGTTGCGTATAATCTTTTCCTGAATGCGTTTTCTCCACCAGCACGGTTCCAGCATTTCTGGGGAGTCTGACAATTTTCAGGAACAGACTATAGTCCCTGTGTTTTAAGCTATCAATCCCAGAATCCATACGAACCATTCCATTGGTGGCACCAAGTTCTTGATGAACAGGTTAACGTCATTCCAAACTTTTCAGCGGTGCCATCAAGTTTACAAAATTATTTCTGTTCATTGTGTTTTTTGTGCATTCGTTTGGACTTTCGTGGACTCATCAAGGATATTCGTAAGCTGCATCAGTAGTCCCGCATTGTGTTAAACTATGAAAATCCTCCTCATTGGGCACAGTTTTATCAGACGTTTTTGTGATCACATGGATGCAAATTTCCCTCAATATCGGTCAAATTTTGGGGTTCCTGAGTGCGATGTCCGCTACTTAGGCCGAAGGGGGTTCACTATTCCCTTAGAATACGACCGTAGTCTCGCTGTCGTGGGTTTGTTTCACCCAGACATCGCCATGATCCAGCTTGGGGGGAACGACCTCGCTGCATCTACGGAGGATCCCGCAGAAATTTCCTGTCAAGTTTTTTGAATTTGGTTCTGTGTTACACGACGCCTACAACGTTAAACTGATTGTGTTTTTTTTCGGAGTTTTGGCGGGATGACCACATTTACCTGTCCAAATTAGATGAATTCAATGCCCGTTTAGAAAATTTATGCATTCAACCCAACTTTACGATCTTCTGGAAACATCGCCGGTTCAATCGCTCTCCAGCCCCCCTCTTCCTTCGGGACGGTGTCCACTTAGCACCGCAGGGTACCATCCGTTTCTATTATTGTCTCCGAGCAGCACTAATGCATGCCACACGCCAGTTTCACATCATCTCACAGCCATAAATTTTGCAGCTTTGCTCCTACCTGGCGCATATCTGTCGTTTGTTGGAATATTATGTTCAAAAATTAATATATTTTTTTTTCTGCTTGATGTACTGGTGGTTATTTTTCACCTGGCAGAGCTGGTTGGTGGGCTTCGTGCCCGGTTTCAGGCTTTTGACAAGTTTGTTATTCAGTTATTAGTGGGTTCACTTTGATCCCAGTGTTTGGGGTGTGCTGTTGGTGGGCTTAGTGCCCGTTTTTCTTCCTGCCCCTATTAGGGCAGTTAGGGCTGCGTGCCCGGTTTTTGTTTCCTCAGCTCTCTTCTCCCTCTATCAGCTGTCCACATTCTCTCTGTTTTATGGGGAGGGGGGGGGGGTTGGGGGGGGGGGGGCATCTTTACTGAGTAATGCATCAACTATTTTTTTTGTTTTCTCTTTTCTCTAGTATCTCATTCGCCTTTCCTGTGCTTGCAGATGGCTCCCAAGAAGCGTAAACAAGTTCATCACAAGGGCATGCCTTCCAGACAGAGCCTGCGACGGGCTCTGGCTGTTTCTCAAAACATAGGGGGAGACATGCCAGTTTCCAGCAGACTGCTATCTCGGATGATTTACCCTCTTCTGCCATGCAGCTCGGCTCTGCCGCCTCCAGCCATGCTTCTTCAGCTTGTCAAGGTGATAGCTAGAAGTTGCAATTTTGTTGTATAAAAGTGTAAATATTTTTCAATAATATTTCTGCCTGGGTTAAATGTAAAGCATAAAGATAGGTATGTGACGGACCCTGAAAATAGATTTGTCAAACTAACGTTAATTTGAGAGCTTCTTAATTAGGCATGAGATTTAATGTCCATTATGGTGCACGTGTTCAACGCCACATGGGCTATCCATAACAGATCAATAGTAAGAGAGACAATATTCACTTCTGTATCATTATCTGGGTAATTAAGACCAGTTAAACTGTAATTGTTGGAACCAGTGCATCACACATGTTCTGGACACACACCCATATTACGCATCTATCCTGTCTCTGAAATGTCGAAAGTTTTCATCTCAAACAAAATTCACATTTATATCTCTATCCATATCGAATTACAAGGCACTCGTTAAATCAGAATTAATATGTTTAAACTTTGAGTTCCGACTGTATAAAGAGTGAAGCAGAATTCTGAGAGGCAGTTGGCCTGAGGACCCTCAGAGAAGGTCCGAATTTAGCCTTGGTCGTCGAGGATCATAGGCACCAAGATCGAAAGTCCACGCATTGTTGTAACCCTGTGAGGGTTGTAAGGAACCGATAGTAGTTTGTTAACGGTTGCGAACCGTAGTGGCATAGTAGCCAAAGAAGTAAAAGCTGTAACGTTGAGGTCTAGAAACCGTATTAAGAGCTTGAGTAAGCGCTGGAATAGCTCGCAAGATAAGATAGTTTTAGGCGGTGCGAGAATTGGTGATGCTGAGAACACTTTGCAGAATATTATTATGTAAGCTTTGTTAAGTATATATCTGAAGTCGAAGAATAACTTAACCCCATGAGAGCCAGACAGGGCGCAAAGTGATCGTGAATTGTGGTAGATGCCGATTGAATTCTGATTGAACTGTGAGAACGCTGATAGAGTCACACAAGCAGAACATTATATGTGTTAAGCCCGACTGACAGTGCAGTTAACCCTGCGAGGAGGAAGCAATGAGAAGTGAACAGACACTTTGTATTTATCACAAACCGTGAGAAGATGAAGATGAAGTGAGGTTGATCCAGCGGACACAGCTAGCTGTGGGAGACATCAACGTAGTCTAGGGCCCTAAAGAATAAACTTTTATCCGCGTAATTAGTGTATTCTTATGGATAATTTTGTGAGTAATTTGTTTCATATTATATTTCTTTGTACATGTAAATAAATAATCTCTTCAGTGAATTATCGTTGAACACCCTTTGGCGTTGTAAGCTACAGGCACCTTCAGGAATCCTAAGAGTCCCAAGCGGATAGGGCATTGATAAGGGGGCAAGGTTTACATTCGAACTGGGGTTCAGACGACAGTCACTGGCTGTTGGCTGAGCACTGATAAGAACATAAATTTTCCTCCATCATTCGAACATCAATTCAACCCCGTAATCCTGCGACACAGCTACAGTTACAGGCAGCCCTGTTCCAGGGGCTTCCATTCCACATTCTGTGCAGCATCAGGCAGTGCCTAGCCATACCCGACATACATTGCTCCATCGTCTCTCAGTACGATGGCCACCTCAGGTTTTCATCGGCCTACTAGGAGACGTCCAGCAGCACCAGTCCCATGGGCTACACCTCCCTTGTCGGACCTGCCTCACATATACAGTGCACATGAAGCTATTCCAGGGATTAATCGCAGCCAGGCTGCCACAATAACAACAACAACCTCCAATACCAGCAACACACCACACTGCAGCTTGCAACCCCAAGAGGTCAGCATCAGTTCTGGAAGGAGGCCTTCGCCAGTTACCTTGTCGCAGTTACAGGACTCCATCACCTGCCTAGCTCAGTCAGTTAATCGGCTGGAACAACAGAACCATGCTTTCTATCACAGCTGTGGAACCAATGAGTCACATCCAACTCAACCTTCAGAAATTCATCCTGAGATGCTCCAGTCTGTGCCAAACATCACTCTGCCTCAGCTTTCAAGTCAGCATGACCCACTTTCTGCAGGTAATCATTTTCCTATCCTAGACAGTTACACACAGCCCTCTCCTCTGCAAGTCCCTGTGGATTCCTCACTGCCTGCCTTTTACTCATTGGCAACCCCTCCTTGATGCTTTTGTCCCATCTTCTCTCAAGGATAAAATCTGGAATGACCAGTTTGTACACATGGTGGAACTTCTCAACAAGCAGAAGCCTTCCTTTTCAGTTGTCACAGTGGAAACTTAGGATTCTGGTGCACCTGAGCTGTGTATTAGTCAGCCTCCACATTGCAATTTCCTCAATTTAGACACCTGGCTCACAGCCTTTCACATCTTTGTTGCCATATATGCTCAAAAACAACCCCAGGAAGCACCTCACCTCATCGTGAATATTAGGAACCTAGCTCAAAAAGGTTCTGATTGGTTCAAATATGATGAGCAGTTTCGTGCACTGCACGAAACGTGCAGACTCCCATGGAACATGATTCACTGGGAGCTGATTGATCAGGTTGCCCCTCGTACCTCAAATTTCAAGCCATCTTTTCGCAACAACCAATTTCAGACTGGCCGGGAGAACCCCAATTTTCATTTCCCATCCGGGGAGTGTTTTCAGTATCACAAAGGGCTCACCTGTCATAACAACTGCCAATTCCCACATAGGTGTTACATATGTCAGCGACCCCATCCAGCCTCATCTTGTTGGGAAAATATCTGCATAACCACTCAGTTCCAGAAAGTGCTTTCTTACTTGATGGGTTTAGGATTGGGTTTTATGGTGTGGTTCCGACGCAGTCGCCGCCCCAGAATCTGAAATCTGCCCGGGAACACCCAGCAGTTGTGTCAACCAAATTACAAGCAGAACTTCTCTTAGGCCGCATTGCTGGTCCCTTCTCTGCCATTCCCTTGCCAGATTTCCACATCTCTCCTCTAGGTTTGGTTCCTAAGAAAACTCCAGGCTCCTTTCGTCTTATCCATCACCTTTCTTTTCCAAGGGGCTCCTCGGTAAATGATGGGGTTACCAGTGAGCACTCCAGGGTGGCATATGCCTCAGTAGAAGATGCCATCACCCACCTGAAGCATTGGGGCCATCATAGTTTCATGGCAAAGGTGGACATCAAGGATGCCTTTCGGCTCCTCCCCATCCATCCCCAGGATTTTCACCTGCTGTTTTACTTGGGCGGGCAACTATTACTGATCGTTGCCTCCCCATGGGCAGTTCCTCCTCCTGCCAGCTTTTTGAGAAGTTTAGTTCAGCCCCAGAGAACATCTTGACAGCTTTGGTTCCTGCATCTTTGGTTCATTTTTTAGATGAATTCTTCCTAGCACATAGGTCAGAAAAGGACTGCGCCCACGCCTTGGAGACATTCCAATCCCTCTGTCATGACATTGGGGTCCCATTAGCTGCTGACAAAACTGTGCGGCCCACCCAATATTTGGATTTCCTCGGCATTACTTTGGATTCAAATAAAATGGAAGCCCGCCTTCCGATTGACAAGATTACCCAGGCCCGCAATCTCCTCCTCCACTATAAGGTTAAGAAAAAGGTCACACTTCAAAAGTTACAGAGCCTGATCGGTGTTCTCAATTTTGCATGTTCGGTGGTCCTTCCTGGCCGTCCATTTCTCCGGCGACAGATCGATCTTACTAAGGGTGTATCACGTCCTAACCATCGCATTAGGCTCACTTCAGCAGCATGTCAAGACTTAGATGCCTGGCTCCTTTTTTCTGGACCATTTCAATGGGGGATCATTGTTTTTGCATGACCGGTGGTGTAATAATCAGACAATTTCTTTGTACACAGATGCTGCTTCCACCTTAGGGTTTGGGGCTATTTTCGGATCTTGCTGGACATACAGGGTCTGGCCCGACGTTGTCCCACAGTGCCATATTTCAATCCTTGAATTGTACCCCCATTGTCCTGTATTTAGCGCTTTGGGGACCTCTGTTAGCCAATCACTGCATCCTGTTCCACGGGGACAATGAAGCCCTGGTTCCAGTTATCAAGAAGCAAACCTGTAAAGAGGTCAAACTAATGCAGCTAGTCCGCCACCTAGTTGTCTCTTCACTCAAATACAACATTCTGTTTTGGGCCTGCCACATACCTGTGACGACTAATATTTACGCTGATGCTTTGTCTCGTTTACAGGTACAGGACTTTCATGCAATCTAACCCAATGCCGAGACACAGCCGATACCAATCCCTCACCAGTTGCGACCCGAGATCTTACTCAAATAATGTGTACCATCCTGACTGCTTCTCTTGCACCATCCACTCACCAAACATATGCTCGAGCCCTTGAAAGTTTTCGCTCTTTTTATCAGGCTACCTTTTTCCGCACACCCACAGTACCAATTGCACCCTTTCAGGTTGGCCTCTTCATTTCAAGGCTCTATCTCCAAGGTTTTAAGTACAGCTCCATTTCGACCTATCTGTCGGCGCTAAACCATGTACACAAATTGTACGGTATGGACGACCTGTCACAGTCCTTTTTACTTCGGAAACTTCTCCATGGGGTGAAACACCTTAACCACACTCCAGATATCCACCTTCCCATTACCTTATCGATTTTGCAAAGACTTCTTGTGGCTTTACAGCATGTGGGTATCTCTTGGTATGATGCTCTGCTGTTTAGAACCATGTTCTTGCTGGCTTTTTTCGCCTTGCAACGGGTAAGCGAATTCACCTCCCCTACCGATTTCTCTCCACCCCCGCTTACAGCCGCCTGTTTCAGTTGGAACCAGTCAGGTGTCCAGTTGACTTTACCCAACTATAAATAAACACAGCACTCCGGGCAAACCTTTTGTCCTGCAATTAACCCTCAAAGCACATCCTCTCCCATGTCCTGTTTCAGCCTTGGTGAACTACCATCGGATTCGACCCTCCAATTGTATCCTACTTTGCCTCAAGGGCCGGTATCCCCGTCACCCGTTCCCAATTTTCATCTGCGCTCCAGAGTTGCCTCAGTTTTTGCAGCCTTAATGTTTCATTCTATAAAATGCACAGTTTCCGCATCGGGGCATCCTTTTCTGGCTCAAACTGGTTTCACTGATGCGGAAATTCGGCAAATTGGGTGTTGGTCTTCAGATGCATTTTGGTTGTACTTGCGAAATGTTCCTAGTATGTAAGGGGATAATTTCCTGGAGATTCGAGTGGTGCAGGCTGCCAGCTTGGGTAGCCGACAGCCAATGGCGTTATCTGCGCCCCTTTTGGCAAAATCATTCATAAATTAGGATAAGGCTTCAATTACCTGAGCATTACATAGCTAGAGGTACTCTAGGTCATAGATTGAGGACATGTATATTCAATATTTCTATAGGCTCAATAAACAAAACGGTCACTCAATGAGTAGCCCATTATCATCATATTCAGGCTTGTTATTTTGCCAAATGTAGCTTCTCCCCAGGGTTAGGGTTAAAAGTTCTTCATCAGCGTGGTTTCTTTCATAAAGCAAATTTAGGCCAGGGCATAAATGAATTTATGGGAAAACTAACTGCCAGCTTGTTTGAGTCCCAACTGTACGCCCCACAGGCCGGTGTTCAGGTTTCGATCCAGTGACAACCCAGTTGACCAGTGGGTAATTTGGTTGCATATAATCTTTTCCTGAATACGTTTTCTCCACACACACTGTGCAGGTTCCAGCATTTCTGGGGAGTCTGACAATTTTCAGGAACAGACTATAGTCTCTTTGTTTTAAGCTATCAATCCCACAATCCATACGAACCATTCCATTGGTGGCACCAAGTTCTTGATCAACAGGTTAGCGTCACTCCAAACTTTTCAGCGGTGCCATCAAGTTTACAAAAATATTTCCTACCACCTCCCCTCTCACCCTCAGGCTATGAGTGATTAACATGCCATATTCCAGTCGTTCACAGAATCTTTAACCTAGTATTTTTGTTAAGTTTCCCTCTCCCAAACTAGAATCTCGAGCGTGCAACTCCTTCCGGAGCAGCTGAGAGACATGCTAACTTGAATGCCTACATCATACAGAGAAATCATTCCAGAGTTTTGGAAAGCCTGCTTCCGTTTCACAGCTAAGGACCTCTGCATCAGGCTACCTTCATCATTTCCTCCTCTTGCTTGGATTTGAAATATTTGTGTCTCCGGTTTTGTTCACTTTACGTGCCTTACTGTGTGTTTCCAAGATGGAGGACCCCTCTATCCCTGCTTCATAGGCTGGGATTGGGGAGACTTTCTATGTCAGGACTGGTCTGGTTTCATAAACACTTGCAGTGCCTATCCCTGCTTTATAGACTGGGATCCAAGCGCTTTTTCAGCAGTTCACACAGGTACAGGTAACTCCATCCGTGCCTACATGGCCAGTAGCTTTCTGTAAATCTTGTCTTTGATCCTGATGGTTTAACATTTAAGGTTTGTGCTTACAATTCTTTAATTACCTGAGCATTACACGGCTAGAGGTACTCTAGGTCATAGATTGTGTGGCATTATCTGTGCCCCTTTTGGCAAAATCATTCATAAATTAGGAGAAGACTTCAATTACTTGAGCATTACACAGCTAGAGGTACTCTAGGTCATAGATTGTGTACATGTATATTAAATATTTCTATAGGCTCAATAAACAAAATGGTCACTCAATGAGTAGCCCATTATCATTATATTCAGGCTTGTTATTTTTCCAAATGTAGCTTCTTCCCATGGTTAAGGTTAAAAGGTTCTTCATCGGCGTGGTTTCTTCCATAAAAATAAGTTAACATTGTTTCATTGTAAACTTTTGTAGCAGTACAAATACTACTTTTCATGATAAATAGTTAAAAAATACTGAGTTCAGTTCCAGTATATAATAGGGACACTTCTGAAGTGATGGCAAGGAATATCGTAACAAGCTGTAAACTGATATTAGTCAGGCAGCTAGGTACACCCCCTATGGCACCCCCCTCCTAAAAAAACCATAAGCTGACCAGGTACCAGAAACTATAACTATCTTCAGGTAAGTATCCTCTAAAGGGTATCCTCAAAAGGTATCCTCCAGTACTACATCACCATGTCATAAGTATCCTCCAATACCGAGATGTGGATAAGAGTCGTAAGGAGTCACTCGTTCGAGTAATTACTCAATGGCTTATTTGCTCGATGGGATTCTAGACGTTCGAGGAATTTGGATAGTTAGCAAGCATGCAGTAGTGCTACAAGTTGGTAGTAATGATACAAGGCTGGAAGAGGACTGCAGGATTGGACAATTACAGTGGAAGCTAATCACAGGACAGACTATGGCAATATTGGACAAGTCAGCAGTAGCGGTATTGGAGCTATAAAGGCCATGAGGAGGTCTAGATGCAAGGAACTGAATAGACACTAGGAACCATAACTGTCTTCAGATAGATATCTCCTGATAAGTATCCTCTAAAAGGTATCCTCCAAAGGTATCTTTCAGTACTACATCACCACATCATAGGTATACTCCAATACCCAGATGAGGATAAGAGGAGTCACTTGTTCGAGTAAATACTCTATGTCTTATTTTCTCGATTAGTTTCGAGCCATTCGAGCAATTCCTGTTCCAGTCGCTACTTGATAGCTTACTCGCTGGATAAAAGAGATTTGAGCCATTCGAGCAATATCTGTTCCTGCTCGATTGTTGCTTGGCCTTGGGAATCATATAGGACTTTGTTATACACAGGGGAGATAACTCTGTATGGATATGCACATATTATGGGAAATGAAGCTATCTAACAGGTGATTATAAGACTTTGTTGAGGTCAGAGGATGGGACAGAGACAGCTGAGACTAGATAGGCAACTAATATAGTCGGAATAGGGTCAGTTATAGACAAAACAGATGGAAACCGAGGATTCCAAAGGAATCCGAAATAGATAAATAGGAAATATCCGAACCAGCAAACTACTCCAATTTGATCAAACTTACCCCCAGGAGACCTTGCGGTCCTATGGCACACTGTGCTACTATTATAAGTACAAAATGGGGAAATCTAAACAAAATAAAGTCTGTTTCGGTAATTTGGGGTGGTTTGAGGGATTGTCGGGTTGTTTGTGGTACTTAGATTTACTTCTGTTTAATCGAACACACCCTCCAAACATACTCCTGTCCTATTGTAGGTTTTTGGGTCACATAGCAACCATGTGGTGCCATTGAAACCAAGATGGCGGCCTCCAGTATAAAAAATGGGCGACTAAAACATGTGTCACCTTAACAACATGCACTTCGTATGTGCACTAAGACCACGTATTACTATGGGGATGATGCCACAAGATGGCCGCTCACCTGGGCTACCAAACATGACGTAACTGGGTCACATGACATGACGTCACTACCTAGATCCACTTCCATCCAGTCGGGTACATGATCTACTACTGATTCTCTTCAATTTTGAGGCATTTTTCTGGTGACCATCTTGGATATTCACTGAGTAAATTGGTTTTATCAAACGCAGAAAAAGTGTCCAAAATACTAGACAGTTGATTCCTGTGCCCTGTATCAAATCTTTTTTCCGCAACCATCGTACAACTTGAGAAAGCGTTAACTTGTCCATTACAAAAGCGGGATAATTGAAAAAGGGGGTCGCACTGGTGGCCATCTTGTTTTCCACATCGGCTTTCGATGGTGCATGCTCACGCTGGGTATTATTGGTGAATAATTTGTGATCAACTTAACATCTAAAAGTTTACAGTTTTCTAATTTTTTATCATGATTGTATAAGTTTTTTGCGAAAAAAAGTGTCAAAAAACTCGATTTCCGTCTATTTTGAGGCATATTTTGGTGGCCATCTATGATTTTCACTTACTTGATTGATATTATTATACGGAGAATGATATCAGAAATACGAATGAGTTAATTCCCGTTCCTTATCTCATATAGTTTTTCCGTAATCGAGAAGAATTAGTGATGGTGTAAAATCGTGAAATTGACCCACCCTCATGGGCGCCTTCTTAGATTACGTCATATCCGGCCAGGATGATTTCTTAACATCTGAAAATCTACTCTTGAGATGTCCAGGCACCTGAAAAAAACGGTTTTGTTCGGTCTTGGGGGGGTCTAATAGGGGATGTACCTTGCTGCCCGACTATATGGTATAATAGTTTTGCACACTACACTAAAGTTTTATTTGGCTACATTCTTATTTCGCAGCTTTGTTCCAGTCTGATTTCAACATGCCATACACAATGTAGACTAGCTGTGACAAAACTTTTCTCCCTCCCATCCACCCATCATGTGTGTTTGCAGCTTTGTCCTTCCACAGATGCCACCAAGGTGTCCTCCATGTTTTGATTTTTCACATACTTTTTGTGCTTTCAATGTATATATTTCTATGTTACATTATTCTTTGATGTTTCTCTTTACATATTCTTTCTATTTTGTTTGCTATGTTGTATTCAGCTCCCATCATATTTATATGCATTTCATTTACATGTACTTTTTTCTTTCTTTTTCCACTCTGCATGTAGTGGTTGCTCATTCAGTACATATCCCACAGTCATCTAGGGCTGCCTTAAACTTTCCCTCCCTACATATATCTCCTTTTCACACCCCTGCCCCTGCCGGTTGGTAAGCCATCTTACATACATCTGCTTGCAAGTACTTTGCATCACCTGTGGCCGACTTGATGTGCAGGCCACCATCCACATTTTGGTCCCCCAGACAATTTGTGATTCCACATCACCAGTGGACTTTCCTGTTCTTTACTGTTACATTATTTTGCCTTTTGCACTCTGCATGGAGTAGAATAGACCCCTAAGCCCAAAAATGTACTATATAATGTTGTTTTATTTGTAAATTATTATAAATACATGTAATTAGAAAACAAATGTAATTTTGTGTATCGTTTTCAATAATTATATCCAATAAACATCATTTAGCATATTCTTTCATTTCTTTGTAAATAGAACATTTGCATAAAAATGCTGAATTTTACTACAGCAGTTTCTTAGTTAAGGTAGACATGATTTTAGGCAATTTAATATTTGACCATGTTCCCATGTGAAACATTAATGTTGCTTGCACCTCGTTCTCTCAAATATCCGCCTAAAAATTCTGAATCTTACTCTAGCAGTTTCTTAGATATGGCAGACATACACAGAATGACACACGCATGTTAATGGGTTAATCGATATGGCATGAGTGCCAGCGCCGAAGGATAAAATGAGAGGCGACAGGCCTTGAGTTTTATCCTTCCGCGATGGCATAAGTGCCATATCGATTAACCCATTCACACGCGGGTGTCATTCTGTGTTTATTACATGCCTTCATGTCTATAAAAACAATTATTAGAAGGACACTCAGAAATTCATTTGACAACTATCAACAGAAACAATACATTTTGTCGCCAAGCCAATTTGCGAAGGGAACCTGTGTTACTGTTTCGTCCCCTGAGTTCCAATCTGTTCTATGTGCCTACTGGCACATAGAACACACTGGAACTCACGGGACAATTTTTAGCTATTGCCAATGATTCAAACTGTAATTGCGCTGCACGACTTGTAGAAAATTCCAGTGAAATTTCGCTTTTATTTAAAAATAGTCCCTCAAAGATTTCCCTTCCGCACATATGTGCGGAACAGATTTTCATGCTTTTTCACATCATTTAGTGTTGCTGTAGATGGGGATTTCATAGAACATGCGTGTAATAAATATAATTGTTAGGCAATTTAACATTTGATTGTCATAGACAACCTTGATCATGAAGGTACAGGTCTTCATGTCATGACACATTTCTTTAGTATTAGGTGAAGTTTGAAGATTTTGCCCCAATAGTTTCAAATAACAGATGAAACATGCTTCATATAAATTGTGACACAAACAATCAAAGAAAGAAATGGATGGATGAATGGATGGTTGACAGGCGGACAGATGGATGGATGGACAGATGGGTGGATGGATGGACAGATAGGTGGATGGACAGATGGACCAAGGCAGGCAGGCAGGTCGGCAATCAGGCAGGAACAGAGAGACAGACACTGTCTCAATAGTTATGCAACCAGGCCTGTACAAAGGTGAAAGTTAAGGAGACCAGAAAGATGTTCTCTTAACTTTTTAAAGGTAACCCCACTGGGAGTTTTAAGCAAGGAAAAGGACTTGACCAGAAAGAACTGCTTAGGTTTTATGACTTTCCCTGCTCCCTATCTGAATCATCAGTGCCAGCACACCTGCTGAACAACATACATGAAGTGAGTGGACTTGACTTTTGGCTTCTTGGTGCTTAAAAATTGGTTTTGTACTTTGAAAATCCTAAGATATTCAAACAATAAAATAGTTCATTTTGTTATGAAAAAGCAAAGCTTGAAGTGGTTTTAGCAAATGGATTTTTCTGTTTGGGTAATAGTAGAGAGATTTTTTCATCCAACATCTTTTTTTTCAATTCACAATACTCTCTACAATAAGGTTTCTTGTGCATTAACCCTCTGGACATTGATGTAAAAATAATGAAACTTCAAGTAGCAGCTTTTCCCATAATGCAACTCAGAATTTAACCAATTCAAAACTTTTTATTTTCTGATTGTTCTTGCAAAAAAAATAATATTCATACCATAAGTGCGAAAGTACTCCTTTTACCTTTGTCTGTTAGTTACATATGCACTCCCATTAGATATCAAGCAAACATCTGACACCTGTGGGTAATTTTTTGTGAGGAATAAGATGGGAACGGTGAATTTTACATGTGATGTGAAGTTATAACTTCACAAGGTCACTTTTTTACACCTTTTAGCATTCTTAGTAGTTCCGGGCTGAAAATTCGTTCTTGTGGATAAAATCTCCCACAAAATTGTACTAAATTGCTTTCGTGAGGTAGGTATATCCGCTTGTTAGCTATATACCACAAGTGCAATGCCATGGAATGGCAAACCCCCCGCCATCCAAGTCCAACAAGGACAATACCTCTTAAAGAAATACTTGGACATATCTAGTTCAAATCCCCTTCATGAGATTATCACCAAAAAGCTGGATGTGGAATTAGGAACAATAATCTTGACCAGTTTTCCTTGACATGGAGTGACAAGAAATGGTACTGTGATAAGAAATTTGAAGTCCATAAGAGTAATAATTCTTGAAGAAATACTTGCACACAGCTGGTTTGCAATTCCATTCCCAATATTTTCACCAAAAAGCTACATATTAAATTTAGGAAAAAAATCGTGAACATTTTTCTTTTGCATGAAAATGTGAGGACAAGAAATAGTAATGTGATGACAAGAAATTTTAAGGCCAACAAGGGCATTAACTCTTAAAAAAAACCTGGACAGAGCTAATTTGCAATCCCCTTCATGATATTATCGCCAAAAGGTGATATATCAAATTTGAGGAAAATATTTTGAATGGTTTTCTTCAAAATGGAGATGACAAGAAATAGGGAAAGATGGATGGCAGAAGGAAAGATGGAATAAGAGAGAGATGGAAACCATTCCTATACCTCCTCCCATAACATGGCAGGGGATAAATAAAGTATCATATTGAACACATAATACAAAATGTCGATAAAACATTAACTCAACATGCTTACAAATGAATGATACATACATTGTAAGTCTGTGAATTAAATAACCACTTTGTCAGTAAAAAATATTCCATTTACAGAAGCATGTAATAAATAGCAATTTGTTCATCTTCCTGTATAAACTGTGCATTTATTCTCTTATAACTTGTTCAATTGAGCTCATGGAGCATTGTCGAATGGGATGTAACTTTTTAAATGCCTATTTTGGATGTGCTGAGGCCAAATAGATTTGTAAACACGGAGAACTCAGTGGTTGTCAAGAGTATTTCAACAGATGTTTCTTTCAATTAATAGGAGTTTACTCTATAACCTATATACAATTAACCCTTAGGTCTCCATACACCCACAAACTGCTCCTTTTATACTGCTCTGAAGATGTTGTCCCATGAGTATTCTTCCTTGAGAACTCTATGGGTAGGATGCATTTATCTTGACAGTGTTTTTACATCATTGTTGGCTGCATGAACATGCAGCCAACAATAACGTAGAAACACTGTTAAGTCATCTGTAGTTGTATACATGTATATGAGGTAGTCATTTATCCGAGAAATTGAGGGTTAATTGATCAAATTTGTACTGAAGGTATGGTAAATGGTATTTCATTTAGAAGCTATATGCAATTAACAGGGCTATTCAATTAAGATATATCAAGTTGAGTGGGCTACACTGTAAGAAATGCAAATAATTGTGACTCATTTGAGATTGTCTATGTATCGCCATCTATGTATCCTCCAAAGACCCTCTATGTATCAGGAACATGGATATGCACAATGTTTGTCAGTAAATACAATAACAGCAGTCGGTAGAAATATTCACTGACATTCCCTCCAAATCAGCGATGGAATCTTCCTTTACATACAATTATCTAGAAAATGAAGAATGCAACCTTGATACTTAGTGCTGGAAGGGTTAAAAGTGAAATCTTAAAACTAACAACTTGCCAGTTATCAACAAGGTTCGTTGTGTTCTAATTAATTCTTTTTCCAAGGCATATTGACCCACTGATTACTCGTCAAGCCTTGGACTTGCAAGGTCAAGAGATCAATTTTCAATGCTCAATGATGTGTGCAGGTAGATTTTTCTACACAGTATATCAATATCTTATTCCTATTTCCAATATTGACAAATTTTCTTTTTAAGTACAAAACTATCCTTTTAGCCACCGGTGGTCTAGTTTGGGCACTTGTTAACTGATTGAGCGCTAAATTATATTTTAAAGGGGATTAGAAAGATGGGTATTTTGTCTTCAAAGATACCATGCTACCAGCAAGAGTAGGCTTAGTTTAGCAAGATTTTGTTCATAAATAACTGTTTGGTTACAATTTATTGGAGAGTGCCGCCTTGCCAATAAATTGCAACCAAACAATTTTATATAAGAAATTTTTCTTCTACCGCTGAACGAACATCAAGCTAATACATACAGTGTAAAGCCACTAAAGTGGCTTCCAGCACTTTTCAATAGAGCCATGATGGTGGCTTCTAGTACTCAACCAGTTGAGATTGGATGTGTCATTACGACACGTATGCCCCCACCAGGTAGCATGATTAAGCAAAGGCTTTACATGCCTGCAGCATGATGATACCAGAAATCAGGCAATTATATAAGCGTATAATGAGAAAAAAAAGTCTGGAAAACTGATTTCCTGAGGTTTCAAGTCATTAACAAAGTTCAAGTTCAGTAAGACCTTGAACTTTGTTAATGACTTGAAGGTACCCAATTTTATGCCTCCCCCCCCCCCCCCCCTCCACCCCCAATTTTAATATCAGAATTGATATGTCCTTGGTTAATAATTTTCCACAATTAATATTTTCAAAAATTATTATATAATTAGAATAAGCAGACTCTGGCTTGTGTGATAACTTATTTGCACTGAGTGATCTTTAAATGTACCTATCAACATATTTACATATACTGTTACACAGAATCTATTTTTAGCTCACTAATTGTTTATCTGGGTCACACTTGTTTACTTGAAATTAGACAGACTCACCCAGAAACTTAATAAAGTGATTTAATTCAACCAATCAGCAATTGGTAGAATAAAAATGTTTTTAAAAATTTGTCATTCTGGAACTTTCTATTTGAAGACTATATAATAACCTCTGTCAACAGACTTCTGACATTTATTCATCCAACACAGCTTTAAGAAGTGACTTAGTTATATAGTCAGCATTCATTGCACTTTGGAGATTATTATTACAGGACTGTGCATTATTATTACGTAGCAGCTGAGTTTAATATATATTCTGCAGAATATTATTTTGAGAGCTCTACATTTTTCTGTATTGGAAAAGTGATTTCAAATCATTGGAAGTGAATTTATACTAGCTGTGAACCAGAATTTACTTTTGTGAAAAACCAGGATTCTACTGGATTATTTTAAAACTTCCTGTGGAGGAAATACTTATTGAATATTAATTCCATTTGAATTTCTTTGAGTGCTTTATTCAAATTTATGTGAGACTACTAAAATTTTGAGTGAACATTTCATTACAATTTATTGAATTTTGTTTCTGCAGACACGAGTTTCTTCATCGCTGGATTACTGGATTCTATTGAACTTTATTTTGGACTAATTGGTAAGTATTTCTGTTGTTATTTTTCTGTAAACCAAACAGTGTAAAAGATTTTGTATCATTTTCGTCTCAAATTATTTTTGTTATTAAATTTTAGAATAGTTAAATTCAAGTTACTGTTGTTGATTCTTTCTGTTACCATTATTGTTATTATACACTTTAACACCCATAACAAAGCCACATACCATAAGTCATCCAATTATCTGAACATATAGCAAATGAAAGTGCCACTGACACTGTAGCTCAACTTGACAAACTTGAACTTGGTAAGTTATAAGTGAAATGGCAAAATTGAAGATCACTGGTTTCAATGTTATTTGTTGAAACTTCAACATAACAGCATTGTTTGAGCACAATGTCAGAGCAATCCATACATTTTTATTGGTAAACTGTAAGGCTGGCTAAAGGCAGAATGCTGATATACAAATGCAGTAAGTTTAAAGGTCATTGTAAATGGCAACTTTTTTCACAGAAATGAACGCTAATTGATAGCTCTTACCTAGAAGTCTCGCCTAATGAGTACACCAAGTTAAAAAAAAACAATCCTATGATAAATGTATCCTGCAGGCCATGTCAAAGAAGAATGTTGATGCACAAATGCAATAAATTCAAAGCTTGTTGCTAACAACAACATTTTTTAATGGAAATGAAAAGAAAATCGATGTCTCCTATCTTCGTTACCCTGAATAAAAATACCAAGTTCAAAACAACTCGATAATGAATGCGCCCTCTGAGGCATGCCAAAGGAACATGTTAATGCACAAATACATAAGTTTGAAGGTCATTTTTGGTGGCAATGGGTTTTTTTTCTTTTTTTTCTGGAAATTCATAAATATGCCCTGTAGAGAGTGAAAAAGGGATAAGTTGCTGCACAAATGCACTAAGTTCAAAGGTTGGCGCTAACAACAATTTTTATGGACATGAAAGAAAATCAATAGCTTCCATCTAGAGGCCACCCCAAACATGCATACCAGGTTTCAATGCCAGGCATGCAGATTTCAGAAATTCACAGAACCTTAAAACAGGTTCCAAATATTTGATGTCTGGGAAGCCCACAGAACCTACTTTTGGGTTCCAACACAAGCTACCGGGGAACCTATTTTTATTTTTTTTACTTATTCTGTACCCATTTTCTTAGTCCAAACATGGCCTGAAAGACTGTATTTTAATTTTTTGGTTTGATACTTCCCAATCCCAAAAATTAAAATACGGTCTTTCAGGCCAGACTTGAACTACCATTTTCTTATCCTGATTTCCAGTTTATGACCTGCAAATGTTTAAGAAGGTAAGGATCTAGAATATGCAGTGGATTGTTATTGATGAGAGGGTGAATACATTTGATAAAATAAAAAGTGAAACAAGTTATCTATGTTTTCATCTGTGTCTTTTGTGCCCTTGCAGACTCATTTTAATTGTGACAGGTGAACTGAGAGTGAGACAATGATGACTCAGATGAGTATGTACAACATTACTTGCGAGCGAAAAAGAAAACAAAGAAAAAACAATCATAACTATAGGACAGTGAAATAATTATTTGGGTTTTTACTTTAAAGTTGAAGAAATAAAAAAAAAAATTAAATAAAAATTCTTCATGTATTCTGATTCGGGAGGGGCGAAACGTCAATGTTCTAAACGTCCCATTCAGGAAAGTAACGGTATTGAATTGACTGGGACGACATGTCAGTAAACCTTGATTATAAATAAAGCGTGAACACACCTCTTCTTCTTGGTTCTGCACAAAGCACTGTAAAATTGAAAAAACATATCTTGCATTTTACTAAAGATATTTTCCCCTCATTGTCAGTTTCAGTGATAAAAAGTGATTTTGTTATTGTTTTCAATGATACAGTTTCGTGTGTCTGGCTTCACGTGGTTTTGTTGGCAAACACGCTGAAATTGGGTGCATTTGATTTAGTAATTAAGAATCAGAAACTATTGAAAACACGCATGCTCAACATTCTGGATAGACTGAGATTGTCAAAACGAGCGCAAGGTTGTTACTGTTATTTATTTATTTATTGGTGTTTAAGGTCACATATTTCTGCACAATGGCTAATGATGACCATGGCAGTTTTACGGGTGGAGGAAGCCAGAATACCCGGAGAGAACCACCGAGCAATGGCGAACAACTGTCAGCTCCCCAACATACCAACTCCACACAAGCAGGGTTAACATTGGTTGAAGACAGGTGCACCATCGACATGCAGTATGCCTTAGTACACAACGCCACTGTGCCCCCACGTGGGCAATGGGGGTGAAGTGTCTTCCCAAGGACACATCGCAGTTGCCGCAGGTGGGATTTGAACCGAGGACCTCTTGGCTTGCAGCCTGCACCTCTACCTACTAAGCCACCGCACCCCCCGTTGTTACTGTTATGATCAATGTTTCATCTATGGTAAATAATATAATTTTAGCCTTGGCAGAAAACTTTTAATCTGTTTTAAGTGCCTCTTGATGAAAAGCAAAATGCTAAAAAAATTGTGGGAACCTGCTTTGCTTTTCGACAATTTTACCCTGATGGAACCTGCACGGAAACAGAACAAGCATTTCCATGAAATTTGCATGCCTGAAAGAAATCTGATCATAAATGTACCCTGAAGGACGTGCCAGAGGAATATACTGGATGTCTGACTGAATTAAGTTTGATGGTTGTTGCCAACGGCAAGGTTTTTTGACGGAAATGGAAGAAAATCGATAGTTCCCATCTGGAGATCACCCCAAACAAGCATACCAGGTTCAAAGTGATCCAAGCATAAATGTACCCTGTAGGGTGTGCCAAAGGGAATATTGGTGCCTGACTAAAACCAAGTTCAAAGGTCATTGCCTGCAAAAATATTTTTTGATGGAAATGGAAGAAAATCAACAGCTCCCATCTGGAGGACACCCCAAACAAGCACACCAAGTTTCAAAGCGATCTGATCATAAATGTGCCCTGCAGGGTGTGCCAAAATATTGATTCATAACTGCACTGAGCACTAAGTTCAACGAAGGTCATTGCCAAAGGCAACTATTTTTGACGGGAATGAAATAAAATGAATAGCACCCATCTAGAGAATACCCCAAACAAGCATACGAGGTTTCAATGCAATATGATCATAAATGTGCCCTATAGGGTGTGCCAAAGGGAAATATGGAGACCTGCCTAAACTAAGTCCAAAGGTCATTGCCAGTGGTAACATTTTTTGACAGAAATGGAAGAAAATTGATAGTTTACAGTCTGTAGGGTGTGTAAAAGGAATATATTGATACCTGACTAAACTAGGTTCAAAGGCTGTTGCCAGCAGAAACATTTTTTGACGGAAATGGAAGAAAATCAACAGCTCCCATCTAGATGTCACCCCAAACAGGCATATCAGGTTTCAAAGCAATCTGATCATAAATGTGCCCTGTATGTGTGCCAAAGGGAAAATATTGATGCCTGACTAAACTAAGTTCAAAAGTTGTTGCCAGTGGCAAAATCATTTTGATGGAAATAGAAGAAAATTGATAGCTCCCATCTAGAGGTCATCCTAAACAAGCATACCAAGCATGCCAAAGGAATATATTGATGCCTGACTAAGCTAAATTCAAAGGTACTTGCCGGCAACAACATTTTTTGACGGAAAAGGAAGAAAATTGATAGCTCCCATCTAGAGGTCACCACAAAAAAAAATCCCAGGTTTCAAAGTGATCTGATCATAAATGTGCCCTGTAGGGTATGCCAAAGGGAAATATTGTGGCCTGACAAAACTAAGTTCAAAGGGCGTTGAAAGCAGCAACATTTTTTTTTCAGAAATAGAAGAAAATCAATAGCTCCATCTAGAGGTCACCCCAAAGAAGCACACCTAATTTCAAAGCGAACCAATCATAAATGTGCCCTGCCAGATGTGCCAAAGAGAAATATTGATGCACAACTGCACTAAGTTCATCAAAGGTCATTTATTGGGAGTGGCAAAATTTTTTGACGGAAATAGAAGAAAATTGATAGCTCCCATCTAAGTTAAAATTTGTGTCCCCACATGGAACCCAAATATAAACCCAGGGACTTGCTTTGAACAAACTTGTATCTGATCCTCATAAGTATGTTGTATATCAAATATTGAAAGATTCTAATGAGGATATATGGTCGTTTGAAAAAAAAAAAAATTTTTAGTTTCTGGGGCTCCCATGCGAATGCAGAATGCAGGAAATGTTTTTGCATGAATAAAGTACTTATGAGCCAATAAAGCTTGGCCCTCCCAGAACAACTGAAAATATTGCCCCTCAAACTTCTCTTGAACAAACTTTAGTTTTCACCTCAAATGGAAGCTGAATACCACATATCAAGTCATTCCATCCATGGGATCATTAGATAAAGATTTTTTTTTTAAATTTAGGGCAATTTTCCACTATCACCTCCCCAAAGGGGGGGGGGGGGGAAGAGGGCAGCATAACAAAACTAAATTGCCCCTCTCCTGTCATCATTCACATGAAATTTTATTGGAATCAGTCCAGCATTTTTTTTTTTGGGGGGGGGGGGGGGGGGGGACTCAAACACCACCTTTTTGGCAGATGACGGATGCCAGACGAAGAGCGATCACTACAGCTCACCCTGACTTACAGAAAGGTGAGCAAATAACATACAATAAAGCTCATTATGCTTACTATTTTCAAATAATTTGAGCCACCCAATGGGCCCCAGCTTCACCACCCCTGTCAAACAGGCCACAAATGGAATATTTGACATACTTTGTCTAGCGTGAAGGCACACAAGATGTTATTTTGTACTTGTAAAAGTGATGACTCTAAACTATGCACACATCACTTGAGCCATATATGACGGAAGCAAGATATGAATTTGGAAAAAATGAGACTCCCATTTTCCAGCGAGCTAGAATTGATGGAAAAACTTAAGACAGTATTATGGAGCTTATTTGTGGTTGGATACTGTACTCTACAGCATGAGTCATTTATTGTTGTCTACCTGTATCATGCAATGTAGGTAAAAGCAATGGTCTCACAAAGACCATGGCTAAACAAAATTCAAGTTTCTTTAACCCGAGAACCCGAGAGGTCACTTTTCTGGTCCAGGAACTGGATGCACCATAATTTCATAAAGCAGGATGGGTGGAAAGTGCTAATGTCAAGTAGACCAATCAATACTTTCAATGTGAAGACCCAAGGCTGCATGTTGAAAATATTAATTGGTCTCCCCCCATTTAATGAATATGGACTGCAATTGCTAACACTTAACTGACATTGAAGATACCATAAGGGTTCAAAGGGTTAACCCAAGTATTTTGAAACAAAAATAAATGAGAACTTTTCTTTGACTCTTTTTTTTAAGCACAATTATTTATTTCAATGTAGGTTTCTCCAAATTGAACAGATGTCCATAATGATTTTTCCTTGCCCTCAGGGAAGGGGAGGGGAGGGGAGGGTGTCATAAGCTTTATTTTGGAAGGAATGCAATTTTTTAAGTTTTTAAGTTATTTATTAACAAATATTGAAAGAGATAATTGCAATAGTATTAACCCTTTCATCCCTGATGCCCTGAATGGTGTCATTTTTAACACTTGCGTTTGAGTGAAATGGAGAGTCTATCTTGTAGTTGTGAGGAGGTTCAGAACTAATTGGAATCAAAACAAGAAGTTATATAATCTCTCCTGCCTAATAACAAAAGTTGTTTTTTCCACCCATTATGGTTATTTCTTGCAGAATTCAGAGGACTAAATGTAAAAAAAATCTGATATGTACTGGAAAATTGTAGATACAGTGGAACCCAATCAATTGAATATCTCGTAATTGAATAAACCTGTCAATTTAATATAATTTTCAACCACCAAACCATTTATCATAGCTTCAGTATAAATTTGTCCTGTTATTTGCATATAGGTGAGAGAGCAAACTCCTGTTAATAGAAACAAGAGGCCCCAAGGGGCCTTAATTGCTCACCTTACAAAGTAGTTCAAAGAAGTATTTTGGGTCACATTGAGTTAGTCATGGTTCATCAACAATACAGAGGAATGAAGTCATGAAATTAATCATAACTCTGGTGTCCATGTCAGATGATTATTATCATAGGTCTTCCAGACTGCTTCCAATTCTATCAGCGGTAGACAAGCACTGCCAAATTTCCAAGGTTTATTATGTCACTACAGTTTGAAAGGCAAATTTTATGGAAAAACAGGGATGGATTTGAACAAACTTGAACCTAACCTCCCCGCTTACCCCCAAAGAGATCCCAAATATTAAGCCAAGGACTCAAATTGAACAACCTTGAATCTGATCCCCCCAGAGATGTTGTATACCAAATATGAAAAGAGTCTAACCAGTGGATATTAACAAGATTTTAAAGAAATTACCTCATATTGTAAGTAAAATTCGGGCTCCCATAGCGAGCCCAAATATTAACACAGGAACTCAATTTGAACAAACTTGAATCTGACACCCCTCCCCCACTCCCTCCCCCTAGAGATGTTGTATTCCAACTATCAAAAGATTCTAATCGATAGTTCTGGAGAAGATTTTTAAAGAAATTCCCTCATATTGCACTAAGTTAAAATTTGGGCTCCAATAGAGAGTCCAAATATTAACCCAGGGATCCTATTTGAACAAACTTGAATCTGATCCTCCTAGAGATGTGGTATACCAAATATGAAAGTATTCTGACAGGTGGATCTGAAGAAGAAGATTTTTAAAGAAATTTTCCCACATTGCACTAAGGTAAAATCCGGGCTACCGTAGCGAGCCCACATATTAGCCCAGGAACTTGATTTGGATAAACTTAAATATGACCACCCTAGAGATGATGCATACCAAATATGAAAGGATTCTTGCAGGTGGATCTGAAGAAGAAGATTTTTAAAGAAATTTCCTCATATTGCACTAAGGTAAGATTCAGGCTCGCTTAAGGAGGACGAATATTAACCCAGGAACTTGGTTTGAACAAACGTGAATCTGGCCACCCTAGAGATGTTGTATACCAAATATGAAAAGATTCTGACTGGTGGATCTCAAGAAGAAGATTTTCAAAGATTATTCCCCATAGTGCACTAAATTAAAATTCAGGGCCCCCATAGGAAGCCCAAATAAACTGAGGGACTTGATTCGAACAAACTTGAATCTGACCCTGGTAACAATGATGTAAACCAAACATTAAAAGATTCTGACTAGTGGTTCTGAAGAAGATTTTATTCCTCATATTGCCCTAAGCTAAGATGTGGTCTCCTGTATTGAGCCCAAATATGAACTGAGGGGCTTAATTTGAACACATGTGTATCTATGAAACATGTAGATGATGTTCACAGTACTTGTGTCACTTGCAACAATTGTTCTTAGGCCCATTCCTGTGGTGTTTGGTCTTCCAAGTTCTGGGCTTCCATTAACAAGGTGGTTCTAACCAGAGCTAGAACCCCTTGTTCTCGGGGCAAAGGTAGCCGTGCCTCCTCGGATATTTCTGAGAGTGCATGTGGTGACTCTGTCACGCAGGATGTTGGGCAGCCTTTTTCAGTAGCTTTCCTTTGGTTCTGGTGGTCATCCTTGAGGTGACTGTTTTCGTTGAGAGTTTTTCCGAGGTCAGCTCGGTCACTCCCTCCGATTTGCCACCTGTATCATCTGCAGTTGCTGGGGAAATTGTTCATGCTGCTCCTATCTTGCATGATAGTGCTTCTGCCATCTCTTCCGGAGATAGTATACAGTTTCGGGGGCCCGAGGCTGTATCTGGTGGTGTGTCACAGGGCTCCCAGTTTTCCCTGGCTTCTCAGCGAAGCTGTATGGGTTTGCTGGCTGCCCCATCTCAACTGGCTAGATTTGCTCCTGGCCGGTTGGGGTGCTCAGTCGCTTCAGCAGCAATTCCTCGTTCCTCGGGCGAATCGTTTTTTGTTCCGCCTTCTCCTGCTGGTGAGCCCACTAGCAGGATGGGGCTGGGACATTGGCAACTAGGGCCTTCTGTTTGGCGGAGGCCAGTGACGGCTTCTGCTAGCTGTCACTCTTGGGACCTTCTCCGGTGATTTCTCACTGTGTCCCAAGTCTGGCTGTTGATCGATGCTTGTCGTCGGTCTCAGATGAAGGGCAGTTGGGGTCTTCTGTCGCACTGAGGCCAATGGCAGGTTCCTGTCATTCTTGGGACAATCCTCCGGTGTCTTCTCATCGTGTCCCAGGTCCAGCTACCGATCGCCGTACGCTGTTGGTCTCTCTAGAGTATTTGCAGGCAGGGCCTCTGTTTTGCAGAGGTCAGTGAATGCCCCTGGGCATCACTCTTGGGACTGTCCTCTAGTGTCTTCTCACCATCTATCTACTCTGTCTGCTGATCAACGTTCGTTGTCGGTCCCTTCTGAGGATTTGGGTTCTTCTTCTAGAAGGGTCCATTGGGAAGACACTCTGTTGGGCGTGGCTGCTCCAATGGATTCTCAGGGTGAGCTGAGGCAGGCCGTTCTGGCGCTCACCCGGTTGATTTCTAGCAACCCTCAAGTTGGCTTCCCTGTGCCTCCTGAGACGCAACCTCCTTTGGTCAGTCGCAGAGATTCCTCGCCTGGCCCTTTGGATGCTATTCAGCGTTCACAGGAGGTTTCCGCTGGTCAGTCTGAGTTGGGCTACATCTCTTCTGCCACAGAGGATGACGATTTGCTTGAAGGCGACAGGCCCCCCTCATCAGTCTATGTGCAGGCTTTAGATTTTGTTTTGGCTTATTGCCAGACATTCAGATTTTTGACCAGCCATCAGTGACCGTCCGGCTGCGGTCCTCTGTGAAGCACCACAACCCTGTCGAGCCTTCTAGCTCTGGGGTTTTTGAGCCCTCTGCAATCGGCTCAGATTGTTGAGTCCTTCCAGGGCCAGGATGCCAAAATGCGTTCCAAGGCCCTGAAGGGTTCTTTCTTTTCACGATCTGATGCTTTTCTGCCTCCATCGCGGTTTCATATCTATGAATCCGTCTGTCCAACATTCTTCCAAGGTTGAATACTGTGGATGAGGATTCTTCTTCCCTCGGGTTAACTAAGCCTAAGTCGGCAGTTCTCCCGATGTCGGTAGTTGAATCCATGGTGGGCCTGTCCTGAGAGATGCTGGGCATGCTGTCTCTCGCAGACCACGTCGTCGATGCCCTGGCTGCCTATTTTCAACCAGGGGAGTTTGATGATGCTCAGGCACTTTTGCATATTTTGTCTCAGGCTCTTTTGAACCTGACACACGCTCACGCATGCAACACGGCTAATTTGGAGCTTGCGCACCGGCATGCAGTGTTGGACACTTCTCCATCCCTTCCTTCTGAACAGCGTGCTGTTCTGAGGTCTGCCTCTTTGGTTGGACCTCAGCTGTTCCACGGTTCCGTGGGAGTTGTCCATGGTGAGGTTCTTCATCATTTGAAGGACCAGCTTTTGTTACGGCAGCTGGACAAACCTGCTGCTGCGGGTGGTGGTCGTTCCAGGCCCGCCAAGTGCCCAGCTGCGTCGGCCACGCCTTTGGCTCCATCCGCTCCTTCTGCTCAGAAGAAACACCGATGCGGCCAAGCTCACTGGCAGCCTCAGGGAGGAAAGTCTCAGGACTCTGTTGCTTCCCGATGGGGTGGTTTCTCCTCTCGGGGGCTTCATCAAGGCCGCAAATGAAGGTCTTCACCTCGATTTGCCTCCAGTCGGGGGAAGGCTGTCACTGTTTTTCGACCATTGGACAGAGATAACGTCGGACCCTTGGGTCCTTGACGTCATCCAATCAGGTCTGCGACTGTCCTTCCATCGGCACCCCTGTTTATCTTGTGTGCCCCTCCCGACTCAGGTCCCTTCCGATCCTCAGCATCAGGACCTTCTGGTGCAGGAGATCAACAATCTTCTCTCTAAAGGGGCGATCGAGGTGGTCAGGAACACCCTTTCACTGGGGTTCTACTCGAGACTTTTCTTGGTGCCAAAGAAAATTGGCCAGTTTCGTCCTGTCATCGATCTGAGTATCCTGAACAAGTCCATCATAGCGCCTCGTTTCAGTGTGGAGACTTTCAGGTTGGTTCGACGGTCGATTCATCAGGGGGCTTTTGCAGCAAGTATCGACCTGAAGGATGCCTATTTCCATGTACCCATTCTCCTGGCATCACAGAAATACCTTTGGTTCTCGTTTCGGGATTGTGTCTTTCAATTCAAAGCTCTCCCATTCGGATTGAACCTGGCTTCCCGAGGGGGTGGTTTCTCCTCTTGGGGGCCTTGTCGAGGCCGCAAATGAAGGTCCTCACCTTCATTCGCCTCCAGTTGGGGGAAGACTGTCGCTGTTTTTCGCCCATTGGACAGAGATAACGTCAGACCCTTGAGTTCTCGATGCCATCCAATCAGGTCTGCGACTGTCCTTCCGTCGCCTGTTTATCTCGGGTGCCCCTCCCGACTCAGGTCCCTTCCGATCCTCAGAGTCTGGACCTTCTGGTGCAGGAGATCAACAATCTCCTCTCCAAAGGGGCAATCGAGGTGGTCAGGAACACCCTTTCTCCGGGGTTCTACTCGAGACTTTTTTTGGTGCTGAAGAAAAACAGCCAGATTCATCCTGTCATCCATCGATCTGAGTATCCTGAACGAGTCCATCATAGCACCTCGTTTCAGCATGAAGACTTTTGGGTCGGTTCAACGGTCAATTCATCAGGGTGATTTTGCAGCCAGCATCGACCTGAAGGCTGCCTATTTCCAAGTACCCATTCACCTGGCGTCACGGAAATACCTTCAGTTCTCGATTCGGGATCGTGTCTTTCAATTCAAAGCTCTCCCGTTCGGTTAGAAACTGGCTCCTTGGGCCTTCACCCGACTGATGTCACATGTGCTTGCTTTTCACCGTACTCCAGTCGGCTGTGACTTCATTGGCCTACCTGGACGACATCCTCCAACGGCACCACAATGCTGCAATCCTGGTGTCTGACGTTTGCTTGGCCTGCTGGCATTGCTGGGTTTCAGAGTCAATTGCGAGAAGTCGGATCTCCTTCCTTCTCAGCAATTTCGTCATTTGGGAATGGATTTCGACACACTTCACAATGTGGTGTCAGCTCCCAAGGCTCGGGCGGTGATCCTTTCCACCTTGACTCGGAACCTGCTCTGATCCTCCTCGGTCTTGACCAGGACTTTCCTTCGGATGCTGGGCATTTGCGGTTCGGTCACAGATCTCATTCCGCTGGGTTTCTTGTTTGTCCTCCTCTCCAACACTTCCTGTTGGATCACTGACGTCCGAATGTGGATCCTCTGGACCTGAAGCTTCCTATACCTCGGTCCTTGCTTTGTCACCTCCACCCTTGGGCCGATGTTCCCTGGTTGACTCAAGGTGTCCCGTTGGATCTTCCTTTGGCCGATCGCATCCTTACTATGGATTCCAGCGATCGGGGCTGGGGTGCGACATTGGATCCTCTCGGTCTGTCTACTCACGGCGAGTAGGACAGCGATCAGATGGCCATTCATATCAACCAGAAGGAGCTCCTTGAGTTTTCAGCAATGGATCTCTCACCTGTCAAATCACATGGTCCTGCTTCTTTTGGACAATTCGACAGTGGTGGCCTACATCTGGAATCAAGGTGGCATGCATTCGATTCCCATGTATCGACTATCTCGGGATCTTCTGCTGTTAGCGTGGAATGTAAACGCTCGGGTGGCCATTCGGCACATTCCCGGACGTCTCAACGTCCCAGCAGACTCCCTGTCATGACGGGACAGTGTCCCCTTGTCCAGATCCACTAGCCTTTGCGGTAGACGCTCTGTCTCTGGACTGGACAGGTTGGATCGGCTATGCCTTCCCTCCTGCACCGATTCTTCCTCAGGTGTTGGTGAAGATTCGCGCTTGCAGTTTCAGGGTCATTCTGATCGCATCCGTCTCCTTCCCAGGGTTGGCCCAGGAAGTATCACAACAACCTGGTGAGCCTGTCCCTTCACGCCTGTCTTTTATCAGGTCCTGTATCCGATGTAGAGGTTTTTCGAGAAGAACAGTGGAGTGCACTTCTGCATCACGGCATCATTCCATTGGCATGACTTATGCTGCTAAGTGGAATGTTTTCTGCCGCTGCTGTACAGATCAAAATGTGGATTACCGAAATCCGTCAATCGCTCATATTGCCAATTTTCTGGTATACCTTTTTGACTCCAAGGACCTCTAGCCTGTTACTATTAAGTGCTATCGGTCTATGCTGTCAGGTACTTTCTCTTATGTGGGAAAGCGATGAATCGGTCGTAATCTCTTTCTCTCCAAACTGATTCAGCACTTTTCTCTGAAGAGGCCTCGAGTTTTGCGTCTTACACCCAAATGGAACTTGGCATGGGTGTTACATTGTTTGGAGGGGGCGCTGTTCGAGCCTTTATCTGAGACGGATATGGGTTTTCTCAAATATAAGACTGCTTTCCTTCTAGCATTTGCTTCTGCCAGACGCATCAGTGAGCTTCATGCGCTTTCTGTTGATTCAGCTTTCTTCAGAAATGAGGTTAACAGTGTAACCTTCACTACTGATTGCTCTTTTCTGGCCAAGAATCAACTTCCTGATTCGGTACCTCCTCTCATCTGCATTTGGGCTCTCCCTGCTGTCGATGGCCAGAGTCCTCTTCTTTGTCCTGTTCGTGCGATCAAGACTTATATTAATCGCACGCAGTTCATTCGGAGGGGACGGAAGAGATTCTTTCTGTCTCTCATTCCTGGGAGGCAGTCTATCTCTTCCCATTCTATTTCCAGATGGATATGTCTCGCAATCAAGCTGGCTTATTCCCGTTTGTCTGCTTTGGATCTTGTTTCAAAAACATAGCTTGTGACCCCTCATTGAAACGTGCTCAATGGGCTCATTCCAATGAAGGTCATAAGCTGTATCTTTGAGACATAAAATGAAAACGTTTAGTCATTCTAGAAATTTTTTAGTGAGTGTTGTCTGCAGTTCAGTTGGGTAAAAGGTTAAAGAATCAAATAAGAATATGTCATTACATAAAGAGAAAAGAGAAACTTTCCAACATAAATAAATATGCATTTATTGTGAAATAAATTGTTTTGAAAACTTCTCAACAGAAATAAAATTTTCAAAACTGTTATTGGAAATTGTTAGGTTAAGGGTTCACAGGTAAAGTGAGTACATTGCATCAACAGGAGACCACTACGCTGGTACAAATGAATGCACCACGTGGGTACAATAGTACACAATTCAAACAACAGCTCAGTACATATGTGACTCTCAGCAGGTGTGTGCACAATGCAATCGAATACACACAATTATAACTGTAAACGTATGAAGATTGCATAAGATAATGTTCTCTGGGTGTATTGATTATTACATGCTGTTGATTGATTTTAAATTCATCTGACAAAAGAGGCTATCGTGATATCTGGTTTGAAAATTAAAATCTGAAAATGAAAGCATTGGAAAACTAGAAACTTAATACTAGCTCTTAAAGAGATGAATGGTTTGACCCTTTTCCAAATTTAAACTGCACAGACTGCTTGACAGCTTTAATAGTTCTTGTGCTAAGCTCAATTCTATTTATTTATTTATTTATTGGGGATTAATGACACTTTTGACAGCCAGGATCACCTCATCTCAGAGTACACGGAGAGAACCACTGAGTAACTATCTGAGTCACCAGCATACCAGCATACTCACACTACACAAGCAGGGTTAGCATTGGTTGAAAGCAAATGGACCAAGTATACAGCGTCACCATGCCTGCACGTGGGCAATCAGGATAAAGTGCCTTGCTCAAGGACACAATGAAGTTACCGCTGTTCAGAATCAAACCATGAACCTTTCAGTTTGAAGTCTGATGCTTTAAACACTGTGCTCCCAAGTCAATTCTAGAATGGGAACATCAGCTTTATGTGTACAGTTGAATCCTGTTAATTGACTAGCCATTTTGCCAGTGAAAAATATTCAAATAACCCTTAAATACCTTTTATACCATGCTCACCTATGTTACTACCCGCGAAAAGCCTGTAGCTTTTAACCCCAAAACCAGTGTAAAGCTTCTTCTGCAGTAAAAACATTTTCAATGGGAATTCCATTAAACAAGAGCTGGACTTTCGTCCGGTGCATACTCCCACGTGGTGTACCACCTAGTGCGGGCATACCTATGATCAACAAATATTATTTATGAATATTCTCATATGGACTGATGGACGGATGCACAGATGGACGGACGCAATCCAGTATACCACCCCTCATTCCATTTTCTTTGAAAGTTTTCAAAAATTTCTAAGTCAAAAGGCATGGTAAATTGTTTGGTGTTTGGAAGTTTTATGCAATGAGGCAGAAGCCTTTGTCATAGGCAAACTGCATGCCATATTTCACTGAAATCCGATAACCCATACCTGAGATACAGGCTGAACAGACAAATAATGTCTATTTCCTCAAATTTTCAAGTCAAAAAAGGGGGATAACTCTAAAAAGGAGAATGTGAGAAATATCGTTGAATCCTTTTTTTAAAGCCAATACCACAAGCAGTGTTCATGGCAAATTTCATTGCAATAGAACATTCGATACCCGAGATACAGGCTGAACAGACAAAATTTGGCTCGGACAGACTCTCAGTTAACAGTGAACAAGATGAACAAGTAACAAAAAAATAAAAAATAATAAAAAAAAAAATAACTAGTGTGGGCATACCTATGACCAACAAATATTATAAAAAATAATAATTTACTTAAGTTATGAATATTCTCGGACGGACTCACACACGGACGCACAGACAGACAGACGGATGCACAGACGCATGTAATCCAGTATACCCCCATTTTCTTCGAAAGTGGGTGTATAAAAATTACACCTATAGTAGGAACTACATCCAACTTGACCTTTGACATGACCCAATTTACTGACTTTGATATATTCACACTTCACAATGTCCTATTCAAACATACGACATTTTGCAGTACTATTTTCTGCGTGCAATGACTTTTTAAGTTTAAAATACCTAAAATTAAATATTTAAAATAAAATTTCAGAATTGTTAATAATATAATTTGACTGAAAAAGCAAGGTAAATTCAATCAACTTTGATGATGTGTCTGGCTGTCAATCAAGCATTCATGTGAAGCCAGAAGTACTGCCCACTGGTGCAGATGTAAGCAAAACAAACCCATGTTTTCGCTAATCTGCTAAACAAAAATATCGTTTTTCTCCATTTTAAGTGACAAAGAGCTCCATGGTTAAAACCCTTATCCTACTCGTGGTTTAAAGCTGATTACCAGCCCTAGTACCTATTTATTCTATATATACAGACTTTGATCACTTTTTACTGCAACAAAACAGGTGCTCCAACATATAATCTAAGAGCAAACTTTAAAGTTACATTCGAGGGAGGAATAAAATGAGCATTTATTCTATTATATCATGCTTAAGAATGCCCATAGAGCAGAAATTTGATCATTTTCCCATATTCTAGGTGTAAAATAAGCATTTATTCTATCATATCATATTTGACAGAGCTCATCAGGTCATGTCAAACAAGATACAACAGATTAAATACTAATATTGGATAAAATCAAGCCATAAAGGATTACAAAAACTTCAGTTGTTGTCGGAGTAATTCTTTGAGAGATCACAAGATTTTTACTCAATTAACCCTTCACCCAACATAAACAATATCAAATTTTTGATTCCAAATATTATTTTTTAAAATGTTCAAAAGAATTTCAATAAAACCATATCATGTGACCCCTCTTTGGAATGAGTTTGTTCCAATGAGGGGTCACATGGTATGATTTTGTTGAAATTTTTTTTTTAAAAATGCACAAGTAATCAAAATCTGTTATTTTTTACTATTTTTACAAATTTTTCTAAAAACTACCCCCCCCCCCCCCCACCCCCACCCAATTCTAATGAGCTAAATGAGCTTGTTCCAATGAGGGGGTGATGCATGATCCAGTTTGCTGAATCTTGTTTTTAAAAATAAAGTTTTTTCAACAGCTCTGGTTGTAAATTATGTAGACAGATGTGGTAAATTTGTTAGGTAAAGCGTTGACAGGGAAAATTTGTACTAAAGGATCAACCATGGTGCAAAAACAGTTAACCCACAATATGCTGCACTGTTAGAAAGAGAAATTGAAGCACAGTGTATCACAGGTGTAAAATTTCATAGTACCGTGATTCCCACTTAATTGATATTGCCAAATGGAACTAGAAACAAAAAAGCAAATCCCCCCCCCCCCCCCCCATCCAATGAACTATGGCATAAGCAGAAATCTAATGAACTAAACATTATTGAAATGATTATTACCGTTCTGATTTGGTTATGACATAATCATTAAGATTTTCAATAAAACGATCAATAGGCATTAATGCTATCCATTTTCAACAAATCACCAAGGTTTTCAAACTTGTCTAAGATAAATTTCTGTATAAAGCAGCATACCAAAAGTTATTGAAATCTGTTGATTACTTTTAAAGTTATCACATAAACATAAATGAAAGTGTCAATGACACTGCAGTTCAACTTGTCCAAGAAGGGACTGAACAAAATAGAAAGATCCAGTAATGCCAAGTCATTCACTCAAGTTTCTACAGAAAAGACATCACACCAAAGCTACATATGAAATCTGAAAAAATCAGGTGAAGGGTGGGGCCTGTTGGGTGTACTAATGGAATTGTTGACAATTTATATGTCAAATACAGGATGGCCGATGATGGCCATCTATTAAAATGGAATGCACAAAAATTTGTTAACTCCCATCTAGACATCATACAAAAGTTACATATAAAATTTTGAAAAAGATCGGGTGAGAGGTGCAGCCTGTAGGGTCTGCTAATGGAATTGTTGACAATTTATATGCCAAATCCAAGATGGCCACTGACGGCCATGTTTTTCAACAAACTTCAGAAAAATTTGATAACTCCCATCTAGACATCATACCAAAGCTACATAAGAAATTCGAAAAAAAGACTGGGTAAGAGATGCGGCTTGCAAGGGGGTACTAATGGAATTGTTGACAATTCATATGCCAAATCCAAGATGGCTGCTGGCGGCCATATTTTATAACAAAATTCAGAAAAATTGGATAGCTCCCATCTAGACATCACACCAAAGCAAACTTATGAAAGTCAAAAAAGATCAGTTGAGAGATGCGGCCTGTAAGGTGTGTTAAAGGAATTGTTGACAATTTATATCCAAATCCAAGATGGCTGTTGGCGGCCATGCTTTTCAACAAAATTCAGAAATATTCGATAGCTGCCAACTAGACATCACACCAAAGCTACATATGAAATTTGAAAAAAGATTGGGCGAGAGATACAGCCTGTAGGGTGTGCTCATGGAATTGACAATTTATATGCCAAATCTAAGATGGCCGCTGACGGCCATGTTTTTTAACAAAATTCATAAAAATTTGATACCCCAGGTTCAAAATTTCACAGCAATTTACTAAGTTCATTAACATTCAGTAATTCTGCGAAAAAGTGAACAAAATCAAATTCCTGGCAATATGCACACTTTTAATTTTTGTATAAATATCCTGTAAAATAAAATGGTCCTAGATTGAAAACAGTGGGAGGAGTTAGGCAGACAAACCTTGTACCCTATATTGAAAATTTCACAAAAATTTACTAAGTTCAAAAACCTGTAATTCTTCGAAATGCTGAAAGTGTGCTCATATGTTCAGGTAAGGTCTCAAGATGCACATAAAGGTTTCATATTTTTGATTTGGCACCATGTTGCACCTGTAATGCCACTTTTGTTGTTAGAGAATCGGTTTCCGGTGAAAGGCTCCTACGGGTTTTAATGCAAAATGTTGAAAGTGTGTTCATATGTTCCGGTAGGGTCTCTAGATGTCTGTGAGTGTTTGGGAATTTTGATTCAGCCCCATGTGGCACCCGCAGCGTGACTTTTGTCGTTTGAGAATCGTATCTGGCAAAAGGTTCCTGGGGATTTTAATTCGAAAAGTTGAAAGTGTGTTCATATATTTAGGGTCTCTAGATGTGCATAAACATTTGGGATTTTTTATTCCACTCCATATAGTGCCTGTAGCACCTTTTCTGTCTTTAGAGAATTGGTTTCTGGCAAAAGCTTCCTAGGGTTTTTATTTCAAAATGTTGAAACTGTGTTCATGTGTTCAGTTAGATTCTCTAGATGTGTATAAACGTTTGGGATTTTTTATTCGGCCCCATGTGCCACCTGTAGTGCCATTCTTGTCATTAGAGAATCGGTTTATGGTAGGGTCTCTAGATGTGCATAAAGCTTTCAGATTTTTGATTTGGCCTCAGAGAATCAGTTTCCGATGAAAAGGCTCCTTAGGGTTTGAATTCGAAACGTTCAAAGTGTGTTCATATGTTCAGGTAGGGTCTCTAGATGTGCATAAAGGTTTGGAATTTTTGATTCGGCCCCATGTGGCACCTGTAGTGCCTTTTTTGTCATCAGAGAATGTGAATTAATTTGGGACCATAGTGATGGCAAATTGAACATGTGGGGATATACCTATGTGTCAACACAATTCTAGTTTATAATTATGTTGCACACTTTAATTCAAATTGGAATATTTTTTTTTCTTTATTACTTTCCAAAGTGTGATTTACTGGGATTTCCCAGTTTGATTATAAACGATAACTTCAGAAGTGAATTGGGCAATCAACAATTGGGTCATGTATCCGTGCGCGTAAACGAAGATGCTTTGCCGTGGGTGGAATGGGGACTTCATTGTTTTTTGTTTTTTTTAACCCTTTACCTAACATGAAAAGCAGACGACACTTGCAAAAAAAAATTCTTTAATAACTATTATTTTCATTTTTTGTCTCAAAAACATACGTTATGACCCCTCATTGGAACGAGCTTGACGAGCTTGTTCCAATGAGGGGTCATAACCTATGTTTTAGAGACAAAAATGAAAAAATGCTGAAAGTTAACTGGCGATTTTTTAGAATAGTGCTGGCCGATTTTGGCAGTTACGTAATAATATAATTATCGTTAATAATGAAAAGTAATAAACAGAGTAATAGCTTGATTGGACTGGTTACATGAAATAATTCATTCGAGGCGAGGGACTATATTGTAAAACACTTGTGCACATTCGCGCACTCGTGTTTGTACAACGTCCCTCACCTCTCATGAATTATTTCATGTAACCAGCCCAGTCAAGCGATTACTCTCTATTTTCTTGTCTCCAAAATATATCTAATGACTCCTCAATGGAACGAGTTTGTTCCAATAAGGGGTCTAAGCTATGTTGTAAGAGGCAAAAAATAAATATTACTTTAGTTATTCAAGAATTTTTTTTAATGCACCATCTGCTATACAGGTAGGGTAGAGGGTTAGAATATTTAGGAACAATATTTCTATATGTGAAAGGACATCGTTTATTTACTTGTTATTTTATTTATTAGTGTTGAACTGGTTGGGTGCTAGAAGCCACTATCATGGCTCTATTGAAAAGTGCTGAAAGCCACTTCAGTGGCTTTACACTGTTTGCAAAGGCGTCTTGTTTTTCTTAGCATTAGAAAATAAACTTTTATATAAAACTGTTTTGTTACAATTGAAAAGTGCCAACAGCACTCTCCAATGAATTGTAACAAAACAATTGTTCATGAGCAAAATACTGCAAAACTAAGGCTTCCCTTGCTGGATGCATGGCATATTTGAAAAAACTTTTTAATTTTATAGTAAATTTCCTTTCTTATACTTACAACAATTGTTTACAACAGGCTTGCACTACAATATGCTCTCTCTAGTTCTTTCCCAAGCAATTTGAGAAAGAAAAAGTGGTGCCAAAGCACCAAGAAAAAATACGCCAAAACTGGGTCAAGTGTGACCGGCACACACCCAGTAGGAGACACTCTTCTCTGTACTAATCCATGGATTCTGGTACCAGTGCACAGACGTATAACAAACATGCCAGTCTATTTGAATCTGCCAACACTGAAGTTATGTGATCAGCAGAGAGGAAGGATTCTTACCCGGACAAGATGGGAGGGCCTCCAGGTAAATAATTGTGGTAGGTATAATAAGAAAGGAAATTTACTGTAAAATTTAAATTTCTTATCAACCTACCTTACAATTGTTTACAACAGGCTGAATAGACAAGAGGAGGAGGGACTCACATAACCAACCACCACATAACCCGACTGCGCAGGAACCGTGGACAGAAGAGTACCCAAGGCCTATAAAACCATAGCATCACAAACATAAGTAAACGACAATGAGAGATGAAGCGTATGGCTCTGTGTGACACACAGACAGAAAGGACAGTAACAAGCACAGGTCTGGAACTGACCTTGGAAGAAGCCTAATGGCTAGGGTTAATAACAGCCTGAGCAGAAGAAAGAGGGCCTGAAGAAAAAAGGTCCTCAGACTGTTCCTGCGACTGACACAGGTAGAAGGTGGAGAAAGAAGCATTTCTCCAGTGGACTGCCTACATAACATCCGACAACTTGACAGAGTTAGCATAATCCCCGAAGGTAGACAATGCACGCACCTCATGGGCAGAAATGAGATTGGTAATACAATCGTCAGTCGCTAGGCGAGCATATGATACACGAATAGCAAGACAAATCCATGTAGAAATGGACTGTTGGGAGATCTTCAGTCGACCAGGGATAAGGGACAGAAAGAATCATTTCCTGCCTTTCCTGATGAACTGCGTCCGGTTAAAGTAAATGCGAATTGCATGAACTGGACAGAGCGGTTACCCTCAACAGAAGAAAGAGCCCTGATACAGATAGGAGGAGTAGAATCTGGTATCTGATTCTTGGCCAGAAAGGAGCAATCAGTGGTAAAAATAACACTGTTGGCAGAGGTCCGGGAAAAGGCTGGATCAACCGAGAGGGTGTGAAGCTCACTAACCCTTCTGGCTGAGGCAAAAGCCATCAGAAAAGCTGTCATGTATGTGAGAAAATGCATATCCACTTGGAATAATGGTTCGAACAGCACTCCCCCCTCCCCTCCCCCCCCCCCCCCCCTCCATGCAAAGCAGCACCCAAGAAAGATACCATCTTGGGGGCAAGTGCAAAACCCTAGGCCTTTTCGAAGATAAGTGAGGAAGAAGTTTGGAGAGGTATGGATTAGTGCCGATATGACGCTTTCTCCAAAAGCATAAACCTGTACCTCTTGATGGTAACAGTTTGGAGACCCCGAGAATCAAACAGAAGTTCACATCATACAACTTGATCAAATCCAGCTCAGTGCAGCTTTTACATAATGTATGCAGTGACTGTACAAGATGGAAAACTGCCATAATGCAATGTACACTGCAAGGTGGTGTTACAAAATTTAACAACATGACCTGGGAGTACGGTGGCTCAGTGGTTATGGCATTGGACTTCAAACTTAGATTCCTACCAGGGGTAACTGCATTGTTGTGTCCCTGGGCAAGGCATTTAATCCTGAGTGCCCACTTGGGGGCACAGTGCCATGGTGTTCTAAGACGTACTCCACGTCATCAATGGTGCACTTGTCTTCAACCAACGCTCATCCTGTTTGTGCAGAATTAGAAGGTTGGGGAGTCTGACAGTTGCTCGACACTGCTCAGTGGTTCTATCTGGGTAGTCTAACTTCCTCCACCCATAAAACTGTCCAACACAAGGTGACAATGGCTACTGAAACTGTCATTAAACCCCTAATACATAAATAAATAATCATATGACCTTATAATGTGACTTGTTCACACCTTTTCCAGTTCTTAGAATGGAAAAGGTGTGAACAAGTCACATAATCACACATAATCATTTACATAATCATTGGGGTTCCACCAGTTCAGTATACCACAAGACATCATGAAAGCTTTCCTGTCTGTGATTTAGTATAGGAAGAAGGCAGTGGACAAACATATTGAGTTTATTGGGAAAATGAATTGATTGTTCTATGTTTCTATGTTGTTCAAGCTTGTCGGATATTGGAAGTCTATAATCTTATCTCAAGGAGCTGTACTTTTGAAGAGTTCACTTTCTTCGATTTATCAGTTTCCAATAACTTAGATACACTTTTTGCTTTAACTGCATGATTATGCAGAGTCCACAGAAGACAACAAATGAACAAAATCATCAACACCACTATTGTTTCCAAAGAATGCAAGATGCTCTTCAGTCTGGAGTATGACTGTACCTCACACTTGCAGTAAACAGTTTGGCTTTACATTAAGTGGTGTTGATAGGAATTTATGGTGGTGATGCAAGCTCTCAGGCCACAAGTCTAATTCTGGGAAGAACTTGACTCTGTTCTGGCCTAAACCAGTCTAGTCCTTGAATAGTCCATCACCTAATTTAGATTCAGTTGTCTGGAATATTTTTGTCAGTCAGACCAACCAATATATTTCAGATGATTGAATCAAAATGAAAGTGTCAATGACACTGTAGCTCAACTTGACAAACTTGAACTTGGTAAGTTATAAGTGAAATGGCAAAACTGAAGATCATCGGTTCTAATGTTACTTGGTGAAACTTCAACATAAAAGCATTGTGTGCGTACAACGTCAGAGCAATCCGTGCATTTTTAAATGTAAACTGTAGGGCTAGCTAAAGAAAAATGTTGATACAAAAATGCAGTAATTTTAAAGGTCATTAAAGACAGCAAAATTTTTCACAGAAATGAATGCTAATTGATATCTCTCATCTACATGTCTCGCCTGATGAGCACACAAAGTTCTAAAACAATCCTATTATAAATGCGCCCTTCAGGCCATGTCCAAGAAGAATGTTTGTACATAAAAGCACTAAATTCAAAAGTCATTAATAAAAGCAACAGTTTTTGATGAAAATAAAAGAAAATCGATAGCTCCCATCTAGGTCACCCTGAATAAGCATACCAAGTTTCAAAACAACCTGATAATGAATGCACCTTCTGATGCGTACCAAAGGAAAATTATGATGCACAAATGCACTTAATTTGAAGGTTGCTGCTAGTGGCAATTTTTTTTTTATCTTTTTTTGATGGAACTGAAAATGAAATGACAAAGTTAAAGATCACTGGCTGCCATGAGAGAAATTTAACAAAACCATGTCACAGCTAACCACTACCAAGCAATGTTTTGTTTTTTTTCTTTTGATGGAAATGAAAATGAAATGACAAAGTTGAAGATCACTGGCTGCCATGAGTGAAATTTAACAACACCATGTCACAGCTAAGCACTACCAATCCTGTATAGTGCACCCTGCAGAGCTTGTCAAAGAAAAATGTTGATGCAAAAATGGCCAAGTTCAAAGTTCATTGCTAACAGCAACGTTTCTCGTTTATAGAAAGAAATGAAAGAAAATAAATAGCTCACATCTAAAGGTTGCTACAAACCAGCACACAAAGTTTCAAAGCAATCGGAACATAAATGTGACCTGTGCAGTGTGCCAAAGGAAATTTGTTGATGCACAAAAGGGCAAAGTTGAAAGTCATTGCTGACGACAATTTTTTTGACAGAAATGAAATAAGCTCCCATCTGGAGGTCAACCCCAAAAACATACCAAGTTTCAAAGCGATTCATTCATGAATGTACCTTGTAGGGCATGCTAAGGAAAATGCTGATGCACAAATGCAAAAGTTTGAAGGTCCTTGCAACTTTTTTTAACGAAAATGGAAGAAAATTGATAGCTTCCATCCAGAGGTCACCCAGAATAAGCAAACCAAGTTTCAAAGTGATTCAATGTGCAGTGTGCCAAAGGGAATTGTTGACGTCCAAACAGATAAAATGAATGTTGTTACAAACGACAATGTTTCTTGATGGAAATGGAATAAAATCAAAAGCTCCAATCTAGAGGCAGCCCAAACAAGCATACTTAGTTTCAAAGTGATCCATTCATGAATGCACCCTGCAGGGCATGCCAAAGGAATATATTGATACACAAATCCATAAAGTTCAAGGTAACAGCAACATTTTTCAATGGAAATGAAAGAAAATTGATAGCTCCTATCCAGAGGTCACCCTGAATATGCATACCAAGTTTTACAGCGATTCAATGATAAATGAGACCTGTGCAGTCAGCGGTCGATTTAATTTTTAAAAATTGAATAGCAGTTTATTAACTTGGGATAAATTTTGATTAGCATTTCCTATTATTTATATGTTTTTGTCATGTGAAATTGATTAGCTATAGCTGAAAATTTAAATTTTATAGTAAATTTCCTTTCTTATTATACCTACCACAATTGTTTACAACAGGCCTGCATTACAGTGGAAGTACCTAACTCGGAAAAATACTCTCTATTTTCTTCTTTCCCAAGCGATTTGGGAAAGAAAAGTGGTGCAAAAGCACCAAGAAAAAATAAGCCAAAACTGGGTTGAGTGCGACCGGCGCACACCCAGTAGGGGACACTCTTCTTGTACTAAGCCATAGCTTTCGGAATCAGTGCACAGACGTATAACCAACATGTCATTCTATGGAATCTGCCAACATTGGAGTTATGTGATTAGCGGGGAGGAAGGATTCTTACCTGAAATAGAAGATAGGTGGGCCTCCAGGTAAACAATTGTGGTAGGTATAACGAGAAAGGAAATTTACAATAAAATTTAAATTTTTAACAACCTACCTTACAATTGTTTACAATAGGCTGAACAGACAACAGGAAGAGGGAATCACATAACCAACCCCCACATAACCCGACTGCGTTGGAACTGTGGACAGAAGAAGAGTTCCCTAGGCCTATAAAACCATAGCATCACAACCATCAGAAAATGACAATGGGAGATGAGGCATATGGCCCTGTGTGACTCACAGACAGAAAGGACAGTTCTCAGAACAGGGCTGGAACTGACCTTGCAAGAACTCTAATGGCTAGGGTTGATGACAGCCAGAGCAGAAGAAAAGAGGGCCAAAAGAAAAAAGGTCCTCAGACTCCTCCTGCAACTGATGCAGATAGGTGGAGAAAGTAAAAGCATTTCTCCAGTAGGCTGCCTGATTAACATCTGACAACTGATGGAGTTAGCATAAGCCCGGGAGGTAAACAATGCACGCATCTCGTGGGCAGAAAAACTATTGGTAATACAATCGTCAGTCGCAAGACGAGGGTATGACACGCGAATTGCAAGACAAATCCATCTAGAAATGGATTGAGGAGAAATCTTCTGTCAACCAGGGATAAGAGACAGAAATATATCTTTTCCTGTCTTTCCTAATGAACTGCGTCCGGTTGAGGTAAATGCAAATTGCAAAAACCGAACAGCGCAAACAAGCTCACAAAGTTTCAAAGCAATCATGCGATACTGCTTGTTTGAAGTCTTCAACTCCATGCAATACAATACACCAGAAAACTTCACTGTACTGATAATTTCTATGCACAACACAAACTGTCCAAGACTTGTGGTGGTGATGTTGGTGGTGATGGGGAAGGTTGAGCCCAAGCCAAAAAATAAGCAGACTGTCATCTGCTAAATGAGGACCCCATACGGTGAATCTGGTGATGCTACCCTGCAGGGTAGCAACACTAAATTTACCCTCTGTGGACCTCAATCTGAATGAAGGTCTCAAGCTTAAACAGAAAGCGGTACCAGAGGATAAACTGGCTCACTGGATGGAACAGCATTAGCAAATTCACACTCTGGGTGCCTCATTCTGCAAACGACAGGTTGCTTATTTCCAGGCTTGTTTGAGCCATCGGAATTTCAAAGCAATGCATTAAGTGACATGAAGTTTTGCTTTGCATAGATAACTTCCATCTATTTATTTATTTATTGGTGTTTAAAGTCATTTTCAGCATCTTTGGCTATATCATGACTGCAACATAGGTATGAAGGCAAGTTCAGCCAATTGTTTATATCTATGCTGCTCAATTTAGAGGACTTTGATCCAAAGCATCAGTTACCAGCTAGGTCCTATTTTACCAGTCAAGCAAAACTTGTTTATCGCAGTACACAAGTACAGCTCCACTTCCCTGAGTTCCCAGATTGGGGATAACTTGTATCAGAACTTTTATAATTATGTTTCCCCACAAGAAAAGTGGAGCACCCATTTTAAGTTGGAACAAGCCAAGACCAATACCGGGTCTGGACCTGCGTCATTGCATGCAATTGAATCGGCAAACAGGAAGTGGTTGCACAGCAGATCTGAAAATTGCATACACGATACAACTGATCATTATCAGGCTCCAGATGAAATATAAAATCAATCCCTTGCACAGAAGCCGAGAAAAGTTTGACGAAAAATTTCAATGTTCAGTGGGTACAGTAAAATTTCAAAGTATCGGCAAACAGGAAGTAGCTGCATGGCAGATCTGAAAATTGCTTACACGATACAACTCATCATTATGAAGCAGCAGACCAAATATAAAATCAATCCCTTGCATAGAAGCCAAGAAAACCTTGACGGAAAATTTCAATGTTCAGTGGGTACAGTAACATTTCAAAGTACCTGCAAACAGGAAGTGGCTGCACGGCAGATCTGAAAATTGCTTACACGATACAACTCATCATTATGAAGCAGCAGACCAAATATAAAATCAATGCCTTGCATAGAAGCCGAGAAAACCTTGATGGAAAATTTCAATGTTCAGTGGGTACAGTAAAATTTCAAAGTATCGGCAAACAGGAAGTGGCTGCACGGCAGATCTGAAAATTGCTTACATGATACAACTCATCATTATGAAGCAGCAGACCAAATATACAATCAATCCCTTGCATAGAAGCCGAGAAAACCTTGACAGAACATTTCAAAGTATCGGCAAAGAGGAAGTGGCTACACGGCAGATCTGAAAATTGCTTACACGATACAACTCATCATTATGAAGCAGCAGACCAAATATAAAATCAATCCCTTGCATAGAAGCCGAGAAATCCTTGACGGAAAATTTCAATGTTCAGTGGGTACAGTAAAATTTCAAAGTATCGGCAAACAGGAAGTGGCTGCACAGCAGATCTGAAAATTGCTTACACGATACAACTCATCATTATGAAGCAGCAGACCAAATATAAAATCAATCCCTTGCATAGAAGCCGAGAAAACCTTGATGGAAAATTTCAATGTTCAGTGGGTACAGTAAAATTTCAAAGTATCAGCAAAGAGGAAGTGGCTGCACGGCAGATCTGAAAATTGCTTACATAATATATAAAATCATTCCCTTTCATAGAAGCGAAGAAACTTTGACGGAAGAAGTGTTTCGGACGTACTGACGGGCAGACGGAGTCGAGCGGTTACTAGACATGCTCTGCCGCTGGCGACTCGGGTAAAAATATTTAAAATATGTATGTGTGAAATGTATAACCTTCTTGAGTCTAAATGACCAAGAGCAATTATTTTTAGCATGAAGAGTCCCTGAAAGTAAGTACAATGAATTTCCAACAAAAACTTTGGTAGGGAGTGACCTGTCCCTCTCCCCTTCCCTAATCTGTATCTACACCACTACTTTACCTAACAAAATGACAAAATCTGAGAAAAAATAGGCAAAACATTTTTTTTTTTTTAATTTACTCTGAACAAATATAATTCAATAAGCATATTTGAGTAAGAAGTAACCTTTGTTTTGAAGAAAAAAAATATAATCATTACACTTATGGAGAAGTAATTATTGGTAGAGGTTAGTTCACATAATTAGATAATTGGGAAAAGCTTATCTTCTTTAATACCAAAACATTTAAGGTACAATTAATATTATGTGACCTTTTTATAAATGCATTAACCCTTTACAACACCAATTGTCTACATCTGCCAGTGTAATTTATAAAATGAGCAGTTGACACAAACAAAACTTTTAAAAAAATTCAATAAACCCAAATCTTCATTACAATTTTTATTTGTGTCAAGCTGGTTCCTATGAGGGGATTCATTCACATAATATGTTTTGGTAAAAAGTTTTTGAAAATTTGCAAAAAATAATTAAAATAACAAATTTAGATATTGTGTGCAATGGGTCAAGTGTTAATTATGAAATCACCAAATTTTTTTTTCAAGTGGTGTCTAATAAACTTCTTTTATCATGCAAAAGTGTTTATTTGTCAAAACTCTCTATCCCCAAAGATAATGCAAGACATTAGGCTTCATTAAAACTAGAGTGATGTCACGCATGCAGCCCGACTGTCCCAGCAATGGCAATGCTTAGACGCAAAATAGTCAGAGCCATTTTTTGTTAACAGTTTACCTAACGAATCTGCCATATCTTCACTCGTGATATACAAAATTTGCTATTCAAATTTTATTATTTCATTTTTCTTCTTCAAAACATACCTCATGACCTATTAATGGAACAAACTTGATGAGCTTGTTCCAATAAGGACTAATAAGCCATGGTTAGAAGTAACAAATTAAAAAATGTGATGTTTCAGAAAAATAATTTGTACTGTTGGCTTCAACTTGTGTTAGGTAAAGGATTAAAGATGCAGTACATAAAGCAATGTTGGACTGGCTACAGGAGTCAATTTTCTGTTTTGCATGTAATAACTCCCAATCCTTCAAAATGCATTTTGGGAATAATTGCCCAAATGACACGTTTGTGTGTGAGTGTGTGTGTGTGTGTGTGTGGGGGGGGAGGGGGGGGGAGGGGGGGGGGGGGGGCAGGGCATTGTGGAACCTATATTCAAACCTGGCCTGTATTACTAGCTGGAAAATACACATATCAACTTTGGCTGAAATCAAATAATCCAAACTGGAGTTATCAAACCAATTGTTTACAGACAGATAGATGGACTGACAGATGGATGGACGGAAGTCCCGACTATAGTCGTGACTATAAACAGTCAGGCTAAAAATGCATTTTGTACCAAAGAAAAAATATTGCATGAATGGCCCTGGGTGAGGAGGAGGTGGGGGTGGGGGTTGGAGAGTGGGGGTGTGTTAGGGGAGTCCATTTTTTTCCCACATGTGGTCAGTCTAAATCCTTCAGAATGCATTTTGAGCAGAGAGAAAAAAAAAATACCTAACTGGCACCATGGGGGTGGGGGTGGGTGGCAGTGTTTGTCTGGGTTTTTAACCACAAACTTTAACCAAAACTGTAAAAAAGCATTTTTGATGAAAGAAAAAAAAAGTGCCTAATTGCCCCCTCCCCTCCCCGAAAATCGTTGTGAAAAGGGTTAAATTAATGCCAATATTATTTGAAACCACTGAGTACAGTTTCAGCAGACCATGCCCGAAATGAAAAAAAGAAATGACGTTGTAACAGAGTGTTTAGAGAATGAAAGGTAGAACCTTGAAAAGCAGAACTTTAAGCCGAAACTTTAAGCTTGGAATAGAAAGTAAAATTGACTGGCAAAAAAGGGTTAAATATTTCCTAAAACCGATAAAAGAAATCATTGATGTAAATGGAATCATTAAGTTGTATTGACCCTGCAAGAATTGGAGTAAGAAAGTTTGTGGCAAAGTCTAATTCCAAATACAAAGAATGTAAGTCTGAAAACATGTTTAAAACGGGTTAAAATCATGCTTATTTTAATGAAAATCACTGTAGAAATGTTCAGTAGATAGTAGACAGTGTCCCAAATAAGAAACAGTGACATTCCACTAAACTGTTTGAAGAATTAAAGGTGTAATTTTAACCCCCCCCCCCCAAAAAAAAACTTTAACCAAAAACTTTAACCTGGAAGTTGTAAGTTAAACTGCCATACAAAAAAGGGTTAAATATTTCCCAAATTAACATGAAACATAAAAAAAATAAAAACAAAATGAGAATGATACAATCAATAGTAATATCAATTTAAAAAAAAAAAAACAAAAAAAACTTCAAGGTTGACTAAAAAACTTTAACCACAAACTTTAACCAGAACACCAAATGTTGACAGACAGACAGAAGAAAGTCATGACTAAACAGGAAAAAAAAACCCCAAAACACTTGAACCTTCAGTAAAAAACTTTAACCACAAACTTTAACCCAAACTCTAAATGTTAACAGATGGACAGACAGATGGATGGATGGACGGACAGATGGATGGACGGATGGACAGATGGATGGACGGATGGACAGACGGACAGATGGATGGATGGACAAAGGTCATGACTATAGCCCTCACTGTAAACAGTCGGGCTAAAAATGGAATTACTGTTTCCTGAACTTGAGTTCATGAGGACTTACACATAGTTACCCGCCTGAAGTATCAAGATGAATATTGTTTGTCTTGTTAATTATTAATTAATTCTAGCAGCACTGTTTTTGCCAGGGAATTCACTCATCAGCTGCAACTCGGAACAAAAATACAGTGGAACCCTATTAACCCCTATGCTCTGGCAGTGCAACAGAATTTTCTCCAATCACTCTGTTTTTCTCTTGTTTAACTATAATTTTAACTAATTATATTTGTTTGACAGAGCTCACTGAGCTCTTTCAAATGCGGTATATTTGGTTAAATATCAAACTGCATTATGAGGTATATTTGCTTTTTGGAGAGGGTTAACTAACAACCACTTTGCCAGTGAAAAGTATTTATTTAATAGTATTTAATCCTTTTCCTAACACACGTTTATGGATATTGACGAGCCGGTTCTAATGATATCCATAAGTATACAGAAGAAGTCTCCTTGGTTACGAATCGAAATTAAGTATTTTTACTGTTTACTAATCATATATATTTCATTTTCAGGTTATTTTATTCAACTTTGTGGGGAGTTAGTTTAGTATAGTAACTGGGACAAAGTTAGGAGGCCTTAAATAAAACTGTGAGCGCTAAGTTGTCGAACGGTTCGTCGTGTTGCCTTTTGTCGCGTGTCAATTTTCCCTGTCCGATCGCGTAATTTTGTCTTGATGATGGCGAGCAAGTCTGTTCAGACGGAGGTAAGTATGGAGGTAAATACGTGTAATATCGCGGTCCAGGTCAACGGTGCCAACGGAGTAGGTATTGGTGTGCAGACAGAGGTCACTGGGGGTGTTGGTCAGAGCCGGGTTGGTGGGGCCACCGATGGCGATATTGGGCTTGAAGTTTGTAAACAGTGTTCTATGATGTATGGGGACTGTCGCTCGATGGGATATGGAGAGGTATGTGCAAACTGTCAGGAAATCCTCCGCCTACTTGAGACAATTGTTAAGTTTGAGGGGGAGATTGCTGAGCTGAAGGGAAAACTTGGTAGGGCGGGGCTGTCTGGAGTTACGCCTGTGAAAGTGGCTTTCCGAGAAGGATGGAAGGTTGTCGGTGGTTCCAAGAGGAAACATGGGGGTAGAACCTTTGATGTGAATGAGGTAGGTGATGAGGTGGGGACTGCTAGAAAAGTACGTAGGACAGATGAGGGGGGCCCAGGCCGGAGCAATGCTGTAAAGCGTTTGGCGTGGACTATCAAAAGTGGTAGGAAAGGGGGGCCAGAGAAGCAGGTAGATAGGGGTGTAAAGTCCAAAGGCAGTGGGGAGTGCAGCACCAGAAACAGATTTGATGTGCTCGATTCGGAAGAGACAGAGGAGGAGATGGAGGTAGTTGCAACAGATAGTAGCTTGGGGTCTAGGCCAGGAAAAAGGAGGAGGGATCCGGGGGAAGACCAGGGGAGTAGTCCAGGTAGCTCAGGGCCTGGAAAGAGACGGAGGGACAAGGATAGGAGTAATCCTAGGTCAAAGATACCGATACCGATATTGATTCCGAGTGGGGCTGTTGGAGAGGAAGAGGACGCTGTAAACAATAGGAGACTAGAGGAGATAAATAGGGCGAGGTCCAAAAGTAAGTTGGTGGTTGCGGGAAGTAGTATAGTTCGGGGGATCGACAAGGTTGTCTGTGGTCCGGACAGTAAAAATAGAACAGTTCTGTGCTTTCCGGGGGCTAAAGTGGAGGACCTGAGGGATAGAGTGGACGGTATTGTAGCTGGGTCGGGGCCTGATCCGGTAGTGGTATTACATGTGGGGTCCAATAACATCAGGGAGAGGAAATCAGTTCGTTTGGTGGACACATACAAGGACCTAATTAGTAAGCTACTTAGCAGGAATGCTCGGATCATCGTTTCAGGGGTGCTCCCCGTTATGGGTGGTGGGAATGAGAGGAACTCGCGGATTATGGCACTAAACGAGGAGCTGGGAGAGCACTGCAAAGACTTGGGAGTACATTTCATTGACCACTGGGATTCATTCTGGGGACAAGGAGAGTTGTATGGGCGAGACGGATTGCATTTAAGTAGGATGGGTACAGACCTGTTGGGCCAAAAAATCTTACAGGTGGCTGGGCCTTTTTTGGAGAAAAGGGGGGTAGGGGACCACAGCCGGTAACCCAGAGTGGCACAAATGCTGGGAACATAGGAAGAACAACAAACATGCACAATACAGGGACATACCAGGGTTATAATAATGTGCCAGTGATGACAAAGAAACAAAGATTCATTAAGTTTGGGTACTGCAACATCCAGGGTCTGCACAAGAAAGTAAGCGAAATATCAACAATGATGGACGAAGGAGACTTCGATATAATGGGTCTAAGTGAGACGTGGATACGACGGGATGAGCGGGTTGATCAGATGAAGGGTTGCGTGTGGATAGGAGCTGGGCGAACTGAGGGTCAGAAACGGGGTGGGGGTGTTGGCATCTACGCTAAAGAGGAATTACAGCCCTCATTGATTACAGATCTCACAGAAGCAAGGACTCAGATTCCAGTATCCAACGAAATAGTCTGGGCAAAAATCAAGTTAGGAAGCAGGAGTGTTGCCGTTGGTGTTGTATACTTAGCAGTGGAGGGAAGTAAGCCCGAGTGGAATGACTCAATATATACAACTCTTAGATCGAATATCACAGAGCTTGGGAGCAGAGGGTTCAGTATTGTCCTAATGGGGGACTTCAATGGGCACATCGGGGATAAGGAGGAGGGCATACAGGGAGGTGATAGGAAAATTAACACGAATGGGAGGAAGATGTTGGACCTATCAAAAGAGCTTGGTTTAAAGATCCTGAACAGGGATGCGAAATGTAAGGGTAAATGGACCTGGGAGAGGAACGATAAGAAAACAATAATTGATTATATACTCACTGACATTAGCGTATGGAGGGAGGTTATAGATGTAGAAATAGATGACGAGGGAAAAAATGACTTGGGTAGTGATCACAACCTGATAACAGTTAAGATTATGGGCAAAAAGACGAATAGAGACAGAAATACCTTCAAGGAAGTTTGGGGACTAAAACAAGGAGCCGACTGGAAGCAGTTTCGGGAAAAACTAAAACCAAATCTTGAATGTATACCTAGGGATGCAAATGTCCAGAGTATTTCAGATGGCATAGTAAATAGCCTAACAGAGGCAGGGAAGGAGTGTATAGGAAGGGTGAGGGTCCCAACGAGAGAGCTTGGATACAGGGTTAACGAGGGACTGAAAAAGGCTATAAAAGAAAGGAAGGTAAAATGCGCTGCTTACAGAAGAAGTAGGAAGCTTAAAGGGGTGGATAACAATGACACGAGACTAATGAAAGGAGAATATGAACTGGCACGGAAAAAGGTGAATGAGATAAAGGATAATAATAGGAAGGAGCGCAATTGCAGTCTTGCCAGAACAATAAAGAAAACGGGGGGTTCGAGCTCAAACGTATTTTGGAACTGGGTAAATAAACGGGGGAAAAGTAGTGTGCAGAGTATCAAAGTGGATGGGGAAAGTACAGAAGATAAAGGCCGTATCGCTTCAGAGTTAGTCAAGCACTGGGAAAAGATAAACGATAGGCGATGGGGCAGTGGGTCCCCGCCAAAAAGAAATACACTGGTGGAGGAGAACCTATCCAATCGTGTATGTAGCGAAATAACGGCAGAAGAAGTGCGGAACGTGGTCTCGAAATTAAAAAATGGTAAAGCGGGAGGGACTGATGAAATTCCGAACGAATTCCTCAAAAATGGAGGGGAGGCACTTATTGAAGTCCTGACAAACCTTTTCAACCTGGCTCTGCGAAAGCAAGAGGTCCCCAGAGAGTGGAGGGAAAGTAAGGTGTCGTTCATACACAAAAAGGGGGATAAGGAAATTCTAGATAACTATAGGGGGATATCAGTTAGTAGTAACATCGGAAAAGTATTCTGTAAGGTCATATACGGTAGACTAGAGGAAGTTATAGAAGAGAAAGGTTTTTTAGGAGAAATTCAAAATGGTTTCAGGAAAGGACGAAGAGTCACTGATCACCTATTTACACTCACCCAACTGATAGAATCAACAAAGGCTGAAAAGAAAAAGATGTTTCTGGCATTTCTAGATGTGAAAAAAGCGTACGACCGAGTGTGGAGGGAAGGTATGTGGCGAAAGCTCGAGGGCATCGGACTGGGGGGTGACTTTGTGGGAATCATGAAAGCACTGTATACAGATGTGCAAAGCCAACTCAGTCTAGGGAGTATCACTACAAAACGAGTCCCTATGGATATAGGCCTCAAGCAGGGGTGTATCTTTTCACCGATTTTGTTTGCATTGTATGTTAAAGAGTTAGGGGACGAACTAATTCAGAGTGCGGAGGGGGTAAATGTTGGAGACATAAAGATACCAGGCTTATTCTTTGCGGACGACATGGTGTTAATGTCTAGAACTGAACAGGGGCTAGAGAAACTGCTGGAAATTGTTGGTAGATATGGGAACACTTGGCGGCTCGAACTAAATGAAAATAAAAGCAAGGTAATACCCGTTGGACGCAAGGTAGATATGACGAAGAGATGGAGAGTGGGGGAGTTCTCAATCCCCGAAGGGGAAAGCAAACAAATCACTGTAGGAGAAACGGGAGAGTATGAGTATCTAGGGGTAAGCATAAATATAACGGGAAGAGGGGTGTACAGAAATTACTCAGCCAAACTGATTCTGAAGGGGAAAAGAATTCTGAACCAACTAAAACTTTTAGGGAAAAATAGTTTCAACAAGGTCTTTGTGGGGAAAACGCTGTGGGAGAGGGTGGGTTTACCAAGTATAACGTATGGCACGGACGTGATTCCATTAAACCAAACCGTTACTAAGAAGTTGGAAAATACTCAAATGATGCCGGCAGATGGATAACAGGGTCGAGTAATGCTGCAGCTTTGGAAGCAGTAAGGGGGGAGCTTGGTTGGATGAAAATCAAGGACAGGGTAGATTTGGGAAAACTGTGTTACTTTAACTACTTGAGAAACCTGCCTGACAACCGGTGGTGCAAATTGATGCTCGATACCATTTGGAATTCTAATATAGAAACGGGGTGGTCAAAACATGTGAGGGAACTAATGGACAATTACTCTATAGAGGTCACTAACATAGAAGTAGGAATGAAAGAAGGCAAAAGGTTTGTCAAAGAGAGAGTCATGGAAGATTGCAATCGAAACTGGCGAGCAGGGGTTAGCGTGAAAAGATCACTGCAGGGGTTACAATATAAAGAAAAGCTAGCTTTTGAGAAGTACCTAGATGGCACCTTTGGAGGGTCACTGCTGTTCAAACTGAGATCAAGATCACTGGAGCTTCGGGGAAAAATTGGGAGAGATGGGGAAAAGGGATGCCAAATGTGCCACTCTGGAGTAGTGGAGACCCTGGAACATTTTCTCTTGGAATGCCCACAGTATATACCTCATAGAATAAAATTTACTGGAAGAATAATGCAGAAGTGGGGTGAAGAAACAAACGATAGATGGCTGAAGGGGGACACGAGGGAGAGGGTAGGAATGCTTATTGAAGAAATTGAAAAAGAGGAAGTGAGGGACACTATTAAGCAGTTTATATCTGAATGCTGGGAGGAGAGGAGGGGAAGAGGGGGTGGGGTGCAGGGGGAATGATGGCCTTCTCTTATGAGGACCGCGACAAATCAGCGGCTGGCCAAAGAGTTATTATTATTTGTATGGTTTTATTGAAAAACTGAGAGATTTTTTTCAAAACGTGAAATTTAATTTATTTTTTAAAAAAGCTGTGTGAGGTAAAGGGTTAATTAACATGAATTTGGTGATCTTCCTATTTTGTAGTAATAAACTGAGAGTTTATTCTATTACATACTGTTTGACAGAACTGTTAAATGAGGCCAAATATAAACATGAGGAATTCAGGTGTTATCAGAAAACCTTTTTTCAAGATCATTTCATTTTTTATTTAAATCACAGGAGTTTACTCTATAATAACCTACAGGCAATTAACAGGTCAAATTTGTACTGAAGGTAAGATAAATGTTGTTTTTTTTAGAATTACAAAATATCCTCTTAAGAAATCTTCTGTATAATAACGAAATGGTTTGCAAATCAACAGAAAAGTCCTCACTACACAACCTGTGTTGTTAGTTTTATTTTTCTTGGTTCCTTGTTTCCTTTCCAAATATAAACATGAGGAATTCAGGTGTTATCAGAGAAATATTTTTCAAGATCATTTCATTTTTTATTTAAATTATGGGAGTTTATTTACTCTATAATAACAGGTCAAATTTGTACTGAAGGAATGATAAATGGTTTGTTTTTTAGAATTACGAAATATTCACTTAAGAAGTTTCCACTTAAGAAGTATGTATAATAACGTAATGATTTGAAAATCAACAGAAAAGTCCCTACTGTACAACCTGTGTTGTTAGTTTTATTTTTCTTGTTTCCTGTTAATAATCAGAGTGAGAAATGTGTCACTGTATGGGTACTTGGAGATAATGATGAATTTGAGACATGAAAAAGAATTCCTGTCTTAGATATGACCATGTGAGTTTTGAAGATAAACATGACAGTGGTTTGGGCAGTCAGTATTAAGTGTCTTAGCCATGGCCACAATGCAGATGACATGAGTCAGGAACAAACCTTTTACCTTTGTTTCTCTGGCAAACAGGTTTTTACAGGGTGGAATACTCCTCCTCTCGACGGATCTTGAGACCATCCACATGGCAGACATATTCAACCACCTGATGTAATGAAAGTGTCAATGACACTGAAGCCTAACTTACTTGACTGTGCGTAGTTTTTGATGAAAAGGATAATGTTCAATGATTATGAAAGAATAATGAAATAAGGAAAGAATTGTGATAATTGAGAATACGGTAATTTCTGTTCCCTGTATGCTATGTTTTCAATAAGAATAATTTGAGGTGCAGACTCACAGTTAAACGAACGATTTGGGGAGCAAGCCCCTTTTAACCCTCATTAGCTGTAGAATTTTGAAGTGTCAGACCGTGGTAAAGGAGGAAAAGTTGTGGGTTGTTAGCGGCGCTTGTGTCTTTTCTGCTTCTTTTTCAGAGGTGGAGGTTTGGAAGGAGAGACAGTGGTAGTTGGTGTTGTTGGTGGGCTGCCTGATGGTGGTTGCTGAGTTTTGTAGGGTCTGGTCCTAGCCGAGTCTGGAGTGGTTGTGGGTGATTGCTGAGTCTTTTGTCGTTGTAGGTTCCTGGCATCTATTATTTTTTGGCTTCATCGATTTGTTGGAGGAATACTTGGTATTTCCTGTCCATCTCTTGCCTGTGAAGGTCCCCTTGTATTTGGTGTTCCTGTAAGATGTTCCCTATCCTGTCGTCCGCATCCTGGAATTCTGGTTTAGAAGGAAGAGGCGAGTGGGGATCAGGAAGAGGCGAGAGGGCAGCTTCCATTTCCACCTCAGTCTCCACAGACTCTTCCACATCTGACAATACCGACTGGGAAGCCGGCATTTGGATGGGACTGTCTGTGGGAGTGGGAGGGGAAGTGGTGGCCGCCTCTGGCTCTTTCTTTTCCTCACCTTTCTCTTTCTTCATCTCCAAGAATGCCTCCAAGTGTCGGGAATCCCTCCGCTTGGTGGACGGGCTCTTCTTTCTTCTCTTTCTCTTTTTAGGGCCTCCTTCCCTCTTCGGGTGAGGACCAGTGCGAGAGGAGGTCCTCTCAACAAAGGTACTACCTCTCCCCAAGGAGGGTGGTCATATTTTCTCTTCTTCAACTAGGAATTCCATAGACAGGTGGACTCTCGTTCCTATCTCCTGGACAGTCCAGGTGATAGGACGAGAGACCCCTAAGGCTGTAATAGTCTTCACCAATCTATCCGGTATTTCCATGATTGGATGTTCGCTCTCTGAAATCAGATGTGCGAATGTGTTATGTGTGTTGCGAATGTGTTATGTATATACCAAGTTACAATGAAATCCCTTCATACATTACGTGTACAGTCCCTGTAAAAGTAGTCTTCCAAATTACCCCACTTGTTACAGGGATGAGACAAGTCACCCCAGAGACAACTCGCCCTGAGACATGTGTGACAACTCACCCCAACTTTTGAGACAACTCGCCCCAACTTTTGAGACAAGTCGCCCCAACTTTTGAGACAAGTCGCCCCAACTTTTTAGACAACTCGCCCCAACTTTAGAGACAAGTCGGACCAACTTTTGCTCTGCTTCTGTTGTCGACAACGACTCCATGGCATGTGTGCTATCTTGTAGAGACCTAGAATGAATAGCGTTAGGTAAAGATTTGAAACTATTTTTGTGTCTGTAACTGTTATATATACACAAATTTTTGTCTTAATTCCTGTTTTGTCAACAATAAATTAATTACACATTACACATTATTTTGATAATGTTTTTACGTCACTGTTGGCTGTCTGCACAGGCAGCCAACAGTGATGTAAAAAAATTATCAAGATAACTGCAGCCTCACGATTGGGTTTATAAAACACTGAAGTTATTCACAAGAGGCCCCAAGGATTCGGTGAGCTAATAATTAGGATACATTAAATTCTGAACAATCTCGATATCCATTGAATTTCAAACAAAAAGGAGAATAATTTAATGAATATTGACATTGTTTGGAAAACAATTTATCCAGTGAAGATAATTAATTTATTGCAGCTTAGCACACGAATGCTCATACAGTACAATACAAATTACTGCTTATCATTGTTACATGGCTTTATCTCATTTATACTCTAACCGTTTTTCTTCAAACACATTGGCAGAATAAAATAATTGTAAAAACATACGCTATCTAATTCTAATTTCGGCCTAAATAATTTAATGTTTCATTGATACATTTTACATATTAATAATTAGAGTGAGAAAAGTCGTAAATAATTATTTATAAATGAAGCAGTATTAACCGAATAGAGCCCACTCTCTAACAGTTTTAATGGCGTTGAGGGATTGAGTATTGACAATCTACCACTCCAACAGAAACTGCCGGAATTCTAACCGCGTGCATACCCCCCTCAGACTCCATATGATGCAACAAAAAAGCTAGGTCTGTGTGATCCAAGTGAAATAAAATAAAGTTAACCGGGTCGCAAGGGATTTGTAAATCCCACATCGTCCCTGCACCTTCGGCGCGCTAAAACCTTTCATTTCATTTCATTTCAAAGCCTGTCAAAACACTGGTGGATGCCTGGGAGGAATCGATCATTCAGTTCCGAAGAAATCATTCTTGTGACCAGTCGACAAAAAAATCACGCAATTGTATTTATATTTATGGGAATTAATCATTTGGAATTTCATGGAATGAACACGTAAGTACATTTGTTTTTTATCCAGAATTTATTAAGGATTATGAAATAATTAAGGAAAAATAAAAGAAACATTTAAAAATTTTAATTTTAAATATAATTTATAAAAAAAATTAAAATAAAAACAGGGCGACCTGTCACAATCAACATAAAAAAGTTGGGGCGACTTGTCGCAGCCAGCTTAAAAAGTTAGGGCGACTTGTCTCGGCAAAAGTTGGGGCGACTTGTCACACGTGGGGCGACTTGTCCCAGGGCGAGTTGTTTCTGGGGCGACTTGTCTATAGTCCGTTGTTACATATGATTACATAATGCAGTTACTGTTAATCCAGTTCAATTAAGATCTCGGTGTCTATTTATAGAGGAACTTTTTGTGAGTGGGCGAAGCTAATTAATGAGGTTTTTCAGCACTGGTTTGACAGAGCACAACACTTTTGAGAGATTGCTGTACAAAACACCCTCGGACAAAACACCCTCGGACAAAACACCCCAAGACAAAACACACCGGGACAAAACACCCTCGGGACGAAACACCCTAGGACAAAACACCCTTTGAGAAAAGTACTTCCGGACAAAACACCCTCAGTGGTGTGTTTTACTTTTTTATTTTTTATTTTCAAGTTTATCATTTCAAAATTGTATTGCCCACATTTTCCAACAACAATAGCTTGTGGTGTGCTTGCATGTGTGAATAAAAATTCACTTTGATATATCTCTGTTGACACTACTACAGACTGTAACAAAGGAGATTTCTTGTTTATGAAAAACAAATAAATTCTTTGATGATCACCACTATGGGTGATTGATCTTGACTTTGTTTTTTCTACTGTTTCTTCTACAAGCCGTTTTCTTAGTTATTGAAACAAACAAGTTCTTTGGTGATCACTTGTTAATGTCCTCAGAGTAGAGTTGTTTTTACAAGATATACAATACTTTATATATATATATGAGACACATGACTAGGGAGACAGTATCAAATGTGTTCCAATCATGGAGTTTATCACTAACAATAAAGGTGGTAAAAAGTTGGTTTATGATGGTTATATGTATACCAAAAAAGCAGGTTCTAAGACATCGATTCGTTGGAATTGTTCAAACAGAACTGCACTCGATTGCAATGCCATTGCCACTACTGATGTTGAGGTGAGCTGATTTCTAATAATTTATTTTAAACATGATAATTTTTATCCTTCTCAGCTGGTTGAGTGCTGGAAGTCACTATCAGGGCTTTATAAAAAATAACAGTGTCTTCCAGGGTGGCTAAAAATCGCTCTCCTAGAACCCATCCAGGCGAGCAAATCGCTCTCCTCAACACTGTCACAGTAAACATGTGATTAATTTAAAACATAGGTTTTAACGGTGTACTTGAAGGGATGCAATCAACTGCCCAAAAGCAACGGTAGTGTAGTTTAACCCCTGCACTCTGATGACGAAACACCCTGATTTGTCATCCACAGTTATCGCCCCCTGTGTTGTCAGAAATTCAGCAATTTAGATTTTGGTTGACAGAGCTCCAATTGAGCTCTGTCAACCAAAATCTAAATTGCTGAATTTCTGACAACGCTGGGGGACAGATAACCATGGATGAGGGAAGATGTGGTTGGGCTTAGAGTGGGGAGGTGTCGAGTATTTTCGACATCAGAGAGCAGAAGGTTAAATATCACTTGCCTGGAAACTCATTGACAAATAGCTGATATCATTGCCTGATACTGAGAATAAAAAGTAAATAAATTTTAGTCCATTTCCTTCTGTGAACTGGAACTATGTTTGGGTATGTACTCTGTACATACCCAAACACAGTTCCAGTTCATGAATGAAAATAGATTTTTTATGCATCGATAGATCTGCATGCTGACTCCTTGACAACAAAAATTACATGTGAGCATCACATCAACGATGTAAATTGCTCTCCTCAAAATTCCAGCCCACGGAGGGTGTTTTCCTCAACAGCCCAAAGTTGGAGGGTGTTTTGTCTGAGGGTGTTTTGTCAGAGGGTGTTTTGTCCTGAGGGTGTTTTGTCCATAGTGCACATTCATCAAGGGTGTTTTGTCCAGTGTGCATTTTTCGAGGGTGTTTTGTCCTTAGGGTGTTTTGTCCGGACACCTTTTGAGATGTTGTTTATAACCTTTCTGACAACTTTTATTTATCAAATGTTATTAAATATCTTTTTGAAATTTATTCTGTATTTTGTTATAATTTATTGGGAATGCATATGTATCAATATATTCAATTAATTGTAATTTGTAACAAAAACAAAAAATCGCATTTAAATAATCTTGGCATATAAAGTTCAAATGGAGAAATATTCAAGTCTAATTACTGTGTAATATTCATTTTTGCATTTAACACTTTACGTGACATAACTGTAAAAATCGGCCAGCGCTATACATGAAATTCGTCATTCCCATTTTTTTTTTTAGGTTTTTATCTTAATTTTTGGCTTCCAAAGCATATCTTATGACTTCTGATTGAAACGAGCGCGTAGCATCCGTTTCAATCAGGGGTCATAAGCTGTGTTTTGGAAGCAAAAAATATTTTGACAACTGTTGTCTTATACTTTAACTAAGGTTAGATAAACGGTTTATCGGTCAACCCTTTACCCAACAGTTCAGCAGTACTGTCCAGATTCTTGCCCAAAAGCCTACATCTTTGCTTCTGAAATAAAGCTTATGCTCCCTCCTTTGCAACTAGTCTGGGGGACTGGGCAAGTTTCAGTTAGGGGTCATAAACTATATTTTGAAACAGAAGCATGTAAAAAGTAGTGTTCGGATCGACGCTTTTTGGCCGATTTGGCCCACGATTTAAGTTTTGTGCTTTTTGATCCACGCTTTTCGGCCTCGCCGGGTCTGGCGCCCTTCGACCTCAGGATGTACGGATGGGTTAATGTAATAATATATAAAGCAAATAAATTCATTTTTATGATTTATTTGAAGTTATCGACTAAAGCTATTCAACACATATTTACATCATCAACACAAACAAGACTGACAACAAATCGAGATACAATTGATCGCCTTCTATTTCAGTTATGACTGCTTATGATTTGCCCATATTAATACTGTTGTAAATAATTTTAATGATTTTATTTGCAATGTCCGGTTTCCGTTTTTGAATGTCCTCAAATTAAATTGCGTTTGGCAACAACATCATTATGCCGAAAAATAACTTTTAACTTTCTGTGGAGAGGTGGTGTCAGTATGCCTATCTCTGCGATAGGCGACATGTGATCCCCGATATGTGGTGTGTGTGTGTGTGTGTGTGTGGGGGGGGGGGGGGGGGGAGGGATGTACATCTGTTATTTATGGGGGGGGGGGGGGGACTTTAAACTATAAGGGTGTCGGAGCCCACGTGTTCTTCAATCATAATAGACGATTTCAGCATTGCGCCATCTTACATCCGGGAACCGATATGTAGGTGCAAGCGCGGTTTGTATCAAATTTGGTTCCACATCTGAAATCAGTCTGGAAATTATTTTGGTCTATCAGGAAATTTTGTTCCACCCCATACGGCTAGGAGCAATACCTATATCGCACTTGCATATCCCACTTGATGCTGCGTAAGATTCCCACCCCACCCAAGTTCACCGGGATTTTTTGTAATAGGCCTAGGCCCACAAATAGTAGGCTTACAGCAACACTGAGCATTAGGAGACAGAAACACAGACATTAAATGTTTGTGGGGTTGGCCTATGCAACTGCACCCTCTGATGCAAGATGGTAGGCCTATAACAGTTGGCTCTCTGCCTCCATTGAAGTTGTACTTAGCTCCTCCCCCTCCTCCCCCCTAAACAACCAACCAGTCAGATGATATCTAGACCCGACTGGTCTTCCGCTGCATTTTTTTTTTTTACCAGGAACATTTTTTTTTTGGGGGGGGGGGGGTGCAGATTAACATTCTTCACCCGTTTTTTGAGTATTGTTTATATACTTTTGCCCCGCCAAGTTGAGTGGGAACATCGACTTGTAAAACTTGGATGCTTTGCCACGTCACTGGGGTGAGTTCGCAATGGATCGGCTTGCACTCTGCACACCTTGAAATTCAACATTACCCGTTGAACGCTTATTTTTTTATTGAGAAATGTTATATATCATCCTCGGATTAAAAGGGATGTCGTCATTCGGAGTTGCTGTGCATCCCGCCCCCCAGGTCCCACTTCCTAGTCTAACCACAGATGTCTGGAGACCTGATTAATATCCCATCACCCCCACGCCACACCTCCCTCTTATATTTGCCCCACACACACACACTTCCAAAATAAATAACACACAGATCTGTGTATTATATATTTCGGGGTTGGGGGGGAGGGGGGAGAGGGGGTGCATATAAGAATGAGGTGTTTTGAGGTAGGGATGATTTAGATCAGGTTTCCAGACGTCTGTGGTCTAATAATTCTGGCAATTTGGCACGTTTAGTGGGTAACGAAACTACGTTCTTCTCAACCTGTTAAGTTGACGTCAGCTGTCCTTCATGCGAATACCTGGAAATGCAACCTCATTGTGTAAAGTTCTTTTTCATTGCCCGGACTATGTCTACCACTGCAGAATAAAAAAGGTGTGTATTTGAATGACTCTTTTCAAAAGGTTCTTCAGCCTGTTACAAATGAGATTTTTTTATTAGTTCCATTTTTGGCGTAACTTCGCTAATAATAGTCGGATTGTAAAAATTCAAGAATGAAATCGCACTGATTTTTACTCAATATATTCGAAACGAAATGCATTTTTAAAATTTCCCTATGATATTAAAAATAGTTTTTGCCCGACTGGTTGGAAAAATGTGCTAATTACGGGATCAAAGAAACACCGGCATCGACAAAAAGTAACGAGAAGGTCTTCACAAATATTCATGCGACATCGAAATTGCCCTCAAAAGTCATTTTGTACGATATTTCGAAATAAATTTTAATGATTTTATTTTTATTTGTGTAGTTTGGGAGCGATGAGCTTTTTTCCCTAATTATCAACGGCCGTTTTGCAGAGAAATGATGTTTGGAGGTCCTATTTTGGGTTTGAAGCACAACCTTGTCACAACACTGGGAAACACTTCGTGCTAATTATAACCGATAGTACGTCTTATTGAAGTCACGTGGTTGGGTTTTGATACCCCACCTCATAGAGCAATTAGTGGGGAGTCGATTGGCAGTGTTTTACAGGGAGAGTACACGTAACGAAAAACAACCTGTAGACCAATAATCACGCTGAGATTGCAGATTTTCCAAAGCTAAGTTTGTGAACATACTTCCAGAGCACTTTAAACTTGAACGCTTAGAGCATTTCCACCATATTTTGTCTTTGGTTGTACTATGCTTAGAATACAAATAACCATTATAACAAACTTTACTTCCACCTTTGTTGCTAGTAATAACTTCCACTGTCAAAAATACTTTAAATTTTAATTTTATCGAATGGAATGGTTTAACGCGCCGAAGGCTCCAGAATTATAACAAAAACACAGGCAAATTTATGAAACCTGGCCAGTAAAATTATTATTAGGATTAGACTATCAAAATTGTCTTTGCTCAATCTCCATAATAATATTAAAAACACAGGCTAATTTATGAAACCCACAGCAATAAGAGATAAATATGAGGATTAGAAGCTGCATGGATTATGGTTAAGTCAATTAATTTCATGACAGTCTTCACTAATTCATTTTGTACCTTATTTCCACATACGCATGTGTCACAAATAAATAATTCTGAAAAGTCCATGATATATATAGTCAAAAATGAATAAAATACATTATAGTAAAATGAAATTTATTTATTATTTATATTTCATATAAAATATATATATATTTTGACTTTTTTTCCTATGACTTTTTTCCCAGACTTTTTTTCCTTGACTTTTTTTCCTGTTACCTAAAATTCACCTGACAGTGGATTTTGACAAAGAACCTGAACTGCTGTCCTTAGAGAGGTGTAGCACCTTTCGTGAGGGGATTTCCCCCCACACTGGTCACCTCCCTAGAGACACGGACAAACTGGATAAAGACCGCCGGAGCAATAAGCCACAACCAAGAAGATGAGGAAGAGAAAGAAGGGACCCTCCGTCAGACGACAAGATGCCCGCCGAATGACGGAGTTCCTGGAGAAGAAGAAGAAGGAAAAGGAAGAGTTAGGGGGCAAGTTAGGGCATCATAGGTTCAACACCTGTCACCCCTGACCAACCCCTGTCCAGCTCGGCACCCCCTTCCCAGAAGGAGGGTCCGGAGGACTGTGGGTCGTCAGGTGACAGATCAATCTCTAACCCATCTGACTCTTCATCCGAAGAGGAGATGGAGGAGGAAGATCTGTCTATGGTGCAGGAAGTTGTCCCAGACGACGCAACTTCCACCCCTCCTGCTTCTCTGGCTGCTTTGGACCAGGAGTCCGACCAGGAGGAGAGCTTCTCGGAGTCCATGGAGGCATTTCTTGGGGAGGAGATCCAGGACGACACTACCCGAGCCACGGTCCAGGACAATTACAACTACTTCATCGAAAGAAAATTTCCAGCATACTCAATCAGGACAATCCTCGCAATCAATCTAAAAAAATCTCAAGAAACAGCAGCTAGGGTCAGGCCGTTCTTTGCCAAGGAAAAACCTCCTCCAGTTCCAACAACGCCACCAACATCAATCTCTCCGACACATCCCCCTCCCACCAAGAAAATCTGCAGGAGACATAGATGCCGCTGAGCACCCTTACTCTTTCCCTCCTTTGCCACGTTCAGGCATAGCACAATATTATACAGTCAATGAGTGTCGAAAGGGGCTTGCTCCCCAAACCATCCCTGCATGCCTTCGGCGAGCGAAACCATTTGATCCACACTCCACAAACATTGAGTTAATGATTAAGTGACTTGAAAGTGTCAGTTATATTTGAATTTGTGCCAAGATGTGATCAATTTTGAATTATCTTAGTTATGATTCAAAAAGAAAAAAAGAATCCTTTTTTTTAAAACATATCATAGCACTTGTACCCCAAATGGGTCAGTCACGCTTATTAGATTGGAACTGTACATTAACTTAATTATTTCAGTTGTGATTTGTAAATATTTATTTATTTATTTATTTATTTATTTATTTATTTATTGGGATTTAATGACACTTTTGACATCCAGGGTCACCCCGTGTCGGACAGTTTTACGGGTGGAGGAAGCCTGAGTACCTGAAGAGAACCCCCGAGCAATGGCGAGCAACTGTCAGGCTTCCCAACATACTAACACCACACAAGCAGGGTTAGCATTGGTTGAAGACAAGTGCACCATCGACATGTCGTATACCTTAGTACACAACACCACCGTGCCCCCAGGTGGGTAATGTGGGTGAAGTGTCTTACCCAAGGACACAACGCGGTTGCCGCAGGTGGTATTCAAACCGAGGGCCTCTCGGCTTGCAGCCTGCTCCTCTACCTACTGAGTCTCCGTGCCCCCAAATATTGACATACAATGTACTGGGCATATTAAGTATTTCATAGCAATACAAGATAAATGGTATAAGTGTTATTCATCTTACATGTAAGGGTATGTACTTGGACTCAAGTACTTTACAAAGTACTCAGTACTTGTACTCGTACTAATACATTTCCCCAGTACTCGTATTTTACTCACCCATTTTCAGAGTACTCGTACTAGAGAACTGAGGTCTAGTATTCGCCTCAGCCCTGGTGACATCAGTCGGGTGAAGAGCCAAGGAGCCAGGTTGAGGCCGAAAGGCATGGCCTTGAATTGGTAAACTCGCCCCAGAACAGCGAACCTGAGGTACTTTTGCGATGTCCGATGAATCAGAACGTGAAAATAAACGTCTCGCAGGTCGATGCTGGAAGCAAAATCTCCCTGGTGAATGGAGTGGCAAACCAACCTGAAAGTCGCCATGCTGAACTTGGGAGCAATAATAGACTGGTTCAGGATACTCAGATCGATAACTGGTCGGAGTCGGTCATCCTTCTTCAGCACCAAGAACAGGCGGAAATAAAATCCCACTGAATGAATGTTCTTGACGACCTCGATCGCCCCCTTTGATAGATTATCTATCTGCATGATCAAAAGTTCACGACGTGAACTGTCTGAAGGAACTTGAGTTGTAAGCGGCACCCTCGACAGAGTGGAGTGCCTCCAGAAGGATATCCGCAGACCGTACTCAACAATATCTAACACCCAAGGATCGGATGTGATAGGGGTCCAATGGTCTGCAAACTCTGATATCCTTCCTCCAACCTGGGATGAATCGAGGTGAGGACCTTCATTTTGAGCTCGGGAGAGGCCTGTGAGAGGAAAAACCACCTCCTCTGCTAGATGAAGGATCCTGAGACCTCCCTCTGTTCTGCCGACGCTTACCCTTACCACATGAGTAAGAGGAAGAAGCAGAGGCAGGATTATCCATTGGTTTCCCAGAGGAAGCAGAAGGTCCTTGTTAGACTTGGAAAGGCTCCAGCCTCCAACAGAAGGTGGATCAAGTTGGCAAAGCAGCAGCTGATTTTTGGAATGACGCAGGACGTCATCTCGGATCGTCACCATGGAATCATAAAATAAACGAGGACCTACCACAGAAGTGGATCGAGGAGCAGCATGTGAGCAAGATGCATGAATGCCTTAGAAATCACACACAAAGGAGCCTGTATGTCGTCAAACTTATCTGGAAGCAGATAAGCAGCCAAGGCAGAGACGACATGATCGGAGAGAGAACGCATGACCAGCATCTCTCTGGATAAACCGAACAGGAACTCCAAAGTTGCCATAGGAATAACAGACGACTTGGGCTCAGAAAGCCAGAGGGAGGAGGAGTCCTGATCCAAGACCATCTACGACTGACAGACTGACTGATTGGCGGAATCGTAGGAACGATAATGCACAGGGGAGCAAAAAGGTATCATCCTTAGTGAAGAACAAAGTCTTCATAGCCTTGGAACTTAGAGACCAATGCTGCAAAAGCTTCAACCGCCTGTACTGACTGATATGGTCAAATGTGCCCAGAAGCCGGTCGCTCCACAGGTTGCTTTGCAGGTTGCTCCACAGACTGTAGACAAGTGACAGATGATCGCAGCCTGGATGAAACCTCTGACTGGTCGGATGGTTTAAGCTCTGGAAGGAACTCAAAGTCAAGAGCTTCTCCAAAGTCAAATGACGGATAGCTCTAAACATCAGGTGTGTCTGACCTATCTTCAGAGTTAGAAGACACATAGCCCATCTTGGGCATACCAGCCGAAGCCTTCCATGGTGTGGAAACACCAGGGAGATCAAAAAGCAGCATGTTTCGAATCCCTGGAGGCAGTGCCGCCAAGCGCACCTGGAAACCACCAGTAGCCTTGCTGGAGACAATGGTAAGGCTCTTGGAAAGAACCTGCATGAGCAAGAGAGGGCCTCTCTAAGCTCACGGCCTGAATCTGCCGGTTCGACGTGGGAAGGGCCAGGCAAAGTGGCTTCACATCTGCCCTCTTAACCAGCGAAGGGTCACAATCCTGAAGAACACCCGACATCTAATGACGGGTGGTAGCCAAAACATCTGGAGGCAAATGCTGATAGGGGTATAAATACTACAAGGAACTGGAGTGCGGAAGCTCAAAGAGTCACCAAGGAGCTCTGAGGGACAAAAGGTCCAGGCTGTACATAATGTACCGGTCCCACAAAACTGGCCGAAGGGCCAGAGTGTGTGGACGGAAACACAACAGAGTCCATGGTGACTCCACCACGGACATCTGAATCAAAAGTAAGACCTGCTTGGTCCGACGGCTGGGAGACCAAAGCAGAGGAACCGACTGGCAACTCCATCTGACATAGTCAAGTTGAAGTCAGGGAAGGTTGAGACCAAGAACCCACGTCCAACGAAGCAGAAATCCCTGCAGACCCCTGCAGGGATAAGCCGAGGCCGGCTAAAATGGAGACCGAAGACGTCACCGACAGAGCAGTAGCAGAGTGGATTCATCAGTAGCTGTTGATAAAGGTGGAAAAGCTGAGACAGCAACTGAGCTCGGCTCCAAAGGAGAAGTCCCAACCCCATCAAATCTCGACTGAAGGGGGACAGCAGACCTGGAACTAGTCATCTCTTTGCCAGAAAGTCAGCAGCTACCACGGCATCCACCACCAGAAAAGACTGCAAAACCCCCACCAAGGGGGTAGAACTCTCTCCAGACAGTGTCGGTTCGGGAGGCTCTGAACGACTGCGTTCCCCTTCCCGTGGGAGGAACAGCCATGTGCCTGAACTACACGATAGACGGAAGCCTAAAAGGTGGAAGACACCCGCAAGGTAATGTCCTAGGCATATCTGGTGAGAGCAATGGAGATGGGAAGGTGAACCCAAAGACACCCCCAGCTACCAAAGTAAGGTGGCAGGAAACAAAGGCCTGACGGGAACAAAAAGTACCCCAACAGCCAAAAAGGGGAAAAAACGAGCAGAAATTCGACCCTCAACAAAGGGGAGAAAAGTTGCCACAACAGCCCCCAAATGACACCTAACTCAGAAAAAAGCAGAACCCAAAGGGTAAGCATTAATTAACAAGAGACTGAAACAGTAGGGTACGCAAACATAGCGTGCAAAATCGGTATAGAGATACATCACAAAAAATTATGGCGAACTAGAGATGGTCTGTCGCCCGCTATAACCCAACCGTGGCATACCACCTAGTGTGGGTGACTGAAAGAGGCATTCAAATTTTGTAAGTAAAAAAAATCCAAGTCAGCCATCTTGAACCTGATTGGGAAAAAAATGATGTCACGCACTGCTCATCATGACGATCATTTATATTGAGTTTCATGACAATGCAGCAAAATCTGTACAAATAGTTCGCTCCACAAGTGTTTTGCCAAATCCAATATGGCTACCCGTCAGCCATCTTGAATCTGTTCGGGAAAAAAATTATGTCATGCACTGCTCCTCATCATGTCGATCATTTAGATTGAGTTTCATGACAATGCAGTAAAAACTGTAGAAGTAGTTTGCTCCACAAGTATTTTGCAAAATCCAATATGGCCGCCAGTCGGCCATCTTGAAAACGAGTGGGAGCGGGAAAAAAATGATGTCATGCACTTCCCCTCATCATGTTGGTCATTTTTGTGAAGTTTCATGAAAATGCAGCTAAAACTGAAGAAGTAGTTCGCTCCTCAAATTTACATGTGCAAAAGACCGACGATGACAGAACGGCCGACCGACCAATGGACAAGTTGACTCCTATATACAACACCTAAACTTCATTTTGTGGGGGTATAATAATCAAGAGAATATCCCCAAAAACAGCCCTGGATGGTGAAGCAACAGCTACAGTTAAAACTAGAAGTCCTGTCACGAACTGTCCGCTTATCTTGGATTAATTGCGCGTAGGAATTGCGTGCAATTGCCATATCCAATGGCATCCAAAGCATGGCTGGTTCTTCTGGTTACTCATAGCAAACACAGGCAATGTTTCTGCCAATGGACCTCTGGGTTACTCAGAGGTCCATTGGTTGAAACATTGCTTGTGCACAGGCCATATGTACAGAATTTAATAGCCTTACTATGGTCAGAACGTGTAGATTAACATGCAGGTCGACATGCTATTTGTGCGCATTTCATGACAGGACTTTTAGTTTTAACTGTATGAGGCCACAACTCAGAACAAAAACATCGTCAACATCAAATCAAAAGGTATCACTGTTGATGAGTAAACAGAAAAGCATATTCACAAGATGGCTGAAGAAAAAAGAATGACACGTTGGTTATATGTCTGCACACTAGTACCAGAAAGCCGTGGATTTAGTACAGAGAAGAGTGTCCCCTACTGGGTGTGCACCGGCCGCACTCGACCCAGTTTTGGCTTATGTTTTCTGAGTGCTTTTGCACCTCTTTTCTATCCCAAATCGCTTGGGAAAGAACAAAATAGAGAGTATACTTCCGAGTTAGGGACTTCCACTGTAGTGCAAGCCTGTTGTAAACAATTGTGAGGTAGGTTGATAAGAAAGTTAGCTTGAAAATAGGTGATAGGTTATTTTTGATGTCCTCAAAACACTCAACCATAGTTCCCACTGACATCAGAGAGTGAAATTCAAGCAATATTTAAGCTCTTTTCAAGGATTCTGACCATGACTTTCAAGGACTATTATAATTCTCATATGAACTTACACAAAGAATTTCAGCCACGGGGACCTGATTATGGAGAACCAAACTAGCTGGATATATATTGTCCCTTGAGTGCAATAAGACACCACCTGTAATGCTAAAGCATTGCACGTGGTGGCTTGTTGCACTCAAGGGACAATGGAGAGCTCAAAGATATGTTCCTAACCGATTTTGTGGTATCGCATGTATGTGGGGCAGGTTATCAAGAAACTACTTGTCTTGGAGGTTATAATTAAACTGAATTTTTAAGTACTTTTCATGGAGGATGGTGGAAAATCAAGTACTTTTCAAGGATAGAAGCAAACTCAAGCTGTTTTCAAGGAAGGGCCTAAAATTCAAGGACTTTTCATTTGAGTGGGAACCCTGTGTTTTGTGCAATTGTGAAAGAAAGAAACAGTGCTTGTCTTCTGCTCAGCTAATATATAGTATAGACTTTATCACACAACCAGTGTTATTATGCTTTTCTCAATTAGTTCCCTAATTATTTCAATAGCAAGTGTATCAATTTTTTGGGGCCTTTGGAGAAAGTCATAACAAAAAATTTATCAGAAACCATTTTATTAGAAAACAATTCAGAACAACACCTAACTTTCTTCAGCAATAACACAAAACACATTCAGATATTTATTGGACAAACAGTTAGCTGAACGGCGATAAGAATATGTTTCTTCAAGTCTGTTTCTGTTTGTCAGCCAAAATGTTACTCTTGGGGATACAAATTGACTGTGCAAGTGTTATAACAATCCAGTAATCTGCCAAGCTATATTTGTTCACATACATCATGCAACACTGAAGGTGCATAACTATCTACCACATTCCACTAAATCTATCATGATGAATCTATAGTTTCCATGAGCTTCAACTTTATTTCTGACAATAATCTCATACACTGACTGCTTATTATTTTTCTACTTTCTAAAAATTTCAACTGCCATGGTTATATATTCTGAGGGAGTCACAACTTTTAAAGTCTTCTGATGATCCATTTCATTGGGGTATTTGTCGAGAAGCATCTGAAGGCCCATACAAATTCTTATGACATGATCTGATGTTTGTGGCTCAGGGTTAATTTCAACCAAAATGCAGAGCATCAAGGTTGAACATATGCTCTGAGCCGCAAACATCAGACCATGTTACAGTCCATTCAATACTATAACCTGTATGTTCTTATAAGACTCTACCTGTAGCCCAAAACCCACATTCTGAAATGAACAAGGTAATTTTAACAATAGCAAGTGTAGTAAATAAACCTCTCGTGTACCAAACAATGTCACTGGACAAATAATCAATAAATCATATAAAGGTCGAGGTCACACCATCTTAGTTCAAATTGTAAACTAATTTGTAATTTATACAACACTTCATTCAGAACATAGTCTGCTGCACATATGAAAGATCTAGAAAAAGGAAGCAGTTTACAAGTGACTCCATTGAGGAAATAATTGCAAAAGTGGCAATGTCATTTCAAATATATCGTGTGGTGATGCCAATCGGTAACATATGTTACTGGAGCCGTAAACATAGAAAAAATTACGTGAGTTTTCATCCAATCAGAGGGCAAGGATTTCAGTCTTATTGGAACATATTATAAAGTTAGGCAACCTGAAAAAGGGATATCTTAACTTTTTTCAAGCAATTTTTTTTGCAGAGAATACAAAAATAATAGTGATATGCTTACCTGCATTATTTGTGCAAAGGCTGAAATTAGAATCCTAGAATACTGCAACTTATGCGACAAGTTTCTCGCATGGAACAATAATATGCTGTGATGTAATACATGGTGATGGTGTACATGTAATATAATAAACATGCCCTATTTGACAGTCAGAAATGGTTCACTGAGCACAAGATGGGCTAGCATTATTTATTTATTGGTGTTTAAGGTCACATATTTCTGTGCAATGGCTAATCATGACTGCTACATGGATGTAAGGTAAAGTCCAGACAATTGTTACATCCATGTTGGCTATTTTAGAGGACTTCCACCCCAGCCATAGTTAAATGAGTCATATTTTATCAGTCATATAGGGCATGTTTAACATAGTAAACAAGCACTGCTTCACTGCCCAGGGTTCCCATGGGTGAGGGCTAGCAATGGTTGAAGGCAAGTGAACCACTGATGTGCATATGTGCAAATGCTGAAATTATAATCCTAGAATACTGTAGCTTATTCCACATATTTCGGCCACAGAAGTAATATGCTGTGATGGAATACACAGAAATGATATGATATAATACACTGTTGCAAAGGGCTCTCTTAGCCCTTTCCAAAAGTGTATTACATCACACCATGTCATTTTCAAACTCAAAGAATATTTTTTGTCTGTCAGCATTATAAAGTGGATCAGGGTTCTTGGAGAGTTCGCAAATAAATATCATAGGTATTTCTGGTATTGCATCTTGCTATGCTTCTAAAACTAGTAATGTAGGCCAACAAAATACAGGGTAGTAAAATTATTTTAGATAAGTGATAGGCAAACAAAGCAATCATTCATCCAGGACTGAATCTGTACCTTATTTATTTATTTATTTATTGAGGTTTAATGACACTTTCAACAGAGAGGGTCACATTGTGTTGGACAGTTTTACAGGTGGAGGAGGCCAGAGTATCATAGAGTGAACCACCGAGTAGTGGTGAGCAACTGTCTGATTCCCAACTTTCTAACTCTACACAAACATGGTAAACACTGGTTAAAAACAAGTGCACCATCAACCTGCAGAATGCCCTAGTAAATAGTGCCACTGTGCCCACGCATGGGTAATCAGGATTAAGTGCTTTGCCCATGGACACAATGTAGTTACTGGTGTTTGGGATCCAATCATGGACCTTTCAGTTTGAACCTTAATGTCCTAACTGTTAATACTCACACAATTCCACTACCTATAATTATGAACTCAACTGTATAATTTGCCACTGAAGATATTAACATTTGTACAACAACAGAATTCAGTGAACTGTGACATGCACATAATTTGTAATTTTGTTCAGTTCCCTTGGTTCACTTCCATTTGCACATCTGACTGCAGAGCGTGAACATCACCTAGATAGCCATGGAACTACCAGATAGACTAGTGAAAGCCATTTCAGCTCTGGGCGTCTCATGCCCTGTCTCCTGGACTATCCAGGAAATAGGCTTGAGCGTCCACCTGAAAGTGGAGTTTGAAATTGAGAAGCCAAAAACAACCTCTTCGGGGAGAGGTAGTACCCTTGGAGAGAGGATCCCCTCTCCCACTGGTCCTCACTCGAAGGGGCACGGAGGCCCTGAAAAGAGACAGCACAAGAAGAAGAAAAAGAGCCCATCGACCAAGCGCAGGGACGCCCGGCGCTTGGAGGCCTTCCAGAATAGGAAGAAAGAGTTGAGTGAGGGGGTGGAGGCTCTGGAGGCAGCCGCCAGTTCCCCTCCTAGTCCCACTGGTACACCCAATCAACTGCCGGCTCCTGAGCCGGTACAGTTGGATGAGGAACGTCCAGTGGAGACTGAGGAGGAACTGGAAGTTGCTTTTTCCCCGCCTCCCACCCCTCACTCCCTTCACTACCGGAAAGCCCGGGGGAGGTACAGCCACCACTCACTAGGGAGGACATAATAAGAGAACTAGAGCTGGCAAGGGCAGAACGGGCAAAAGCAAGAGCTCCGAGAAAAAATCAACGCAAGAGACCTCTGAGAAAAAATCAACGCGGGCACCCACACCACCACCAGCCTCATCACCATCACCATCACCAAGCCAACCTCCACCTAAGAAGAAGTGCCGCAAGAAGGGCAGAAAGGGATAAACCTCTTCCCTCCTTCCTTTTCCTCCTTTGACACGCCGAGACATACAAAACCAAAATCATAGTCAACGAGGGTCGAAAGGGGCTTGTCCCCCATATCGTCCCTGCGCGCCTCTGGCGCGCGAAATCATTTCGTTCGATTGTTCCCTTGGTGTTGAGAGTTCAGTTTTTGATTTGGAGTTGACTTGAAAAGTTGTTGATCAAGAATTATATGGAGGTATAAGAGTTGAGAACTTTATTAAATGTTGAAATTTTAAAGTCAACACGTCACTTTTAACTCTACTGATAACTTTATTTGTTTGTAATATATCTTTTACTTTGGCTTGCTTAATGCTGGAAGCAAGAACACATATGTCAAATAAACAAGGGCAACGCCCCCGGTCCCCCGACCAAGATGGCAAATTCAAGGGAGCTGTTAGGATGCAATTTGTTCCAAGAGCATGGTCTTTATGAGAGGTTAAGGGTGTTAATTTCAATCAAATGATCAAAAGTAAAGTTATCATCCAGACAACACAAAAAGTGTATTTTATAAGTCGAAAAAGGGGAATAACTCCTGTAAAAATAGACAGAGCATGGACATTTTTTAACTTGACCTGTATTTCCAACCAATTAAACCACATACTTAGTTTCGTTTCAATCAAATGATCCAAAGTAAAGTTATCATCCGGACAACACAAAAACCGTATTTTCTAAGTCGAAAAAGGGGAATAAATCCAGTAAAAATCAGTGGAGCTTGCTCATTTTCGAACTTGACCTGCATTTCCACCCAAATAAGCGGCATACTAAATTTCGTTTCAATCAAATGATCCTAACTAAAGTTATCATCCGGACAACACAAAAACTGTATTTTTTAAGTCGAAAAAGGGGAATAAATCCAGTAGAAATCAGTGGAGCGTGCCCATTTTCGAACTTGACCTGCATTTCCACCCAAGTAAGACACATACCACATTTAGTTTCAGTAAAATCATCCAAACTAAAGTTATCATCCGGACAACACAAAAACTGTATTTTTAAGTCGAAAAAGGGGAATAAATCCAGTAGAAATCAGTGGAGCGTGCCCATTTTCGAACTTGACCTGCATTTCCACCCAAGTAAGACACATACCAAATTTAGTTTCAGTAAAATCATCCAAACTAAAGTTATCATCCGGACAAGGGTGTGATGGACTGATGGACGGACGGATGCATGGACAGACAGATGGATGGACAGACACTGCTGATTACAATAGTCCCCCGAAGGGTCGGGGGACAAATATCTGGGCGACTTTGTTTAGCGATCCATAAGAGTTGTCCTATCTTGGATCGCAAAGACTGCATTTCATTGTCTATTAAAAGAGATTCCTTCTGGAGAGCTCTGACTTTGTCAATAATAATTGGAGACAAATTTTCAATGTATCTCTTTTGATGAAGTTCAATACTAACCACTGAGCCACTGCACTCTAATCTTATGTAAATCATTTAGGTCGTTAATCTCAAAGAGCAAAAATGGTAGAGACTTAAAAATGTTACCCAACACAAACAGAAGATTTTTTTGGATAATGGAAATTTTTCATTTTTAGCCTCAAAAATGGCTTTTAACCCTTCACTGGAATGAGCATAGTGAGCTCAGTATAATAGAAGATTATAAGCTATCTTTTTTGTATTGCTTAAATCAAGCTGCATCAATTTTACGTCATGCATATGTGCACTTCATGGTGATCATGTGTTACAGAGTTTCAAACCAATATTTATGAAATGCTGAAGTAGCTTGCACCTCAAGATTTAGTGACTAATTTTGACTAAGTTCAAGGGCATTAATTCTGTATTACTTAAATAGTACTGCAACAAATTTATGTCAGACACATCTGCTCTTGAAGTTGATAATGTATCTCAAGTTTCAAACCAATAATTTGAGAAATGTAAAAGTAATTTGTTCCAAAAGACTTCAAAAGTCCAAACCACCAACAAACTATACTACTCAAAGTTTGCTGAGCATCAAGTACATCCAACTACCTGTTTTACGTTTTAATTGAAATATTGTAATGAAAAGTGTATATATTTTTTATTTAATTATATCTTTAATGATTTAAGTACAGAAATTAAGATTATATTTGTGTTTGACATTATTTTTTAGCTTTTGAATACGATGACCATGGAAAATGGATATTATTGGTAAAAGAGGAAATTTTTCAATATGCCAAAAAGTTGACGGAGCGAAGTGGTATGGCTTCAATATCGAGTATGAGACCCATTACTGTTAATAGCTTGACAACACCTTCTCATGCTCCCAATCAGGTTCCTGGTGGTCCTTTGTGGGATGTTGTTCCATTATTGGACCAGCATGGCACCAAGCTCCTGGACACTTCTTGGCTGGACTGGATGGGCTGAAATTTCAAGCTGCAACTCATTCCAGCCATGTTCGATTGGATTGTGGTCAGGGGATCTTGCTGGCCAGTCTGTACGCTCAATCCCCTCCCTTTGTCGGTACTCCCCGACAGCATGGGCAACATGAGGACGGGCATTATCGTCCATCAGAATGAATCTATAACCCACTGCACCTGCATACAATCTGACGTGGACATCCAGGATCTCATCAATATACCGTTGAGCAGTCAATGTACCACATTCAAGGACACAGAGCTCTGTCCATTCATCCCAGCTGATGCCGCCCCAGACCATGATTGACCCTCCACCACAGTGGTCATGCTCAGCAATGTTGGCTGCATGGAATTGCTCTCCTGGTCTTCTCCATACCCTAGAACCAGGGACCAGCCGTGAGGGCAACTAGAGCAATTATGTTGCCCTTCTAAGCCTAAAGTCGCCTAGAAAAATAGTCTGGGCGATTACAAGTCGCCCTCTAAAAATTGGTCAAAATGAGAAAAGGCTGAACTGAGTGATCTGAGGTTTACATAAAAAGAAATTATTTTCACGAATCGAATGTGCTTGAGTGTGATAAATGGGCATTTTCATTCGTCAAATAAGCGACCATTTATTTGAAATCACACGACAGTCAATTGTCCATTGTCGCTTTTTGCAGATTTTTTTTTTTCTATTTTGTTCCATTTCAGTCGGAGCTTCAAGTGTCGAAACGAAAATAGGTGACTTACTCGACTCAACAAAATAACCCAGTTTGAAAGTAGGTTACGTCGCTTAGGATGCCGAACATTCTCTGCTGAAAATGTATACACAACAGACGTATTTTCTAACACTGTATTTTTATTTTGTTTTGCTGACGACTGTTAACTGTTGGGCTGTCTATTCCCAGAAAAACATGAATGGAATTGAAACACATGAAAAAAAAGCTTTAGTGATGACATAAAAAGCTTTGTACAGGGCACAAGTGTGCATATGAAGGATCTTGAAGAAGGGGGTCCTCCTAAACACCAGAATGACGCAGAATGATACCGGAATGCTATGAAAATGATGCAGAATGACATTTATTTTACAAAATACTCGACCCCAGAATGTATTTTGTTTATTAACTAACAAAGTACCTTCCAAGCAACCTTCTTACATCTGGTCCTGTTCACACTTTCAGACTTAGGAAATTATTAGCTTAGTAGACTTTGGTGAAAGGCAACCACAGGAGGGTGCTGGGGGGGATTGGCATGAAGAAGAGGGGAGGGGTAATGAAGGAGAGGGTAGCAGTGGGGGATTTTCAGTCAATAATTACTTTGTGATTTTTTAACCTGGCATAGATGCATCATAGACAACTGGACCTGGATTCTTTGGACGTTAATGGAGGACCAGCGAGCTGAAAATATGAAGGGGCAGCAGGAGGTGGTACATAAATATTCCTAATTTTCCCCACTTGCCTATGAAGTCTCCCTACTTGACACTGCAGTCTCCCTATTTTTTCTGGAGGGAGACATTGTCTCCCTAAAATTCTCACTTAGGCTGGTCCCTGCCTAGAACGCCTATCTGTGTGGTCTAGGCAGTAGCTTGACTCATCTGTAAAAAGGACAGGTCGCCAATCTTCTCTGGTCCATTGCCCATTCATATCGTGCCTGGCAGTGGTTCTGGGACAGCAGAATGCGAATACATGGTCTTCTCGATCGGAGACCACCTTCATGCAACCTTGTCCGGATATTCTGCGTCGAAACATATACCCCGGATGCATTCTGAAGGTCACTGCAAAGCTTGGTTGCGGTGGCAAAGCGGTTCCTACGGGCCTGAATGATCAAAAACCGGTCTTCACCTGCAGATGTTGCCCTGTCTCTGCCATCACCATGCCATCTTACTGGTGTGTCATACAGCTGAAATCTTGACCAGGCTCTGGTGATCACCATATGGTGCACACCAAGGGCTTCACCAACCTGATGATGGGTAGCCCCTTGCTCCACCATCCATACAACCCGCCACATTTCTGCTTCAGACAAATGTCTTCTTAAATTTGCATTTGCCATATTCAATCATTAAATCACAAGGGTTTGTGTTGAAATGAAGACTGAATACCCTACACATGTCATATACATGTAGACAGTACACGAAAAAATCATGAAAATCAAGGGGTACATGCTTTCCATGACTGTCACGAAACGTCTGCCTGTCAAGAGAGCTAATGAAAACACTGGGGACCATATCAATACATTCCTCAATCATATCCACCACAAATAACTCAAGCAAATTTCACAATGATGTGTCAAATATTTGGTGCTTAGCAGACTTTGAGTAGTATATAACCAACCAACCACACACAGTAGTAATTCCAGCATATCCCCTCAAAATTTGTTTGCACTCTTCCAGGGGGAGGATTTCAGTACATATTTAAAGTGGTTATTCTACAAAGATTCTCACATCTTTTTGAAACCAAAGGTTATATTTTGTAGTTTGCACTAAGAACTCATCAGTTATTAAAAACATTTTGCATTGACCATAATGAACGGCTGCTTCCCCTTTGACTCAATGACTCCAAGCCACTTTGTATACTTCTGGTTCAGATTACATAAATCCATTTATATCAAGAACAATATTCTCACAAAGTTATCATAAGTTAATTGCTAATTGCTTAGTGATATCTTTCAAACAACTCGTTGGCAAATAGTGTATTCATAAAGCAAAGCATTTTCTCTAAAGACAATGTTTGTATCTGTTGTCTTTTAACCTTCTACTTTAATTTTCTAAATGTGCCAATGTCTATTAACTCCAGTATAAGTATAGACAGGTGCATTGCAAAGACGACTGATTGGGAGAGGGGAGTGTAAACCTTATCTGTCTTGACAGTGATGGCTGAAGTCAGCACTGAAAAAATATTTCAACTACATCATCAAGGCATGCCTTCGTAGAAGGCATGCCTTGATGATGTAGTTAAAATATTAGTCAGCTGGGATTATAGTTAAACAAAAGCAATGTCCAGTGTGGCTAAATATGCCCATTGAGCAATTCCAGTTGTAGCAATATTTCTTCCGAGAGCAGTAAAAACTCCAAATCCACCTGGCCATAACTGTGAAAGGTTTAAACAGATGAGCTTCCAAAGTGCATATTCACTGGTTTCTGTTGTGGTTATTATTCATGCCAAGTTTGGAGATGAGAAAACCTGTTTATAGACGTCTGAGAGCAGTGAAAATCTAAGTCCATAGGGCCATAACTATGGAAGAGTTAATCCGATCAAGCCACAAAATTGTAGGTGCACAGGTTCTTATAGCAGTTATTAGTCATGAAAAGTTTGGAAGAGCTTGGTTCAAAGATGACTGAGAAAACGTCCGGACAAAAAAATGTTGATGGATGGGTAGACAGATGGGCAGATAGACCAGTTACATAATATGTCACATTTTTCAATGTGCGTACAAAAAACTTGAATCTTCTTGGAAATTTATTTGTTGATGAATGCATGTAGTTGTTGTAGATGCATGGACTTCCCAACTTCTTTGTTTGATTAGTCCGTACCATACTTCAAACTGGTCAAGCTGAGACCCAACAGTCTGAATCGGGTGTCAAACACCTCTATTTGAATGACCAACTATGTTTCTTTGAAATAAGTCAAAGTATAAATTTTTGTCCTATAGCTGTTGTACATGAATGGAACCTGTTTAATTATTATGTACCATACTCAAAAACGGTCATTTTTAATTTTTTTATTGTGGTTTAATGACACTTTTGACAGCCAGGATCACCTCATGTTGAACAGTTTTACGGGTGGAGGAAGCCTGGGTCCCCAGAGAGAACCACCTAGCAGTGGCAAGCAACTATCAGGCTCCTCTACATACTACCTCCGCACAAGCAGGGTTAGCATTGGCTGAAGACAAGTACACCATCACCATGCTGTACACCATAGTACATAGTGTCATCATGCCCCTGGGCAATGCCGTAATGGCTAACCCACAACACTCCCAAGCAAACTGGTTATGCTGGGCCCCAACAGCCTGAATCGGGTGTCACATACCTTAATTTGTATGACGAACTTTGTTTGCATCACATAAGTCCATGCAGCAATTCTAGTCTAGTAAGAAAGTACCTGATCACTATCAAGAGTGAACTGATATCTACAACTCCAATCCAGATGAAAATGTACTGTCTGATAATTATTGGGGGTGGGGGGGGGGGGGGGTTACACCCCTAAATTCCCCTTCGTGGCACCTCAGAGTTTAGAAATTGTTTTTTAACTCTTGACACAGTGATGTTAAAATACTGAAATTACAGGCTACCATTTTTTCCAAAAAAGCATCAAGAAATTTAGCCAATTTCAGTTGTGTTTGACAGAGCTCACAGAGCTTTGCCAAACAAGATTGAATTGGTTAAATTCCTAACTGCATTATGGAGAAAATGTGCTCCTTCAAATTTTGGCATTTTGTCATTTCATCGTCAGCATGCAGAGGGTTGATAAAAACAATATTTTCTGATTCATCATTGAAGACAATGTAAAACTTTGAGGAATGAGGACCAAACACTATTTACAGAACTGCAGAAGTACCTCAGTATAAAAACCTTCAAATTGTGGCAGAACCATCCAAAACATAAGGCAAATTTTTGGAAAAGTCATAACCAGTAAATGCAAAGGAGAAGAAGCAGAAGAAGGGTGAGTAAAGGTCTAGCCAATGGACTTTTTGCCTCATTTATTAACTGGTTTTCAAAAATGACTTGTGACATGAGTATTTTTCAAAAGCGAATATTCTACCAGCAACAGGAAGGAGTCTTAAGTTAATTAGTAAGATTTTGCCCATAATTGTTATGTTACAATTTATTGGAGAGTGCCTGCCAGCACTCTTCAATAAATTGTAAGAGAACAATTTTACATAAACTTTTTTTTCTGCTCTTGAGAAAACAAGCTAATGTATTCAGTGTAAACCACTAACGTAGCTTTCTTCACTTTTCGATAGAGCCATGAAAAGTGGCAACTAGCACTCTATCAGTAAAGATCTAGTTGTTTATTTATTTAATGGTATTTATGGTCACTTTCAGCATCTTTGGATACAACATGACTGCAACGTAGGAACAACACAACACATGACGGTAATAAAGTCAAGTTTAGCCAATCGTTTATACCTATGCTACTCACTTCAGAACACTCCCATCTCAGGTATTGGTTACGAGATGCCATTTCACCAATAATACAGAATTTATTTACCACAATAACAAGCACTACCTCACAGGGAACTCAACCAGTCAAGAAATTCTTAATACAGCCATGAAAATCAATAAATATCTATTTATTTATTTAATGGTATTTAAGGTCACTTTCAGCATCTTTGGCGATAGCATGACCGCAGCAAAAGTACAACACAACACATGATTGCAATAAAGTCAAGTTTTGCCAATTGTTTATATCTACGTCGCTCACTTTAGAGGACATCCACCCCTGGTACTGGTTACCAGATGTCATTTCATGAGTAATATTGAACTTGTTTGCCGTAGTAAACAAGCACTACCTCACAGGGAACTCAACCAGTTAAGAAGTTAAGCAAGGACCATTACCTTGTAAGAAATCCTTGGGACTGAAACAAAAGGAAATGTTACATTACCATTCTGCATTGCATATTCCCTCTAAGTTTAGAAGTGATTGGAAGAACAATACAGGACAACTTGGTTATAAAATTTTAATATTCACTACCGACAACTTCCTTTGTGTCACCTTTGCTGTTATCTGCAAGAATAAGTGCCAGGAACAATAAGTGTATATTATTTTTAAGAATGATCAGGCATTCTTAGAAGATTGACCTGGAATTCTTTTAAATAATACACAGTTATTGTTCTGATACAAACAATCAACCTGACCAGACCAAGTTTTCACCACAAGTTTCTACTTTTCCTCCCTGAATTTTGTCTGTTGAACTGCTCGAAAACAAGTTGTGCGATTTTGACCAAATTTGGCACACTTATGTAATGTCATAAAATCTAGTGAAATACGGTATCGTCATATCTGTGAAAACGCGTATTTTCAAAATATTCTGCCAAAACCTTCAAAATTTCACCATTTTTCGAATGTCTCAAAATTGTTTACAGTTATTTCGCTCAAATTTTCCACACATTTACAGCATAATATGATACACCACAATCACCACTCAAATCTTTCAACATTAACCCCCACTGGCCAAAAATGACATGAATATAGATTTTTTCTTCAAAATTGACCAACTTCAAGGGCAAATTTCTCTAATAACAAGGTTGTCGTAACAATTATTTTGGTTTGGATGGATGCAACAATGATTGCGGAATAAAGTTACTGTTTATTTTTTAATCTCAGATTTAACCCTCAAGCACAATGAGGGCGAGGATAAGAGTACCGTTTGAAAATGCCAAAATTAGCCAACTTTGGCTGCTTTTTCTATCATTTTGGAAAGGGTTAATTTCAAACACTTTTCATGTACGTATTCACAATTGACTACCGAACATATTTGCTGTTGTAAGTTTGGCTGTATAGTTTAACCCTATCCCATTCTGGTTGCATAAAAGTAGGTACCGTCCAAAAAAACTCCAATTTTTTAAGAATTTGATAAGTTTAGGTGGCGATTTACTCCATTTTTAATTGCTTGAGCTCTGAATGTTTTCTGTAGCTGCTTGCATCTGTCAAAGTATGACAAATTTTGTTCTATATGTTATTATTAAAAGTTTAACCCTTGGCAGATTTGAGACTTCCCATAAGGGTACTGTTGGAATAATTGTTATTTTCGCCAACTTCAAGGGCAAATTTCTCTAATTACAAAGTAGTTGTAACAATTATTTTGATATGGCTAGATGCAACAATGATTGTGGAAGAAAGTTACTGTTTACTTCTTAATCTCAGATATTTAACCCTCAAGCACAATGAGGGCGAGAATAAGAGTACCATTTGAAAATGCCAAAATTAGCCATCTTTGGTTGCTTTTTTCTATCAATTTGGAAAGGGTTAATTTCAAAAACTTTTCATGTACGTATTCTCAATTGACTACCGAGCATATTTGCTGTTGTAAGTTTGGTTGTAAAGTTTAACCCTATCCCATTCTGGTTGCATAAAAAAGTAGGTACCTTCCAAAAAAACTCCAATTTTTCAGAATTTGGTAACTTTAGGTGGCGATTTACTTCATTCCTAATAGCTTGAGCTCTGAATTTTTTCTATAGCTGCTTGCAGCAGTCAAAGTATGACAAATTTTGTTCTATATATTATTATTAAAAGTTTAACCCTTGGCAGATTTGAGACTTCCCATAAGGGTATTGTCAGAATAATTGTTATTTTCGCCAACATTTACATGCACTTTCTCAGCACTGGAGCCATATTGTCTCAAAACCTTTTCCATGAGAGGATTGGGCCTTCATCCAAGAACAATTTTGCTGTTAAATATTTTATTCAAAGATTTAACCTTCACCCAGTTTTCTGGCCTTGAATTTGAGTGCCCTAAAATTCTTCATAAAATTGGCTAATTTGGAGCTCACTTTTCTTCCATTTTCGAAAGGAATATTGAAAAATGATTTACATGTTCGTATTTATAATTGCCTACTGAGCATATTTGCTGCTGTAAGTCTAGTTGTAAAGTTTAACCCTATGGTCATTCTGTTCGCATAAAGATAGGTGCAGTCCAAAATGAAAGTGTCAATGACACTGTAGCTCAACTTGTCAAGACAAAGACATGTACATGTATAGTTTGTGACACAGCAATGACAAACATCTAGGTAATGACCTGATAACAAAGGTACATATAAAGTATTGTAACGGTCTGTACATGAATACTGACCGTTGCCTGTAACAAATGTATAGGTAAAGTATTGTAAAGGTGGGTGACAGTCAGATGCTGAACTAGAAAAAATCTTTGAGTCCCAGAGTGGGTCTGACTGAACCCCAAAATATTTGTTCTCATAGCACAGTGATAACAAAGGCACCCCAAAACACACTCGTTCCTGTCCCAAGGTGAAAACAAAAGTACTCAAGAAGTTTTGTGAAGATCAGTTCATAAATACGAGCTGTATAGAACTTGTGACAAAAAACTGAATGGACCTAATTTCGGTACAAAATGGCCACTGGCAGCCATCTCGAATTTTGGACCGTACCCAGAAACACTCATTCTCATCCCAAGGAGATAACAAAGGTACCCAAGAAGTTTTGTGAAGATCGGTTCATAAATACAGCCTCTACCCTGAGCCGTATTGACATGTGTGCTTACATTGTGTAAATAGCACTGAATAAATCAAAGTTCATCTAATTTGCATAATTTCGGCACGAAAAAAAAACACCTTACAATATGTGATGTATTCCAGGTTACTAAACATTCATACAAAAATTTATTCAAATCAGAACTTTCATACAGAAGTTCTATACAAAAGACTGATTGCACTAATTTTGGTACAAAATGGCTGCTGGTGGCCATCTTGAATTTCGGACCACACCCAAAAAAACACTCGCTCTCATCCCACGGTGATAACAAAGGTACCCAAGAAGTTTCGTAAAGATTGGTTCATAAATATGGCCTCTAGTCTGAGCTGTATAGAAGATGTGTACAAAAAACTGATTAGACCTAATTTCGGTACAAAATGGCCACTGGCAGCCATCTTGAATTTTAGACCGCACCCAGAAACACTCGTTCTCGTCCCAAGGTGATAATAAAGGTACCCAAGACATTTCGTGAAGATCAGTTCATAAATACAGACTCTAGTCTGAGCCGTATGGACATGTGTACTTACTGTGTGTAAGTCGCACTGAAAAAATCAAAGTTCATCTAATTTGCATAATTTCTGCACGAGAAAAAAACCCGTATTATATGTGATGCATCCCATGGTACTAAACATTCACACAAAATAATTATTCAAATCAGGGCTTTCATATGGAAGTTATGTGCAAAAATCTGATTGCACCTAATTTTGTACAAAATGGCTGCCATCGGCCATCTTGAATTTCGGACCGGACCCAAAAACACTCGTTCTCGTCCCACGGTGATACCAAAGGTACCCAAGAAGTTTCGTAAAGATCGGTTCATAAATACGGCCTCTAGCCCGAGCCGTATTGGCATTTGCACTTACAGTGCTGAAAGTAACCCCAAAAAACATCAAAATTAGTCTAATTTGCACAATTTACGTACGAGAAAAAAACCCGTATTATATGTGATGTATCCCATGGTACTAAACATTCATACAAAAAATTATTCAAATCAGAGCTTTCATATGGAAGTTCTGTACAAAAAACAGATTTCTGCATCGTCGGTACAAAATGGTGGTTGGCAGCCATCTTGAATTTCTGACCGCACCCAAAAACACTCGTTCTCATCCCACGGTCATAACAAAGGTACCCAAGAAGTTTCGTAAAGATCGGTTCATAAATACGGCCTCTACCCGAGCCATAGCAGCTTGGCACTTACAGCTCTGAAAGTAACACTAAATAAATCAAAGTCAGTCTAATTTGCATAATTTACGCACGAGAAAAAAACCCGTATTATATGTGATGTATCCCATGGTACTAAACATTTATACAAAACTTTATTCAAATCAGAACTTTCATACAGAAGTTCTGTACAAAAAACTGATTTTTGCATCATCGGTACAAAATGGCCACTGGCAGCCATCTTGAATTTCGGACCACACCTAAAAACACTCGTTCCCGTCCCAGGGTCATAACAAAGGTACACAAGAAGTTTCGTAAAGATCGGTTCATAAATACGACCTCTAGCCCGAGCCATAGCCAATTGTTGACGTACGGACAGACGGACAGACGGACAGACGGCCAGACGGACGGACGGACAGACGACGGGCCATGACAATAGCTCAAATTTGACTTCGTCAAAGTTGAGCTAAAAACTATTGTTTTTCAGAATTTGGTAAGTTTAAGTGACGATTTACTCCATTCCTGATTGATTAAGCGCTGAACGTTTTCTATGGCTGTATGCAGCAGTCATAGTATGACAACTTTTGTTTTATATGTCATTATTAAAAGTTTAACCATTGGCAGATTCGAGACTGCCCATATGGGTACGGTCGGAATAATTGATATTTTCATAAAATCACTGAATATTGATAAGCGTGCAGTGGTAGTTTAGAATAGAATATCCGAAAATGCTTTCAAAATTCGGATTCACAGTTCAATTCCAAGAATATTGTCTGTTATAAGGTTCCTGTAAAGTTTAACTCCATCCCTGTCTCAAATGCATAAAAATTGGTGTCGTCGAAAAAAACCTCTCATTTTTTTCAGAATTCCATAGGTTTAAGTGACAATTTACTCCATTCCTAATTCATTGAGTGCTGAATGTTTTCTATTCCTGCATGCAGCAAGCATAGCATGACAACTTCTGTTTTATACGTTATTATCAATAGTTTAACCCTTGGCATATTTAGGAGTTCCCATGTGGATATAGTCGGAATAATTGTTATTTTCGTAAAATGAATCCCTGAATATATTGGTAACCGTGCAGTGGCCTTTCGGTGGTGCTACATGAAGCCGCAAATAGTCAAGGTTGAAAAGTTCATCAAATAGACAGACATAATGCCTCACTCAGCCGGTGACAGGCAAATAATGAATGGAAAAGTTGTTGAATTGAGAATAAAGTAGGGACGAATCGTGCCCTCGGTTTCCACCTGATCCACGGTATTTCCACGTGTGGCACTTGAGAAAGATACTAAACTGTCGGGCAGGGACAGTAGAAAACATTCTGAGAATTTCAAGTTGCTGCCTTGCATGGTCGGGACATAATTGGAGTATATCCGACATTGTAACTGTTCAATTTGAATGTTAAATTAGCCAGATGATGGCTTTTTCTCCACCGGATAATCCCACCTGCGGCAACCGCGTTGTGTCCTTGGGCAAGACACTTCATCTCCACTGCCCGCGTGGGGGCACGGTGGCGTTGTGTACTAAGGCATACTGCACGTCGATCGTGCACTTGTCTTCAACCAATGCTAACCCTGCTTGTGTGGAGTTTGTATGTTGGGGAGCTGCCAGTTGCTCGCCGTTGCTCGGTGGTTCTCTCCGGGTACTCCGGCTTCCTCCACCCGTAAAACTGTTGCGGTCATGATTAGCCAGTGTGCATAAATATTGACCTTAACCACCAATAAATAAATAAATAAATTCTCCTCCGGATCGAGTTGTTAGTTTCTGCCGGGACGGTCTAAAATAAGCAGTTTAACTCAAAACTTTCTGTCCCATATGAATGTGCAAATATTTAAAGCTGGACAGTTCATCAAATAGACAGAAATAATGCCAAACTCGACCGGTGATAGGTAAATAGTGAATGGAAACGGCATTTCAATGGGAATAGAGTAGGGACAAATCGTCCCCGCAGTTTCGACGCGATCCACGTTGTTCCCACGCGGTCACGCCACTTGACAAAGATACTGTTCTGTCGAGCAGGGATAGTAGAACAACTTCTGAAGATTTCGTGCATCTGCCTTCACTGGTCTAGACGCTGTGTACTAAGGCATACTGCATGTCGATGGTGCGCATGTCTTCAACCAATCTAACCCTGCCTGTGCTACAGTGCGGAGGCACTGTGTTGGGGAGCTGGCAGCTGCTCGTCATTGCTCGGTGGTTCTCTCTGGGTACTCCGGCTTGCGCCACCCATACAACTGTCACCGACATATGACCTTGGCTGTTAATGTGTCGTTAAACCCTAATAAATAAATAAATAAGTAAATAAATAAATAAATCCAGTACCAGTTTTGCTCGTACAAATAATAGTACTGTCAGACAAAATTCATTTTCTGATTAATTTCGTACTTTTCTGTACTCACCTTCTCTGAGTAAGATTGGAATATCTTTTCAATCTCAGATTTAACCCTCAAGCACAATGAGAGCGAGAATAAGAGTACCATTTGGAAATACCTAAATTATCCAACTTTGGTTACTCTCTACTATCATTTTGGAATGGGTTAATTTGAGACACTTTGCTTTGCTATATGCAGAGATGTTTAATCAATAAATCCGGCTTTAGTTATGTTCTGGGACTTAATGAAACATGTGCTTTGGTCACTTAAAAATAGCACTGTCTGCAAAAAATGACTGAGTGAATACTCACTTGTCCAAAAACAAAAAGGAAAGAGCTCTTTGGGCTTTCCATAACTGCTTTCAAAAATCAATGGTGAACAAATTTTGTGTTATATGTTTTGGTGTTCTGTGTTATCCTACCCCAGTTTGGCCGTACAAATATGAATACTGCCAGGAAAGAAAGCACATTTTCTCAGTGATAGAGTGTTTGACTTCTATGATAGAGGTCCCGAGTTTGATCCCTGTCTGGGACGACCCATGTAATGTCCTTGGGCAAGGCATTTTATCCCGGTTGCCATCATGGGGGCACAATGATGCCATGTACTAAGGCGTTCTGCATATCAATGGTGCACATGTCTTCAACTGCTGGCACCCTGCTTCAGCGGGGCTTGAACATAATTAGAATGTTGGGCTGACAGTTGCTCGTCGATGCTCGGTGGTTCTCTCTGGGTCCTCCGACTTCCCCCACCCGTAAAACTGTCACGGTCACGATTAGCCATTGTGGATAAGTATGTAACCGTAAACACCAATAAATAAATACCGTCAGGGAAACCCTCTGTGAAATCCTTCTGTCAATAAATAGCAAAGTAGTAATGTAATTTAAGAAATATTAACAAGCTGTTCAACATCCCTTTAATCAACACATTTTGGCTTGAACTGTACCCATCATTGTGTATACTAGCTCTCTAGATGGTTTAAACCATATGAAATAAACAACTAATTTGTGTGTGACAGTAACTCATATTACATGTATTTCATTGTATCTGAAACAGATATGATGGATAAATTGTGAAATCATGGAGTAGGAAGCTTACCCTTGTTTGTTGACAAATCCCACACATTCACAAACAGATAGAATGATAGAGAATAAATTAATTATTGATATTTAAGGTCACTTTCTGCATCTTCAGCTATATCATGACCATAGTATAGGTATTTATTCAAGTCCAGGTATTCATTGCATAGGCGTACAGGGCTATTTTTCAGGGGGGGGGGGGGGAACCCTTTTAGCCCGAAAAAGTTGAATCTCCGGAGGAAATGCCAAATGCGGGTATGGGAGAGAGAAGAGGGGGGGGGGGGGGTGTCTCCCACCACCACCCCCATTGAGCACCTGGAGAGAACCACCGAGCAATGGCAAGCGACTCAGACTCCCGACATACTAACTCCACAAAAGGAGGGTTAGCATTGGTTGAAGACAAGTGCACCCTTTATTATTTGGGCTTAACGACACATTAACAGCCAGGGTCATATCATGTCGGTGACAGTTTTACAGGTGGAGGAAGCCGGAGAGAACCACCGAGCAACGACGAGCAGCTGTCAGCTCCCCAACATCGTAACTCTGAACTCTGCACCACGGCACAAGCAGGGTTAGATTGGGTGAAGACATGTGCACCATCGACGTGCAGTACGCCTTAGTACACAGCGTCATCGTGCCCCCATGTAGGCAAGCGGGGTGAAGTGTCTTGCCCAAGGACACAACGCGGTTGCCGCAGGTGGGATTCGAACCGAGGACCTCTCGGCTTGCAGCCTGCACCTCTACCTACTGAGCCACCGCGCCCCCCACAAGTGCACCCTCAAAGTACCCTTAGTACACATCGCCATCATCCCCCCCCCCCTCCCCCCCCCCCCCCCCCCCCCCCCCCCCCCACGTGGGAAATTAAATTGGGATGAAGTGTCTTGCTCAAGGACACAATGTGGTTGCCACAGGCGGGATTCAAACGGAGGACTTCTTGGATTGCAACAATCATCTCTACCTTCTGAGCCACCACGCTCCCGTAATATATAGTAATAGAACTCTTTATATGTACTTGTGTGATTATAAATGAATAATATTAATGTGGATATGGTTCCACTGAATCAACTTGTACAGTATAATGGTCAGTTTACTTGCAACTTCTAAGTGCTGAGATAGGAAAACAACATTTCGTGTGGAAAACCAAAATGTTTTGTGGTCATTTCTGGCAACTAAATTGTCCGAAATTTTCTGGCATAGTGGCTGAAAGATCAGCTCCTTCCTGACTCAGGAGTGGGTTGGAGCACAGTCCTCCATGAAACCCCGGCCCGTACGCCCATAATTCATATGTACTTATTTTTTTCAAAGCAGAAAGGACATCGCTTGTTTTGCTTTCTATGAAAATATTCTGTAATTATTGAAGAGCAAATTTTGTGTTAAATGTTTTGGTGTCCTGCTGTATCTCAAATATCTGTTTTGGCTGCAAAAAAACTAGCAGCATCACAGAAACTTTGATTTCCACTAAATTTTCTGTTTTCAAAACTGATCGATACTTTTGTGTACAATACAGTTTGCCTTTTCACATTAAAAAGTTGGGAAAGCCCGTAATTTGTCCAACAAATTACAATTCTCTAGTTATTTATTGGGATTTAACAACACTTTCGACAGCCAGGGTTACCTCGTGTCGGACAGTTTTACAAGGTGGAGGAAGCCAGAGTACCCGAATAATAACTCACCAATCAAAACCTGTTCATATTTTCAGTTTTTATTCTGCCTGATTTCACATCAAAACAAGAATTTAAAATACAGCGGACTTTAAATCCGATTATACACTTGACCCAGGATATTCACCCATATAATGGTTGACAGCTTTACCCTCGACCATTATCAGCTGATTATCCTGCATCTTGTGTATTATCCTTTACATCATCTTGTCTCAATTGCTGTCACCCCCAGCTCGCAAACATTCCTGCTCACATAATACCCAGCTAAAGTTTAAGTTATTGTGATGAATTGATGGTAACATTGTCTGAAGTTTGCTGCTCAGAATGAATGTTCAACCGAGATACAAAGAAAGGGTCAAGGTTCAACATACGCTCCAAGCTGCAAACCTCTAACCATGTTACCATTAATTTATCAGTATAACATATATGTTCCAATAAGACCCTATTCATTGCCCCATACCCACATAATGAAATGAATTAGGCAACTTCTCATAAATTTAGATAAGAGGCCCCAAGAGGCCTGAGAGCGCTCACCTGTCACTGACAACTATCAACGAGGGTCATGATTTGAACAAACTTGCATCTGCCCCATTAAGAAAACCATATACCAAATATCAAAACATTCTGACCAGTGGATCTGAATTTTTTTTTTTTTTAAATATTCCTCATATTGAACTAAGTTATAATTTGGGCTCCCACAGGGAGCCCAAATATGAACCCAGGGACTTGGCTTGAACAAACCTGAATCTCCCCCCCCCCCCCCCCCCCCCTAAGGATGCTGCATACCAAATATCAAACTATTCTGATTGGTGGATCTGAAGAAGAAGATTTTTAAAGAATATTCCTCACACTGCACTAATTTAAACATCTGGGTTCCCATAGAGAGCCCAAATATGGACCCAGGGATTTGATTTCAACAAACAATCTTCCAAAGATGTTATATGTGAAATTTGAAAGCTTTTGGAACAGTGGTTTTGGAGAAAAGTAATCTTATATATTTTTCCCATTACCCACAGTGTTAAAAAATGCTGACTCAGCACTTTCTCAAAGTCCCCAAAAAGTACCCCATGATAAAACCGATAGCATTTTTTTTTTTACCATTCCATTCTGTTGGTCCTAAGGAATCTTCTCACCAAATAAGAATTCTCAGTGCCGTGTAGTTTTGGAGATATGGGCGTTTTAATTTTTTTCTATTTTTAGCTCCTGCGGTTCCCATGGGGCTACAGGAAAAAAAATTGGGGCATAAATTAAGTACTTACGACTTTCAGTCAGGTGAGCTAAAAAACCCAAATGCCCCTATACAACCACTACCCATGCAAAATTTCATTAAAATGTGGCCAGTGGTTTGGGAGAAAAAGACCCAAACACCACTTTCACGGCCAAAAAGTGACTTTCCGTCAGGTGAGCTAAAAAGGCCATAATGGACAGAAAAGTCAAATGTGCTGCATACATGAGTAGAAAACTCAAGGGGGTGGAAAGCAATGAGGCTAGGATAGCAAAACAAGAATGAGCCTACATTAAGCAATCCTTCTCCACAGGATACATTGTCAATCCTTGAGCCCCTCAGGAGTGACAAAAATAGTACGAGCATTTTCTTCAGTTGATCATAATGTAAAATGTGGAGCTCCCCTATGAAGCCCCTTGATACAATCTATGTGGATTAATCTTAGTTACACACCTCTAAAGGGTACTGAATACAAAATTTCTAATTCTTCAGCAAAATAGCCAAGTCCGGCTCCCATTGGGAGCCCAAATATTAACCCAGGCTCTCGATTTGAACAAACTTGTATCTGACCTCCCTAGAGATGTTGTATACCAAATATGAAAGCATTCTGTCTGTTGTATCTGAAGAAGAAAAATTGTAAAGAAATTTCTTCATATTGCACTAAGTTAAAATTTGGGCTACCATAGTGAGCCCAAATATTAACCTAAGGACCTGATTTGAACAAAATTGAATCTGACCCCCTAGAGATGTTGCATACCAAATATGAAAGCATTCTGACTAGTGGATCTGAAGATTTTTAAAGAAATTTCCTCATATTGCCAAAGTTAAAATTCGAGCTACCATAGCAAGCTCAAATATTAACCTATGGACATGATTTGAACAAAATTGAATCTGACCCCCAAGAGATGTTGTACACCAAATATAAAAGCATTCTGACAGGTGAATCTGAAGAAGAAGATTTTTGAAGAAATTCCTTCATATTGTACTGAGTTAAATTTCAGGTTCCCATACAGAGCCCAAATATTAACCCAGGCACTCGACTTGAACAAACTTGAATCTGACCACACTCCCCCCCCCCCCCCCCCCTCCTATAGATGTTGTACACCAAATATGAAAGCATTCTGACTGGTGGATCTGAAGAATTAGATTTTTAAGGAAATTTCCTCATATTGCACCAAGTTAAAATTTGGGCTACCATAACAAGCCTAAATATATACATAGGGACCCGATTTGACCAAACTTGAATCTGACCCCCTTAGAGATGTTGTATACCAAATATGAAAGCATTCTGACTGGTGGATCTTAAGAAGATTTTTAAAAATTAGCCCCCATATTGCACTATGTTAAAATTTGGGCTTATACGAAGCCCAAATATTAACCTAGGGACTTGGTTTGAACAATCTTGAATCTGACCCTCATAACAATGACGTATACAAAACATTAAAAGATTCTGACTGGTGGTTCTGAAGAAGAAGATTTTCAAAGAATATTCCCCATTTTGCCCTAAGTTAAAAAATTTGGGCTCCAGTATTGAGCCCCACTATGAACCAATGGACTTCATTTTAACACAATTGTATCTGACCTCCCCTCCCCCTCCCATGGATGATGTAAACCAAATATCAAAAGATTCTGACCATTGGTTTTGGAGAAAAGATTTTTTTTAATTTTTGCAAATATGCTGACTCAGACAGAACACCCTAACATAACCGATGGTAATTTTTTTACCATTCCATTCTACTGGTCCTAAGGATGCTTCACACCAAATAACAGCTCTCTGTTCCGTGTGGTTTGGTAAATATGGGCGTTTGAAAATATTTCTATTTTTAGCACCTATTGTTCCCACGGGGCATTTTGAAATTTTTGTTTGTTTTTGGCATAAATCAAGTACTTACGACCCACTAATTCTTCAAATCAAATTTGGTTCAAATCGGCCATTTGGGTGGGGTAAAATTCTTGCCCCTCCTGTAACGATAACAAATATTGCCCCTTGAACTTCTCTTGAACAAACTTGAGTCTACACCTCAAAAGGAAGCTGTATACCAAATATCAAGTCTCTGTTGGTTCATGAGAAGATTTTTTGTAAAAAATTGGGGCATTTTGGCCCCAATCCCTCCTCAATATGAGCAGAAACCCAAATGCCACTATATAACCACTACTCGTGAGAAATTTCATTAAAATGTGGCCAGTGGTTTGGGAGAAAAAGGCCCAAACACCACCTTCACGACGGAGGACGGATGACGGACAAAAAGTGATCAGAATAGCTCACCCTGACTTTCAGTCAGCTGAGCTAAAATAAACCTTGTATTCCCCACGACGTCACTGGACAATAATCAATGAATCAGGTTGAGGTCAACCCTTCATTTGGAACACCATCTGCTGCACATGAGAAAAATCTACAAAAATGAAGCGGTTTGCAAGTCACACCAGTGAGGGAATAATTGCGAAATGAGCAACCTCATTTAAAATATTTTGCATGGTGATTTCAGATGGTACCATATGGTACTACAGCCGTAAACATTGAAAAAACTTTGTGAGCTCTCGTGTAATAAGTGGGCAAGGATTTTAGTCTTATTGGAACATTGATGATTGTATACAATACAACCAATGCTGTGGAAGCATAAAAAGACTTGAGGTAAATGTAGTTTAATCCTTTACCCAACATAACGGCTAAAACTGGCAAGCGCTATTCACAAAAATCTCCAATTAATTTTCATTATTTTTTTCATTTTTTGTCTCAAAAACATAGGTTATGACCCCTTTTTGGAATGAGCTTGATGAGCTCGTTTCAAAGAGGGGTCATAACCTATGTTTTTGAGACAAAAAATGAAAAAAATAGTTATTCAAGAATTTTGTTTGCAAGTGTCGTCTGCTTTTCATGTTTGGTGAAGGGTTAAAAAGAACTTAGTCCTCTCTAACATGAAAACAACTATATCCTAGAGATTATGCCAAGGATTCAAAAGATTCTATTCAAGCCTCTTACCCAGTGGATTTTCAAAAGACTTTTAAGTTTTCTTACCAACAGTTTGCCTTAAGGTTTTAGGATGTCAGTGGAGATCCTAGGGGCACGGTTTAAACAAACTTGTCTAAAAAAAGCAACTTTCATGAAAATCAATTTATAGTTTAGGGGAAAATATTGATTATGTAATAATGCCTATAACAGACAATAGAGGACATACAATGACAGATTGGTGACAGACAAAATGCAGGAACTAAAGCTCTTCCTGAGTCAATGTCATTGAAAGTTGATCAAATGCCTTAGCAGTCACAATAGAACTTGAATCAAATTAGAAGGAACTGAAAGGAATTCTGAGTTACTGATTTGCCCCGATAATTAAATGTTTCTGGCTGGAAAGAAGTTTCTTCAATAATCAGTATTCCTGTACTATCATAATTCCAAGGACACATTAAGAATAATGACTCCAATACCCAGGTTTATTGCAGTGTGCAGCCTTGAACAAGTGATGAGTTCACCAATTTAAAAGTTCATGAGAAAATTCTACATGGTAACATGCTAACTGGAGGTTCCAATATTGTTTCTATTGATTATTTTGTTCAATTTGTTCTCAAAAATACTTAACCTTCAACAAAACCTTTTGGCTAAATCTTTCTATTGTCATGCACAACAATTAGAGTAACAAAGAAACAAATGTCAAATTTTGATATTATCTGGCAAAATAATATTTTTTCCTGAATCCTTATTGGAAAATAAAGCATAAAATTATCACAAATTCAACCCTTCCAGGTCTATGTGTGACTTACCTTCAGGAATGGAATAGCTTTTGAGACCTTAGTACAGGGCTTGGAAAAGCCCCACATCTGAAAAATTGGATCCAATACTATAAAACTTTTACAATTGTATTTTCTAGAATTGTATTTTCTACCTATTAATATAACTCACTAAAATGAACCATTACCATTTTAAAAGATGTGGCAATTTGCCAACTAGCAAATTGCCATATCTTTGAAAATGTTAATGGTTCATTTTAACCTGTTTAAAGTCATAACTAGAAAATACAATTCTAGAAAATACAATTGTAAAAACTTTATAGTACTGGCCCCTGCTGGTCATTCAGGCCCAGGAAAAATCACATTTGGAGGAATATGATTTTACACCTACCAGTAATCTTCCGGATGAGTAAATTTTTTTTTAAAGTACATGTTAAAATATTATTGCCTTTTCTTTTGTCTTTGAAAGATGCCAATTAAACCTTTAGTCAAATGCCCACAACAATCAACATCAATTAGAAATTTTTAAAAATGTACCGAAATACTGAGTAAAATTATATTACCGGACTGTTGTGTTTTCATAGTAGCATCTCTTCAATGGCCAAGTGCAATCCTAGTCCAAACTTGGATAGTAAACTGAAAGTTATTTTACCCTGTATGTCTTACCACACCAAAAATTAACTTACAGCCATAACTGTTTCCTTAACTAATCAGTAATCAGCTACATCAGCCCACCTAATTTACAAATTGCGCAGTTGAAAAAAGTTTTTTTCAAAACATTTTAACAAAATCATATCATGTGATGTGTCCCCTCACTGGAGCAAGTTCAATGAACTCATTCCAACTTGGTGTCACTTGATACACTTTGGTTGAAAATTTGAAAAAGATAATTAAAATAAATTTTGATATAGTATGCATTGGGTAAAGGGTTAATGTTCAAGATTGCACCGGAAGAATCAAAGCTTACTCTAATTGCATTCTTACATTTGAAAGTGGGGATTATTCAACAAAAAAATGATAGTGTTTTTAAGAATATAAAAGTTAAAACTTGATTCTTTAAGCTGGACAAATGATTTTTGAGTTGGGAGGAGTACTATTTGTCATGTGTTTGTCCACTGTGCTGACAACGTTTTCCTAAGTGGGCCTTAAAATTTGTCCCCATTCACAAGAAACAGTTTGGATTCTTACAAATTCCTGCAGCAAAAATCAATTTCCAGCTTAGAATTTAGGAGTACTTAATTATACCCTTATGATTGCCATCATTCCATATTACATAGTGAAACACAAACCCCATATTTATACATACTTGAGCTTAACCCTCACAGGCCTAGTTCCAATTTGGGTGAGTTTCATGCCTTACAGGTACAACACATGTTCCAACATACAGGTTTTTGATGGTCTTTCTAATAAAGTACCTTGGCAATGGATTCAAGTGAAGTCTGTATAGACAGCCATGACTCACTAGAAACCACTGCTAAGTGTGTTACCGTATGTGAAGGGGCAAATAATGATGTAGTATTCTCCAGGCTTTTAAGAACACTTTCAGAATCTTTGACAAGAATCAATTAAACATTTTGTGAGATTCTCATTGTTTTCCTTCGCTAGCATCTATTCTGATTCTCAAAGGAATAACCTGTGAGTTGTATGACACATTGGTGGGGCATATGCCCTCTACCACTGCAACCTAAACATAAATTTGCTTGTGTCAGATTGGCATGTTTAAATGCATGGCAATTAATAATCAGCTAGTTCCATTGAGACTGGCTGTATTTGCCACACTAACACAAAGAAATTATTTTGCAGGTTACATAATGCTTTAATCTTTGGGTAGGGACAGTGACATGGGCTTGCTATCAGAACTAAGCTGAAGCCAGTACAATATAAAGTCACGCAAAATCAATGGCATGCCAAAATCGTGCAGGGATGGTGTGGAGCAAGCCCCTTTCAACTCTCATTATCAGTATATAGTGTCCAAAATTTTGGATCAGCATCATCAACATCATGCCCAGGTGGAGAAAAGGATGAAATTGGGGTGGGAGAAGGGTTCTGGTGTACTGGTGGTCTTCAGGCAAGTATTGTCTGCCACTAATTTATATCTTTTTGTTGGTAGGGGCCTTCATCCAAAAGTATAGTCTCCCTCAGGTTCATTATGGTAGTTGTGGATGATTATTGATATGGAGGCAGTTACAGAGACAACAATGATCCTTGACAAGGTACCACCAACTTAACTTCCCTGGTTTGGGGACAGGCCTGATAGTTTCCTATTTGGCTAGGACCTAGATGCACTCAAAAAGTCAAAACATGGAACCCCTGTTAAACAATTTGGCATCCACAATCATTTTCACAAACAAAGAAATCACAGGTCATTGTAAAGTAATTAGTCTCACCTTGTAACAGTGTAACCAATTTGCAGTGGTCAGTGTATTAAGAGAATCAATGGCTTTAGCTGACTATTTTTATTAGTGGATTAGGGTGAACATTGACCACAACAACAAACTTTTTTTGGCAAAGAAATTCTCAGTCAAGAAAAGTTTCACAAAATTAACCTCCAGCATGACTTTTGAATTATCCTCCTCCAACCCCCTTCTTCCATCTTGATATAGTCCACCTTGCATTGCCCACATTTGCATGGTTTATTTTGTATATTTGTATATATTATAGGCATACAGGTCACCCACATTTGCTTGGTTTTAGGTGTACAGGTCACCCATATTTGCTTGGTTTTATTCTGTATATTTGTAATTTTGTATATATTATATCTTTATCGTTTATATTTTGGCTTAGCTGTACATAACCAGTAAATTCTGATGTGATTCGATAAATAGAAACAACGGCTTAGCCCACATTCATTCAACCTTGGTTCCTTCTTTGGTTTTCTGATTCCCTGGATATTCAGTGTTTGTGTGGCAAAATTCAATAGTCAAGTGGTTCTATCTAGATACTCTGGCACATTCCACTTACAAAACTTTCTCATGCAATATGACTCTGGTTTTGAAAATACAGTGGAACCCTGCTAATTGAATAGCCATTTTGCCAATGAAAATTATTCAGTTAACAGGAGTATTCAATAAACAGGGACTGTGTCACTTTCCTGTATTCCAGAGATAAACATACCATTTATTCTATTATATCTTGCTTGACGGAACTCTATGAGCTCTGTCAAACAAGATATAATAGATTAAATATCTAGGGGGCGTGGTGGCTCAGTAGGTAGAGGTACAGACTGCAAGCCAGTAGGTCCGCAGTTCGAATCCCACCTGCGGCAACCGTGTTGTGTCCTTGGGAAAGACACTTGACCCATATTGCCTACGTAGGGGCATGGTGCTGTTGTGTATTAAGGTGTACTGCACGTCGATGGTGCACCTGTCTTCAAAGAATGCTAACCCTGTTTGTGTGTAGTATGTTTGGTAGCTGACAGTTGCTTGCCATTGCTCAGTGGTTCTCTCCAGGTACTCCGGCTTCCTCCACCCGTAAAACTGTTGAGGTCATGATTAGCCATATGTGACCTTAAACACCAATAAATAATAAATAAATAAATTAAATGCCTGTATTGGATGTACTGAGGCCAAATAGGTATATAAACGAGGGAAAACTGGGGAGATTTAGGTTAATTTCTTGACAGGTTACAAGATTTTTATTCAATTAACCAGGAGTTTACTCGAAAACCTATATTCAATTATCAGGTCAAATTTGTACAGGAGGTATGGTAAATGGTTTTGTGCTGGGAAATTATATTCAATTAACAGGGTTATTCAGTTAAGAGATATTCAATTAAGTGGGCTCCATTTATTTTATTTATCAGTGTTTAAGATCACTTTCAGCAACAATGGCTAAATCATGACTACAACAGAAATATAAAGTCAAGTTTAGCAAATTGTTTATACCTTTGCTGCTCACTTTAGAGGAGGGTCAATCTAAGCACTGGTTACCTGATCTTATTTTATCAGTAAAACAAACTTTGTCAACCAAAGAAAACAAGCACTATTCATGGAGTTCCCACAGGGAGAAAATATCATCAAACAGAAATAAATATAATAAACAGCAGCAAAAAAAAGAGAGAAATCATACTTGACAGAAGTTAACTCACCAGAAAATGTTGGTTATTCAGCAGGTTAAGGACAAAGTATATTTATTTACTCCTTTACCTAATACGAAAGTCAGACGACACTTGCAAACAAAATTCCTGATAACTAATTTTTTACATCTTTTGCATCAAAAACATAGATTATGACCCGTCATTGGAACGAGCTCGAGCTCATTCCTATGATTGGTTACAAGCTATGTTTTTGAGACAAAAAAATGAAAAATAAAAATTTAAATTTTATAGTAAATTTCCTTTCTTATCATACTTACCACAATTGTTTACTACAGTCTTGCACTGCAGTGGAAGACCCTAACTCGGAAAATATACTCTCTATTTTGATCTTTCCCAAGTGATTTGGGAAAGAAAAGTGGCGCAAAAGCACCAAGAAAAAATAAGCCAAAACTGGGTCGAGCGCCATTGGCACACACCCAGTAGGGGATGCTCTTCTCTTAGTACAAATCCACGACTTCCGGGAACCAGTGTGCATGCAGTAACTAATGAATCATTCTTTTGAATCTGCCAACATTGGAGTTATGTGATCAGCGGGGAGGAAGGATTCTTACCCGAATAAGAAGACGGGAGGGCCTCTATGTAAACAATTGTGGTAGGTATAATAAGAAAGGAAATTTACTATAAAATTTAAATTTCTTATCAATCTACCTTACAATTGTTTACTACAGGCTGAACAGACAATAGGATGGAGGAAATCACATAACCAATCCCTATATAACCCAATTGCACTGGAACTGTGGACAGAGGAAGAGGTCCCTAAGCCTATCAAACCATAGCATCACAATCATTAGTAAAAGACAATGTGAGATGAGGCGTATGGTTCTGTGCGACGCACAGACAGAAAGGGCAGTAACAGCACAGCTGGAACTGATCTTGTAAGAAGCCTAATGGCTAGGGAAGAAGAAAGAGGGCCCATAGAAAAAAGGTCCTCTGACTGCTCCTGCAACTGACACAGATAGGTGGAGAATTAGTAGCATTTCTCCAGTAGGCTGCCTGCATAACATCTGACAACATGACAGAGTTAGTATAAGCCCAAGAGGTAGACAATGCACGCACCTTGTGGGCAGAAATATACAATTGGTAATACAATCGTAAGTCACTAGATGAGCGGAAGCCATACGATTAGTAAGACAAATCCATCAAGAAATGGGTTGAGAAGAGATTTTCTGTCGACCAGGAATAAGAGACAGAAAAAAATGTTTCCTGCCTTTCCTAATGAACTGCATCCGATTGAGATAAATGCGAATTGCACGAACCGGACAGATCAAAGGGTGGTTACCCTCAGAAGAAGGAAGAGCTCTGATACAGATAGGAGGTGGAGTAGTTTCTGGTATGATTCTTGGCCAGAAAGGAGCAATCAGTGGTAAATGTAACACTGTTGGGAGAGCTCCTGAAAAAGGCCGGGTCAACCAAGAGGGTGTGAAGCTCATTAATCCATCTGGCTGAGGCAAAAGCCATCAGAAAAGCCGTCTTGTATGTGAGAAAATGCATATCCACCTGGGATAAAGGTTTGAACGGCGCTCCCCTCCACCACCACCACCCCCCTCCCCCCCCCCCCCCCCCCCACGCCCCACCAAGCAAAGCAGCACCGAAGAAAGATTCCATCTTGGGATAGGCTGCAAAGTTCTAGACCTTTTCAAGGAAAAGTGCCGAACAAGCTTGGAGAGGTATGGATTAGTGCCGATACGATGCTGTCCCACATACGAAAAGGTCTCCGGAAGCATGGACCTGTACCCTTTGATGGTAACAGGCTGGAGACCCCGAGAATAAAACAGATATACCAGAAAACTGCACAATCTGTGAAAATGGATTGGCAGAATCAACAGAGTGATCGGCACACCATCGACAGAAGACCTTCCACTTAGCCGCATAGGCTAAACCAGTGGGATGCCTCCTTGAAGAAGAAAGCACTCCACTGCTCGTCTTGAAAAAACTTCAACGGAGGAGACAGGACCTGACAAAAAATATGCGTGAAGGCAAAATGAAGTCGGGTCGACGTGAAACCTCCTCGGGTGACCATGGCAAAGAAGGTTGTGATGTAGAGGGAGACGGACCGGAACCAGGCCTGAAAATAAGCAGTCTGACATTTGCAGAATGAAGTTCCCAGAGGGTGAAGTTGATGATACTATCCTATACAGTGGGCCAATTTATCCTCTGGGAACCTCTTTCTGTTTAGTTTTGAGACTCTGATTCATATTGAGGTTCTCAGAGGGTACATTTAGTGAAGCTACCCTGCTAAGCAGGGTAGCATCACTAAATTCACCCTCTGGGGACCTCATTTTGCAGATGACAGTCTGCTTATTTTCTGGCTTGGCCGGAACCGCCACCAATGGAGAGCGGAGCTGATTGATCGACACCCACTGAGGTGACAGGGGAGCAACCAAAATGATTTGACAACTGCAGGTTCATAACTTGGTTAGAACCTGAGGCAGAATCAGAACCAGCAGGAAGGCGTAGCCGACAAGACCATTCCAATCGAGTGACAGAGCGTCCACAGTGAAAGCCAGAGGATCTGGACACGGGGACATGAAAGTGTCCACCTGAAGGTTCCAACGAGTCACAAAGAGATTGATGTGGGGATGACCCCAGAGATCGCAAAGTGACTGGAACACCGCCCTGTGGAGCATCCACTCGGTGGAAATGACCCTGCCCCGTCGGGACAGAGAGTTGGCTAGGACATTCAGACGACCAGGAATGTGACGAACCACCACTCCTGTGTTGACCTCCTGAGAGAGCAGCAGAAGATCCCAAGCCAACTCGTACATGGGAACAGAGTGTGTGCCGCCCTGGTTCCGAATGTAAGCAACCACTGTCGAATTGTCGGACAACAGAAGGACCTGGCGATTGGAAAGGTGGGGGATCCACTGCCAGAAACTCAGAAGAAGAGCAAGAAGCTCCTTCTAGTTGATATGAAGAACTGCTTGATCCTGGTCCCATGCCCCGTGCAGGGAAAGATCTAGAGGATCCAATGTCTCACCCCATCTGAGATTGCTGGCGACTGCTGTCAGAACACGATCGGACGTGGGTAAGTCCAACGGAACTCCCTGCATAATCCACTGAACATCCATCCAGGGGAGAAGGTGACGATGAAGAGACTCCAGTAACTGAAGCACCAGATCCAGAGGATCGACCTTCGGCCTCCAACGACTGAGCAGAAAGTGTTGGAGCGGTCTGACATGCAGCCAACCAAGAGGAATGAGATCCACCACCGAACTGCAGACTCCAAGCTGTCGCGGACATGGACTGGGACAGAGTCAGGGCAAAAGCTGAGAGAATCACAGCCCTTACCCGGGGAACTGCCACCGTATTCAGCTGAGTATGGAAGACCATCCCCAGATGACAAAACGACTGAGGAGGGACCAGGTCTGACTTCTCCTCGTTGACTCTGAACCCTAGCGACGTGAGCAGGCTCAACAGTGTGTCAACATCTGACTCCAGAAAGGCAGCATTGGAATGCCCCTGGAGGATATCGTCTGTGTGCGATGTAAGGCTAACACATGCGACATCAGTCAGGTGAAGACCCAAGGAGCCAGGTTGAGGCCAAAGGGCATGGCCTTGAACTGGTAAACTCACCCCAGAAAAGCAAACCTCAGATACTTTCACGATGTCCAATGAATCGGAACGTGAAAGTAAGCGTCTCGCAGGTCGATGCTGGAAGTGAAAACTCCCTGGTGAATGGAGCGGCGAACCAACCTGAAAGTCTCCATGCTGAACTTGGGAGCAATGATAAACTGGTTCTGGATACTCAGATCGATAACCGGTTGGGGTTGGCCGTCCTTCTTTGGCACCAAGAACAGGCGGGAATAAAATCCCACTGAATTAATGTTCTTGACAACCTCGATTGCCCCCTTTGACAGGAGATTGCCTATCTCCATGATCAAAAGATCCATACGTGTAACTTCTAAAGAACTTGTGTTGGAAGAGGCACTCTCGACAAAGTTGGATGTCTCAACCTGGGATGAATCAAGATGACTACTGCAGACACCTATCCTTACCACGTGGGTAAGTAGAAGCGGCAGCAGGAGGATCAGCCCTTGGCTTTGCAGAGGAAGCAGAAGGGCGCTTGTTAGGCTTTGGATGGCCCCTGCCTCCAACAGAAGGCTGATCAAGCTGACAAAGCAGCAGCTGGTCTATGGAATGACATAGAATGTCATCCCGGGACGTCGTCACGGAACCATGGAATAGTTGTGGACCCGCCGCCCTTCAGGAAGGGAATGGCATGTGTCCAACACAGCGTCCCCGTGAACTAATTCCAAGTTAGCTATGTTACAGGCATGCGTGTGCATGAGCACCTTGGAAAGGACACGCAAAGGAGCCTGTACGTCGTCAAACTTATCTGGAGGCAAATAAGCAGCTAAGCAGAGACGACATGATCTGAGAGAGAAAGCATGCCCAGCATCTCTCTTGATATAACCAACAGGGACTCCAGAGTCGCCATAGGAAAATCGGCCGACTTGGGCTTGGAAAGTCCGAGGGAGGTGGAGTCCTGATCCAAGACTGTCAAAGTCTGGCAGACTGACGGATTGGCAGAATCGTAGGAACGATAATGCACTGGAGGCAAAAAAGTGTCATCCCTGGTGAAGAACAAAGTCTTCATAGCATTGGGACTCAGCTTGGAGTCCAAAGCTGAAAATGCTTCAACCACCTGTACCAACTGGCACGGTCGAAGGCGCCCAGAAGCAGGTTGCTCCACAGGTTGTAGGTGTGCGACTGATGATCGCGGCCTGGCCGACACTGTCGGCTGGTTTCACGGTTTGAGATCTGGAAGGAACCCAAACACAAAGTCAGGAGCTGCCCACAAGTCAGAAGACTGTTGGTTCTCAACGTCAGGTATGTCGGACTCATCCTCTGAGTTGGAAGACACATAGCCCATCATGGGCAAACCAGCTGATGCCTCCCATGGTGTAGGCAGGCACACCTGAGGGATCAGTAAGTGGACAGCCTCTGATCCTGGGAGGCGGCGCCGCAGGGGGGGGGGGGGGACCTGGAAACCACTAGTAGCCTAGCTGGAAGCAACGGGAAGGCTCTTGGAAAGAACCTGAGTGAGCAAGGAGAGGGTCTCCCTAAGCTCACGTCGGCCGGTTCGACGTGGGAACGAACCGGTAAAGTGGCTTCACTCCTGACCCTTTAAACCAGTAAAGGGTCACGATCCTCAAATATACCCGGTGCGGGGCGACGGGGGCAGCGGAAACATCTGAAGGCAGATGTGTACAAGGGTATGACATACCCCGAGGATCTACAGAGCGAGAACTCAGGAGTGTCGCTGCAGACCTCTTAGGGACAGAAAGTCCAGGCTGCACAAGAGGCGTTGGTCCCACAAAACTGGCCATGGGACCAGAGTGCGTGGATGGTAACACCACGGAGTTTATGGTGGCCCCACCATGAACATCCGAATCCAATGAGAAAACTGTGGTGCTCAACGGCTGAGAGACCACAACAAAGGGTTCGGTCAGCAGCCCCTTCCGACTTCGCCGAGTTGAAGTCAGGGAAGGCTGAGGCCAATACCACACGTCTACACTACCAGACATCTCTGCAGTCCCCTGCAGGGATAAAACTGCTGTGTTCAACGGCTGAGAGGCCACAGCAGAGGGTTCAGTCGGCAGCCCCTTCTGACTTTGCCGAGTTGAAGTCAGGGAAGGCTGCGGCCGATACCCCATGTCTACACTACCAGACATCTCTGCAGACCCCTGCAGGGATAAAACTGCTGTGCTCAACGGCGGAGAGGCCACAGCAGAGGGTTCGGTCGGCAGCCCCTTCTGACTTCGCCGAGTTGAAGTCAGGGAAGGCTGAGGCCGATACCCCACATCCACACTACCAGAGATGCATCATTGCAGACCCCTGAAGGGATAAGCCGAGGCTGGCTGAAATGGTGACCGATGACACTGCAGATGGAACAGCAGTAGCGGCAGATATGACGGGAGCTGTTGAAACTGGTGGAAAAAGGGAGAGAGCGACCTAGCTCAGCTCCAAAGGAGGAGTCCCAACCCTAGTGACAGCCTCAGATGTCGACTGGAGAGGGACCACAGTCCTGGAACTAAGCATCTCTTCACCAAACAACTCAACAGCTCTCGCAGTATCCACCACAAAAAAAAGACTGCACATCCCCCACGGAGGGGGTATAACTCTCACCAGACGTGGTCGTGTCGGGAGTAATGGCCACGAAAACGCACCACATGCTTGGGCAAAAGGCATTGCCCACAAGGAACAGTCCTGGGCATAACAGAGGTGAGAGCAGTAGAAGAAAAAGGTGAACTCAACAGATGTAGAAAGTAGAACACCCCCAACTACGAGAGAAAGGTGGCAGAAAAAAGGACCGGCGGGAACACAACTGAACCCAGATGGCCGACAGGGATCAAAAAACAGAAATTCTGCCCTCAACAGAGAGGAGAAATCCTGTCCATACAGCCCCCATTGACACCTAACTCCAATAATAATAAAATTTATCAACCAAAAAATGTTATGTCTGAACCGCATGGTATGCGAAAGTCGCGCGCGAACACAGAGAATATATAAAATACAATGAAAATGTCGTTAAAAATAATAACGAGAATATATAAAACACAGTCCTGTTTTATACGATCCTCAGATCCATAATTCCAGTCACAGGAAACCATTATCAACGAGTTGAATTATCACTGTTTCTGAATACAAATGGACGTCCTGCAACATGGGCGGACGAAAAAAGAATGATTCATTAGTTACTGCATGCGCACTGGTTCCTGGAAGTCTAAGAGAAGAGCTAAGAGCGTCTCCTACTGGGTGTCGGCACTCGACCCAGTTTGGGCTTATTTTTTCTTGGTGCTTTTGCACCACTTTTTTATATAGTATATAGTATATTTTCCGAGTTAGGGTCTTCCACTGTAGTGCAAGACTGTAGTAAACAATTGTAAGGTAGGTTGATAAGGAAATGAATCGCAATTTTTGTGAATAGCACTGGCCAATTTTGGCCATTGTGTTGAGTAAAGGGTTACTGACGTTTAAGATCACATATTTCTGCACAATCGTGACTGCAAGATGGAGACAAAGTCAAGTTCGCCACTTGTTTATACCCGTGTTGTCCATTTTAGAGGCCTTCCACCTAAAGCATTGGGTTCTATTTTACCACTGAAATGAAATATCTCTTGGCAGTGATATGGTCGTCAGAGTCTTTTTTAGAGTCTCTAATGAACTGTCTTTGTATTCCATGCGGTAATGATAGCACTGAGATGTCACTATAATGTACTAGCAGTTCAATTTCATTGATCCCGAAAGTGTTTTCAAAGCCAGATATAGGCTGTTTACTGAATCCAACATGGGACAAAAACAATCTTTACAAAGTATAGCTGATAAGGTATTTTTGTTTAAGGATATGGATGAACAATGACTGCTATTCAAGAGACCTTTAACTGACACAGTTTTCCCTTATTTTTCTGTTGAAATGAGAAAAAAATCATTTTTTTTTTTTAAAAATAGCCCTGCACTTCACTGATCATTATAATATGTCAACCCTTTCAGGTCTGGAGAGTTTTATACATTTTTTCCACATCCTGAGGCTTTGCAGTTTTTTCTGGGCAAGTCTTGGCTGACTATATAGGCAGCCAAGACTTGCCTAGAAACAACTGCCCAGGCATGTAGAAAGTAACTTGGAAGTTTCCCCAAAGAAGAATGCTTGGACACCTCTTCTGTTGCAATCAAAAGTGATCAAAGTTGGAATTAGGGTCTTAAAGGTTAAATAAGCATATTGAGAAGAGGCACAATAACCTATTTTATTATTACCCTTTTACACAATAAAAGCCGCAAGAAAAAGTAGAAATATAATTTTTACACTACAGAAGAACCCTGTTAATGGAATGGCCACTTTGCTCTGGAAAAAAATTCAATTAGCAGGAGTATTCTATTAACAAGGATTTGGACACTTTCCCATATTCTAGAGATAAGCTGAACATTTATTCTATTATATTGTATTTGACAAAGCTAATTATGACTGCAAGAATGGAGATAAAGTCAGATCCAGTCCAACGTTTTTACCCATGCTGCTCATGTTAGAGGACTTCAACCCCAAGCATCAGTGAGCGAGTCCTATTTTACCAGTAAAACAGCGCTTATTTACCACAGGGGTCATTTACACATGCGATGTGTGGGCATACCCACTTCAGTACCAAGTCAAGGGATGAGACAACATAACTTGAAGAGTGTTTGAAAAGGCATGTCATGCTGGGCATCCATGAGAGATTTAATTAAAATATGACATCAGATGAGTTGCAAACTGATAGGGACAAAAATAGCATTTTTCTCAATGGAAAAAGAGACATAACTCCCAGGTGGAAGGTGTACTGACTACCTATCTCTGGGTGGAAGATGCAGACAGCATAGCTTGATAAGTGTCTGAATGAACATGTCATGCTGGACATCTACGTATGATTTCATTAAGATCTGACCACTATCAGCTGAGTTAAAGTCTTGAACAGACAAACTGTCTTTTTCTCAATGAAAAAGGGGTATAACTTCTGGGTGGAAGAGCAGACAGCAAAACCTGATATGTGTCTGAATGAGCTTGTCATGCTGGACATCCATGTATGATTTCATGAAGATCGGAGCAATATAAGCTGAGTTACAAACTCCTGAGGACAAAAATTGTAGTTTTGTCAATGGAACAAGAGATTCACTCGGAAGTGACTGTGCCCCCCTATGTGGCAATGACCTTGATCTTTGACCTTGACCTCCATCAAACAAAAACATTTGTAAAAAGTTTAATATGTGTACTTTGGTTCGTTTCGGAGTTATGGCTGTGACCCAAATATTGATGATTTTCAGTGTGACCTTGACCTTACGGACCTGGCTGTGGTGTGTGACACATCCACCCATTGCCCTTTATAATTAAGCGAAGTTAGATGATTGTAGCCCTAATAGTTTTGGAGTTATGCTTGAGACACGCTTTGTGACCCTGAACATATGAAGGTCAATTGTGACCTTCACCTTGCAGATGCAGCGTAAACTATTATACGCGACACACCTTCTGACTGCCTTAACATTTGTAAAAAGTTTAACAATTGTACTATGATTCGTTTCTGAGTTATGGCTGGGACACGAATATTGACCGATTTTTAGTGTGACCTTGAAATGTGATCTTGACCTTGAAAGTACAAACCCGGCTATGGTGTGTGACACATCCTCCCATGGTCCTTTATAATTGTGTGAAGTTTGATGACTGTGGCCCTAACAGTTTTCGAGTCATTGGCTCGGACACACACACACATGGACACACACGGATGGACGGACACATGCACACTTCAATCACTATATGCCACCCGACTTAAGTTGGGGGAGGGGGGCATAAAAATGGGCATAACTCCCAAGTGGAAGGACAATATTGCATATCATGACATGTCTGAAAAAGCATGTCACACTGGATATCCATGTACGATTTCATGAAGACCTGACCACTATCAGTTAAGGTGCACACTTGTATAGACAAAAACTGTCTTTTTTTCCAATGGAAAAAATGGTCAAAACTCACGGATGGAAGGTGTGGACAGCAAAACTTGATATGAGTCTGAATGAGCACATCTTGCTGGGCATTCATGTAGAATTTCATGAAGATTTGACCACTATCAGATGAATTACAGTCTTGTAAGGACAAAAATTGGATTTTTCTGAATGGAAAATGTGACATATCTCCTGAGTGGAAGGCATGGACAGCATAACTTGATATATCTGTGAAAGTGCATGTCATGTTGGACATCCATGCAAAATTGCATTGCATAGATTCTCGAGAAGGGAAGTGCGATCACTCACATGTGTCTTTTGCTCACCTTTAGTCCAAAATGGTGAGTGATCGATGGTGAACCTCAGTTATCCAAGCTTGACACATAAAAATAAGATTCAATTTCTACACCCAAGTTTTAATACATTTCTGCAGCTCATGGTATACGTCTGGCTGCACTTACATGCCCCTAGAATTTCGGTCACTCAGATTAGCAAAATCAAAGCATCAGGATAAAGGTTTGAAGATGTAATCTAACCCTCTGATTATTCTGCATTGATAAAGGCCTGTGGCCGAAAGATCTGCACATGGGCATTAATGTTTTGAACATACTACTTGTGCCCCTCTTTTAGACAATGGTTGACAGCGAATCTACTTGTAAGGGTTTTTTGTTGAAAGCCAAGCACAAACATCCACCAGATAAACAGTATTTTTGTACTTGACAGCTGTACTTGATGGGGAATATGTGCTTATGGTTGGCAACGAAGCAGATGTACACCATTTGGAGAAAAATGAATGGATATAAAGAGCAAATGCAGACATTTAGCAAAAACATATCTGCAGGACCCTACTGTTTTTCAAACAGTCTACATGCATTTATGAATTATTATAACCAGAAGGGAAACCGGCCATTATGTGAATGATTCTTGATGTCAAAAGTGAAGGTAAAGGGTCTTACCTGGGGGTGAGCAGGGGAGGGGGGGGGGGAATAAACTTGTCATGCTTAGTGGAGCACCATTGATAATTTTTGAAGTTTTAAGTACCCAAAAGGTGAAGGAATAACCATAGGAAAATGGCCCAAGAAATATCAAGGTAAGAATACAGGTATTTCAGGCATGAATGCAAATAATGTTGACATTTTTCTAGAAAAGTAGAAGGGACTCCATCCCCCCTCCCCAAGTACCATCCCACCCACGAATGTGTGGGGCCAGATTGCATCTTTTCAGTTGAAGATCAGCACAATGAATATTTCTGAAACCAGAGAACTGCATCATTGATCAAACAATGGAAGTGAATGAAACAATATCCTGAAAATTAAAATGTGATTGCCCAGCCCAAGTGTCAAAATGCAGATACCTCTAGTTTTCCATACTGAAGTGAACTAAATGTTTTCTATTTTTGCACCTCAATCAAGCATCTTGTAAATCTATAGCTCCTCAAGATATAATTACATGCGTGTAATGATGGGTAATGTAGATGATGCATTGGGTGTCTGGATTTGAAACATCATCATCATTGCAATCCATGTGGCTCATAAAATTCTATTAACAATGCCTTACCTCCTACATGGCATAAACAAATGAAAGAATAACTCAATTTGCATGATTGAAGAAGTCTTGCCAATGGCCCACACAAAGCAGTACGACTTCTTATATCACCACAGAACACACTGAATGAAGCAATGTGCATATTAAATGGCTGCCCAACTTCAAGAAGAGTTCACAAGTGCTTTAACTCTAAACCCACTAAGTAATTTTAAAATATTTTTCATCAAATTCAGTCATGGCTGCTTCACAGCAGCCATGACTAGATTTGATGAAAAATTCATGAAAATTTTACACAAGAAATCATCAGTTAAAAAAGTGTATACAACGTTAATGGGAAAATATGTTTAAATATCCCAAAATTTGACTTATTTGAATGGCAAGAGCTTTCCTGACCCAGGCAGGAATATCCGGCAGCAGCATGCAAGAAGTTAACTCTTTTACTATGAACTATTCTTAACAAAGCTCACACATTACAGTGCAATCTCTTATATAGCTTCAGAACACCACTAGTGAAGTAATATGCATGTATAACTGATAGTGCTTGTTTGTTAATTGTGGTTTAATGACATTTTCAACAACCAGGGTCACATTGTATCGTATTGGACAGTTTCACGGGTGCAGCAAGGCAAGCTGAGAGAACCACTGAGCAGTGGCGAGCAAGTGTCAGACTATTCAACCTGGCACAAGCAGGCTTAGCAGCAGTTGAAGGCAACTGCACCCTCAACATGTAGTACACTTTAAGTAAACAAAACCCCCAGCAACCCCCCCCCCCCCCCTCCCCACCACCACCACCACACACAAACACAGGTAGTCAGGATTAAATTCTGATGATGTGGGTCAGGATAACTGGTGGAGGTTTAAATTATTTTTCAAAGGTGATTTGCAACATGAACATTTTTTAACAAAGATACCATGCTACCAGCAAAGGGATCTTTGATTTAGCAAAATTTTGTTCAAGAATTGTTTTGTTACAGTTGGGGGCACTCTCCAATAAATTGTAACAAAACAATTCTAAATATTTGGTTCTACATCTGAGCCAACAAGCTAATGCAAACATGTAAAGCCACTAATTTAAAAGTGGATTTCAACACTTTTCAATAGAGCCATGATAGGGACTCCAAACACTCAACCACTTTATAGCTGCCCTACAACCAGAAACAGTGGCAAATTAGGGATGGACCCAGGTTGGGATGGACCCAGCTCATAACCACCATAAAATGTTAAATAGGTGCCTATGATGAAGTCAAATTACCCAGATCGTGAAATGAGCAACAAGATAGCCCATTTCATGAAATGAGCAACAAGCTTTGCACACATTTCACGAAGTGGGCAAAAACATAAAGGAGATTTCAAATACACAAATGATTGCTTTATGACTGTTGTGCTGAAGGCATATATCATTATAGTTTCAGAGAACACATTCATATTTGAATTGATGGGAAAGAATTGAACAATCTTTTGGACCTTGAACAAGTCTAACGTCATGAGACATGTGTGAATGACATAGATTCTACATTGGGAAATGCACCACCTGTAGAGACAGTGCTTGTTGACGCAGAGTCAACATTACTTCATACTATGCACCAGGAAATGCCTCAAGTTGCACTTCAGTTGACAGAGGAAACCACTGTTGATATGCTGCCTGAGGAGATATAATAAACAGGATTTTAGTGTACATTCACTTTATTCCTGCACCTATCTTTGCTATAGCAAGCTGCGTACTTATTTTCACACAAGAGACTGCCCATTTCATGAAATAAGCAACTACAAGAAGTTTGCTTATTTTTCGGAAATGGGCAGACTAGTTGCTCATTTCATGAACAGGGCAAAAGTATTGGCCATTTCATTAAATGGGCAGTTTCACAATTGTGGTATTATTAACATTATTATTTATTGGTGTTTATGGTCACATACTTAAGCACAATGGCTAATCGGAACCATGACAGTTTTACGGGTGGAGGAAGCCGGAGTACCCGGAGAGAACTACCAAGCATCGACGAGCAACTGAAAGCTCATCAACATTCTAACTCTGCTCAAGCTCCGTTCAAGTAGGGTTACAGCGGTTGAAGACATGCGCACCATCAACGTGCAGTACGCCTTAGTACACAATGTCATCGTGCCCCCATGTTGGCAACCGGGATAAAGTGCTTGCCCAAGGACACAATGTGGATCATCCCGGAAGGGGATCGAACTCGGGACCTTTAGCATAGAAGTCCAACAGTCTACCACTGAGCAACTGCGTTCCCCATAACTGGGGTATAACAAAAACATAAATGCATAATCAAGAACTTTGCATTTGTTTTTGGGGTTTTTTGTAAATAAAGTGCATGTAATCACATTTAATTTTGGTATTTATTTTTACAAAATTTTTGTTTTATGCTTATTTGTTTTACAAGGATTTGCGAACAAGTTATGTATCTTATATTAATGACCTCTCCTTGGCCCAATGGCGCAGGTGTGTGAGATGACTTTCATAGCAGCAACTTCATTGCCTCGCTCTTCTCGAATACTACAAAGGGATCTTTAACCTGCACAGAGTATGTCTCTCCTCACACAGGGGACAGCCATTTTACATTCCCATCCAATAGGATGGTAAGTAGTATACTTTTGGGTGATTTTCACTATGCTGGTATGTTGTGACAGCATTAACCCAACAATTAACTCTGCCAAAGAGCATTTGTAGACCTCAAGAATGTTCCCAACTGCGGCAGATGCTGGGACCTCTGGCATGAGAGACCAGAGCACTTATCTATTCGATCACCACTCTCTTTCGACTCTAATTGTCAGTCTCAGTACTGCTCAACACAGGTAAAAGGGTCCTGCAAATCTCAGGTTTCGAGTAAACTCAAATCTGGAATGAAATCAGACAAAGCATTTTTAATAAAATAAGGGCTGGGCATTTTTTTGGTTCTGTCCCGGTTTTTACAGCGGACCAGAAAACCGAACTGCTAAGACCCAGCAAAAACCAGCCAAACAGTTTTACTGTGTTTGTGCATAAACTGATCAAACTATCTTACCAGAGGGAACTAGCCTAGTGACCACTATGGACTTTCGACTCTCAGTCTATCTGACAAAAGGCGACTATGTCGTATTCTCATTGTTACATTTTCTGCCTTATTGACTCGTCCACCTGACGAGTCAATAAGAGAGAAAATGTGACAATGAGAAACAGCAAAGATTACATGAATTTTAATACTTTGTTACCTAATTTGTGTTTTTTGGACCCAATAGGCTAAGCAAACTGGTCCCCTAGCAACCCCAAGAATGACCAAAGGGAAGTTAGGCTGAACCCAATGGAGATATGTAGATATGTAGAGACATGGCTTTTTGTGGTGAGTAGTGTCATACTAACCACTGCTGATTTTTTCCAAGTTAGGGAGCCTGAAGTGTTATTTACTATATACTCTTAAACCGAACTGAAACAGAGGGTTTTTCCAAAACCAAATCGAAACTGAATCTGAATGAAAGTGTCAATGACACTGCAGCTCAACTTGTCCAAGAAGGGGCTGAAGTAAATAGAAAAATCCAGTAATGCCATGTCACTCACTCAAGTTTCTACAGAAAAGACATCACACCAAAGCTACAAATGAAATCTCAAAAAAATTTGGTGAGAGATGGGTGTACTAATGGAATTGTTGATAATTTATATGTAAATCCAGCATGGCCGGTGGCTTCTATCTTTTTCAACAAAATGCAGAAAAATTTGATAACTCCCATCTGAGCATCATACCAAAGTAACATATAAAATTTAAAAAAGATCGAATGATAGGTGAGGCCTGTAGATTCCGCTAATGGAATTGTTGACAATTTATATGCCAAATTCAAGATGGACACTGCCGGCCATGTTTTTCAGCAAAATTCAGAAAAATTTGATAGCTCCCATCTAGACATCACACCAAAACTACATATGAAATTTGAAAAAATTGGGTGAGAGATGCAGCCTGCAGGGTGTGCTAATGGAATTGTTGACAATTCAAATGCTAATCCAAGATGGCTGCTGGCAGCCATATTTTTTAACGAAATTCAGAAAAATTTGCGACCTTCTATCTAGACATCACACCAAAGCTGTATATGAACTTCAGAAAGGATCAGGTGAGGGATGCGACCTGTAGGGTGTGCTAACGGAATTGTTGACAATTTATATCCAAATCCAAGATGGCTGCTGGCGGCCATGTTTTTCAACAAAATTCAGAAATATTTGATAGCTCCCACCTAGACATCAAACCAAAGCTACATATGAAATTTGAAAAAGATCGGATGAGAGATGCAGCCTGTAGGGTGTATCAATCTTTGCAGACGCATTTTACCTACAATATCCACATATTTTTTTATTGGGTCGGAAACTTAAAATAGAGTTGGTTGGGTAACTGGAAACACACAAGTGGTTTTATTTTTGTCTGTGTGGTTCAATAATTTTATTTGTGCACCTGAGATTATTATCTATTTGCTGTCGACTGACAAAACAATGTCACTTTCTTTTCATTAGGTATCGCTGAACTGAATATTTGAATTTGAGTCAGAAATGATGCAATCTCTAAAAATAAACAGCCTTGGGAAAATATATTGTTTTGATAAACATTTAAAACATTCTATTGCCATCTTGCATTCTTGCTGAATATTCCTGATAAAAAAGAGGGTCATTTGATAACTTATGGACCTAAAAAATACAATTTACTTGTTTTTGTGGGGAATTCCCTAAAAATATGTGCTAATGACTGGTACTTCCCTTGGTGTCATTTTTTCTCTCTAATTTGTTGCATGACCCCCTGCTTTGGGGTCAGAAAAAGTTGTCTGAAGGGCGATACTTGACAAAGATACTTGAATGCAAATTAAAGTGATGCGATCATATTTTTTTTTCGCCTGAACATTATAATGGTGGCCTATGGGAAATTTTTAGTTCAGTGATACCATTAAGGTTATGCGATCTAAGATTTGATGTCACTTCATTCAGTGTGCAGAACTAACAAAGGAGTTGGTCATTGTGGTGGTTAAGTGCACAGAAAAATATGTACGTAAGGTTACACTTTAGCGCTCTTAAGACTCAGGCATGCTGCTCTAAGCATGCACCTCAAATTTGATGAATGCATCAGTAATAACTTATTTGAAAAGAGATGATGTGAACCCAAGAAACAAGCCTGAATATGAGCAACCTGTTATTTGCAAAATGAGGTCCCCAGAGGGTGAATTTGCTGATGCTATCCCATACAGTGGGCCAATTTATCCTCTAGGTACATCCTTCTGTTTTAGCTTGAGACCTTGACTCAGACTGAGGTTCACAGAGGGTAAATTTTGTGATGCTACCCTACTGTACAGGGTAGCATCACCAATTTCACCCTCTGGGGACCTCATTTTGAAGATGACAGTCTGCTTATTTTCAGGCTTGCAATGAAACACTTTCCTTATTGTTTGCAGAGGTCATAGAGAACAATTAAAGTTGACTTTTGGAAATTGAAGTTGGTTATGTGTACTGCCGATGATAAGCTGACTTCTCTATTAATCATACCAACCTTATTTCAGAAGTGGAACCTCCTTTAACTCTTCTTCTTTTATCAGGTTTCCTGTGCAAGAAGCTTGATGACAGAAGATGAGTTCAAGTGGAGATACATGGGAGGATTTTGAGAACATCTGGACAAGTCAATAATTTCCAAAACTGCTTATCTTGGCTGAAAATCGAATCAAATTTCAATGCTTTGCAGGGTTCTAACCAGTAAGCTCATGTTTAAGAAAATTGCCACATCACTGTACCACTGGAACCCTTATAAATGAATACAAAGGTACATCATGTATTGTCTTGAATACCCTGGTATACCCTAGTGCTGAAACGGTTGGCCCATTTTTGTAACGAGCTGACCACTGGGCATAACCACATTTCAATCGGATATCCATTAATTTCAAGTGCTGGTATTATTGCATTGTCTACAACGCAAAATCCGTAAGGAATGGTGAGAAAAAACAGTTCAAAACACTGCCATCAGACTTTCACAAAAAGTAAACAAACGAATACCATCGAGTGACAACGGAAATCGCCGAAGTGCAAACGATGGTCAACAATTTATATGAGTCAATGGTTCTACATAATAGTGATGATACATCGTAACATGATCACCCTGCATTTTCCGGTCACAAAACCAGGCCTTGCCATTTGAAAATCACAGGCACACAGCATGCCACACACCTGAATCAAAGTTTGTGTGTGTGATTAGTTCGCACGGGCAGGCTTTTGAAGTGAGGGACGATTGTCATTAATATTTTTTACAAATTTTCCAACCAGTTTGTCAATTGTAGTTAGGCATAGTTAACTGTATTAGCAAAGAGCCGCTTACCTTGAGTGGCTTGAATTTGTTGCGGTCATACAGTACGTGGACAGTGTATTATCACTAAATCACCCGCAGAGTGGAGATTCCACCCAAGCAATAATTGCAAATTTGTTGCAAAGTATAACAGGCACAAGCAAAGTTCCAGCCAATGGACCTCCGGGTTATACCCGGAGGTCCATTGGCTGAAACATTGCTTGGGTTTTTTGTCCACATGTACAGAAATTGAAGGTGATACTTTGGGGTGATAACTCCACTCCCCGGGTGATTTAGTTACAATCCACTCTCCACGTACTGTAGGTTGGATATGCAAACCTAATTTTTTGAGTATCTTTTTCTGTTCTCTGCTAAGACAAATGTCACAAAAAGTTCCAAGTTTACATTTACCTTTTTTTCTGAAACACGTTGGTAAAGTACCAAACAGTCAATTTATTTTGGAAGCACCATTACTCACACTGCAGGATTTTTTCTGCATTATAATGTATGTCACAGGATAATGGGGTTAAAATTGATGGAGGAAAATTTATGTTCTTATCAGTGCTCAGCCGACAGCCAGTGACTGTCGTCTGAACCCCAGTTCAAATGTAAACCTTGCTCCCTTATCATGCCCTGTCTGCTTGGGACTCTTAGGATTCCTGAAGGTGCCTGTGGCTTACAATGCCAAAGGGTGATCAACGATAATTCACTGAAAGATTAATTATATACATGTACGAAGAAATATAATATGAAACAAAATTACTCACAAAATTAGCCACAAGAATACACTAATTACGCGAATAAAAGTTTATTCTTTAGGGCCCTTGACGTCTCCCATACCTAGCTGTGTCTGCTGGATTGACCTCACATGATCTTCATCTTCTCACGTTTTGTGATGAATACAAGGTGTCTATTCACTTCTCGTTGCTTCCTCCTCACCGTCAGTCGGGCTTAACACATATAATGTTCTGCTTGTGCGAATCTATCAGCGTTCTCACAGTTCCAACGACAATTCAATCGGCGTCTACCACAGTTCACGATCACTTTGCGCTTTGTCTGGCTCTGGTTAAGTTATTCTTCGCCTTCAGATATATACTTAACAAAGCTTACATAAAAAATATTCTGCAAAGTGTTCTCAACATCACCAATTCTCGCACTGCCTAAAACTATTTTAACACGTGAGCTATTCAGGCACTTACGCAAGCTCCTAATACGGTTCCAAGACCTCAACGTTACAGCTTTTACTTCTTTGGCTACCATGCCACTACGGTTCACAACCGTTAACAAACTACAATCTGTTCCTTACAACCCTCTCAGGGTTACAACAATACGTGGACTTTCAATCTCGGTGCCTATGACCCTCGACGGCCAAGGCTAAATCCAGACCTTCTCTGAGTGACCCAGGCCAACTGCCTCGCAATGACTCACAGCCTTACACACCTTCCAACTGGAATTGGCTGGAATGAAATTTTCGAGAAATACCCCGATTTTTATTTAGATAGCCAGAACATTTATTCTCAGTTAATCGCTTCTCTTGAACTTGGCCACTTAGATCTATCTTAATTTAACCTCGCTTTAAGGTTCCTTTGAAAGACTCGCATTTTGGTATCTTTTGTCATTTCGGAGACAGGATAGATGCGTAATATGGGTGTGTGTCCAGAACACATGTGATGCGCTGGTTTCCAACGATTACAATTTAACTGGTCTTAATTACCCAGATAACGATACAGAAGAGAATATTGCCTCTCTTACTATTGATCTGTTATCAGAGAGCGCATATGACGTTCAACAAGTGTGCCATAATGGACATTACATTTCATGCCTAATTAGCAGAGTTTGAATTATACATCAGTCTTCTGGGTCTGTCATATACCTATCTTTACGCTTTATATTTTAACCCAGGCAGAAATATTATCGAAAATATTTACACTTTCATACAACAAAATCGCAACTTTTAGCTATCACCTTGACAATGTACACTTAACAGCACCTTATCAAAGAGAAGAATGTCAAATTTGTCTGTAAAAGAATATGTTACACTGACGGCAAGTGCTCACTGCTGCCTGCACAGAAAGCAACAGCAACCTGCAGTGCACTAGACTGTTGACAGTTTGTTACAAATATTTATCCACGACTTGACAGCCCATACCACCAAAATAACTGTTCATTCAATATTCCAACACCATGTTACATTGAGTACACACCATTGTAAATCGACAAATGTTTGGTAGGCTTGACAATGCTTGTGACAGCAAAAGAATTCTAACATCTCACGGTGAAGTACTATTTATTTTCCCAATGCTATCCCTTAAACTATAGGTACAGCGGTTATCCGGTTGACAGCTTTTCCATCCAGTGAAGCCGATAACCGGATGCAAACCAGTTTTCCGACTAACCGTTTCAGCACTAGTATACCCTTTTTGGTAAATAATACCTTGGGGTACCATAATACTTTTTTTATATGGGACATACAAAATCTTCAAGTTTCCAAGATGATTAATTAGGGTTGGGGTGGAGTAAACCTGATTTGTCCCAACTGTGATGGCTGAAGTCTTGACTGATAAATATTCCCCCATGCCTTCAAGCCTTGATGATGCAGTTTAAATATTAGTCAGTTGGGATAATAGTTAAAAGATTCAAGATTTCTTAAAAAATTTATATGTATAACAAAATATGCATGTAGTAGTCGTGATGAACATCTTATTCAAATAACACTTAACATACCAGTATTCCAAATTGGCCATGCTTGGCTCCCTAGAGGCTGACTCAGGTATCCCAGTCCTATGGCTGTGTGTGTGGTCTTAACTCTTAACCCACTGAGTATTTTTCAAATATTTTTCACCAATTCTAGTCATGGCTGCTCTGAAGCAGCTATGACAAGATTTGATGAAAAATTCATCTAAATTTAACTCAAGAAATTGTTGGTAAAAAATCCATTCTATTTACTGGGTAAACTTTGGTTAAATGTGCCCAAATTATATTGATTTCAGTGTCAAGACATTTTATGGACAGGGCAGGAATATCCGCCAGCTGCATACAAAGAGTTAAGTCCAAGTATCAAATCTAGTCTTGTAAGAAAGTTCCAAATTGCTAGAAACAGCAAATCAATAACTAAGACTCCAATCAAGATAAAAATGTCCTTCCTGGAAAAATTATTGGGGGGGGGGGGGGGGGGGGAGCACCAGCACCCTTCTTTGTGAAGCCCCTAGTTAGAATCATTTCAAAATGGAGTCTAACAGCCCACTCAAAAGGAACATTTGCATGAGTATTTCATTCTCATTGAATAATTGAGACGAGGTGAGCGTGATCAAGCTCCATGCATTTTGCAAGCGAGTTGTATTTGGTGCTATTTTTTTCAAATCTGCAGTTTAATTGCTGTATATTTTCAGGAATTTAAGTAGGCATGATTTGAACTGATGAAAAATTCAATGAGGTGTTACATTAATAAATCATTAAAAGGTCTTCTCATATTTTTAGGGTTAAATTTTGTTATCAAATGCCTGGGTTATAACTCTGCTAGTTGACAGAGTATTGTTGTACTGGGAAGGAAAAACGGCTAGCAGAAGGCATAGAATTAACCCTTTACTTATCACACAATATCAAAATTTGTTATTTTAATTAGTCTTTTTTTCAAATTTTCAAAAACTTTTTCTGAAAACCGTATTATTTGACCCCTCATTGGAACAAACTTGTTCCATTGAGTGGTGAAATGATTCGGTTTTCTTGAAATTGTTTAAAAAAAAAATAATTTTTTTTCAACTACTCAAATTGTTAATTAATTACATGAGCAGATGTAGCCAATTCATTAGTTAAAGTGTTAAATTGAAAAAAAGACACACCGTTATCTGAAGTAAGAAAGGCCCAGGGCACTCCCTCCCCCCCCCCCACCCACCCTCCACTGTTGCATACCACCTCGATGTATACCAAATTTAATTGAAATCCATCAACGTTCTGCTGATATAGATTCGGATGGATGGATGGATGGATGGATGGATGGATGGATGATGGATGGATGGATGGATGGATGGATGGATGGATGGATGGATGGATGGATGGATGGATGGATGGATGGATGAACAGATGGATGGATGGATGGATGGATGGATGGATGGATGGATGGATGGATGGATGGATGGATGGATGGATGGATGGATGGATGGATGGATGGATGGATGGATGGATGGATGGATGGATGGATGGATGGACAGAGAGAGGGATAGACAGATGCATGTAATCCACTATACCGGTACCCTCCAATCTCTTCAAGAGTGGGGGTACAAAAATGCATTTAAATTCAAGTCTGGAAACAACAACTTGGGCTTCATAGGTATTTGACATTTATTGTTTTTGTTCATGGTATATTTGGCAACTGCATCTGCGTGATTTACCAGTTGTAATTCATAACTAAGATCACTGTCCAATTAACAACAAGGTGTTAAGACCATCATATATTCGCAAGAGCAATGTTGAGCTGGCACTATAAGTTGGTAATGATTTTACATTCTGTCATGGAGTACGCAGAATGGAATTTTCAATGTGAGGCTTAGTCTTTTGATTACTTTATTACCTGTATTTTTGGCATGTGGAAAATGAAAAAAATATTTGTACTCACATTGTTGCTTGTGTGTTCTGCTTATCATATGTAAATAATTTCTTTTACACTTTACCTAACAAATTGGCAGCATCCGTTCACATAATTTTCAAATTTAGCAGTTGAAAAAAATATCCTTTTCAAATGGTTTAACTGGTAGTGTGCTGGAAGCCCATATTTGGGCTTTGTTCTGAAGTGCAGGTACTTCAATTTAAAGGCTTCATATTCTGTTTTGCACTTCATTTTATCTTTAGATTGAAACTATTTTATCTGTATGGATTTCTTTGTGAAATTTGTTTTTAAATTGTAACAAAGAGAACACACGTGCACAAATTTTGTCAACCAAAAATAATTCAGCACTTTACCATTTTAACAAAAAAAACATACTATGTGACCCCTCATTGCAATAAGCTCATCAAGCTCATTCCAAAGAGGGGTTACATGATATGACTTTGTTGAAATTTTTTGAAAAATTTAAAAAAAAACAATAATTAAAATAATAAATTTTTATATTCCGTGAATTGGGTAAACGGGTAACAAAAAGGATAATTTACCATTTAAAAATAAGTTAGATGAATACATGAACATAGATCCTTGATGTGAATTAAAAAATATACCCCCTACATTTATGTTGGTCTATAAAATCTACCCTCTCCATCTCTCCCCATCCCTCCTCCTACAATTTATGTTTTCCAAGTCTTCAAGAAGTAATAAAAGGCCACCTGGCCATACATCCCCCCCAAAAAGTGCGCAATCTGAGTTATTTGAAAAAAAATAGAATTTTTTTAGGTCAAAAAGGGACATAACTCTGACAAAAAATGTCGGACCAAACCCCGATTTGTTTGTTATATTGATACACCTTCATACCAAATTTTATTTGAATCAGTCAACAACTAAAGTTATCATCGGGAAATCAAACAAATGAATTTTTGAAGTCAAAAAAGGGGCATAACTCTAGCAAGAATTGCCAAACTGCCCCCCATATGAAATTGACCTGTATTTTATGTTGATACACCTATATACCAAATTTCATTTGATTTCGCCAACTATAACTGAAGTTATCACCGGAAAACCAAAAAAATGAATTTTTGAAGTTGAAAAAAGGGGTATAACTCTGGCAAAAATTGTAAGACCACACCCCGATTTGAACTTGACCGTATTTTATGTTGATACACCTACAAATCCAATTTCATTTGATTTGGCCAACTCTTACTAAAGTTATCATTGGGAAACCAAAGTGGGATGGTCGCACGGATGCATGCACGCACAGACGCACAGACATACACTGGCTATTTTAATAATCCCCCCCCCACAAATTTTTTTTTTCGGGGGACCAAAAATAACTTTCATAGCAAGTGATCTTAAGAATCTGTTCAGTTAGTATCATCATTTGCTGGTGTTCATGGTAAGTTTCAGCATCCATGGTTCTACCACGACAGCAACACAAATATATGTCAAATTTAACCAAATTGAACCAATGCTGTCCACATTAAAGGACTTTCACCACAGGTGTTGGCTACCAGGTCCTATTTCACCAATAAAAGAGAACTGTTGATTACCAAAGCAAACAAACTCTATTCCACTTCCTGGGGCTCCAACAGGGAATGTACTGAATTGCTATCAGAGAGGTTATTTTAGGTATTTCTTTAGCTGAACTAGTTGAGTTCTGGAAGCCCATATTTGGGCCTTACTCTCAAGTGCAGGTATTTCAAATCAAAGGCTTCAAACTGGATGGCCTTCATATTATCTTTGAATACAAATTATTTAGTCTGTAGGGAATTTCCTTTTAATAATTTATGGGAGAGTGCCTAGAAGATATTTGTCTAGTATTGGGATGCTACCACAGAAATAATACTCAGATTTCCAGTGATGCAAACTAGGGAGTCCAAATATCAACCTAGGGACTTAACTTGAACAAACTTGAATCTGACCCCTTCCCCTCCACCCCGGGTGCTGTGTACCAATTATCAATAGATTGTAAATGGTGGATCTGAAGAAGGGGATTGTTTTAAGATCATTCGTCATATCACACTAAGTTAAAATTTGGGCACCCATAGGGGCTCAAAAGTGCCCCCCTCCCCCCTACAAGGTATACCAAATATCAAAAGATTCTGACTGTTAGTTTGTGAGAAGAAGAATTTGAGAATATTACCAATTTAGCACCATGTTAAAATTTGGGACCCCATAGAGAGTCAAAATATTAACTGAGGGACTTGCTTTCAACAAACTTGAATCTGACCCCCGTAAGGCTACTGTATACCCAATATCAATAGATTCTGAGTGGTGGATCTGAAAAAGAAGATTTTTAAACATTATGTCCCATATTGCACTATGTTAAAATTTGAGCTCCAAAAGAGATTATTAACCGATGGATTTGAGCTGAACAAATTTGAACCCAACCCCTGTAAGAATTTGAATACCATATATCAAAAGATTCTTACAAGTGTTTATGGAGAAGAGTTTTAAAGATTATTCCTCATATTGGACTAAGTTAAAACTCAGGCTTCATTAGGGAGCACAAATATACTATTAAACAAAAGTAGGGGATATTTGATAAAAGTGAGATATCTGAAGAAATATATTTATATTTTCATCAAAAAAACAGTTGAGGCATTGCACTGTGACATCTGTTGAATGAATTTACCACATTCAGACCTCAATACCTTGTAAATCCTCCTCGGTTTGCGAGACAAGCGCGGATCCATCGTGGCAAACTCCTCACCAAATGTCCAATATCAGCTTGACTGATGTTATTCAATTCTTCCTGCAGTGCAGCGGTGAGTTCCTGGACATAGGTAGGGGGCTGTTGGCATTTCTGTAGGCAACTGCCAAGCATATCCCAGACGTGTTCGATTGGTGAAAGGTCTGGACTTAGTGCTGACCAAGGCAGTGTTGTGATTTTCTGCTCTTGCAGGAACCCTGTAGTGACATGGGCCCTGTGTACTCTTGCATTATCTTTTTGGAATATGAATTGATGGCCATGACATCGCACAAATCACACCACATGAGCTGCTAAAATGTTGTTGTCACGGAAGTACTGCCCAGTGACATGATCTTGGTTGACATGTAATGCTGTTCTGTTCATGGTTACGCCTCCCCACACCATAACGAATCCAACACCAAAATGATTGTGCTGCCTAAGAGTTATGTCATGGTATCGTTTGTTCCGCCGCCACCGCCACACTCTGGTTTGGCTGTCATGGAAGTTGAGAGTGAACCTTGGTTCAACAAAAAACATGACATTGCTCCACTGACGATTGTCCCAGTGCTGTCGTATTCCACACAAATAATGCCTTGCTGCAATGTGATGTTCAGTGAAATGTGAAATTTTTCGAGGTCATCAAACGTACAAATTCCAGCTGTGTAGGTGATTTCAACTAGTCTGACCACTGACTCATACATCTGTTGCTCGGTGTAGCTGCCGTCCAATTTCTGAGGCACTATGATGGCAGTTGCATAATGCTGTGATTCAGATGAAATGATCCTGGTTAGCAGTTGTCGCCCTTGGAAAACCTGACCAATGTCTGTCATCAACATTGTCTGCCTGACGGTAGCCTGACAACCTGTTAATCACCGATTGAGTAATGCTGAGAATTTGAGCCACTGCAGTCTGTCTGTTGCCAGCTTCCAACAAGCGAACAGCAAGTAAACATTCGACACATGTCAGTCTTCGCATACCTCAAAAGTTACGTTTCGACCAGAAACTATTGATGAACAAGTTTATACCAAGAAAAGAATGATGAGACCTCCCAAAAGCCCGTTCTGTACAAATGAAAATTTTAAAACGTATCCCCAGACATTAACGTGGTGCTTGTGTGAAAAACCTGCACAAAGTTTTCATGGGCTGGTAACATTCTGATCCAGACTAAACTTGGTAACATATTGATGTGTCCAATCACGCATATCCAATACCATTTTCCGAAAATATCAACATCAGTTTGGATATCCCCTACTTTTGTTGAATAGTATATTTACCCAGGGACTTGGTTTGAACAAAATTAGATCTACCCTCCCTAAGAGTGCTGTATACCAAATATCAGAGGATTCTGACAGTGGATCTGAAGATTTGAAAAAATTATAATCCATATTGCAGTAAGTTAAAATTCGGGTCCCCATAGAAATAATGAAGGGGTTTTGTCTCAACTAGAAAGATTTCTTCATAATTATCAACAGTGATGTTATATTTTTGGGGATACTTTCTTTTTCACAACATTGCTTCCAAACTCATTTTGAGTTTTTGTAAAGTATGAAGGGGGTGGGGAGGTGTTGACTTCAAAAGGCTACATTAACCCTTTGAACCCCAGCGGCTGCATTTCCGGCCAGGAACTTCATACGTCATAACGTTAATATATTGGATGGCTGTTCAGTAAATATTGTGGGGTAGACCAATCAGTATTTTCAATGTGCAGCCTGAGGCTGCACATTGAAAATATTGATAGTGATTGGTCTACCCCAAATAATGAATATGGACTCTTCTAATTGCTGCCACTGAACAGGCATGGAAGATACCAGTGGAGTTCAAAGGGTTAAATTCTGTTTAGTCTGATTTGAAAAAGACTGGACATTATGCTATGCATCTCCCCTGGACTGATTGGATATTTTCCCATTAATTCTATGAGCACCTAAAACTTTGAAATGGCAGTTGAGATCTGGATCATCAACTGAAACTTATTTCATTTATTAATTGGACTGAATCTTCTTAATGAATTTTGATCCTTTTCAAGAGAAACAATTTAAATTTGAGAGCACTTTTAGCTTTGTTGCAAAACAAATGTTTTTCTCACCCCATTGGCACAGAGTAATCATGTGAATCTTGCAAGAGATTTTAGAACTCTCTGACAAAGGTATGGCTGATTTGATTACATCAGTGTTGCCAAAGGCCATTCCTTGATTGTTTCAACCTAATAAATTACCCCAAAGGGAGAAACAGGTATAAAGCTGCAACATTTATATTAATCTTTTATTATCTCTCTATCCACAACCAGGCAAAAGTATTAAATTTTCTGTAAAACTTCTGCATTTTTCATTTTCACTTTCCACCCAAAGGCTTAATTACCACTTCTAAGAGGCACCAAGTAATGTTATAGTTAACCCTAAAAAGCCTAAAGATTTTCATGCTTGTTTGCTGCACTTTGATAGTCTTCATCATATGGCTCTACAGTTGTTTCTAGGCAAATCTTGGCTGCATATATAGGCAGCAAAGACTTGTCTAGAAACAACTGCCAAGGTATACATGTACTTGTAATGTAAATTTGTTTTAAGTAAGTTATACAACTGATATTTAAGCCTCTCCCTGGCCAAATGGAGTGGGTAAGTGGGATGAACTCTCTAGTGGCAACTTCGTGCCCTCACTCTCCTCAAATACTACAAAGGGATCCTCAGTCTGCACGGAGTGTATGCATCTCTCTCCACACAAGGGACAGCCATTTTACATCCCCATCATAGCTGTGACAGTATCAGTACTCGATTACATGGTTTGCTCTTTATGGTAATGCAGCCTCATTTCTCCAATGACCCTATATGTACACAAACTATGCAAAAACATCACAAGGATGCTGATAACATTGAGTATTCACAGATAATGCATAAAATAACAAGAGGCCCCAAGGGGCCTGAGAGCACTCACTCACACTGACAACTATCAACCGAGGGTCCTGATGTGAACAAACTTGCATCTGCCCCATTAAGAAAACCATATACCAAATATCAAAACATCCTGATTGGTGGATTTGAAATTTTTTTTTTATAATTTGGGCTCACCTAGGGAGCTCAAATATGAACCCAGGCACTTGGCTTGAACAAACTTCAATCACCTCCCTAAGGATGCTGTATTCCAAATATCAAAAGATTCTGACTGCTGGATCTGAAGAAAAATATTCTAAAGAAATATTCCTCATGTTTAACTAAGTTATAATTCGGCCTCCCACAGAGAGCCCAAATATGAACCCAGGGACTTGGCTTTAGCAAATTTGAATCTCACCTCCCTTATGATACAGTATACCAAATATCAAAAGATTCTTACTGGTGGATGTGAAGAAGAAGATTTTTAAAGAATGTTTCTCATATTGAACTAAGTTACAATTTGGGCTCCCACAGGGAGTTCAAATATGTACCCAGAGACTTGGCTTGAAGAAACTTGAAGCTCACCTCCCTAAAGATGCTGCATACCAAATATCAAAAGATTCTGATTGGTGAATTTAAAGGAGAAGATTTTTAAAGAAAATTCCTCATATTGAACTAAGTTTTAATTCGGGCTCCCACAGGGAACCCAAATATGAAACCGGTGACTTGGTCTGAACAAACTATACCAAATATCAAAACATTCTGACAGGTGAACCTGAAAATGTTTTTTAAAAATATTCCTCATATTGAATAAAGTTATAATTTGGGCTCCCATAGGGACTTGGCCTGAACAAACTTTAATCTCACCTCCCCGAGGATGCAGTATTGCAAATATCAAAAGATTTTGACTACTGGATCTGAAGAAAAATATTTTTTTAAAATATTCATGTTGAACTAATTTATAATTCGGGCTCCCACAGGGAGCCTAAATATGAACCCAGGGACTTAGCTTTAACAAATTTGAATCTCACCTCTCTAGCAATACAATATACCAAATATCAAAAGATTCTTACTGGTGGATGTGAAGAAGAAGATTTTTAAAGAATGTTCCTCATATTCAACTATGTTACAATTCAGGCTCCCACAGGGAGCCCAAATATGAACCCAGAGATTTGGCTTGAACAAACCTGAATCTCACCCCTAAGGATGCTGCATACCAAATATCAAAAGATTTTAATTGGTGGATTTGAAAAAGAAGATTTTTAAAGAATATTTCTCATACTGCACTAATTTACACTTTTGGGCTCCCAAAGAGAGCCCAAATATGGACCAAGGGATTTGATTTCAACAAACCTGTGAAACAATCTTCCAAAGATGTTATATGTGAAATTTAAAAGCTTTTGGAGCAGCGGTTTGGGAGAAGAAGAGATTTAAATGTTTTCCCCATTACCCACAGTGTCAAAAAAAGTCCTGAAAAAGTACCCTATTATAAAACCGATAGCAATTGTTTTGGAGCATTCCATTCTGTTGGTCCTAAGGAAGCTTCACACCAAATAAGAATTCTCTGTGCTCTGTAGATTTGGAGATATAGGCTTTTGAATTTTTTTTCTATTTTTAGCTCCCGTGTTTCCCCTGGGTATTTTGAAAAAAATTTTGGGCCTAAATCAAGTACTTATGACCCATTAGTACTTCAAATAAAATTTGGTTCAAATCAGCCTCCCTTAATGATGACAAATCTTCCCCCTCGAACTTCTCTTGAATAAACTTGAGTCTACACCTCAAAACGAAGCTGTATACCAAATATCAAGTCTCAGCTATAGCTGGTTCATGACAAGAAGATTTGTAAAAAAAATTGGGGTATTTTGACCCCACCTCCTCCTCAATAAGAGCAGAAACCCAATTTGAAGAAAAACCCACATGCCCCTATATAACCACTACTCATGTGACATTTCATTAAAATGGGGCCAGTGGTTTGGATGAAAAAGACCCAAACACCATCTTCACGACGGACAAAAGTGATCAAAATAGCTCACCCTGACTTTCAGTCAGGTGAGCAAAAAATAAAGTCAGATGAGCTAAAAATGTAGTCTTCCCAAACCAGTCATTTTGAACAACCTAGACTCCCCTACAATACTACTGAAACCATTAAATTGGGACAAGACAGTCCACTGCCAAAACACCTGATTTTTTTTTTTTTTTTGGGGGGGGGGGGGGGGGGGGGGGGGCAAGGGGCAATATGCCTTCCAATTTTGGGAGGGAAAATCATCCAATGCAACAAAGGGTAACCAGTCTCCTTAGCTTATTGTCCACTCGGCCTAAATAGAGTCCACATAGCCTAAGAAGTAAGTCCACTTGGTTCAAGGGTAAGTGCACTCAGCTCAAGTTGAGAGTCTACTCGGGTCAAGGGAAGAGTCTACTTATGTGACACGAGTTTCAACCCACAAATGCTGGAGAACATTGATAGCTGGCAGTGGAAACACTGAGGAACTGGAGAGTTTATGCAGATATATTGACTAGAGGTGTGACTGCCCCAGATGGGCCTGTCAATACCCTCAGCCACCCCCACTGCTATGATTATTCTAAGACAAAGAGGGACACAACTCTGGTAAAAAAAAAGTCTGATCAAAACTATAATCGCAGGTGCACAGGTTCCCATTGTAGTGAACATCCATACCAAGTTTAAAAGGAATCGGCCCATAAACATGAGAAAATCTCTGGACAAAATTCAGGCATTCTAAGATGAAAAGGGACATAACTCTGGCAAAAAGAGCCTGATCAAAATTATAATCACTGGTGCACAGGTTCCTATCATAGTGAACATTCATACCAAGTTTCAAAGGAATTGACCCACAAGCAACCAAGAAAATCTCCAGACAAAATTAATTATTCTAAGACAAGAAGGGGCATAACTGTGGCAAAAAAAGTCTGATCAAAACTATAATCGCTGATGCACAGGTTCCCATGGTAGTAAATACCCATACCAAGTTTCAAAGGAATCGACTCATGAATATCTGAGAAAATCTCTGGACAAAATTATAGCATTCTGAGAAAGTGAAAAAGGGGCATAACTCTGGCAAAAATAATCCGACCAGAACTATAATTGTAGGTGCACAGGTTCCCATGGTGGTGAAAATTCATACCAAATTTTCATGTTTCTCAGTAACATTTCTTCCTATTATTGACCTCAGTGCTAGTGACATATGTCATTCATTCTCTCTGCACTAATGTTCCTCTCTGAATTAGCTAGGAAAATTCGCTGTAATCGCATTTGACCAGCCCCTGTTTTGGAAGGAATCAATGTTAAAATGTGAATATGATGATCTTAATGATATCTGTTTGCTTCTTGGCAGATTTCACACTGTCATGAATCTTCTTGGATTGACTGGAACTCTCATAGATGGATCAGGGCTCCGCGAAATTCTGGAACATTTATAAAAATGCACTAACACACATAATCACCAGGAAAGCTTATTCAAGGGCTATCAGTGCACATATGCTCATTGATACCGCACTGTCTAATTAGCTCATAAAAGAAACATTTCTGAATTAGTCTGATGGCTCGATAAATCAACAATTGATCAAGCTAACTTGTGTATATGATGATGTGATAAGTGGAGAACTCAGAATTTCTGATATACCTTCAATGAAGCCTCTAGTGGAAATCACAACTTTGTTATCAGCAATGAGAGCTGATCTTGAAAACATTTTGAAAACTAGTCAGTTGTGGTTCCAGTATCAGGATATGGTTTCAACAATTCGCAAACTCATATCATCTGATCGCATAGGCTCTTTTGAATTACAATTAGAAGCACTACGTGACTGTTTACCTATTTTTGCAGCAGCAGGACACCACAATTATCTAAGTGAGCTTATCTGTATTTACAATGTTAGAGTTGAAAGAGACACATCCTGTAGTATACGATCAATTTAAGAAGTGTCGACATGTAGTTTGACATACTGATGGTTATTGGGCTGGATTGCCTCCAGACGTAAGGCAATATTAATGAGGTCCCTGAAAACAACCGGAGGCTTGACACATGGCACCGGGATAAGTGAAATGCAACAAGCAGTCTGGCTTTTCTCTCTGAGCATATGGGCATATAACCTGGCAATACAAAAGTTAACTGAGACTCTGTATGAAACCAGCGACCAGCATAAAGATGCCATGCATTCACGATTAGCCTGTGACAAGAGCGATGTAGATTCATCTTTTAGAAACATCATAACAGGTGACAATGCCAATCACGGTGCAAATGTCCATGAAGTTCTGTCTGTTGGAGATGAAGTAGTTGACAAGATGAAAGACCAAAATGTGTTTAATTATACACACAAACGTAGCAGCTGGGCCATAACACTTCGTAGTGATTTTTCAGTTTTTTTTTCAGTTTCCATTAAGGGTGATGTTAAAATAGATCTCGCACTACTTTTCCAAAGGCTGTATGTTTTAGCCAGTTCAGTTCTGCACAGATAAATATGGAAGACACTTTGCGTTATGAACCCTGTGGATATCCGCCTTCACTTTTTGAATCGCCAACTCTACTTTGTCGTGCCGACAAACCTAGCATATCTAAAGCTATTACAAATTAAATATCAGAAATATCTGATGAAAAAAAAATCAACCAAGATCAACCAGCAATTGATTCGAGAGGATACAGATCTTTTTGATTTTATTGTTATATTGGGCAACTCAGAGTGAAATTCAACACAAACTTTTATACCACAGTGATATCAAAAGACTGAAGTCTTCTAAATGTAATACAATATATGACATTCAAGCTATTAGTGAATCACTGGGTGAAGACCCATGTAAGCAGTTGTTGTTCCTCCACTCCTTTACGGGTTGTGATACCACCTCTAGAATATTTGAAATTTCTAAGAATATGGTATTCAAGAAATTTAATTAAGGATCGTTCTTTTAAGTATTCTCTCTGACAAATTCATTTCTCCCGATCAGTCTGCTTGCAATATTGAATACATTGGTGCAGATATAATGGTGAATCTTTTTCATGGGAAATGAACTCGGTAAATGTCGAACCAGATTTTAGTTGAAAACGTCACGTCAGCGAAATTGTTTGTGAAACCAGAACTCCTTCCACCTACACATGCAGCTAGTGCTCAACTCAAGTGGGATTGGATGTTGTCAGAATCTGGGAAATACTTCCCTGTTACCACCGACCTACCACCAGCACTGCAATGCTTGCTGAAAGTTGTACACTGGTTGCGCTACCATTTGTTGTGGTTGTCCAAAGAGTGGTTTGGAATGTACCAGAGCTTGTGGGCGATGTCAAGAAACTAACTGTGACAACACACTAAACATCATCTCTCAGGAGAATGATAACTCAGATGATTAATTATGTTGATTACAGTAATGAATTTATGATAGAAATATGTTGAAAACATGTTTTGTTTAAGTAGAGCCATTTTGAATGATTCCAATTTTCACTTGTTTTTTGTTTATGTCCATACCCTTCTGCCAAAATTAACACCTTTTTAGATGGTCCCATCGGTTTGGGTTTTGAAATGCACCTTAGTTAAGATACATCAACACAAAACATGCTGAGGTGTTTGAAGACAACTTCCACATAGAGCAATCATGATTGAGATTCCAATTTTCACTCATTCGTTTACATTTTCCTGTTCTTCTGCCCCAAAATAGCCATTTTTTTCTTGATGTTATTAATATGTATTTCTCTATTTCTTTGGGAAGACATTCTATAATGATAAAATAACATAAACAAATAGCTTTTGTTCATGTTGAGCCGTTCAGAATGATACCAATTTTCACTTGTTTTTCACCAGATTTTCTGCTTTTTACCCCAAAATAACACTTTTCCCATGGACATATCGATGGGAGTTTTCTTATGTTGTAAAGGGTGAATTGCTGAATACAAATCCGTTGGAAGAAATTGTGCTGCAATTTTTTCTAGCTTAGGTGTATTTTAAGTGTAGAGTGACTGGACTTTCATGAGTAATAAAAGTGTTTAAAAGTTTTAATGTTGTCATTCTCAGTCAATACTGTTTGTTGATGGAAGTAAATGAATGCTCATAATAGGTGTTTTTTCTGTTTTTGGGTTTGTTTTGTTTCTTCTGTGGGGGGGGGGGGGGAGGATGGTTGTTTTGGTCTAAGCAGACTCTTACTTTAGGCCGAATGGACTCTTATGTGGGCTGTGTGGTATGAGAAGATTTTGGGTCGACTGGACACTGAATCTCATAAAGTCTCTGACATTCCCAGCGACTTAATCTGGGTGCATATTGACTAATACCTTTGAAACGTGATGAAAATTTGATTAGAATGTCCCTTCAACTTGTGCAAAAACAAACAGCTTGTCTTATTAATGAGTTTATATGGTTGAATACACAAAATGGCTTGAAGCATGTTTTCTGTAACAGAATGATGTTTTTCAATTCAGTACATGCAACAAAACAAGAATGTGACTCTTTAAAAGGAAGCATGTGCACATGCTCAATGTTAACTTTGTTTGTGGCCATTAGAACTGCTGTATTGCTTACTATAGAAAATTTGCATGGCTTTCCCCCTCATTTTTGTCAGCTGAAGTATTTAATTTGTTCATGATGTCAAAATGACAAAACTGCAGTCAGCATCACTGGGGTTTTACAGACTTTATCAAGTTGAAATTGAGGAATTGAAACATTTTTATACGAAGAGATTTTCAAACTGATACTGTTCAGCCCACTTAATTGGATATCTCTTAACTGAATAACTCTGTTACTTGAATATAATTTCCCAACACAAAACCATTTACCATAACTCCAGCACAAATTCGATCTGTTATTTGAATATTGGTTATAGAGTAATCTCCTGTTAATTGAATAAAAAATCTTGTAATTTGTCGAGAAATCTAAATTTTATAGTAAATTTCCTTTCTTATTATACCTACCACAATTGTTTACTACAGGCTTGCACTACAGTGGAAGTCCCTAACTCGGATAATATACTCTCTATTTTTGTCATTCCCAAGCAATTTGGGAAAGAAAAGTGGTGCAAAAGCACCAAGAAAAAATAAGCCAAAACTGGGTCGAGAGCAACCGGTGCAGACCCAGTACGGGACGCTCTCTCCCAAGTACAACTCCACGACTTCCATTGCCAGTGCGCATATACATCGCTAAAGACTCATTCTTTTTGAATCCGCCAACGTTAGAGTTATGTGATCAGCGGGGAGGAAGGATTCTTACCCGTATAAGAAGACGGGAGGGCCTCCATATAAACAATTGTGGTAGGTATAACAAGAAAGGAAATTTACTATAAAATTTAGATTTCTTATCAACCTACTCACAATTGTTTACTACAGGCTGAATAGACAATAGGCTGGAGGGAATCGCATAACCAACCCACACATAACCCCAGTGCACTGGAACCGTGAAGCAGAAGGAAGAAGTCCCGAGGCTTATCAACCATAACGTCACAATCATTGGTAAAAGACAATGAAAGGAGACATATGAGTCTGTGTGACACACAGACAGAAAAGGGCAGTAACAGCGCAAGGCTGAAACTGACCTTCAAGAAACCTAATGGATAGGACAGACAACAGCCTGAGCAGAAGAAAGAGGACCCAAGGCAAAAAGGTCCTCCGACTGCTCCTGCAACTGACGCAGATAGAAGGTGGAGAAAGTAGAGGCATTTCTCCAGTAGGCTGCTTGCATAACATCCGACAACTTGACAGAATTAGAATAAGCCCAAGAGGTAGACAATGCACGCACCTCGTGGGCAGAAATATGATGGTAATACAATCGCCAGCTGCTAAACGACCGTAAGCCGTACGAATAGCAAGACAAATCCATCGAGAAATGGATTGAGGAGAGATCTTCTGTCGACCAGGAATAAGAGACAGAAAAAAACGTTTCCTGCCTTTCCGTATGAATCGTGTCCGATCGAGAAAAATGCGAATAGCACAGACCAGACAGAGCAAAGGGCGATTACCTTCAACAGAAGGAAGAGCCCTGATACAGATAGGAGGTGGAGTAGTATCTGGTAACTGATTCTTAGCCAGAAAAGAGCAATCAGTGGTAAAAGTAACACTGTTGGGAGAGCTCCTAAAAAAGGCCGGGTCAACCGAGAGGGCGTGAAGCTCACTAACCCGTCTGGCAGAAGCAAACGCCATCAGAAACGCTGTCTTATATGTGAGAAAATGCATATCCATCTGGGATAAAGGTTCGAACGGCGCCCCCCCCCCCCCTCCCACAAGCAAAGCAGCACGAAAGATTCCATCGTGGGGTAAGCTGCAAAGTCTGAGGCCTTTTCAAAGAAAAGTGCCGAACAAGCTTGGAGAGGTAAGGATTAGTGCCGATACGACGCTTCCCCACATAAGAAAAAGTCTCTGAAAGCATGGACATGTAACCCTTGATGGTAACAGGCTGGAGACCACAAGATCAAACAGATATACCAGAAACTCCGCAACCTGTGAAATCGAAGGATTGGCATAATCAACAGAGTGATCAGCACACCATCGACAGAAGACCTTCCACTTAGCTGCATGAGCTAAACCAGTGGAGTGCCTCCTCCTTGAAGAAGAAATGCACTCCACTGCTCGTCTTGAAAAACCTCTACAGAGGAGACAGGACCTGACAAAAGATATGCATGAAGGCACAATGAAGTCGGGTCGACGTGAAACCTCCTCGGGTGACCTTGGCAAACAAGGTCGCGACGTAAAGGGAGATGTGCCGGAACCGCCGCCATCAGCAAGCGGAGCTGATTGATCTACACCCGCTGAGGCGACAGGGGAGCGATCAGAATGATTCGACAACTGCAGGTTCAAATTTTGGCTAGAACCTGAGGCAGAATCGGAACCGGCGGGTGGACATCCTGAGCGAGCAGTAGAAGATCCCGAGCCAATTCCTACATCGGAACCGAGTGCGTGCCGCCCTGGTTCCGAATGTAAGCAACCACTGTCGAATTGAAGGACCTGGCGATTCGACAGGTGAGGGATCCACTGCCTGACACTCAGATGAAGAGCAAGAAGCTCCTTCAGGTTGATGTGTAGAGCTGCCTGATCCTGGTCCCACATCCCGTGGAGAGAAAGACCTAGAGGATCCAACTTCGGACCCCATCTGAGATCGCTGGCATCTGCCATCAGAATGCGATTGGACGTGGGTAAGTCCAATGGAACACCCTGCGTAATCCACTGGACATCTGTCCAGGGGAGAAGGTGAGGATAAAAAGATTTCGGAAACTGAAGCACCAGATCCAGAGAATCTACATTCGGTCTCCAACGACTGAGCAGAAAGTGTTGGAGAGGTCTGACACCCAGCCGACCTAGAGGAATGAGATCCATCACTGAACCGCAGAGACCGATCAGCCGGAGAAAACTCCGAGCTGTCGCGGACGTGGACTGGGACAGAGTCAGAGCAAAAGCTGAGAGAATCACAGCCTTGGCCTGGGGAACCGCTACCAAATTGAATTGGGTTTGGAAAGCCATCCCCAGATGACAAAACGACTGAGAAGGAACCAGGTCCGACTTCTCCTCGTTGACTCTGAATCCTAGCAACGTTAGCAAGCTCAACAGAGTGGTGACATCCGACTCCAGTAAGGCAGCATTGGAATGCCTCTGGAGGATATCGTCCTGATATGCCAAAGTAGTCACCCTGGACTGTGTGCGATGGAAAGCTATCACATGCGACATCAGTCTGGTGAAGGCCCAAGGAGCCAGGTTGAGGCCGAAAGGCATGGCCTTGAACTGGTAAACTCGCCCCAGAAAAGCGAACCTGAGAAACTTCCGTGACGCCCGATGCATCGGAATGTGAAAGTAAGCATCTCGCAGGTCGATGCTGGCAGCGAAATCTCCCTGGTGAATTGAACGGCGGACCGACCTGAAGGTCTCCATGCTGAACTTGGGAGCAATGATAGACTGGTTCAGGATACTCAGATCGATAACCGGTCGGAGTCGGCCGTCCTTCTTCGGCACCAAGAACAGGCGGGAATAGAAACCCACTGACTGAATGTTCTTGACGACCTTGATCGCCCCCTTTGCCAGGAGATTGTCTATCTCCGTGGACAAAAGTTCCTGACGTAAAACGTCTGAAGAAACTGGGGTTGGAAGAGGCACCCTGGACAGAGTGGGGTGTCTTCGGAAGGATTTTCGCAGGCCGGACCGAACAACATCTAACACCCACAGATCGGATGTGATGGTGGCCCAATGGTCTGCGAACTCTGCTATCCTTCCTCCAACCTGGGACGAGTCGAGGTGAGGACCTTCATTTCGAGCCCCGCGAGAGGAGAAACCACCTCCTCTACTGAATGAAGACTCCAGAGACTTCCCTCTAGTCTGTCGACCCTTACCCTTACCCCTTGAGTAAGAAGTAGAAGCGGTGGCAGAAGGACCAGCCTTTTGCTTCACAGAGGAAGCAGAAGGATACTTGTTAGGCTTGGAACGGCCTCTGCCTCCCCTAAAAGGCTGATCAAGCTGACGAAACAGCAGCTGATCGTTGGAATGACGTAGGACGTCATCCCGGACCATAGACACAGAACCATGGAAAAGTTGCAGACCTGCCAAAGAAGCAGATTGAAGAGCAGCGCGCTGCTCCTCAGGAAGGGATTGTACTGTGTCCAGCACAGCGTCCCTTCGAACTAATTCCAGATTAGCCATGTTACAGGCATGCATGTGAGAAAGATGCATGAGTGCCTTGGACAGCACACACAAAGGAGCCTGTACCTCGTCAAACTTATCTGGAGGCAGATAAGCAGCTAAAGCTGAGACGACATGATCTGCGAGAGAAAGCATGCCAAGCATCTCTCTCGATAAGCCCAACGTGGACTCCAGAGTCGTCATTGGAATGACGGCAGACTTGGGCTTGGAAAGCCCGAGGGAATTGGAGTCCTGATCCAGAACCGTCAAAGTCTGGCAGACTGACGGATTGGTGGAATCGTAGGAACGATAACGCATAGGAGGCAAAAAGGTGTCAAACCTGGTGAAGAACGGAGCCTTCATAGCCTTGGAACTCAGCTTGGAGTCCAATGCTGAAAATGCTTCAACCACCTGTACCAACTGGCACGGTCGAAGGCGCCCAGAAGCAGGTTGCTCCATAGGCTGTAGGCACGCGACCGATGATCGCGGCCGGGCTGACACTGGCGGCTGGTTAGCTGGTTTGAGATCAGGCAGAAAGCCAAACACAAAGTCAAGAGCTTTCCCCAAGTCCGAAGACTGCTGGCCCTCGACCTCAAGCATGTCGGACTCCTCCCCAGAGTCGGAAGACACATAGTCCATCGTGGGCAAACCAGCCGACGCCTCCCATGGTGTTGGAACACCAGGGGAATCAGAAACCAACCTGTTTCCAATCCCGGGAGGCAGCGCCATAGGAGGTGCCTGGAAACCACTCACTGCCTCGCTGGAAGCAACAGGAAGGCTCTTGGACAGAACCTGAGTGAGTAAGGAGAGGGCCTCCCTAAGTACACTGCCCGAACTGGCCGGTTCGACAGGGGAGCGAACCGGCAAAGTGGCTTCACCTCTGACCCTCTTAACCAGCGAAGGGTCACGATCCTCCAAAACACCCGACTCGGGACGACGGGCGGCAGCCGAAACGTTTGAAGGCAGACGTGTATAGGGGTATAAAGCACCCCGAGGATCAATATAGCGAGAACTCATGAGAGTCACCGCAGACCTCTGCGGGGCAGAAGGTCCAGGCTGCACAAAAGGCGTTGGTCCCCCAAAACTGGTCGTGTGGCCAGAATGAGTGGACGGAAACGCCACGGAGTTCATAGTGTCCCCACTAAGAACATCCGAATCCAATGACACAACTGTGGTGCTCGACGGCGTAGAGACCACAGTGGTGGGTTCGGCCGGCAGCCCCTTCCAACTTCGCCGAGTTGAAGTCAGGGAAGGCTGAGGCCGATATCCCATGTCTACACTACCAGACATCCCTGCAGTCCCCTGCAGGGAAAAGCCGAGGCCAGCTGAAACTGACGACGAAGCAGACGGACCAGCAGTAATAGTAGATACGTCGGGAGTCGTTGAGGTTGGTGGAATAGTGGAGAGAGCACCCCTGCTCGGCTCCGAAGGAGGAGTCACAACCCTAGTGACATCCTCAGATGTCGACTGGAGGGGGACCGTAGTCCCAGAACCAGGCACCTCTTCACCAGAACACTCAATGGCTCTCGCAGTATCCACTACAGGAAAAGACTGCACATCCCCCACAGAGGAGGAATAACTCTCACCAGACATGGTCGGCTTGGGAGCCCCTGAATGACCGTGTTCTCCTTTCCCACGGGAGCGGGAGGTATGGCCACGAGAACGCACTACACGGTTCACTGACGCCCAGAAAGTGGATGACCAAGATCCACAGAGACCACATGGCCGCTCGGCCGAACACACATTACATGAGGAGCATGAAGCATGTGAATCGTCCACATGCTTTGGAAGCAGACATTGCCCACAAGGAATAGTCCTGGGCATGATAGAGGTGAGAGGAGCAAAGAAGGTGAAATCAGATGAGAACAGAAGAACGCCCCCAAAGAAGAGAGAAAGGTGACAGAAATTTAGACCCCAGACGGTCGACCGGGAACCACACAACAGGATGACCACTCTCAAAGGAGAGAAGAAAAACTGCAGAAGCGGTACCCCGCTGACACCTAACTATAACACACTTAGAAAAATTAGCAATTTAAGCATTTACAATAATTGTGAAAATAATTGAAGTCTGAACCACATGGCACACGAAATTCGTGCGCGACTCGAGAAAGAACATATAAAAAACATTATGGAAATAATTGTAAGAGAATATAATAAATAAACTGTTCCTGAGAATACAAAAGGGTACTTGGATCCACTATGAAGCAGGAAACATCAATCAACGAGTTGGATGAACACTGATAAGAGTGCAGAACATCTCGTCACATGGCGGGCGAAAAAAGAATGAGTCTTTAGCGACGTATATGCACACTGGCAACGGAAGTCGTGGAGTTGTACTTGGGAGAGAGCGTCCCATCCTGGGTCTGCGCCGGTTGCTCTCGACCCAGTTTTGGCTTATTTTTTCTTGGTGCTTTTGCACCACTTTTCTTTCCCAAATTGCTTGGGAAAGACAAAAATAGAGAGTATATTATCCGAGTTAGGGACTTCCACTGTAGTGCAAGCCTGTAGTAAACAACTGTGAGTAGGTTGATAAGAAATTACCCTGACTCTTTCCAGTATTCCTTTGTTTATAGACCTATTTAGCCTCTGTACATTCAATACAGACATTTAATCTATTATATCTTGTTTGACAGACCTCATGGAGCTCTGTCAAACAAGATATAACAGAGTAAATGCTAAGTTTATATCTAGAATACAGGAAAGTGACACAATCCCTGTTAATTGAATACTTCTGTTAATTGAATAATTTCCATTGACAAACTGGCTATTCAATTAACAGGGTTCCACTGTAATAGTAAATCCTTCTCAATATTAAATTGTTTTTTATCAGATACACGTACATATTAAAAATCTTTTATTTGAGGTTGGATGACCAATTTTTTTAGAAAGAGGTATTTGGAAGAAGTGAAAATGATTGTGGCTATTGTGTGCAATGGCATAATATGCTGCCACCAAGCTTCTTCAAAACAACACTTGCGATGGCAAAGGCAAATGCCATCACTTACTTCGAGGTCAGCCCATCTCCCTTCCAAGTACGTGCTGAATTTGCAGCATTTGGGCTGAGTGTCTACCATTTTTGTCAGGGCCACAAAGAAACCCTTCCTATTTTGAGTTTGAGGCAGGAAATCAAACAAATCTAAAAATTTGGTAACTTTGCAATTGCTTCAGTATGCTATACTGGTATCTGCTCAATACCGATCCTGTACTGAATTTTCAGGATACCATCCATCTCTATTACGCAACAACATTAATTCATTTCTTACTTCTGAACTCATTGTCTGTTAGTTTTGTTTGTTTATTGGTCTTTAACAATACTTTTGACAGCCAAGGTTATATCATGTCTGATAGTTTTAAGGGTGGCAGAAGCTGAAATACCCAGAGAGCACCACTGAGCAACAACAAGAAACTGACTCTTCAACTTACCAAGTCTGCACAAGCAAGTAGAGTTAGTAGTGGGTGAAGGCAAGTGCACCATCAATGTGCAGTCGGCCTCAATACACAATGCCACTGTGCCCCACATGAGGAGTAAAAGTGTCTTGTCTAAGGACACAACATAGTTTCCGATGGTAAGTATCAAACTGTCAACATGATGGGGGAGAAGGTGAGGATAAAAAAGTCCAATGGTCTACCACTGAGCCACCACACTCCCTTCTTAACTTATTACTTAACATGACAAGAAGATGACTTGTGAAATAACTAAAAAACATTTAATTTTTGGTCTCATAAATATTGATTATGAGCCCTCACTGGAACGAGCTCATTCTAATGAGGGGTCATAAGCTGTGTTTTGGAAGCAAAAATTGAAGAAATAATAAAATTTGAAAGGCAAATTTTGTGAATATTACAGGTCAAAATAGCTGTTCTTTTAGGTAAAGGGCTAAAATGGGTATAGATGTGAAAAACTTGTAGTCATGAATGGTTTTGTGGGTTTCCAAGAGTTTATTTTTCATGCGTACTGTCAAAACATAATTTTTTGGCTGATCCTCATTAGCTACAAAGTCAGTTAACAAACCACGTTAATTATTTCCTGTTTGATCTGGTTTGATGGGTAATTATTTCCTTTTTAATGACAGAGAGATTGAGCATCTTTGATACTAAGTCAGAAAAAAACACTGCCATACAGGGATCAATAGAGGAAGAGTTAAAAGCATTGCTGAGTATTTTTTTAGGCTGAACACTAAGCAGATACAACTACATTGTATGGTAAAAGGTTAACTTCATTTCACTTAACCCTCTGCACTCTGAAATTGACATATTAAAATTTCAGCCTGACAGATTTTCCCATTTATTTATTGGGGTTTAACAAAACTTTTGACAGCCAGGGTCTCCTTGTGTCAGGCAGTTTTACAAGTGGAGGAAGCCAGAGTTCCCGAAGAAAACCACCGAACAATGGCGAGCAACTTTCAGACTCCCCAACATATTAACTACACACAAACAGGGTTAGCATTGGTTCAAGACAAGTGCCCCATTGACAAGCATTACGCCTTAGTACACAAAACCACCATGCCCTAACGTGGACAATTGGAATTAAGTATATGGGTAGGGTACAGCATTAACTGGTTGAGTGCTAGAAGCCACTATCATGGCTCTATTGAAAAGTTCTGGAAACCACTTTATTGGCTTTCTACAATGTATACATTAGCTTGATGTTTGTTCAGCAGTAGAAGAAAAAATTTATATAAAATTGTTTGGTCATAATTTATTGTAGAGTGCCTGTTGGCACTCTTCAATAAACTGTAACAAAACAATTATTTATGAACAAAAGCTTGCTACACTAAGGCTACTCTTGCTGGTAGTGTGGTATCCTTGAAAAAAAATAGAATTTTTAGTAAATTTTTGTTTCTTAATATACCTACCACAATTGTTTACAATTGGCTGCAACGTAAGTGCAAGCCCTACTTCGGAACTAACTCAAGCTTAAGAAACTTTTCCAAACAAGCTGAAAAAGTAATAGAATGCAAAAGCACGAAAAAGATCGAAAAAGGGTCGAGCGATACCGGCGCTCGACATTACAGGTACTCTCTCTGCTCACCTCTTGCATTTAGCGAGCGCATGCGCAACAACCGTGACGTCAATTCCGTATTTCTACATACGAGAAGTTTGTGATTTAGTGGAGAGGCATCAATATCAAAGATATCCCCAAGGAGGGTGAGCCTCCGGTAAACAATTGTGGTAGGTATGTTAAGAAACAAAATTTACTAAAAAATTTTAATTTCTTTTCAACCTACTCACAATTGTTTATAATTGGCTGAATAAACAATAGGAGGTGAATCACATAACCAATACCAACAAGAGCAGCAGAAAGAAAAGCAAGGAGGGCAGATAATAATAGTGAAACCTGTAATGAAGATAGAGAGAAGGCACCTGAGAAGAACAAGGCCGAGCGAAGCACAAACCCGATAAAAACAAATTTAACGAGGGTGCACAACAGCCTGAGCAGCAACGAGAGGGCCTAAAGAATAAAGGCCATCAGATTGCTGCTGTAGGTGGTGGAGATAAAAGGAGGAGAAGGTAGAAGCATTCCTCCAGTAAGCCTCATTCATAACATCCCAGAGCGAAACAGAATTGGCGAACGCCCAGGATGTAGAAATGGCACGAACCTTATGAGCATTAAACCAGATCGAAACATGATCCGAAGCAGACAAGCTGGAATAAGCCAGCTTGATTGCAAGACAGATCCACCTGGAAATAGAATGGGAAGAGATAGTCTGTCTCCTAGGAATGAGAGACAGAAAAAATCTCTTCCAACCCCTCCGAATGAACTGAGTACGATTAATGTAAGTCTTGATCGCACGAACAGGACAAAGAAGAGGCCTCTGGCCATCGACAGCAGGGAGAGCCCGAATGCAGATGGGAAGAGGTACCAAACCAGGAAGTTGTTTCTTGGCCAGAAAAGAGCAATCAGTAGTGAAGGTGACACTGTTAGCCTCATTTCTGAAGAAAGCAGAATCAACAGATAGCGCATGAAGCTCACTGACACAGCGAGCAGAAGCAAATGCTAGAAGGAAAGCCGTCTTATTGGTGAGAAAACGCATATCGGTCTCAGATAAAGGCTCGAATGGCGCCCCCTCCAAACAGTGCAACACCCATGCCTAGTTCCACTTGGGTGTAAGACACAAAACTCGAGGCCTCTTCAAAGAAAAGTGCCGAATGAGTTTGGAGAGAAAAAGATTACGACCGATGCACCACTTTCCCACATAAGAGAAAGTATCAGACAGCATAAACCGATAGCCCTTAATTGTAATAGTCTGGAGGCCCTTGGAGTCAAAAAGGTATACCAGAAAATCCACAATTTGAGCGACTGACGTATCACGGTAATCCACATTTTGATCTGTACACCAGCGGCAGAAAACCTTCCACTTCGCAGCAAAAGTCATGCCAGTGGAATGTCACCCCGATGCAGAAATGCACTCCACTGTTCGTCTCGAAAAACCTCTACGTCGGAAACAGGACCTGATAAAAGACAGGCGTGAAGGGACAGGCTCGCCAGGTTGTTGTGATACTTCCTGGGACAACCCTGGGAAAGAAGATCACGACGTAGAGGTAGACGAATCGGACGATCTGCCAACAGAGGCCACAGCAGATTGATCCACACCCTCTGTGGAGACAGAGGTGCGATCAGAATGATCCTGCAACTGCAAGCACAAATCTTTGCCAATACTTGAGGAAAAATCGGTGCAGGAGGGAAAGCATAGCCGATCCAACCTGTCCAGTCCAGAGACAGAGCGTCTATCGCAAATGCCAGAGGATCTGGACAAGGAGAGACAAAAGTCTTCACCTGATGATTCCAGCGAGTGGCGAAAAAGTCGACCAGAGGATGCCCCCACCACTCGCAAATCACCTGAAACACCGACCGATGCAGCATCCATTCGGTTGGAAGGACACTGTCGTATCGGGACAGGGAGTCTTCTAGGACGTTGAGAGGCCCGGGAATGTACCGAATGGTCACCCGAGCGTTTACATCCCATGCCAACAGAAGATCCTGAGACAGCCAATACATGGGAATTGACTGTGTGCCTCCTTGATTCCATATGTAGGCCACTACTATCGAATTGTCCGTAAGAAGTAGGACAATGTGGTCCGACAGATGAAAGATCCAAAGCCGAAAACTCAACAGAAGAGCAAGGAGCTCCTTCTGGTTGATATGAAGGCCCACCTGCTCGCTGTCTCACTTGCCGTGAGTGGACAGACCGAGAGGATCCAACGTCGCACCCCAGCCCCGATCGCTGGCATCCGCAGTAAGGATGTGATCGGCCAAAGAAAGATCCAACGGAACACCCTGTGTCAACCAGGGAACATCAGCCCAAGGGTGGAGGTGACAAAGCAGGGACCGAGGAATAGGAAGTTCCAGGTCCAAAGGATCTACATTCGGACGCCAATGATCCAACAGGAAGTGATGTAGAGGTCGGACAAACAAGCGACCGAGCCGAATGAGATCTGTCACCGAACCGCAAAGGCCCAGCATCCGAAGGAAAGTCCTGGCTGAGAACGAAGACTATTGGAGCAGGTTCCGAGTCAAGGCAGAAAGAATCGTCGCCCGAGCATTGGGAACCGACAATACATTGTGAAAAGTGTCAAAATCCATTCCCAAATGACGAAATTGCTGAGAAGGAAGGAGATCCGACCTCTCGCGATTGACTCTGAAACCCAGTGACGCTAGTAGGCAAAGTAACTGCCGGACATCGGACTCCAGAACAGTAGCATCGTAGTGCCATTGGAGGATATCATCCAGGTAGGCTGACGAAGTCACAGTCGACTGAGTACGGTGAAAAGCAAGCACATGTGACATCAGTCGGGTGAAGGCCCAAGGAGCCAGGTTCAATCCAAATGGGAGAGCTCTGAATTGATAGACTCGATCCCAAAACGAGAACCGAAGATATTTCTGTGACGCCAGATGAATGAGTACATGGAAGTAGGCATCCTTCAGGTCGATACTGGCAGCAAAGTCGCCCTGATGAACTGAACGTCAAACCGACCAGAAAGTCTCCATACTGAAACGAGGTGCTATAATGTACTCGTTCAGGATACTCAGATCGATGACAGGATGAAACTGGTTGTTTTTCTTCGGCACCAAGAAAAGTCTCCAATAAAACCCTGGTGAAAGGGTGTTCCTGACCACCTCAATCGCCCCGTTTGGAGTGGAGATTGTCGATCTCCTGCACCAGAAGGTCCCGACGTAGAGAATCAGAAGGGAACTGAGTCAGGAGGGGCACCCAAGATAAACAGGGGTGCCGACGGAAGGACAGTCGCAGACCAGATTGGATGACTCGAGGACCCAAGTGTCTGACGTTATCTCTGTCCAACGGTTGTAAAACAGCAACAGCCTTCCCCCGACTGGAGGCGAATCGAGGTGAGGACCTTCATTTGCCGCCTCGATGAGGCCCCCGAGAGGAGAAACCACCCCCTCGGGAAGTCCTGAGACTTTCCTCCATGAGACTGCCTGCGAGCCTGGCTGCGTCAGCACTTCTTCTGTGCAGAAGGAGCGGACTGAGCCGAAGGCGTAGCCGACGTCGCCAATGTGGCAGATGCAGCAGGATGCTTGGCGGGCCTGGAACGACCACCACCCACAGCAGTAGGTTGGTCCAGTTGTCATAGCAAAAGCTGGTCCTTCGAATGACGTAGAACCTCACCACAGACAGCTTCCACGGAACCATAGAACAACTGAGGTCCAACCAAAGAAGCAGACCTCAGAACCGCACGCTGCTCAAAAGGAAGGGATGGAGAAGAATCCAACACCGCATACTTACATGCCAGCTCCAAATTAGCCGTGTTACAGGCATGAGCGTGTGTTAAGTTCATAAGAGCCTGTGACAAAACGCGAAAAGGCGCCTGAGCATCATCAAACTCCTCTGGTGGAAAATATTCAGCCAGGGCAGTGACAACATGGTCCGCGAGAGGTATAAATTTTATAGTAAATTTCCTTTCTTATTATACCTACCGAAATTGTTTACAACAGGCTTGCACTACAGTGGAAGAACCTAACTCGGATAAAATACTCTCTATTTTAATCTTTCCCAAGATTTGGGAAAGAAAAGTGGTGTAAAAACACCACGAAAAAATAAGCCAAAACTGGGCCGAGCGCCATCGGTGCACACCCAGTATGGGACGCTCTTCCATAGTACAAATCCACGACTTCCGTGACAGTGCGTAATGCATCAATTCGTCATTCTTTTGATTCCGAACAACACAGGAGTTATGTGATCAGCGGGGAGGAAGGATTCTTACCCGAATAAGAAGACGGGAGGGCCTCCATGTAAACAATTTTGGTAGGTATAATAAGAAAGGAAATTTACTATAAAATTTATACTTCTTATCAACTTACCTCAATTGTTTACAACAGGCTGAATAGACAAAAGGCTGGAGGGAATCACATAACCAACCCACACATAACTCAATAGCACTGGAACCGTGGACAGAGGAAGAGATCCCTAGGCCTATCAAACCATGCCATCACAAACATTAGAAAAGCCAATGAAAGATGAGGCGTATGGTGAAGTGCGACGCACAGACAGAAAGGGCAGTAACAGCACAAAGCTGGAACCGACCCTGAAAAAAGCTGAAAAGCTTGGATAGACAACATCCTGAGCCGAAGAAAGAGGGCCCCAAGGGTCTCTGTCGGCTCCTGCAACTGTCGCAGAGAAAAGGAGAATGTAGCATTTCTCCAGGAGGCTGCCAGTATTACATCAGTCATCCGACAACATGACAGAGTTATTAAAAGAGGAAGACAATGCACGCACCTCGTGGCAGAAAAAACAATGGGTAATACAATCACCAGTAGCTAGACGAGCGGAAGCTGCACGAATAGCAAGACAAGTCCATCAAGAAATGGATGCAGGAGAGATCTGGCATGTGGGAAAATGCATATTCATCCAGGATAAAGGCGTGAACGCCCCCCACCCCCAAGCAGAGCAGCGCCCAAGAAAGTTACCATCTTGGAGTAAACTGCAAAGTCCTAGGCCTTTTCAAGGAAAAGAGCTGAACAAGCTTGGAGAGGCAAGGATGAGTGTCGAAACAATGCGGTATCACAGAGGAAAAAATGTCTCCGAAGCATGGACAAGTACCCATTGCTGGAGACCCCCAGAAACAAACATATACCAGAAAACTCCGCAAGCAGTGTGATCAAAGGAGTGACAGAAGCAACAGAGTGATCGCACACCATCGACAGAAGAACCTTCCACTTAGCCACAGAGGCTAAACCAGTGGAGTGAGTGCCGCCTTGAAGAAAAGCAACTCCACTGCATGTCTCGAAAAACCACTACGGAGGAGACAGGACCCGATAAAAGACATGTGCGAAGGCACAATGAAGTCGGGTCAACTAGAAAACCTCCCGGGCGACTTTGGCAAAGAAAGTCGCGAGGTAGAGGGAGACATGCCGGAACCGCCGCTAACAGAGAGCGGAGCAGATTGATCCACACCCACCGAAGCGACGGGTGTGATCGAAAGGATTCGACGACTACAGGTTCATATCTGGATGAGAACCTGAGGTGGAACCGGTAGGAAGGCGTAGCCAACAAGACCATCCCAAAGGAGGGCCAGAGCGTCCACGGCGAAAGCCAGAGCATCTGGACACGGGGACACGAAAGTGTCCACCGGATGGTTCCAACTAGTCACAAGAGATCGATGGAACCCGCCATGTGGAGCATCCACCTGGTGGAAATGACCCTGCCCCGACGGGACAGGGAGTCGGCTAGGACGTTCAGGCGACCAGGAATGTGACGAACAGCCACCCCGGCGTGGACATCCTGAGCGAGCAGTATAAGATTCCAAGCCAATTCGTACATTGGAACAGAGTGCGTGCCGCCCTGGTTCCGAATGTAAGCAACCACCGTCGAATGGTCGGACAACAGAAGGACCTGGCGATTCGACAGGTGAGGGATCCACTGCCTGAAACGCAGAAGAAGAGCAAGAAGCTCCTTCTGGTTGATGTGTAGAGCTGCATGATCCTGGTCCACCATCCCGTGAATGGAATGACCTAGAGGATCCAACGTCGCACCCCATCCGAGATCGCTGGCATCTGCCGTCAGAACGCGATCGGACGTGGGTAAGTCCAACGGAACACCCTGCGAAAGCCACTGGACATCCGCCCAGAGGTGAAGGTGAGGATAAAGATAGTCTGGAAACTGAAGCACCAGATCCAGAAAATCTACATTCAGCCTCCAACGACTGAGCAGAAAGTGTTGGAGAGGTCTGACACGCAGCCGACCTAGAGGAATGAGATCCGTCACCGAACAGCAGAGACCGATCAGCCGGAGAAAACTCCGAGCTGTCGCGGATGTGGACTGGGACAGAGTCGGAGCAAAAGCTGAGAAAATCACAGCCTTGGCCTGGGGAACCGTCACCAAATTGAAGTGTGTGCGGAAAGCCATCCCCAGATGATAAAATGACCGAGAAGGGGCCAGGTCCGACTTCTCCTCGTTGACTCTGAAACGTAGCGACGTGAGCAAGCTCAATCATAGTGGCGACATCCGACTCCAGGAAGGCAGCATTGGAATGCCCCTGGAGGATATCATCCAGATATGCCGAAGTAGTCACCCTGGACTGTGTGCGATGGAAAGCTATCACATGCGACATCAGTCTGGTGAAGGACCAAGGAACCAGGTTGAGGCCGAAAGGCATGGCCTTGAACTGGTAAACTCGCCCCAGAAAAATGAACCTGAGATACTTCCGTAACGCCCAATGAATCGGAATGTGAAAGTAAGCGTCTCGCAGGTCAAAGCTGGAAGCGAAATCTCCCTGGTGAATGGAACAGAGGACCGACCTTAAAGTCTCCATGCTGAACTTGGGAGCAATGATAGACTGGTTCAGGAAACTCAGATCGAGAACTGGTCGGAGTCGGCCGTCCTTCTTCGGCACCAAGAACAGGCGGGAATAGAAACCCACTGACCTAATGTTCTTGATGACCTCAATCGCCCCCTTTGTCAGGAGATTTGTCTATCTCCGTGGACAAAAGTTCCCGACGTAAAATGTCTGAAGGAACTGTGGTTGGAAAAGGCACCCCGGACAGAGAGGAGTGCCGTCGGAAGGATATTCGCAGCCCGGACCAAACAACATCTAACATCCAAGGATCGGATGTGATGGTGGCCCACGGTCTGCGAACTCTGCTATCCTTCCTCCAACCTGGGACGAGTCGAGGTGAGGACCTTCATTGCGAACCCTGACGAGGCTCGCTAGAGGAGAAAACACCTCTACTGAATGAAGAATCCTGGGAGTTCCCTCAAGACTGCCGACGCTTACCCTAACACCTTGAGTAAGAAGTAGAAGCGGTGGCAAAAGGATCAGCCCCTTTTGCTTCGCAGAGGAAGCAGAGGGTACTTGTTAGGCTTGGAACGGCCCGTGCCTACCCTAGAAGGCTGATCAAGCTGAAGAAACAGCAGCTGATCGTTGGAATGACGTAGGACGTCATCCCGGGCCGTCAACACAGAATCATGAAAAAGTAGCGGACCTGCCAAAAAAGCAGATCGAAGAGTAGCGTACTGCTCCTCAGAAAGGGATCGGCCTGTGTCCCGCACAGAGTCCCTTCGAACTAATTCCAGATTAGCCGTGTTACAGGCATGCGTGTGAGTAAGATGCATGAGTGCCTTGGACAGCACATGCAAAGGAGCCTGTACCTAGTCAAACTTATCTGAAGGCAGATAAGCAGCAAAAGCTGAGACGACGTGATCGGAGAGAGAAAGCATACCAAGCATCTCTCTCATTAAGCCCAATGTGGACTCCAGAGTCGTCATCGGAATGACGGCAGACTTGGACTTGGAAAGCCCGAGGGAATTGGAGTCCTGATCCAAAACCGTCAAAGTCTGGTAGACCGACGGATTGGCGGAATCGTAGGAACGATAACGCGCCGGAGGCAAAAAGGTGTCAACCCTCGTGAAGAACGGAGCCTTCATAGCCTTGGAACTTAGCTTGGAGTCCAAGGCTGAAAATGCTTCAACCAACTGTACCGAAGGGCACGATCGAAGACACCCAGAAGCAGGTTGCTCCATAGACTGTTGGCGTGCGACCGATGATCGCGGCCTGGCTGACACTGTCGACTGGTTAGATGGTTTGAGATCCGGAAGGAACACGAAATCAAGAGCTGCCCCCAAGTCCGAAGACTGCTGGCTCTCGACATCAAGCATGTCTGACTCTTCCCCTGAGTCAGAAGACACATAGCCCATCGTGGGCAACCAGCCGACGCCTCCCATGGTGTCGGAACACCAGGGGATCAGAAAGCGGCCTGTTTCCAATCCCGGGAGGCGGCGCCATAGGAGGCACCTGGAAACTACTCGCTGCCTCGCTGGAAGCAACAGGAAGGCTCGTTGACAGAACCTGAGTGAGTAAGGAGAGGGCCTCCCTAAGCTCACTGCCCGTACTGGCCGGTTCGACAGGGGAACGAACCGGCAAAGTGGCTTCACCTCTGACCCTCTGAACCAGCGAAGGGTCACGATCCTCCAAAAGATCCGACGTGGGACGACGGGCGGCAGCCGAAAACGTCTGAAGGCAGACATGTATAGGGGTGTGACACACCCCAAGGATCAACATAGCAGGAACTCATGAGAGTCACCGCTGACCTCTGCGAGGCAGAAGATCCAGGCTGCACAAAAGACGTTGGACCCCCAAAACTGGTCGTGTGGCGAGAATGAGTGGACGGAAACGCCACAGAGTTCATAGTGTCCCACTAAGAACAACCGAATCCAATGACATCTGTGGTGCTCGACGGCGAAGAGACCACAGGAGAGGGTCCGGCTGGCAGCCACTTCCAACTTCGCTGAGTTGAAGTCAGGGAAGGCTGAGGCCGATACCCCCACGTCTACATAACCAGACACCGCAGCAGACCACTGCAGGTATAAAACTACTGTGCTCAATGGCTGAGAGGACACAGTATGGGGTTAAGTCGGCAGCCCCATTTGACTTAGCCGAGTGGAAGTCTGGGAAGGCTGAGGCCGAAACCCCACAACCACACTACAGACATCCTTGCAGACCCTGGCAGGGAGAAGCCGAGGCCGGCTAAAAACGGTGCCCAATGACGTTGTAGACGGAACAGCAGTAGCAGCTGATACGACGGGAGCTGTTGGAACTGGCGGAAAAGCGGAGAGAGCCACCAAGCTCGGCCTCCAAAGGAGGAGTCACAACCCTAGTGACAGCCTCAGATGTCGACTGGAGAGGGCGCATAGTCCCGGAACCAGACATCTCTACACCAGAAAACCAACAGCTCCCGCAGTATCCACCACAGTAAAACACTGCACATTCCCCACGGAAGGGGAATAACTCTCACCAGACATGGTCGAATCGGGAAGCCCCGAAACGACAGCGGTCCCCACCCCCCCCCCCCCCCCCCCGCTGGTGCGGGAGGAGCTGCACATCCCCCATGGAGGAGGAGCAATTCTCATCAGACGTGGTCGAATCGGGCGACCCAAAATGAAAGCGTTCACCACCCCCCGCGGGAGGAGATGCACATCCCCCACGGAGGGGGTCAAACTCACACCAGACGTGGTCGAGTCGGGGGGCCCCGAAACGACAGTGTCCCCTCCCCCCTCGCAGGTGCGGGAGGAGCTGCACATCCCCCACGGAGGGGGTTTCTCACATCAGACGTGGTCGAAACGACTGCATTCCACACAACCCGCGGGTGCGGACGAAACAGACACGAGAACGCACCAATGGCGAGGGCAAAAGGAATTGCCCTAAAGGAACCGAACTGGAAAGAACAGAGGTGAGAGCAGTAGAAGAAAAAGGTGAACTCAACAGAAACAGAAAGTAGAAGAACACCCTCAACTACGAGAGAAGGTGGCAGAACCCAGACGGCCGACACCTACTCCAATAAATTTTTTTATCAACTGAAAAAATTCATTGTCGAATCGCGATGACACGATGTCGCAAAACATTTGCGAAAACGGAATAGTAATTAATAAACAATGAGAATGTGGTTGAAAATATAAACGAGAATATATAAAACACAGTCCTGTTATTATACGATCTTCAGATCCATAATTCCAGTCACAGGAAAACCATTATCCACGAGTTGAATTATCACTGTTTCATAATGCATATGGCGGAAACACATCCTGCTCGTGCTTTGGATAGAAAAAGAATGACGAATTGATGCATTGCACACTGTCACGGAAGTCGTGGATTTGTACTATGGAAGAGCGTCCCATACTGGGTGTGCGCCGATGGCGCTCGGCCCATTTTTGGCTTATTTTTTCGTGGTGTTTTTACACCACTTTTCTTTCCCAAATCTTGGGAAAGATTAAAATAGAGAGTATTTTATCCGAGTTAGGTTCTTCCACTGTAGTGCAAGCCTGTTGTAAACAATTGAGGTAGGTTGATAAGAAATAACATACCCAGCATCTCTCGGGACAGGCCCAACATAGACTCAACTACTGACATCGGGAGAACTGCTGACTTAGGCTTAGTCAACCCAAGGGAAGCAGAATCCTCATCCACAGTAGTCATCCCTTGGAAGACTGGTGGACAGACGGAATCGTAAACATGAAACCGCGATGGAGGCAGAAAGGCATCAGCTCGTGAAAAGAAAGAACTCTTGAGGGCCTTAGAACGCATTTTGACATCCAATCCCTGGAAGGACTCAACAACTTGAGCCGATTGCAGAGGATGCAAAGCCCCAGAGCTAGAAGGCTCAACAGGGTTACGGTGCTCCACATAGGACCGCGGCCGGACAGTCACTGATGGTCTGAAGGTTGAATGTCTGGCAATAAACCAAAGACAAATCCAAAGCCTGCCCCAAGACTGACGAGGGGGGGGGGGGGCCCATCACCTTCAAGAAAATCATCATCCTCTGTAGCAGAAGAGATGTAGCCCAACTCGGGCTGACCAGCAGAAACCTCTTGTGAATACTGTGCAGTATCAAAAGAGCCAGGCGAGGCATCTCGGCGACCGACCAGAGGAGGTTGTGCCTCAGGAGGCACAGGGAAGGCAACTTGAGGGTTGCTAGAAAGCAATCGGGTGAACGCAGGTCATCCATAGAATCCGTCATAGCAGCATCGCCCGACGGAGTGTCTTCCCAATGGACCCTTCTGGCAGAAGAACCCAAATCCTCAGAAGGGACCGACGACGACTGTCGATCGGCAGACAGAATAGGGAGAGGGTGAGAAGACACTGGAGGATAGTCCCAATTGTGACGCCCAGGGGCAATCACTGACCTCTGTGAAACAGAAGGCCCTGGCTGCAAATCCTCTAAAGAGACCGATGGCATACGTCGATCGGTAGCTGGACCTGAGACACAGTGAGAAGACACCGGAGGATTGTCCCAAGAATGACAGGAACCTGCCATTGGCCCCTGCAAGGCAGAAGGACCCAACTGCCCATCCTCTGAGACCGAAGACAAGCATCGATCGACAGCCAGACTTGGAACACAGTGAGGAATCACCGGAGGAAGGTTCCAAGAGTGACAGCTAACCGAAGCTGTCACTGACCTCTGCCGAACAGCAGGCCCTGGATGCCAATGTTCCAGCCCTATCCTGCTAGTCGGCACACCGGCAGGGGAAGGAGGAACAACAAACGATTCGCTTGAGGGGCGAGGAATCGCTGCCGAAGTGACCGAATGGCTCAACCAACCAGGAGCAAACCTACCCAGTTCAGACGGAGCAGACAGCAAACCCGCACAGCTTCGCCGCAAAGCCAGGGGAGGCTGAGAGCTCAGAGACACACCAGCAGATACAGTCTCGGACCCCCTAGACTGTACACCATCCCCAGAAGAAATGGAAGAGGCACCATCATACAGAATAGGATCTGTAGTAACAACTTCCTCAGCAACTGTCGACGGCACAGGAGGCAAATCGGAGAGTGTCACCGAGCTGACCTCGGAGAAGCTCTCGACAAAAACAGACACCTCAAGAGTGACATAGGAAGACAAAGAGACTACGGTCTCCACTTCAGGTATCACCGCACTAGCACTGCCAACAGTTGCAGAGGAACTCGCCACAGAAAGAGAAAGGATCAGCATCCTGTGTGACAGAGTCACCACGTGCACTCACAGAAATGTCTGATAAGGCACGGCTACCCTTACCCCGAGAAGGAGGGGTTCTAGCTCTAGAAAGAACCACCTTGTTTATGGATGCCCAGAATTTTGAAGACCAAACCCCACAATTACCACATGATTGGGCTTGTGTACAATTGTTGCAAATGACACATGTGAAATGAGAGTCGTCCACATGTTTCACCTGCAAGTAAGAGGTACAAGGAATAGGCTTAGGCATAATATGAATATGATAAATGAAATCAAGCTTCCCACCGATGGAAAACAGAACAACAATGGTTGTGTTAACACGCGTGGGGAAAAACAAGACTATGTGTGAGAAAACAAGCAAAAATAATCAAAAATATCATCAAATAGTAAATAATTTAGAAGCTTGAAAAGGATACAGTCCACTTGCACATAAACAGACAAGATAGCACCATACAAATAAGATAACAGCTAAATAATAGCACGAGTCACAAAATTTCCAACCATTACAATGGTGGAAATAAAAGGAATTGACGTCACGGTTGTTGCGCATGAGCTCGGTAAACGCAAGAGGTGAGCAGAGAGAGTACCTGTAATGTCGTGCGCCGGTCTCGCTCAACCCTTTTTCGATCTTTTTCGTGATTTTGCACTCTATTACTTTTCCAACTTGTTTGGAAAAGTTTCTTAAGCTTGAGTTAGTTCTGAAGTAGGGCTTGCACTTATGTTACTGCCAATTGTAAACAATTGTGAGTAGGTTGAAAAGAAATACCCATGTTTCAAATCAACTTTGAAAATGAATTGAGCATTCACCCAGTTAATATAGGCATTGCCTGTTTGCCAAACCCCATTCCAATGAGGAAATAAAAATATTTAAAAAAAAAAATGAATTTAACCAATTCCATCTTGACAGAGTCACTGAGGGTTTCCAAATAGTTTATTTTTCATGGATACTGTCAAATCATAATTTTTGGGCTGATCCCCAATAGCTACAAAGTCAGTTAACAAACCCAAAATTGGATCAGTTCATTTCCTAGATGCATCATGGGAAATATGTGTTGTGTTGTTTGAAATTTCAGTATTTTGACATAAGAGTGCAGAGGGTACAATGATGCAGTGTCATGCACCACCAAATCCGCAAAAAAAAAAAAATGTTTGCTGTAAATAAACATTTATTCACACTTGATGAACCTGAAGAATTCCCTGATGTCTGATTATTTACCAGAGTATTAACAGCCTTGGTGCCAAAACCAAGTTGAGTACTTCTAGAACACTGTATATCATTCTTGGCAGTTTTCAAGGAGTTACATCAAGATTGAACACAAGAACAAGAGGCCCCAGGGGGTCTAAGGTGCTCATTGAGAAACTTGTTTTCTGCACACTGATGTTGAAAATATCAAAATTTCAACCTGAAAATTTTTCCCCCTGCAACCAGGAAGTTAATAATTCAAACTTGTTTGACAGACCTCAACTCTTCAGGGTAGACACCTGCATTCAAATTCTCGTGGTTCAACATCGTATTTTTAACTGGGGAGTCATGTGGGGTAGGGAGTGTGTCTATTGGGTGAATAGTTTCATTGTCACCATCAAATGAGTTTTGAAGGAGTTTCAGTGATTTCATGTGTAAATTTTTGTCCCAGGGGACAAATTTTCACTGAATTGCCGCCTCAAGGATCAGGGTTGGTGAATGGGTTTTTTTTTTGCACAACATCACTTAAAATCCTGGGGTTAATGGGTGAATTTTTTTGTTGTTTGGCCTAAAATGACTCAATCAAAAACAAACTGTTCACAGTGAATCCCCTCTCCGTGGGCCCCATTTGAACAATCGTTAATCTTATCCACCCACACAAATCTTAGTAATGAATGGCTTTGTGAGTTTCAAGGAGAAATGGCCCCATCATTCTTGGGCAGAATTCATTAAAACAAATAGTAAATTCTCCATAGGGTTCTTTGTTAAATTCAAACCCCTATGGTGCCCCTCAAAATCAGTCGAGCATAACACCTTGAGCAAACTTTTCCCTAGGAGTCATAGTAATTATGCTATTACCACATATCAAAAGATTGTTATAAATATTTCCTTAACTTCCAAAGATTGCATCACTTAATTCTACACAATGCTCTTCTGTGAAAATCACTGAGAACATCTCTTTTTAAAATTTCCCCGAGTGCTGCACAATCAAGAGAGAAGACTGATTTTATTGCCCTATGCCACAACTGATTACCGTTTTTTTCTCCTTCGATTCCACAGATCTAAAGAATGCTTCATATGAAATAAAATTTCTCTGTTCTGTGCAGTTTTGGAAATATGAGCATTTGCAAATCTATTTTTAGCTCCTGCAGTTCTCATGAGGAAGCCAGAAAATGGAACAAAATTGTTTGCATGAGTCAAGTACTTATAACCCAATAATACCACATACCATATTTGATTCATATTAATCCATCAGTTCTGAAACAGAAATTTGGGGTATGGGCCAAAATCTTGCCCCTCCCAGAACTGCAAATATTGCCCCTCATACTTCCCTTAAACAAATTTTTGTGCACACCTCAAAAAGGAGCTAAATACCAAATATTCAGTAACTCCATCCATCAGATCAGATATTTTGAAAATTGGTATTTTCGCAAATACCCTGTTCACAAATGAATGATGGATGAAGTGTGATCACAAAAGCTCACCCTGACTTTCAATCAGGTGGCCTACGGTAATAAAGTAAAGTTCAGCCAATCGTTTGGAAGTATACTGCATACTTTCAAGGACACTTTCCCCACTCCTTGGTTACCGAGACCAAATTTATTAGTAAAGCAGAAATTGTCTACAAAGTTAAACAAGCAGTGCTCCATTTTCCAGGGATCTCATAGGAATAAGGAGCTGATGATATTCTGTTACAGAGTATACTGTTGAAAAGGACTGAGAAAGCCCTTTATCACATAATCACCACCAAGTTGCTCATCACTGAAAAATCATTCACAACACATTTAATAAACATCATCAGAAGTCAATCTCGACGTCATAACATTGCGTGCAAGTTGGTTTTGGAAGTGGACTTCAATTAATCTTCTCAAAAATCTCATCAACTGTTTACTTAATATGAATACCAGACAACATATGCAAAAACATTTCCTCAATGACTAAAAGTTATATTTTTTACGTCGCAAACATAGCTTTTAAGACCCTTCACTTGAATTATCTTGATTAGCTCGTTCCAATGCAGGGTATAAAAGATATGTTTTTGAGGCAAAAATTGGAAAAAAATAATAAAATTTGGTTCACGATATTTGTGAGCAGCAGGGGCCAGTTTTAGTTGTTACTTCAGGTAAAAGGTTAAATTACACAAAAGAATCTCAAATTCGTCACAGTTTGACATGAAATTTCTCATTCATCAAATTGATTAGAACCTCGGTAAACTTCGGCTTGGGGTGATTTTAGTGAAGTGGGTTCAGAAATTCTCTTTCCAACAGTGTATTACAAATATGATTCAGCGAATGCCAAAGTGTGTCATGCAGATCACAGCACCAAACCAGTTAACTATACAAACAATCATATATTTCCAAGTATACTTTTTCCCTTTGTAATGAATTTTTGTTAATTGTACAAAAATTCCAAAAACATTCCAACAATACTCTTTTTTCTTCACTAAATTATTTGCCATATTTCCTGAACAACTGTGAAGGAAGGGAATGTCTCATACCACAAAGCCTGGAAAGAAGCAATCTGTCATTTGCTGAATGAGGTCCCCAAAGGGTGAATTTGCTGATGCTATCCAATGCAGTGGGCCAATTTTCCCCCTGGGTACCTCTTTCTGTTTTGGCTTGAGATCTTAATACAGATTGAGGTTCACAGAGGGCAAATTTAGTGATGCTACCCTGATGTGCAGGGTAGATTCACCAAATTCACCTTCTGGGGACCTTATTTTGCAGATGAGTCTGCTTATTTCCAGGCTTGCAATACCACACTCCTAACCTGCTAACACCGCATTAACTGACAGGCAAAGAATCATTAAATTTTATAACTCCTACAAATGTTTACTCCGACAAACCTGATAAATCCCATAGGGTTTCTATAGTAACTATAAGCCACAATTGCGGGCATATTTGCAACACAATCAACATTAAAAGAGGATTGTTGGTAGAGGGTGTCCCTGTCATTAAGCATGCAAAGTTTCAAAACATTTGGCTCTGTGGTTTCAGAGAAGATTTTTCAAAATCCACCAATCAGAACTAAAAAATGCTTTTGGCAGCCATATTTTTCGATGCATGGTAACAAAAATGAGGGGCATTTGTAGAAGCCCTCCCATAGACTATCCCTGCCAGGTGTAGTTTCAGAGGGAAAGATTTTTGCAAAATCAATCAATCAGAATCAGAGAATGTCTTTGGTGGCCATATTTTCCAACCAACGGGAACAAAAAGACGATTGTTTGTAGAGGGCCTCCTATAAACCATTCCTGCGAAGTTTAGTTCACATCGGCTCAGTAGTTCCAGAGAAGATGCTGAAAATGTGATTCCCCATATGGTTTCTATAGTAACTATAAGCTGCAATTGTGGCCATGTTTGCAACACAATCAACATTAAATGAAGACCGTTAGTAGAGGGGGTCCCAGTCATCAACCATGCATAGTTTCAAAACATTTGGCCCTGTGGTTTCAGAGGTGAAGATTTTTCAAAATCCACCAATCAGAATCAAAAAATGCTTCTGGCAGCCATGTTTTTCGATGCATGGTAACAAAAATGAAGAGCATTTGTAGAAGACCTCCCACAGACTATCTCTGCCAGTAGTTTCAGAGAGGAAGATGAAAATGTGATTTCCCATAGGGTTTCTATAGTAACTATAAGCTTCAATTACGGCTATGTTTACAACCTGATCAACATTAAATGAGGATCGTTGGTAGAGAGGGTCCCAGTCATCATTTATGTGAATTATCAACACATTAAGCCTGGCAGTTTCAGAGAAGATTTTTGAAAATCCACCAACCAGAATCAAAGAATGCTTTGGCGGCCATGTTTTTCAACCCATGGGAGCAAAATGAGGATTGTTTGAAGAGGACCTCCCACAGACCATTCCTACCAAGTTTGGTTCCCATCGGCTCAGTAGTTCCAGAAAAGAAGATGAAAATGTGATTTCCCATAGGGTTTTTATAGTAACTATAAGCTGCAATTGAAGCCATGTTTGCAACCCGATCAACATTAAATAATTACTGTTGGTACAGGGGGTCCCAGTCATCAACCATGCAAAATTTCAAAACATTTGGCCTGGTAATTTTAGAGGAGAAGATTTTTCAAAATCCACCAATCAGAATCAAAGAATGCTTCTGGCGGCCATGTTTTTCAACCAATGGGAACAAAATGAGGATCGTTTGTAGAGGACCTCCCATAGACTAACCCTGCCAGGTTTGGTTTACGTCAACTCAGTAGTTCCAGAGAAGAGGATGAAAATGTGATTTCTCATAGGGTTTCTATAGTAACTGTAAGCCGCAATTGCAACCATGTTTGTAACCCAATCAACATTAAATGAGGACTGTTGGTAGAGGGGGTTCCAGTCATCATTTATGTGAAGTTTCAAAACATTTGGCCCTGCCTGCAGTTTCAGAGAAGAAGATTTTTGAAAATCCATCAACCAGAATCAAAGAATGCCTCCGGAAGCCATGTTTTTCATCCAACAGGAACAAAATGAGGATCGTTTGTAGAGGGCCTCCCATAGACCATTCCTGCCAAGTTTAGTTCCCACCGGCTCAGTGGTTACAGAGAAGATGTAAATGTGAAAAGTTTACAGACGCCAGACGCCGCCGGACGCCAAGTGATGTGAAAAGCTCATACATGGCCTTTTAGGCCAGATGAACTCAAATTATAGTATAGATGGGTATTATTTCTGTCAACGATTCCATTGTACAAGAACACAACTGCATAAGCTGGGGTAAATTAAGGAATTTTACCGATTGATAGTGCTCTACTACTTTTATAGTATGAGTTCAATAGTCAAACAAGGACCAGATAAAACTCATTATATTATCATGTTTGAGAGACCTCTCTGTCAAACATGATACAACTGACTGTTTTTTTAATACTGCAGGGTCGAAACAGGACTGTTTATGGTGGGGGAATTTAGCCTTCATAGTAAAGGGAGTGAACAAGGTTTTATCCTATTAGATTGGAGTTTTTCACATTAAAAAAGAAAGGGTTAATTCTATTTTCCCAGGTCAAAACATGACAATTTGAGATGATTTTGTTTGCATTGTGAATGTTAGGTGTATATATCACCAGTGTTTTAATATTTTTATACTGAGCAGTGAAAGAAAATTTCAAATCAAAAGAAGACTGCCAAGCAACAATATGTATCAATCAGCATGGGCATAAGGAGTAAATGGAGAGTAATGTTTAAATAATTTTTTGATGACTTAAAACATAAACTTCATATTTCTAGTTAAACAAATGCCGGCATAAGTCTGTTGGTGAGCCAGCATCAGTACAAAAGCTCTTTTTTTATGCCAGAAATTTGTTTATTACACATCCATTAAACTTTAAACCCTTGTATTTAACGAAATCGCTGCTATGACATAAATGTTTCTGTATTCAACTGGTGGTGTACAAATTACAACTTTTTTCTCAGCACCGTTTATACTAGTTCCTTTCCCATCGAGACATTAGTTACGCTTCGAAAAGTTTCCATGTCTGTCGCGTAGTGGAAAAATGATAACGTCCAAAGCAAAATAAAGTCGGTTCACAAAAAAAATTAGTTACCCCAAAATGAGATGATATTAAAAAACAATTATTTCCAACCACAATATTAACCTAGTCCCGTGGCTGTCTTGTCTGCGGATCCCATTATATCTAAATTGGTCAACTTTATTTTGGTAAATCTTAGGACATTCAGACATGCTTCGAACTTCTTTTAAAAAAGTTTCTCCCAGCTGTTTTGGAAATCTGCCCAAATTTGTACTTTTATTTTTACTATCAGTAACAGCCACCAAACGGTTAGGTGTGAATGGACACCAGCCAAAGAGACGGCGATACGAATTTCAACAAACATGCTCAATAGAAAAGATAATGAATGTAATTTAGACTGGTTCCCAAAAGGTTTTTTGTCGATCCATTTGATCAGTGCAGGTTCAAACAAAACAAACAGACTCTTCACCTTTGGGTTTAAACACCGGAATTAAAATTTGTTTATTTAAATGAATTTTAATGCATGGAATGGGCAATAAACACAGAACGCGATGTGTGTTTGAATTGGTGGGTATATTACATAACTCGTTGGAATGGCGTAGTCATATTTTGCTCGAGCCTACAGCTCTCGCAAAATATGACTACGCCATTCCAACTCATTTTTTAAAACATCCACCGATCCAAACACGCACCGTGTTCTGTCTATATCTATAATAAATGTCAGGAAGGCATAGATGAATAGAGTTTGAAATCACTTTCATGTCTAACTATGCCATAATACCATTAAAAGTTACTGCACATGTTTAGGAATGAAATTCAGGCAATGTCATGGAATTTAACCCTCAGTACATGAAAGTCAAAATGTCAAATAATATAAAATTGCCAAATGCTTAACCAGCACACACTTTTCTCCAAATTCTTTAGTCAATTTTGTTATACTAGCAGACCGATCCATTGCAGGACAGGATGAGTGACATTATGATGTTAATGAAATGCTTTGACACAAAACAGTGTAAAGCAAGAAAGTTATAGGACCGCCGAAGGTGATATTTTTCTTTTACTGTCTGAGGGCTAAATTATTTTTGGTGGTCTGAATTTGTTCTTCAAAATTTGTATTATTACAAATTATTGGAGAGTGCCCACAGGCACTCTCCAATTATTTTTACTAAAACAAATTTTAATAAACAAAATGCTATTCACTAAATATGAAACATGAGCAAGGAAAATGTTGGTTTCTGATCTCATACCTACAATTTTTTTAAAAACCTGATACAGTGGAACCTGTCTTGAAAGTCTACCCCTTTTGCCATGGAAAAGTGGTCTCTCAAAACAGGTGGTCTCTCATGACAGATCCATTGTAGAGTAAAACAACCAAATGGTACAAGGTCACAGCAGTCTCTCAAGACAGGTGGTCTGTCATGACAGTAGTCTCTCAAAACAGGTTTTACTGTAGTGGCTTCTAGCACTCAACCAGTTAAAACTATCTGCTTCATTCCCTTAATTCAAGTTAAACCATGGTATAAATAAAGAACATACCCGTAGTAGCTTGGTATACCAAATGTTCACCACGAGTGGTGAACAATTGGTACACCAAGCTATTATGGGTATATTTTAGTTATACCATGATCGTCAGATTATTAAGAGTCGCTATTATTTTTTCTCGATTTTACTTAGCAGCAGTCATACATACATGCAAATCTGGTTTTACTTCCACTGTCAAGTTTTTCGCCGAAACGAAATGGAAAAAGAAACTGAGCCTTTTTCGTTTTAATAACATACTATTTCGAGTTATGGATGCTTTATTAACATGAGACAATGCATGTTTGTTAATCTTTGGCATCTTATGAGGTAAACCCATTTAAAAATGTAATAAATAATTGCTACTTTCATTTCACTCTTCGCAAGGCGGTGTGCGGTAAATTTAGACAAGTTTGCATTCAGATCGACGTCACCAAAGGTCAACTTGGATGTAGTTCTACTGTAGGTGTAAATTTTAACTATTCAAATCCCACTGCTGGTGTGTTCACCACGGTTGGTGTGTAAAGCTGAATTTATGTCATAGGCTTTTTATATATAGTAGAATAGGTTATCATGGTATAAATACAGAACACAATTAACTCGGGTAGAGTATGGGGGACAAGAAACAATGACCCTTGGTGGAGTTTATTCTGTATATCATGCATGCCTTCGACACATGTGAAATACAGGAAAAACTCTATCTTGGGTCATTGATTCCAGTCCCCAGTACTCCACCTTCATAGTGTTCTGTCTTATTACACTCTAGGCACTGGTCACCAGGGCAGGTCCTATTTTACCAGCAAAGCAGAACTTGTTTAGAGTGCGCTGCTTCATATCCTGGGATTCCCACATGGGTTTACTTAAGAAATTATATGCATACAATCTATTATATTTTGTTTGAAAGAACTCCGTGAATTCAGTCAAACAAGATAAAATAGATGACATACTCAATCTATCACCAAAATATAGGAAACTAATCATACCTTGGTTTATTGCATATTTCTGTTAAGGCATATTTTCCATCAATAAAGTGATTATCAGTTAACCCTGCACCTAAATGACTAGAAGTTAATACTTACAAAAAACTTCTTGAATAATTGAAAATCTTTTCATGCTTCAAAAAAACCTTATTCCCTCACTGGAACTAGCTTATTCCAATGAGGGGGTCATTTTTTTATTTATTTATTTATTGGTGCTTAAGGTCACTTTCAATCTCTATGGCTATCTCATGACCACAACATAGGTATGAAAGTCATGTTTAGGCAATATTTTATACCTATACTGTTCACTTAAGAGGACTTCCACCCCAAGCTTTGGTTACAGTGTCCTATTTTACCAGTAAAGCAGAACTTGTTTACTACAGTAAAAAAAGCACAAACAACTTCCTGGGGTTCCCATAGGGTAATGAAGGGTCATAATGTTTGTTTTGGAGCAAATATTGATAAAATAGTCAAATTTAAATTGTGATTTTTACAAATTCTACTGGCCCAATATGGTCATTAAATTAGGTAAAGCATTTACCCTTTGAATCCCAGAGGCTGTTTTTCCAGTGGGGTCACAAGCTACGTCATAATGTCATCAAGTGGGATGGCTACAAGGTACATGTGTGGTATAGACCAATCAATATTTTCAATGTGCAGCCCTATGGCTGCTCGATGAAACTATTAATTGGTTTAACCACAAATAATAAATATGGACTCTTCAAATTACTGCCACTGAACTGACATGAAAGATACCACCAGAGTTCAAAGGGTTAATCCTTCACCCAACACCATATATATATATTTTTTCTGAAGAGATGGATACATTGAAATATATCAAGTAAAATTGTCTGTGATGACTATTTTTTGTTAAGTGTATATTTTAATTATTGTTTTTTTAAATTTTTCAAAAATGTCAACAATACCATATCATGTGACCCCTCATTGGAATGGGCTCGATGAGCTCATTCCAATAAGAGAGTCACATGATATGGTTTTGTTGAATTATTTTGAAAAATATTGAGTATTTTTTTTAACTGCTCATTTTGTAAATTACACAGGCAGATGTGGCTGATTGGTAAAGAGTTTACAGGATACAACTATCCATATATTAGACCAGTGAAATATTCTTCAGTGTATTCATCCTTTTAATTTGCAAGAAATGCCCATAAATCAAGATTGATAGGTAATAGAACCTATTTCAACTTGGCATCCAGTGATCCAAACTTGTTAGTGAACCATTTATTACTTTCAATGTTCCTCATCTGATCCATTCAAAAAATATTAGATGGACTGGTATAATTAATGTGTTACTGCTTATAGAAGCCAACATGGTTGAATGTGTCTGACATAACTTCACAAGAGAAAAAACAGTGATGTGACTTGAAAAAGAACATATAAATTATAGTTAATGGCACTTCTGAATGGAGTTAAGTGAGCGTGAATAAATTGGTTAATTTTTTTATTCCAAATCCATTTAGAAGGAACATGACTAACAGTACATGAGTCTTCATTGCCTTCTATCTCTTATTGATTTGGAATACACAAGAATTTTTTTGGATTCAGGCATACAGTAATTTATTTCTTTAATTTTGGGGTATTTATAATGACACTTTCAACAGCCAGAGCCATATCATATTTGACAGTTGGAGAAAGTCAGAGAACCTGGAGAGAACCACCAAGCAGAGTAGCCCCTGCGAATATAGAATTTTTTTTTTACTCAAATTTTTACTCAAACTTGCCAAAAAATTTTTCGAGTCGACTGACTATCGAACACGAACTAAATTAGCTGAAACCAGGTGCCCAAATGCAGTTTCATATGCGATATTTTCAGTTTAAAATAGCCACATTAGGATTGTTTTAGCATTGTACTGATGATTTATATCCACATATTCATGCTAACATTCAACAATTCGTCTGTTAACAATGCAGCACACTTGAATGCATGGTTGAATAGGAGACAAATAATCTGTATGTACCTGTGATTGCTTCACTCCCTTCTTGACTTTAAGCTCGGCATCATCCGATCTTGCCTTATCATTGTCTTTGTTTGATGGCAAAAATTGAAGAAAAAATATTAGAATGGTGATTTTTGTGAATAGTGCTACTGTTAGCCGAGAATGTCCATTACGCTGAGTAAAGTGTAACCCAAATCAACAGCCCTGTTTAACTTCAATTTCCTTATTTATTGGTGTTTAAGGTTACTTTCAACATATGTAGCTATATCATGACAGTGACACAAGTATGCTGTAAGTTTTAGGTAAGCGTTTATACCTATGTTACCAACTTAGCCATTTACCCAATGCAGACTATATGAAAAATTATTATTTTAATTTTTGTTTTTTTTAATTTTTCAAAAAAGCTGGAACAAAACCCTATCATGTGAGCCTCATTGGCATGAGCTCAACAAGCTCGTTCCAATGAGGGGGTCACATGATATGGTTTTGCTGAAAATATTTTTCGAAAAATATATTTTTTTCAACAGCTTAATTTTAAAATTATGCGGGCGGTTTGTTAGGTAAAGGGTTAAAGGACTTCCACCACAGGCATTGAGTACTATTTTACCAGTATAACAGAGCGTGTTTATTAGAGGAAACAAGCACTGCTCAACTTCCTGATGTTCCCATGGGAAAATCAATCAATGGGAGATAGATCATATACTATTTATTTATTGATGTTTAAGGTCACATATTTATGCACAATGGCTAATCATGACAGTGACAGTTTTACGGGTGGAGGAAGCCGGAGTATCACCGAGCAACGACGAGCAGCTGCCAGCTCCCCAACATCGTAACTCCGCACTGCAGCACAGGCAGGGTTAGATTGGTTGAAGACATGCGTACCATCAACGTGCAGTACACCTTAGTACACGGCGTCATCGTGCCCCCACATGGGCAATGGGAGTGAAGTGTCTTGCCCAAGGACACAACGCGGTTGCTGCAGGTGGGATTCGAACCGAGGACCTCTCGGCTTGCAGCCTGCACCTCTACCTACTGAGCCAGATAGATTATATACACTGAATGAAATGTGTTGAAGATCGATATGGGACTTTATGATTAAATTATTACTGAACCTTCTGATAAATACAGGCAGACTCATCCATTATGCCCTTTGCAGTAGAGCATAAGGCAATACCAGTCAGGGCTTTATGATTGAGGGGGTTAACAAACAAAATGAAATATGCTTTGGAAACCAAAACAAAGAATAAAGTGTCGGGTCAATGGTTAAAACAGCACACACAAAGGAAACCATACTATCATGGTGATCATTGCGGCAACCTGATTGACACTTGCAAACAAAATTCTGGAATAACAAATTTTTTTTCATCAAAAACATAGCTTATTACCCCTCATTGGAACAAGCTCGTTCCAATGAGGGTAATAAGCTGTGTTTTCGAGACAAAAAATGAAAAAGTAATGAAAACTGAACGGTGATTTTTGCAAATAGCACTGGCTGCTTTTGGCTGTTATGTTGGGTAAAGGGTTAAGGAATCTGAAACTTTATTTAACCCTTTACCTAATGAACTAGCCACATCCACCCACATAATGTACAAATTGAGCTATTGAAAAAAAAAAATTCAACAAAACCACATCATGTTACCCCTCACTGGAAAAAAGCCTATCCCAATGATGGGGCACATGATATGGGTTTTGTAAAAAAAAAGTTTGGAAATTCTTTTTTTTAAAAAGTAAAGTAAATGAAAGTGTCAATGACACTGTAGCTCAACTTGTGTAAGACATGTACATGTATAGTATGTGACACAGCAATGACACAACTAGGTAATGACCTGATAACAAAGGTACATATAAAGTATTGTAATGGTCTGTACGTAAATACTGACCATAGCCTGTAACAAATGTATAGCTAAAGTATTGTAAAGGTAGGCAACAATTAGATGCTAAACTAGAAAAGAAATCTTCATGGGGTCAATGTTACAATGGGGATCTTTGTAATATTAATATTTATTAATTACTCATAAAAATATAGGCATTTGAATTTTTTATCCTTAGCTCATAGGGTTCCCACGGGTGAGGAGGTATTGTTTTTCTCATTGTAAATAAAAAATCGGGTTGTGCTAATAATGTTTACCCTCCTCAAACAACAACAAATATTAACACAGGAACTTGGCTTCAATGCATTTGAATGTACACATCCTAGGGATGCTGAATTCAAGAAACATTATTTTGTATCGTGTTTCTGGAAAAGATTTTTCATTATTTCCCTTTTTGAGTCCCAGAGTGGGTCTGACTGAAACCAAAAATATTTGTTTTCATAGCACAGTGATAACAAAGTCACCCAATAAATTTATATAGCAAACATTACTGACATAAAAAATCTTCTTTACAGGTTCTGTACAAAAAATGTAATACACAGAATTCCCGAAAATATGACTGCCAACAGGCATTTTGAATTTTTGGCCGAGCCCCAAAGCACTCATTACCATCCCATGCTGATAACAAACATAGTCCTAGAAGTTCTATAAAAAAAAACTGATTTCACCTAATTTCAGTATTAAATGGCCGCCGGCAGCCATCTTGAATTTTGGACTGCACCCAAAAACACTCGTTCCTGTCCCAAGGTGATAACAAAGGTACCCAAGAAGTTTCGTGAAGATCGGTACATAAATACAGCCTCTAGCCTGAGCTGTATTGACATGTGCACTTACTGTGTATAAGAAGCACTGAATAAATCAATGTTCATCTAATTTGCATAATTTCTGCACGAGAAAAAAACCTGTATTATATGTGATGTATTCTATGTTACTAAACATTCATTCAAAAATTTATTCAAATTAGAACCTTCATATTGAAGTTCTGTACAAATAACTGATTGTACCTAACTTTGGTACAAAATGGCCACTGGCAGCCATCTTGAATTTCAGACCACACCCAAAAACACTTGTTCTCGTCCCAAGGTGATAACAAAGGTACCCAAGAAGTTTCGTGAAGATCGGTTCATAAATACAGCCTCTAGGCCGAGCTGTATTGACATGTGTACTTACTGTGTATAAGTAGCACTGAATAAATCAAAGTCCATCTAATTTGCATAATTTCTGCACAAGAAAAAAACACGTATTATATGTGATGTATTCTATGTTACTAAACATTCAAACAAAAATTTATTCAAATCAGAACTTCCATACAGAAGTTCTTTACAAAAAACTGATTGCACTAATTTTGGTACAAAATGGCTGCTGGTGCCCATATTGAATTTTGGACCACAACCAAAAACACTCGTTCACGTCCCACGGTGATAACAAAGATACCCAAGAAGTTTCATAAAGATTGGTTCATAAATACGGCCTCCAACCCGAGCCGTATAGAAGTTGTGTACAAAAAACTGATTGTACCTAATTTCGGTTCAAAATGGCTGCTTGCAGCCATCTTGAATTCTGGACAGCACCCAGAAACACTCGTTCTTGTTCCAAGGTGATAACAAAGGTACCCAAGAAGTTTCGTGAAGATCGGTTCATAAATACAGCCCCTAGCCCGAGCCATATTGACATGTGCACTTACTGTGTATAAGTAGCACTGAATAAATCAAAGTTCATCTAATTTGCCGAATTTCTGCACGAGAAAAAAAACCTGTATTATATGTGATGTATTCCATGTTACTAAACATTCAGACAAAATTTATTCAAATCAGAACTTTCATACAGAAGATCTGAACAAAAAACTGACTGCACTAACTTAGGTACAAATGGCTGCTGGTGGCCATCTTGAATTTTGGACCGCATCCAAAAAAACTCGTTCTCGTCCCACGGAGATAACAAAGGTACCCAAGAAGTTTTGTAAAGATCGGTTCATAAATACGGCCTCTAGCCTGAGCTGTATTGAATTGCAGATAGATGTACAGACGGACGACGGGCCTTGCATAACCTCAAAATTGACTACCAAAGATGAGCTAACAAAATTGACTACGTCAAAGTTGAGCTAAAAATGTTGATACTGTATGCCTTAAAAAACATGCATGGGTAGAGTAAATAAAATCGCAGCAAACAGGTATTTGATAAACAGAATGATTGCTTGAAACTCAGCTGTTTCACCAGAAATGGTCCAACAAATTTTTCAATAAGTACTCAATATGTTGGGTTATAGAATTATTGATCAAGAGAATAAGTGCTTGATAACTTGTCGATTCTTAGTAAAACGATTATGCTGTGAGAAAGTTATTAATTTTTTTCCAACAACCTCAATCAACAAAACTGCTTTTCAGTGTACCAACGACCTTGATCAGACTTTCTTGTTTCATCATTATAAAATACTTTTGCTGTCTAAACCTGCTTAATTAGATTTCTTTCAAAGGCAGAAGATTTGTGTCCAAGTCAATTCAGAAGAATGCGACATAATTAGGCTTTTCCCTCCGAAAAAGACTATTGTATTTTTACAGATTATTATTTTTTTTTTTTTTGGGGGGGGGGGTAATTTCTTCTTAATTAGATTTCTTTCAAAGGCAAATTTGTGTCCAAGACAATTCAGAAGAATTTGACATAATTAGGCTTTTCCCTCTGGAAAAGACTATTGTTTTTCTACTGATTATTTTTTTTTCGGGGGTGGGGGTGGGGGGGGGGGGGAGGGGTATCCACACATTTTGTCTGTACGATTCAGAAGCCATTTTCGAACTGATTTTCACAAAATTTTGCACAAGCATAGTAGGGCACAAAATCTAAAAACGTACTGAAGCGGAATTTTTTATTTAACCCTTATTTCCTTTAAAAAAACTGTCAAAATTAGGGTTTACAGGCACTTTCTCGAAACACATCTTGTAGGTTTTTTAAAATAATCATCATTGTTAGACCTGTCTGTGACATGGCCATTCATATACAAGAGGTATTAGGCAATGCATATGTTAACCCTCCATGGGCTGTCAAACATTGAAATTTTGATGAAATTGGCTGCTTTCGGGCCCATGTAGCATCCAAACAATACACAAGAGATAGACATAACTTCGTTTATTGGAAGTGGGATTCACCATGGATCATTTTTGTAACTAATAACGGTGTTCAAAAAACAAAGCGTTAACCCGTTTTGGGCTGGCTAAACTGCAATACCCCTCAAAAGCTCAAAAAATCATGTTTTCTGTGGATTTCTCAAAATGGGTCTTGTAGATTTCAAGAAAAATTGGTCACGAGCAGGTTTTGGTGCGACAATAGAAGTGACATGAACAAAATACTCAGGTGAGCATTTGTTAACCCTCCAAGGGCTGCTAAAAGTCAAAATTGTGATAAAATGGGCTGTTTTTGGATACCAACAGCACCCAATGGGTGCACCACAAAGAAAAGTGCCTTCTTTTATCGAGTGCACAATTTATCCTGAAATATTTTTGTAAGTAGTAAGGGTATTCAAAAGTTGAAGTCTTAACCCTTTTTTGTCAGGCTAAAAAGAGATACCCCTTAAAAGCTTAAAATTTATATTTTCTGTGGATTTCTCTAAAAACATGTTGTAGGTTTTCAAGAAAAATTGACTTCTCGCAGGTCTTTGTTTGACATTACAAGTTGCATGGACAAAATATTCTGGTGACCATTTATTAACCCTCTACAGGCTGACAAGCATGGTAATTTTGTTGAAATGGGCTGTTTTTGGACACGCACAGCACCCAATATATCCCCACGTGACAAACATAATCTCCTTTGTTGGAAGTAGAATTCACCGATGATCATTTTTGAAAGTAACAAGGGTATTAAAAAACCAAGCGTTAACCCCTTTTGTGGTGGTTAATAGCGATACCCATCAAAAGCTTAAAAAATTCATGTTTTCCTGGATTTCTTGACGACAAACATCTTGTAGGGTATTCAAGAGAAAATGGCCATTGATAGGTCTTGGTGTCACATTACCAGTTGCATGGATAAATTTTTCTGGTAAGCATCTATTAACCCTCCATCCGCTGCTAAATGTCAAAATTTTCAAAAAAATAGTCTGCTTTTGGACACCAACAACATCAAATGGGAATTCCACAGAGAAACGTAACCTCTTTTACCAGACACAAAACTGATAGGGAAACATTTTTGTAAGTAGTAAGGGTATTCCAAAATCAAGGTCTTAACCCGATTTTCGATTGATTAAGGAGATGTACCCCTTAAAAGCTTAAAATTCCCGTTTTCTGTGGATTTCTCCAAAAAAATCTAGTAAATTTTCATGAAAAATTGACCATTCGCAGGTCTTGGAGTGACATTACAAGTTGCATGGACAAAATATCTGGTAAGCATTTTTTTTTAACCCTCCAGAGGCTGCCAAGCACAGACATTTTTGAGAAAATGGGTTGCTTTTGGGCTCCCATAACACCCAATGTGTACCTGCGAGATAAACATAACCTCCTTCATTGGAAGTGGAATTCACTGAGGATCATTTTTATAAGTAATGAAGGTATTCACAAAAACAAGCATTAACCCGTTTAGGGCTGCATACAGAGCGATACCCCTCAAAAGGTTAAAAATTCATGTTATCCAAGGATTTCTCTAAAACATCTGATGGATTTTCAAGAAAAATTGGCCATTCTCATATCTTAGTGTGACATTACAAGTTGCATGTACAAAATATTCCAGTAAGCATTTCTTAACCCTATGCAGGCTCTCAAGCATCAAAATTTTGATAAAATGGGCTGTGTTAGGAGGAGAGATCAACATAAGTGGAAGTAGAATTCACTGAGAATTATTTTTGTAAGTAATAAGGGTATTCAAAAAACAACCCTTAACCCGTTTTGGGCTATATAAACAATGATACCCATCAGAAGCTTAAAATTCATGTTCTCCCTGGATTTCTCTGAAAACATCTTGTAGATTTTTAAGACAAAATGGCCATTCACAGATTTTGGTTTTAAATTACAAGTTGCATGGAAAAATATTTCTGTTAGCACTTGTTAACCCTCTACAAGCTGCCAGACATCAATATTTGGGGTACATTTGAGATAAGATGGACCATTTTCAAATAACCACAGCACTAAGTGGGTATGTGTAAAACAAACATAAGTCCTTTTGTTGTTCATTAACTTTTCGAATGACAATATTGATATTAACCCTCTCCACCATTAATGATGATTTTTACCTAAACATTTTTTTATCAAACTGAGTCATTTGAGACAACTATACCTACCTTTCTCATAACATCAATAACAGAACTTCAGAGAGACTGATAGTTAACTAGAGGGGGTATCAGTACCCCGTGGCTCACCAACAGGTGGCCAATGTAAAGGGGTGGCTGGAGTAAAAAAAAAAAGTTCAAAACTTGCACACAAAAGTACAAAATTAAAGAAAATAAGCAGCTAAAGGGTTAAATAATATAATAATAACCCCTAAGAAGCATGCTAACATAAAATAGGAACCATGGCAATATGCTACAAGGTAAGTCTCCACTTTGAAAAAAAGAAAGACAAACCTCAAAACCTGCACATAAAAGTAAAAAAAGTATCACATTTGTTTCAAAGGGTTAAAATTTAGAAAAATACCCTGAAAATATTACAATAACCAGTGTGGCAATATGCCAGTGAGATAAAACTCCACTTAAAAAAATATCAAAACCTGCACACAAAAGTCCAAAATTAAAGTAAATAAGGAGCTAAAAGGTTAAATAATATAAAAATATCCCAAGAAGCATCCTAACATAAAATAGGAACCATGGCAATATGCTACAAGGTAAGCCACCTCTTGGAAGAAAAGAAAGACAAACCTCAAAACCTGCACATAAAAGTAAAAAAAAGTATCACATTTGTTTCAAGGGGTTAAAATTGAGAAAAATACCCTGTCACAGTAACCACAATGGCAATATGACAGTAAGGTGAAAGTCTACTTGAAAAATATCCACTTGGAAGAAAAGAAAGACAAACCTCAAATCCTGCACATAAAAGTATCACATTTGTTTCAAAGGGTTAAAATTTAGAAAAATACCCTGAAAATGTTACAGTAACCACCATGGCAATATGCCAGTGAGGTAAAACTCCACTTAAAAAAAAATATCAAAACCTGCACACAAAAGTCAAAAATTAAAGTAAATAAGCAGCTAAAGGGTTAAATAATATAATAATAGCCCCAAGAAGCATCCTAACATAAAATAGGAACCATGGCAATATGTTACAAGGTAAGTCGCCACTTGGAAGAGAAGAAAGACAAACCTCAAAACCTGCACATAAAAGTAAAAAAACATCAAAACCTGCACACAAACATCAAAATAAGTCCAAAATTTGATTCAAAGGGTTAAAATTAAGACGAAATACCCTGGAAAACAGTTAAATGTTATCGTGAATCCCCACAGCAATATGCAAAGAAGAAAAAAATTTTGTTAAAAGCACAAAAATCCAAACCTGTAAAAAAAAGAAGTCCAAAATTGAAGTAATTAAGCAGGAAAAGGGTTAGAGAATACAACATAGCCCTAAGATGCATGTTTACATACAATAGAAAGCATGGACATATGCTACAAGGTAAATCTACACTTGGAAGAAAGGGAAAAAAAACAACATGAAAACCTGCTCGCAAACGTCAAAATAAGTCTAAAAATCTATTCAAAGGGTTAAAAAATTTTTAAAAATGCACTGGAAAGATATCAATGTTATAATAACCACCACTGCAATATGCAGTGAGGTCAACCTCACTTGAAATTGTTGTTTTTATCACAACCTGTACATAAAAGTAAGAAACTGTAAGACTAAGTCCAAAAGCTGTACATAAAAGTCCAAAAATGAAGTAATTCAGCAGGAAAAGGGTTAAATAATACAAACATAGCCCTAAGATGCATGTTTACATGAATAGAAATCTAAATTTTATAGTAAATTTCCTTTCTTATTATACCTACCACAATTGTTTACTACAGGCTTGCACTACAGTGGAAGTCCCCAACTCGGATAAAATACTCTCTATTTTTGTCTTTCCCAAGCAAGTTGGGAAAGAAAAGTGGTGCAAAAGCACCAATAAAAATAAGCCAAAACTGGGTCGAGTGCAACCGGCGCAGACCCAGTACGGGACGCTCTCTCCCAAGTACAACTCCACGACTTCCGTTGCCAGTGCGCATAAACCGTCTCTAAAGACTCATTCTTTTTTGAATCCGTAAACGTTAGAGTTATGTGATCAGCGGGGAGGAAAGATTCTTTACCCGTAAAGAAGACGGGAGGGCCTCCATGTAAACAATTGTGGTAGGTATAATAAGAAAGGAAATTTACTATAAAATTTAGATTTCTTATCAACCTACTCACAATTGTTTACTACAGGCTGAATAGACAAAAGGCTGGAGGGAATCGCATAACCAACCCCCACATAACCCTAGTGCACTGGAACCGTGAAGCAGAAGGAAGAGGTCCCGAGGCTTATCAACCATAATGTCGCAATCATTGGTAAAGGACAATGAAAAGAGACATATGAGCCTGTGTGACACACAGACAGAAAAAAGGGGCAGTAACAGCACAAGGCTGAAACTGACCTTCAAGAAGCCTAATGGCTATGGCAGACAACAGCCTGAGCAGAAGAAAGAGAATATAAAACACTGTTCCTGAGAATACAAAGGATACACAGTGGTATAATGAATCAGGAATCATCAAACATCGAGCTGGTGGAACACTGATAAGCGTGCAAAAACATCTCGACACGAAGCGGATTTCAAAAAGAATGAGTCTTTAGAGACGGTTTATGCGCACTGGCAACGGAAGTCGTGGAGTTGTACTTGGGAGAGAGCGTCCCGTACTGGGTCTGCGCCGGTTGCACTCGACCCAGTTTTGGCTTATTTTTATTGGTGCTTTTGCACCACTTTTCTTTCCCAACTTGCTTGGGAAAGACAAAAATAGAGAGTATTTTATCCGAGTTAGGGACTTCCACTGTAGTGCAAGCCTGTAGTAAACAATTGTGAGTAGGTTGATAAGAAAGCATGGACATATGCTGCAAGGTAAATCTCCACTTGGAAGAAAGGAAAAAAAAAACATCAAAACCTGCACGCAAACATCAAAATAAGTCTAAAATTTGATTCAAAGGGTTAAAATTAAGACAAAATACCCTGGAAAAGAGTTAAATGTTATAGTGAACCACCATAGCAATATGCAGAAACTAAAAAAAAATTTTAAAAGCCAAAAAATCAAAACCTGTACACAAAAGTTCAAAATATTTGAGAGCGGACGCCGACGCCGACATGAGGGCTATGCCATAGGCTCACACAACTAACGTTGGTGAGCCAAAAACAATTCATCAGACACTCTGGGGTCATGAAAAATTGTGGAATCTCATCTGGAAAAGCCATGATTCTCCAGAATCATAAAGTCTAGTTTTTTATAACATTGTATTTGATTCAATTTGCAAATAGCTAATTTATAGTGGTATATACTGGAGGGGTTAAGAGGGAGTGCCCACTCCCTAATGAAGAGTTTTATTCCAGTTTTTTAGTTCTATTGGGTTTTTTATTTCTTGAAAGTTCATTCAACTGGTGCCAATCTAAAGTTTGCACTTGATGGTATCACTGACACAGGGTTCCTGCAGGCAAAAACTGATAAAATTCAAGGCTATTCAAGGGCTGTTTCGATATATATTTCAGCATTTTTTTAAGGCCCAACTGTAGACAAATTTAAGGATTTTCAAAGCCCGACCTTCACTAGTCTTAACAAGGACCTCTGGTCATTACCTCCTCCTCCCACTTCCCTAAAAGGGAAGTGAAAGGAGAGGTAATAACTGGAGGTCCAAGTTAAGACTATGCTTTCCTAAGCCCAAAATCGAAAATAAGCGCACCCATCAACTTTTCAGATTTCAGTTTCAGAGTCGCCTCCTTGTAAATAAGCCCAGTCCCTGACTTTGTAATGACAACATCAATGACAGCCATGCTGGCACATGTAGGTTGGTATGGTACAATGAAGAAGAGCTATTGAAGGCAATTTACACTCCCACTGAAGTGCTGAATTGATGAAGGATAAAAGAATTAAAAACAAAGAAAGGACTACAACTTTGTTGAAAAAATGCGGGCAACTTTTTTGTAACATGTGAAGGAGCAGCTTGTCATAAGGATCTCTCATACCAAATTTCATTGAAATCCATCCACTCACTGGTAAAATATCACTGCAGATGGATGGATGAATGCAAAGATGGATAGATAGACATAAGTAATCCAGGATACCCCCCCCCCCCATTCTCTTCGAGAGTGGGGGTATAAACAAAAACCTCACCCAATGCACATAATATCAAAATTTGTTATTTTAATTATTTCTTTTCAAATATTTGAAGAAATTTCAACAAAACCATATCATGTGACATCTCACTGGAATGACCTTGACAAGCTTGTTCCAACTGGGGTCATATGATATGGTTTTATTGAAATTGTTTTTCTTTTTGTAGCAACAGAAATCTGATTGCAACATCTGAATTAAAATTGTCATTTTATCAAGACCAGTTGATTAATATTTGCTTCAATTGTGTTGACCATTTTACTTGGAATGTACCCCATCAGATTAGCAGTGCACTGATAACAGCTAATTATTTTATCTTCTTCTAAATTTCTCAGTTTGAGAGGATGTAAACGCCCTCCCCCCCCCCCCTCCCAGACTGAGAAACTGAAAATAATTTGAATCTAGAAAACTCCATGACAGCGGTGTGTAATAGGTGAACCAGCTCTCAAAAAATAAAGATAACTTTTTTTTAATAATTTTTTCAGTCTGGGAGGATGTATCCCCCTCTCAGACTTAAAAATTAGAAACAACTTCCATCTAGTGAATAAACTCAATGATAATGGCCTGTAATAGGTGGCCAGCTCTCCAAAGTTTTCCGCCGCAATTTTTCCAGAGGGAAGTCTGTGGAATAGAAGAAATAAGAGTTTACCAATAACTTTTGTTTTCAGTGGTATCTAGAAGCAGTAATTTCCTGAAAGATATTTTCAGAGTCATTAACAAAACTACAGGTCATCTTTTTCAATATAGTATAATATATCAGTGATATTTAGTTAATCACTTATTCACCTTTTTACCCACCAATATATTATTCATCTGATATTGGTTTGAACTGACTGTTCATTATGCATTATTGATAATTCTGCCAGTAAGAAACCTCCACAAGACTGAAGGTTATGTCAAATATGACGAAGTTGACTTCCTCAAGTTGGGAGTTTGCAAAATAATAAGGATATCACATCCAGGAATCTGTCAAAGAAGCAGACTGAGTTTCATTATGGCCAGAATCTCCCCCATGTCTACTTGATTCATTTATCACATAGGATTTACAATAAGAAATGGTTTCTGGTGAAATGACCTTTGGAAAGGTAATGATGAGCTGACATTCAAAAGACCCACATACTACCAGAATAGGTTTTTCATTTAACTGACATGTCTTAGAATTGTCTTTCCTATTTAATTTATTTCAATCTTAGTTTCCAATGACTATATCAGTTTCATGGCGGACCAATTTAAATTCCAATTTCCAGTCTATTAACTGGTAGAGTGCTAAATTAATTTTCAAAGGTGATTTGTAACATGAGTATTTTTTCAAAGGTACAAAGCTACCAGTAAGAAAATTTTGTTCATAAATGTTTGTTACAATTTATTGGAGAGTGCTTGCTATTTATTGGTACTCTCCAATAAATTGTAACAAAAAAAAGCAATTTTATATGAACATTCTACTCCCCCCCCCCCCCCCACCCCCACCAATTCTCTTCAAGAGTGGGGAATATACTACTCAAAGTTTGCTAAGCACCACATATTTGACACAATATTGTGAAATTTTCTTGTGACACATTTACGATATTTTTGATGGATATGATTGAGGAATACATGAGTAAAGTACGAGTATTGAGTGGTTGTAGGACAATAAGAAACAGGACACTAAGAAACAGGACACTAAGAAACAGGACATTAAGAAACAGACACTAAGAAAGAGGACACTAAGAAACGTACACTAAGAAACATATTTTTTTTATTTTGAAAGTTACTATATTTAGGAAATAACCCTTTCCAAATAATTTCTATTAAAATGTTCAGTTATAAATTAAATATTTTTAATTATATTTTGAGTGTTTTCATTTATTTATCATTATTATTTACCAGTTTTTTTACTGTATTACTAAATATAAATTGTTTTATCTCCTGACAGAAAATTAAGTGTGTAAAGTAGAGGATTAATATATACTACTCAACGTTTGCTAAGCACCACATATTTGACACATCATTGTGAAATTTTCTTGTGACACATTTGTGATATTTTTGGTGGATATGATTGAGGAATGTATTGAGATGATCCCCAGTGTTTACATTAGCTCTCTTGACAGGCAGACTTTTTGTGACAGTCATGGAAAGCATGTACCCTTGATTTCCATCATGTTTTCATGTACTGTCTACATGTACATGAGATGTGTAGGGTATTCAGTCTTCATTTCAACACAAACTCTTGTGATTTAACGATTGAATATGGCGAATGCAAATGTAAGAATACATTTGTCTGAAGCGCAGACTATCCAGGTTAGGCTGCACGAAGGTGGTCTCCGATCGAGAAGACCATGTATTTGCATTTGGACCAGAGAAGATTGACGACTTGTCCTTTTTACAGATGAGTCAAGGTACTGCCTAGACAACACAGATAGGCATTCTAGGGTATGGAGAAGACCAGGAGAGTGATTCCATGCAGCCAACATTGCTGAGCATGACCGCTATGGTGGAGGGTGAATAATGGTCTGTGGCAGCATCGGCTGGGATGGATGGATGTACAGAACTCTGTGTCCTTGAACATGGTACATTGACAGCACAGCGGTATATTGATCGAGATCCTGGATGCCCACGTCAGATTGTATGCAGGTGCAGTGGGTGATAGATTTATTCTGATGGACGATAATGCCCATCCTCATTTTGCCCATGCTGTCCGGGAGTACTGACAGAGGGAGGGGATTGAGTGTATGGACTGGCCAACAAGATCCCCTGACCTCAATCTAATCAAACATGTCTGGAATGAGTTGCAGCTTGCAATTTCAGTCCGTCCGGTCCAACCAAGAAGTGTCCAGGAGCTTGGTGCCATGCTGGTCCAAGAATGGAACAACATCCCACAAAGGATCATCTGGAACCTGATTGGGAGCATGCGAAGGCATTGTCAATCTGTAATTAACAATAATGGGTCTCATAGTCGATATTGAACCCATATCAGTTCGCTCCTTCAACTTTTTGGCAAATTGGAAAAATTTCCTCTTTTACCAATAGTATCCATTTTCCATGGTTATCGTATTCAAAAGCTAAAAAATAATGTCAAACACAAACAAAATCTTACTTTCTGTGCTTAAATCATTAAAGATATAATTAAAATTAAGTATAAAATATATAAACTTTTCATAACAATATTTCAACTGAAACGTAAAACAGGTAGTTGGATATACTTGGTGCTTAGCAAACTTTGAGTAGCATATAACAACAAGGTACAGTAGAACCTGCCTTGAGAGACCACTCGTTTTGCCAAGCAAAAGTAGTCTCTCAAGACAGGTGGTCTCTCATTACAGGTCTGACATTTTTGCTAGTCAGTGAATGACCGACCAGAGAATATTTATTGCACAAATGGAGAACTGATTTTTCAAAAAAAATTTTATTAGGCCAAATAAAAAAAATGAATTGATTCTCAGTCAATTTTTTTTTCAAATCAGTGAGGGAGGGAGAATTTTATTTTTACTTTTTTTTTTTTTTCATGTAAAGGGTTGAGTATACTCAGTAAATCTTTTTGCTGTCTTTCCACTTGAAAAAGAGAAAAGGTTGTATTTTAGTGTAATTATAGTATACCTTTTATAACTAACTGCCGTAACAACAGCGAAAGGGATTTGTATTTTATTGTTCTTTTTAATGGTATAGATCTGTCAAGCATCATGATCCATTAGAAGAGGTCCCAGTAACCAATACTTGGGGTAGGAGTCCTTTAAAATGGGAAACATGGCTCTAAATGATTGGTTAAAGTTGAGTTTATATCGGTGTTGCAGCCATTATTAGCCATTGTGCAGAAATATATGACCTTAAACACCAGCAAATAATTAAATCATGATCCAGTATATCAGAATTTGCCTTGTTACAGTTTATGGGAGAGTGCCTCTGGGCACTCTCCCATAAACTGCAACAAGAAAAACCAATTTACTGCAAACACAGCTAAATAATTATATGTCGAGAAATGTGAAAAAATGACCATTCCAAGTTTTCACAAATTCTTTAAAAAACATAACATAATAAAAATGTCTAATGAGGAGGTTCAAATCCAACGAGGGAGGGCCTGAGAATCAAAACATTATTTTTTTATTTTTTTTTAGCCTTATTGTTTTATTTTAATTCAGTTTTAATACAAGCACAAAGGCATTGTTTAATAAATTAAAGAAAAAAGTGCATAAACTGAAAAACTTCACTGTTGGGCCGATGTCCTGGTTACATTTTTGATTTATTGATTTCTGAGCACACTGCATTTATCTTAACTGTTTGAATTACAACAATGAGGGTACCAGAACAAAAGCCATCTTTTTCCTTTCTCATGTTTCCTCTTCAGTCAAACACAAATATTTTATTTGTATAAATGTTTTATTACAAATTATTGGAGAGTGCCAATAGGCACTCTCCAATAATTTTTAATGAAAGTGTCAATGACAGTGTAGCTTAACTTGTCTGTGTGTTGTGTTTGATGAAAAGGATACTGTTCAATGTTTATGAAAGGATTATGAAATAAGACAAGAATTGTGATAGTTGGGAATATGTTAATTTCTGTTCCCTGTATGCTAAGAATATGTTAATTTCTGTTCTCTGTATGCTAAGTTTTCAATAAAAATAATATGAGGTGTAGACTATACTAAAGAATTGAGGGGTGGGTTAATGTAGCCCTCACAATTAATGTATGTGGCCCTCACAGTTAATGTATGTCAACAAAAGTTACCAAGTTACAGTGAAATTATTTCAAAACGAGTCATCCTATAAAGTTATAATGAAATCCCTTCATAAATACGGCCTGTAGACTGTGCTAAAGGTTTTCGGGCTTTGGGCCTGTGTAGCCATCACAGTTGACCGATCGCAACCAAAAGGGGACGTCCTCATCTCGACATTATACCGAGTCCTCCTACCAAATTACAATTAAATCATCCCTTCATAAATACGACCTGTAGTATGTGCTAAAGTTTTCGGGTTTTGGGCTCGAGCAGCCATCATGGTTGAATGACCGCGACCAAAAGGGGAATTCTCATCTGGGCAATATCTGGAGTGATCCCACCAAGTTTCAATGAAATCCCTTCAAAAATATGACCTGTAGACTGTGCTAAAAGTTTTCAGGCTTCGGGCCCCTGTAGCAGTCACAGTTGACCAATCATGTCCAAAAGGGGACATTATCATCTAGACATTATATGGAGTCAACCTACCAAGTTACAATGAAATCCCTCCAAAAATATGACCTATAGACTAGGCTGATGTTTTTCGGGTTTTGGGCTTGGGCAGCCATCAAGGCTGAATGATTGCGACCAAAAGGGGACTTTCTCATCTAGACATTATTTGGAGTCATTCTACCAAGTTACAATGAAATTTCTTCATAAATATGACCTGTAGACTGTGCTAAAGGTTTTCGGGCTTTGGGCCCCTGTAGGCATCACAGATGACCAATCGCAACCAAAAGGGGACGTTCTCATCTAGACATTATATGAAGTCAACCTACCAAGTTACAATGAAATCCCTCCATAAATACAACCTGTAGACTGTGCTCAAGGTTTTTGGGTTTGGGCTCGGGCAGCCATCAGGGTTAACCGATCGTGACCAAAAGGGGACGTTCTCATCTAGATATGACCCCAAAGCTGCATATGAAATTTCATGACGATCGGACAAGAACTACAGGGTGTAGCCTGTGCTAAAGGAAAATGTGAAAAGACTCACAGACTTCTGCACACATGATGGCAGTAGCTTATCTTGACTTTGTCAAGTTAAGCTAATAAAACTAATTTTGAATAACAAATTCAGACCACCAAAAAAAAATCTAACCCTAAACCTGTTTATTGATTTTAATACTCTGAAATTGCCAAAAATGTATTTTCCAGTCTCTCAATATGGGTGAAAAACTGAGTTTTTCCCACAGTTTTGTGGTCTCTCATCAAGACAGGCATTCTCTCATGACAGGTCCATTATAGAGTGAAACCAATCGGTACATAGCCACAGTGCTCTCTCAAGACAGGTGGTCTCTCAAGACAGGTTTTACTGTTATGCACACATTGTAAAGCCACTGAAGTAGCTTTCAGCACTTTTCATTAGAACCCTGATAGTGGCTCCATACATTCACCCAGTTAATTTCAACAGTGATATCTTTGGTTAACTCTTACAGTAGCGAAATCATTATCATTCCCAAGTGATGTGGAGTGGGATTTACAAAAAATCTCACCCAAGGGAAAAAAATATCTGACCCAGATTCTCGGTAAGCCTTGTTTCTGGGTCAAATATCTTTTCCTAGGAGTGAGATTACCCTATCCCACCCCACACCACTTGAGGGGATTGATTTTTCTTCTCACTCCACATAATACTGTTTGGTTACAATTTATTGGAGAGTGCCTGTTGGCACTCTCCAATAAATTATAACAAAACAATTATTTATGAACAAAATCTTGCTAAACTAAGGCTTCTCTTGCTGGTAGCTTGGTATCTTTGAAAAAAAATACACGTTTCAAATCAACTTTGAAAAATAATTTAGCACTCAACCAGTTAACATGCCCATTAGGGCTGCAACCATTAATTGTGATACGAACCGCTATACACTGCTCATGATTCAATACGTATCATTGTTCACTGTGTATTGCAATACAATAAATATAAATGATATCAGGCAAAACAATTTCATAGAGTTTGAACGCTGGTGCAGTGAAACCCTGGGTTTTTTTGCATACCAGCATTGACAGTGCTAAATATGCCATTAATACAGAATTATTCAGCTAACCAAAGGTTAGTGAATTCCCTCTAATTTGCTAAATATTTCTTTGATTAATCCATTATATCTTGTTTGAATGAGCTCACAGAGCTCTGTCAAACAAGATATAAGGGATTAAATTGTTAAAACATATTTTCTGGGTGGAAAAAACACCGGAAAACGGGTCATAATATCAAAATCTGAAATAAATGAATGCCAATGGTCATCAATTTGAGAAGTTACACATTGTTTAAAGAGTGCATTCAGAAATTTGTAATAAAAGGATGCTACTGGAAATGAACACATGTTGTTCAAAGTATTTGATAGCTGTACTTGCATGGCATGAGAGATCAGGTGTATCATGATACATATCGTATCCTGCAGCTTGAATCATAATACATATCATCTCATTTAAATATGTGACCTTAAACATCAATAAATAAATAAATATCATATCATTAGGGAAGCATATTGTTGCCGCCCTAATGCCCATCTCACATTCATACTCCAGTAAAGCGACAGATAATTCATTTCAATTCTTATATAAAAAAGTAACCAAAATGCATGATTATCAATACATTTTGACATCAGTGAGAAAGGGGTTAACTATGTGGTCCCATTCAGAAGACGAACAGAACTGGTGGTGTACCACATCTGATTAACACTGGTTGAAATAAAGGAATACACAAACTGCAAAATTTCAAATATAAAATCAATTTTGCTCATCATTCGACTGATGACAATTAAATAGCATGACACCTACATCTGTTACTGAGACAAACCGAGACTGTAAAAAATGGAAATGACATATCCAAGTGACAAGAGTTCTAATTGAATGTCACTGTTTGCTAAAATCCTACTTTTGAAAAGATAACTGCTTGCAAAAAAGATACATAAGTAAGACATTTGATACACTTTGAATATTTATTTATTTATTGGGGTTTAATTAATGATGACACTTTCAACAGCCAGGGTAATACTGTGTCAGAATTACACTTTGAAATATTTATTTATTTATTGGTGTTTTAGGTCACATATTTCTGAAGAATGGCTAATCATGACCACGACAGTTTTATGGCTGGAGGAAGCTGGAGTATCCAGAGAGAATCACCAAGCAACTGTCAGCTCCCCAACATAATAACTCCACACAGTAGGGTTAGCATTGGTTGAAGACAGGTGCACCATCGATGTGCAGTATGCCTTAGTACATGATGTGCCCCCACATGGACAATGGGGGGTGAAGTGTCTTGGCCAAGGACACAACATGGTTGCCACAGGTGGGATATGAACCGAGGTCCTCTCGGCTTGTAGCCTGCACCTCTACCTACTGAGCCACAGAGTCCCCCACACTTTGAAACAGAATCAGGTAAAGTCTTTTAATAAATTGCCTTCAAAGATCTAAAAGACAGTTCTACTTTTGGGAACAGGAGTTCAAATTATACTTATCACTAACTCAGTTAAAAGAAAGGTTTTCAATTGCTAACAAAAGGAAAATCTGTGTACAGTGATTTATTTCTGAGGTGCGATATCACACATCCAAACCCAATTTGATTAAATTCATTACCAAATCACAGACATTTGATCAAATCAAATCAGCCATGATGAACAATGATGTGTCAAGTGTTTCACATGATGGTCCATCTCCGTCCGTTTTGCATAGTTCACAGAATTCCCATTGCAGTCATGACATCATTATCTTCAAAGTATATTTTGAATTACATAAAGTTTAAAATACGGAATATCCCTGAAGTTTTCACGTCCAATATGAAAGCTTGGCTGCAAAAAAAAGTCTATGAATTTCCAGTCTCTCTTGGACTCTCACGGCATCTTCAAATGAAATACATCACTCCTCGAGTGCAATAAGGTACTATCTACAATGCTAAAGCATTGTAGATGGCACCTTGTTGCACTCAAGGGATGACATTCAATTTTTTTGACAATGCCCAGTGCAAGAAGAAGAGAATAATGGATATCAAGTCTAGTACAGCTAATCATTAAAACCATTGTTGCCAATTTTAGAGAACTCCTACCCCAGGCATGTAGTTACTGGTTCCTATTTTACCAGTAAAACAGAGCCTGTTTACCACAGTAAACAAGGGCTACACAAACTGTGTGCCACTGCCCCCGACCTGCAGGCATGTTCGAAGTAGCCTTAAAGGTATGGTGGGACAGAAAATATTTCTAAGTCGAAAGAGTGGAAAAGGGTCATAATGCCGGGAAAAATTATTGGATGGAACCTGTTCCTTGTGCATATCCACTCTTCCATGTGAGTCTATCAGCACACCAAAGGAGATCCAAATCTGGCTGATGGCTTTGAAATTACAATACAAAATGTTTGTATGGGCAGACAGATGGACAGATGGATGGACAAACAGATGGACAGATGGAGGTCTCCACTAGATGTCCCCGAATCCTCCATTGGAGGTCGGGGCATAACAAGCAGTGCTTCACTTCCTGGGGTTCCCATGGGAATATTTCTGAAGAAATCATTGCAATCGCACATTTTTTTAAAATGAAGTGATAACAATAGTAGTCCACTGATGTAAAGAAGCACTGCCTTACTTGTAATTCCCTGGGTACCCACAGGGTTGACATCATGCCTTGAATGAATCAAGGTGCCACATGCAATGCAGAACTGTGGATGGCACTTCAATACATTCAATTAAATGTAATTTGAAAATCTTGTTAATACATTTCTGTGAAGTATTTGCACATCATCAAGCAACTGATTGCTTGACCACAACTGAGTGTCAGATGTGCTGGTAGGTACAGTGACTTCATGACAACAACCCACCTCCACACTCCCCACCCCAATAGAGAGCCCAAATATTAACCTAGGGACCAGATATGAACAAACTTGAATCTAACTCTCCTAGAGATGTTGTATACCAAATATGAAAGCATTATGACCGGTGGATCTGAAGAAGATGATTTTTAAAGAAATTTCCTCATATTGCACTGAGTTAAAATTCAGGCTCCCATAGGGAGCCCAAATACTAAACCAGGGACTCAATTTGAACAAACCCTCAATCTGACCCCATCTAGAGATGCTGTATACCAAATATCAAAAGACTCTAAAAGATGGTTCTGGATAAGAAGATTTTTAAAGAAATTCCCTCCTCTTGCACTAAGTTAAAATTCGGGCAACTGATTGCTTGATCATAATTGAGTGTCAGATGTGCTGGCTGGTACAACAACTTCATGACAACAACATAGACAATCAGCCAATTAACTCTTAGAAGCCAACAGTCAAGTTTTCTTGCCACGATGTAATACGGCAGGTAATCTGTCTGTGACGGTTTGGCTATCTTTGGGCTGGGGGAGAATTAAACACTGAGCAGGTGCTTCTAGTCAAGTGTCGTCTGCCAGAATAGGCTGACGACACTTGACTAGAGGCACCTGCTTTACTGTAAGTTTTTGGCGGAATGTCATGTTCAATAATTTCATTCTGATTCTCTGGCTTCTAAGAGTTAAATGAAATTTGAAAATCTTGCGAATAATGTTTTGTAAAGTATTTGTACATCATCAAGCTACTGATTGCTTGACCACAATTGAGTGTCAGATGGGCTGGTTGGTACATCGACTTCATGACAACAACACAGACAATCAACCAATGACAAAATCCCTGCTGTCTGCATACAAGGTGTTGGCTGCCTAGGTCTCTTTTACAAGTAAAAAGTTTTGTGAGCAATGTTACGTCAAGTATTTGTATTTCATCAAGCAACTGATGACTTGATCACTGTTGTCATATGTGCTGGTCATAACAGAAGCGTCATGACAACAGAGACAATAAGCCAGTCACAAAAATAGTCCCTACCCACATACAAGTTGTTGGCTGCCCAGGTCATTTTTGCAGGTACAACAATAGTAGTTGACTAACGTAAACAAGCACAGTTCTACTTGTAATTTCCAGGAACAGACAGGATAAATACATTATCAATAGCATTAAGCTTACTTTAAATGAATAAATAAATAAATAAATAAATAAATAAATAAATAAATAAATAATGTCGATTACACTGTAGCATAACTTGACTTGTGTACTGTTTGATGAAAAGGATAATGTTCAATGTTTATGAAAGGATTATGAAATAAGACAAGAATTGTGATAATTGAGAATATGTTAATTTCTGTTACTTACATGCTGTTTTCAATAAGAATTATTTGAGGTGTAGACTGTACTGAAGAACTGAGGCTTGGGTTGATGTGGCACTCGCAGTTAATGTATGTCAACCAGAGTTACCAAGTTACAGTAAAATCATTCCAAGATGAGTTACAATGAAATTCCTTCATAAATATGATTCTGGGTTACATGCTGGTCTGGCAATCATGGTTGACCGATTGTGACCAAAAAAAGACAGTGTCATCTAGATATCATACCAAGTGATCCTACTAAGTTACAATGAAATCGCTTCATAAAAACAACCTGTAGATAGTGCTAAAGGAATCTAGGTCACATGACTAGGTGGCAGTAACGGCTGACCGATCATGACCAAAATAGGACAGTCTCATCTAGACATCATACCAAGTTATCTTTCCAAGTTACAATGAATTCGCTACATAAATATGAACTGTAGACTGTGCTAAACAATTCTAGATCACGTACCTGTGTGGCTGTCATGGTTGACCAATCACAGCCAAAATAGGACATTCTCATCTAGACATTATACAGAGTCATCCTACCAATTTACAATGAAATCATTCATAAATGCAACCTGTAGACTGTGCTAAAGGAATCTAGGTAACATGTCACGCAGCCAGCACGACTGACTGAACCCGACTAAAATAGGATGTTCTCATCTAGACATTATACAGAGTCATCCTACCAAGTTACAATGAAATCCCTTCATAAATACGACTTGTAGACTGTGCTAAAGGTTTTAGGATCTGCTGGACCCTTCATAGTTGACCGATCATGACTAAAAGGGGATGTTCTCATCTAGACATGACCTCGAACCTGCTTATGAAATTTTGTGATCATTGGACAAGAACTACGGGGTGCAGCCTGTGCTACAGAAAAAGTGAATAGATTAACAGACTAACAGACTCAGACTTCTTCCGCACACGTGATGGTAATAGCTTATCTTGACTTGGTCAAGTTAAAATAAAAATAAATACAATTCAAATGAATGTAAATAAAAAAAAAGTAAATAAATAATAAATAAATTCATATGAATTTAATAAATAAATATAGAAAATCTCTGAAAAAAGCGCTCTGTGGTTTATTCCCGCATTTTCAGTTTGCCATTACGATGGTCACAAATCAATTCAAATACAACAAAGTGTTTTCACGGGGGCAATACAGGTCTTTATAAAAGAAGGAATTCTCCATGAAAATCTATGAACCCTATCATAACATATGAAAACATTTGATTCATTTCGATTAATTCACTCTTGAGACCTTTTGCTGGAAATTGATTCTATAACAACAAAGTGATGTGATTGGACTTACACAGGGCTGAATACAAAATTCCTACACATTTTTGCACACCTTACGATTTGTAAGAATTTTTTAAAAATTATTTTCACCAAGGCAAAAATATACATTAAATTGGATAAGTATACTGAGGTTTTATTAATCTCTGATATTAAATATTCAATATCCATATTGGACATATGAAGACACTTTCAATGTTTCGAATTAGAAACCCTAGGAACATTTCACCAGAAACCGACTCTCTAACAACAAAAGTGGCACTACAGGAGCCACATGAGTGGCAGAGCAAAAGTCTGAAGGCTTTATGCACATCTAGAGACAATACCTGAACATATGATCATACTTTCAATGTTTCAGATTAAAAACCCTAGGAGCCTTCCATAGAAATTGATTGTCTAACAATAAAAGTGGCACCACAGGAGTCACATGGGGCTGGGCCAAAAATCTGATACCTTTACGCACATCTGGAGACCATACTAAAACACATGAACACACTTTCAACAGTTCAAATTAAAACTCCTAGGAGGCTTTAGTCAGAAACCGATTCTCTAGTGACAAAAGTGGTGTTATGCGTGCAACATGGGGCCAAATAAATAATGCTAAAGCTTCATATCTAGACCCAACCTGGACTTATGAACACACTTTCAATGTTTCGAATTAAAAACCCTAGGAGACTTTTGCTGGAAACCAATACTCTAATGACAAAAGTGGTGCTACAGTTGCCACATGGGGCCAAAACAATAATACAAAACCTTTATGCGCATCAGGAAACCCTTCCTGAACATATGAAGACACATTTCAATGTTTCAAATTAAAACCTCTAGGAACCTTTCATCGGAAACTGAATCTCTAATTAGAGGTGCCACACTGGGTCAAATCAAAAATCCGAAACCTTTATGCACATCTGGAGATCCTACCTGAACATATGAACATACTTTAAACAATCAAAATTACATATCCTTGGAGTCTTTCGTTGGAAAGCAGTACTTTACCTCAGTCTTTAAGTCTGATGGCAAGAATTCAAACTAAACCCATTTTTGTCATCTCTTTACCATACTTAAGAAGTATGGTAAGTTTCAAAATTATAGCCCAAAAAGATGGGTGTACGGAAGTACAGACAGAGATCATCACTATATCCCTGCTTTTTTTTAAAATGTGCGGGTAATAGACATATATATATGCTGATATAAAAGATAGACCGATCCGATTATTTTAAATCAGGGTATTCTGGAAAGAGCATATGCTACAACATTATCTCTTCTAGTAATATGCCTAATGTCCATTCTATATTCTTGCAGGGCTAAGCTCCACCGCAATAATCTTTGATTTTTATTTTTCATTTTATTGATAAAAGTTAAGGGATTATCTTCGGTGTAAACTGCAATTGTGAACTGAGTGGTTCCAAGATAAACATTAAAATGGGTTAACCCCACAATTAAAGATAAAGTTACTTTTTCTACTGCAGAGTAATTCTTTTGATGTCTAAGAAATTTTCTTGAGAAATAATACACTGGGTGATCGATTCCTTGGGAAGCTTCCTGGGCAATATACCCACCTGCTCCACTGTCACTTGCATCTATAAATAATTTGAAGGGCTTTTCATAATCAGGACTGGCCAGGATAGGAGGATTCTTTAGTAATGTTTTTATTCTGTCAAAGTGTTTCTGTCACTCTTCAGTCTAAACAAACTGAGCTCAATAAATTGGTCAGAGGAGGTAACATCTGAGAAATTTAAACAAAATTTTCTATAATATCCAGCCATGCCGAAGAATCTGATGAGCTCTTTTTTAGAGCTTCGTACTGGAAAATTTATAATGGCATCAACTTTTACCTCACTTGCCCCTGACCCACAACATGGCCTAAATAATTTACAAATGGTTTGTCAAATTCTGATTTTACCAAGTTTACCAAGTAAACAGTTCAGTTGGCTTCGGCCACCTTAGCAAGAAATTCCTGAATGTGCTTTAGATGATTAGCCCAATTTGAAACTGTGTGTATAATAACATCGTCAATGTAAGTTTTCCTGTAATCTAGGTCTGCAATTAAGTGGTTAACCATGCGCTGGAATGTTGTCGGAGAATGTTTCATGTCAAAAGGGGTAACTTTATACTGATACAACCCAAAAGTGGGTAACAAAAGCAGGTTTTTTCTTTTGCTCTTTCTGTTAATGGGACTTGCGAATAACCCCTTAGCAAGTCAAATTTTGTCACAAATTTAGCATGGCCAAGTTTATCAATACAGTCATCAATTTTTTGAATCAGGAAATTGTCTGTTTTGGTGAGGCTTTTCACTTTTCGATAAACCATATAAAATTTGTAACTCCCATCGGACTTTGGGACAAGTATTCAAGGCGAACTCCATTTGTTAAGGCTAGATTCAATGATATCATTGTCCAGCATATAATGTATTTCCATTCACACGATCTCAGCACTGAAAGGGTTTAATCTATATGGATGCTGTTTGCCCTTCCCACACCAACATCATGAAAAATAACATAAGTCCTACTAGGCACATCAGGAAATAAGTGTTGGTATTTTAAAATTAAATTAACTAAATCCTTTTTTTGGTCAGGTAGTAAATAATCCATTTTATTGTGTAGATCTTTCAGAACATCTGAATTCTGCAACTTCAAAGGTATATTTCGCCGTTTTCGTTAATATCCTCGACAGGATTTTCCTCGTCATCCATGCAGGTGACTGCTGAGACTGGTAGAGAGTTTGGTTCTCTCTGATAACATGAGTACTTTTAAGTCTATCAGGAGTCTCAACAACATAATCAGTGTCACTGATCTTGTGCCTAATAATATAAGGGCCTGAATATCTTGCTTGTACAGCATTACCCTTTACAGTAAATAACACAAGCACCTTGTCCCCAGGTTTAAAAGTGTGAAATCTCGCCTTTTTATCATACCAGGTCTTCATGTGACTCTGGGCTTTCTGAAAATGTTTGTTGGCCATATCCCTGGTCCTATTCAATTTTTCTTTAAAAGTGGACACATAGTGCAGGAGAGAAATTTCCTGTGGCTCTTCCTTGAGCCATTCTCTTTCAAAACAGTGACTGGACCCCTCACTGAGTGTCCAATCACCAATTCAAAAGGGCTAAACCCCAGAGATTCCTGTACAGTCTCATGGACTGCAAACAAGAGGAGATGTACACCTTTATCCCTTGGAATCCTTCTCATTATCCTCCCCATAGGCTGTTATCATGGTCTTCAATGTTTGATGGATATGTTTTAGTGCTCCTTGACTTTCGGGATTGTTGGCACTTGAGGTGTACTGTTTAATTTTTATACATTACCTGCTGGAAAATGTTTGACATAAAATTTGAGCCATGATCTGAGTGCACTGACCTGCGTAGACCAAAAGCTGTGAACAAATTTATCAAGGCCTTAACAATAGACTTAGTTTTAATATTTTTTAGAGGGGTAGCCTCAGGAAATCGTGTAAAAGCACACATGATGGTTAGCAGATATTCATTTCCAGATCTTGTTCTGCGCAATGAACCAACACAATCAATAATAATTCTACTAAATGTTCCTCAAAAGCAAATGGCACCTTAGAGTGTGTAAGAAAACTTTTTGCAGTTACACTTTCTTCACCATGCTCTCAGGCTATCAGTCAAATTCCACAAGGAAATTGGCACTGTTAAGGGCTATTCGTTTACCCACTTTACCTGGACTATGCACGCAGACAACCATTGATATAAAGTGGTGTCCCTGTGCTCACAAAATGTACAGATATTTTTTTGGCTCCATTTACAGATATTCTAATCCATTTACAGATTTTCTAATCAATAAGTATTCAATTCACCTTGTAAACATATGATATTCACAAAATTTGTGGAAATAAGTGGCGAAACCATAAAACTACACCTGTGATGAGGCGACATTCAAAATACTAAGTAAACAAACATGTCAAATAGTATAGTAATGTCATCGAAGATTCGGTCAAATCAAATCTTCATTGAGTAACATTCGATTCAAAGAAAATGAATATTTATCGTATTTTTAGATTTCATCAGATGGAATATTCTGTTGGTCGGAAAAGCAAACCATTCAGGTTTGCTTTTCCAATTGACTGGTAGAGTGCTGGAAGCATATAATGGGGCTTTATTCTGAAGTGCTGGTACTGCAGTTTAAAGGCTTCCTATTCTGTGGATGTGCTTCAGATTATCTTTAAATTGATATTATTTTATCTGCTAGAATTTGCCTTGTGATAATTAATGGGAGAGTGTCTACTGGCACTCTCCCATAAATTGTAACAAGGCAAAGAAGCACAGACATTTTAGGGAGCAAAAATAATTTAGCACTTTGCCAGTTAGTGGAAATATCACTTTTGATTGAATTTAAAATAGGAGATGGACAATTTCAAGACCAGACAGATTCCAGTATCAGATTTATTTATTGGTGTTTAATGTCATATATCTCTGAACAATGGCTAATCATGACTGCAACATGAAGAGAAAGTCAAATTTTGTCAATCGTTTATACCCATGTTGCCCATTTTAGAGAACTTCCACCCCAAGCATTGGTGACTGAGTTCTATTTTAACAGTAACAGAGCTTGGTTAATGCGGTAAACGAGCACTGTGTCACTTCCTGGGGTTCCAAAGGGGTCAAATTTGGCTAAGAACTTGACTAGTGGCTTGTGAGCTTGTTTCCTCACATCCATTTGTTTTTTACAGTTTAATGGATAGTACACAAATCTGACATACAAGGACTCACAATTTGCAAATATTTGTGCATGGTAGTATTACCTAGCAAGTAACTGTCAGGCTACCCAACTTGGCACAAGCAGGGTTAGCATTGATTAAAAGCAAGTGCTCCACCAAAGTGCAGTTTGCCTTAGTACATAGTGCCACTGTGTCACAATGTATGCAATTGGGATTAAGTGCCTTACCTAAGGACACAATACAGTTACCCCTGGTTGGGATCACACCATGGACCTGTTGGTTTGAAATCTGATACTCCAGCCACTGAAACATCATGCTTCCTAGTAGTATTGGCAGTTACCAAGCAATCTGCAATTTGCAGAATGAGGTCCCCAAAGGATGAATTTACTGATGCAATACCATGCAGAAGGCTAGGATCCCCCAATTCATCCTCTGGGTACATATTTCTGTTCAGCCCGAGAGCTCAATTCAGATTGAGGTTCACAGAGGGTAAATTTAGTAATGCTACCATGCAGGGTAAGATCACCAAATTCACCCTCTAGGCACCTCATTCTGCAAATGCCTGTCTGTTTATTTCCAGGCTTGTAGATGTCAAGTACCAACCAGGTTGAGTGATCTGGATATCCTGGTCTCGTGATGAATCATTGGCTTTGATTGCTAGAGATTGTCGGCTTGGGCCTCAGCTCTGTGTTTTTATCTTGAGCTGTTACATTGTATGTTGACTAGTCTTCGGCAGCTAGTGGCATTGCTTGTGCTATGGTGGAGCAATGCAAATGTTTTGACCACTTTGAGGTGGAATCTGGGTGTTGAATCACAAAAGCTTGGCTGTCTGGATCTTATAGTCATGTGGAGCATTGGTCATTTTTTGGGCTAGAGGTCCTGGATTCAAGCATCAATCAGCTCTGACAACTCTCTTGATCTGTTACACTTATAGTGTGTGTTTGTGTGTTGGTGGTTAACGTCACATATTTATGCACCATGGCTAATCGTGACACAACATGGAGATGAAGTCAAATTTAGGCAATCGTTGATCTACATGTTGCCCATTTTAGAGGACTTTCACCCCAAGCATTGGTGACTGGGTCCTATTTTACTAGTGAAGCGGAACTGGTTTACCACAGTAAACAAGTGCTGCTTACTTCCCGGGGTTCCCATGGGGAGAGTTACACTTATATATATACTTAATGTTAAAATGATATACAAAGCTGTCAAAACAACTGTATGCATACAAGTCAGTGAAGTTTTTCATAAATACAAAAGTCAGTGAAGTTTTTTTCTAAAACAGGCAATTTTTTTGTTTTATTGATTCTGTGATTGCATGAAAAATATTCTGATCACTTTTCTATGTGTCTGTTCTGTCACACTATATGATCTGTATTAAGAGGCAACACATCAGCAGTGTCTCTGATATGTGCATATTTAAGATAAATTTGAGTGTGTAATCATGTTCAGTAGTGTAAGACATGTCTAAATGGAGATTTGTACTAGTTATTAGCTAAAACAGGAATAATACACAGTCACTGAATGACATCTTGTCTTGATGGAATCACAGTTATTCATAAAAATAGTCAATAATACAAAACATTTGATAATTAACCCTTTACATAAAACACAAATAGCTAACAACACTTGCAAGATTCTGGAATAAATGACAAACTGTTGAAGAGCAATGCCAAGGGTGGCTATGCCTTCCCGCCACTGCCAAGCATAAGTTTCTAGTCATTTATCTTCGTTGATATTGAATTAATAAATATCTTATCTTATCTCCATTAGACCATAGCACCAACACAGCAGACTACCAAATGTGTCCATGGGACACTAATGCCACTGCTTTATGATAGACCTTTGTAAAGGGCCATAATTCTGCCAAACAATATCCAACCAAGCCAACTATCAATCCCAACCTGTATTATGTGGTTATAAACCTATGTATAAAATTTTATTTCTCTCAGTCAAACTTAAGTTGGCATCTGGAAACCATATTCGGGACAGATGGATGGACAAAAGTAACACTTAATGCCCCTCACCAAATTGGCTGGGGCATAAAAATTTCATTTATTTTCCTCAAAAACAGAGCTTATGACCTCCTCATTGGAACAAGCCCAAAGAGCTTGTTCCAGGGAGGAGTCAGAGCTATTTTCACAACAAAAGTGAAAAAAAAAATTGAAATTTGATAGACACAATTTTTGTTAATAGCACTGGTTGGGTTTGGCTGTGTATTTTAGGTAAAGGTCAACTTTTCCATTGGAAGAAAGATTTCTGTTTTTGGAGATTACACAGGCCCGAATTTTCTGGGGAAAACCAGGAGTTTTAAGAAATAGAGATCCTGGGACCAGAGAGGTAAATTGGACTTAATCTAAAGTCTGGCAAATTCAACTAGAAGAGTATGGGATTTCAGGGAACATACCTTGTCACTGTAAGACTCGACATCCCTTCAGGCCTATGCAGGTTCAGATGAGGTAAACCAAAGGTGATGTGAAGTCTTACAGGAGCTAGCACATAACTTGATTCAGAATCAACAGTTAACACTTCAAGGCCTGGATAATTGTCCTGAATTCACACCTGGCCACAGACTGTACATGCACATTCAGTGGCTAAACAGTTATTTCTTGTGAAGTCTTGGATGCCTTAACAGGCAGCCAAGACTTACTACAAACCACTGCCTATGTAATTTGTTTATTGTCAGCAGGACCTACTCACGATGGCATGTAAAGGGCACCTGTTCTGAGGTCGTAAAAGCCGGAAATAGGCCTTTAGGGGTTAACCTGGCATAAGAGACCAGAAACAGCCAAATTTAGATGTATTGGAGAACTCACAATAGTAGAAAATATTATAGATCTGAATGCCACAGTTTTGTCATATGTCCGAATGCAAATCTGTTTTGGGGCAGGATACCTCCAATATGACACAAAATTAAGAAGGCAGAAAAAGATCAGTTACCAGGATGTACATAAAAACTGGAAATCTGTAAAAAAAAACAACAGAAAACTTACATCCCTCTCTGGGGCGGTTGTTAGGATTGTGATCACACTCCTTAACCCTTTACCTAACATGAAAAGCAGACGACACTTGCAAAAAAAATTCTTGAATAACTAAATTTTTTCATTTTTTGTCTCAAAAACATAGGTTATGACCCCTCGTTGGAACGAGCTTGACAAGCTTGTTCCAACGAGGGGTCATAACCTATGTTTTTGAGACAAAAAATGAAAATATTTTGAAAATTAATTGGCGATTTTTGAGAATAGCGCTGGCCGGTTTTGGCCGTTACGTTGGGTAAAGGGTTAATATACTTTTACAAGGGGAAAGGTTTTGTCAAAAATTTAATCATCCATGTAACTATTATTTATATAAAAGTAAAGTGCTAAAATAGGTGTTTCAATAACAAGTCTCAAAATGAAATACTCTTAGTGGTATGGAATTCCTGTTAACAAAGGTCTAACCTATCTTACACAAATGGATTATAAGCAATCAATGACTTTACTTCTAATACAGGCAACAATTGTTTTTTATTAAACTACAAAGGCCTTACAGCATTGTGAATTGGTGACTGCCAAAAGGACCAAAATGTCCCACTTTCTCATAAATAAGTTTTAAATGTAGAAAAAATACATTTAATAACAAATAGTTATATTCTTTGGAATTTTTAGATGTATCTTTTACAGAAAGTTTTCATTAAGGTAAGGCAAGGTGACACATACAAAGTAGGATCCATACCAGTTCAGATGGTGCAAAACAGACCCAACAACAATCTCCACGAAGGCCAGCTAACACACTTTCAAGAAAATAGGACTGTTTTTTTTTAAATAAACTGAAATAGAGGGAAATATAAGCTTTTCACACTCCAAACTAAGAGTTCCATAACAAATAACACTGTGATGGACACTTTAGTTCTTTGCATTCAAATGAAAATGGTCTGAAAAATAATTTTCATGTAAATTTTAAGAAATAAGAGAATAGTGATTATGTAAGAAATAAACTAGAATCAGATAATTTCATGAAAAATCAGCATACATAGAGAACATTAAATTCAATTTCTTTATCCACTGGGATGGCTTTAATAGACCAAATTCTTACTCTGCAGGTTATCACGTACTCAAGACCAGATCTCATTTCAGGGCATACATCGAAATTCAAAATGTTTTTGTTAGTTTATTGCCCTGATGGGCAAACATATTTTACAAATACTGAATACTGGTGACACAAACAGAAACCCGAGGCTCAAGTGAGCCTAAAATGATCACCTGGCTCAGATTGTCAAAACAGATGAGTGTATCAGCATGTGATCAGCAGCATTTTGTTTGATTTGCAATGACACAACCAAAGGCAACGTTTTTGGCCATTCATTTCTGCTGGTCCTAAGAAAGCTTCCTAGCAAACTCTGTTCTGTGAAGTATTAAAAAACAACAACCAAAAGAAATTTTTGTTTTGTTATAAACTACTGTGTTCTCTATAGCGCCCCCCCTCCCCTCCCCTCCCCTCCCCCCCCCCCCAATTTTTTTAAATTTAAAACAAGCGAATCGATTTGAACAAACTTGAATTCGACACCCCTAGAGATGTTACATACCAAATATGAAAGGATTCTCACTGGTGGATCTGAAGAAGAAGAATTTTCAAGAAATTTTCTCATATTGCTCTAAGTTAAAGTTTGGGCTTCAATAAAAAGCTCAAATATTAAACCAGGGACCCGATTTGAACAACCTTCAATCTAACCCTCCCAGAGGTGTTGTACACCAAATATCAAAAGAATCTGACTGCTGGATCTGAAGGAGATGATTTTAAACGATAACTAGAAACCGTTTTAGCACACTAAAACATATATCTCCCCTTCCTTTCGCACTGCAAATTATATATACATGAATAATATTGACAATCATACCAAATATCTAAGGTGGCCATGAAACAAAAGTTCACGTTATTCATCCAAAATCTTGAAACTTCAGGCGTAATAACTTGTTTCCAAAGTGATTTGCACACGTAAAATTTTAATAGTTCTTTTTTTTTACTTGACCAAAATGTTTTGGTTCAGACAATTGTTTCCGGTTTAAAGTATCTAAATTGTCTACAGTAGCATTGACATGAAAATCTGTGTTCTAGGGCTGCATGTATTTATAATTTTCATACCAAGTATGATATTTATAAAAAAAGGAGTACAAGTAAATACCATGAACTACATACATGGAACTTTTAAATCATGGCAAATAGGCAGATAGCCAAAGTTCATTAGTTGCACCTTTGACTTTTAAAGATACCTGGGTAAGGGTAAAATTAATGCAGTCACTTCAGCAAGTGTTTTCAAAAACCAGACTTCTCAAAAAAAACCAAGACCTATTGCTGAAGACGATTCATACCCCTGCGGGGTTATTGATACAAAAGAAAAAACTGGAAGTAGGTACCTGACTGGTCCAAAAACGCATCCCATGATATGGCATACCTTTATGAAGCTATTGCTAAAATATCAAGTGTCTGGGGTTTCTCTTGAAAACACACACATAAATTTGACCATGAAGTCAAAGGTGAAGGCCACATGCACATCACTATGGTACGCGACACACCAGCTCATGCTCTTACATTCACATGCCAAATATCTAAGGCCTGACTCAAAAGACAAAAAAGTCCTTGTCCGGACAAAGTTTCCCTTAAAAAAGCACATAAATCTGACCTTCAGGTCAAGATCACATGAAGGTCATTATGGTACGCAACACACCGGCTCATGGTGATACATCCACATGCCAAATATCTAAGGTCTAGGTCAAAAGACAAAAGTTATGCTCCAGACAAAGTTTGTATGAGAAGAAGAAGAAGAAGAAGAAGAAGAAGAAGAAGAAGAAGAAGAAGAAGAAGAAGAAGAAGAAGAAGAAGAAGAAGAAGAAGAAGAGAAGAAGAAGAAGAAGAAGAAGAAGAAGAAGAAGAATATGCACACTAAAACAATATGTCCCCCTTCTGGGAAGGGGAGACATAATTCCCCATATTGCACTAAGTAAATATTTGGTCTCCCTTGGGGAACCCAAATATTAACCCAGGAACTCGATTTGAACAAATTTGAACCTTACACCTCTAGAGATGTCACATACTAAATATGAAAGGATTCTCACTAGTGGGTTTAAGAAATTTTCTCATATTCCAATAAAGAACCCAAATATTAATCCAGGGATCCCTTTTGAACAAACTTGAATCTAACCACCCTAGAGATGCTGCATACCAAATATCAAAAGAATCTGACTGGTGGATCTGAAGAAGAAGATTTTTCAAGATTATTCCCCATACTGCACAAAGTTAATATTCGGGCTTCCATAGGAAGCCCAAATATTAACCCAGGGATTCAATTTGAACAAACTTCAATCTGACCCCTGTAGAGATGCTGTATACCAAGTATCAAAAGAATCTGACTGTATGATCTGAAGAAAATTTTTAAGAATCTGACTCATGGATCTGAAGAAGAAGATTTTTAAAGATTATTACCCATGTTGCACAAAGTTAATATTCAGGCTCCCACCTGAAGCCCAAATATTAACCCAGGGACTCGAATTGAACAAATTCGAATCTTACACCTCTAGAGATGGCACATACTAAATATGAAACGATTCTCACTAGTGGGTCTGAAAAAGAAGATTTTTTAAGAAATTTTCTCATATTGAACTAAGTTATAATTTGGGCTCCAATAAAGAGCCCAAATATTCATCCAGGGATCCCATTTGAACAAACTTGAATCTAACCCCCCTAAAGATGCTGCTTGCCAAATATCAAAAGAATCTGACTGGTGGATCTGAAGAAGAAGATTTTTAAAGAATATACCACTCCCCCCTATTCCACCAAGTTAATGATCAGGCTCCCATAGGAAGCCCAAATATTAACTCGGGGAGTCAATTTGAACAAATTCAAATCTTACACCTCTAGAGATGTCACATACCAAATATGAAAGGATTCTCATTAATGGGTCTGAAAAAGAAGATTTTTTAAGAAATTTTCTCATATTGCACCAAGTTAAAATTTGAGCTCCAATAAAGAGCCCAAATATTCATCCATGGATCTCAATTGAACAAACTTGAATCTAACCCCCTCCTAGAGATGCTGCATACCAAATATCAAAAGAATCTGACTGGTGGATCTGAAGAAGAAGATTTTTAAAGATTATTCCCCATATTGCACAAAGTTAATATTCAGGCTTCCATAGGAAGCCCAAATATTAACCCAGGGACTCAATTTGAACAAACTTCAATCTGACCCCTGCAGAGATGCTGTATACCAAGTATCAAAAGAATCTGACTGTATGATCTGAAGAAGAAGATTTTTAAAGCTTATTCCCCATAGCGCCCTAAGTTTCTCTGTTTGAGCCCAAATATGAACCGAGGGGGGCGATTTGAACACACTTGTATTTGACCATCCTATGGATGCTGTATACCAAATATCAAAAGATTCTGATAAGCGGTTCTGAAGAAAATTTTTTTGACTCAGCATTTATTCAAACGCCCCTACAGAACACCCTAACAAAACCGATGGCCCTTTTTTTTTTTTAATCCATTCTACCGGTCAAAAGGATGATTCATACCAAATAACAGTTCTCTGTTCCGTGTAGTTTGGAAAATATGGGCATTTGAATTTTTTTCTATTTTTAGCCCCTGGGGTACCCAAAAAAATTGAGGGCATCAATCAAGTACTTTGGACCCACTTATGCTACATGCCAAATTTGGTTCAAATCGGCCCATTGGTTCTTGAAATAGAAATTTGGGGCGGAGCCCAAAATGGATATGTGCCCACACGGCCACAGAGAGCCCAAATATTGATCTACTAAGTTCTCTTGAACAAACTTTAATCTTCAATACCAAAGAGTGTTAAATACCATATATCAAGACAATCTCTCTGGTGGTTCATGAGAAGAAGATTTTTATGAACTTTTAGGCTTTGGCATCACTGTCCACAGCCCGAAGAAGGCAGCCGCTCCATTTGAACAAAATAGAAAGGGTATGCCCCAGGGATGGTTTGTGCAATATATGTTTAAATTTGGCTGAATGGCTGTGGAGAAGAAGCAAGGTTTGCAAAAGTTAAAGGAATCCAAGTGATGGAAATACCTCACACTGACTTGCTGGCAGGTGAGCTAAAAGGAGGTTGCCTGAGTTTGCTACTATTTCAGTCAGAGATAGAACTTTTCAGTCTCCTTCCATTAACTCTCTTCTTATTTTTGAAAATACAGCCAGTTCCATACACAAAATTGGCCAGGCATATTTTGTTATCTTTCAAATTTGTGCATCCAAAACAAAGCTTATGATCATTTACCTATTACAACAGCCATATTGTGGAATAGTCACTGGGGGATTTCCCAACTTTTCCTGAAAACTGTCAACCTTATATACATTCCTGCCTGAAATCCCTAAATCTAGTTTATGTACTCTCACTCTGATAACTCTTGAGTCAATTTGCCATGGTTTATTACCTCTACTTTCTGGGTTCTTATGCCTTCAAAAAGTACCCAAGGTGTTCCAATGGGCATGAGTAGTAATTTTTTTCCCTGGGAAGACCTAAGACCTTCACCTATGAGTGATACACAATATTAACCCAGCACAATTGGAAACGAAGAGGAGAGGATAAAATACTTTTTTGCTGCCATTGGGAACAGAAAAATATTTTGTCTCAACCCCCCCCCCCCCCCCCCCCCCCCCCCCCCCCCCCCCCACACACACACTTCATCACACTTCATCTGGCCTGGCCACACTCATAAAAATATGGCCAGTTCCATACAAAAAAAATTAAATTGCCAATCATATTTTGCTACCTTTCAAATTTTAACCTCCAAAACATGGCTTATGCCCACCCATTGCATGCTCATCAAGCTCATTCTAATGAGGCTTCATAACCTATGTTTTTTGAGACAAAGAACTTAAAAATTTCAGTGATTCAAATGTTTTGTGTGTGTCATTTGTAAGCCAGGTTACGTAAAGTGTTAAAATGGCAGACCCATGTTAATCTCCTTTACCAGTAAACACAACTGTCAAAGTGAGCTTCAGTTTCAGAGATGGTGATGGTAACTGCTTGAGTTTGGTTCAATTCTACTTTTCAAATATAACAAGAAGGAATCCAGTCAAGCTGGAGGTTTATGGTTTGCACTTGTGATAAGTTATGTCCTACAAGCTAAAATTGTGAAATCAGATATTTTGGAACCCTATTTTCAAGCTGTGAGTACATTTCAACAATCTTGACCAGCCACATCTGCACTGTCATGTGCAGCCTGCTTATGATACACTTGCCTTCAGCCACTGTTAACCCTACTTGTGCTGGGTTGGAGAGTATGAAAAATATTTGTCACTGCTTGATGGTTCTCTTCTGATTCATCCACCCATAAAACTGTCCTAGATGGTGTGACCTTAGTTGTTGAAAGTGTTATTAAACAACCCAAAAAACCCCAAACAAACACACAAATATTTCACCAATATGTGTACTAATGATTCTGTTTTTTGTTTTTCAATATCTGAGAGTCAGATCCACGTTTTAGCCCTTCAACCAATGCACAGGATATCAAAATTTATTTTTATTTTACTGTTTTTTCAAATTTCAACAACACCATATCACGTGATCCTTCATTGGAATGAGGTCGATGAGTTCCAATTAGGAGATCGCCTGATATGGTTTTTATTAAATTTTTGCAAATATTTTTTTTTCAACTGCTTAATTTGCAAATTATGCGACTGTTTGCCATTGATTCGTTAGGTAAAGGGTTAAAAAAAAAACCTACTGAGAACATGTTTTAAATCAAGTTAACTGGCAATTTGATTCTGTTGAAACTCAAGTAGACATCGTCTTTTGAGTGTGGTTTATGCCGATAATAACTCCGACCTGCTGCTCAGCACTAGCAGACGGTTCCAACTTAAATTGGAGCACTCCATTTACAGGAATTCTGAATGGCTACAACAGGTGTCTATTTTTAGTAGGCACGCTATTGAATTCCTTTGTTCTCATCGGCAGTCCAGTTTCGGAATCTCGGTGGTCAACGGTCAGCTCCATTTCTCGTTATTGCTTAAAACACAAATTTTACACAAATTTCGGACTTTTCATACCAAGAAGTTTCAATAATGGCTTCAGACTTGTAAGTTCAGCAATGAATTCGAACCAACGTCGGGTTCTTTCCACGGACGTGACTCCTGTAAACACCACCAGCATTTCCAGTAATATTTCGGACATGACTACTGTGATGGACAAACATTCTGTGCCGACACCTTCTGCAGTGAATTCTACCAGCAAAAATGACGTTTCTGTAATGAACTCTCATTCCAACTCTCATGTAGACATGGACTCCGACGTGGATATGGACACTCTTGACACCATAGCAGAGCCACTGTCAACAGATACTCGGTCGACACGGAAACGACCCCACACGGAATCTCCTTGCGGCGGCCAGAATTCTGATCGTGGAAAGGGCAAGGCAGTGAGACTGGCAGTTGTTAATTATGACTCGTCCCAACCAGCCAATTGGACGGTGAAACGTTTAACAACCGAACTGGCAGAACTTGGAATTTTGGTTCCCAAAACCATGAAAAAGACCCTTCTGCTCCAGCTGTTCATGGAAAATACAAAGTGGACAGACGCTCCATGGGACATTCACAAACTGTACCACTGGACAGTGCTGACAATGACAATGGAATTGCTATCGACTTTCTCGTTCCGGACCCTTTTTATGGAGGAGGTGCATTTCGAACACCGCCGGAAAGTCAACCCACAATGAGACCGGAAGCGCAAAACGTAAACAGTGCTTCGCACGAGTTGCAGCTCAGGGAGGAAATTAAAGCATTAAAGGCCACTATCCAGCAGTTAGCTCAAGATGTAGCCAGCCCACGGGCCGCAGGCGGATTTCCAACCGGGGGCTATAATCTGTCTACAGCACTTGGACAACCGACAATTCCGCACAACCCAACATCGACAACAACGCCTGCTTCGCTGTTTGATGTCACCAGGCAGACAGATGGGAAACGGCACCGGATCCACTTTTCTCCAGAACCAGCAGTTTGTGCATCCGGCTGTAGACCGACCAGCTTTCCAGCAACACTTCAGATGACCGGAGGGTGTCAGTACTCACTTCAACTATACGCCTATTGTGTCTAAAGGTATAGCTGCTGATAGTCTCGCTAAAGTTGAAATAGTCTCATCATCCATCAGGCAGGCAATTATAGAAGGGAAAGATGTCAACCTGGCCTGTCTTTTAATTCCCAATTACGACATGGGGGATTTAAGGACAGTCGAGGTTGATAACTGTTCTTTCCGTCTGAAGCAGGCAGATTTACGACTGCAAAGAAATCAAACCACTGGGGAGTTTGTTGCCGCCTTTGGCAAGTACAAAAATGTGTTATGTGAATCATATCCACAGAGACGCCAAGAAATGGATGCATATGAACGTGATATCATTGATATGCATTCACGATTCGGCGGATTTGCGTTCTATGAGTTTCACAAAGCATTCTCTGCCCAAGCAGCAGCTTTGCTAGAGCAACGTAATATACTGATCGACTGGTCACTCAGGGATTCGAGACTATTTCAACGAATATTTGCTGGTGTTCCCCACCTAGTGTGTGAGATCTGTAAATCTGCTTTACATTCTACAATGTTTTGCCCCCAGGTTGCAGAGATTAGGCACCCTGGACACAGTGTTGGACCGGCGATTGGGAGGCAGGCTGTCCTCCAAGAAACATCCCCCGTTTCAGGAAATGCCCGTACCTCAAGGGGTTTTGATAGCAAGGGCAGGGCGCGTGTTTCCTTCATCGGACGGGAAATTTGCAATAATTTTAATGGTGAAACAGGATGCAGTCATCCCAGTTGCCCCTTCACCCATGTTTGTTTAAAATGCAAAGGGGATCATCCAGCTTCCAAATGCAAGCTGGACAAAATACCCAGAAATCCCAAGGATAACAAAAAGTTTCAATCCTCTAAATCAGCCTGACTACCTTCGCCGGACCACCACTGTGCACAGGAAGCCGAGGGGGTTCATATGCTAGCTTCAACACCTATTGACATTTGCCGCCTCAGAAATGACCTCTCTACACACCCTGACCGAACATTCATAACAAGTCTCATTACCGGCTTGCAGGAAGGGTTTTTCACTGGAGTGTCATCGATGCCAACTACCTCCTTCGAGTGTAAAAATCTTCTCTCTGCACACTCTGATGAGGCATTTGTGGACGAAGCTCTCAAATCTGAGATTGGTAAGGGATACCTACTTGGTCCCTTCATTTCTTCACCTTTTCCATGTCATCGAGTGAACCCTATTGGGGTAGCTGTAGGAAAATATTTGGGAAAAAGCGCCTCATTGTGGACATGTCAGCACCTCATGAACATCCCTCTGAAACCAGCATCAATGATTTGATAGACAAAGCTGAGTATTCTCTTTCGTACGTTAAACTAGATGATGCTGTCCAAACCATTGAGTCTCTGGGGAAAGGGGCCTGGATGTGTAAAACGGACATAACAGATGCCTTCAAATTGATTCCTATCCACCCTTCCCTTTGGCATCTTCATGGTGTTAAATGGAAGGGTAAATATTATTATTACCAGCGGCTGGTTTTTGGCTCCAGAAGCAGTCCGAAAATCTTCGACCAGCTTTCAGTAGCAATTTGCTGGATTGCCACCCACTTGTTCAAAATTCAACATATCTTTCATCTGTTGAATGATTTTCTAACCGTCGATCCTCCAGACTCCACTCCAGAGCGAACCATGGCTTTACTGACGCACATGTTTGGTATTTATAACATACCTACTGCTCCACACAAAACCATAGGCCCAGCAACACGCCTGGAATACTTGGGTGTTGTTTTGGATAGTGTCAAATGTGAAACTAGCCTCCCGCAAGACAAACTTGACCAACTCATCCACACCATTGTCAGTTTTCAAAATAGAACCCACTGTACAAAGCGGGACTTGCTGTCACTTTTAGGCCACATGAACTTTGCATGTTGATGCGTGGCACCCGGGAGATCATTTGTTTCATATCTCATACAGCTTTCCACAACAGCTCCTCGTTTGTTTGACCGGGTCGAACTGAATGAGCAGTGCCGCCTGGACTTGCAGATGTGGTATACTTTCTTGAAGGGTTGGAATGGCATTTCCTTTTTCCTGGACGTCAATATTACAGAATGTGCCGATGTAAGATTGTTTACGGATGCATCATCGAGTGAAGGTTTTGGCATTTACTATAATGGTCGCTGGTGTCAAGGTCGATGGCCGGCGGAATTACTTGCACTCTCTTCGCAGAAGTCTTCGTCTATGGCCCTACTCGAACTGTACCCCATCGTAGTATCTGCATTACTATGGGGTGGGGAGTGGAGCCGCAGGCGAATTCTTTTTTATTGTGACAATGAAGCTACTGTAGCAATCATCAGGAAAGGTTGTTAAAAAAATCTGAACATTATGCACTTGATGTGCAAACTCACTCTCTGTGCATCGGTGAACAATTTTGCAGTCTACTCCAAACATGTCCCTGGTAAAAACAATGCAATAGCAGATGCTCTTTCTCGCTTTCAGATGGACCGCTTCCGGGAACTAGCGCCTCAAGCCTCCCAACTACCAGTACCTGTGCCACCCTTTTCAGAGGTTATCCGCATCTGAGACAGTCAGTGGACCTGTTGTGGAAAGCAGCACTCAACCAAAACACTAGAGCCGTGTACAACTCTGGACTTAACGCATTTCATAAATTCAGTATCAGGTACAGAATTTCAACGTCCACCTTTCCTCTTGTGAATGAAGAAATGTTGGTCAATTTTCTTACTTACTATTTCTCGATTCTTAAGCTAAAATACTCAACTGTCAAACTTTATTTGGCAGGTAGTAAACATGGCTACCTGGAAGCAGGCCTGACTGACACTTTAGTATCTTGGGACAATACCCCAATGCAGCAGGTTCCTGTTCTCTTGCGGGGGTATAAGAAACTCACGAGTAGCCCCACCAAACCACGTTTACCCATCACATTCCCCATCTTGTGCCAAATCATTGATTTGCTTCAAGCTGGTATTTTTGGCCCTTTCACTGACCTTATGCTCCAAACAGCCTCTGCAGTTGCATTTTTTGGCTTTTTAAGATGTGGGGAGTTTACTTCACAGTCCCAAACCTTCCATGGTACAGAGTTGACAGTTTTTGACCTCTCCTTTGTATCGGAAGGTGGAAATGAAGTGTGTTCCCTCAATATCAAAGCATCAAAAACAGATCCATTTAGGAAAGGCGTCAGCGTCAAATTATTCAAAAATGCTCACAGAAACTGTCCCGTAACTCTACTCAAAAAGTATATAAAAGCGAGATCTTCCAGACATTGTAACGCCCTGTAAAAGCGAGATCTTCCAGACATTGTAATGCCCTGTTTGTCACCAGTGATGGAGCCCCACTAACCAGAAAGAATTTCATTGAATGCTTAAGTAAGATCTTCTTAAGATTGAAACTCAACCCTAAACACTACTCCGGCCATTCCTTTCGCATTGGTGCCGCTACCTCAGCTGCAGGGGTTCGTATAGAAGATCATCTGATCAAGACACTGGGAAGGTGGTCCTCAGATTCGTATGTCCGCTATGTCAGGACACCCTTGGCAAGACTTAGAGCGGCTCAGACCGCACTTATAAATGATAAAAATTAGATATGATGGCATGAATGAACAAACTATGTACACCGGGAATGGACCAGATTGATACATTGTATATTTTATGTAATTAGTGTTTACTTTGTCTGTGCAATAATGTGTTAACATGGACCTCATCCACCTCTCAAAGAGACATTACATGAACAAACTGAAGTAGGAGGTGTATCAATGATGTTAATATGGTAATCTAAATAAAGAGATTGTGCTTGAGGTCATACAAATGTTTATTATAGTGTTTTAAATGTACGGGTGCTATTGCGTACAGTTGTCTGTTAGCTTAATTCTGTGACAGACTCTCATCGGACTCTTGACTCAGCGAACTTATGTGACTTGTGATATGATGAGGTGTCTCAAACCACAACAATTAATTTTTCTTAAACTCCCATGGAATGCTGAATTCAGGAAGTGACTATGATCATCAGATTATCTCTTTAACACTTTAGTTTGTAAACGGTGTTATCACCAAAGCAAGAGTGTGCGGAATGACAACCCAGAACCGTACACGAAAGTCCTTTCACACACAGTTCATTCATTTACATGTATATAATCATTTATTGCTAGTTGTATAAATTACAGTAACATAACGAAGATATATATTATTGTACCATCATATTTCAGGAATGTATTTCATTCGGTCAGGAATGCTGAAGTGTTTCCCAATTTGTCAGGCTCTCTATACATTTTTGGGGCCTCTTTCATCACCTGCGTCGGTTCCCGGAGAACCGCCGCATATGCGAGAGGGGCCTTCCAAATTGCGCAGTCAGTATTCAGGTAACCGTGTGTTTGCATGTTCTGCTCCAGAAGCAGATAGACTCGAATACGTACTGCCACGGGTACGCATAAGTCTCAGGTTTCATATATTGCCCATGTAGCCACTGTGCTGAAGGTTTCATACATGCTTCCATGTGTACGTAGCCACATTCGACACTGAGTCATGGTTTCATACATACACACATGCAAAGGTTGCATGTAGCCTTCACACCTCACTCACAAGCAACAATCCTTGGATGTTAGTGGTTTCATATGTGGGCAATATAGCCTGGCAAGACTAGCTTGGCCCATTGGTACACAGGCATATGTAGCCTGGTGGAGGGATGCATCCACTGTAGGTTCCATACATATGCAGGTGTTCTGAAGAGGCTGCCTCAAATAGAATCCTGGTAGCTGCTTCATTATACATGTAAGTGATTGTTGGGTTTCATACATGTTCATGGGTATGTAGCCAACGGACACTGCGTCCGGTTTCATACATCAACACACAAGGCATGTAGCCCCTCTGAGAATGCAGTACCACAAGGCACAGTTGCATGTACTTGAAGGGCAGCTATCGGCCATCCAGGGTCTATGGGGTGTGTGCGAATGTTTATCAAATGCACATAACACAAAACGCGCAGGGTACATGCATTCCCACGCATACTCAGTTGGACCAGAATATAAACCTAACAGTGAGAGTACTGGAGAGCCTGACTCAGCAGTAGGCCAAAGTTATTAAACAAATTAAATATATTGAACCTCATATCTGCGTTGTTGAGTTATTTCAGGCATAAATTGAAACTCAAGTAGACATCGTCTTTTGAGTGTGGTTTATGCCGATAATAACTCCAGCCTACTGCTCAGCACTAGCAGACAGTTCCAACTTAAATTGGAGCAGTCCATTTACAGGAATTCTGAATGGCTGCAACAGGTGTCTATTTTTAGTAAACACTCTATTGAATTCCTTTGTTCTCATCGGCAGTCCAGTTTCGGAATCTCGGTGGTCAACGGTCAGCTCCATTTCTCGTTATTGCTTAAAACACAAATTTTCCACCACCATCCCCTCCTCCACTTCAGCAATCCTGTTAGCGTTGAGTAGGCTCTTCTTGCTCTCTTGCTAGTCGGGAGCCTCTTTCATCACTTGCGTTGGTTCCCGGAGAACCGCCGCATATGCGAGAGGGACCTTCCAAATTGCGCAGTCAGTATTCAGGTAACCGTGTGTTTGCATGTTCTGCTCCAGAAGCAGATAGACTCGAATACGTACCACCACGGGTACGCATAAGTCTCAGGTTTCATATATTGCCCATGTAGCCACTGTGCTGAAGGTTTCATACATGCTTTCATGTGTACGTAGCCACATTCGACACTGAGTCATGGTTTCATACATACACACATGCAAAGGTCGCATGTAGCCTTCACACCTCACTCACAAGCAACAATCCTTGGATGTTAGTGGTTTCATATGAGGGCAATATAGCCTGGCAAGACTAGCTCGGCCCATTGGTACACAGGCATATGTAGCCTGGTGGAGGGATGCATCCACTGTAGGTTCCATACATATGCAGGTGTTCTGAAGAGGCTGCCTCAAATAGAATCCTGGTAGCTGCTTCATTATACATGTAAGTGATTGTTGGGTTTCATACATGTTCATGGGTATGCAGCCAGCGGACATTGCGTCCGGTTTCATACATCAACACACAAAGCATGTAGCCCCTCTGAGAATGCAGTACCACAAGGAACTGTACTACACAGTTGCATGTACTTAAAGGGCAGCTATCGGACATCCAGGGTCTATGGGGTGCGTGCGAATGTTTATCGAATGCGCATAACACAAAACGCGCAGGGTACATGCATTCCCACGCATACTCAGTTGGACCAGAATATAAACCTAACAGTGAGAGTACTGGAGAGCCTGACTCAGCAGTAGGCCAAAGTTATTAAACAAATTAAATATATTGAACCTCATATCTGCATTGTTGAGAGTTATTTCAGGCATAAATCTAAGAATTAATTGTTCTACATTTCAGAACCCATTGGCATTTGATGTGGTGGAGTTCTCAACTTCAGTTTCTAATGGATGTCATGACAAGATATTAAATCCCACAAAGACCCATCCAGTCTACTTCAGAGAAAGATCTTTGTTTCAGGCAAAAACTTGAGATACTTACATCAGAATAATTGGTAACTGTTCAGATTATTATGGTAATGTTTTTGGAAATGAATTTATCTGTGTGAATCCAGCCTGTTCATTCTGATCCACTTGTCGCGTAATTTGTTCATGGTAATAAATATGTTTGAATCAATCAGAAAATTGATGATCTGAACAGAATCTCAGTGATGAAATTGATTAATTTCCTCTTTAAGCCTGAGAAAATTGAAAAATCTCACAATTTTTGTTAAAAAATCACATTCTTTTACAATCCTGCACTCAACCTGCTTCCTTCTGGTTCATATTCCCAACATTGTTCTGCATCTGTGGACTATATTCTTCCATGTTATTAACCCTCTACCCAATGCAAGCGATATTTATTTTAATTATTTTTTTTTCCAAAAATATAAAAAAAATGCTTTTCATGTGACCCTCATGGCACAAGACACATCATATAGTTTTGTTGAAATATTTTTAAAATGCTTTTATTTTTATGTCAACTGCTCAATTTGTGGATGCAGTCCATTTGTTAAGTAAAGGGTTAACCCTTTACCTAACAGGACAAGAGGTCAACACTTACAAATTTTTTCCTTGAATTTCAATCCCCCTTCTTCTCCCTGAAAAAAACACACGTATTATGATCTCTCATTGGAATAGGCTACAATTCCAATGAGGGATCATAAGATGTGTTTTTTTAGAACTCCACCACATCCAATGCTGCCAATGGGTTCTGAAATGTAGAACAATTAATTTTTAAACAGAATCAAATTACCAATTAACTTGATTTAAAACACGAACTCAGTAGTTTTTTTTTTAACCCTTTACCTAATGAACTAACAGCATCTGGTCACGTAATTTGCAAATTAAGCAGTTGAAGAAAAAAAAAAAATAAACAAAAATTTAATCAAAACCGTATCAGGTTTCCTCATTGGAATGAGCTCATCAAAATTTGAGAAAACAATAATAAAAATAATAAATTTTGATATCCTGTGCATTGGGTGAAGGGTTAAAATGCAGATCTCTTTTGTCAACTGCTCAATTTGCAGATGCAGTCCATTTGTTAAGTAAGGGTTAACCCTTTACCTAACAGGAGAAGAGGACAACACATTTTTTTTCTTGAATTTCAATCTGCCATCTCTCCCCCCCCCCCCTCACCACCCCCCAAGAAAAAAACACATCTTATTATGATCTCTCATTGGAATGGGCTACATTACATGAGCTCATTCCAATGATGGATCTTAAGCTGTTTTAGAAGCAAGCATATAAAACAGTAAAATTTGATAGGCAATTTTAATGAACAGCAAAACCAGTAACTGTAACTTGTACAAAACACTTACACTTGACTGTCCATGTGGGGCCATCGTGGCACTGTGTGCTGAGGTGCACTATACATCGATAGTGCACTTGCCTTCAACCACTGCCAACTAGGTTTTTGTAAGAATTAGTAAATTGGAGAGTCTGACAGCTGCTTGCTTTTGCGGCTTCGTCTATCCATAAAACTCTCCGACACGATGTGACCCTGGCTGTAGAAAGTGCTGTTAAACCCCAATAAATAGGAACATCCAAACACAAAGATATCTTCTCATATTAACTGGTTGAGGGCTAGATTATTTTTTGGTGGCGGGTCTTTATTCATAATTTGTTTTATTACAAATTATTGGAGAGAGTTCAATCATTTGTAATAGAACAACTTTATATAAACAAAATATTATTGGCATTTGAGTGAATATGAAACCTGAGGAGCAAGGAAAACGTTTACTTTTGGTCTAGTACCCTCATTTTTTTGAAAGTCCTGATAGTTGCTTCTAGCACTTAATCAGTAAAAAAATCAAAAACTTTACCTTCTCAAATTTTTGTACTGGTGTTTAACTCTTTGCATGCTGTGGGCGGATATGCCTGCCCAGCACAGGGTTTCTCTTGTCAATGAAATAAGTATAAGTTGGACGCATTTAAGCATTTAATCTTATTTACCCCATGTAAACTGAATGGATTTTCTTCTGTTACATTTTTATTCATTTTTCATCAAATTTTGTCATGGCTGCTTTACATCAGCCATGACTAGATTTTATGAAAAATATCTAGAAAAGACTCAGCAGGTTAAGAGTTAAGAGCAGTTTTAGTATCTATGGCTGTATCATGACAGCAGTATAGGTGTGAAGTAAAGTTTAGCCAATTGTTTCTACGTATCCTGCCCACTTTTGAGGACTTCCTTCCCATGCATTGGTTAGCTGGTCCTATTACCAGTCCACTGGTGTCAAAGACCACAAAGTTCTGCACATCAGCTAATCATGACTGCAAGATAGCTATAAAGTCCAGCCAATCATTTATACCCATGTTGCCCATTTTAGAGGATTTCACCCCAGCACTGGTTATTGGGTCCTGTTTTACTGGTAAACCAAAGCTTGTTTACCACAGTAACAAGAATGGGTTCCCAGGAGGCTGACTAACGTAACTGCATAAGGATTAGAATAACCAACCAGAAAATAAGCATACTGTCATCTGCAAAATGAGGTCCCCAGAGGGTGAATTTAGTGATGCTACCCTGCATAGCAAGGTAGCATCACTAAATGTACCCTCTGTGAACCTCAATCTGAATCAGGGTCTCAAAACTAAACAAAGAGGTACCTAGAGGATAAATTGGCCCATGTTATGGGATAGCATAATCAAATTCACCCTCATTCTGGAAATGTCAGACTGCTTATTTTCAGACCTAAGAATAACCATTATTTATTTATTTACTGTGTGTCCCGTTGGACAATTGAGAATAAGCATCTAGGCCTTAGACATAATGCTAATGGCATAAGTCCATATCAAACGTATGACCTTTTGGTCTGAAGTCCAATGCACTAATCAATGATTAACCCTGCTAACTGCAAATAACTATCAAATATAAAAAAATAAGCAGCATGTATGCTGTTGAAATCATTTTCATCTATTGTATTATATGTTTTATGATTGCACTTCAAAAACAGTGTACTTTTTGCATATAAATTTGAAATAAAACATTGTTTAAACTAAACAACAAACCAATTACCATACCTTCAGTACAAATTATCTGCCAGAATCATGCAAGGAGTTAATGTATTTTATATGTTTCCCATGACAACAGGACAGAGGGGTCAAACTCTCAAGATATTCCAATTTTCTTAAACAATTTGTGTGCAAATTGATGAATAGCTCCCTTGTATAGTTCCCTTATATGGACTACAAATATCTAATATAATCTTCTAATGAGATGACTGTTTGTCACAGATAAACAGTCATTACGTAGTGAAAACTGTCATTTTTCATAGATTTTTTCTGTAATTTTTTCAAAATTTAATGAAGTCTTTTCTCTTATGTATATTTGTGCAAGCTGATTTCTTTTATGAAACAGCAATTAGTATTCCTGGATATTTAATCTGGGCTACTATAATCTGGAATTGTCATTTCATCTTCTTTTCTGGTAGAGTGCTGGAAACCAATATTTAGGCTTTATTTTGTAGAGAAGGTAAAACAACTTGGAGGTTTCATATTCTGAAGATGTACTTTATATTATTCTAGAAATGATGTTAGTTAGTTAGTATCGATTTGACTTGTTACAATTTATGGGAGAGGGCCTCTCCCATACATTGTAACATGGCAGGGACATGAACTTTTAATAACCAAAAATAATTTAGCACTCTAAAACTTAACCATTTCTGTCTTTTTGAATGGTGAACCAATGAGATTTGGGGGATGAAAAGAGTCAATTCCACAGTTCTATCCATTGAAATACTGTTGAACAGCGTGAATGACAATTTATTTCCTATTGACAAAGATATCTCAATTTTTACACAAAGATATCTCAATTTTTCCATCCATAATAATCCATTTAATTTAATCAAGAGGTGGTCAGACTCAATCTGAAAACAACGGAGTACTTCTTTCACAAAATGGAATCAATACAAATCAAGGAATATTAATGAGGCATGATTTTATCCTAAACTTATTAAGTGAGTTCATTATATTCAATTCGAGATGGGGTTCAAAGTGCTTAACTCTTGACCCAACGCACACGATATCAAAAATTTATTTTAATTAATTTTTTAAAAATTTCAACAAAACCATCTCGTGTAACCACTTGTTGAAATGATCTAGACTAGCTCATTCCAATGAGGGGTCACACGAAATAGTTTTGTTGAAATGGTTTGAAAATTTTTTTTTTAAACTGCTCAATTTGTAAATTACATTGGTGGATGCAGCTGATTTCTTAGGTAGAGGATTACTGGATGACAGAAAACTTGACCATGATAAGATAGAAGTGATATAGAAAGTATTCAAACTGTCCCTCAATATTCAAGTCAATGATTGCCTCCAGCAGCTGTGTCCCTAATCTTGATCATTTCATGGATGACAAGACAGTCTAATGACATCTATACCGACTTTTATGTTATGATAGGAATAATCACATTATTGACCTGGACATGTATTCATACCCAATAATGTCACTCACCAAATATCATTTACCTTCTTCTTTAATCGCAAATGAAAATATTTTCAAAAAACCTGCAATTTTGGTCAATTCAAAGTCAACAAGGGATATAACTTTGGTAAAATTATTTGAATCAAAACTTCCTTTCCATGTACAGATCATACTCATACTGCACACCAAGTTTCCTAAAAATGTAATGAAACAGGTGGAGTTAAGTGGATAAGCATTTGTAATGAAAATTTTGCTATTACCAAATGCCATAACCACGCAAAGTTCATCGCATCGAAAATTCCTGTCCACATGCACATCAGCACTTGATACTGATACTTCAGACCAGATTTCGTAAAAATCCAATTAAAATGTAGGAGGAGTTAAGCGGACAAGCCTTTGTGATGGAAATTTTGCTATTTGCAAGGGTCGTAATCATGCAAAATTTGTTGCATCAAAAATTTTTGACCACATGCACATCAACACTTGATATTTTCTTTAATTTTGGTAAATTCTAAGTCAACAAGGGCTATAACTCTGGAAAAATTATTTGAATCAAAACTTCCTTTTCATATGCACATGCACACATCATATTCATACTGCATCCCAAGTTTCATAAAAATGCAATGAAAAATGCAGGAGGAGTTAAGAGGACAAGCATTTATGACGGAAATTTTGCTTTTACCAAGGGCTGTAATCACATAAAATTTGTCGCTTCTAAAATTCCTGACCACATGCACATCTACTCTTGATACTGATACTTCAGACCAAGTTTCGTAAAAATCCAATATAAAATGTAGGAGGAGTTAAGCAGACAAGACTTTGTGATGGAAATTTTGCCATTTCCAAGGGCTGTAATCATGCAACTTTTGTCGCATCGAAAATTTCTGACCACATGCACATCTACACTTGGTACTGATACTTCAGACCAAGTTTCGTAAAATTCCACTGAAAACTGTAGGAGGAGTTAAGCAGACAAGGTTTGTGACAGAAGGATGGACGAACACAATTTCAATATCCCACTTCCAACTTCTTCGGCAGGGGATAAAAAAACTGACACCTGATGACCATGTTAAGCAAACATCCTAACCTTGTCGGTGTTCATATTTTCATTTGCATAATATCAGAAGAATTCAACCTTTCATTGACACAAAAACTTTAGAGCAGCTTGTTCACACACCTTTGTTACCAGTCGCCTTGACTACTGTAACTCTCTTTTTATAAGGTCTAAAAACTCCAATCTTGAAAAGCTAAAGCACATTCAAAATTCTGCGGCATGTGTCATCACCCCATCTCCAAAGTACTGCTTCATTACACCGGTCCTTTTTGATTTCTACTGGCTTCGGATTCAGCATGGGATTCAATTCAAATTTTTCTCCTTATCTTTAAATGCATCAAAGGATCTGCACCACCTACAATAAAATGACAAAAGTCCAAGAGGACCTATTTCCTGTGGCTATGTGCCTTGGTTGTTAATACAAGCCTGACTGGTTTCGTAATGATTTGTACTCATCAGAGGTAATGGGGAGAGAGCTCTTCCCCTTTTATTCTGCAATGTTTGGCGGGTGACTGGCAAGCCTTTTTTGCGGGTGACCTTAGTATTTGTGGTTGATAGGTTACCAAATGCCTGTGGGTGGCAGATTACCCTCCAAAAAATTTTTTTTTACCTATAGTGTTTATACATTGTTGGGTAAAATGGAACAGGTTGTTCATTATGGTAATTGGTGGGTCAACAACGATCATGGAATGGTTATCAGTATTAGTTTGGAATGATTGAGGTTGGGGAGAAACCATGCAAAATGTATTGTTGGAATGTTAATGTTGAAAACAGCATAATGTGATTTTTGCGAAATGAGGTAAAAGTTTGACATTTCTAATACTGTGAATGTTCAAGAATTCTGGCTGCATATCTAAGTAATTTCCCTGTATTGTAGAGGGAGGTGATGTCACTATTAGGAGGTGCATTTCCTCATTCACTATGTATCTTGGGGTTTGGAGAGCCAATATCCTCATTAATGAAAATTCTGTTCCAGTTGTTGGAGGTTGGTTCTGGTTCACTGTTGTTTGGGGAGGTTGGTTATGGTTCACTGCTGTTTATATAGATTGGTTGTGCTGTTGATAGGTCCAGTATTGTCTTTCTGATTGCCAGTGATAGAATGTAGGGATCTGGCATATTTTGTTGTGCTCTGTGTAGTGGTAAATTGGCTGGCTCTCTGTTTGGTGAGGTTAGTTTTTGCGGTACGCTCATGGCTGGTGGTTGCGTTCTCAATGGTATTTTGTACTGCTTTATGATTCTGTGCTTTGTTTTTGTGGCTACTGTGACATTTGCGGTTGATGTGTTTGGTAAAGTATTCTCTTCTCTTGAAGGTTTTGCTGCATAATTTGCATGTTAAGAATCCTAGTTGTTTGTGGTTGATTTTGGGTGGCGGCTTCTGCCCTGTTTTGTTTTGTAAATCAAATTGCATTCTCTGCAAGGAAACATTGTGTTTTCTCATAAGCAAATTTTGGAACGTATCCTCTCTTGATTAGGATGTTTGTTATGTCGTCTCAAATCTCGAGTTTGGGGTTTGAGTGTAAAATTTGTATAATTCTGTAGTTGATGTCATTCACTGAGTGATCAGATTGGTTGAAGTGTAGAGCTTTTGGTGTTTCTCGTTGGTGGACAGTGTCGTAAAATGTTCAGAGATTCTTTTGTGCAAATTCCTTTTAGTTTCCCCGACATATTGTTTGTCGAACTTCTGACAAGTGATGAGGTAAATAAAGTTCCTTGTTAAATAGTTCGTGCAAGAAGGGCCTTGGTATCATATTGTGGTGGCACTACTCTTGAACCAACAGCCTTTTGGTAATGCGCAGCAGGTTTTACAGTTCTGAATGGTGCAGGGCTTGTGTGGATTAGCATCTTCTCGGCCGCAAATTTGTCATAGAAGCGGAAGTCGGGATTTAGTGAGGATATCTTTCAGGGAACGTTTTCGTCTATGGGCTACTAGTGGGTACTGGGTGAAAGCCCATTTCCGTGCTGGAGAGTATGGGCCAAAGTCTGCATGTTTTGCGGAAGACAGCCTTGCATTCTGGATAGTAATTTAGCACAAACGGTGATCGGTCTGAGTTTGTTGGCGCAATGTTGTTTTTTGGAGAACTGTGTTTCTGTCTATGTGTTTTTGAGTTAGGAATTCACTAGGGTATGCTCGTTTTTTTTAATTGTTCTACCATGTTTTGGGCGTGGCAGAGGAAATCATTTTCTTCGCTGCAGATGCATTTGACCCGAAGTAAGTGGCTGTATGGTATGCCTTTTAACTGGTTTATCAGATGACGTGAGACAAACTGTGTCTGCAGGCTAGGTGTAAAGGTCTGTTGTAATTTTGTTGCCTGTTATTTTAAAATTACATCAAGGAAGTGGACTGATGTAGTAGAATATTCTGCAGTGAATTTTATGGTTGGGTGGAAGCCATTGCAAAATTCAATGAAATTAAGTAATGATTCCTCTCCACATGTCGAAATGAGAAAAATATCGTCAATAAATCTAAGAAAAACTTCTGGTTTTAGGGGTGATGCAGCAAGGATTTGATTTTCCAGCTCGCCAATAAAAATATTGGTGTAGCTTGGTGTTGATGCTAACCCATACATATGGCTAGGATCCCCCAATTTATACTCTGGGTACCTCTTTCTATTCAGGCCTGAGACCTTGATTCAGACTGAGGTTCACAGAGGGTAAATTCAGAAATGCTACTCTGCTGTGCACCCTCTAGGGGCCTCATTCGGCAAATGGCACTTTGCTTATTTCCAGACTAGATATCTAATAATTTCTATGTCACCCTTCAGGCCTACCTGGGTCCAGGTAGGTCTTGGGTGAGGGGTAGAAACTATTAGATATATTCTGTTAAAGATAGTTTAGGAGCTAGAGAACTGGTAGAAATTATTAGATGTATCAGCAGAATATAGCTTGAGAACAGGTAGAAATTATTGGCTATATCAGCCGCATATATTTAATAATTTCTATGCCACACCTAAAGTTACCTGGGTTTAGGACCCAGGTAGGTCTGGGGTGAGGGGTAGAAATTATTAAATATAACCTACTGAAGATATTTTAGAAGCTTGTGAACAGGTAGGCCTGAGGTGAGTTGTAGTATTACAGACATTGCTTTAACATGCTTGCACTGTTGGCTTGTATTAGATGTAAATTTTGTTCCCATTCAAATATCTCAACTTCTTGACTTATAATGCCTTCCTGATCCCAGAAATCAGGTACACCTGGGCTGCTACGAAATTTATTTGATGACCAATTTACCTCCCCTTAATGATTTTAGGTATGTTATTTTTTACTTCCATTGTTTTGACATTTATTAATGAAGCACTTGGTTTACTGAGGCTTGAACAAAGTATTTTGTGAACAAGGTTAATAAAGTTTGTATGGAAATGCAATAAATTTCTATCCCTTTTATCACATAAACATGGTGTTGAAAAGATATTGAGGATTCAATGAAAATGAAAAAGTTCTTGAAAAGAAGAAACTGCTTGCCTACTATATCATCATACATTACACAGGTTATCTGGCCAGAAAATGGTCGAGAACAAAGACAAAGTCCTCGACCACTATTTGGCCAAATACCTGGGGTCTCATTGATTATCCTTTATACAGGGTTATCAATCATTATTTTTCAATATTTAATATAATCAGTATTTCCAGACTTTGTTACATTATTTCATCACGCAGTTGAGGTTAGCCTCAATTTATCTGAACATCACTGAAAACATTGATCATTTTGACAAGCTTATTATTAACTCATTCACTAAACTTAATACATCTCAACATGAATATAATCATTATTATAATCAATTAGTCTGTCAGTTGCTCGTCACCACCCTGTGGTTTTCTCTCGAGTACTCTGGCTTCCTCCACCCATAAAACTGTCCGACATGATATACTCTAGTTATTAAAAGTGGCATTAAACCCCAATAAACAAACAAACATTTATTTCTGAGTTAGGAGGTTCTGATATTTCAGATTTGGTTTCAGTAAAAAAACCTATATTGTGTTCTCATTGCCACATTTTCTCCATTATTGACTTGTCCGGTGGACGTGTCAATATGGGAGAAACTATGACAATGGAAACACAGTGTAAACGTCCCTTTGCAGGATGGACAAAGTGATGAGAATCCACAGGGGGTACTTGTCCAGTTCACTCTCATTAAGATAATTTGATCAGTTTATGCACGAACACAGGAAAACCATCCAGCCAGTTTGTGGTGGGTCTTGGGGTTCAGTTTTCTGGTTTACCACAAAAACTGGAACTGAAACAGAAATACAAAAAAATGCCCAGATCTTTCTGCTGAACCTGACCATAGATGTTGGCGATTGAATTCAAAGGAGTTAATAAGAAATTAAATTTGTTTTCCAAGTATACTGCCAAGGTGTATGGAAATTTATTTAAATTTATTTTAAAATTATACATACTTCCTGATAGGTCAGTAACCAATGCATCCAGTGCGGTACATTTAACTCCAACAGGATGTACAAGTTCAGCGGGGTGTATGAGAATATCACATGACATCTGAACAGGGTGCACAGACATTCTATTGTGTACACTTTGCCGATTTCCCTTTCACCCATTGCCTCAAACGTTTTCGTCAGTACTAACAAACATTCAGGCTCACAAACAAAATGAGAACAATATTGTTTCATGAGAATATTACGAAAACTTGAAATAAAACGTGTGTACATGCCCTCAACATCCAATTTTACTGTCGAGAAGAGGGATTCTGTTGTGATGTTTCTACACTACAGATCGTTGCGAATTCAAAGAACATGCAATCTCATCATATGAATTCTCTCTTCTGTGACACTTATCAATGCACTTGTACAAATTTGAATATAATGTCCCCGATTCTGCAAGAAGTACAATGCACCACTGTATCAAATAAAACACAATTAATCAACTTGTGTCCCACAATAATAACAACGCGTCATTTCCCAATGTCCTTGAATTTACGTCTCCCAAATGTTTGAGTTCAATCAAAGGGAAATAACTCCGAATAAATAAAAAAAAATTATTTCGTCTGTTTGTCAAAATGTCTCTTAAATGCTTTGTTTGTCATTCCCATGAAGAGATATTAATAAAACAAAATTCAACACACTGAAGGGGCAGGGTAATAAATTTGTCACACGGTGTTTCAGCAGTGTGTACGGGAATGTACTACCCTTCTGAGATTCGTATTTCCATCGGCTTTCAGTCTCAGGAAGTACGGGTCTCAAAAGGGTAGTACAGTCCTGTACACACTGCTGAAGTTTTGCCACACACTTCTTGTAAGATAATATTAGTTACACAGTGTTTCAGCAGGTGTATGGGACTGTACTACACTTCAGAGATTTGTATTTCCTGAGGCTAAACGGATCTCAGAAGGGTAGTACAGTCCTGTACACCCTGCTGAAACACTTTGTAACTAATATTATCTTATAAGAAGCATTTATTTTCTCTAATACAGGTAAAAAAATATCCAAATGAAATAAAATAAAGTATTGACAATAGCAACACTTCACTCACATGCAGGTCCCGAAATGCTCCAAAATTTCTATGTGTCACATGTGACAGGCAGAATTTATTCTAACATGTGGCCTCCAAATTTCCACATGAACACATGAATAACATGACAAATTTGTGAAAAAACTGTGTATAATTGTTTTTAAAATCTATACTATGTTGGAGGATAGTATTCATTAATGAACATATGCTATTTGCCTACACTATTTTTGGAAACCCAGTCAACTCAAACTGTTATTTTCATTTTCATCACTAAAAAAGTCTTGTTGAAGTGTTTGGCAGAACTTCAACTTGAAGGGAATTCCATGGGATAAAGATAATAACATTTCCAGGATCTTGATGCTTTGGTTTTAGAATCAAATGATTCACTGACTTGTAAATGACCTGTTGCATGCAACTGGTATGTTTTATTTTGAACTATTGCCACCCAATTTATGACTGTTGACAACAGGTGGACAAGCATACACTTGGGGCCTTGAACACATGTGTTCAAAGACAAAGGAAGAAACATTTTCAAAAGTAATAAAATTCCTCAGTTGGACACAAGTTGTCATCACTGTTTTTGGTAAAATCAAGTCAATAAATGTAACTGATTTATTATGTATAATAGTAGTGTGCAGAGTATCAAAGTGGATGGGGAAAGTACAGAAGATAAAGGCCGTATCGCTTCAGAGTTAGTCAAGCACTGGGAAAAGATAAACGATAGGCGATGGGGCAGTGGGTCCCCACCAAAAAGAAATACACTGGTGGAGGAGAACCTATCCAATCGTGTATGTAGCGAAATAACGGCAGAAGAAGTGCGGAACGTGGTCTCGAAATAAAAAAATGGTAAAGCGGGAGGGACTGATGAAATTCCGAACGAATTTCTCAAAAATGGAGGGGAGGCACTTATTGAAGTCCTGACAAACCTTTTCAACCTGGCTCTGCAAAAGCAAGAGGTCCCCAGAGAGTGGAGGGAAAGTAAGGTGTCGTTCATACACAAAAAGGGGGATAAGGAAGTTCTAGATAACTATAGGGGGATATCAGTTAGTAGTAACATCGGAAAAGTATTCTGTAAGGTCATATACGGTAGACTAGAGGAAGTTATTGAAGAGAAAGGTTTTTTAGGAGAAATTCAAAATGGTTTCAGGAAAGGACGAAGAGTCACTGATCACCTATTTACACTCACCCAACTGATAGAATCAACAAAGGCTGAAAAGAAAAAGATGTTTCTGGCATTTCTAGATGTGAAAAAAAGCGTACGACCGAGTGTGGAGGGAAGGTATGTGGCGAAAGCTCGAGGGCATCGGACTGGGGGGTGACTTTGTGGGAATCATGAAAGCACTGTATACAGATGTGCAAAGCCAACTCAGTCTAGGGAGTATCACTACAAAACGAGTCCCTATGGATATAGGCCTCAAGCAGGGGTGTATCTTTTCACCGATTTTGTTTGCATTGTATGTTAAAGATTTAGGGGACGAACTAATTCAGAATGCGGAGGGGGTAAATGTTGGAGACATAAAAATACCAGGCTTATTCTTTGCGGACGACATGGTGTTAATGTCTAGAACTGAACAGGGGCTAGAGAAACTGCTGGAAATTGTTGGTAGATATGGGAACACTTGGCGGCTCAAACTAAATGAAAATAAAAGCAAGGTAATACCCGTTGGACGCAAGGTAGATATGACGAAGAGATGGAGAGTGGGGGAGTTCTCAATCCCCGAAGGGGAAAGCAAACAAATCACTGTAGGAGAAACGGGAGAGTATGAGTATCTAGGGGTAAGCATAAATATAACGGGAAGAGGGGTGTACAGAAATTACTCAGCCAAACTGATTCTGAAGGGGAAAAGAATTCTGAACCAACTAAAACTTTTAGGGAAAAATAGTTTCAACAAGGTCTTTGTGGGGAAAACACTGTGGGAGAGGGTGGGTTTACCAAGTATAACGTATGGCACGGACGTGATTCCATTAAACCAAACCGTTATTAAGAAGTTGGAAAATACTCAAAATGATGCCGGCAGATGGATAACAGGGTCGAGCAATGCTGCAGCTTTGGAAGCAGTAAGGGGGGAGCTTGGGTGGATGAAAATCAAGGACAGGGTAGATTTGGGAAAACTGTGTTACTTTAACTACTTGAGAAACCTGCCTGACAACCGGTGGTGCAAACTGATGCTCGATACCATTTGGAATTCTAATATAGAAACGGGGTGGTCAAAACATGTGAGGGAACTAATGGACAATTACTCTATAGAGGTCACAAACATAGAAGTCGGAATGAAAGAAGGCAAAAGGTTTGTCAAAGAGAGAGTCATGGAAGATTGCAATCGAAACTGGCGAGCAGGGGTTAGCGTGAAAAGATCACTGCAGGGGTTACAATATAAAGAAAAGCCAGCTTTTGAGAAGTACCTAGATGGCACCTTTGGAGGGTCACTGCTGTTCAAACTGAGATCAAGATCACTGGAGCTTCGGGGAAAAATTGGGAGAGATGGGGAAAAGGGATGCCAAATGTGCCACTCTGGAGTAGTGGAGACCCTGGAACATTTTCTCTTGGAATGCCCACAGTATATACCTCATAGAATAAAATTTACTGGAAGAATAATGCAGAAGTGGGGTGAAGAAACAAAGGATAGATGGCTGAAGGGGGACACGAGGGAGAGGGTAGGAATGCTTATTGAAGAAATTGAAAAAGAGGAAGTGAGGGACACTATTAAGCAGTTTATATCTGAATGCTGGGAGGAGAGGAGGGGAAGAGGGGGTGGGGTGCAGGGGGAATGATGGCCTTTTCTTATGAGGACCGCGACAAATCAGCGGCTGGCCAAAGAGTTATTATTATTAACAACATCATGCCCACTTGGAAATCAATTGTTTTTACACTCAACTGAAATGAAAACTCCACTGACACTGATGCTGTTTTTATGCAATATGAATGGTCCTTGAATTGTCAAAACACCTGTGACAACAGTGCTGTGTTTTGGTTTCTGCAAAATAAAATAATTCCTTTTTTAAATGAAGATTTTTTTTCAGGGAGATAATGTAATATAAATTGGTCCTTATAACTGGTGTGGAAGTGGGGTGTTCCAAAGTCTCAACCTTGTCTCAGTATCATATACTGATTCATCCTTTGGACTTGTTAACATATGCCAAAAGCCGAGATTCAATATATGGTGGAGATCACTTAAGTGTATATCTCTTAATTGAATAACTCTGTTAAATGAATATAACTTCCAAACACAAAACCATTTACCATACGTTCAGTACAAATTTGACCTGTTAATTGAATATAGGTTACAGAGTAAACCCCTGATAATTGAATAAAAATCCAATGAAGTGATTTATCAAAGAATTACTCAGAATTATCACTGAATTATGTATGCTAACAGACCTGTCTGGTCTCAAAACATCAAATAAGGATTAATCTATTATATCTTGTTCGACAGAGCTCATAGAGTGCTGTCAAACATAATATACTAGAATGAATGCTTAGTTTATCATCAGAATTCAGGAAAATAATCAAATTTCTGTTAATTGTGGATTCCTGTTAATCATATATTTTTCACAGACGAAGTGGCTTTTCAATTAACAGGGTTCTACTGTACTATCTCAGAACCGTCACAGCAGTAATAGTCAATATTTACACTGGTATGAAAACAGATACACCCTGAGGATCGACTTTGGACTCATTGATATATGGACAAAGCTAACATTCAATATACTATCTCAGAACCCCACAGAATACTATCTATTTACTTATTTATTGAGGTTTAAAGACACTTTTGACAGCCAAAACTTGTGTGGGACAGTTTTGTTGTGGAGGAAGCCAGGGTACCTGGATAGAACCACTGAGTAGTGGAAAGCAGCTGACAGACTCCCCAACATACAAGTCAGGTTCACATTGGTAGAAGGCAAGTCCTCCATTAGCAGGAAGACTGCTTGAGTACACAGCACCACGGTGCCCCTACATAGGCAATTGGGATGAAATGCCTTGACCAAGGACACAATGCAGTTACCACTGGTCAGGATCAAACCATGGACTTTTTGATTTGATGTCCAATGTTATAACCAGTGAACCACCATGCTATTGAACTCCCACAGTAGTAATAAATAGCCTATGTTTACACTCCTTTGAAAAAGGTCTATCAGTTTTCAAACTTGTGTAAATTTATTTTCACCCTGGAATATAATCAGATCATATTTTGATGAATGCTGACTTCTACTTGAACAATTATTCTATTCATTGAAAAACCTCAATAAAATGAACTGGCAGACCAAAATAGCAAATAACACCTGATCTCCATTAATTTTCACATGGTTTTCATGTCAGTAGGATGTATTGGCAAAAAGGATGAGACCCTGAACCATTGGCAATTTATTTATGCAATTTTTTCCATTTAGTTTGATACTAGTCAATGGAAGTCCCCAACAAATGCAAATATTTCCAGGATCAATCCATTTGCCACATATTCAACACAAATTTGCTGTCTAATAATTAGCTTTGTAATCAATTTATGTCAATGGATCAGCCACAATAATCTTTTCCTTTCAGAAACCCTAATATACGGAAACCAAATGAAATAAAAGTGTCAATGACACTGTTTCTTAACTTGACTGTGTGTAATGTTTGATGTAAAGGTAATGTTCAATGTTGATGAAAGGATTATGAAATTAAACAAGAATTGTGACAATTGAGAATATGTTAAGTTCTGTACCCTACATGTTATGTTTTCAACAAGAAAGTTTGAGGTGTGGGCTGTACTAAAGAACTGAAGCCTGGGTTGATGTGGTCCTCCCAGTTAACGTATGTCAACCAAAGTTACCAAGTTACAGTAAAATCATTCCAAAACAAGTCAAGCTACCAAGTACAATGACCGAAGGACACAGTACAGTCATGCACCCACAGGAGGGATTAAGTGTCTTGCCCAAGGGCAAAGCACAGAAGGCTGGGGGTCATTCTCTAAGATGGTGGGCAATGCACCACTATCCTAGTGAATGAAAAACTATAATGTTCTGTCATATTCTAACAAGGAATACTATTTTAAAATGTGCTTCTCATCCACAGTGCAGAATAACAAGAAATACTGTTTCCTTGCCACTTGGAGGTCTCTATTGCACTGAGCGTATCAATAAGACTGTTTACAACCAATGCATTTCATGTAGTTACAAGTATTACAGTTCAAATAGTTAAATGATCTAGACATCAGCAGTATGCAGTAGACTTCAAGAGAAAAAATCAACAGAGATCGATTTAATAAATAGGCAAAGTTCACCATTTAAGCAGGATCATAAATTTTTAAACAATTCTGAAGCAATATGTTTTGTTGGATTATCTCATGTATTCATCAATATTATCGGAGTTACAAAATATAGCTGAACCATGGAAAGATTCAAATGTCATACTGAAAATTCAAAGCTTTAGTATGCATGCCTAGTCAACATCAAGAAGATATAATTGTCCCTTGCATGCATCAAGGTGCCAACTGCAATGCTTTAGCATTACAGAGAGGCCTTGATGCAGTCAAGAGACAAAATTATTCATTAATTTACATCAGTTTCATTAAGCTATTATTATTTTTGAAAGTCAGACATTATTACAGAATTCTACACTGTTCACTTCTATGGAAAATCAGCGAGAATCTATATCTTTTTCTAAATTTCTAAGAGAATACCCTTTTGCAGAATGTTCAAACCCCAGCCGATCTAGTGACTTAAATATGAGTTGTTTCATTAACTGGTTGAAGGATGGAAGCCCATATTTGGGCTTTATTCTGAAGTGCAGGTACCACAACTTAGACATCATATTCTGTGGATATGCTTTATATTATCTTCAGAGTGAAATTATTTTATCTGTTTGGACTTGGCTTGTAACAATTTATGGGAGAGTGCCTTTTAGCACTCTCCCATAAATTGTGACAAGGTAAAGACTGTGAACAAATTTCAATGACCCCCTCCCCCCCCCCCCCCCCCCAAAAAAAAAAAAAAAAAAAAAATTAAAAAAAAAAAAGTAAGAAAGGAAAAAAGTTCAAGGATACTGAAGTTCTTCACTGAAATGAACTTCAATCAAAAAAGCCCAAGGTGCAATCCTAACCAGGGGTAACTGCATTGTATCCTTGGGCAAGACACTTAATCCTGATTGCCCAGGTGGGAGCACAGTGGTGCTCTGTACTAAGTCACCAAGACATACTGCATGTTGACAGTGGCTTTGCCTTCAACCACTGTTAGTTCTGGTTGTGCAGACTTAGTAAGATAGAGAGTCTAACATTTGCCAGCCACTGCTTGGTGGTTTTCTCCAGCTTCCTCCAACCGACATGATGTGACCCTGGGTGTTGGGAATGTTGTTGAATCCTCACAAACAAACAAACAAACAAACAAACAAGTCACTGAAATGAAATTATATTTGTAATGAGGCCCATCAACATTTTTAAATTCTGAGAGCAATTGGCTGATGTCAACGATTAAAAATATCAAAACCTCACTCACCGATGTACATGTAACTTTTCAAGGACAATATTCTAACCTTTGTCAACAGATGAAAGGTGGTCTCTGATGAGCTACAAAAATTTTCAAATATCTTCCAAGATATTAATTCAAAATTCTTGTATTTTTAGACAGGAAAATTATGGGGTTGATGATACACCTGAGGATCAAGGTGATTGTTCCATTTCTTGGCATTTTTGACTGTATATCTCTATGTCTGCAAGATTTCTCAATAACCTTTAACCCTTTACCCAACATAATGGCCAAAACTGGCCAGAGCTATTCTCAAAAATCGCCAATTAACTGTCATTATGTTTGTCTCGAAAATATAGGTTATGACCCCTCATTGGAACGAGCTCGTTCCAATGAGGGGTCATAACCTATGTTTTTGAGACAAAAAATGAAAGCAATTAGTTATTCAAGAATTTCTTTTGCAAGTGTCGTCTGCTTTTCATGTTATGTAAAGGGTTAAAGCTGTAGTGTCCATACACAGCACATCCAACTCAATACTAAGTGAATATGTACAACATATTGTAGTTATCATTGAGTGCCCATGGAAACCCCGGGAAGTGAAGCAGTACTTGTTTACTGTGGAAAACATGCTCTGTTTTACTGGTAAAATTAGGACCTGGTCACCAATGACTGGGGTGGAAGTCCACTAAAATGAGCAACACAGGTGTAAACAATTGGCTGAACTTGACTTTATATCCATGTTTCAGTCACGATTACCCATTGTGCACGTATATGAGAATTTATATTCCACGTAGGGAATGAGAGACCATGTGCCATGTCAACAAATAGAATATATATGTCACATTATGGCATATATGTTGATTCAACATGATATCACATAATACAACAGCTCTAACTTCAGTTTCACGATGTAGGTTTTGGGCTATGGGTAGTGTCTTATTGGAACATATACGTTATTGTGATGAGTTGACAGTAACATGTTCTAAGGTTTGTGGCTCATACGCTCTGAGCAGCAAACCTCAGACCATGTTACCGTCGATTCATCACAATAACTTATAATGTGCATATCCATGAATATAACAACAAGAAGCCCAGGGGGCCTGAGGGCGCTCACCTGACATGGTAGGATAAATATCAAGATCAGGGAATTGATTTCAACAAGCTGCATCTGCTCCTCCTAAGAAAAGCTTATACCAAATATCCAAAGATTCTGACCAGTGGATCTAAACCCAGGGACTTGGCTTGAACAAACTTGAATCTCACCCCCTAAGGATGCTGCATACCAAATATCAAAACATTCCGACTGCTGGATCTGAAGAAGAAGATTTTTAAAGAAAATTCCTCATTTTGAACTAAGTTATAATTTGGGCTCCCACAGTGAGCCCAAATATTAACCCAGGGACTTGGCTTGAACAAACTTGAATCTCCCCCCCCCCCCCAAGCATGCTGCATACCAAATATCAAAATATTCTGCTTGGTAGATTTGAAGAAAAAGATTTTTAAAGAATATTCCTCATACTGCACTAATTTAAACATTTGGGTTCCCATATTATTATTATTATTATTTATTGGTGTTTAAGTTCACATATTTTTGCACAATGGCTAATTGTGACCACAACATGAGTAGCAACTCAAGACCAGGGGTGAGGGTTAATAAGCCATGTTGCCCATTTTAGAGAGGGTTTGCACCTCCCAAGCATTGGTGACTGGGTCCTATTTTACCAGTAAAACAGAGTCTGTTTACCGCAGTGAACATGCACTGCTTAACTTCCCGGGGTTCCCATGGGGACTTTGGGATCCCACAGAGAGCCCAAATATGGACCCAGGGATTTGGTTTCAATAAACTTGTGAAACAATCTTCCAAAGATGCTATATGTGAAATTTGAAAGCTTTTGGAGCAGTGGTTTGGGAGAAAAGTAGTCTTAAATGTTTTTCCCATCACCCAAAGTGTTAAAAAACGCTGACTCAGCACTTTTTCAAAGTCCCCCAAAAAGTAACCCATGATAAAACCGATAGCAATTTTCTTGAACTATTCTATTCTGTTGGTCCTAAGGAAGCTTCACACCAAGAAAAAATTCTCAGTGCCGTGTAGTTTTGGAGATATGGGCGTTTTAAGTTTTTTCTATTTTTAGCTCCTGCGATTCCCATGGGGCAACGGAAATATTGTTTTTGGCATAAATTAAGTACTTACGACCCAGTAAGCCCTCAGATCAAATTTGGTTCAAATCTGCCTCTCGGTTTGGAAAATAGAAATTTTGGGCAGGGCAAAAATTCTTGCCCCTCCCATAACGAAGGCAACTATAGCTCCGCAAACTTCTCTTAAAGAAATCTGAGTCTACACCTCAAAAGGAAGCCGCACACCAAATATCAAGTCTCTGCTATTGTTGGTTCATGAGAAGAAGATTTTTTAAGATTTACGCACACTTTTTGGGCGTGGCCCTACCGAGGGGCAAGGAAACTTGATTTGAACAAAATCAAAATGTGATGTCATAACAAAGTATTATCTCAAATATCAATTAAATTGGTTCAGCGGTTTGGGATGAGAAGACGCAAACACCATGTTCACGGATGGCGGACGATGAGTGATCACTATAGCTCACCTGACTGAAAGTCAGGCGAGCTAAAAATCAAAGCGGCAAACTAATCAGACAATCACAGCAAGCTGCTTGGAGTAAAAACAGGACATTTCAACTTCACAAACTTATTACAAAATAAACCGCAGTTCAGGTAGAATTAGTTAAAGGCATCTGTATCATCAATATGCTTTGACATGCCGTGTGTGCCACCACACTCCCACTGGAGAATTGTGTTCACTTCTCCTAAATACACCATCAGAGTGCCATGGGTCAAACTTGACTGTTCATTTGTACACTGGAGTTCAATGTCACACACAGCATCTATAACCATATTAAAATAATAATATAAGCATAGAGTCATGCTGAAAGCCAAGTGATTATCAGTATCAGTGTCAGGGAACCCTTACCCCAAACATTGATTAATGGATCTTCTTGCATCTGTGAAGCAAATTCTGTCTACCTGAGTTAACGAGCACTGCTCCACTTCTTTAAATTCTCAGAGTGACGGGTCAGATTTGAAAATATGACCTGTTAACTCTTTACCCAACACAGGATATCAAAACATATTATTCATAATTTTGCTTTTTTAAATTTTTCACTAAATTTCAATAAAACCATATCATGTGACCCCCTCATTGGAACAAGCTCGATGAGAGAGTTCCCATGAGGGGTCACATGATATGGTTTTATTGAAATTCTTTGACAAATATATATTTTCCAACTGGTTAATTTGTAAATTTCGCAGATGGATGCAGCAGATTCATTAGGTAAAGGGTTAACTGAAGTCTGACATGCCGAGCAATGAGCCACCTCCCCTACAACCCCCATCCAAACTGCTATGTGGATCAAGCAATCTCATAAAGGTCCTTGTTTTTTATCATGTTGTCCAAGGGATTATAATTTCAAACCATGCTCACATAGTAACTCCTCCCCACATGCAAAGCTGTACAAGCAATCAATTCAGATCTATTTTCTTTGTAAATACAAGGATCTCTAATCCCCTGTCATCTGATTTCAGTGCTTTTTGCAAAAATATTGACAATTGTACTCAATGAGATTATTATCTGAAACAGTGTCGTTTGATATATTCTTAACGGAATTACATCTTCTATGGCCATCTGGAACTACTGAATTATAGTGTTCGATATGGTAAATATTTGTCCAGACTTTTCAAGCAGTTTTGCAAAGTAAAAAGCCCTGAATCATTAAATGATAACTTTTCCAATACTCTGACCATTTAACACTTTCACTGAAGAAAAATAGTCCTTTTTATTTTGGGATTTAACACTTTTATTTCCAAGAAAGGAAAAGTAATTTTAACATCAATGCAGACTCACAATATTTTTTGTAATACATCAGTAATCTAACGCAGTGGATCTCACCTTATTCCATATCTTTTCACCATTTAACAATGCACACAACATCAAGTTGTATTACTTTCATTATTTTTTTTTTGCATTTAAAAAAAAAATCAACAAAATCACATCATGTGACTCTTTATTGGAATGACGTACAGCCAGAATCGGTTGATTCGTAAGGCAAAAGGTTAACAGAGAATAGCAGGAAGACAGCCAATAAGGCAATGCAGTTTTCTGCAGTAAACATATTAATTTAGTGCTATTTTTGTATAAAAATTATACTGCAAATAAAGATTTTAATTTCAATTTCTGCGAGAATATGAATAGATTTCACAGATAAATAATAAGAAATGCAAACAAAAAATGCATCTGCACACAAATGTTCTAAATTTTGACACCTGAAATTCTTTTGTGATGTATGGAGAAAAGTGAACAACGAATTTCAACTGGATCATAACCCAGGCTCGACCCAATCAAAATTCTCTGTCTTGTTTAGTAATCACAAAAATGTAAATTAGCCTTCAAATTAAAGGAAATGAACATGACAGGCCTCTCATGCTGAAAATCACAACCGAGTGACCAGCGGTAATGTCCTCCAGACAAGAGGTTCAGAAGGGTGACTGCCCACGTGTTATAACAGTTAATTCACTATCATGCAAAAGTCTGTACCATATACTTTGGAGCTGTTGAAACAACTTTATCAACCTTGACAAAACTTCATAGTTTGAGAACTCATACTTTATTGTACAATCATGAAGACGTCTTATGGACAATAGTCAAATTACCTTGGGCATGGTTTCTAGCCAAGCTAGAAATCAGTATTAAGCTGCTAAACTCACAAAGTGTGGTATAGTAGAAAGTCTGGAAAATTACACCCCCTTCTCCCGACCCTTAAGGCTAAACAAGATTCAGTATTCATCTTTTAATTGAGCAAACGCAGATTTTAAAAAGCCTTAGTCTAAAAAGATTTTTTTGGTAATTTTTCCTTATTTAAAATTCAGGTGCTCCATTGAGGTTATGGGCAATCACTCTCCTCAAAATGACAGGTCCGACATGATCAAGATCACATTTTACCAGGGTTAATCTTAATTTTTTGCAAGCAATATGATTTCAAACTTTTTCAGAAGTTACATAATACATGTCTGATACAGAACATTGCCTTTTTACCTTCAGAGATTGCAAAACTGCCAAAATACAAATTGGTGCTGAGAGTTTTAAGAAAATCTAATCAAGGAATCCCTAGCAATAAGAAAGAATCATCAATCTCATCAGATTGGTATATATTGATATACACAAACTCTTCTCATGCAGCCATGATTGATCAATAAATTTAGCCTCAATATCCATCAGAAATGTCTTTTCAAATCATTCTCAATGCATCATCCAGTGTAATGCTATCTTCAAACTCGACACTCTCCATCCAATACTTTTAAATGTTTGTAAGATGTCGGCGCCAAAGAGTTATCAGCAAGTGAAACAGTTATTTTCTCACAGACAGTTTCAATTTAAAATGCACCTGTGAAAAAAACATTGTGGTGACAGCATTTCTAATATCTACATTGAAGTAAAATTACTTTCACAAAATATCACTAAATCTACTGGAAAGCTTTCATTTCATTCTGACAATAATCTTTCAATCTTTACTCCTGGTAGACTTCTGTTAATTTAAACTTTCAACACAACCTGTAAATTAGCTGAAACATTATTCCACACATTTCTCCAGGACCAACACAGTAGTTCCTATTTTTCTGTTTCAATGTTCATTTCTCTCATAAAAAATCAGAGCCCTGCAGATTTTACATTTCGAGTCGAATCAAATCACAAATATAATCAAATCTCATCGTTCTTGAAGTTGAATATCAAACCTTCTTACAATCATAAATAGTGTCAATCCCCACTCCACCTACCACAATTGTTTATGGCTTGCACTACAGTGGAAGACCCTAACTCGGGAAATATACTCTCTATTTTGATCTTTCCCAAGCGATTTGGGAAAGAAAAGCGGTGCAAAAGCACCAAGAAAAAATAAGCCATAACTGGGTCATGTGCTACCGGCACACACCCAGTAGGGGACACTCTTCTCTAAGTGCAATTAACCGACATCCAGAACCAGTGTGCATGCAGTCACCAATGAATCATTTTTTTGAGTCCGCTAACATAGGAGTTATGTGATCAGTGGGGAGGAAGGATTCTTACCCAAATAAGATGGGAGGGCCTCCATGTAAACAATTGTGGTAGGTATAATAAGAAAGGAAATTTACTATCAAATTTAAATTTCTTATCAATCTACCTTACAATTGTTTTCTACAGACTGAATAGACAATAGGATGGAGGAAATCACATAACCAACCCCCACATAACCCAATTGCACTGGAACTGTGGACAGAGGAAGAGGTCCCAAGGCCTATCAAACCATAGCATCACAAACATTAGTAAAAGACAATGCGAGATGAGGCGTAAGGTCGTGTGCGACGCACAGACAGAAAGGGCAGTAACAGCACAGAGCTGAAACTGACCTTAGAAGAAGCTGAATGGCTAGGGTAGACAACAGCCTGAGCAGAAGAAAGCGGGCCCATGGTACAAAGGTCCTCTGCCTGCTCCTGCAACTGACGCAGATAGGTGGAGAAAGTAGCAATACAATCGCCAGTCGGTACTCGAGCGTAAGCCGTGCAAATAGCAAGACAAATCCATCGAGAAATGGACTGAGGGGAGATCTTCTGTTGACCAGGAATAAGAGACAGAAAAAATTGTTTCCAACCCTTCCTAATGAACTGCGTCCGATTGAGATAAATGCGAATTGCACGAACCGGACAGAGCAAAGGGCAGTTAACCTCAACAGAAAGAAGAGCCCTGATACAGATAGGAGGCAGAATAGTTTCTGGCATCTGATTGTTGGCCAGAAAGGAGCAATCAGTGGTAAGCGTAACACTGTTGGGAGAGCTCCTGAAAAAAGGCTGGGTTAACCGAGAGGGCGTGAAGCTCACTAATCTGTCTGGCTGAGACAAAAGCCATCAGAAAAGCCGTCTTGTATGTGAGAAAATGCATATCCACCTGGCATAAAGGATTGAACAGCGCCCCCCCCCCCCCCCCCCCCCCCAAGCAAAGCTGCATCCCAAAAATATTCCATCTTGGGGTAAGCTGCAAAGTCCTAGACCTTTTTCAAGGAAAAGTTCCGAACAAGCTTGGAGAGGTATGGATTAGTGCCGATACGATGCTGTCCCACATATGAAAAGGTCTCCGAAAGCATGGACCTGTACCCTTTGATGGTAACAGGCAGGAGATCCCGAGAATCAAACAGACATACCAGAAACTCCGCAATCTGTGTGATTGGAGGATTGGCATAATCAACAGAGTGATCTGCACACCATCGACAGAAGACCTTCCACCGGTGGATTGCCTCCTTGAAGAAGAAATGCACTCCTGGACCACTGCTCGTCTCAAAAAACCTCTACGGAGGAGACAGGACCTGACAAAAGATGCGTGCGAAGGCACAATGAAGTCGGGTCGATGTGAAACCTCCTCTGGTGACCTTGGCAAAAAAGGTCGCAACGTAGAGGGAGACGTGTCGGAACCTCCGCCAACAGAGAGCGAAGCAGATTGATCCCCACCCACTGAGGCAACAAGAGAGCGATCAAAATGATTTGACAACTGCAGGTTCGTATCTTGGTTAGAACCTGAGGCAGAATCGGAACCGGCGGGAACCGGCGGGAAGGCGTAGCCGACAAGACCGTTCCAATCGAGTGACAGAGCATCCACGGTGAAAGCCAGAGGATCTGGACACGGGGACATGAAAGTGTCCACCTGATGGTTTCAACAAGTCGTAAAGAGATCGATGCGGGGACGACCCCCAGAGATCGCAAAGCGACTGGAACACTGCTCTGTGGGACATCCACTCAGTGGAAATGACCCTGCCCAGTCGGGACAGGGAGTTGCCTAGGACGTTCAGATGAATGGGAATGTGACGAACCACCACTCCAGCGTTGACATCCTTAGCAAGCAGTAGAAGATCTCGAGCCAATTCGTACATGGGAACCGAGTGTGTGCCGCCCTGGTTCCGAATGTAAGCAACCACTGTCAAATTGTCGGACAACAGAAGGACCTGGCACTTCGAAAGGTGGGGGATCCACTACCGGAAACTCAGAAGAAGAGCAAGAAGCTCCTTCTGGTTGACGTGAAGTGCTGTTTGATCCTGGTCCCATGACCCGTGAAGGGAAAGACCTAGACGATCCAACATCTCATCCCATCTGAGATCGCTGGCAACAGCCATCAGAACATGATCGGACATGGGGAAGTCCCTGCATAATTCACTGAACATCCGTCCAGGGGAGAAGGTGACGAGGAAGAGACTCTGTTAACTGAAGCACCAGATCCAGAAAATTCCGACTTCTCCTCATTGACTCTGAATCCTAGCAACGTGAGCAGGTTCAACAGTGTATCGACATCTGACTCCAGAAAGGCAGCACTGGAATGCCTCTGGAGGATATCGTCTAGATATGGTGAAGTAGTCACCCTGGACTGTGTAAGGCTAACACATGCAACATTAGTCGGGTGAAGGCCCAAGGAGCTAGGTTGAGGCTGAAGGGCATGGCCTTGAACTTGTAAACTCACCCCAGAAAAGCGAACCTGAGATACTTTCGCGATGTCCGATGAATCGGAACGTGAAAGTAAGTGTCTCGCAGGTCGATGCTGGAAGCGAAAACTCCCTGGTCAATGGAGTGGCGAACCAACCTGAAAGCCTCCATGCTGAACTTAGGAGTAATGATAGACTGGTTCAGGATACTAAGATCGATAACCGGTCAGAGTTGGACGATTATTTGAGAGTGCCTGTAGGCACTCTCAAATAATTTATAATAAACACATTTTTAATAACAAATTCAGCTCACCAAAAATAATATAGCCCTCAACCAGCTAATGAATTTATTTATTGGTGTTTAAGGTCACATACTTATGCACAACGGCTAATCGTGACCGTGACAGTTTTACGGGTGGAGGAAGCCGGAGTACCCGGAGAGAACCACCGAGCAACGACGAGCAGCTGTCAGCTCTCCAACATCGTAACTCTGAACTCAGCACCTCAGCATAGGCAGGGTTAGATTGGTTGAAGACATGCGCACCATCGACGTGCAGTACGCCTCAGTACACAGCGTCATCGTGCCCCCATGTAGGCTATCGGGGCAAAGTGTCTTGCCCAAGGACACAACGCGGTTGCCGCAGGTGGGATTCGAACCGAGGACCTCTCAGCTTGCAGCCTGCACCTCTACCAACTGAGCCACCGCGCCCCCGAACCAGCTAATGAAAGTGTTCAATTTAGCAGATTTAAAGTCCCTTGTCTTCCAATTCTAGCTTTACAATTTATTTTAGAACTTATTACTCATATGTTTGTGCATTCATGATTTTTTTTTTTTGGCGTGAAGAAATAGAAACGAGAACACACAACCACCATACGTTGTAATAAAAATCTTCAATTTGAATCAACTCTGTGATCAAGTTGAATAGACAAGCAATCAGCATTCTTAAATCAGCAGTGTTTCCCACTTTAGAGGGTTTTCACCCCATGCACTGGTTGGTGGGTTCTATTTAACCAGTAGAGCAGAACAATTTACCACAGGTGTTCAGGCCAATGAAAGTTGAATGTGAATCTTGTTTGTCAATACCTTCAATCACTATATAAAAGGGATACCCAGGTTTGCCTGGCAAGTCGGATGTAATTAGAAAACTAAACCCTGACAAAGTCATTGTCAATAAATTCTTTGTTTTATGTCAATTCTTGGTTCTAACAGACAGATGCAAAATGCTTTAATTGTTAACCATTTATCTACAGGCATGTATCCATGCTCATCATCTAAGTTCTAAACTAATCTGAGTTGCAAATGAACAAATACTCTCAGAAGCCGAAATGCAAAATTTGCATAATATTTTTCTACCATATTTTCCCAAATTTAGACCCTAAGACTAAAATAATTTTAGGGGGTGGTAATCCTTTGTGGCCTTACAGTACTCTGTGTCATTCAGAACACAATCGGCAATTCTACAACGTTGTATTCAATGAAACACCATGGCTGATTTATGTCACAGAGAGTTGGTCACAGCCTGATCAATTCTTTTGTGATCAAAGGCATTTCATGGCCAATAATTAACTAAAGCATGCTATTATTTCATTACAATGAATTCATGACTAACATAAAACAAAGTAGTAATTAACAGATGCTTAAGACCTGATAGGAGATTACTAGAATTTATGCCATGTTATTTCTTGGGCCCTGCAAAGCTTCAAAAAACCAACTGGAAATTATCTAGATGATTTCATTAGATTTGATTCAAGTCACGCCGATTCCAAAAATTTTGAATTGTTGAGATGTTCTCAAAATGCTATCAAGTGTTTGCTTTATAACTCTTCTCCTATTATTAGGTCTTTTGTGCATTAGACCGGGTGACAGAAGAAGAGTTCAAAGAGGCTCTGCTTCCGAAACTACTTTGATTCTGTTCTGGAATATTCAATTTTTTTTAATGATCTGCACAAAGAGACAAGTCACTGTTGCAATACTTGAGTGGAGATGATAATAACTACGATTGTTACATGATGCAATATTTATAACTTGAGATTCCTTTCGGTATCATCCTGCTATAATTTGAGATTCGATTCAACTCAAAATTTTAGACTTGCATAGCCCTAATTATTTCTGAAATAAATTTGAGCTCCATATGTTCAAAATGTTAACTGGCAAAATGTTAAATTACTATTCAATGGTCATTTAATTGTAAGTTGAGTTTTTTTTTTCAAACATATCACGCTACCAGAAAATGGAGACTTAGTTTAATGAGATATTATTCATAAATAATTGTTTTGTTGCAGTTTATTGGAGAGTGCCAACTGACATAACAAAATTTAATGTAACTCTTTTTTATCTATTGCTGCGCCAACAATAATAAATTAGTGCAAACAATGTAAAGCCACTAAAGAGGCTTTCAGCGCTTTTCACTAGTGTCCTGATAGTGGCTTCTAGTATTCAACAGGTTAAAATGTACTTTGTTACTGAGAGTCAGACAGGCAGTGATAATAAACTTATGCATTCGTAAGTATACATTTTTAAAACTATTTATTGGGATTTAACAAAACTTTCGACAGCCAGGGTCACCTTGTGTTGGACAGGGCAGGAATCGAGCCATGAACCTTTCAGTTTGAAGTCCAATTCCATAACCACTGAGCCACCATGCTCCCTTGGTATAGACTAATGGGGGAGCATGGAGCTCATTGATTAGTTTGCACACTGAACTTCAGATCGAACAGTGTGGGTTCAATCCTAACCTGAATCATTGGCATTGTGACTGTTTGCAGTGTTCACACTGGGCCGAAAATGTCTTTGGCCATTTTTTTAGCCAAATGTAAACTTTTTTTAGCCACTTCAAATATTTTATTGCCACCTTCAGAGGGAGATAATATGAGAGATTTTTTCCGACCACAGATCACTTTGAAATAGTAAAGAGCAAAATGTAAACAAAACTATTAACAGAAACAATGACTTAACTTATTTTCAAATAGATTTAAAAATTCTGCGTCACTTCATATTCGACTATTTTCTGAAAGCGTCATCAAACTTAAATCCATCATTGGTATGCGTTCTAGAGAAATTTTCTTTAGACCATAAAGTTAGTCCACAAATGGTCTCTTTCGGTGGCTAGATTTGAGGAGATTTTGTACAGATAATGCCCTCTCACAGTCCACTGCTGAAACGGGAATACAATAGAAAATTCTGGCATCTTGGTTCACAACTGGGAAAGGCTGCAACAGGCCTGGCATTTTCAGGAGAGCGATTTATTCACTCGCCTACTGCTCACCTACTGCTCGCCTTAAAAAAATTAAGGAGGGTGAAAACTAGCCCTCCTTGCTTTAGAAAATAATAATTACCATAGCAACCTATTCCTAAAACCCACATCTTTCAGATCTCTGCTATGTTAGTGGTCTCTGTAAGATGGCCACACTGCCCCTCCCATACCTCCAGGCCTTGCCGAGGCCCAGAGGTGTGGGAGAGGCAGTGTAGCCATCTCACAGAGACTGCCTTGTTAGCAGCACCAAATAAAATAAAATGCACAAATCCCACTAGACAGAACTTATTAATTGTATTGCCACTTTTAGCTTTTGTAAGCTTGAGGAGTGCTAATCGCTCTCCTAGGCGATGCGAAGGGAGCGATTTTTAGCCCTCCTGCATTTTTAAGAATGCCAGGCCTGCTGCAACTGCCTCAAAACTAGCTGTACATACTGCTACATAGTCATCGATATCATTTAAATACTTCTTTCCTTTAGCCATTGCTTGGAATGTTTTTATCTCAGATGAAAAATCATCAAACGTTATTTCCTCTTCTTGCAATCACTTTCGCCGAATGCAAGTTTTCTTTTACGATTCATTTTGTTACTTGATGTAGCATGCGCATCTGTACATATATATACTCTCAAAAAACAACATGTGTTTGAACGAGTAAATTATCCTTTAATTGCCTGTAGCCAATTTGATAACATAGTTGTGAAGCTTCTGAAAAGGCCAACATGGAGGTGTGAATACAGCCCTGCAACTAATTAATCCCATGTGCCGTGTGAGACTCAATGTGGGAATTACGTTAGCTGCACCAACTTTGCTGAACAATGTAATTTATACCAAGGAGACAAAAAATTTTCTTTAGCCATTTTTTTTGCCAATCATTGACTTTTTTTCAGCACTTTAAGATTTGCTTTTTGCAATTTCTAAGAATGGCTATCGACAGCGTGAACACTGACTGTCAGCAAGTGTGCTGAGGTATACTGCACGTTGATGGTATACATGCCTTCAACTGATGTTAAGCCTTGCTTTGTTTGTCTGACCATTATTCTCCACTGTTTGGTGGTTGGGTCAAGAAACTCTGGCTTCCACCAATAAAACTGTCAAACATGAAATGAACTTGTCCGATGAAAGTGTTATTAAAATAAATACATGACTGATGTAAAACAAGGCCTGATCAGAGATCACCAGAATTTATCCCTTCTTATTTCTTGGGCCATGAAGGCTTCAAAAACCAAAAGAAAACTATAGGCCCAAGTAAGTCAAAAATGCTCACCTGGCTCAAGCTGTCAAAGAGATGAGTGTGTCAGTAAGTGATGGATGGCAAAAGCAATTTTTTCATTTGCCGTGAGCAATGTTTTGGCCATTCATTCCTACAGGTCCTAGGAAAGCTTCTAAGGCAAAAACAAAGCTCTGTTCTGTGCAGTCTTAAAAAGTGTCTGTACAATGGGTTTTTTTTGTTTTTAACTTCTGCGGTTCTCTCTACCCAACCCAAACAATTTTGTTCAGGTGTAAAGCAAGTACTTATGACCCAATCAAGTACTGCATGACAAATTTCATTCAAATTAGCACATCTGTTCTGGAAATAGAAATTTTGGGTAGAGCCCAAAATGGGCATGCATCCACAAAAAGCCCAAATATTGACCTACTGAGTTCCTTTGAAAAAAAAAAATGTAAATCTGCATAGCTAAAGTAAGTTCCATACCAGAAATCTAAGCATTATTGCACAAAGTTTATGAGAATAGGATTTTTAAAAAATGTTAGGCTTTTTGGGACAATAACCCAACCCCTAGACTCGAAGTAACTTTTTGGGAAAAAAAACTTCGAAGAGTACACTCCCCTAAGATACTTTGAACCAAATCAGTTTAGATTTGGTCCAAAGGCTCTGAAGAAGAAGCACAAGAGAGATAATGACTTGGCATTTTTCCATTTCCAACAGTGTTAAAATGGGCATCCCCATATGGCACCCCTGACAAAGTCAATAGCAATTTTGGGGGTCTGTTTAATTCCACTAGTCCTAAGAAAGTTTCATACCAAAAAGCAATATCCTGGCCCATGCAATTTTTGAGTGAGTGTGAATTTCTTATTTATTTTTAGCTCCTGGGGCTGCCAAAATTTTGAGGGGAATCAATCAAGTACTTATGACCCAATTATACAACATGCCAAATTTGGTTCAAATCAGCCCGTCGGGTCTTGAAACAGAAATTTTACGTAGAACCCAAAATGGGTATGCGCCACAGAGGGCACGAATATTCACCTACAAACTTGCCTTGAACAAACTTTAATCTTCACCAGCAAAGGAAGTTCCATACCAAATATCAAAGCATTCTCTCTGGTGGTTCATGACAAGATTTTTAAAAGATTTTTGGGCATTAACCCCACCCCAGAGATGGCAGAAGCTTCATATGAACAAAGTGGAAAGGGTAAACTTCAAAGATGGGCTGCGCTGTATATGTTTGAATTTGGACAAGTTGTTTTGAAGAAGACGACAAGTTTTAAAAGTTTGTGGAAGATGCATGATGGACAATGCACAACGAATGCCCGACATCAGGTCACGATGTGATGGCAGGTGAGTCAGGTGAGCTAAACAATAATTACTGGGGTTATAAGTGTTGCAAGCCCCTCTTATGATTGCAACAAAAATTTAATGCTGAATTTGAGAACGGGAATAAATGCAGTACAGGGAAAGCGGATTACTATAAAATCATAGTGGAGTGGATTTTCCATCCAACAATTATTTATGATTTCTGAAATTGGTACAAAATGAACAAGTAAATTTCAGCTCAAGGACCACTGGGTACAAAACATACGATTGCTTGTTTTGCTGTGTTTTCCCAAAATGTAAATATTTGTCAGCTGGGAAAACTTCACTGCTGTGGTTAGTGACCCACCCGCTCTGTACTGAAGTGCATTTTGCAACCCAGTTCGTGACCTGTGGCAATCCTGATAATCAAATCTTTACAACTGTAACATAATTCGGGAAATAAAATTATTTGCAGCAGATGAACAATAAATGAGTATTATTTGCTGCAAAAAACAGTCACAATATGATTATATAATGACACTTTATAAAAATTGATTAGGTTTTATATCCAGCTGATCATTAAAACACCTGTAGATATCGTTTTATGAGAATAATTGCATCAAACTGTGCATATCAATCTTATAAGATGATGATAAATGTGTTTTCACTGTAACAGAACTGCTTGACACACCTACACACTCTATCCAACATGTGCAATGGTAAATAGATTTGCCTGTTATTACAGAACTGCAAAAATGCTCTCAGTGGATACATTATCTCTTCATAATTTGGTGAATCTCATCCCAAATAAATGGGTTAAAAATACATTTTTATTTCTATTGCCTCTGCCAAAAGACACCAAGCTATACTTGCAAAAATTCCCAATTTTATGTGTTTATCCTCAATCAGAGCTTACAAATCTCACTACAAAAAGCATATTTGTTGTTTTGTTTTTGTTTTTGGTTTGTTCAACAATTCATATGAATGCATTGATATTTTTATAAGTGTTTAACTCCTTGAAAGCTGCTGGCAGATATTCCTGCCCAGGACTGGAAATCCCTTACCACTGAAATATGTAAAATTTTGGAACATTCAATAAAAATTCCTCCCTATGAACTGTATCAACCTTTTGACATGTGATTTCTTGACTCACATTTTCATTAATTTTTCATCAAATCCAGTCATGGCTGCTCCATAGCAGCCATGACTAGATCTGATGAAAAAGTGTTTTAAAATACTCAGCAGGTTAAGAGTTAAGGTCACAAATTTCTACACAATGGCTAACTATGACCAAAACATGGAAATAAAGTCAAGTTCAATCAATTTTTTATACCCATGTTGCCCATTTTAGGACTTCCACCCTACTTTTTGGTCATTGAGTCCTATTTTACCAGTAAAACACAGCTTGTTTACCACAGTAAAACACAGCTTGTTTGAACTATACATAGATATACAGTTCAAGATGAAACAAGTCCTTTAGAAACATTAAATGGTTGACTGCTAGAAGCCACTATCAAGGCTTTCATAATGAACGTGTCAATGACTCTGTAGCTTGACTGTGTGTTGTGTTTGATGAAAAGGATAATGTTCAATGCTTATGAAAGGATTATGAAATACGACAAGAATTGTCATAATTTGAATATGTTAATTACTGTTCCCTGCACGCTATGCTTTCAGTAAAAATAATTTGAAGTGTAGACTGTACTAAAGAATTGAGGGGTGGGTTAATGTGGCCCTCACAGTTAATGTACGTCAACCAAAGTTACTAAGTTACAATTAAATTATTCCAAAATGAGTCATCCTATCAAGTTACTATGAAATTCCTTCATAAATATAATTGATAAGACTTTGCTAAAGGAATGTTGGTCACATGATGGCTTGGCAGACATGGCTGACCGATCATGACCAAAATAGGACAGTCTCATCTAGATATCATACTAAGTTATCCTACCTAGTTTCAATTAAATCCCTTTATAAAAAGAACCTGTAGACAGTACTAAACGAATCCAGGTTGCGTGACCAGGTGGCGGCAACAGCTGACTGATCGTGACCAAAATATGAAAGTCTTATCTAGACATCATATTGAAATCAATTCATAAATATGAACTGCAGACTGTGCCAAACAAATCTAGGTCACAGGCCTGTGCGGCCATCACGGTTGACAGATCATGTCCAAAATAAGACATTCTCATCTGGACATGACACTGAGTCATCCTACCAAGTTACAAAGAAATCACTTCATAAGTATGACCTGTAGACTGTGCTAAAGTTTTTCGGGATTCGGGCTCGGGCAGCCATCATGGCTGACAGACAGCGACCAAAAGGGGAAGTTCTCATCTAGATATTATACAGAGTCATCATACCAAGTTACAATGAAATCCTTTCACAAATACTACCTGTAGACTGTGTAAAAGGTTTTCGGGCTTCAGAACCTGCTGGCGTCATGGTTGACCGATCGTGACCAAAAGGGGGCGTTCTCATCTAGACATGACCCCAAACCTGCATATGAAATTTTGTGATGATCAGACAAGAACTGTGGGGTGTAGCCCATGCTAAAGGAAAATGTGACGTTCACATCTATATGTTATACCGAGTCATTGTACCAAGTTACAATTAAATCCCTTCATAAATACGGCCGGTAGACTGTGCTAAAGGTTTTTGGACTTCGGGCCCCTGTAGCAATCACGGTTGACCGGTCACAACCAAAAGGGGACATCCTCATCTAGATATTATAAGGAGTCATCCTACCAAGTTACAATGAAATCCCTTCATATATACAACCTGCAGCCTGTGCTAAAGGTTTTCGGGTTTTGGATTCAAGCAGCTGTCATGGTTGAGTGATCGTGACCAAAAGGGGACATTCACATCTAGACATTATCTGGAGTTATCCAACCAAGTTACAATGAAATCCCTTCATAAATATGTAGACTGTGCTAAAGGTTTTCAGGCTTTGGGCTCCTGTAGCCGTCACAGTTGACCAATCATGACCAAAAACAGACATACTTTTATCGACATTAAATGGAGTCATCCTACCAGGTTACAATGAAATCCCTCCATAAATATGACCTGTAGACTGTGCTAAAGGTTTTCAGCTCGGGCAGCCATCAAGGCTCAATGATCGCGACCAAAAGGGGACATCATATGGAGTCATCCTATTGTTACAATAAAATCCCTCCATATTAAATATGACCTGTAGACTGCACTAAAAATTTTCAGGTTTTGGGCTTGGGCAGCCATCACAGTTGACAGATCATTACCAAAAGTGTGTGTTCTCATCTCGACATTATACAGAGTCATCCTACTAAGTTACAATGAAATCCTTTCATAAATACAACCTGTGGACTGTCCTAAAGGTTTTCAGGTTTTGGGCTCGAGCAGCCATCACGGTTGACCGATCACGACCAAAAGGGGACGTTCTCATCTAGACATTACCTCAAACCTGCATATGAAATTTCGTGATGATCGGACAAGAACTGCAGGGTGCAGCCTGTGCTAAAGGAAAATGTGAACAGATTCACAGACTAACAGACTTCTGCACACGTGATGGCAATAGCTTATCTTGACTTTGTCAAGCTAAAAATTAAAATTTTTTAGTAAATTTTATTTCTTAACATACCTACCACAATTGTTTGCAATTGGCTGTAACGTAAGTGCAAGCCCTACTTCAAAACTAACTCAAGCTTTTAAGAAACTTTTCCAAACAAGTTGGAAAAGTAATAGAGTGCAAAAGCATGACAAAGATCGAAAAAGGGTCGAGCGAGACCGGCGCTCAAAATTACAGGTACTCCCTCTGCACACCTCTTGTGTTTACAGAGCGCATGCGCAACAACCGTGATGTCAATTCCGTATTTCCGCAAACGAGAAGTTTATGATTTAGCAGGGAGGCAACGATAAAAAAGATATCCTCAAGGAGGGTGGGCCTTCCGGTAATCAATTGTGGTAGGTATGTTAAGAAACAAAATTTACTAAAAAATTTTAATTTCATTTCAACCTACTCACAATTGTTTACAATTGGCTGAATAAACAATAGGAGGAGGTGAATCACATAACCAATACCAACAAGAGCAGCAAAAAGAAAAGCAAGAAGGGCAGAGAATAATAGCGAAACCTGTAATGAAGATAAAGAGAAGGCACCTGAAAAGAACAAGGCTGAGCGAAAGCACAGACCCGATAAAAACAAATTTAACGAGGCTGCACAACAGCCTGAGCAGCAAAGAGAGGGCCTAAAGAATAAAGGTCCTCAGATTGCTGTTTTAGGTGGCGGAGATAAAAAGAGGAGAAGGTACAAGCAATCCTCCAGTAAGCCGCATTCATAACATCCCAGAGCGAAACAGAATTGGCGAACGCCCAGGATGTAGAAATGGCACGAACCTCGTGAGCATTAAACCGGTTCGAAACAAGATCCGAAGCAGACATGCGGGAATATGCCAGCTTGATTGCAAGACAGATCCACCTTGAAATAGAATCCGAAGAGATAGACTGCCATTTAGGAATGAGAGACAGAAAGAATCTCTTCCGACCCCTCCTAATGAACTGGGCGCGATTAATGTAAGTCTTGATCGCACAAACAGGACAAAGAAGAGGTCTCCGGCCATCGATAATGGGGAGAGCCCGAATGCAGATGGGAGGAGGTACCGAATCAGGAAGTTGATTCTTAGCCAGAAAAGAGCAATCAGTAGTGAAGGTGACACTGTTAGCCTCATTTCTGAAGAAAGCAGAATCAACAGATAGCGCATGAAGCTCATTGACTCAAGCAGAAGCAAACGCTAGAAGGAAAGCCGTCTTATAGGTGAGAAAACGCATACTGGTCTCAGATAAAGGCTCGAATGGTGCCCCCTCCAAACAGTGCAAGACCCATGCCAAGTTCCACTTGGCTGTAAGATGCAAAACTCGAGGCCTCTTCAAAGAAAAGTGCCGAATGAGTCTGGAGAGAAAAAGATTATGACCAATGCACTGCTTTCCCACATAACAGAATGTATCAGACAGCATAAACCGATAGCCCTTAATCGTAATAGGCTGGAGGCCCTTAGAGTCAAAAAGGTATACCAGAAAATCCGCAATTTGAGCGACTGACGGATCACGGTAGTCCACCTTGTGATCTGTACACCAGCAGCAGAAAACCTTTCACTTTGCAGCATAAGTCATGCCAGTGGAATGTCGCCGCGATGCAGAAATGCACTCCACTGTTCGTCTCGAAAAACCTCTATGTCGGAGACAGGACCTAATAAAAGACAGGCATGAAGGGACAGGCTCGCCAGGTTGTTATGATACTTCCTGGGATGACCCTGGGAAAGAAGATCGTGACGCAGAGGTAGACGAATTGGCCGATCTGCCAACAGAGGCCGCAGCAGATTGATCCACACCCTCTGTGGAGACAGAGGTGCGATCAGAATGATCCTGCAACTGCAAGCCCGAATCTTTGCTAATACTTGAGGAAGAATCGGTGCAGGAGGGAAGGCATAGCAAGAAAAGTCTCGAGTAAAACCCCGGTGAAAGGGTGTTCCTGACCACCTCGATTACCCCTTTGGAAAGGAGATTGTTGATCTCCTGCACTAGAAGGTCCCGACGTAGAGAATCGGAAGGAACCAGAGTCGGGAGGGGCATGGCAAGATAAACTGGGGTGCCGATGGAAGGACAGTCACAGACTGGATTGTATGACGTCGAGGACCCAAGTGTCCAACGTTATCTCTGTCCAACGGTCGTAAAACAGCGACAGCCTTCCCCCGACTGGAGGAGAATCGAGGTGATGACCTTCACTTGCGGCCTCGACGAGGCCCCGAGAGGAGAGTCCTGAGACTTTCCTGCCTGAGGCTGCCAGTGAGCCTGGCCGCATCGGCGCTTCTATTGAGCAGAAGGAGCAGACGGAGCCAAAGGCAGAGCCGACGTCACCAACGAGGCAGACGCAGCAGGACGCTTGGCGGGCCTGGAACGACCACCACCCACAGCAGCAGGTTGGTCCAGCTGTCGTAGCAAAAGCTGGTCCTTCGAATGACGAAGAACCTCGCCACGGACCACTTCCACGGAACCACTGAACAACTGAGGTCCAACCAAAGAGGCAGACCTCAGACTTAGGCTTAGTTAACCCGAGGGAAGAAGAATCCTCATCCACAGTAGTCATCTCTTGGAAGACTGGTGGACAGATGGAATCGTAAATATGAAACTGCGATGGAGGCAGAAAGGCATCAGCTCTAGAAAAGAAAGAACCCTTGAGGCCTTAGAATGCATTTTGGCGTCTAAGCCCTGGAAGGACTCAACAACCTGAGCCGATTGCAGAGGATGCAAAGCCCCAGAGCTAGAAGGCTCAACAGAGTTACGGCGCTCCACAGAGGACCGTGGCCGGACGGTCACTGATGGCTGGTCTGAAGGTTGAATGTCCGGCAATAAGCCAAAGACAAAATCCAAAGCCTGCCCCAAGACATCACCTTCAAGAAAATCGTCATCCTCTATTGCAGAAGAGACATAGCCCAACTTGGGCTGACCAGCAGAAACCTCCTGTGAATACTGTGCAGTATCCAAAGGGCCAGGCGAGACATCTCGGCGACCGACCAAAGGAGGTTGTGCCTCAGGAGGCACAGGGAGGCCAACTTGAGGGTTGCTAGAAAGCAACTGGGTGAGCGCCAAAATGGCCTGACTCAGGTCACTCTGAGAATCCGTTGCAGCAGCATTGCCCGACGGAGTGTCCTCCCAATGGACCCTTCTGGTAGAAGAACCCAAATCCTCAGAAGGGACTGATGACGAACGTCAATCGGCAGACAGAATAGGGAGACAGTGAGAAGACACCGGAGGATAGTCCCGATTGTGATGCCCAGGGGCGGAACAGAAGGCCCTGCCTGCAAATCCTCTAAAGAGACCGACAGCGTACGTCGATCGGTGGCTGGACCTGGGACATGGTGAGAAGACACAGGAGACTGTTCCAAGAATGGCAGGAACCTGCCATTGGCCTCTGCGCGGCAGAAGGCCCCAACTGCATATCCTCTAAGACTGAGGGCAAGCATCGATCGACATCCAGACTCGGAACACAGTGAGGAATCACTGGAGGAAGGTTCCGAGAGTGACAGCTAACTGGGGCTGTCACTGACCTCTGTCGAACAGCAGGCCCTAGATGCCAATGTCCCAACCCCATCCTGCTAGTCGGCACACTAGCAGGGGAAGGAGGAACAATAAAAGATTCGCTCGAGAGGCGAGGAATCGCTGCCGAAGCGGCCTGAACGGCTCAACCGACTAGGAGCAAACCTAGCCAGATGAGACGGAGTAGACAGCAAACCCGCACAGCTTCGCCACGAAGCAAGGGGAGGCTGAGAGCTCATAGACACATCAGCAGATCTCGGACCAAGACTGTATACCATCCCCAGAGGAGATGGAAGAGCCACCATCATACAGAATAGGATCTGTAGTAACAATTTCCTCAGTAACTGTCGACGGCATAGGAGGCAAATTGGAGAGTGTCACCGAGCTGATCTCGGAGAAGCTCTCTACGAAAACAGACGCCTCAAGAGTGACATCAGAAGACAAAGAGACTCTCCACTTCAGGTAACACCACACTAGCACCGTCAACAGTTGGAGAGGAACTCGCCACAGAAAAAGACAGATCAGCATCCTGTGTGACGGAGTGCACTACGAGCACTCACAGAAATATCTGATAAGGCACGGCTACCCTTACCCCGAGAACGAGGGGTTCTAGCTCTAGACAGAACCACCTTGTTAACAGAAGCCAAGAATTTTGAGGACCAAACCCCACAAATACCACATGATTGGGCCTGAGTACAATTGTTGCAAGCGACACATGTGGAATGAGAGTCGTCCACATGTTTCACCTGCAAGCAAGAGGTACAAGGAATAGTCTTAGGCATAATATGAATATGATGTATTAAATCAAGCTTTTCCGCCGACGGAAAACAGAACAATGGTTGTGTTCACACGTGTGGGAAAAACAAGACTATGTCTGAAAAAGCAAGCAAAAATTATCAAAAATATCATCAAATAGTAAATAATTTATAAGTTTGAAAAAGATACAAACCACTTGCACATAATCAGATTAAGATAGCACATACAATAAGTTGTTCATGAAGATACCAGCTAAAAAATAGCACAAGTCACAAAAATTTCCAACCAGTACAATGGCGGAAATAAAAGGAATTGATGTCATGGTTGTTGCGCATGCACTCGGTAAACACAAGAGGTGTGCAGAGAGAGTACCTGTAATTTCGAGCGCCGGTCTCGCTCGACCCTTTTTCGATCTTTTTAGTGCTTTTGCACTCTATTACTTTTCCATCTTGTTTGGAAAAGTTTCTTAAAAGCTTGAGTTAGTTCCGAAGTAGGGCTTGCACTTACGTTACAGCCAATTGTAAACAATTGTGAGTAGGCTGAAAAGAAATGAGGGTACCAGAGGAAAACCCACATTTTCCTTGCTCATGTTTCCTATTCAGTCAAGTGCAAATAATATTTTGTTTATATAAGTTTGTTCTATTACAAATTATTGGAGAGTGCCTGTGGGCACTCCAATAATCTGTAATATTACAAATTTCATATAACAAATTTAGACCAGCAAAAATAATCTAGCCCCCAACCTGTTCAACACAAGTTCTGTTTGGAGACAGCGTTACTAGATTACTTATGGATGGTAATTTGACCGCATTACACCAAGCAGAAACTAGTGGCATCATATATTCCCATTTCCATATATGCTTACTGAAAAACTGAATTATGTTTGTTTAAAATCCATGAGGTAAAGAAACAAACTGATCAAGTGCAAAATTTGTGTGTGAACAATTTGTTTCATCACTCCATGGATTTCAAACTGTCATAATTCGTTTCTCCTGTGAATTCCTTTGACAGAAAAAGAACTATTTTATTCCTGGATTAGAAATCTCATCTCAGCTGCAGAGAACTGCATTGATTTTTTTTTTATTGTAGTTTGGTGTCACAGTCAGCATCTATGGCTATATCATGACCGCAACATAGGTATGAAGTCAAGTTTTGCAAATTGTTCATACCTATGCTTCCCACTTTCGAGGACTTTCACCCCAGGTATTGGTTACCGGGTCCTATTTTACCAGCAAAGCAGAACTAGTTTACCACAGTAAACAAGCACTTGTCAACTGCCTGGGGTTTCCTACCTTGAATGCCCAGAATTTTAACAGAAGCTCTTTCACTTGCATTTATCCTGCAGCTTACTTCGACTAATATATATATTATCCCTCAAGTTCAACAAGGTGCTATCTGCAGTGCTAAAGCATAGCAGATGGTGCCTTGTTGCACAGAAGGGACCATTTAGTTTCCTTCTCACAGTGCTAGCAAAGTGGATTGTTGTGATTTGAAGAAACAATAACTGATATACGAGTATAATTATTTATCAATGCGTATTTACTTATTGGTATTTAACTGGTAGAGTGCTAAATTATTTTTGGCCATGAAAATTTGTTAACATTTCTTTGCCTTGTTACAATTTATAGGAGAGTGCCTACAGGCACTCTCCCATAAATTGTAACAAGGCAAATCCTAACAGACTTAATAATATCACTCCAAAGATAATATGGAGCACAGCCACTGAATTTGAATCCTTTAACTTGCAGTACCAGCACTTCAGGATAAAGCCCAAATATGGGCTTCCAGCACTCTACCAGTTAAGGTCACATATATCTGCACAGATCGTGACAGCAACATGGATATAAAGTCAAGTCCAGTCAATCGTTTATACCCATGTCGCCCATTTTAGAATACTTCCAACTCTGGCATCGGTTACTGGGGTCTATTTTACCAGTAAAACAGTGCTTGGTTACCATAGTAAACAAGCACTGTTTCACCTCCTGGAGTTCCGAGGGGGCTTATCAACTTTTAACCCTTTATCGGCCATAGGTCTATACTGAATATGGGGGCCCAAATTAATTATGTAAACAAGTAACATTGTTTAACCCTTTACCCAATGCAGACAATATCAAAATTTATTATTTTAATTTTTGTTCTTTCAAATTTAAAAAAAAAGTCAGTAAAACCATATCATGTGACAACTCACTGGAACGAGCTTGACAAGCTCATTCCAATGAGGGGGTCAAATGATATGATTTTGTTGAAATTTTTTGAAAAATATAATTTTTTCAACTGCTTAATTTTTTAATTACGTGGGTGGTTTCAGCCGATTTGTTAGGTAAAGGGTTAACTCTTTCAAAGCTGAATTTCCAATTGAGATTATCGTATAATGTTAAAATATTTGTACAAACATTACAAATAAAGGTCTGTTCCTGGCGTTTCCAATTTTTTTCACTTTACCCCCTTGAACCCAATACATAGGTCAGCACAGGATATTACCAAATTGCACTGCGGTCAATGGGTTAACCCTTAACTAACGAATAGACCACATGTGCCCATGTAATTTTCATACTGAACACTTGAAATAACATAACAAAACAGTATCAGCGACCCATCATTGGAATGAGCTCATCGAGGGGTCACATGATATGTGTTTGTTGAAATTTTGTGAAAATATTGTGTGCCTTAGAAATAGCATATGTATTCAACGAGTAGCTTGATAGCAGCATTTTTTTGCCATCACAAATTGCAGCCACAATAATTTTTAACTCATAATCCAACAAATGAAAGTGTCAATGACACTGCAGCTTAACTTGACTGTGGGTAGTGTCGGATGAAAAGGATAATGTACAATGTTTTTGAAACGATTATGAAATAAGACAAGAATTGTGATAATTGAGAATGTGTTAAGTTCTGTACCCTACATGCTATGTTTTCAACAAGAATAATTTGAGGTGTAGACGGTACTAAAGAAATGAGGCCTGGTTTGATGCGGCCCTCACAGTTAACGTATGTCAACCAAAGTTAGTAGGTTACAGTAAAATCATTCCAAAACAAGTCAACCAACAAAGTTACAATGAAATTCCTTCATAAATATGACTCATTGACTTTGCTAAAGGAATCTAGGTTATGTGTCAGTCCAGTAGTCAGGGTTGACCGATCATGACAAAAATAGGACAGTTTCATTTAGATATCATACTGAGTCATCCTACCAAGTTACAATGAAATCCCTTCTTAAAAACAACCTGTAGACAGTGCTAAAGGAATCTAGGTCAGGTGCCCAAGTGGCTGTAACAGTTGACCGATTATAAATGACTAAAATAGGATACACAGTCTCATCAAGACATCATACTGAATTATCCTACCAAGTTACAATGGAATGGCTTCATAAATGTGAATTGTGGACTGTGCTAAACAAGTCTAGGTCATGTGTCTGTGTGGCCATCATGGTCAACCGATCATGGTCAAAATAGGATGTTCTCATCTGGACATTATACTGAGTTATCCTCCCAATTTACAATGAAATCCCTTCATAGTTGCAACCTGTAGACTGTGCTAAAGGAATCTAGGCAATGTGCCCCTGTGGCCGACACTGCTGACTGAACCCGACCAAAAATAGGATGTTTCCATCTAGACATTGTTCAGAGTCATCCTACCAAGTAACAATGAAATCTCTTCATAAATATGACCTGTAGACTGTGGTAAAGTTTTTTGGTTTCAGGCCTGCGTGCCTGTCACGATTGACCGATCGCAACGAAAAGGGGACATTCTCATCTGGATATGACCTGTATATGAAATTTCTGTGCTAAAGAAAATGTGAACAGACTCACAGACTTCTGCACGCGTGATAGCAATAGCTTATTTTGACTTTGCCAAAAAAAAAGCAGCACCCAAGAAAGATTCCATCTTGGGAACAGCTGCAAAACCCTAGGACTTTTCAAAGAAAAGTGTTGAATATGCTTGGAGAGGTACTGATTAGCGCCGATATGATGCTTTCCCACATATGAAAGCATAGACCTGTACCCCCGATGGTAACAGGTTGGAGACCCCCAAAAAGCAAACAGATATACCAATAACTCCGAAATCTGTGCAATCGAAGGGTTGGCATAATCAACAGAGTGATCAGCACACCATCGACAGAAGACCTTCCACTTAGCCACATAGGCTAAACCAGTGGAGTGCCCTTTTGAAGAAGAAATGCACTCCACTGCTCATCTCGGAAAAACCTCAACGGATGAGACATGCCTGAGGGCATAATGAAGTCGGGTCGATGTGAAACCTCATTGGGTGACATTGACAGAGAAAGTTGCGACACAGAGGGAGATGTACCGGAACCGCCACCAGCAGAGATCAGAGCTGATTGATCCACACCGCTGAGGCGACAGAATGATTCGCCAAATGCAGGTTCGTATCTTGGCTAGAACCTGAGGCAGAATCGGAACCGACGGGAAGGCGTAGCCGACTAGACCAGAGTGAAGGGAAAAACCTAGAGAATCCAATGTCGCACCCCATCCGAGATCGCTGGCATCTGCCGTCAGAACATGATCGGACGTGGGCAAGTCCAATGGAACTCCCTGCATAATCCACTGAACATCCATCCAAGGAAGAAGATGACGACTGAGAGATGCTGGTAACTGAAGCACCAGATCCACAGGATCAACAGTTGGTCTCCAACGACTGAGCAAAAAGTGTTGGAGAGGTCTGACATGTAGCTGACCTAAAGGAATGAGATCCGTCACAGAACTGCAGAGACCTAGCAACCGGAGAATACTCTGAGCTGTCGCGGACATGGACTGCATCAGAGTGAAAGTCGAAAAAATGACTGCCCTCCCTTGGGGAAATGCCACCGTATTCAACTGAGTATGGAAGCCCATCTCCAGATGACAAAACAACTGAGAAGGTACCAGGTCCGGCTTTTCCACATTGACTCTAAACCCTAGCAATGAGAGCAGGCTCAACAATGTGTTGACATCGGACTCCAGAAGAGCAGCATTGGAGTTCCTCTGGAGGATATCGTCCAGAAATACCGAAGTAAGGAAGGCTATCACACGCGACATCAATTGGGTGAAGGCCCAAGGAGCTAGGCTGAGGGTGAAATGAATGGCCTTGAACTGGTAAACTCGCCCTAGAAAAGCGAACCTGAGATACTTTTGCGATGTCTGATGAATTGGAACGTGAAAGTAAGCGTCTCGCAGGTCCATGCTGGAAGCGAAATATCCCTGGTGAATGGAGCGGCGAACCAACCTGAAAGTCTCCATGCTAAACTTTGGAGCAATGATAGACTGGTTCAGGATACTTAGATCGATAACCGGTCGGAGTCGGCCATCCTTCTTCGGCATCAAGAACAGGCGGGAATAAAATCCCACTGAATGAATGTTCTTGATGACCTCGATCACGCCCTTTGACAGGAGATTGTCTATCTCTGTGATCAAAAGTTCCTGACGTGAACTGACTGAAGGAACTTGAGTTAAAAGCGGTACCTGTAACAGAGTGGGGTGCCTCCAGAAGGCTAAACGCAAACCGGACAGAACAACATCTAACACCCAAGGATTGGATGCCATCGCGGCCCAACGATCAGCAAACTTTGATATCCTTCCTCCAACCCGGGATGAATCCAGGCAAGGACCATCATTTCGAGCCCCATTGAGGCCAGTGAGAGGAGAAACTGCCTCCTCTGCTAGTAGAAGGATCCTGAGACCTCCCTCTGTTCCGCCAACAATTACCCTTACCACGTGAGTAAGAGGAAGAAGCTGAGGCAGGAGGATCAGCCCTTGGCTTCGCAGAGGAAACAGAAGGGCACTTGTTAGGCTTGGAACAGCCCTGGCCTCCAACAGAAAGTGGATCAAGCTAGAAGAGCAGCAGCTGATCTTTGGAATGATGCAGAACGTCATCCCGGACCGTTGCCACGAAATCATGGAATAGACGCGGACCTACCAAACAAGCAGATCGAAGAGCAGTGTGCTGCACTTCAGGAAGGGAACGGAAAGTGGCCAACACTACGTCATGGCAAACTAATTCCGGATGAGCCGTGTAACAGTCATGCATGTAAGTAAGATGCATGACCACCTTAGAAATCACATGCAAGGGAGCCTGTATGTCGTTAAACTTATCTGGAGGCAGATAAGCAGCCAAGGCAGAGACGACATGATCCGAGACAGAAAGATGCCCAGCATCTCTCTGGATAAGCCCAACAGGGACTCCAAAGTCGCCATAGGAAAAACAGTCAACTTGGGCTTGGAAAGCCTGAGGGAGGAGGAGTCCAGATCTAAAACCATCAACGTCCACAATTCAGAATAGGAACATCATCAACATCGAGTCAAAAGGTATCACTGTTGAGGAGCAAACAGAAATGCATCTTCACAAGATGGCAGAAGAAAAAAGAATGACATATTGGTTATACATCTGCACACTGGTACTGGAAAGCCATGGATTTAGTACAGAGAAGAGTGTCCCCTACTGGGTGTGCACTGGCTGCACTTCTTTCTTGGTGCTTTTGCACCACTTTTTCTTTCCCAATTCGCTTTGGAAAGACCAAAATAGAGAGTATACTTCTGAGTTAGGGCCTTCCACTGTAGTGTAAGCCGGTTGTAAACAACTGTGAGGTAGGTTGATAAGAAATAATGGTATCAAACTTTTCACCTTTGAATATCAGACTGTTTGACACCGTGTGTTGGAAAACATTACAATGAAATTCAACAAAATAATGGTTATGAGTCAACACACCTGGTTCAAGTCAGTCTGTTGAAAGGCTTGCAGGGTTCCTGCAGGCAAGGACAGATGACAGTGAAGGTTACTGAAGGCTGTTCAGCATTTTTAAGGTCCTACAATAGCCAAGTTCAAGGATTTTCAAGGCCCTGTCTTCACTAGTCCTAACTGGGTGGGACCTCCAGTAATTATCCCATCATCCCACATCACAAAAAGGGAAGTGGGAGGATGGGTAATAACCAGAGGTCCTAGTTAGGACTATGGCTTCACAAACTCTTGATCTGTAAAACTATATCTTGAATGACCCTTAGACAAATTCAAAGCCATTCCTTGAATCCAAAGCCCCATGGAAACCCTGGATTGAATATGCTCAAATGAGAATGTGCTCTTTGACCTCATTCCAATGAGAGATCATAAGCTATGTATTGGGGCAAACAATTGAAATAAATAATGAAAATGTCAATGACACTGTAGCTTAACTTGTGTGTTGTGTTCGATGAAAAGGATAATGTTCAATGTTTATGAAAGGATTATGAAATAAGACAAGAATTGTGATAATTGGGAATATGTTCATTTCTGTTCCCTGTATGCTATGTTTTCGATAAAAATAATATGAGGTGAACACACTGTACTAAAGAGCTGAGGGGTGGGTTAATATGACCTCACAGTTAATGTATGTGGCCCTCACAGTTAATGAATATTAACGAAAGTTACCAAGTTACAGTGAAATTATTAAAAAACGAGTCATCCTATCAAGTTACATTGAAATCCCTTCATAAATATGGCCTGTAGACTGTACTAAAGGTTTTCGGGCTTCGGGCCCCTGTCGCCGTCAGTTTCCCAGTTGCGTCCAAAGGGGACGTTCTCATGTAGACATTATATGAAGTCAACCTACCAAGTTACAATGAAATCCCTTCATAAATATGACCTGTAGACTGTGCTAAAGGTTTTTGGGCTTTTGGCTCGGGCAGCCATCATGGTTGAATGCTCGCAACCAAAAGGGGACACTCTCATCCGGGCATCATCTGGAGTGATCCTACAAAGTTACAATGAAATTCCTTCATAAATATGACCTGTAGACTGTGCTAAAGGTTTTTGGGCTTTTGGCTCGGGCAGCCATCATGGTTGAATGATCGCAACCAAAAGGGGACACTCTCATCTGGGCATCATCTGGTGTGATCCTACAAAGTTACAATGAAATTCCTTCATAAATATGACCTGTAGACTGTGCTCAAGGTTTTCGGGCTTCATGCCCCTGAAGCCGTCACAGTTGACCAATCACGACCAAAAGGGGATGTCATCATCTAGGAATTATATGGAGTCAAACTGAAAGGTTACAATGAAATCATTCCATAAATATGACCTATAGACTATGCTAAAGGTTTTGGGGTTTTGGGCTTGGGCAGCCATCAAGGCTGAATGATCACGACCAAACAGGGACGTTCTCATCTAGGCTTTATACAGAGGCATCCTACCAAGTTACAATGAAATCCCTTCATAAATACGACCTGTAGATTGTGCTGATGGTTTTCGGGTTTTGGGTTCGGGAGCCATACCAGTTGACTGATCGCAACCACAGGGGGAAGACCCCCAAACCTGCATATGAAATGTTGTGACGATCAGACAAGAACTGCAGGGTGTAGCCCGTGCTAAAGGAAAATGTGAACATACTCACAGACTTCCGCACGCGTGATGGCAATAGCTTATCTTGACTTTGTCAAGTTAAGCTAATAAAATCAGGGATTATTAAGAATGGTACTGTCCAGATATGGTTGTTTTGTTGGACAAAGGGTTAAGTGTGCAACATCATATTTTCAGTTGAAGTAAGGATTTAAGCACATGACACAAAATGATTATGGTGAAAAACAAGAGAGAAAAAAAGAGAAAACTGCATGCATCTCCAATTTGATATTTGCTGCTGAGTTGCTATTCTAAGAAACCCAAGTTTCACTTGAGTATATATTACAATTCTGAGCAGTTATTCATCTCCAAGGGAAGTATATTAACACACACACAAGATAACAATAGTATACAAATTACTCGCATCATGACAGACTGTCTCCTACTGGGATGCCTATCTAAAACTCGATTGAGAAGAATGTTCAAGGAAATCGAGTCCACTGTTAGCCTTGTTTGACAATTAGATTGTCAAAGAAAATAATAAAAAAAAAGTAACGGAGATCAATATCAATATAAGCTATGCTACATTTTTCAGAGGGCCCAGTCTGCCCACAGGCACTAATCCTACAGTGGCAATCATTGGAAAATTTCCAGCCTTGTGGTTACATATAGATTAAATTGTTGTAAGAGAAAGTTCCTCTTGGAATACAGATATTGGTCTATCAACAGTTCACTGTTCTTGACATTAACTTTTTAACTCTTAACCCGCCGAGTATTTTAAAAGTATTTTCAATCAAATCTAGTCATGGCTGCTGTGAAGCAGCCATGACTAGATTTGATGGAAAATTCAGTAAATTTAATTCAAGAAACTACTAAACAAATTTTTTTTTTTTAATTTTTTTTATTGGCATCACTAGAAAAATAGTACATTACACAAGATTACAACAAAATATGGAATTTTTACAGTATAATGTATACACAGAGCAGTTCTCCAATTATTAAACAAAACAAGAGGCCCCACGGGGCCTGAAGCGCTCATCTTGTACAGAACACAATTTAAACAGAGTCCAAGAATGAGTCTACATTAAGCAAGCCATCTCCATAGGCTACACTGTCAATCCTTGAGTCCCTCAGGAGTGACAAAAATAATCTGGGCATCATGCCTTTTCTTCAGTTGATCATAAGTAAAATGTAGAGCTCCCCTATGAAGCCCCTTGATACAACCTATGTGGATTAATCTTAGTACCTCTAGAAGGTACTGAATACAAAATTTTTAATTCTTCAGCAAAATGGCCAATTCCGGCTCCCATAGAGAGCCCAAATATTAACCCAGACTCTTGATTTGAACACAGTTAAATCTGACTTCCCTAGAGATATTGTGTACCGAATATGAAAGCATTCTGACTGTTGGATCTGAAGAAGAGAAATTGTAAAGCAATTTCTTCGAATTGCACTAAGTTCGAATTTGGGCGACCATAGCGAGCCCAAATATTGACCTATGGATCCGATTTGAACAAACTTGAATCTGACCCCCCTAGAGATGTTGTATACCAAATGTGAAAGCATTCTCACAAGTGAATCTGAAGAAGAAGATTTTTGAAGAAATTCCCTCATATTGTACTAAGTTAAATTTCATGTTCCCATATGGAGCCCAAATATTAACCTAGGCACTCGAATTCAAAAACCTGGTATCTGACCCTCCTAGAGATGTTGTATACCAAATATAAAAGCATTCCGACTGGTGGATCTGAAGAAGAAGATTTTTAAAGAAATTTTCTCATATTGCACTAAGTAAAAATTTGGGCTACCATAGTGAGCCCAAATATATACCTAGGGATCTGATTTGAACAAACATTAATCTGACCCCCATAGAGATGTTGCATACAAAATATCTAAGCATTCTGACTGATGGATCTGAAGAAGAAGATTTTTTTAAATTACCCTCCATATTGAACAAAGATAAAATTTGGGCTTCCGTAGGAAGCCCAAATATTAACCTAGGGACTTGGTTTGAACAATCTAGAATCTGACCCTCATAACAATGATGTATACCAAATATTAAAAGATTCTGACTGGTGGTTCTGAAGAAGAAGATTTTTAAAGAATATTCCCCATATTACCCTATGTTAAAACTTCGGGCTCCTGTAGAGAGCCCAAATATGAACCAATGAGCTTTATTTCAACAAACTTTTATCTGCCCCTCCCCCCCCCCCCCACCCCTCTATGAATGCTGTATACCAAATATCAAAAGATTCTGATGATTGGTTCTGGAGAAAAGATTTTTTTAAATTTTTGCAAATATGCTGACTCAGCATTTTTTCAATGCCCATTACAGAACACCCTAACATAACCGATGGCAATTTTTTTTACCATTCAATTCTACTGGTCATAAGGATACTTCATACCAAATAAAAGCTCTCTGTTCCGTGGGGTTTGGGAAATATGGGCGTTTGAAAATATTTCTATTTTTAGCTCCCAGGGTTCCCATGGGGATGCGGGAAATTTTTTATTTTGCATGGGCCAAGTACTTATGACCCAATACTACCACAAACCAAATTTGGTTCATACCGGACCATCGCTTCAGAAAATAGAAATTTTGGGCGGGGCCAAAAATCTTACCCCTCCTATTACAAAGCCAAATATTATTTCACGAACTTCGTTTGAAAAAACTTGATTCTACACCTCAAAAGGAAGCTCCATAGCAAATATCAAGTCATTGTACACACTGGTTCTTGAGAAGAAGATTTTAAAAATATTTTGGAGCATTTTCCCCCACTCCCTCCCTATGGGGCTGGGCATGCTGAGTTGAACAAAAATGAAATGCCCCTTTGGGACCATCACTCACACAAACTTTCACTTGAATTGGCCCAGTGGCTTTGGAGGAGAAGACCAAAACATGGTGTTGACGGACGAAAGACGGAAAGCGATGAGATTAGCTCAGCTTGACTTTGTCAAGATGAGCTAAAAAATGTGTCAATTAGGTAGCTTCATTTTTCCCTAATATGCTCAGCCTTGACGACTGAATATGTGTATGAAGAATACATTTCAATAATTTTGTAGGATTTTATAGCTCTTGCTAGACCTGAGAAAGAGGGGGGGTGGTATTGGCTGCAGATGTAAATATATTTTTTGTAGATGAGGAGACAGGTATTTCAGACATTTGGATAGGCATGCCCGGAAGTTGCGCCTAAAATAATTTCTCTTTTATTTATGTTTAGTTGAACTTGGGGATCCAGATTAAGGTTAACCTTTTCCACTAGTGAAAGTAAAACGTTTTTGAGAAAGAACAATTGTAAAATAGATGTGTGATCGTTTCCTTCATATTTCCACAGAAAGAGCACAGCTTTTCTTTTTTTTTCTTCATTTTGAAAGCAGGTCTGCCTGCTTTGGTGCACAAGTGCAGTAGCATGCCTAAAAATAGAAAGTCTGGAGACAACTCTCCCAATACCCCCACTGATGAGAAGCTTTATTTATTTATTTAACCAACACTGTTTAGGTAACCCCAAGCTCTCAGATCACAAGAGAAATTCTACAAGACATTCAATGCTGTTATGGGCTGTATATCCACTCTTTGAGTTTGAGATTTTATTTTGTGCTCCAGTTATGATATACCAATCAATAAATATTTCATTCATCTTGAAAACATAAAGATAGTAGCACAATTAGTGGCATTACACAGTGTCATAATAAAATTATTAGCTGTTTATTGGTGTTTAATTCACATATTTCTGCACAGTAACTAATTGTGACAGCAACGTGGATATAAAGTCAGGTCTAGCCAATTTTGTATATATATATGCATGCTGTCCCTTTTAGAGGACTTCAACCCCAGGCATTGGTTACCAGGTCCTACATTACCAGTACAACAGAGCTTGTTTATCACAGTAAACAGGCAGGCACTGCTTCACTTCCCAGGGTTTCCACAGGGAAAAAACTACAGCGGTGTTGAGTCTTCATTCATAACATTTATTGCCCAAACATGTACAATAGTAATAAAATGAAAGTGTCAATGACATTGTAGCTCAACTTGTTGACATGTACATGTATAGTATATGACACAGCAATGACAAACATCTAGGTAATGACCTGATAACAAAGGTACACGTAAAGTATTTTAACGGTCTGTACATAAATGCTGACCGTATCCTATAACAAATATATAGGTAAAGTATTGTAAAGGTGGGTTGACAGTTAGATGCTAAACCAGAAAAGAAATCTTCGAATGGGTCTGACTGAACCCAAAAATATATCACAGTGATAACAAAGCCACCCCAAAACACTCGTTCCTGTCACAAGGTGATAACAAAGGTACCTCAAGAAGTTTCGTGAAGATCAGTTCATAAATACAGACTCTAGCCTGAGCTGTATTGACATGTGCACTTACTGTGTATAAGTAGCACTGAATAAATCAAAATTCATCTAATTTGCATAATTTCTGCATGAGAAAAAACCTGTATTATATGTGATGTATTCCATATTACTAAACATTTCTACAAAAATGTATTCAAATCAGAACTTTCATACAGAAGTTCTGTACAAAAACTGATTGCACTAATTCTGGTACAAAATGGCTGCTGGCGGCCATCATGAATTTTGGACCGCACCCAAAAACACTCATTCTCAACCCAAGGTGATAACAAAGGTACCCAAGAAGTTTTGTAAAGATCGGTTCATAAATACAGCCTCTAGCCTGAGCTGTATAGAAGTTGAGTACAAAAAACTGATTGGACTTAATTTTGGTACAAAATGGCCACTGGCAGCCATCTTGAATTTTGGACCACACCCAGAAACACTCGTTCTCGTCCCATGGTGATAACAAAGGTACCCAAGAAGTTTCGTGAAGATCAGTTCATAAATACAGACTCTAGCCAGAGCCGTATAGACATGTGCACTTACTGTGTGTAAGTAGCAGTGAATAAATCAAAGTTCATCTAATTTGCATAATTTCTGCACGAGAAAAAAACCTGTATTATATGTGATGTATTCCATGTTACTAAACATTCATACAAAAATATATTCAAATCAGAACTTTCATACAGAAGTTCTGTACAAAAAACTGAGTGCACTAACTAAATTACAAAATGGCTGCTGGTGGCCATCTTGAATTTCGGACCGCACCCAAAACCACTCGTTCTCATCCCACGGTGATAACAAAGGTACTCAAGAAGTTTCGTAAAGATCGGTTCATAAATACGGTCTCTAGCCCGAGCCATATTGGCATTTGCAGTTACAGTGCTGAAAGTAACACTAAAGAGATCAAGGTTAGCCTAATTGGCATAATTTATGCACAAGACAAAAACCCATATTATATGTGATGTATTCCATGGTACTAAACATTCATACAAAAAATTATTCAAATCAGAGCTTTCATATGGAAGTTCTGCACAAAAATTTTATTGCACCTAATTTTGTACAAAATGGATGCCAGCGGCCATCTTGAATTTCAGACCGGACCCCAAAACACTTGTTCTCGTCCCACGGTGATAACAAAGGTACCCAAGAAGTTTTGTAAAGATTGTTTCATAAATACATCCTCTAGCCCGAGCCGTATTGCTATTTGCTGAAAGTAACACTAAACAAGTGTTTGACCACCGAGGTGGTATTAGGTGGTATTAGTCCCCTACGGCGCTTTTGTGAGATAAGGTGTTTTTGTCACAGAAGACACAAGAGTATATAAGCATCTTGGATTTTTAAAAAAAAATATTGAGCGTGCAGAATCCCCTCGCAACCCTTTATGCATGTACCATATATGAAAGGCGTAGCTTGAACCATGTTGGAGGGAGGGGTGGTAACATAAAATAGAGAAAAAAGCTTAAAAAACACAACAAAAATGGCCGCCATTCTGCCATCTTGGATTTTGAAAAAAAAATATTGACTGTGCATCATCCCCTCAGAACCATTTATCCATGTACCAAATATGAAAGGTGTAGCTTGAAGCATATTAGAGGGAGAGGTGGTAACATAAAAACAGACAAAGAGACAGACAGACAGACAGATGTTAGATTTTGAAAAAAAAAATATTGAGCATGCATAATCCCCTCACAACCCCTTTATCCTACCATATATGAAAAGTGCTGCTTGAACCATGTTGGAGAGAGCAGTGGTAACATAAAATAGAGAAAAAAGCTTAAAAAACACAACAGAAATGGTTGCCATGGCGCCATCTTGAATTTTAAAATCTTAAATGGTAAATATCGTATAGAATTTATTTTTCACATTTCGAGTGGGAGTACATTAGAGCACTCGGGAAATGGAAAGCGAACATGCATTCCCTTTTGCAAGAGTTGAACAATGAAAAATGGCACCCTGTTTTTTAGTCGGACATGTCGATCAATTTCTGGCACAAAAGATTATATGGAAGCACAATTGTTTTTTTTCCTCTACTTTGTCCTGCTAATGCAATGTACAAATTCTATATAATAATAAGACACAACAAAATGAAAAAAATAAACACGGAAATATTTAAAATGCACAAATATTAGTTTCGGAACAAATGTTTTCCATTTTTTGGATGTAACTTTCTTTGGTGTGCGGAAGTGAAATTGTATTCAAATAGTTACGTGTGCATGTGCGCTAAACAAATGATCAAAATGATATAAAGATGGAGGTCTCCACTGTTCACCTTCTTAGAGGGCATAAACGTTTGTTATGCACTATCACCTACTGTTTTAATGGTCTCTCCAGTCAGCTAATTCATGGATATAATCTGTTTACACCATCTACAAATTGTTACACCACAAGTTTATCATCACTGTGACTTAATGTTTCACAAATTAGTATTTTTCTGATAACATGGCACATTTGATATAACTTAACTGCACATAAAGATAGATAAAAAACACTACTCTGTTATCTTGATGTCTGACAAAAAATAAGTTGATCAGTACCTACAACACCAGAGTTCAACTCTTTTCTCAAAACTGACTCACATGCTTAATTTTTTTTTCTTGAACTGTTATCAAATCATGCCATGGTTGCAATGAAGCAGAGTTCTGGAGGTTACATACATACATGTATATTCCAAGGACCCAATATTTTGAGGTACTGATATATGAGAGGCACGATAGTCTGTAGGCCCAATACTACAAGGGTCTAATTGTCTGAAGGTTCTCTACTCTTTTAGAGTCTACAAGACCATCGGAATATCAGACCTTCAGAGTATCAGACCTCCAAAGTGTTAGGCTTTTTGGAAAATCTGGCCTTTGGAGTATTAAACAATCAAAGACAATCAGAATATTGAACCTTTCAAGAGGTCTACCGGAAAGTATACCTGAACAGTGGGCCAATGGAATAGTGAACATTCAAAGTATTATGCCTTCCAAGTTATGGACCTTCGACCTTTGGAGTAAAGGATCTTAGGAATAAAGGATGGACACCATTCTAGATTGCTTTAATAATGAAGCAAATAGTATTTTTTTCAGGAGTTTCCAGGATCTGGAAGCCATTTTGTTCATTTTTCAGTATTTTGCACTTCCACTGCTTTACTTTTCCTATTTCTTATGGGGAAGGTAAAAGGTTTAAATGAAATGAATCTGTCTTGTCAATAAAATAGTCAGAACAAGAACTCCCATAATATTAAAACACAGGATTGTTCAATATCTTGAATTAGGAAAATGAGCGGCATGTTTTCACATGAAAAAAAAATGGTGAAATGCCATCCTGATATCTCTAACATTTGCAGAAGGAAATTGCAAGCCTCTTTTGTGAAAGTGTTTTGACAGCAGCAAATTACACATTTAGCACAAATTAAATGTGACCCAAACAACTCACATTTGAAGTGATTTGTTTGAAAATGAACTAAGCTTGAATCTTTGAATTGAAAATTGATAGTACATGTACTTTCTTTCTTAGATCTCTTGGTCTTTGTAATTGTAATTTGCACTTCTACTATTCTGCTTAACACCCAGCACACTGATGACAAAATATAAAAACTTCACATAGCAATTTTTTTCCCATAATGCAACTAGGAATTAAACTATTTCAATCTTGTTTAACAGAACTCAATGATTTCTGTCAGACAAGACTGAATCGGTTAAATTCCCGGTGGTATTATGGAGAAAATGAAAGTGTCAATGACACTGTAGTTTAACTTGTCTGTGTGTTGTGTTTGATGAAAAGGATAATGTTCAATATTTATGAAAGGATTATGAAATAAGACAAGAATTGTGATAATTGGGAATATGTTAATTTCTGTTCCTGCATGCTATGTTTTTAATAACAAGAGGCCCTGAATAATAATAAAGTGGTTGAAAGAAGTGTTTGGGGTCACATTCAGTTAGACATGGTTCATCAACACTACAAAGGAATGAAGCCATTCAAAGGCAAATTTTATGGAAATGGATCTGAACAAACCTGAACCTAATATGCTCCCCTGCCCCCAACCCTGCCCATAGAGAGCTCAAATAATAAGCCAGGGACTAAAATTGAACAAACTTGAATCTGATCCCTCTTGAGATGTTACAAATGTATATACCAAATATGAAAGAATTAATATGAAAGAATTCTGACTGGTGGATCTGAACAAGGAGGTTTTTAAAGTAATGTCCTCCCATTGCATTAAGTTAAACAAAATATTAACCCAGGGACCCCATTTGAACAAACTTGAATCTGACCTCCCTATAGATGTTGTATACCAAATATAAAAGGATTCTGACTGGTGGATCTGAAGAAGAAGATTTTTAAATAAATTTCCTCAAATTGCACGAACTTAAACTTTGGGCTCCAATAGAGAGCCCAAATACTCACTCAGGGACCCGATTTGTACAAACTTGAATCTCACCCCCCTATAGATGCTGTATACCAAATATGAAAGCATTCTGACTGGTGGATCTGAAGAAGAAGATTTTTAAAGAAATTTCCTCATATTTCACTAAGTTAAAATTCGGGCTCCTACAGGGAGCCCAATTATTAACCCAGAGACTCGATTTGAACAAACTTGAATCTGACCCCAATAGAGATGTTATATACCAAATATCAAAAGAATCTAAATGATGGTTCTTGAGAAGAAGAGTTTGTTAATTTAAAAAAAAAATTTATGGGTGTTATCAGAGTAATGCCCCTTGTGGTGTCCCCTATGGACGCGGAAAGTTTATTTGTACAAGCTTGAATTGACATAAGATAAGGCACATGCACACCAAATTTGGTTCAATTTGGTCCAGTAGCTTGGGAGGAGAAGTCAATAATGTAAAGTTCACGACGGACGACAACGGACGGCAAGTGATAAGTTAAGCTCCCGTCGGTGAGCTAAAAATAATATGAGGTGTACACTGTACTAAAGAGCTGAGGGGTGGGTTAATGTGGACCTCACAGTTAATGTATGTGGCCCTAACAGTTAATGTATGTCAACAAAAGTTACCAAGTTACAGTGAAATTATTCCAAAACGAGTCATCCTATCAAGTTACATTGAAATCCCTTCATAAATATGGCCTGTAGACTGTGCTAAAGGTTTTCGGGCTTCAGGCCTGTGAAGCCATGACGGTTGACCAATTGCAACTAGAAGTGGACGTCCTCATCTCGACATTATACTGAGTCATTCTACTAAGTTACAATGAAATTCCTTCACAAATACGACCTGTAGTATGTACTAAAGTTTTTTGGGTTTTGGGCTTGGGAAGATATCATGGTTGAATGATCGCGACCAAAAGGGGACTTTGTCATCTGGGCATCATCTGCAGTGATCCTACGAAGTTACAATGAAATCTCTTCATAAATATGACCTGTAGACTGTGCCTAAGGTTTTTGGGCTTCGGGACCCTGAAGCCGTCACAGGTGACCAATCACGACCAAAAGGGGATGTCATCATCTAGGCATTATATGGAGTCAACCTAACAAGTTACAATGAAATCCTTCCATAAATACGACCTATAGACTATGCTAAATGTTTTAGGATTTTGGGCTCGAGCAGCCATCAAGGCTGAATGATCGCGACCAAAAGAGGACGTTCTCATCTAAACATTATTTTTTTAGTCATCCTATCAAGTTACAATGAAATCCCTTCATAAATATGACCTGTAGACTGCATTAAAGGTTTTTGGGCCCCTGTAGCCATCACAGTTTCCCAATCATGTCCAAAAGGGGACGTTCTCATCTAGACATTATATGAAGTCAACCTACCAAGTTACAATGAAATCCCTTCATAAATATGACCTGTAGACTGTGCTAAAGGTTTTTGGGCTTTGGGCAGCCATCATGGTTGAATTGTCGCAACCAAAAGGGGACTTTCTCATATGGGCATCATCTTGAGTGATCCTACGAGGTTACAATGAAATCCCTTCATAAATATGACCTGTAGACTGTTCTCAAAGTTTTCGGGCTTTGGGCCCCTGCAGCTAATCATGACCAAAAGGGGATGTCATCATCTAGGCATTATATCGAGTCAACCTAACAAGTTACAATGAAATCCTATCATAAATAAAACCTACAGACTATGCTCAAGGTTTTGGAGCTTGGGCAGGCATCAAGGTAGAATGATCGCGACCAACAGGGGACGTTCTCATCTAGACATTATTTGGAGTCATCCTACCAAGTTACAATAAAATCCCTTCATAAATATGACCTGTAGACTGCGCTAAAGGTTTTCAGGCTTCTGGCCCCTGTAGCCATCACAGTTGCCCAATCACGTCCAAAGGGGACATTCTCATCTAGACATTATATGAAGTCAACCTACTAAGTTACAATGAAATCCCTCCATAAATATGACCTGTAAACTGTGCTAAAGGTTTTCGGGTTTTGGAGCCGGGCAGTCGTCACGGTTGACAGATCGCGACCAAATGGGGAAGTTCTCATTTAGACATATGGAGTCATCCTAACAAGTTACAATGAAATCCCTCCACAGATTATGACCAAAAGATGACGTTCTCATCTAGACATTATTTGGAGTCATCCTACCAAGTTACAATGAAATCCCTTCATAAATCTGACCTGTAGACTGTGCTACAGGGTTTCAGGCTTCGGGTCCCTGTAGCCGTCACAGTTGCCCAATCATATCCAAAAGGGGACGTTCTCACCTAGACATTATATGAAGTCAACCTACCAAATTACAATGAAATCCCTTCATAAATATGACCTGTAGACTGTGCTAAAGGTTTTCAGGCTTTAGGCTCGGGCAGCCATCTTGGTTGAATAATCGCAACCAAAAGGGGACATTCTCATCTGGGCATTATCTGGAGTGATCCTACGAAGTTACAATGAAATCCCTTCATAAATATGACCTGTAGACTGTGCTCAAGGTTTTCAGGCTTTGGGCCCCTATAGCTGTCACAGTTGACCAATCACGACCAAAATGGGATGTCATCATCTAGGCATTATATGGAGTCAACCTAACAAGTTACAAAGAAATCCTTCCATAAATACAACCTATAGACTATGCTCAAGGTTTTTGGGCTCGGGCAGCCATCAAGGCTGAATCATCGCAACCAAAAGGGGACGTTCTCATCTAGACATTATTTAGAGTCATCCTACCAAGTTACAATGAAATCCCTTCATAAATATGACTTGTAGACTGTGCTAAAGGTTATTGGGCTTCGGGCCCCTGTAGCCATCACAGTTGAACAATCACGTCCAAAAGGGGACGTTCTCATCTCGACATTAAATGAAGTCAACCTACCAAGTTACAAAGAAATCCCTCCAAAAATATGACATGTAGACTGTGCTAAAGGTTTTCGGACTCGGGCAGTCGTCGCGGTTGACAGATCACGACCAAATGGGGAAGTTCTTATCTAGAAATAATACGGATTCATCTTACCAAGTGACAATGAAATCCCTCCATTAAATATGACCTGCAGACTTTGCTAAAAGTTTTTGAGTTTCAGGCTTGGGCAGCCATCATGGTTGACAGATCATGACCATAAGGGGACGTTCTCATCTAGGCATTATACAGAGGCATCCTACCAAGTTACAATGAAATCCCTTCATAAATATGACCTGTAGACTGTGCTAATGGTTTTCGGGTTTTGGGCTCGGGCAGCCATACCGGTTGGCTGATCGCAACCAAATGGGGACCTTCTCATCTAGACATGACCCCAAACCTGCATATGAAATTTCGACACGATCAGACAAGAACTACGGGGCGTAGCCTGTGCTAAAGGAAAATGTGAACAGACTCACAGACTTCTGCACACATGACGGCAATAGCTTATCTTGACTTTGTCAAGTTAAGCTAAAAATTGCTGCCTGAAAGTTTAATAATTTAACATCAGTCTGCAGATGGTTATTCCTAATGTGTCAATGGCAATTTGTCCTGTCAAGAGCAAAACTGAGTGATAAAAACAATGTTGAAAATATCTTTTGTGTTAAAAGAATGAGATAGAATGAAGTAACCAGGTTGTTGCCTCAAAATTTGTTCATGCTATGACCCTTTATGCTTCACAAAAAATGTTGGCATCGCATCTTTTGCAGTTCTCAATGGATTATGATCAAACCTGGTATTCATTAACCCTTAGGGCCTGAACAATTGGCCTGAATTCACACCTGCCCACAGCCTGCATATGACCAGTGGCTTAACAGTGATTTCTAGTCAAGTCTTGGCTATAAATCACTGCCTACGTAATATGTTGATTGTCAGCAGAACCTACTCATGATGGCATGTTTAGAACACAACTTCTGAGGTTGTAAAAGTCAGAAATAGGCCTTTAAGGGGAAATTGTACAATGAGTAAATATGCATGGAGTAACAAGGTTAACTTTCCTTCAACAGTAATAACTCTTAATTGACATTAAGTCCGAGACCTTGTCATATTTTAGAGGGCTTCCACCCAAGCCATTGGTGACCAGGTTCTATCTTATGTCTAACTGAGCTTGTTTACCACAGAAAACAAGGACTGCTTTACTTCCCGGAGTTACTGCAGGGTTCACACTGGGTTCAGACTGTGATGGCTTAAGTCCTGACTGATAAAATAAAGCATAAGTTCACTAAAGGCATGCCTTGATGATTTAGTTGGAATATTACTCTGTAAGGATTACAGTTTAAAACAGGAACCGATGTGAGAATTACCTGTACTAGCCACTAGCAACAACTCAAAAAGAACTGAGAGAATTGTTTGTTGCACTCATCCTACTGTTTTGTTCTACTGGCACTACTGGTAAACAGGTTCTGCTTTACTCGTAAAATATTACCGAGGGTGGGACTTAAGTCCTCTAAAGTGCATGGGCATATGAATTTGGCTAAACTTGACCTTATATTATACCTTTGTTGCAGTCATGATATATCCATAGATGCCGAAGTGACCTCAAGAATAAATAAATAAACAAACAAACAAACAAACAAACAAATAAATAAATAAATAAATAAATTTACTAGGTTTCAATAGCTTACGACAAACTGAGGAAATGCATGACTTTCTGGTTAACCTTTACCTAGCACGAATAGACGACAACACTTGCAACCAAATTTCCTGAATAACTACAATTCTAAATTTTTGCCTAAAAAAACATACTTTTGAACCCCAGTGAAATGACTTGTTAAACTCAGACCAATGACGGATCATAAGATAGGTTTTTCAGGTAAAAATTGAAAAAATAATAAAATTTAAATGATTTTTGTGAGTTGCACTAGCTGGTTTTGGCCATTACATTAAGTAAAGGGTCAACAGGTTCAGCAATATCAAAGATGATCTCATCATTTCTGTCTTCATAATTTCAAAATAAAAGTGTTCTTCTTGAAAGTACAATTTTCTCTTAACAGTTACAGGTTATCACTAAATCTAAAAAAAGCCTTCATTCATGTACCAAACAACCAGTTCTAAAAATCAGGTAACTAGAAATGTTACAATGCTGGTTGTTTCTATCAACCAAGATTCTCTGAAGGTTTGTAATATCACATATCAAAGGGATGGCCAGAAGAAATAATTACTAAGCATGAAAACAACATTGATCAAATGGATTCAGAAGAATAGATGATTTTACAAAGGCAGGATGTTAAGGGGTTTAAATTAAATATTAAAGAACATAGCATCAAGCCTTAAGTCTTATTTTTTTTCATTTCCACAAGCAAGTCATTCAGTACTAAAACAGACATTATTTCAATGTTTTTTCTTTTAACCATTTCTCCAGCAGAACAGTTGAATTGACATTAAATATCAAGAAAAATACACGAAAACTAACCGAAAACATAACATATATTTGTCCTTAATTGGATGAGTGCTTATTATTTTTTAAAGGTTATTTGAAACATGGGTATTTTTTTCAAAAATGTCAATCTACCAGAAGGAGTAGTCTAAGTTTAGCAAAATTTTACTCATAAAATAATTGTTTTGTTATAATTTATTGGAGAGTGTCAACAGGCACTCTCCAATAAATTGTAACCAAACAATTTCATATAATTTTTTTTCTTCTACTGCTGTGCAAACTAGAGCTGGACAATAAATCGGTAAAAAATCGCTTGTCTTGAAAAACAAGTGTTTGACCACCGAGGTGGTATTAGTCCCCTACGGCACATTTGTGACATAAGGTGTTTTTGTCACATAAGACATGACCACAGTCAGCAGGAGTATCAGACCTGGGGGGGGGGGGGGAGTTTTGGTAAAATAATTGGGGACGGTTCGGCTGGGGGACGGTTTGGCTTGGGGACAATTCGGGTTTCGGGTTTCATGACAACAGTCAACAGGAGTGTCAGACCTGGGGGGTGGTTTGGGTAAAATACAGGTTATCAGACAGGATTTCAAATGTGAATGGAATCTAAAAATTGAGAATTGAGAGAAGTGTAGCTTGAACCATGTTGGAGGGAAGGGTGATAACATAAAAATAGAGAAAAAAAAAGCTTCAAAAACACAGCAAAAATGGCCGCCATTCCGCCATCTTGGATTTTGAAAAAAAATATTAAGCGTGCATCATCCCTTCAGAACCATTTATCCACGTACCAAATATGAAAGGTGTAGCTTAAAGCATGTTGGAGGGAGAGGTGGTGACAGACAGACAGACAGACAGACAGACAGACAGACAGACAGACAGACAGACAGACAGACAGACAGACAGACAGACAGACAGACAGACAGACAGACAGACAGACAGACAGACAGACAGATCTTAGATTTTGAAAACAAAATATTGAGCGTGCATAATCCCCTCACAACCCTTTATCCATGTACCATATATGAAAGGTGTAGCTTGAACCATGTTGGAGGGAGGGGTGGTAACATAAAATAGAGAAAAAAGCTTAAAAACACAAAAATGGCTGCCATGGCGCCATCTTGAATTTTGAAAAAAAATATGGAATGTGCATCATCCCATCACAACCCTCTATCCATGTGCCAAATATGAAAAGTGTAGCTTGATCCATGTTGGAGTGAGGGGTGGTAACATAAAATAGAGAAAAAAGCTTGAAAAAACACAACAAAAATGGCTGCCATGCCGCCATCTTGGATTTTGAAAACAAAAATTGAACGTGCATCATCCCCTCCAAACCCTCTATCAGCATGAATTCCGTTGAAGCATTTCCAAAAAAGTCTGGAAAACTGATATTTTGGCACTTTTCCATATTTCCAAGGGCTATAACTCACACAAGAATAATGCAATCAGCAGGAAACTCAAACTTGATCTGTAAGTCATCAGTCTGTAGTAGGTTACCAAGAATGAAATCATTCGGTTGAAGCGTTTCAAAAAAAAGTCCGGAAAACTGAAGTATGACTGACAGACTGACTGACAGACTGACGGATGGACAGAGTGCAAATAAAACTTGATCTGTAAGTCATCGTTCTATAGTAGGTTAGCAAAAATGAAATCATTCTGTTGAAGCGTTTCCAAAAAAAGTCTGGAAAACTGATATTTTGGCGCTTTTCCATATTTCCAAGGGCCATAACTCACACAAGAATAAGGCAATCAGCATGAAACTCAAACGTAATCTGTAAGTCATCGTTCTATAGTAGGTTACCAAAAATGAAATCATTCCGTTGAAGCGTTTTCAAAAAAAGTCCGGAAAACTGATATTTTGGCGCTTTTCCATATTTCCAAGGGCCATAACTCACAAAGAATAATGCAATCAGCATGAAACTCAAACTTGATCTGTAAGTCATCATTCTATAGTAGGTTACCAAGAATGAAATCATTCCGTTGAAGCGTTTCCAAAAAAAGTCCGGAAAACTGATATTTTGGCGCTTTTCCATATTTCCAAGGGCCATAACTCACACAAGAATAATGCAATCAGCATGAAACGCAAACTTAATCTGTAAGTCATCGTTCTATAGTAGTTTACTAAAAATAAAATCATTCCGTTGAAGTGTTTCCAAAAAAAACTCCGGAAAACCGATATTTTGGTGCTTTTCCATATTTCCAAGAGCTGTAACTCACACAAGAATAATGCAATCAGCATGAAACTCAAACTTGATCTGTAAGTCATCGTTCTATAGTAGTTTACCAAAAATGAAATCATTCTGTTGAAGCGTTTCCAAAAAAAACTCTGTAAAACTAAAGTGTGACTGACATACAGACAGACTGACAGACAGACAGACAGACAGACAGACAGACAGACAGACAGTCTGATGGATGGACAGAGTGCAAACCTTTTGTCCTATCCGGCGATGCCGGTAGGGGACTAATAAACCTTACATTGTTTGATTCATGCTGCTTTCCACACTGGGGAGGGGAGGGGGGACTTATACAGTGGGCGATTCATACCTTTGCTATTGTAAATACTTTGGAGTTCAACTAAATGGGCATCAACAATTTATCATTTAGGTGAGCCCTAGTGGTTCAACTGGTACCTCAGAACAAGATTCTATACAGGGATTAGTAAAACCTATCAGAAGGTTATGACGCTGAACGATATTATTTTTTAAAATATCGACAATATTTCAAAATTCAAATATCGTTCAGCTCTAGTGCAAACAAGCTAATGCAACCAGTGTAAAGCCACTAAAGTGGTTTCTAGGACTCTTCAATAGAGACACGCTAGTGGCTTCCAGCACTCAACCAGTTTATGAGTTATGGGTCAATTTTATTCTAATCAAGATCTGAAAAACAAACCATAAAGAGGGTTTTTCTCTGAGGTAAATCTTCATATCAACAGTTTTAAACCCTTTTCCTAACAAATCTGCCTGTGTAATTTACAAATTAAGCAAACCAGTTCAGGTAACCCTTCACTTGAACAAGCTCATCAAGCTCAATCCAAAGAAAGGGCCACAATGATATGCTTTTTTTGAAATGTTTTGAAACATTTGAAAAAAAAATTTATAATAATAAATTTGGGTATTGGGTGGTATGGGTAAAAGGTTAAGCTCTCTTAGGCATAATTTTAATTTCAACTCAAAATAAGACCTTTTTCTCTTTTTGACAACAATATCTAACCTCTGACCTTACTCAACTCAAAATGTACAGATGTTTCTTTTAGGGTTCTGGTGACTCCTTTATAAATGTTTTTAATGTGAATACAAATACATTTAAAATTCCTTAATATTTCACGAGATTTTGACTGGAGAATCTGAAGATGCAGATATTTAAAGAATCTTCCACATACTGCACTAAGTTAAATTTAGGGTTCTGATAAGGAGCCAATATATGAACCCCAAGAACTTAATTTGAACAAATAAGAATCTAACTTCCTGAGGATGCTGAAACCAAATATCATAAATTGTTACAAGGCAAAGACTTATGAAAAAATTTTGACGACCAAAAATAATTCAGCACTTTACCAGTTAACCCTTTCGTGACTCATCGGTGCATGACGCGCCAGTGGTAAACTGACACTACAAACCTATCGGCACGCTGCGTGCCGATGGCATAGTAATGCATCTACTCTCTCCTCAGTCCACGGGTGCTATCTCTATCAGTCCACAGAAGTAATTTCATGCCCGAATGAATTTAGAGTTGTTTCCCTTTAGTTGATTGGCTACAGTTTTAGTGCATATTGCACCTCACAGTAATTCCACGGATGAAGATGACAATTGATAGCAATGTGGAAAAAGGATTCTGCGGTACAGTCTGGCTCAAATGAAGCTGACACATATGACACTACTATGAGTGCTGGACGTTCAGATGATGTTGCCAGTAATAATCCAGGTGATGGAGTGGAATAGGACTGGCCAGTGGGAGGGGACGCAGCAGAAAAAGAAGTGATGGAGTGGAATAGGATTGGCCAGTGGGAGGGGACGCGGCAGAAAAAGAAGTGCTGGTCAGGGACATGGTAGAATACGAGGGAGATGGCGTGGTCATGAAATTAGTCCAATTTTTCAATGGAAAAAATGCACAGATTTTGTTCCACTAGATATCCCATGTTCTGAAGCTGGGAAGATAAATCTTCGACTTACCTGACAATCCAAATGAATGGAACGTTTTATACCTTTATCTAACAGGCGAGATGATCCCAAAATTAACCCCAATATCCCAAGTCTAGGGGGGGTGGTTTGGCTGAGTCGCGAAAGAGTTAAGGGGCACAAAGATGAACGTTCAGACTTGATTTGAAGAAACTTGAATATCAGCCCCCCTGAAGATGTGGTATATCAATTATGAAAAGATTTTGACTGCTGGATTTGAAGATTTATAAAGAATTTTCACATAGGGAGCCCAAATAAGAACCCAGGGGGGTTGATTTGAACAACTTGAGTTGGGTCACCCAAAGATTGCCATATACCAAGTATCAATAACAGATAATGATTGGTAGTTCTGCCGAAGACTTTTTTAATTTTCTAAAAGTGCTGACTCAGATTTCACTCAATATCTCCCGACTGCAATTTGTTTTTCCCTTCTGATTCTGCTAGTCCTGAGGATGCTCCAAACTAAATAACAATACTTTTTATTTTTAGCTCCTGAGGGTTTCCACAGGAGTGAATTTTTTTTTTTTTGATTTCTAGGAGCCAGACGCTACTGAATTTTACATCAAACCAAGGCATGACTGCTTTACTGTAGCCATGACTTAATATCAGAAAAATTCAAGAAAAACCTTAGGTAAAGAGTTAAAATAGCTTTTTGCAATTCAACTCGATGGAAAAGATTTACTGCAGACACATAAGGGTGCCGCAACATTTGAACGATGTTTTTACCATTAATGTGCCTAATGAATATTGTAATGAATAGTTGGCATCTTCCTCACTGACTGAGAAACTTGTAATAATTTAGGTGTAAATACATCCATTTCCTTTCACAATAAAATACAAACATTTTTTTAAGTATAGTATCTCCGGACTTCAAAGTAACAATAATTCCCTTTTAACTCATAATAACTCAAAGGATGGCTGTATGACACAAACTGTTCATAACTTTGATCGAATTACAAAATGGACTCCTATGAAACCATACAGTAGACATAATCTTCATATTTAGATGGAATAAATACACAGCATATCAATATAAACTTTTTAGCCCACTTGTAGCATTAATTCATATTTATTATATGGTTCCTCCAGTCTGAAAAGTATAAGGATGCAGCAAAAATGTAGACATCGCATTTTTCGTCTTGACCGACACAAGACATATGATAATGTTATTTAACTGACTGAGAACTAAATTATTTTTTGAGGTCTGAATTTGTTATTCCAAATTTGTTTTATAACCAATTATTGGAGAGGGCCCACAGGCACTCTCCAATAATTTGTAATAAAACAAATTTATATTCATTTATTCATTTATTATTTATTTATTGGTGTATAAGGTCACATATTTTTGCACAATGGCTAATCATGACCACAACATGAGTATCAACTCAAGACCAGGAGTGAGCATTAATAAGCCATGTTGTCCATTTGAGAGAGGGTTTGCACCTCCCAAGCATTGGTGACTGAGTCCTATTTTACCAGTAAAACAGAGCCTGTTTACCGCAGTTAAAATAGTATCAGCAAACATGAACAAGAGGCCCCACGAGGCCTGAAGCACTCACCTTGCTCAGAACATGATATAAACAGAGTCAAGAATGAGTCTACATTAAGCAATCCATCTCCATAGGATACATTGTCAATCCTTAAGCCCCTCAGGAGTGACAAAAATAGTCCGAGCATCATGCCTTTTCTTCAGCTGATCATAATGTAAAATGTGGAGATCCCCTATGAAGCCCCTTGATACAACCTATGTGGATTAATCTTAGTTACACACCTCTAGAGGGTACTAAATACAAAATTTCTAATTCTTCAGCTACATGGCCAATTCTGGCTCCCATATGGAGCTCAAATATTAACCCAGGCTCTTGATTTGAACGAAGTTGAATTTGACCTCCCTAGAGATGTTGTATACCAAATATGAAAGCATTCTGACTGTTGGATCTGAAGAAGAAAAATTTTAAAGAAATTTCTTTATATTGCACTAAGTTAAAAAAATTTGGGCTACCATAGCGAACCCAAATATTAACTTACAGACCCGATTTGAACACACTTGAATCTGCCCCCCCCCCCCCCCCCCCCCCCCCCCCCCCCCCCCCCCCCGAGATGTTATTTACCAAATATGAAAGCATTCTGACTAGTGAATCTGAAGAAGAAGACTTTCAAAGAAATTTCCTCATATTGCATTAAGTTAAAGTTCAGGCTACCATTGAGAGCCCAAATATTAACCAAGGGAACCAATTTGAACAAACTTGAATCAGATTCCCTTAGAGATGTTGTAAACCAAAAATGAAAGGATTCTGACAGGTGAATCTGAAGAAGATTTTTGAAGAAATTCTCTCATATTGTACTAAGTTACATTTCAGGTTCCCATATGGAGCCCAAATATTAATCCAGGCACTCGAATAGAACAAACTTGGATCTGACCCCCCTAGAGATGTTGTATACAAAATATGAAAGCATTCCAACTGGTGGATCTGAAGAAGAAGATCATTAAAGAAATTTCCTCATATTGCACAAAGTTAAAATTTGGGCTACCACAGAGAGCCCAAATATAAACCTAGGGACTCAATTTGAACAAACCTGAATCTGACCCCTCTAGAGATGCTGTGTACCAAATATGGAAGCGGCTGCTGGTGGCCATCTTGAATTTTGGACCGCACCCAAAAACACTCATTCTCGTCCCACGGTGATAACAAAGGTACCCAAGAAGTTTCGTAAAGATCAGTTCATAAATACAGCCTCTAGCTTGAGCCGTATAGAAGTTGTGTACAAAAAACTGATAGGACCTAATTTCGGTACAAAATGGCCACTGGCAACCATCTTGAATTTTGGACCACACCCAGAAACACTTGTTCTCGTCCCAAGGTGATAACAAAGGTACCCAAGAAGTTTTGTGAAGATCGGTTCATAAATACAGCCTCTAGCCCGAGCCATATTGACACGTGCACTTACTGTGTATAAGTAGCACTGAATAAATCAAAGTTCATCTAATTTGCATAATTTCTGCTCAAGAAAAAAAAACGTATTATATGTGATGTATTCCATGTTACTAAACATTCCTACAAAAATTTATTCAAATCAGAACTTTCATACAGAAGTTCTGTACAAATGAAAGTGCCAATGACACTGTAGCTCAACTTGTTTAAGACATGTACATGTATAGTATGTGACACAGCAATGACAAACATCTAGGTAATGACCTGATAACAAAGGTACATGTAAAGTATTGTAACGGTCTGCACATAAATGCTGACCTTAGCCTGTAACAAATGTGTAGGTAAAGTATTGTAAAGGTGCTAAACTAGAAAAGAAATCTTTGAGTCCCAGAGTGGGTCTGACTGAACCCAAAAATATTTGTTCTCATAGCACTGTGATAACAAATGCACTGGCAGCCATCTTGAATTTTGGACCACACCCACAAACACTCGTTCCTGTCACAAGGTGAAAACAAAGGTACCCCAAGAAGTTTCATGATGATCAGTTCATAAATACAGACTCTAGCCCGAGCCGTATTGACATGTGCACTTACTGTGTATAAGTAGCACTGAAAAAATCAAAGTTCATGTAATTTGCATAATTTCTGCACAAGAAAAAACCCTGTATTATATGTGATGTATTCCATGTTACTAAAGATTCCTACAAAAATTATTCAAATCAGAACTTTCATACAGAAGTTCTGTACAAAAAACTGATTGCACTAATTTTGGTCTTGAATTTTGGGCCACATCCAAAAACACTTGTTCTCGTCCCACGGTGATAACAAAGGTAACCAAGAAGTTTCGTAAAGATCGGTTCATAAATACGTCCTCTAGCCTGAGCCATATAGAAGTTGTGTACAAAAAGCTGATTGGACCTAATTTCGGGTACAAAATGGCCACTGGCAGCCATCTTGAATTTTGGACCGCACCCAGAAACACTCATTCTCAACCCAAGGTGATAACAAAGGTACCCAAGAAGTTTCGTGAAGATCGGTTCATAAATACAGACTCTAACCCGAGCCGTATTGACATGTGCACTTACTGCGTATAAGTAGTACTGAATAAATCAAAGTTCATCTAATTTGCATAATTTTTGCACGAGAAAAAACCTGTATTATATGTGATGTATTCCATGTTACTGAACATTCATACAGAAATTTATTCAAATTAGAATTTTCATACAAAAGTTCTGTACAAAAAACTGATTGCACCAATTTTGGTACAAAATGGCAACCGGCAGCCATCTTGAATTTTGGACTGCACCCAAAAACACTTGTTCTTGTCCCAAGGTGATAACAAAGGTGCCCAAGAAGTTTCGTAAAGATCAGTTCATAAATATGGCCTCTAGCCCGAGCCGTATTGGCATTTGCAGTTACAGTGCTGAAAGTAACATTAAACAGATCAAAGTTAGTCTAATTGGCATAATTTATGCACGAGAAAAAAACCTGTATTATATGTGATGTATCCCATGTTACTAAACATTCACACAGAAAATTATTCAAATCAGCACTTTCATATGGAAGTTCTGCGCAAAAATCTGATTGCACCTAATTTTGTATAAAATGGCTGCCAGTGGCTGTCTTGAATTTCGGACCAGACCCCAAAACACTCGTTCTCGTCCCACGGAGATAACAAAGGTACCCAAGAAGTTTCGTAAAGATCGGTTCATCAAAAGTTGAGCTAAAAATTACCCTCTCTGATCTGTCCAGTCCCTGGCTGCCAAGAAGCAAGCCTTGGCATGTACTTGCCATACCGTGGCCATGGGGCGTGTCATGACTGTATATGCCCAGAAGAACGTCTGTCTTGCCCGTGACATGGTCGGGACTGAATGGGGGAGAACAGTGAAACGTTATGCCAAGGCCCCACAGTTTGGGTGATCTTCCGGTGGTGTTGGAGGATGGGGGTGGGAAATTTGCACTGCACAATAATGACTTGTTTAGAGCTTCACAGGTCATAAACTTGTGGACAGGTGAAGTGTTTGATTGGTGCCATGCGGAAATCTTGAGGTTCATGTGCAGGGCAGTAGAGTTGTACCGAAAACTGATGGGGTAATTCCTGGAATTTGGGGGGAAGACAAAGAGAGTGAGAAGTTGTCTTGTAAGTGCCATGCGCAGACCACCTGTTGAATTGGTTTTACTGGTCAGTGATAGGGGGTTAGCACTGCCCTATAGTTATTGGTACAGTTGTTGCTGGAGTTGTAGCAATCTCTCTGTGGTGTGCAAACTTTCAGAAACGAACGTTTCCTTACAATTATTTCCTTCATGACAGGCAGGTAAAATACAGTATTTATTTATTTGAGTTAAACTGGAAGAGGGCAAAATTATTTTTGGTATCAAAATTTGTCGACATATCTTTGCCTTGTTAAAATCACTCTCCCATAAATTGTAAAAAGGCAAATCCTTAAAGACTAAATAATCTCACTTCAAGGATGATAGGAAGTACATCCAATGAATATGAAGTCTTTAAGATGGGTTATTTGTACTTCAGATTAAAAGCCCAAATATGGTCTTCCAGCACTCTACCAGTTGAGGTCACATATTTCTGCACAATGGCTAACCCTTACTGTAACATGGATAAAAAGTCATGTCCAGTTAATCATTTATACCCATGTTGTCCATTTTAGAAGACTTCCACCTCAGGCACTGTTTACCAGGTCATACTTTATCAGTAAAACAGAGTCATCGGTAGTGTGAAGAAATGGCAGTCACCAAGGGCTTCACTGAGAGGGTTTTCTATAGACAAATTAGGGTCTTCTGGTTATGTGTCCTTACACACTCACAAACAGATGCAATCATTAAAGAAAACATAATATTTGATGTAATGAAATTTGTTTTCTTAACAAATATCGAAAGATTCTTTCTGGTGGATCTGCTGAAGGTCTTTGAGGAATATTCCTCATATTGCAGTAAGTTAAAAATTTTGCTCCATGAGAAGCCAAATTATGAAGCCATGGACTTGAATCTGCCCTCACAAGAATGGTGTACTCCCAATAAAAAAAGATTCTACCAGGTGAATCTGAAGTAGATTTTTAAAGGATTTTCTTCATATTGCACAGACTAAAAATTTCGGTTCCCATAAAGAGCACAAATATGAACCCATCGACTTGGTTTTAATAAACTTGAATCTGGTCTCCTATGAGGAAGTTGTATGCCAACTATCAGAAGTTTCTGACTGGTGGATCTGAAAAAGAAGATTTTAAAGAATATTCCTCATATTGCCCTAAGTTACAATTCAGGCTCACATACACAGCACAAATCTGAACCCATGGACTTGAATTGAACAAACTTGAATCTGTCCACCCCTAAGGGTGTAGTATACCAACTATGAAAAGATTCTGAATGGTGGATCCAAAGAAGAAAAATTGTCCCCAATATCAAAGGATTCTGGGTGGTGGATCTAAAGAAGATGATTTTTAAATGCTGACCCTCATTATGCACACAGTTGAAATTTGGGCTTGAATGGGGAACTCAAAAATTAACCCACAGCCTTGATTTGAACAAACTTAAATCCAGGCCCCACTAGGGATGCTGTAAACCATATGTGAAAAGATTCTGACTGGTGGATCTGAAGAAGAATATTTTTTAAGAATATTCCTCCCATTTCACCAATATGAACCCATACACCTCATTTGAACACACTTAAACCTGACTGCCTTAATGATGCAGTGTACCAAATATTTGAAGATTCTGACGGGTGGATATGAAGAACATTTTTAAAGAATTTTCCTCATATTGCCCAAGTTCAAATTTGGACTCTCATAGGGAACCAACATACGAACCGAAATATGAGCCCATACAAGTTAAAACTAGGGTTCCCATAAGGAGCCCAAATATGAACTGAGGGACTTGATTTGAACAAAGTTGAATCTGAGCCACATCAGGATGCTGAATATCAAATATCAAAATATTCTGACTAGTGGATCTGAAAAAGAAGTTTTTAAAGAATTTTTCTCATATTACACCAAGTTAAAATAGAGAACCCAAATAAGAACTCATGGATTTGATTTGCACAAACTTGAATTGGATCTCCCTAGGTAAGTTATATACTAAATATCAAAAGATTCTGATTGGTAGTTCTGGAGAAAGATTTTTTTTTTCATTTTTGAAAAGTGGTGTCATTTTTCCATTACCCCCCCCACATATGGCACCCATGACACAACCGATGTCCTTAATAAAAATTCTTTTATGATATAATTCAATACTTATTCGAAGGTTCCTTGTCCACAATAAGTTTCTGAGTGGTGTATGAAATTCTTCAATAAGAGGATTTCATCTCCGATTTATTTATTTATTTATTTATTTATTTATTTATTTATTTATTTAATTTCCTGAGGCTTAATGACACTTTCAACAGACAGCATCATATTGTATTGGACAATTTGATAAGCGGAGAAAGGAGGAGTACAAGGAGAGTAACTGTCAAGACTCCCTCACTTACCAACTAGCACAATCAGGATTAGTATCAGTTGAAGAGATGTGTACCATCGACATACACCTCTGCTCAATGATCTACCTTGCTCCTACTTGGACAGTTGGAATGAAGTGGATTGCCAATGGACACAATGTGGATGAGGACTGTCCCTATGATGTTTCGGTCTGGAGTCCAATGCATTTACCAGTGAGCCCCACAATCATCATCTCAGAATTACAAAACCAATAATCTGATTCAGTATATCCAGCTTAGCAGAGTGCCCAATAAAGTTAGGTAAATAACGACATTATGTGTACTACCCCTGTAAATATCAGACAAATAATATCCCACTAACTGAACCAGGAGGTGGGTTTCAGATAAAATTCAATCAGTTGACTATACTATGTAACTTATGACTATATCAAGTACCTCAATCAAATCTTTTCCAGTTCTGTGAACTGGAAAAGGTTCAATTGTGTTGCAGAGGCAAACATGAAACTAAATGTGTCTGTATGACATGTATGCCCATGCTGGGTAGTATGATTAAGCATTGGCTTCACTCACTTGTGGGTACATATGACAAAGCCACATACCAGAATTCAGCCAATCATCTGAACGTATAGCAAAAAAAGAGTCTGGGCAACTGATTCTCTGAGTTTTCACATCATAAACTAAAGTTCAAGGTCAATAACTCCACAAAAAAATCACCCCAGCGGGACCAAACGCGAACTTGATTTGTAGGTACCTATGACAAAGCCACATACCAGAAATCAGCCAACTATCCCAATACAATGGAACCCTGTTAATTGAATAGCCAGTTTGCCAATGAAAATTATTCAATTAACAGGAGTATTCAATTAGCAGAGACTGTGTCACTTTCTTGTATTCTAGAGATAAACTTAGCATTTATTCTATTATATTTTGTTTGACAGAACTCCATGAGCTCTGTCAAACAAGATATAATAGATTAAATGCCTGTATTGGATGTACTGAGGTCAAATAGGTCTATAAACAAAGAGAAACTGGGGAAATTCATGGTAATTTCTCGCCAGGTTACACGATTTCTTATTCAATTAACAGGAGTATACTCTATAACCTATATTCAATTAACAGGTCAAATTTGTACTGGAGGTATGGTAAATGGTTTTGTGTTGGGAAATTGTATTTAATTAACAGGGTTATTCAGTTAAGGGATATCCAATCAAGTGGGCTCCGGAAAATTGTTATTTTGGAATGATGACGGAATGATGAAACGACAGACCGACAAAGGTAACAACACTACATGCCTCGGCAGGGGCACAAAATTTAGGATTATTTATTATACCATAATTGCTATGTGTTGTCAACGTTACCCGAATGAATACAGAGACTGAGAAATGTGTTAGAAATGCCTTGTTTGGAATCCGTCTACGTGTAAAAATGTCATGAAAGAATGCATCTGATTAGTCATTCTGCATCTAACTGATATTATGATGTGAATGAAATGCTACAAGACAAAACAGTGTCAGGCATGAAAGTAAACAGACTACTGAAGGAGATATTGTTTTCTGTCTTAGTATCTCTGAATGTGTTTGTTCAACAAATGACGAATTACTAGTAATAAATTAACACTTTACCTAACAAATCTGCCACATTCGTCCGTATACTTTTCAAAATGAGCCATTGGAAATCAATGATTTTTCAAAACATTTCAACAAAACCATATCATGTAATCACTCATTGGAACGGGCTCAACAAGCTTGTTCTAATGAGGGGTCAAATGATATGGTTTTGTTGAAATTTTTTGAAAAATGTGAAAAAAATAATATTTAAAGCAAAAACTTTTGACACTGACTGTGTTTGGTAAAAGGTTAATAGACTCCCTATGTATGATGCTCCAATATCATCATGTTGAACAACAAACCATGTTTGGTCACAGTATTTTAAAAGTTCCTGAGTTTAAGGTAAAAATGAAAGTGTCATTGACACTGTAGTTCAACTTTGAATATAACAGGAATTAGTATTTGCTGTGACCAGGTCAACAATAATGAATATGACAGGAATCAGTATTTGTTGTGACCAAGTCAACAATAATGAATAAGAGAAAAAGGAGTTTTGTTGTGACTACGTCAACCATAGTAAATCAATTACAAGGTGCAATGGTCTAAAGAATAGGACATAAATATTATATGTGATGCATCCCATGTTAATAAACATTCACACAAAATTTATTCAAATCAGAGCTTTCATATAGAAGTTCTGAGCAAAAAACTGATTGCACAAAATTTTGTACAAAATGGCTGCTGGTGGCCATCTTGAATTTCGGACCCCAAAACACTTGTTCTCATCCCACGGTGATAACAAAGATATCAAAGAAGTTTCATAAAGATCGGTTCATAAATACGGCCTCTAGCCTGAGCCATCTTGGCATTTGCAGTTAAAGTTGCAGTTACAGTGCTGAAAGTAACACTAAATAGAACAAAGTTAGTCTAATTGGCATAATTTATGCATGAGAAAAAAACCCGTATTATATGTGATGTATCCCATGGTACTAAACATTCACACACAAAATTATTTAAATCTGAACTTTCATATGGAAGTTCTGTGCAAAAATCTGATTGCACCTAATTTTGTACAAAATGACTGCCAGCAGCCATCTTGAATTTCAGACTGGACCCCAAAACACTCGAAGTTTCGTAAAGATCGGTTCATAAATACGGCCTCTAGCCCGAGCCGTGTTGGCAGCACGACGGACGGACAGATGGACGACGGGCCATGACAATATCTCAAATTTGGCTTTGCCAAAGTTACGCTAATGAAACAAATTCCAAAATCCATCAAGGGCAATAACTCTACACAAATTCTACAGTAGCACTTACATTGTACATGAAGCTAGACATCATTGAGGTACACTTGAATACCAAATATGATTCATTCAATTCAGTATTTTAAGTTATTGAGTTTAAGGTAAAAATGAAACAAATTTCAAGTTCATCAAGGGCAATAACTCTGCCAAAATTCTCTGAATAACACTTGCATTGAACATGAGGCTAGACATCACTAAGTTACATTTGCATACCATATACAATGTAATTCCACCTAGTACTTTAAAAGTTAATGAGTTTAAAAACTTGTTGGTCACAGACCAACAGACCGAACAAGAGACCAACCGACAGACAGAACAACTGACTGACATGTTGCAGCTAAAACCATCAAAACAAGACCATGTACTATTCTCAAAATGAAAAGATGCACTAGAACACACCTGACAGGACAGGTATTTCTAAAATTTCTACCTCTCTGACTGACAAAATGAAGAATCTTGGCTGATAGATTAAACTGCCTCATTAACCAGAGATTTCTATAATATGTCTGTCATCACCTTGCTCGTTTACTAGCATTAAAAGTTACATCTCTTGGCAAGAATACATATACAGCTAATTGGAGTGTTAAAGGTGGAAAAATCTTGCCAATCTGTCTGCAAAGATGGATTTTTTTACATTGTGTTGTCTGATCAATCTCGTCAATATACCATTTTGACTTAAATGTTCAACAAATCTTATCTGCCCAAAATTCCATCTTCAAATGCAGCTCATTAATTAATATCTTACAAAGGCAGAGATTGCCCATCAGAAAAAATAAGAAAAGCAACAGAAAACCTGTAATGGCTAATTTTTTAGCTCACCTTCTGTTGTAGAAACATCATCATTTATAATTATAACACAATTTTCACTGCCTTCTTGAAAGCATAATTTCAGCTTCAATAAAGTTTATACAGTGAAACACTGTTAATTGAACAGACACCTTGCCAGTGAAAATTATTCAGCAGGAGTATTCAGTTTAGGAGATTTTGACACTCTCCTGTATTCTACTGATATACTGAGCTTTTATTATATTTTATTGCATGCCCATGCTTTTACTTTCATAAAATACACGCTTTTTCTGTAAAAACCGAAGCGAACAATAAATTTTTTTTCATTATATTTCTACAGCTTTTTCCTTTGTAAATAAAAACCATATTCTACTCCGACCTCGAAAGTGTTATTGAACTCCCACGGCGATATCCTACTCCCAGTCATGACGGACTACTTTTACCATTGCAGCTGTTCCGCCTCGAGATCCAGCGATAACACCCAATCCACTTTGACAAATATTATTCTTGATATTCAAACTGACAGCGAACAATAACTATGTACACATCCACACAAAGTTATAAGAAGTTGAACAAGACTACTCATTCATGGTGATTGATTGAATTATTTCTTTAAAACGTGTTGATTTCCTTCATAAGTTCATATCTCCCGTCACTTGAATTTCCATTTGAAAATGAGCGTCATTGCATTCCTTTCTGATGACGTCATATTATCAGTTCATTCATTCATGTTTTCGTGTTCATGCACCGATTTTTCTAACCATCAAAACAAATTGAGCAACCTTGGGAAACTGCTCTTGGATGACGCAAGAGGGGTATTTGTGTTGAAAATATTATCAGGGAAATATATAAATTTTATAGTAAATTTCCTTTCTTATCATACCTACCGCAATTACTACAGGCTTGCACTACAGTGGAAGATCCTAACTCGGATAAAATACTCTCTATTTTAATCTTTCCCAAGAGATTTGGGAAAGAAAAGTGGTGTAAAAACACCACGAAAAAATAAGCCAACACTGGGTCGAGCGCCATCAGCACACACCCAGTATTTCTTATCAACCTACCTTACAATTGTTTACTACAGGCTGAACAGACAATAGGATGGAGGGAATCACATAACCAACCCACACATAACTCAACTCCACTGGAACCGTGGACAGAGGAAGAGATCCCTAGTCCTATCAACCATAGCATCACAAACATTAGTAAAAGACAATGAAAGATGAGGCATATGGTGAAGTGCGACACACAGACAGAAAGAGCAGTAACAGCACGGAGCTGGAACTGACCCTGTAAGAAGCTTAATGGCTGGGATAGACAACAGCCTGAGCAGAAGAAAGAGGGCCCGTAGGACAAAGGTCCTCTGTCTGCTCCTGCATTTGTCGCAGATAAATGGAGAAGGCAGCATTTCTCCTGTAGGCTGCCAGCATAACATACGACAACATGACAGAGTTAGTATAAGCCCCGAGAGGAAGACAATGCACGCACCTCGTGGCAGAAAAACGATTGGTAATACAATCGCCAGTAGCTAGACGAGCGGAAGCTGCACGAATAGCAAGAAACGCATATCCACCCGAGATAAAAGTGCGAACACTCCCCCCCCCCCCCCCCCCCCCCCCCCCCCCCCCCCCAATCAGAGTAGTGCCCAAGAAAGTGTCCATCTTGGAGTAAACTGCAAAGTCCTAGGACTTTTCAAAGAAAAGAGCTGAACAAGCTTGGAGTGCCGAAACTATGCGGTACCACATATGAAAAAGGTCTCCAAAGCATGGACTTGTACTTGTACTTGCTGGAGACCCCCAGAAACAAACATATACTAGAAACTCCGCAATTGGTGTGATCGAAGGAGTGACAGAAGCAACAGAGTGATCACACACCATCGACAGAAGAACCTTCTACTTAGCCACAGAGGCTAAACCAGTGGAGTGAGTGCCTCCTTGAAGAAGAAAAGCAACTCCACTGCTCGTCTCTAAAAACCACTATGGAGGAGACAAGACCCGATAAAAGACATATGCGAAGGCACAATGAAGTCGGGTCAACCTGAAACCTCCTCGGGTGACTTTGGCAAAGAAAGTCGGGACGTAGAGGGAGACATGCCGGATTCGCCGCTAACAGAGAGTGGAGCAGATTGATCCACACCCACCGAGGCAACAGGGGTGTGATCGAAAGGATTCAACAACTGCAGGTTCATATCTGGGCTAGAACCTGATGCAGAATCGGAACCGGCAGGAAGGCAAAGCCGACAAGACCATCCCAAAGGAGGGCCAGAGCGTCCACAGCGAAAGCCAGAGCATCTGGACATGGGGACACGAAAGTGTCCACCTGATGGTTCCAACGAGTTGCAAAGAGAATGATCTGGGGACAACCCCAGAGATTGCAAAGAGACTGGAACACTGTCATGTGGAGCATCCACTCGGTGGAAAAGAACCTGCCCCATCGGCTAGGATGTTCAGACAACCGGGAATGGGACGAACCACCACTCCGGCATTGACATCATGAGCAAGCAGTAGAAGATCCCAAACCAAATCGTACATGGGAACATAGTGCGTTCTGCCCTGATTCCGAATGTAAACAACCACCGTAGAATTGTCAGACCACAGAAGGACCTGACAATTCGAAAAGCGGGGGATCCCCTGTCGGATACACAGAAAAAGAGCAAGAAGCTCCTTCTGGGTGACATGAAGAGCTGCTAGATCCTGGTCCCATGACCCGTGAAGGAAAAGACCAAGAGTATCCAACGTCACACCCCATCCGAGATCGCTGGCGATTACCATCAGAACACAATCAGACGTGGAAAAGTTCAACAGAACTCCCTGCATAATCCACTGAACATCTGTCAGGGGAGAAGGTGACGAGGAAGAGACTCCGGTAACAGAAGCACCAGAACCAGAGGATCGACATTTGGCCTCCAACGATTGAGCAAAAAGTGTTGGAGAGGTCAGACATGCATTTGACCTAGAGGAATGAGATCTATCACCGAAACGCAGAGACCAGGCAGTCGGGGAAGACTCTGAGCTGATGAAGTCCATCCCAGATGACGAGACGGAGAAGGGACCAGGTCCGGATTCTCTCTGTTGACTCTGAACCCTAGTGACGTGAGTAGGCTCAACAGTGTGACAACATCAGACTCCAGAAAAGCAGCATTGGATTGCCTCTGGAGGATATCAACTAGACAAGCCGAAGAAGACACCTTGGATTGTGTGCGATGTAAGACTAACACATGCGATATCAGACAGGTGAAGGCCCAAGGATCCAGGCCGTGGCCAAAGGGAATGGCCTTGAACTGGAAAACATCCTGGGGAATGGAGCGGCGAACTGATCTGAAAGCCTCCATGCTGAACTGAGGAGCAATGATAGACTGCGTCAGAATACTCAGATCGATAACCTATCTGAGTCAGCTGTCCTTCTTCGGCACCAAGAACATGTGGGAACAAAATCCCACTGAAAGAAAGTTCTTGATGACCTCGATTGTCCCCTTTGACAGGAGATTGCCTATTTCTGTGGTCAAAAGTTCCCAACGTGTAACGTTGAAAGGGACTCATGTTGGAAGAGGCACTCTCTACTGAGTGGAGTGCCACAACCTGGGACGAAATCGAGGTGACTACTGCCAACGCCTACCCCACCCTGTCAGTGAGTAGAAGTGGCGGTAGGAGGATCAGCCCTTAGCTTCACAGAGGAAGCAGAAGGGTACTTGTTAGGCTTTGGATGGCACCTGCCTCCAAAAGAAGGCCGATCAAGCTGACTAAGCAGCAGCAGATCAATGGAATGACAAAGGGAGCCATCCCAGACCGTCGCCACTGAACCATGGAATAGTCGCGGACCCGCTCAAAGAGGCAGATCGAAGAGCAGCACACTGCCCCTCAAGAAGGGGATGTCTTGTGTCCAGCACAGCGTACCTGCAAACCAATTCCAAGCTAGCCGCGTAACAGGCATGTGTGTGAGAAGATGCATGAGTGCCTTGAACAGCACACACAAAACAACCTGTTTGTCGTCAAACTCATCTGGGAGCAGATAAGCAGCAAAAATTCCAGCATCCCACTCGATAAGCCCAACCTGGACTTCAGAGTCTCCATATGGCTGAGGAGTTGGAGTCCCAATCCAAGACCGTCACAGTCTGTCAGACTGACGGACTGGTGAAATCATAGGAACGATAATGCACCAGAGGCAAAAAGTGTCAACCTTGATGAAGAACGATGTCTTCATAGCCTTGGAACTCAGCTTAGAGTCCAAAGCGGTAAATGCTTCAACCACCTGTACCGACAGGCACAGTCGAAGGCACCCAGAAACATGTTGCTCTACAGGCTGTAGGCGTGCGACCGATGATCGCAGCCGGGCTGACCCTGTCGGCTGCTTTGACGGTTTGAGACCTGGAAGGAACCCAAACACAAAGTCAAGAGCTGCCCCCAAGTCAGAAGACTGTTGGCTCTTGACATCAGGAATGTCAGACTCATCCCATGAGTCGGAAGACACATGGCCCATCATGGGCAAACCAGCCAATGCCTCCCATGGTGTGGGCACACCAGGGGATAAGAAAGCGACCTGTTTCCAATCCCGGGAGGCTTCGCCACAGGGGACGCCTGGAAACAACTCGTAGCCTCGCTGGAAGCAACGGAAAAGGCTCTTGGACAGAACCTAAGTGAGCAAGGAGAGGGCCTCCCTAAGCTCACTGACTGTCGGAACGGAACGATGTGAGAATGAACCGACAAAGTGGCTTCACTCCTAAACCATTTACCAGCAAAGGGTCACTATCCTCAAATACACCCAAGGCGGGACGATGGGCTGCAGCCGAAAACATCTGAAGGCAGATGTGCAGTGGGGTATCACATACCTCGAGGATCAACAGAGCGGAAACTCAGGAGAGTCACTGCGGACCTCTGCGGGACAGAAGGTCCAGGCTTCACAAAAAGCGTTGGTCACACAAAACTGGCCATGGGACCAGAGTGCGTGGACGGAAATGCCACAGAGCTCATGGTGACCCCACCATGAACATCCGAATCCAATGAGAAAAACTGAGGTACTCGACGGCTGAGAGACCACAGTAGAGGGTTTGACCGGCAGCCCCTTCCAACTTCGCCAAGTTGAAGTCATGGAAGGGTGAGGCCAATACCCCACGTCTACACTACCAGACATCCCTACAGACCCCTGCAGTGATAAAACTGCTGTGCTCAACGGCTGAGAGGACACAGCATGGGGGTTTGGTCGGCAGCCACGATACCCCACGTCTACACTACCAGAAACCGCTGCAGAACCCTGCAGGGAGAAAAAAACTGCTGTGCTCAACAACAGAGAGGATACAGCAGGGGGTCCGGTCGGCAGCCACTTCCGACTTCGCCGAGTTGAAGTCAGGGAAGGCTGAGGCCGATACCTCACGTCAACATCACCAGACACCTCTGCAGATCCCTGCAAGGATGAAACTGCTATGCTCAACAGCTGAGAGGACACAGCAGGAGGTTCAGTCGGCAGCCACTTCCGACTTCGCTTAATTGAAGTCAGGGAAGGCTGAGGCCGATACCCCATAACCACACTACAGACATCACTGCAGACCCTTGAAGGGATAAGCCGAGGCCGGCTAAAATGGTGACCGATGCGTTGTAGACGGAACAGCAGTAGCAGCAGATACGACGGAAGCTGTTGGAACTGGCGGAAAAGGGGAGAGAGCCACCTAGCTCGGCCTCCAAAGGAGGAGTCACAACCCTAGTGACAGCCTCAGATGTCGACGGGAGAGGGCGCATAGTCCCGGAACCAGATATCTCTTCACCAGAAATCCATCAGCTCCCGCAGTATCCACCACGGTAAAAAAAAATGCACATCCCCCACGGGATGGGGAATAACTCTCACCAGACGTGGTCGTGTTGGGAGGCCCACAAAACGACAGCATTCCACCCCCCCACAGGTGTGGGAGGAGCTGCACACCCCCCCCCCCCTCCCCCCCCCCCCCCACGGAGGGGGAGTGTAACTCTCACCAGACGTGATCATGTCAGGAGGCCCCGAAACGACAGTATTCCCCACCACCACAGGTGCCGGAGGAGCTAAACATCAACCACGGAGGGGGTATAAGTCACACCAGATGTGGTCGTGTCGGGAGGCCTCGTAACGACAGCATCCCCCACCCTCCTCTGTGGGTGTGGGAGGAACAGTCACAAGAATGCATCAAAAGCGAGGGCAAAAGGAATTGCCCTAAAGGAACCGAATTGGAAATAACAGAGGTGAGAGCAGTAGAAGAAAAAGGTGAACTCAACAGATACATAAAGTAGAAGAACACCCCCAACTACGAGAGAAGGTGGCAGAAAAAATAACCGGTGGGTACACAACAGAACCCAGACGGCCGACAGGGACCCAAAAAACAGAAATTCAGCCCTCAACAGAGTGAAAAAATCATGTCCATACAGTCCCTCATTGACACCTAACTCCAATAATAATAAAATTTATCAACCGAAAAATTTTATTTCTGAACCGCGTTGACACGATGTCGAAAAAAACATTTGCGAAAACGGAATATATAAATAAAATTCAATGAGAATGTGGTTGAAAATATTAACGAGAATATATAAAACACAGTCCTGTTATTATACGATCTTCAGACCCATAATTCCAGTCACAGGAAAACCATTATCGAAGAGTTGAATTATCACTGTTTCGTAATGCAAAATGGCAACACGTCCTCCACGTTTCGCGAACAAAAAAAGAATGGTTTAATGACTGCTTGCGCACTGGTTAACGGAAGTCGTGGAATTGTACTAAGAGAAGAGCGTCCCCTACTGGGTGTGCGCACCGATGGCGCGCGACCCAGTTTGGGCTTATTTTATCGTGGTGTTTTTAGACCACTTTTCTTTCCCAAATCTCTTGGGAAAGATCAAAATAGAGAGTATTTTATCCGAGTTAGAGTCTTCCACTGTAGTGCAAGCCTGTAGTAAACAATTGTAAGGTAGGTTGATAAGAAATAATAAACACTATAGTTCACTGCTTGGAGTAACGTACGATGTTTATTCTCTCGTGGGATGCGGGGATTATTTTCACTCGGCTAGCGCCTCCTGAAAATAACCTTCCGCATTCCACTCGAGAATACTCATCGTACGTTACTCCAAGCAGTGATCTATTGTCTATGTATTGTCCTTCAACAATATGGATCCCGTGCGCAGACTATTTAACTATTTCTTTTTTTAACATTTTGGTTATTTTTGGCAATAATTTGTGTTTTTAATAATTTTTTAGTAAACTGTAGGCATGCAATAAATACAGAACAGCATATGTGTACAAACTGTCATTTTTCACCGCACTTGATCGATTTTGGCGGAGGGATAATATTGAATGAGAAACCAAAGGCTTCTCCTTCAATATTATCCCTCAGCCCAAATCGATCTTGTGAGGTAAAAAATGACAGTTCGAACACGAATGCCGTTCTGTCTGTATATCTTCATTGAATGAGCTCATGGAAAACGGTCAAACAACATATAATCAATTACATGCCTGACTTGGATGTTGTGAGAATTCAGTGCTCATAAGGGTAATTTCTCGACGTATTACAAGATTTTTTTATTAACAGGAGTTCATAATCAATATATAGGTATTTAATCCCTTGAATGCTGCTGGCAGATATTCCTGCCTAGACAGGATTTCTCTGGCCACTAAAATATGTTTAAATTGGCCATATTTAAACCAATTTCCACCTTGTAAACTAAATGGATTTTTTCACCAATCATTTCTGGAGTTTAATTTAAATGAATTTTTCATCAAATCCAGCCATGGGTAGTTCTGATGAAAAATATCTTAAAAATACTCAGCAGGTTAAGAGTTAATCTATAATATGTCAGCTCTGTTAAACAAGATAATAACAGAATAAATTCTCAGCTCTTGAGCACTGGAAAGTTACTAAATCATGGTTAACTGGATAGCTTCTACTGAAAAAGTGGCTATTCAATTAAGAGGGATCCACAGTACCCACCAATATGCCTTTAAAGCTACCTAGCTACATCTAAAGAATGCCTCAAATGGGAACCTGGCTCCTGGAGGGAGTTTAACAAGCACCCATTCGAGTTTACTAAAAGCTTGCTGACACAAAGCTTAAACTAAAACTGTATGCGGACAGTGTACACCAAGGGCTCATGGCCTTGCACATACTTTAAGATGCAGCCGCAAGTATTCTATTTAAAATGTAGAAGTGCTGATGCCAGAGACCCTATTTTTTTCCAAAATTATCAAGGAAAGATTACTGAATCTAATATGAACATGTGGATTTGCTGGCTACATGGTAGCCGGCTCATTCTCAACACTTGGTGCTGTGGAATCATGTTAACTGAAAAGCCATTTTGCCAGTAAAAAGTATGCAATTAACAGTATTCAATTAACAAAAATTTTGTCATTTTTCTGTATCCTAGTGAGAAACTAAGCATTTATTCATAGAGGTCTGTCAAACAATATATAATAGATTAAATGTCAGCACTGGATGAACTGAGGTCAAGTGGATCTATAAACATAGGTGATTCAGTGGTTGTCAATGCAATTCTTCAGATTACAAGATTTTTATTCAATTAACAGGAGTTTACTCTATAACCTATATGCAATTAGCAGGTCCTATTTCTTCTTAAGGTATGGTAAATCATTTTGTTTGGAACTTATATTCAATTATCATGGTAGTCATGTGAGGTATATCCAATTAAGTGGACTCCATTACAATAATTAAGTATCAGCTATGAGAAACTGATCTTCCTTATTTCACAGTGTAAACTGTGAATGAATATTTCTATGACAAACAAAACATTATGGAAATCCAAGTATATCTGTATTTCCAAACACTTAAAACAAAGATCTGTAAACATTTAACTAATGATGATAGTTATGCTTTCAGTTTTTCAAACACAAATCTCATTTCTTTCAAATTGGTGTGTACAGACCTGACTCTTGAACTGGAGTTTTCAGGTTCAATCCCAATCTAGAAAGAATGCGATATCACCAGACACTTTCTATCAGGCATGTTCCTTTCACATCAAACCATCCTATTGGATACATCCTCAAAAAATGGTTGCTCCTGTAGAGGGAGTGGCACTCTTTCTTTGAAGAATGTGATAAAGCAATGCAACAAAGTTCTGCTATTTTAATCTACTGAAGAATCAGCCTACCCTATAGCCACTGAATTCCCATGTTAACTAGTCGAGTGCTAGAAGCCCATATTTGTACTTTATTCTGAGGTGCAGGTGATCAATTTAACCCTTTCAGGTTGTGTTGGCATGCATCGTGCCAATAAATCTGTGTTGCCATGGATTACTTGGTTTAATATCATCACATTTTAGCTGCATTCATCTTATGTTGTAGGTTCAGTTCTGAACTTCTTGTGTTCAGTGGTGGATATGTCACTCTGTGCATTTTTTATGCTAATCTCATCTCTGTAAGCTATATTAACTGTGGATGAATGCAACAGTCTTGCTAATCTCATCTCTGTAATCTATATTAACTGTGGATAAATGCAACAGTCTTGCAAACTGCAACAGGGAACATGGTGGTTCTGAAGTATTAATCATTCCTATAATGGTTATATTGCAAAACACACAAAGCGACGCAACTACAGACAACAGTAGTAGTTATTTAAAAAAAAAAAACTAAAATTAAATTATAGTTTAAGACCCCTCATTGAAATGAGCTTGATGAACTCATTCCAATGAGGGTCATACACTATGCTTTGAAGTAGAAAATGGAAATATAACAAAATTTGAACAGCGGTTTTTGTACATTATGCCAATGGACTTGGTTGATTCGCTCATAAGAGGATTAGCCAATACCTTACATCTGTAATGCCTTCTCAGTCTGTCATGTGTGTAACCTCAATCATATACCTCCAGGCTACAGTAATGGACACAGCAGGCTATTTTAAGTCAGTTGAATCTGGCCTTTAAATTAGATGTAGTCACAAAAGAGTTAAAAGACTTCATATCCAGTGGATATGTTCATATCATCTTTGAAATGAAATTAATTAGTCTGGAAGGATCTATCTGGTCACAATTTATGGGAGTGTGCCTATAGCACTCTCCCATAAATTGTAGCAAGGCAAACACACATGAAAAAGTTAGGCGACCATAAATTATTCAGCACTCTACAAGACTTATTCAACCTCCGTACATCAAATATAATATTATTATTATACAGATTAATATATAACAGTAGAGAGATAATGGTTTGCCCTGGCAAAGTCTTCAAGGCAGCGACTCACTAGATTCATCAACGGATCCTCACTCCTGTTTATACATAGTGAAAGGAACTGCTAAAAAAAAGCTGCCTAATTGAACCTGCCAAGAACCATGCATAAAATATGTAGACTCTCCAACAGAGTTGCCTTCTGCATTTCAACTTGTGTGCAAAGTGTGTCCTCTTTGAACCTAGGTACTCTTCCAATACACCCACACAAATCTGAAGTGACCAAGCCCACGACATTAAGGACAACAGTCCAACAGCATGATATTGGAGATGAAATGAGACATTTTGAAACTGAGGACAGCACATTTATTGTTCTTTTCCTGAATCTTGTCAAATATGTCTGCATCAAAAAGGACAATAAATTCAATTAAATAAGTAATCTTCTTTTTTATCAAACATGACAAGATCAGATATGTTAGCTGTAAGGTGGTTTAGGCTGTAAATGGGTCTATTCCATAAAGTTTTCATTCTCCTTGATATCCTGGACATGTTCAGGATCATACTATGAATGGACATCAGAGTCAAAACAACAAGCATGGTAAAGCTGATAATAAAACAACAATAAGCTATGTTAGGCCTCAGAAATAGATCTAGATAAAAAATTCATGTTCTTGGTTTTATGTTTTAGGCCTCATAAATTACAGAATAGCATGGGTGGTGATGTATTTCATCCCTTTAGTGCCAGAACTTTAACATTGCAAAGGCTTGTGGCACTCAAGGGACAAATTTATCAGTTTTATTAATTTGGGTAAAATATCAGACAAAAACCATTTAATTTTTTATTTTTTTTTTAAGTTTGTATTTATAATTAAAAAGAGAGCATGCAACAGCCAAAAGGAACATGTGGGAGGAGGGCATGAGAAACAGATTTTCAACTTTTTTAGGCCTTATCATGACATTTAAAATATAACTTTTGTGCTAAAACAAACACCCACTGACAAGATATTGGACAGTTTCATTATTTATTTAGTGGTGTTTAAAGGTCACTTTCAGCATCTTTGGCCATCTCAAGGCCTCATTTGCCCACTTTAGAATTTCATTCATGGTCCTATTTTACTAGTAATGCAAAACTTGTTTACTGCAGTAAGCAGGCACAGCCCACTTTATGGGATTCCCACAAGGAGAACAGGTTCATAAAACTCATCACAAAGTTGACACGCTCCTTCAAAATCACTTGCTGACAGTTTTGAGTTGGAAGTGAGTGGTTTTGGGGTGTAAACTGGACACCCTCTGCTCAACTGCTAAGACCAGCACTTTTCATGAAAGGAATCCACAAGATTGGTGTTCCGTTCTATGTGGATCTCTGTGACATGAAAATGTGTCACTTTTTATCCTCACTTGTGAAATAATTTCTGTATTCCCTCAAAAAATATAGATATTCTCAGTTTACTTGAATACCCAATACATTTATTCAAGTTCAGGACTTTAGATTGTCCTAATGTGGGGACACAACAGAAATGTCAAGGCAGTTGCCGTTCAGTCCTCCAGAACAAATTTTTGTAATAATGACTGCCAGAAATACCATTTATGGATTCTTATGGCTTTACTAGTGTCTTAGAATATTTGTTAACCTAACAGGGGCTTAATTCCAACTTCGATCATGTTTTTATTTCTAACACAACAGTCTGTGGATAAACTCAAAGTTACATTTTAAGTGCATGGGCAGTTGTTTCTAGGCATAAATAGGCAGCCAAGACTTGCATAGAATAACTGCAAAGCAGCAGAATATAGACTGTCAAGGTGTAGCAAAACTGTAGTTAATACACTTCTTACAAAATTAGACAGAAAAATAAAAAAAAATGCTGATAGGATCACCGATCCAATGTCGAGTTGTGACATCACAAAAGTGTGTTTAATCATTATCAACTTATCGTCCGGAAACCAATTGTTTACAACTTACTATGTGATGGGTCACTGTGACCTTGACCTTTGACCTAGTGATTCCAAAATAAATAGGGCTCTTTCTTGCACCAATGCCAAACTACCTATGAAGTTTCATGAACGTAGGTGGAACCATTATCAAACTGTCATCTGGAAACCAATTGTTTACGATTTATTATATTCAAGGTCACTGTGACCTTGGCCTTTGACCTAGTGAGTACAAAATAAGTAGGGGTCTTCCACTCACCTAGGCCAACCTACCTATGAAGTTTCATAAATGTGGGTCAAACCATTATCAAGTTATCGTCCAGAAACCAATTGTTTACGATTTACTATGTTGAAGGTCACTGTGACCTTGACCTTTCACCTAGCAAGTCCAAAATACATAGGGTTCTTCCTCTCACTGATGCCAACCTAACTATGAAGTTTCATGAACTTGGGTCGAAACATTATCAAGTTATCATCCGGAAACCAATTGTTTTGATTTACTATGTTCAGGGTCACTGTGACATTGGCCTTTGGCCTAGTGAGTCCAAAATAAATAGGGTTCTTCCTCTTATGAAGGCCAACCTACATATAAAGTTTCATGAATGTGGGTTGAACCGTAGTCACGTTATCATCCAGAAACCAACTGTTTACAATTTACTATGTTCAAGGTCACTGTGACCTTGACCTTTGACCAAGCTAGTCCAAAATTAATAGGGTTCTTTCTCTCACTGATACCAACCTACCTATGAAGTTTCATGAACATGGGTTGAACCATTATTAAGTTATCATCCGGAAACCAATTGTTTACGCCCACCCGCCCGCCCGCCCGCCCACCATTCATCAAACTATAAGTCAAGTTTGACTTCGTCACAACTCGACTAATAAATAGGGTTCTACACTCACTCAGGCCAACTTACATATGAAGTTTCATGAACGTAGGTTAAACCACTATCAAGTTATCATCTGGAAAACAATTGTTGCTATTTACTGTGTTTAGGGTCGATGTGACCTTGACCTTTGACCTGCCGAGTCCAAAATCAATAGGGTTCTTCGTCGCACCCAGGTCAACTTACCTATGAAGTTTATTGAATGTAAGCTGAACCACTATCAAGTTATTATCCGGAAACCAATTGTTGTGATTTACTATGTTCAAGGTCACTGTGACCTTGACCTTTTACTGGCGGGTCCAATATCAATAGGGTTTTTCCTTGCAAGAAGTCAACCCACCTATGGAGCTTCATGAATGTAGGTTAAGACACTATGAATTTATCGTCCACAAACCAATTGTTGCGATTTACTATGTTCAAGGTCACTGTGACCTTGACCTTTGACCTGGCGAGTTCAAGATCAGTAGGGTTCTTCTTCACAGCAAGGCCAATGCAGCTATTAAGTTTCATGACTATAGGCTGAACCACTGTCAAGTTATTGTCTGGAAACCAATTGTTGCAATTTGGTCACTGTGACCTTGACCTTTGACCTTGCGAGTCCAAGGTCAATAGGGTTCTTCCTCGCACCAAGGCCAACACACCTATGAAGTTTCATGACTCTAGGTTGAACCACTATCAAGTTCTCATCCGGAAACCAATTGTTGCGATATACTATGTTCAAGGTCACTGTGACCTTGACCTTTGACCTGGTGAGTCCAACATCAATAGGGTTCTTCCTCGCACCAAGGCCAACACACCTGTAAAGTTTCATGACTCTAGGTTGAACCACTATCAAGTTATCATCCGGAAACCAATTGTTGCGATATACTATGTTCAAGGTCACTGTGACCTTGACCTTTAACCTGGTGAGTCCAAGATCAATAGGGTTCTTCCTCGCACCAAGGCTGACACACCTATGAAGTTTCATGACTCTAGGTTGAACCACTATCAAGTTATCATCCGGAAACCAATTGTTGCGATATACTATGTTAAAGGTCACTGTGACCTTGACCTTTGATCTGGTGTGTCCAAGATCAATAGAGTTCTTCCTCGCACCAAGGCCAACCAACCTATGAAGTTTCATGAATGTAGGTTGAACTACTATCAAGTTATCATCCGGAAAGGAATTGTTGCGATTTACTATGTTCAAGGTCACGTTGACCTTGACCTTTGACGTAGCGAGTCCAAAATCAATAGGGTTCTTCCCCTCACCAAGGCCAATCTACCTATGAAGTTTCATGAATGTGAGTTGAACCATTATCAAGTTATCATCCGGAAACCAATTGTTTAAGATTTACTACGTTCAAGGTCACTGTGACCTTGACCTTTGACGTAGCATGTTCAAAATCAATAGGGTTCTTCCTCCCACCAAGACCAACCTACATATGAAGTTTAATGAATGTGAGTTGAACCACTATCAAGTTATCATCCGGAAACCAATTGTTTATGCCCGCCCGCCCGCCCGCCCACCCACCCGGTACAAATCTGCCCGCCCACCCGTCTGCCCGCCCGCCTGCCCGCCCGCCTGCCCGGACGCCCGCCCGCCATTCACCACACTATAAGTCGAGTTTGACTTCGTCACAACTCGACTAAAAACCCTATTTGTTATGGTTTCTAAATTCCTGTAAATTGAAAACGTTGCGAGTTTGGTAGAATATAAAGGCCAGCAAGTGAAGAAATATTTATTAACAATAATTTTTTTTTACAAAACCAGTCAATATATTTGGATGGAAAAAAACAAATAAAAATCTTTCTTCCATTGTATATCAATGATGAAACAAAAAATTCTGCTTAGTTTTCACTCCTATCTATGAAAATCATAATGTTATTACTACTTCTGAAGCAAAAGAACCTGGTTAATGCTGCAGCTACATAATAATGGTATGTTCTACAGACAAATGATTTGATAACATATGATAGTGAAGACACAGACTCCACTGTTATCATCTTGGGGGTTTATAATGTATTAGAAATTCCACCTACCTCTAGTAAATGTGCTGTCATCGGCCTCCACAGTACTTCCACTCGAGACAGGTTCACTAATCCAGTTTCAAGCAGTTTGGCAACAGCAAAAAGAGATGGCTCCTGAAAACAGAACAACAAAAATTGATGATTAACCTATGCACTCATGTGCTTGGTTTTTGTAAGAGTAACTGGGGCAGGGCAGGGCAGGGCAGGGCAGGGCAGGGCAGGGCAGGGCAGGGCAAGGCATGGTAGGACAGGGCAGGGCAGGGCATGGTGGCAGGGCAGGGCAGGGTGACAGAGCAGGGTACGACAGGGCAGAACAGTGCCTCCTAATTGTACTACAGTGGAGCCCAATTAATTGGTATCTCTTAATTTACCACACTTTCAATACAAATTTGATCTGTTAATTGCATACAGGTTATAGAGTAAACTCCTGTTAACCCTCTGCACACTGATGTCAAATATTAATATCACAAGAAGCAAATTTTACCCATAATGCAACTAGGCATTCAACCAATTCAATCTTGTTTGACAGAACAAATTGAGCTCTGTCAAACAAGGTTAAATTTGTTACATTCCTAGCTCAATTATGTGGAAAATGTCATGTTAAAAATTTGGGTACTTTGACAACAGTGTGCAGATGGTTAACCGAATAAAAAATCTTGTAATATATCAAGAAATTACCCTGATATCACAGAATCCCATTCTTAGGGTCTTGCGAATATTTGAGATTCGATTCGATATCGATAACATACGTCTGCTTCGCGATCAAGTCTCAAGATTAGATTTTTTCGAATCTCTCATACTAACTTCAATTTGTTATATTTCCAACTAGAATTGGATAAAATTGGCATTAGACAATCCATTTAATGCAGGCTCAATTCATATTTAATTGACTAATTTACAATGTTTAATTGTTAGGTAAGTAGCGAATTTTGTCCGGAACATTTTCCATAGTTTTAATTTTTGAAGGCTTAACTTGTTACTATTCACATTCTTAAGAACATGAATAGTAACAAGGTAACCTTCAAAAACTAAAACTATGGATGATGGGCCTAGCTGTTTTAGCAATGGTGCTACAGAGAATACTTATTTATTGGTGTTTAACCCTTTACTCAACACAGACGATATCAAAATTTATTATTTTAAATATCATTTTTTAAATTTTTTCCAAAATTTCAACAAAACCATATCATGTGACCCACCTTTGGAATGAGCTCAATGAGCTCATTCCAAAGAGGGGTCACATGGTATGGTTTTGTTGAAATTTTTTTAAAAATAATATTTTTTCAGCTGCTGAATTTGCATATCACGTGGATGTGGGCAATTCGTTGGGTAAAGGGTTAAGGTGTCAGTCTTGTTAGTGTCATCACAGTGTACCGTAACTTTCGTTTGGTGCAACATGAAATAACTTGTCTTTTAAGATTTCATTCGAAATTCGATTTGATATCAATATCAGACATGATTCGATTTGAGATTCTATTTAAAAAACAATATGTGATTCGCAGATCCCTACCCATTCTTGATAAATCTATTTGGCCTCAGTGCATCCAATACAAGCAATCAGTCTATTATGACTTGTTTTACAGAGTTCCAAGGCTCTGTCAAACAAGATATTATAGAATAAATACTCAGTTTAACTCTCAAATACAGAAAAATGACCAAATTCTTATTAACTACATACTCCTTTTAATTTAATATATAATTTTCACTGGCAAAATTGCTATTCAATTAACAGGGTTTCATTGTATTATTGACATCCTCATCATGTAGACATTGCATAATTTTAAAAGTGCTGTGCAGCACGGAGACAAATTAAAGTAGGCTTTATTACATCACTAGAGCTTTGTGCAAGAATAAGCAAAGAGACTAAGTTTTTACACTGTAAACTACATGTGAAGTGAAGTTGGTTCACACCCCTGAAGTAAAGTTTGTTCTCATATGCAGAAAATTTATAAGATATCTAGAAAAAAGAATGGCTTCTGTGCTATCTAGACTTAAATAAAACTTGCAGGATCAATGTGTACAACATGAAAAACTAAGAAGATTATACCAGAAAGACAAGACAGATGTCATTCATGGCTCAATTGAGATGCATCTGGTGGGCTGAAAAAATGGATCTCAGAGCTGATGCAGTTCAGCTTATCACATTTCGGCCCCACAAAATAGATCTTCTGTTTCTCACACCATTTTTTGTAAAATTGCATGTGGGCGGCGGTTTTTTATTTTATTTTTTTATTTTTGTAATTATTTCTTTTCCATCAAAAGTTCATGTTCTTGGTTCGTTTTATGTTTTAGGATTCATAATCTACAGAATAGCATGGACAGTGGTGTATTTCATCCCTTGAATGCAAGAAGGCTTTGCAATGCTAAAGCATTGCTAAGCCTTGTTGCACTCAAGGAACAAATTTATCAATTTTATTAACTTAGGCAAAATATCAAACATCAACCATTTAATTTTTAATTTTTTACGTTTACATTGTTATAAAAAGAGAGCATGCTGCAACCAAAATGGCCATGCAGCAGGGGCTGAGAAACAAATTTTTAATTTGTTTAGGCCTTATGGTTATCTGAAGATAACATACTGAGATTTCCAGGGGATTGAAAAGACTGGCAACACTGAAAACATTTTTGTATAACCAAAAAATGAAAATTGGTTTCATTTTCCAGAAAACCTCAGGCTTTTTTGAATAACAATTCATTACTTGAATTAAAAATGTGTCCGATATGTATTGAGAAATACTTTCATCAATGCATGAGAATGTCTTCAGTGATAAAACTTTTATGTAACCACTTAGCAATGCAATGACCATCCACAAGTGGATGCAATACAATTCACACAATATAAATGAAAACACAACTAGAGAAACAGAATTTACAGCATCCAGTAAATTAAAAGTCTGTGTGAAAAATGTTAAGTATCAGGAAACAAGAGGCCCCACGGGGCCTGAACCGCTCATCTTGAACAGAACACAATATAAACAGAGTCCATGAATGAGTCTACATTAACCCTTTACCTAACCTGAAAAGCAAACGACACTTGCAAAAATAATTCTTGAATAACTAATTTTTTTCATTTTTTTGTCTAAAAAACATAGGTTATGACCCCTCGTTGGAACAAGCTCGACGAGCTCGTTCCAACGAGGGGTATTAACCTATGTTTTTGAGACAAAAAATGAAAAAATAGTGAAAATTAATTGGCGATTTTTGAGAATAGCGCTGGCCGGTTTTGGCCGTTACGTTAGGTAAAGGGTTAAGCAATCCATTTCCATAGGATACACTGTCAATCCTTAAGCACCACAGGAGTGACAAAAATAATCCAGGCATCATGCCTTTTCTTCAGTTGATCATAATGTAAAATGTAGAGCTTCCCTATGAAGACCCTTGATACAACCTATGTGGATTAATCTTAGTTACACACCTCTAGAGGGTACTGAATACAAAATTTTTAATTCTTCAGCAACATGGCCAATTCCATCACCCATAGGGAGTTCAAATATTAACCCAGGCTCTCGATTTGAACACAGTTGAATCTGACAACATCACCTAGAGATGTTGTGTACCAAATATGAAAGCATTCTGACTGTTGGATCTGAAGAAGAGAAATATTAAAGAAATTTCGTCATATTGCACTCAGTTAAAATTTGGGCTACCATAGCGAGCCCAAATATTAACCTATGGATCCGATTTGAACAAACTTGAATCTGACCCCCCTAGAGATGTTGTATACCAAATATGAAAGCATTCTGACTATTGGATCTGAACAAGATTTTTGAAGAAATTCCCTCATATTGTATTAAGCTGAATTTCAGGTTCCCATATGGAGCCCAAATATTAACCCAGGCACTCAAATTGAACAAATTTGAATCTGACCCCACTAGAAATGTTGTATACCAAATATGAAAGCATTCCGACTGGTGGATCTGAAGAAGATTTTTAAAGAAATTTCCTTATATCGCACTAAGTAAAAATTTAAATTTTATAGTAAATTTCCTTTCTTATTATACCTACCACAATTGTTTACTACTGGCTTGCACTAAAGTGGAAGACCCTAACTCAGAAAATATACTCTCTATTTTGATCTTTCCCAAGCGATTTGGAAAAGAAAAGTGTTGCAAAAGACCAAGAAAAAAATAAGCCAAAACTGGGTCGAGCGCCATCGGCGCACACCCAGTAGGAGACGCTCTTCTCTAAGTACAAATCCATGACTTCCGGAACCAGTGCGCAGGCAGTAACTAATGAATCATTCTTTTGAATCTGCCAACATTGGAGTTATGTGATCAGTGGGGAGGAAGGATTCTTACCCGAAAAAGAAGACGGGAGGGCCTCCATGTAAACAATTGTGGTAGGTATAAGAAAGGAAATTTACTATAAATTTAAATTTCTTATCAATCTACCTTACAATTGTTTACTACAGGCTGAATAGACAATAGGATGGAGGGAATCACATAACCAACCCACACATAAGCCAACTGCACTGCAACCGTGGACAGAGGAAGTGGTCCCTAGGCCTATCAAACCATAGCATCACAATCATTAGTAAAAGACAATGAGAGATGAGGTGTATGGTTCTGTGCACTGACAGAAAGGGCAGTAACAACAGAGAGCTGGAACTGACCTTGTAAGAAGCCTAATGGCTAGGGTAGACAACAGCCTGAGCAGAAGAAAGAGGGCCCATAGTAAAAAGGGCCTCTGACAGCTCCTGCAACTGATGCAAATAGGTGGAGAAAGTAGCATTTCTCCAGTAGGCTGTCTGCATAACATCCAACAACATGACAGAGTTAGTATAAGCCCAAGAGGTAGACAACGCACGCACCTCATGGGCAGAAATACGATTGGTAATACAATCATCAGTCGTTGGTCGAGAGTAAGCCGCACGAATAGCAAGACAAATTCATCGAAAAATGGACTGAGAAGAGATCTTCTGTCGACCAGGAATAAGAGACAGAAAGAATCGTTTCCTGCCTTCCCTAATGAACTGCGTCCGATTGAGATAAATGCGAATTGCATGAACCGGACAGAGCAAAGGGCGGTTACCCTCAGCAGAAGAAAGAGCCCTGATACAGATAGGAGGTGGAGATGCTTCTGGTATCTGATTCTTGGCCAGAAAGGAGCAATCAGTGGTAAACGTAACAATGTTGGAAGAGCTCCTGAAAAAGGCCGGGTCAACCGAGAGGGCGTGAAGCTCATTAACCTGTCTGGCTGAGGCATATCCACCTGGGATAAAGGTTCGAACGACCCCTCCCCCCCCCCCCCCAAAAGCAAAGCAGCACACAAGAAAGATTCCATCTTGGGATAAGCTGCAAAGTCCTAGGCCTTTTCAAAGAAAAGTGCCGAGCAAGCTTGGAGAGGTATGGATTAGTGCCGCTACGACGCTGTCCCACAAATGAAAAGGTCTCTGAAAGCATGGACCTGTACCCTTTGATGGTAACAGGCTGGAGACCCCGAGAATCAAACAGATATACAAGAAAACTCCACAATCTGTGAAATCGGATTGGCATAATCAACAGAGTGATCGGCACACCATCGACAGAAGACCTTCCACTTCGCCGCATAGGCTAAACCAGTGGAGTGCCTCCTTGAAGAAGAAATGCACTCTACTGCTCGTCTCGAAAAAACCTCTACGGAGGAGACAGGACCTGACAAAAAATATGGGTGAAGGCAAAAAGAAGTCGGGTCGACATGAAACCTCCTCAGGTGACCTTGCTAAGAAAGATGTGACGTAGAGGGAGACCTGCCGGAACCGCTGCCAATGGAGAGTGGAGCTGATTGATCCACACCCACTGAGGCGACAGGGGAGTGATGAAAATGACTCGACAACTGCAAGTTCGCATCTTGGTTAGAACCTGAGGCAGAATTGGAACCGGCGGGAAGGCGTAGCCGACAAAACCGTTCCAATCAAGTGACAGAGCGTCCACGGCAAAAGCCAGAGGATCTGGACACTGGACACAAAAGTGTCCACCTGATGGTTCCAATGAGTCGCAAAGAGATCGATGTGGGGATGACCCCAGAGATCGCAAAGCGACTGGAACACCACCCTGTGGAGCATCCACTCAGTGGAAATGACCCTGCCCCAGAGAGTCTGCTAGGATGTTCAGACGACCGGGAATGTGACAAACCACCACTCCTGCATTGACATCCTGAGCGAGCAGAAGATCCCGAGCCAATTCGTACATGGGAACAGAGTGTGTGCCACCCTGGTTCCGAATGTAAATAACCACTCTCGAATTGTTGGACAACAGAAGAACCTGGTGATTCGAAAGGTGGGGGATCCACTGCCCGAAACTCAGAAGAAGAGCAAGGAGCCCCTTCTGGTTGATGCGAAGAGCTGCTTGATCCTGGTCCCATGCCCCGTGAAGGGAAAGACCTATAGAATCCAATGTCTCACCCCCATCCGAGATTGCTGGCGACTGCTGTCAGAACACAATCAGACGTGGGTAAGTCAGACGGAACGCCCTGCATAATCCACTGAACATCCATCCAGGGGAGAAGGTGACGATGAAGAGACTCCGGTAACTGAAGCACCAGATCCAGAGAATCGACATTCGGCCTCCATCGACTGAGCAGAAGGTGTTGGAGAGGTCAGACATGCAGCCGACCTAGAGGAATGAGATCTGTCATCGAACTGCAGAGACCGAGCAGCCAGAGAAGACTCCGAGCTGTCGTGGACATGGACTGGGACAGAGTCAGGGCAAAAGCTGAGAGAATCACAGCCCTTGCGAGGGGAACCGCAACTGTATTCGGCAGAGTACGGAAGTCCATCCCCAGATGACAAAAGGACTGAGAAGAGACCAGGTCCGAGTTCTCCCCATTGACTCTGAACCCTAACGTCGTGAGCAGGCTCAACAGTGTGTCGACATCTGACTCCAGAAAGGCAGCATCGGAATGCCTCTGGAGGATATCGTCTAGATATGCCGAAGTAGTTACCCTGGATTGTGTGTGATGTAAGGCTATCACATGCGACATCAGTCGGGTGAATGCCCAAGAAGCCAGGTTGAGGCCGAAGGGCATGGCCTTGAACTGGTAAACTCGCCCCAGAAAAGCAAACCTGAGATACTTTCGTGATGTCCGATGAATCGGAACATGAAAGTAAGCGTCTCGCAGGTCAATGCTGGAAGCGAAAACTCCCTGGTGAATGGAGCGGCGAACCCACCTGAAAGAAGTCTCCATGCTGAACTTAGGAGCAATGATAGACTGGTTCAGGATACCAGCCCGATAACCGGTCGGAGTCGGCCGTCCTTCTTCGGCACCAAGAACAGGCAGGAATAAAATCGTACTGAATGTTTTTGACGACCTCGATCGCCCCCTTTGACAGGAGATTGCCTATCTCCATGATCAAAAGTTCCCAACGTGTAACGTCTAAAGGAACTTGTGTTGGAAGAGGCACTCTCCACAGAGTTGGATGCCTCAACCTGGGATGAATCAAGGTGACGACTGCCGACGCCTACCCTTACCCTGTGAGTAAGTAGAAGCGGCAGCAGAAGCGGCAGCAGGAGGATCAGCCCTTGGCTTCGCAGAGGAAGCAGAAGGGTGCTTGTTAGGCTTTAAACGGCCCCTGCCTCCAACAGAAGGCTGATCAAGCTGACGAAGCAGCAGCTGATCTATGGAATGACGTAGGACGTCATTCCGGACCGTCACGACGGAACCATGGAATAGTTGTGGACCCGCCGAAGGAGCAGATCAAAGAGCAGCGCATTGCCCCTCAGGAAGGGAATGGCATGTGTCCAACACAGCGTCCCTGCGAACTAATTCCAAGTGAGCCGTGTTACAGGCTTGCATGTGCATAAGAGCCTTGGAAAACACACGCAAAGGAGCCTGTATGTCGTCAAACTTATCTGGAGGCAGATAAGCAGCTAAAGCAGAGACGACGTGATCCGAGAGAGAAAGCATGCCCAGCATATCTCTTGATAAGCCCAACAGTGACTCCAGAGTCGCCATAGGAATAACGGCCGACTTGGGCTTGGAAAACCCGAGGGAGGTGGAGTCCTGATCCAAGACCGTCAAAGTCTGCCAGACTGATGGATTGGCGGAATCGTAGTAACGATAACGTACTGGAGGCAAAAAAGAACTCAGCTTAGAGTCCAAAGCTGAAAATGCTTTAACCACCTGTACCGACTACACGGTCGAAGGCACCCAGAAGAAGGTTGCTAAACAGGCTGTAGGTGCGCGACTGATGATCGCAGCCTGGCTGACACTGTCGGCTGGTTTGATGGTTTCAGATCTGGAAGAAACACAAACACAAAGTCAAGAGCTGGCCCCAAGTCAGAAGACTGTTGGCTCTCGACGTCAGGTATGTCAGACTCATCCTCTGAGTTGGAACACACATTGCCCATTCAATTCTACTGGTCCTAAGGATACCTCATACCAAATAACAGCTCTCTGTTCCGTGTGGTTTGGGAAATTCAAATTTTATAGTAAATTTCCTTTCTTATTATACCTACCGCAATTGTTTACTACAGGCTTGCACTACAGTGGACGACCCTAACTCGGAAAATATACTCTCTATTTGATCTTTCCCAAGAGATTTGGGAAAGAAAAGTGGTTCAAAAGCACCAAGAAAAAAATAAGCCAAAACTGTGTCGAGCGCCATCGGTGCACACCCAGTAGGGGACGCTCTTCTCTTAGTACAATTTCACGACTTCCGTTAACCAGTGTGCAAAGCAGTCATCAAATCATTCTTTTAAGTCCGCCAACATAGGAGTTATGTGATAAGCAGGGAAGAAGGATTCTTACCCGAATAAGAGGACGGGAGGGCCTCCATGCAAACAATTGCAGTAGGTATAATAAGAAAGGAAATTTACTATAAAAGTTTTAAATTTCTTTTCAACCTACCTTACAATTGTTTACTACAGGCTGAATAGACAATAGGATGGAGGGAATCACATAACCAACCCACACATAACCCAAATGCACTGGAACAGTGGATAGAGGAAGAGGCCTATCAAACCATAGCATCACAAACATTAGTAAAAGACAATGAGATGAGGTGTATGATTATGTGCGATGCACAGACAGAAAGGGCAGTAACAGCACAGAGCTGGAACTGACCTTGTAAGAAGCCGAATGGCTGGGATAGACAACAGCCTGAGCAGAAGAAAGAGGGCCCGTAGAACAAAGGTCCTCTGTCTGCTCCGGCAACTGTTGCAGATAAGTGGAGAAAGTAGCATTTCTCCAGTAGGCTGCCAGCATAACATCCGACAACATGACAGAGTTAGTATAAGCCCCAAGAGGTAGACAATGCACGCACCTCGTGGAAAAAAAACGATTGGTAATACAATCGTCAGTCACTAGATGAACGGAAGCTGCACGAATAGCAAGACAAATCCATCGAGAAATGGATTCAGGAGAGATCTTCTGTCGACCAGGAATAAGAGACAGAAAATCGATCCTACCCTTCTAAATGAACAGAGCAAAGGGTGTTTGCAGACAAAGGGTGTTTGCAGAAGAAAGAGTCTCGATACAGATAGGAGGCGGAGTAATTTCTGGTATCTGATTCTTGGCCAGAAAGGAGCAGTCACTGGTAAACATAACACTGGTGGGAGAGCTTCAGAATAAAACAGGGTCAACTGAGAGGGCGTGAAGCTCACTAAACCATCTGGCTGAGGCAAAAGCCATCAGAAAAGCCATCTTGTATGTGAGAAAAAGCATATCCATGAGATTAAGGCTCGAACGGCGCCCTCCCCCCCTCCCCCCAAGAAAAGCAGCACCCAAGAAAGATTCCATCTTGGGGTAAGATGCAAAGTCTTAGGCCTTTTCAAGGGAAAGTGCCGAACAAGCTTGGAGAGGCATGGATTAGTGCCGATACGACGCTGTCCCACATACGAAAAGGTCTCCAAAGCATGGACCTGTACCCATTGATGGAAACAGGCTGGAGACCCCCAGAATCAAACATATACCAGAAACTCCGCAATCTGTGTGATCGAAGGAGTGACAAAAGCAACACAGTGATCTGCACACCATTGACAGAAGACCTTCCACTTAGCTGCATAAGCTAAACCAGTGGAGTGCCTCCTTGAAGAAGAAAAGCAACTCTGCTCGTCTCGAAAAAAACCACTTCGGAGGAGACAGGACCTCATAAAAGACATGCGCGAAGGGACAATGAAGACGGGTCGAGGTGAAACCTCCTCAGGTGACCTTGGCAAAGAAGGTTGTGACATAGAGGGAGACGTGCCGGAACTGCCGCTAACAGAGAGCGGAACAGATTGATCCACACCCACCGAGGCGACAGGGGTGCAATCGAAATGATTCGACAACTGCAGGTTCGCATCTGGGCTAGAACCTGAGGCAGAATCGGAACCGGCAGGAAGGCGTAGCCGACAAGACCTTTCCAAAGGAGGGACAGAGCGTGAACAGCGAAAGCCAGAGCATCTGGACATGGGGACACGAAAGTGTCCACCTGATGGTTCCAACAAGTCGCAAAGAGATCGATGTGGGGACGACCCCAGTGATCGTAAAGAGACTGGAACATCACCATGTGGAGCATCCACTCGGTGGAAAAGAACCTTCCCCGTCGGGCCAGGGAGTCAGCTAGGACATTCAGACGACCAGGAATGTGACGAACCACCATGCCGGCATTGACATCCTAAGCGAGCAGTAGAAGATCCCAAACCAAATCGTACATGGGAACATAGTGCGTGCCGCCCTGGTTCCGAATGTAAACAACCACTGTCGAATTGTCGGACAACAGAAGGACCTGACAATTCATAAGGCGGGGGATCCACTGACGGAAACTCAGAAGAAGAGCAAGAAGCTCCTTCTGGTTGACGTGAAGAGCTGCTGGATCCTGGTCCCATGACCCATGAAGGGAAAGACCTAGAGGATCCAACGTCGCACCCCATCCGAGATCGCTGGCGACTGCCGTCAGAACCCGATCGGACGTAGGGAAGTCCAACGAACTCCCTGCATAAGCCACTGAACATCTGTCAGGGGAGACAGTGACAAGGAAGAGACTCCGGTAACTGAAGCACCAGATCCAGAGGATCGACATTCGGCCTCCAACGACTGAGCAGAAAGTGTTGGAGACATCTGAAATGCAACCGACCTAGAGGAATGAGATCTGTCACCGAACTGCAGAGACCGAGCAGCCGGAGAAGACTTGTGGACGTGGACTGGGACAGAGTCAGGGCAAAAAGCTGAGAAAATCACAGCCCTTGCCCGGGAATCCAGCTGAGTACGGAAGCCCATCAGAGATGACAAAACGATGGAGAAGGGACCAGGTCCGACTTCTCCTCGTTGACTCTGAACCCTAGTGACGTGAGCAGGCTCAACAGTGTGTCGACATCCGACGACTCCAGAAAGGCAGCATTGGAATGCCTCTGGAGGATATCGACTAGATATGCCGAAGAAGACACCCTGGACTGTGCGCGATGTAAGACAAACACATGCGACATCAGCCTCGCTGGAAGCAATGGAAAAGGCTCTTGGACAGAACCTAAGTGAGCAAGGAGAGGGCCTCCCTAAGCTCACTGACTGTGTCAGTCGGTTTGACATGGGAACGAACCGACAAAGTGGCTTCACTCCTGACCCATTTAACCAGCGAAGGGTCACGATCCTCAAATACATGCGACGTGGGGCGACGGTCTGCAGGCGAAACATCTGAGGGCAGATGTGTATCGGGGTATGACATACCCCGAGGATATACAGAGCGGAAACTCAGGAGAGTCGCCGTGGAGCTCTGTGTGACAGAAGGTCCAGGCTGCACAAAAAGCGTTGGTCCCGCAAAACTGGCCATGGGACCAGAGTGAGTGGACGGAAATGCCACAGAGCTCATGGTGACCCCACCATGAACATCCGAATCCAATGAGAAAAACTGTGGTACTCGACGGCTGAGAGACCACAGTACAGGGTTCGGCCAGCAGCCCCTTCCGACTTCGACAAGTTGAAGACAGGGAAGGCTGAGGCTGAAACCCCACGTCTACACTACCAGACACCTCTGCAGATCCCTGCAGGGATAAAACTGCTGTGCTCAAAGCAGGAGAGGCCCCAGCAGAGGGTTCGGCCGGCAGCCACTTCCGACTTTGCCAAGTTGAAGTCAGGGAAAGCTGAGTCCGATACCCCAAATCCACACTACAGACCCCTGCAGGGATAAGCCGAGGCCGACTGAGACGGTGACCGATGACGTTGCAGACGGAACAGCAGTAGCAGCAGATATAACGGGAGCTGTTGAAACTGGTGGAAAAGGGGAGCGAGTGACCTAGCTTGGCTCCAATGGAGGAGTCACAACCCCAGTGACAGCCTCAGATGTCGACTGGAGAGGGTCCACAGTCCCAAAACCAGGCATCTCTTCACCAGACAATTCAACAGCTCCCGCAGTATCCACCACAGAAAAAGACTGCACATCCACCACGAAAGTGGTATAACTCTCACTAGACGTGGTCATGTCGGGAGGTCGTGTCGGGAAGCCCCAAAAATGACAGAGTCTCCACCCTAAACCACCCCTGTGTGTGCGGGAAGAACGACCATGAGAATGCACCCAAGCGAGGGCTAAACGAATCGTACTGGACATAACAGAGGTGAGAGCAGTAGAAGAAAAAGGTGAACTCAACAGATATAGACAGTAGATGAACACCCCCAACTACAAGAGAAAGGTGGCAGAAAAAGTACCGGCGGGAACACAACTGAACCCAGACGGCAGACAGGGACCTAAATGAAAGTGTCAATGACACTGTAGATCAACTTGACAAACTTGAACTTGGTAAGTTATAAATGAAATGGCAAAATTGAAGATCATTGGTACCAATGTCATGTTTTTTTGCCAGTGGCAACATTTTTTGACAGAAACCGAAGAAAATCAATAGCTCCCATCTAGAGGTCATCCCCAAACAAGCATGCCAGGTTTCAAAGCAATCCGATCATAAATGTGCCCTGTAGGGTGTGCCAAAGGGAAATATTGAGTCTTCTGACTAAACTAAGTTCTAAGAACGTTGGCCACGGCAACATTTTTGATGGAAATTGAAGAAAATCGATAGCTCCCATCTAGAGGTCACCCCAAACAAGTATACCAGGTTTCAAAGCAATCAAATCATAAATGTGCCCTGTAGGGTGTGCCAAAGGGAAATATTGTGGTTTGACTAAACTGAGTTCTAAAAACGTTGGCCGCGGCAACATTTTTTTGACGGAAATTGAAGAAAATCAATAGCTCCCATCTAGAGGTTACCCCAAACAAGCATGCCAGGTTTCAAAGCAATCCAATCATAAATGTACCCTGTAGGGTGTGCCAAAGGGAAATATTGAGTCTTCTGACTAAACTAAGTTCTAAGAACGTTGGCTGCGGCAACATTTTTAGACAGAAATTGAAGAAAATCGATAGCTCCCATCTAGAGGTCTCCCCACACAAGCATACCAGGTTTCAAAGCAATCTGATCATAAATGGGCCCTGTAGGGTCTGCCAAAGGGAAATATTGAGGTCTGACTAAACTAAGTTCTACGAACGTTGGCCGTGGCAACAATTTTTGTCAGAAATTGAAGAAAATCGATAGCTTCCATCTAGAGGTCACCCTAAATAAGCATACCAGGTTTCAAAGCAATCAAATCATAAATGTGCCCTGTAGGGTGTGCCAAAGGGAAATATTGTGGTTTGACTAAACTAAGTTCTAAGAACGTTGGCCGCGGCAACATTTTTTGACGGAAATTGAAGAAAATCGATAGCTCCCATCTAGAGGTCACCCCAAACAAGCATACCAACTTTCAAAGTAATCTGATCATAAATGCGACCTGTGAGGTGTGCCAAAGGAAATTGTGGACGTATGTACTAACGTACTAATGTACGTACATACGTACGTACGCCGACGGACGAGAAGTGATGGCAATAGCTCAGCTTGACTTTGTCAAGTTGAGCTAAAAACAGAAATTCTGCTCTCAACAGAGTGGAGAAAGCCTGTCCATACAGTCTCCCATTGACACCTAACTCCAATAATAATAAAATTTATCAACTGAAATATTTTATGTACGAACCGCATGGTACGCAAAAGTCGTGTGCGACAAGTAAAATATATAAAGTACAATGAAAACATGGTCGAAAATAATAACGAGAATATATAAAACACAGTCCTGTTATTATACGATCCTCGGATCCATAATTCCAGTCATAGGAAACCGTTGTCAACAAGCTGAATTATCACAGTTTCCGAATTTGCAAATGGCTGTTCTACTCACGAGGATGGACGAAAAAAGAATGATTTGATGACTGCTTTGCACACTGGTTAACGGAAGTCGTGGAATTGTACTAAGAGAAGAGCGTCCCCTACTGGGTGTGTGCCGATGGCACTTGACCCAGTTTTGGGTTTTTTTTTCCTGGTGTTTTTGCACCACTTTTCTTTCCCAAATCTCTTGGGAAAGATCAAATAGAGAGCATATTTATTTTCCGAGTTAGGGTCTTCCACTGTATTGCAAGCCTGTAGTAAACAATTGTAAGGCAGGTGGATAAGAAATATGGGCGTTTGAAAATATTTCTATTTTTAGCTCCCAGGGTTCCCATGGGGATGCAGGAATTTTTTTTTTTTGCATGAGTCACGCACTTATGACCCAATAATACCACATACCAAATTTGGTTCAAACCAGACCATGGGTTCAGAAAATAGAAATTTTGGGCGGGGCCAAAAATCATACCCCTCCCATTACAAAGCCAAATATTGCTTCATGAACTTTGTTTGAACAAACTTGATTCTACACCTCAAAAGGAAGCTCCATAGCAAATATCAAGTCATTGTACACACTGGTTCATGAGAAGATATTAAAAATATTTTTAAGCATTTTTCGCCACTCTCTCCCTATGGGGCTGGGCATGCTGACTTGAACAAAAATGCAATGCCTCTTCGAATCGGGACCATCATTCACACAAACTTTCACTTGAATTGGCCTAGTGGTTTTGGAGGAGAAGACCAAAATATGGTGTTGACGGACGAGATACGTACGGACGACAGAGAGCAGATGGAGAGCGATGGGATGAGCTCAGCTTGACTTTGTCAAGATGAGCTAAAAAATATATAGAAAGAGAATTTATGGAGGTTTATTTTCAGGAGTAAAATATTTTTAAACAAATCAGAAATGGATTTTCTTTAACAGTATTTACAGATATTCATACAGGAATCAGAACAATTTTTCTAAGAAACCAGAAAAAGCATACATGTGCATAGCATTTAAAGGGTTCGATCAAGGAATCAGAAATTGACATTACTGGCTCTGTTACTTATTTGAATGATGACATACATGTATAATCTTCAGAATTGCTTTAGTTGTTATAAAATGCAATTCGTAATAGTTCTGAAAAATATGCACTTAATGACTTCTGTTGACTTCATTGAGGTGGACCACATTTTGAACCTGTTATATAGCCCCGTATTATATCGAGATTGATACATTTTTTTTACATTTTCTGACTGGTCTGACTCATTTGCACTGAGTGACCTTTGTTTACATCTTTGTTACACAAATCTATTGTACATATAGCTGTTGATTGTTTCAGTAGGTCAAGGACCTTGTTTACTTGAATTAAGACAGAATCACCAAGAAACTGATAGAACTTTGTAGACATTTCATCTTCTTGGACATTCTATCTGGTAACTATATAAAGGTTTGTCAACAGAATTCGAAAACTCATTTTTAGAAAGCCATTTCAGAAGAACTTATTTTCACAGCAGTTGTTTCCATTGGAAATTATTATTGTTCTAGGACAGTGCATTTATTATAGAAGCAGTGCTTCTTTGCCAATTTGGAAGATTGATTCCAAAAGAGAATTCTGAAGAGAATCTATTCATCTTGGAAAAGAGAATTTATACTTTCTATGAAACAGAATAATATTATTTTGTGAAAAGCAAGGATTCTACTAGATTATTTGGAAATTACCTGTGGCACCAATACTTCTTGGATTTTTACTCCATTTGAATTTTGTGGAGCATTTTATTATATTTTATTGGAGACTGCTGAAATTTCTAAGTGAAAATTTTGTTACAAATCTAGGGGATACTGTTTCTGAAGAGACATTCTTGGATTTAATACTACCAGCTGGTAACTTTCTTCACAAGATTCTTCACCACTGGATTACTGGATTCTGTCAAACTGTACTTTGGACTAATTCAATAATTGATAAGTACCACTTTTTTTATTTTCTGTAAACCAATTAGTGTAAAAGATCTTTGTATCATTTTTTTTTATATTAATTTTTTTTTAATTAAATTTTAGAACAGTTAAAATTCATAGTTATTGTTGTTGATTCTCAGATTTCTTTCTGTTACCAATATCAATAATATTTCCATACCGTAACAGAACCTCCAGCAAGTTTCAACAAATTTAATGTAGGTCCCATGTCCATAGGTCATACCAACTGAAGTATGAGCATAAACCACTTTAAAAATATTGGCTCCACAAACTCCGGATCTGCCATGTTTGTAGATGATTGCAAATATTCATATTAGCTAGAAAAGGTTAAGGTACATGGTACCTCTGGATAATATACTACTCAAAGTTTGCTAAGCACCAAATATTTGACACATCATTGTGAAATTTGCTTGTAACATATTTGCGATATTTTTGGTGGATATCATTGAGGAATGTATTGAGATGGTCCCCAGTGTTTACATTAGCGCTCTTGACAGGCAGACTTTTCGTGACAGTCAGGGAAAGCATGTACCCCTTGATTTTCATGATGTGTTCGTGTACTGTCTACATGTACATGATATGTTGGGTATTCACTCTTCATTTCAACACAAACCCTTGTGATTTAATAATTGAATATGGCAAATGCAAATGTAAGAAGACATTTGTCTGAAGCAGAAATGTGGCGGGCTGTAGGGATGGTAGACCAAGGGGCTACCCATCATCAGGTTGGGGAAGCCCTTGGTGTGCACCATACGGTGATCACCAGAGCCTGGGCAAGATTTCAGCAGTATGGCACACCAGTAAGATGGCATGGTGGTGGCAGAGACAGGGCAACATCTGCAGCTGAAGACCGATTTTTTATCATTCAGGCCCACAGGAACCACTTTGCCACAGCAACCCAGCTTTGCAGTGACCTTCAGAATGCATCCAGGACGCAGACTATATGGGCAAGGTTGCATAAAGGTGGTCTCTGATAGAGAAGACCTTGTATTCGCATTCTGCTGTCCCAGAACCGCAGCCAGGCACGATATGAATGGGCCATGGACCACGTTGGATGGACCAGAGAAGATTGGCGACCTGTCCCTTTTACAGATGAGTCAAGGTACTGCCTAGACCACACAGATAGGTGGTCTAGGGTATGGACAAGACCAGGAGAGCAATTCCATGCAGCCAACATTGCTGAGCATGACCGCTATGGTGGAGGGTCAATCATGGTCTGGGGTGGCTTCAGCAGGGATGGACATACAGGGCTCTGTGTCCTTGAATGTGGTACATTAACTGCACAGCGGTATATTGATGAGATCCTGGATGTCCACATCTGATTGTATGCAGGTGCAGTGGGTGATAGATTCATTCAGATGGACGATAATGCCCGTCCTCATGTTGCCCATGCTGTCAGGGAGTACCGACAGAGGGAGGAGATTGAGCGTATGGACTGGCCAGCAAGATCCTCTAACCTCAATCCAATCGAACATATCTAGAATGAGTTGCAGCTTGCAATTTCAGCCCGTCCAGTCCAGCCAAAAAGTGTCCAGGAGCCTGGTGCCATGCTGGTCCAAGAATGGAACAACATCCCACAAAGGACCACCAGGAACCTGATTGGGAGCATGAGAAGGTGTTGTCAAGCTGTAATTGACAGTAATGGGTCTCACACTTGATACTGAACCCATAAAAGTTCGCTCCGTCAACTTTTTGGCAAATTGAAAAATTTTCTCTTTTACCAATAATATCAATTTTCCATGGTTATCGTATTCAAAAGCTAAAAAATAATGTCAAACACAAATAAAATCTCAATTTCTGTACTTAAATCATTAAAGATATAATTAAATAAAAAATATATACACTTTTCAGTACAATATGTATAGCATGTGACACAGCAATGATACACGTCTAGGTAATGACCTGATAACAAAGATACATGTAAAGTATTGTAAAGGTCTGTACATAAATACTGACCGTAGTCTGTAACAAATGTACAGGTAAAGTATTGTAAAGGTGGGTGACAGTTAGATGCCTCTAGCCAGAGCTGTATTGAAATGTGCACTTACTGTGTATAAGTTGCACTGAATGCATCAAAGTTTGTCTAACTGGCCGCCGCTGGCCATCTTGAAATTTCGTACCGCACACCAAAACACTCGTTTTCATCCCAAGGTTATAACAAAGGTACCCAAGAAGTTTTGTGAATATCGGTTCATAAATACAGCCTCTATCCCAAGTCGTATTGACATGTGTACTAACTTTGTATAAGTAGCACTGAATAAGTTCATCTAATTTGCATAATTAATGCACGAGAAAAAAACATGTATTATATGTGATGTATTCCATGTTATTAAACATTCATACAAAAATTTATTCAAATCAGAACCTTCAGTTCAAAAAACTCATTGCACCTAATTTTGGTATAAAAGGCCACTGGCAGCCATCTTGAATGTCGGACTGCACCAAAAAACACTCGTTCTTGTCTCAAGGTGATAACAAAGGTACCCAAGAAATTTCATGAAGATCTGTTCATAAATACAGACTCTCGCCCGAACTGTATTGACATGTGCACTTACTGTGTATAAGTAGCACTGAACAAACCAAAGTTCATCTAATTTGCAAAATTTCACGAGAAAAAAGCCCATATTATATGTGATGTATTCCATGTTACTAAACATTCAGTCAAAAATTTATTCAAATAAGAACCTTCATATAGAAGTTCTGTACAACAAGAGGCCCCATGGGGCCTGAAGCGCTCATCTTGAACAGAACACAATATAAACAGAGACCAAGAATGCATCTACATTAAGCAATCTATCTCCATAGGCTACACTGTCAATCCTTGAGTCCCTCAGGAGTGACAAAAATAATCCAGGCATCATGCCTTTTCTTCAGTTGATCACAATGTAAAATGTAGCGCTCCCCTATGAAGTCACTTGATACAACCTATGTGGATTAATCTTAGTTACACACCTCTAGCGGGTACTGAATACAAAATTTTTAAATCTTCAGCAAAATGGCCAATTCCGGCAACCATATGGAGCCCAAATATTAACCCAGGATCTCGATTTGAACACAGTTAAATCTGACCTCCCTAGAGATATTGTGTGCCAAATATGAAAGCATTCTGACTGTTGAATCTGTAGAAGAGAAATTTTAAAGAAATTTCTTCATATTGCACTAAGTTAAAATTTGGGCTACCACAGCAAGCCCAAATATTACCCTATGGATCCGATTTGAACACACTTGAATCTGACCCCCCTAGAGATGTTGTATACCAAATATGAGAGCATTCTGACTAGTGGATCTGAGGAAGAGGATTTTTGAAGAAATTCCCTCATATTGTACTAAGTTAAATTTCAGGTTCCCATATGGAGCCCAAATATTAACCCAGACACTTGAATTCAACAAACTGGAATCTTACCCCCCCTAGAGATGTTGTATACCAAATATGAAAGCATTCCGACTGGTGGATCTGAAGAAGAAGATTTTTAAAGAACTTTCCTTATATCGCACTAAGTAAAAATTTGTCTACCATAGCGAGCCCAAATATATACCTAGGGATCTGATTTGAACAAACTTGAATCTGACCCCCCTAGAGATGTTGCATACCAAATATGAAAGCATTCTGCCCGGTGGATCTGAAGAAGAAGATTTTTAAAAATTATACCCCATATCGAACAAAGTTAAAATTTGGGCTTCCGTAGGAAGCCCAAATATTAACCTAGGGACTTGGTTTGAACAATCTTGATTCTGACCCTCATACCAATGATGTACATCAAACATTAAAAGATTCTGACTGGTGGTTCTGAAGAAGAAGATTTTTAAAGAATATTCCCCATATTACCCTATGTAAAAAAATTGGGCTCCTATATTGGGCCCAAATATGAACCAATGGGCTTTATTTTAACAAACTTGTATCTGACACCCCTATGAATGCTGTATATTGAATATCAAAAGATTCTGATGATTGGTTCTGGAGAAAAGATTTTTTAAAATTTTTGCAAATACGCTGACTCAGCATTTGTTTCGATGCCCACTACAGAACACCTTAACATAACAAATGGCAATTTTTTTTACCATTCAATTCTACTGGTCCTAAGAATACTGCATACCAAATAACAGCTCTCTGTTCCGTGTGGTTCTGAAAATATGGGCGTTTGAAAATATTTCTATTTTTAGCTCCCAGGGTTTCCATGGGGATGTGGGAATTTTTTTTTTTTTTTTTGCATGTGTCAAGTACTTATGACCCAATAATACCAGATACCAAATTTGGTTCAAACCGGACCAACGGTTCAGAAAATAGAAATTTTGGGCAGGGCCGAAAATCTTACCCCTCCCATTACAAAGCCAAATATTGCTTCACGAACTTCGTTTGAACAAACTTGATTCTACACCTCAAAAGGAAGCTCCATAGCAAATATCAAGTCATTGTACACACTGGTTCATGAGAAGAAGATTTTTAAAAATATTTTTGGAGCATTTTCCCCCCACTCCCTCCCTATGGGGCTGAGCATGTTGAGTTGAACCAAAATGTAATTCCCCTTCGGGACCATCACTCACACAAACTTTCAACTGAATTGGCCCAGTGGCTTTGGAGGAGAAGACCAAAACATGGTGTTGACGGACAACGGATGGAGAGCGATGAGATTAGCTCAGCTTGACTTTGTCAAGATGAGCTAAAAATCTTTGAAACTCCCTGCTACATACCTGCAGTCTGGAGAGGGTTAAATTAAAGACATGCACACAGGAATCAGATAAATGTTTTCCAGCATAGAAAGGGTTCATTCAACATGAAAGCAGTAGAGAAAGAGTGCATCATGAGAGAAAAAAATCTTTGGAAAAAAACACACTGAAGTCATGAGAGGGTTAAATTAAAGATATTCAGACAGGAATCAGATCAATTTGTTTCCAAGGAACCAGAAAAAACAGTACTGAAAGGGTTTTTTGTTTGTTCATGGCATAAATAAAAATCTTTGGAACCCACACTGCAGCCTTTAGAGGGTTAAATTAAAGACATGCATACAGGTATCAGATGTTTTCCAGCATTGAAATGGTTCATTAAACATAAATAAAAATCTTTCTAAAACAAACAAAAGTACCCCCCCCCCCCCCCCCCCCCACACACACAGAATTGACAGATTGTAATAACAAGATTAAATGTTCATTACAGAATTTTTGTTTATTTAAGAACACAATATGTCAATCAAAATTTTCTGTGAATGAAATCCTCCATGGATAAAACTATGCAAAAATGCTGGCTCATCATTTTTTCAATACCCTCTACCAGGCAACTCGTGGCAATTTTTTTTAACAAATCCCTCCTTCTGGTTCTAAGGATGTTTCATACCAAATACAAGTTCTCTGTTCCTTCTGGTTTGGGATATATGGGCTTTTGAATTTTTTTCTGTTTTTAGCCCCTGAGGTTGTCCCAGGGCTGTGAAAATTTTTTTTTTAGGCATCAATCAATTACTTAGGACCCACTTAACCTACATACCAAATTTGGTTGAAGTTGGCCTACCGGTTCTTGAAATAGAAATTTTGGGTGGGGCCAAAAATCTTACCCCTCCCATTACAAAGCGAAATATTCCTTCACGAACTTTGTTTGAACAAACTTGATTCTACACCTCAAAAGGGAGCTCCATAGCAAATATCAAGTCATTGTACACACTGGTTCATGAGAAGAAGATTTTAAAAATATTTTGGAGCATTTTCCACCACTCCCTCCCTATGGGGCTGAGCATGCCGAGTTGAACAAAAATGCAATTCCCCTCCGAGGCAATCACTCACACAAACTTTTACTTGAATTGGCCCAGTGACTTTGGAGAAGACCAAAACATGGTGTTGACGGACGACGGACGGAGAGCGATGAGATTAGCTCAGCTTGACTTTGTCAAGATGAGCTAAAAAAACTGATTGTACCTAATTTCGGTACAAAATGGCCACCAGCAGCCATCTTGAATTTCAGATTGTGCCCAAAAACACTCGTTCTCGTCCCAAGGTGATAACAAAGGTACCCAAGAAGTTTTGTGAAGATCGGTTCATAAATACAGCCGTTAGCCCGAGTCGTATTGACATGTGTACTTACTGTGTATAAAGTGGCACTGAATAAATCAAAGTATATCTAATTTGCATAATTTCTGCACAAGAAAAACAAATGTATTATATGTGATGTATTCCATGTTACTAAACATTCATACAAAAATGTATTCAAATCAGAACTTTCATACAGAAGTTCTATACAAAAAAGTGATTGCACTAATTTTTGGTACATAATGGCTGCCGGTGGCCATACTGAATTTTGGACTGCACCCAAAAACACTTGTTCTCGTTCCACGGTGATATCAAAGGTACCCAAGAAGTTTTGAAAAGATCGGTTCATAAATACAGCCTCTAGCCCGAGCTATATTGAATTGTTGACAGACGGTCGACAGACCATGACAAAATCTCAAATTTGACTACGGCAAAGCTGAGCTAAAAATGCACTCAATGATCTCCTGGTGACCTCAGTGACACTGACCCATATTTTGAACCTCCGTTGAGCTTCGACTCATTTGGTGTTGTTCCCAGGTCTATAGGTCATAGCACTCCTGAGATATGGGCGTGACCCACATTCAAAACAGCCCAACAGATACCCCTAATGCTCTGGGAATCTGTAAAACATAGGTGGCTGAGCACTTGTGACTATCAATCAGTATGCCATAAATCAGCGAGAAAGAACAATTCGTTTTCGAGTTATCATGTGGACAAGGAAGTGAAGACAGACACCAGGAGAATAAGAATGAAAGTGTCAATGACACTGTAGCTCAACTTGTTACGACATGTACATGTATAGTATGTGACACAGCAATGACAAACATTCAGGTAATGACCTGATAACAAAGGTACATATAAAGTATTGTAACAGTCTGTACATAAATACTGACTGTAGTCTGGAACAAATGTATAGATAAAGTATTGTAAAGGTGGGTGACAGTCAGATGCTAAACTAGAAAAGAAATCTTTGAGTCCCAGAGTGGGTCTGACTGAACCCCAAAATATTTGTTCTCATAGCACAGTGATAACAAAGGCACCCCAAAACACACTCGTTCCTGTCCCAAGGTGAAAACAAAGGGACCCAAGAAGTTTCGTGAAGATCAGTTCATAAATACGAGCTGTATAGAGGTTGTGACAAAAAACTGATTGGACCTAATTTCCGTACAAAATGGCCACTGGCAGCCATTTTGAATTTTGGACCGCACCCAGAAACACTCGTTCTCATCCCAAGGTGATAACAAAGGTACCCAAGAAGTTTTGTGAAGATCGGTTCATAAATACAGCCTCTAGCCCAAGCCGTATTGATATGTGCACTTACAGTGTATAAGTAGCACTGAATAAATCAAAGTTCATCTAATTTGCATAATTTCTGCACGAGAAAAAAAAATGTATTATATGTGATGTATTCCATGTTACTAAACATTCATACAAAAATTTATTCAAATCCGAACTTTCATACAGAAGTTCTGTACATAAGACTGATTGCACTAATTTTGGTACAAAATGGCTGCTGGTGGCCATCTTGAATTTTGGACCACACCCAAAAACACTCGTTCTCATCCCACAGTGATAACAAAGGTACTCAAGAAGTTTCGTAAAGATCGGTTCATAAATACGGCCTCTAGCCTGAGTCATATAGAAGTTGTGTACAAAAAACTGATTAGACCTAATTTCGGTACAAAATGGCCACTGGCAGCCATCTTGAATTTTAGACCGCACACAGAAACACTCGTTCTCGTCCCAAGGTGATAACAAACGTACCCAAGACGTTTCATGAAGATCGGTTCATAAATACAGACTCTAGCCCGAGCTGTATTGACACGTGTACTTACTGTAAGTAGCACTGAAAAAATCAAAGTTCATCTAATTTGCATAATTTTTGCACGAGAAAAAACCCCGTATTATATGTGATGTATCCCATGGTACTAAACATTCACACAAAACATTATTCAAATCAGCGCTTTCATATGGAAGTTCTGTGCAAAAATCTGACTGCACCTAATTTTGTACAAAATGGCTGCCATCGGCCATCTTGAATTTCGGACCAGCCTCAAAAACACTCGTTCTCGTCCCACGGTGATACCAAAGGTACCCAAGAAGTTTCGTAAAGATCAGTTCATAAATACGGCCTCCAGCCCGAGCCGTATTGGCATTTGCACTTATAGTGCTGAAAGTAACACCAAAAAACATCAAAGTTAGTCTAATTTGCATAATTTATGCACGAGAAAAAAACCTGTATTATATATGATGTATCCCATGGTACTAAACATTCATACAAAAAATTATTCAAATCAGCGCTTTCATATGGAAGTTCTGCGCAAAAAACTGATTGCACCTAATTTTGTACAAAATGGCTGTCAGCGGCCAACTTGAATTTCGGATCGGACCCAAAAACACTCATTCTCGTCCCACGGTCATAACAAAGGTACCCAAGAAGTTTTGTAAAGATCGGTCGGTTCATAAATGCGGCCTCTAGCCAGAGCCGTATTGAATTGTTGACGGACAGACGGCCAGATGGACAGATGGCCAGACGGACAACTGGCCATGGCATAAGCTCAAATTTGGCTTTGCCAAAGTTGAGCTAAAAATGAGAAAAAAAAAAAAAACCCTTCAAAAACAATCGTCTGTGTGTTTCACACAGACTAAATATACAATCGACAAAGGTGCATCTATAAATCTGTTTTTTTGATTGCTCAACAGAGATCTGATTAACAATATTACACTCACTAGCTAAACTAAAATAAAAATCCTTGACAATGAGGGAAATCCACATCGAGATTGAGTGTGAAGAGATGGTATTCCTTCCTGGCATGAGGATAAGAAAGGTCTATGTAAGGTCTATGTAATACCAGCCCTGACCTGACAAAGAACGTTGCCCCTTTGTCTTGAAGTTTCCTCACTGACACCTAACTCTGGCCTCAACCTTAGTAATTCTATCTCCTTTTGAGTTTCTTCGATTTTAAGTTGTGCCTCCTCTTTCCTAACTTTCACCTCTAACAGCCATCTGCCTATGCAATTCTTCTTTTTGGGCCTCCCGTTCCCTCTTCACAAAATCAAATAACTCTACTAGCTGGGTTGCAGTTTCCGTAACTATGCCATACAATTTTTCAAAAGTAATATCTAGGTATTTTCAACAGGTAAATTAATTTTCTTTGAGAACCTCTTTAGAAATTGGCCGTCGTGTGAATCTGTAACACAACAATCATAACTTTTGATGCTTGCCTATGCAAGTTAACCGTAGAAAGGAGAGAAAAAACAAGAGGCCCCAGGGGGCCTGAGGGCGCTCACCTGACATGGTAGTCTAAATATCAAACCAGGGACTTGACTTGAATAAGCTGCATACGCCCCTCCTAAGAAAAGCATATACCAACTCGATGAAGTGATTGTGCCCACACAATACACAGGATTTTCCTTCTATTTTCAGTTCCTGCACTTTAAAGTCCCAAAATTGAGATAAACACATAAAAAACAGATTTTTTTCCCAAACAAAATACTTTCAGCCTAAATTTTTTACTTCTTCTTAAAACGCATAAAAAACGCTAAAACTAATTTCTGGATTTTGGTCCAAAATTTTCTAAGTCCCACCCAGACTCCAAATTTTTGGTGTAAAAAAAAAATGTCTTTTTTGTCTTAAAATTGACAGAAATGCATAAAAAACAAAAAAATTTTTTTTCGGATTTTGGTGCAAAATTTTTCAAGTCCCACCCGCACCCCAAATTTTCAGGGGGAAAAAATTTTTTTTTTTTTTTTTTTTGTCTTAAAATTGACCAAAACGCAGAAAAAAACAAAAAAAATTTTTTTGGGATTTTGGTCCAAAATTTTCTAAGTCCCACCCGCACTCCAAATTTTCAGGGGAAAATTTTTTTTTTTTTTTTTTTGTCTTAAAATTGACAGAAATGCATAAAAAACAAAAAAAAATTTTTTTTCGGATTTTGGTCCAAAATTTTCTAAGTCCCACCCGCACCCCAAATTTTCAGGGGGAAAAAAAAAATTTTTTTTTTGTCTTAAAATTGACAGAAATGCATAAAAAACAAAAAAAATTTTTTTTCGGATTTTGGTCCAAAATTTTCTAAGTCCCACCCGCACCCCAAATTTTCAGGGGGAAAAAAAAAAAAAAATTTTTTGTCTTAAAATTGACAGAAATGCATAAAAAACAAAAAAAATTTTTTTTCGGATTTTGGTCCAAAATTTTCTAAGTCCCACCCGTCCCACCCGGACCCAAAATTTTGCGGGGAAAAAAAAAAAAAAAAATTTTTTTGTCTTAAAATTGACAGAAATGCATAAAAAACAAAACAAATTTTTTTTTCGGATTTTGGTCCAAAATTTTCTAAGTCCCACCCGCACCCCAAATTTTCAGGGGAAAAAAAAAAAAATTTTTTATTGTCTTAAAATTGACCAAAACGCAGAAAAAAACCAAAAAATTTTTTTTTTCGGATTTTGGTCCAAAATTTTCTAAGTCCCACCCGCACCCCAAATTTTCAGAAGAAAAATTTTTTTTTTTTTTTTGTCTTAAAATTGACAGAAATGCATAAAAAACAAAAAAAAAAAAATTTCGGATTTTCGTCCAAAATTTTCCAAGTCCCACCCGCACCCCAAATTTTCAGGGGAAAAAAAAAAATTTTTTTTTTGCCTTAAAATTGACCGAAATGCAGAAAAAACAAACAAAAATTTTTTCCGATTTTGGTCCAAAATTTCGAAGTCCGCAACGGGACCCCAAATTTTCAGCCTAAATATGAACCCAGGGATTTGGCTTCAACAAACTTGAATCTCACCCCCCTAAGGATGCTGCATACCAAATATCAAAACATTCTTATTGCTGGATCTCAAGAAGAAGATTTTTCAAAAATACTCCTCATACTGCACTAATTTAAACATTTCGGCTCCCATAGAGAGCCCAAATATCCACGCAGGCAATTCATTTCATTAAACATGTGAAACAATCTTCCAAAGATGTTATATGTGAAATTTTAAAGCTTTTAGAGCAGTGCTTTCGGAGAAAAGTAGTCTTATGTTTTTCCCATTACCCACAGTGTTAAAAAATGCTGACTCAGCACTTTTTCAAAGTCCCCAAAAACTACCCCATCATAAAACCGATGGCAATTTTTTTGGATCATTCCATTCTGTTGGTCCTAAGGAAGCTTCACAACAAATAAGAATTCTCAGTGCCGTGTAGTTTTGGAGATATGGGCGTTTTCATTTTTTTCTATTTTTAGCTCCTGTGGTTCCCACGGGGCTATGGGGAAAAAAATTTCGCCATAAATTAGGTACTTATCACCCAATAAGCACTCATGTAAAATTTGGTTCAAATCGGCCTCGCGGTTTGGAAAATAGGAATTTGGGGCGGGGCCAAAATTTTTGCCCCTCCCATAACGAAGGCAAATATAGCCCCTCCAACTTCTCTTGAACAAACTTGAGTCTACACCTCAAAAGGAAGCTGCATACCAAATATCAAGTCTCTGCTATTGCTGGTTCTTGAGAAGAAGATTTTTTTAAGAATTGCAGCATTTTTGCCCCATCCCTCTGCTCAATGTGAGCTGAAACCTAATTTGACAAAAAATCAAAGTCCGCAGACGCAACCCCTTCTCACATGAAATTTCATTAATATGCGGCCAGTGGTTAGGGAGAAAAAGCCCAAATACCACCTTCACGCCGGACGCCGGACGATGGATGACGGACGACGGACGAAAAGTGATCAGAATAGCTCACCCTGACTTTCAGTCAGGTGAGCTAACAATGGGTTGTTTGAACCTCGTTTTATGGATTAACAATTAAACCTTTTGGAAAAATAATTTTTAAGATTTTGCAACCAAAATTAAAAAAAAAAATTCTTCCTTCTAGCCTCGTCATATGTCACAAGAGGCGACTTTGTTTAACACATAAGGTGCTAAATGTTTGGGGTCCAGGTCCTTTCTGAGGTGCACTTTCTGTGTGCTTGTGTTTTCCACAAAACAAAGCTCATGTAAAACTTATAAAATTTAATTAAACTACTGACTAACCTGAAAGGAATTAATATGTTGAATAATGTAACAAACAAAACAACTCACAAACATTCATAGAACTCAAATTCCTTGTTTGAATAAAGTCCTAAAAGAAAAGTTTAAAGACCTTTTTCACTTATTGAATCTTCGGCGCCAGTTGATGGGTGTGATGATCTGATTTTGTTCTGTATGCGGAAAAATATGAAGAGTGACTGATATAACTGATCTTCCTTGTTTGTAAAGTGGGAATGGTTTGCACTTTCTAAAAGCACTGCACACTGACTCCAATGTTCTGTAGCTCAAGGAGCTCATTTCCTAAAAGCACTGTATGACTTAATACAATGTTCTGTAGATTCAAAGAGCTTGTTTAGCTTTTTACACAAAACTGATGTTGTTTGATGGTGACCATGATGTCGAGCTTCACTGGCTAAACAATGTAATGTACTTGAAATGTCTCTTCTACTTGTTACTCAAGACGAGGCTTTTTATCATTATCATTGAAACTCCACTGCCGAGTGTGAAATCTACTTCAAACAGGGCGCCTGTACAGCGTGCATACCTCCCTAACTTCTTGTCTGCCCTTGATGTACGACAACACACACACTCCTCTCAGAACATTCTCTAATGCATAGTTATTTGAAACATATCAGTAGGAAAGGAAATGAAAAAAATTAAATAAAAAAATGACCTGTCAATGGCAGTTATGATTGTAATGTTCCAGACCTACCAATTCTGCTGATGGAGTGGAAGTAAGGGAAAGTCATGAGAACTTCGAATTTCAATGAACACATTCAACTTGTTCACTAAAATATCTGATTTCTGTGACATACGCCCCCACCTAAGATGAACATCTCTAGTTCATCACATAAAACACAGAACTCCACCATATTTGATATGACCTAAGACAATTACACTAAAACATTAACCCCCCCCCCCTCCCCAATGGAGTAGCAAAGATATACTCCATTTGGGTGTGACACAAAGAATATGAGGTCTTTTGAAAGAAGACAAGTACCTGATGAGCATGGAAAGGCAAGTGTTGGATCCGATATGAAGCTTTCCCACAAAAAGGTGTCTCAAAGCATCGACCTATAACCCAGACAAAAAACTTTCCACTGAGCAACAGAAACTAATCCAGTGGAGTGCTATCGTGATCTAGAAATTACCTCCACGATTCGATTAACTCGAGTCGGGAGGAAAATTTCGTCAACAGCGGCTGGCCTTGATAAAACAAAGGTATGAAGGCACAGGGCTGCCAGATTGGAATGCCTCTTCTGAGGATGACCCTGGACTGGCAGAGGAGATCGGGACAAACTGGAAGACGATAAGGCAATGTGGACAGTAAAAGTCAGAGTTGATGAACCTATACTCTCTGATATGAGAGATGGGGCAATCAAAAGGATCCTGCAAACCGAGGTCCTGACTTTGTCGAATGGGAGTAGGCAGAAAAGCATATCCGAATTGAAGGACAGAGCATCCACGGCATATGCCTGAGGATCCAGGCAGGAGGAAATGAAAGTTTGCACACGATGATTTCATTGAGTGATGAAAAGACTGGCCTCAGGACAACCCCGGAGAGTGTAAAGAGACTGAAACACTTCTCAGTGGAGCATCCATGGAAATTAACCTGTTGACTGGGAGTCTGCTAGTACATTGAGACAACCTGGTATCTGTCAAACCAGAAAGCAGAAGCCCACATCTGGGGGCTAACATAAATAGCTCCCATGCCATCTTGTATATCGGAAGGGAGTGAGATCCTCCCCGATTCCAAATATAGGCCACCACTGTCAAGTTGTTGCACAGTAGAACATGATGAGCCAACAAATTAGAGAGCCACAGGCAAACACCCAGAAATAGATCCAAGAGCTCCTTCTGGTTGATGTGAAGACCTAACTGATCCCATGAACAAACACCCCGAGTTGAAGGGCACAGCAGATGCAGTGTAGCACTCCACCCAGATTTTCATGCCTCCGCTGTGAGAATGCAATCCAAAGGCAGAAGATCAAACGGGACACCCTTTGTAATCCACTGAACACAAGCCCAACAATACAGGTGGGGTTGCAAAGCCAGAGGATGATCAAATACAGAATCAAACAGATTTATGAGTCCACTGGCCCAACAGGAAGTCGTGAAGCAGGTGAATGGACAGACGACCCAGCAGAATCAGATCGAGTACTGAGCCACAAAAGCCAATAAGGTGCAAGAGATCCAAAGTTGGGGGTGGGGGTGGGGGTGGGGATGGGGGGGGTGGGGGGGTCAAGTTGAACCTTGAGAAAGCCTGTGCAAAAGTGTCTAGAATCAGGGCTTTGCACTTGAACATGGTTCAGATGAGTCCGGAAGTCCATCCCCCAAAGGTGTGAATGACTAGGATTGAATCTGAGAGAACTTGGCCTGATGTTGACTTGAAAACCCAGCAAAGCCAGCAAGTAAAGAAGACGAAACACATCCTGTTCCAGGACAGAACTGAAATGACAATGAAGGATGTTGTCCAGGTATGCTGAAGAAGCGACCATTGATTCAGTGAGATGAAAGGTCATCACCCGAGTCATGATCTAGAGTGCAGAACTGCAAGACGCTGTCCTGAAAGAAGAACCTGTGATATTTCAGAGCCAAAGGGTGCATCGGCACATAGAAATATGCATCCTGCAGCTCTGCACTGGCAGTGAAATCTCCTTGAGGTTTTGAATGACAAACAGATCTGAACATCTCTATTCTGAAGTCAGGTGCCTGAATAAAAATGTTCAGAGCATTTAAATCGATAATGGGTTGTATATGGAATAGGCATCCTGAAAAGGAGTGGGGGGGGGGGGGGCTGACTCCATAAAGATATCTGGAGATCTGATGTGATTTGATGCCATGATGGGCAAAAAGGGATATCCTTCCCCCAAATGAAGTTGAATCGAGGTAGGGATCTTCACTGATGGGCACTTGGAGGGCTGCAGGAGTTGCCATGCCACCTCCCCACCACAAAAAAGTTTTTTTTGAGCCTCGCCGTAACCCTTCCCATGATTCTTCCTGGGGTTTGAAGAAGACAGAGATGTAGGGGCCTGTTGTCGAGGGGCACTAAGATATGCCAAGCCACCTGGACACTACCTAGACCTGGAATGAGTGTGATCACTGCATGAAAACAAGTCCAACTGCTGTAATAGTAATGGGTCCTTGGAGAGATGAATCACATCATCTCATATCCCACCCACTGCACCAAGGAACAGCTGAGGTCCCAACATGGAAGCAGAATACAGAAGGGAACCACTCATGTCGAACACTGTGTCCTGATGAAGCAGTTCCAAATGGGTAGTGATGCAGGCATGCATGTGAGAGAGGTTCATAAGAGCCTTGGAGAGGATACACAAAGAAGTCTGGCAGAAGACAGGCCACCAAAGCAGAGATTATTATGATCCCCGATGAGTCTGGAGGTGGGATGGGGAAATCTCACCTGAGGGGCAAGATATTTGAACCAGACCCGAGGCTTGCCGAGGCTCTGGTTCAAATATTTTGCCCGAGGGTGAGATTTCCCCATTCCCACCTTCAGACTCATCGAGGATGATTTTTCTCCCCACACACGAGGATTACGTCATTATAGATAATTTGCGGTCACATGCTGACATACACAATTTATCAAGTCATAGACCTTTAAAAAAAACGAACAATTTCATCGGAAAGATCGTACAAAAGTTATTTAATTCAATTTTTTATTTAATTTAATCTTATTTGTTTTACAAGGATTGGCGAACAAGTTATGCAACTTATATTAACGCCTCTCCTTGGCCTAATGGCATAGGTGTGTGGGATGACCTTCATAGCTGCAACTTCGTGGCCTAGCTCTTCTCGAATACTACGAAGGGATCTTTAGACTGCACGGAGTGTTCTCTCTCTGCACAGAGGACAGCCATTTTACGTCTCCACCCGATAGGATGATACGCTGTGACAGCATCAACCCCACAATTGATGCTGACAGAAAGTGTTCGGACACCTCGAGAACTTTCCACGACCGGGGATCGATCCCGGGACCTCTGGCATGAGAGACCAGTGCACTTATCCACTCGGCCACCACTCTCTAAAACAAAAGTTAGGTATATACCTTAGGTATATACTAAAAAATTGATTTGTAACACTGTCTGTTAAGGGGTTAATGAATCTGCGTGTGTCAAACTCTAATGAAAAGGGCATTGTGAGATTATTGATCGATCAATAAATTTGCGCAGTGATATTATTAAATCTGCAGAGAAGTATAAATTTTATAGTAAATTTCCTTTCTTATTATACCTACCGAAATTGTTTACTACAGGCTTGCACTACAGTGGAAGAACCTAACTCGGATAAAATACTCTCTATTTTAATCTTTCCCAAGATTTGGGAAAGAAAACTGGTGTAAAAACATCACGAAAAAATAAGCCAAAACTGGACCGAGCGGCATCGGCGCACACCCAGTATGGGACGCTCTTCCATAGTACAAATCCACGACTTCCGTAACAGTGCGCAATGCGTCAATTCGTCATTCTTTTGATTCCGAACAACACAGGAGTTATGTGATCAGCGGGGAGGAAGGATTCTTACCCGAATAAGAAGATGGGAGGGCCTCCATGTAAACAATTTCGGTAGGTATAATAAGAAAGGAAATTTACTATAAAATTTATACTTCTTATCAACCTACCTCAATTGTTTACTACAGGCTGAATAGACAAAAGGCTGGAGGGAATCACATAACCAACCCACACATAACTCAATAGCACTGGGACCGTGGACAGAGGAAGAGATCCCTAGGCCCATCAAACCATAGCATCACAAACAATAGAAAAGCCAATGAAAGATGAGGTGTATGGTGAAGTGCAACGCACAGACAGAAAGGGCAGTAACAGCACAAAGCTGGAACTGACCCTGAAAAAAGCTGAAAAGCTTGGATAGACAACATCCTGAGCCGAAGAAAGAGACCCCCAAGGTTCTCTGTCGGCTCCTGCAACTGTCGCAGATAAAAGGGGAATGTAGCATTTCTCCAGAAGGCTGCCAGTATAACATCAGTCATCCGACAACATGACAGAGTTATTAAAAGAGGAAGACAATGCACGCACCTCGTGGCAGAAAAAACAGTTGGTAATACAATCACCAGTAGCTGGACGAGCGGAAGCTGCACGAATAGCAAGACAAGTCCATCAAGAAATGGATGCAGGAGAGATCTGGCATGTGGGAAAACGCATATTCATCCAGGATAAAGGAGTGAACGCCCCCCACCCCCAAGCAGAGCAGCGCCCAAGAAAGTGACCATCTTGGAGTAAACTGCAAAGTCCTAGGCCTTTTCAAGGAAAAGAGCTGAACAAGCTTAGAGAGGCAAGGATGAGTGTCGAAACAATGCAGTATCACATAGGAAAAAATGTCTCCGAAGCATGGACATGAACCCATTGCTGGAGACCCCCAGAAACAAACATATACCAGAAACTCCGCAAGCGGTGTGATCGAAGGAATGACAGAAGCAACAGAGTGATTGCACACCATCGACAGAAGAACCTTCCACTTAGCCACAGAGGCTAAACCAGTGGAGTGAGTGCCTCCTTGAAGAAAAGCAACTCCACTGCGTGTCTCAAAAAACCACTACGGAGGAGACAGGACCCGATAAAAGACATGTGCGAAGTCACAATGAAGTCGGGTCAACTTGAAAACCTCCTCAGGCGACTTTGGCAAAGAAAGTCGCGAGGTAGAGGGAGACATGCCGGAACCGCCGCTAACAAAGAGCGGAGCAGATTGATCCACACCCACCGAAGCGACGGGTGTGATCGAAAGGATTCGACGACTGCAGGTTCATATCTGGGTGAGAACCTGAGGCGGAATCGGAACCGGTAGGAAGGCGTAGCCGACAAGACCATCCCAAAGGCGGGCCAGAGCGTCCACGGCGAAAGCCAGAGCATCTGGACACGGGGACACGAAAGTGTCCACCGGATGGTTCCAACAAGTCACAAGAGATTGATGGATCCCGCCATGTGGAGCATCCACCTGGTGGAAATGACCCTGCCCCGACGGGACAGGGAGTCGGCTAGGACGTTCAGGCGACCGGGAATGTGACGAACAGCCACCCCGGTGTGGACATCCTGAGCGAGCAGTATACGATCCCAAGCCAATTCGTACATTGGAACAGAGTGCGTGCCGCCCTGGTTCCGAATGTAAGCAACCACCGTCGAATGGTCGGACAACAGAAGGACCTGGCGATTGGACAGGTGAGGGATCCACTGCCTGAAATGCAGAAGAAGAGCAAGAAGCTCCTTCTGGTTGATGTGTAGAGCTGCATGATCCTGGTTCCACATCCTGTGAATGGAAAGACCTAGAGGATCCAACGTCGCACCCCATCCGAGATCGCTGGCATCTGCCGTCAGAACGCGATCGGACGTGGGTAAGTCCAACGGAACACCCTGCGACAGCCACTGGACATCCGCCCAAAGGAGAAGGTGAGGATAAAGATATTCTGGAAACTGAAGCACCAGATCCAGAAAATCTACATCCGGCCTCCAATGACTAGAGGAATGAGATCCGTCACCGAACAGCAGAGACCGATTAGCCGGAGAAAACTCCGAGCCGTCGCGGATGTGGACTGGGACAGAGTCGGAGCAAAAGCTGAGAGAATCACAGCCTTGGCCTGGGGAACCGCCACCAAATTTAATTGTGTGTGGAAAGCCATCCCCAGATGAAAAAACGACTGAGAAGGGACCAGGTCCGACTTCTCCTCCTTGACTCTGAAACGTAGTGACGTGAGCAAGCTCAACAGAGTGGCGACATCCGACTCCAGTAAGACAGCATTGGAATGCCCCTGGAGGATATCGTCCAGATATGCCGAAGTAGTCACCCTGGACTGTGTGCGATGGAAAGCTATCACATGCGACATCAGTCTGGTGAAGGCCCAAGGAACCAGGTTGAGGCCGAAAGGCATGGCCTTGAACTGGTAAACTCGCCCCATAAAAACGAACCTGAGATACTTCCGTAACGCCCAATGAATCGGAACGTGAAAGTAAACGTTTCGCAGGTCGAAGCTGGAAGCGAAATCTTCCTGGTGAATTGAACGGAGGACCGACCTGAAAGTCACCATGCTGAACTTGGGAGCAATGATAGACTGGTTCAGGAAACTCAGATCGAGAACCCGTCGGAGTCGGCCATCCTTCTTCGGCACCAAGAACAGGCGGGAATAGAAACCCACTGACCTAATGTTCTTGATGACCTCAATCGCCCCCTTTGTCAGGAGATTGTCTATCTCCGTGGACAAAAGTTTCCGACGTAAAATGTCTGAAGGAACTGTGTTGGAAAAGGCACCCTGGACAGAGTGGGGTGCCGTCGGAAGGATATTCGCAGCTCGGACCAAACAACATCTAACATCCAAGGATCGAATGTGATGGTGGCCCAACGGACTGCGAACTCTGCTATCCTTCCTCCAACCTGGGACGAGTTGAGGTGAGGACCTTCATTGCGAACCCCGACGATGCTCGCGAGAGGAGAAAACACCTCCTCTACTGAATGAAGAATCCTGGAACTTCCCTCAAGACTGCCGACGCTTACCCTTACCCCTTGAGTAAGAAGTAGAAGCGGTGGCAGAAAGATCAGCCCCTTTGCTTCGCAGAGGAAGCAGAGGGTACTTGTTAGGCTTGGAACGGCCCGTGCCTACCCTAGAAGGCTGATCAAGCTGAAGAAACAGCAGCTGATCGTTGGAATGATGTAGGATGTCATCCCGGACCGTCAACACAGAACCATGGAAAAGTTGCGGACCTGCCAAAAAAGCAGATCGAAGAGTAGCGCACTGTTCCTCAGGAAGGGATCGGCCTGTGTCCAGCACAGAGTACCTTCGAACTAATTCCAGATTAGCCGTGTTACAGGCATGCGTGTGAGTAAGATGCATGAGCGCCTTGGACAGCACACGCAAAGGAGCCTGTACCTCATCAAACTTATCTGAAGGCAGATAAGCAGCTAAAGCTGAGACAACATGATCGGAGAGAGAAAGCATACCAAGCATCTCTCTCGATAAGCCCAATGTGGACTCCAGAGTTGTCATCGGAATGACGGCAGACTTGGACTTGGAAAGCCCGAGGGAATTGGAGTCCTGATCCAAAACCGTCAAAGTCTGGTAGACCGATGGATTGGCGGAATCGTAGGAACGATAACGCGTCGGAGGCAAAAAGGTGTCAACCCTGGTGAAGAACGGAGCCTTGGAACTTAGCTTGGAGTCCAAGGCAGAAAATGCTTCAACCAACTGTACCAACAGGCACGGTAAAAGACGCCCAGAAGCAGGTTGCTCCATAGACTGTTGGCGCGCGACCGATGATCGCGGCCTGGCTGACACTGTCGGCTGGTTTGATAGTTTGAGATCCGGAAGGAAGCCAAACACAAAATCAAGAGCTGCCCCCAAGTCCGAAGACTGCTGGCTCTCGACATCAAGCATGTCTGACTCTTCCCCTGAGTCGGAAGACACATAGCCCATCGTGGGCAAACCAGCCGATGCCTCCCATGGTGTCGGAACACCAGGGGGATCAGAAAGTGACCTGTTTCCAATCCCGGGAGGCGGCACCATAGGGGGCGCCTGGAAACCACTCGCTGCCACGCTGGAAGCAACGGGAAGGCTCTTTGACAGAACCTGAGTGAGTAAGGGGAGGGCCTCCCTAAGCTCACTGCCCGTACTGGCCGGTTCGACAGGGGAACGAACCAGCAAAGTGGCTTCACCTCTGACCCTCTTAACCAGCGAAGGGTCACGATCCTCCAAAAGACCCGACGTGGGACGACGGGCGGCAGCCGAAAACGTCTGAAGGCAGACGTGTATAGGGGTGTGACACACCCCGAGGATCAACATAGCAGGAACTCATGAGAGTCACCACTGACCTCTGCAGGGCAGAAGGTCCAGGCTGCACAAAAGACGTTGGACCCACAAAACTGGTCGTGTGGCCAGAATGAGTGGACGGAAACGCCACGGAGTTCATAGTGTCCCACTAAGAACAACCGAATCCAATGACAACTGTGGTGCTCAACGGCGCAGAGACCACAGGAGAGGGTCCGGCCGGCAGCCACTTCCAACTTCGCCGAGTTGAAGTCAGGGAAGGCTGAGGCTGATACCCCCACGTCTACACAACCAGACACCGCAGCAGACCACTGCAGGTATAAAACTACTGTGCTCAATGGCTGAGAGGACACAGTAGGGGGTTCAGTCGGCAGCCCCATTTGACTTCGCCGAGAGGAAGTCTGGGAAAGGGAGGCCGAAACCCCACAACCAGACTACAGACATCCCTGCAGACCCTGGCAGGGAGAAGCCGAGGCCAGCTAAAAACGGTGCCCAATGACGTTGTAGACGGAACAGCAGTAGCAGCAGATACGACGGGAGCTGTTGAAACTGGCGGAAAAGCGGAGAAAGCCACCAAGCTCGGCCTCCAAAGGAGGAGTCACAACCCTAGTGACAGCCTCAGATGTCGACTGGAGAGGGCGCATAGTCCCGGAACCAGGCATCTCTACACCAGAAAACCAACAGCTCCCGCAGTATCCACCACGGTAAAACACTGCACATTCCCCACGGAAGGGGAATAACTCTCACCAGACATGGTCGAATCGGGAAGCCCCGAAACAACAGCGGTCCCCCCCCCCCCCCCCCCCCGCTGGTGCGGGAGGAGCTGCACATCCCCCACGGAGGGGGAGCAATTCTCATCAGACGTCGTCGAATCGGGCGACCCGAAACGATAGCGTTCACCACCCCCGTGGGAGCGGGAGAAGCTGCACATCCCCCACGGAGGGGGTCAAACTCACACTAGATGTGGTCGAGTCGGGGGGCCCCGAAACGACAGTGTCCCCCCCCCCCCCCAATGAGAATGTGGTTGAAAATATAAACGAGAATATATAAAACACAGTCCTGTTATTATACGATCTTCAGATCCATAATTCCAGTCACAGGAAAACCATTATCCACGAGTTGAATTATCACTGTTTCATAATGCAAATGGCGGAAACACATCCTGCTCGTGCCTCGGATAGAAAAAGAATGACGAATTGATGCATTGCGCACTGTTACGGAAGTTGTGGATTTGTACTATGGAAGAGCGTCCCATACTGGGTGTGCACCGATGGCGCTCGGCCCAGTTTTGGCTTATTTTTTCGTGGTGCTTTTACACCACTTTTCTTTCCCAAATCTTGGGAAAGATTAAAATAGAGAGTATTTTATCCGAGTTAGGTTCTTCCACTGTAGTGCAAGCCTGTAGTAAACAATTGAGGTAGGTTGATAAGAAACATGGGGTTGAAACAAATCAACATTGTTGATTTTGAATGGCACGTGGAGCCATTTTGTTTATTTACAATTGTGCAGACGAAGATGAAATAGTTCCGGCGACCTAATAAAATATGCAAATGAGTATGTCACGTGGGGTGGGTAGGATAGAAATATCCCACCCTGCTGTCTCACCAGGGACACGCGTATATTTCACGTATAGTGGGGGGAGAAAATATGATCAGCCAAGGAGAGAATGCCCAGCATCTCCCTTGATAGAACAAGCTTGAATTTGATAAAAAATAGGCGTCACAAAAGACTTAAGTTTGGTGAGTCCTAGAGTGGAGCAGTTCTCGTCCAAATGAGTTGCACCCTGGCAATGGGAGCAATGTCAGAATCGTAAAGACGAAACCAAAATGGAAACAAAAAACAAGACCATCTTCTTAAAATGCCTCCTCATCATGAGAACTAGAAGACACACAATCATATGACTGCTGACCAGCCTGACCCTCTGGATATCTGAAAGTGGTACCCGACATGGGAAGGGAGTGTGATCCCCAATGCTATCCCATGGAACAGAAATCCAGGATGAAGAAAAGCCAGAGTGTCTACCATCCTGTCGGTGAGAGGCTAACACCCTAGTGAGAGCAAGAATAGCATTCTGTTGCTCACTGTCCAAGTCTGCAGACCCGGAAGAGAGTCCTGAAGTCAGAGAGGCTTCAATTCTAATGCGACGAAAATCACAGGAAAGGTGACCAGACACCTGACCACTGGAAGTGTGACAGAGATGGCCCCCTAATCCCCTAGTGTTCAAATCCCTAGGACGACCAAGGAAGCCCCCACAGAGGGCTGATGAACAGGCATCATCAGAACTGGTTGCCGAGACGGCACCAACACAGTCACACCAGCTACAAGAAGAATGATATATGATCTGGAACACACAAGGACAGAAACAGGGAAGAACGACACCACTGTGGTGACTGTTGTGATCCCCCTATGGTGAAATTTTGGTTCTTTTCATGCATTTTGCACTCATGTGGTTTTTTAAAGGTTTTCCCTTTAAGAAACTTTAGATAACAGCTTCCAACTTTGGGACTAAACGATAGGTAAAGTCAATAGCTTTTTGTTGAGAATTGCGTATGTAGAGAAACAAATTCCTCAATGCCCCCACCAGGGACCAGCCTTGGGGGAATTTTAGGGAGACTTCATGTATCCCTCCAGAAAAAATAGGGAGACTGCAGAGTCAAGTAGGGAGACTTCATAGGCAAGTGGGGAAAATTAAGAATATTTATGTACCACCCCCTGCCACCCCTTCACATGTTCAGCTCGTGGTCCTCCATTAACGCCCGATTAATCCAGGTCCAGTTGTTTATGATGCATCTATGCCAGGTTAAAAAATCACAAAGTAATTATTGACTGAAAATCGCCCACTGCTACCCTCTCCTTCATGACCCCTCTCCTCTTCTTTGGGCTAGTCCCCCAGCACCATACTGTAGTTGCCTTTCACCAAAGTCTACTAAGATAATAATTTCCTAAGTCTGAAAGTGTGAACAGGACCAGATGTAAGAAGGTTGCTTCGAAGGTACTTTTTCAAGATCCTTCATATGCACACTTGTGCCCTATACAAAGCTTTTCTTGTCATCAATAAAGCTATTTTTCACGTGTTTCAATTCCATTCATGTTTTTCTGGGAATAGACGGCTCGTCAGTTAACAGTCGTCAGCGAAACGAAATAAAAATACAGTGTTAGAAAATACGTCCGTTGTGTATACATTTTTAGCAGAGAATTTTGGCATCCTAACTGACATAACCTACTTTCAAACTGTGTTATTTTGTTGAGTCGCGTAAGTCACCTATTTTTGTTTCGACACTTGAAGCTCCGACTGAAACGGAACAAAATAGAAATAAAAAATCCATAAAAAGCGACCATGGACAATTGATTCTCCTGTGATTTCAAATAAATGGTCACTTATTTGACGAATGAAAATGCTCAGTTATCAGACTCAAGCACATTTGATTCTTGAAAATAATCATTTTTATGTAAACCTCAGATCACTCAGTTCAGCCTTTCCTCATTTTGGCCAATTTTTAGAGGGCAACTTGTAATAGCCCTGACTACTTTTCTAGGCGACTTTGGGCTTAGAAGGGCAACATAATCACCCTAGTCACCCTAATGGCTGGTCCCTGGACCCCGCATCGTAACTTTTTACCCAATTTATTATGATGAATCTTATTTTTTCAAATGTTTCACAATATTTCAACAAAACCATATCATGTAACCCCTCATTGGAACAAGTTCAATGCGCTCATTCCAGTGGGGGATCACATGATATGGTTTTGTTGAAATTTTTTGAAAAATAATATTTTTTCAACTGAGCACTGAATTTGCATTCTACACAGGTGGATGCGGCTGATTCGATAGGTAAACTGCAACATTTTTCTGTTTGTGTCCAATGAGCATTCCAGTAATCCAGTTGTACTGAGATCAGTGCCAAAATCACAAAGTGAATATCTGTGTCTGTGTAAAATTGTATATTGCTAAAATTAAGCAGGAATTTCACCTGGCACTATGCTTGGTCTGAGCCTCTGAACTGAAAACTTTAAAGTTTTTCTGAAGTTAGTCCTGACGGGATTCGATCTTGGTAAACCGCAAAATAAATAATCTTTCAATTTTGTAGTACAATCTTATACTTGAGTGTATCAGGGAGAAAAGCATCAGACATTTGAACCCCAATAGACAGCATATTTTGTGAAAACTACCTCCTTGAAGAAATACATTCACACATTGTTGTGCCAGATCAGTTTAGTACAGGCATCTGCATCAAACAGATAGTTGGATAAAGAAAGATGTTCATCAGTAGATTAGCTGACATACCTTATCTTTTCACTCATCACAACTCATTATTACAACAAAATACAGTGCTTCCAGTTATTTATTTATTTATTGGAGCTAACGTTCACTTGTAGCATGTATGGCCGTCTCATGAAAACCAGAGGTTCCAGTGAGCCCAAAATGCTCACCTGGCCTAAATTGTCAAAAGAGATGAGTGTATCAGTAAGGGATCAGCAGCAAGAGCAATTTTTTGATTTGCTATGACACCACCAAAGGCAACGTTTTTGGCCATTCATTTCTGCTGGTCCTTGGAAAGCTTCCTAGCAAGCTCTGCTCTGTGAAGTATTAAAAAACAACAACTGAACAAAATTTTTGTTTTGTCTTTAACTACTGTGGTTCTCTCTAGCCACCCAGCCCCCCCCCCCCCCCCCAAATTTTTTTTTTTTTTAAAACAAGAAAAAACAAGCGACTCGATTTTAACAAACTTGAATTTGACACCCCTAGAGATGTTACATACCAAATATGAAAGGATTCTCACTGGTGAACTTGAAGAAGAAGAATTTTCAGGAAATTTTCTCATATTCAATAAAAAGCCCAAATATTAACCCAGGGATCTGATTTGAACACCCTTTAATCTAACCCTGCTAGAGGTGTTGTACACCCAATATCAAAAGAATCTGACTGTTGGATCTGAAGGATGATAATTCCCCATATTGCACTAAGTAAATATTTGGGCTCTGTTGGGGAATCCAAATATTAACCCAGGAACTCGATTTGAACAAATTTGAACCTTACAACTCTAGAGATGTCACATACTAAATATGAAAGGATTCTCACTAGCGGGTCTGACAAAGAGTATTTTTTAAGAAATTTTCTCATTCTGCACTAAGTTAAAAATTTGGGCTCCAATAAAGAGCCCAAATATTCATTCAGGAATCCCATCTGAACAAACTTGAATCTACCCCCCCCCACCCCCTAGAGATGCTGTATACCAAATATCAAAAGAATCTGACTGGTGGATCTGAAGAAGAAGATTTTTAAAGATTATTCCTCATATTGCACCAAGTTAATATTTGGGCTCCCATAGGAAGCCCAAATATTAACCCTGGGACTCAATTTGAACAAACTTCAATCTGACCCCTGTAGAGATGTTGTATACCAAGTATCAAAAGAATCTGATTGTTTGATCTGAAGAAGAAGATTTTTAAAGCTTATTCCCCATAGTGCCCAGAGTTAATTATTTGGGCTCCTGTTGAGCCCAAATATGAACAGAGAGGCTCAATTTGAACACACTTGTATTTGCCCATCCAATGGATGCTGTATACCAAATATCAAAAGATTCTGATCAGCGGTTCTGAAGAAAATCTTTTGTTCAATTTTTGCAAATATGCTGATTCAGCATTTTTCAAACGCCCCTACAGAACACCCTGACACAACCGATGGCCTTTTTCTTCTTTTTTAATCCATTCTACTGGTCAAAAGGATGCTTCATACCAAATAACAGTTCTCTGTTCCGTATAGTTTGGGAAATATGGGCATTTGAATTTTTTTCTATTTTTAGCCCCTGGGGTACCCACGGGGGCTACGAAAAAAAAAATGTTCCGGCATCAATCAAGTACTTTGGACCCACTTATACTACATGCTAAAGTTGGTTCAAATCAGCCCATAGGTTCTTGAAACAGAAATTTTGAGTGGAGCACAAAATGGGTATGTGCCCTCAGCGAGCCCAAATATTGATCTACCAACTTCCCTTGAATAAACTTTAATCTTCAACACGAAAAAGTGTTCAATACCATATATCAAGGTAATCTCTCTGGTGGTTCATGAGAAGATTTTTAAAGATTTTTAGGCTTTGGCATCATTGACGAGAGCCCGAAGAAGGCAGCCGCTTCATTTGAACAAAACAGAAAGGGTATACTCCAGGGATGGTTTGTGCAATATATGGTTGAATTTGGCTGAATGGCTGTGGAGAAGAAAAGTTTGCAAAAGTTAATGGAAGACAGAAGGCGGTCGACGGACAACAGACACCAAGTGATGGCAATTGCTCACACTGACTTGCAGTCAGGTGAGCTAACAACAGAATGAAAGTGTCAATGACACTTCAGCTAAACTTGATTGTGTGTTGTGTTTGATGAAAAGGAAAATGTTCAATGTTTATGAAAGGATTTTAAAATAAGACAAGAATTGTGATAAGTGAGAATATGTTAAGTTTTGTACCCTTTTAAACAAGAATATTTTGAGGTGTAGAGTATACTAAAGAATTTAGGCCTGGGTTGATGTGGCCCTCACAGCTAACGTATGTCAACCAAAATTACCAAGTTACAGTAACCTTTCAAAAACGAGACTCCTGCCATGTTACAATGAAATCCCTTCATAAATATGACTTGTAGACTTTGCTAAAGGAATCTAGGTCACAAGACTGTCCAGCAGTCACGGTTGAGCGAGCGCAGCCAAAATGGGACAGGCTTATTTAGACATCATTCCGAGTCAACCTACCAAGTTACAATGAAATAGCTTCATAAATATGACCTGTAAACTGTGCTAAAGGTTTTCAAATCATCTTACCAAGCTACAAAGAAATCCCTTCATAAATACATGAGGCCCCATGAGGCCTTAATTGGTCACCTGCCAAGGTGGTTAAAAGAAGTATTTGGGGTCAAATTCAGTTAGTCATGGTTCATCAACACTTCAGAGGAATGAAGTCATGAAAGGCAAATTTTATGGAAAAACACTAAGGAATGGATTTGAACAAACCTGAACCCAATATGCCCCCCTGCCCCCCCCCCCCACCACACCCATAGAGAGCCCAAATATTAAGCCAGGAACTCAAATTGAACAAACTTGAATCTGATCCCCCTTGAGATGTTATATAACAAATATGAAAAAATTCCAACAGGTGGATCTGAAGAAGAAGGTTTTTAAAGAAATGCCCTCACATTGCACCGAGTTAAACTTTGGGCTCAAATAGGGAGCCAAAATATTAACCCAGGAACCCAATTTGAACAAACTTGAAACTGACCCACCTAGAGATGTTGTATACCAAATATGAAAGGATTCTGATTGGCAGATCTAAAGAAGATTTTGAAAGAAATTCCCTTATATTGCACTACGCACTAAGTTAAAATTCAGTAGGGCTGGGTGGTTTATCACTCTAAATCTTTCAAAATATATCTTGCAGCCAAACATTTTGTTACATCTAACTGCCCCCCCCCCCCCCACCTCCACCCCCACCGACAAGGAAGGGAGGGGAGGACATTTTTGCTTAAAACGACTCTAATTCATCTTGGAACCGGAGCCAAAATTTTCAGCCTAAAATTTTTTTTTTTTCCGTCTTAACACTGAACAAAACGCATAAAAAAACAAGAGGCCCCAGGGGGCCTGCAGGCGCTCACCTGACATGGTAGTCTAAATATCAAACCAGGGACTTGAATAAGCTGCATATGCCCCTCCTAAGAAAAGCATATGCCAACTAGATGAAGCGATTGTGCCCACACAATACACAGGATTTTCCTTCTATTTTCAGTTCCTGCAGTTTTCGTCCCAAAATTGAGATAAACGCATAAAAAACAGATTTTTTCCCAAACAAAATATTTTCAGCCTAAATTTTTTTTTTCTTTTTAAAACGCATAAAAAACCAAAAAACTAATTTCCAGATTTTGGTCCAAAAGTCCCTTCCGGACCACAAATTTTCAGGGTAAAAAAAAATTATTTTTTTTTGTCTTAAAATTGACTGAAATGCATAAAAAACAAAAAAAAAAAATTCCAGATTTTGGTCCAAAATTCCCACCCGGAACCCAAATTTTCAGTGTAAAAAAAATTTTGTCTTAAAATTGACCGAAACGCATAAAAAAACAAAAAAAAAATGTCTGGATTTTGGTAGAAAATTTCTATGTCCACAACGGGACCCCAAATTTTCAGCCCAAATATGAACCCAGGGACTTGGCTTGAGTAAACTTGAATTTCACCCCCCTGAGGATGCTGCATATCAAATATCAAAAGATTCTTATAGGTAGATCTGAAGAAGAAGATTTTTAAAAAATGCTCCTCATACTGCACAAATTTAAACATTTGGGCTCCCATAGAGAGCCCAAATATGGACCCAGGGAATTTATTTCAATAAACATGCGAACCAATCTTCCAAAGATGTTATATGTGAAATTGGAAAGCTTTTCGAGCAGTGGTTTGGGAGAAAAGTAGTATTATATGTTTTTCCCATTACCCACAGTGTTAAAAAATGCTGACTCAGCACTTTTTCAAAGTCCCCAAAAAGTACCCCATGATAAAACCGATGGCAATTTTTTTTTACCATTCCATTCTGTTGGTCCTAAGGAAGCTTCACAACAAATAAGAATTCTCAGTGCCGTGTAGTTTTGGAGATATGGGCGTTTTAATTTTTATTTCTATTTTTAGCTCCTGCGGTTCCCATGGGGCAAAGGGAAAAATTTTTTTTGCATAAATTAAGTACTTATGACCCAATAAGCCCTCATATCAAATTTGGTCCAAATTTGCCTCTCGGTTTGGAAAATAGAAATTTTGGGAGGGGCAAATATTCTTGCCCCTCCCATTATGATGCCAAATATAGCCCCACAAACATCTCTTGAACAAATCTGAGCCTACACCTCAAAAGGAAGCTGCACACCAAATATCAAGTCTCTGCTACTGCTGGTTCATGAGAAGAAGATTTTTTAAGATTTCAGCACACTTTTTGGGTGTGGCCCTACCAAATGGGCAAGGCAACTTGAACAAAATCAAATTGCGATGTCATAACAAACTATTATCTCAAATATCAATTAAATTGGTTCAGCGGTTTGGGAGGAGAAGACGCAAACACCATGTTCACGGATGACGGACGACAGACGGTGAGTGATCACTATAGCTCTCCTGACTGAAAGTCAGGTGAGCTAAAAACCCCCAAAATATAAAAATTTTGGTCCTAAATTTCTGTCAGAACCGGTGTCCCACGGTATCTTCCCCCTGTGTATCTTCCCCCCTGCAGGGGAAGATACACTAGTGTATCATCTCCCCCACCCTGAGTATCTCCCCCCCCCCCCCTCCCCCCAACTCTAGTTTTTTTTCAACATGGATTTGGGAACCCTAACCACATTTATTATTTTTATGACATTCAGTGGAAGATACACAGAGTGGAGGGAAGATACCCTAGTGCATCTCCCCCCTCCCCCTCCTCCCAGGAGAGAAGATACCCAGGGGGAAGGATACCCTGTCACAATGGTATCTTCCCCCGTGTATCTTCCCCCTCCCTCCCACTCTGGCTATCTTACCCCCTCTAATCTTTTTTCAACATGGATAACATCAGGCATGTTTTAATATAGGGCGCTGAGGGGGAATTCCTAGATTTGAGTACCCTAACCACATTTATTATTTTTTATGACATTCAGTGGAAGAAACAGAGTGGGAGAGGGGGGGGGTGATACCCTAGTGCCCCCCCCCCCCAGAGAGAAGATACCCTGTTACAATGGTATCTTCCCCCCATGTATCTTCCCCCTCCCTCCCACCCTGGCTATCTTACCCCCTCTAATCTTTTTTCAACATGGATAAGATCAGGCATGTGTTGATATAGGGTGCTGAGGTGGAATTCCTAGATTTGAGTAGTTGAATCTGATTCACCTAGAGATGATGTATACCAAATGTTAAAGGATTCTGACTGGTGGATCTGAAGATGATTTTTAAAGAAATTTCCTCATATTGCACAAAGTTAAAATTTGGGCTCCAATTGAGAACCCAAATACTATCTCAGGGATCCGATTTGAACAAACTTGAATCTGACCCTCCCTCCCTCCACCACTCTCCCCGGGATGTTGTAGACCAAATATGAAAGCATTCATTCTGACTGGTGGATCTGAAGAAGCTTTTTAAGGAAATTTCCTCAAATTTCATGTCACTAAGTTAAATTTTGGGCTTTATTATTAACCTGGGGAATCGATTTGAACAAACTTGTATCTGACCCCCTTACAGATGTTGTATACCAGATTCTGACTGGTGGATCTGAAGAAGAAGATTTTAAAGAAATTTCCTCAAATTGCACCAAGTTAAACTTTGGGCGTCAATAGAGAACCCAAATACTAACTCAGGGACCTGATTTGAATAAACTTGAATCTGCCCCCCCCCCCCCCCGAGATGTTTTATACCAAATATCAAAAGATTTCAAGTGGTGGACCTAAAGAAGAAGATTTTTAAAGAATATTCCACATATTGCACTAAGTTAAAATTCGGGCTGCAATATAGAGCCCAAATCTTAACCCAGGGACTCGATTTGAACAAACTTGAATCTGCCCCCCCTAGAGATGTTGTATAAAAAATATGAAAAGATTCTGAGTGGTGGACCTGAAGAAGATTTTTTTGGATTTTTGAAAAAAATTATGGGTGCTATCAGAGTTATGCCCCTTGTGGTGCCCCCTGTGGGGTTAGCAAGTTTATTTGAATACACTTGAATTGTCATATGATAGGGAACATGCACACCAGATTTGGTTCAATTTGGTATAGTAGTTTGTGAGAAGAAGTTGATAATGTAAAGTTCACGATGGATGACGACGGACGGCGGATGGCAAGTGATAAGTTAAGCTCTCTTTGGTGAGTTAATAACCTGTAGACTGTGCTAAAGGTTTTTGAGTTTTGAACCCACGCAGCCGTCACAGTCGACCAATCATGACCAAAATGTGTCATTCTCATCCAGACATAACCTTGAACCTGTACATGAAATTTAGTGATGATCCGACTCACTGATCACAGACTTCTGCATGTGATGGCAATAGCTTATCTTGACCGTGTCAAGTTAACCAAATGAAAGTGTCAATGACACAGTAGCTTAACTTGTCTGTGTGTTGTGTTTGATGAAATGGATAACATTCAATGTTTATGAAAGGATTATGAAATAAGACAAGAATTGTGATAATTGACAATATTTTAACTTCTGTTTCCTGTATCCTATGTTTTCAATAAAATTAATTTGAGGAAAAGACTGTACTAAAGAACTGAGGGGTGGGTTAATGTGGCCCTCACAGTAAATATATGTCAAGCAAAGTTGCCAAGTTACAGTGAAATTATTCCGAAACGAGTCATCCTATCAAGTTACAATGAAATCCCTTCATAAATATAACTCGTAGACTTTGCTAAAGGAATCTTGGTCACATGACAGCTTGGCAGTCACGGTTGACCGATCATGACTAAAATAGGACAGGCTCATCTTGATATGATGCCAAGTTATCCTACCAAGTTAAAATTAAATCCCTTTATAAAAAGAACTTGTAGGCAGTACTAAATGAATGTAGACAGTACTAAATGAATCCAGGTCGCATGACCGGGTGGTGGTAAGAGCTGACTGATTGTGATCAAAATAGGAAAGTCTCATCTAGACATCATATCGAGTTATCCTACCAAGTTACAATGAAATCCCTTCATAAATATGAACTGTAGACTATTCTAAACAAATCTAGGTCATGGGCCTTTGCAGCCATCACGGTTGACCAGTCACAGCCAACATAGGACATTCTCATCTAGACATTATACTGAGTCATCCTACCAAGTAACAATGAAATCTCTTTAAAAATACATATTGTAGACTGTGTTAAAGGTTTTCGGGTTTTGGGCTTGGGCAGCCATCACGGTTGACAGATTGTGACCACTAGGGAAAGTTCTCATCTAGACATTATACAGAGTCATCATACCAAGTTACAGTGAAATCCATTCATAAATATGACCTGTAGATTGTGATAAAGGTTTGTGGGCTTCTGGCCCATCACCCTCATGGTCCACTGAACATGATGGAAAGGGGACGTTCTCATCTTGACATTATACAGAGGCAACGTACCAAGTTACAATGAAATCCCTTCATAAATATTGCCTGTGTTAAAGGTTTTGGGGGTTTGGGCCTGTGTAGCTATCACGGTTGACCGATTGCAACCAAAAGAGGATGCCCTCATCTAGACATTATGCTGAGTCATCCTACCAAGTTACAATGAAATCCCTTCATAAATGCAACCTGCAGACTGTGCTAAAGGTTTTCGGGTTTTGGGCTTGGGCAGCCATCACGGTTGACAGATTGCGACCACAAGGGAAAGTTCTTATCTAGACATTATAGGGAGTCATCGTACCAAGTTACAGTGAAATCCCTTCATAAATATGACCTGTAGACTGTGATATCTAAATTTTATAGTAAATTTCCTTTCTTATTATACCTACCACAATTGTTTACTACAGGCTTGCACTACAGTGGAAGTCCCTAACTCGGATAAAATACTCTCTATTTTTGTCTTTCCCAAGCAAGTTGGGAAAGAAAAGTGGTGCAAAAGCACCAATAAAAATAAGCCAAAACTGGGTCGAGTGCAACCGGCGCAGACCCAGTACGGGACGCTCTCTCCCAAGTACAACTCCACGACTTCCGTTGCCAGTGCGCATATACCGTCTCTAAAGACTCATTCTTTTTGAATCCGTAAACGTTAGAGTTATGTGATCAGCGGGGAGGAAAGATTCTTTACCCGTAAAGAAGACGGGAGGGCCTCCATGTAAACAATTGTGGTAGGTATAATAAGAAAGGAAATTTACTATAAAATTTAGATTTCTTATCAACCTACTCACAATTGTTTACTACAGGCTGAATAGACAAAAGGCTGGAGGGAATCGCATAACCAACCCCCACATAACCCTAGTGCACTGGAACCGTGAAGCAGAAGGAAGAGGTCCCGAGGCTTATCAACCATAATGTCGCAATCATTGGTAAAGGACAATGAAAAGAGACATATGAGCCTGTGTGACACACAGACAGAAAAAAGGGCAGTAACAGCACAAGGCTGAAACTGACCTGCAAGAAGCCAAATGGCTATGGCAGACAACAGCCTGAGCAGAAGAAAGAGGACCCAAGGCAAAAAGGTCCTCCGACTGCTCCTGCAACTGGCGTAAATAAAAGGTGGAGAAAGTAGAAGCATTTCTCCAGTAGGCTGCCTGCATAACATCCGACAACTTGACGGAGTTAGAATAAGCCCAAGAGGTAGACAGTGCCCGCACCTCGTGGGCAGAAATACGATTGGTAATACAATCGCCAGCTGCTAAACGACTATAAGCCGTACGAATAGCAAGACAAATCCATCGAGAAATGGATTGAGGAGAGATCTTCTGTCGACCCGGATGAGAGACAGAAAAAACCGTTTTCTGCCCTTCCGTATGAAGCGTGTCCGATCAAGATAAATGCGAATAGCACGGACCGGACAGAGCAAAGGGCGAGTACCCTCAACAGAGGGAAGAGCCCTGATACAGATAGGAGGAGGAGTAGTATCTGGTAACTGATTCTTAGCCAAAAAGGAGCAATCAGTGGTAAAAGTAACACTGTTGGGAGAACTCCTAAAAAAGGCCGGGTCAACCGAGAGGGCGTGAAGCTCACTAACCCGTCTGGCCGAAGCAAATGCCATCAGAAAAGCCGTCTTGTATGTGAGAAATTGCATATCCACCTGGGATAAAGGTTCGAACGGCGCCCCCCCCCCCCCCCCCCCCCCAAGCAAAGCAGCACCCACGAAAGATTCCATCGTGGAGTAAGCTGCAAAGTCCAAGGCCTTTTCAAAGAAAAGTGCCGAACAAGCTTGGAGAGGTAAGGATTAGTGCCGATACGACGCTTCCCCACATAAGAAAAAGTCTCTGAAAGCATAGACCTGTAACCCTTGATGGTAACAGGCTGGAGACCCCGAGAATCAAACAGATATACCAGAAACTCCGCAATCTGTGAAATCGAAGGATTGGCATAATCAACAGAGTGATCAGCACACCATCGACAGAAGACCTTCCATTTAGCTGCATAAGCTAAACCAGTGGAGTGCCTCCTTGAAGAAGAAATGCACTCCACTGCTCGTCTCGAAAAACCTCTACGGAGGAGACAGGACCTGACAAAAGATATGCGTGAAGGCACAATGAAGTCGGGTCGATGTGAAACCTCCTCGGGCGACCTTGACAAAGAAGGTCGCGACGTAGCGGGAGACGTGCCGGAACCGCCGCCATCAGCGAGCGGAGCTGATTGATCCACACCCGCTGAGGCGACAGGGGAGCGACCAGAATGATTCGACAACTGCAGGTTCAAATTTTGGCGAGAACCTGAGGAAGAATCGGAACCGGCGGGAAGGCGTAGCCCACTAGACCGTTCCAATCGAGTGACAGAGCGTCCACGGCAAAAGTCAGAGGATCTGGACACGGGGACACGAAAGTGTCCACCTGATGGTTCCAACGAGTCGCAAAGAGATCGATGTGGGGACGTCCCCAGAGATCGCAAAGCGACTGGAACACTGCCCTGTGAAGCATCCACTCGGTGGAAATAACCCTGCCCTGTCGGGACAGGGAGTCGGCTAGGACGTTCAGACGACCGGGAATGTGACGAACAACCACCCCGGCGTGAACCTCCTGAGCGAGCAGTAAAAGATCCCGAGCTAACTCGTACATCGGAAGCGAGTGCGTGCCGCCCTGGTTCCGAATGTAAGCAACCACTGTCGAATTGTCGGATAGTAGAAGGACCTGGCGATTCGACAAGTGAGGGATCCACTGCCTGAAACTCAGAAGAAGAGCAAGAAGCTCCTTCTGGTTGATGTGTAGAGCTGCTTGATCCTGGTCCCACATCCCGTGTAGGGAAAGACCGAGAGGATCCAACGTCGCACCCCATCCAAGATCGCTGGCATCTGCCGTCAGAACGCGATCGGACGTGGGTAAGTCCAGCGGAACACCCTGCGTAATCCACTGAACATCTGTCCAGGGAAGAAGGTGAGGATACAGAGAGTCCGGAAACGGAAGCACCTGATCCCGAGAATCTACATTCGGTCTCCAACGACTGAGCAGAAAGTGTTGGAGAGGTCTGACACGCAGCCGACCTAGAGGAATGAGATCCGTCACCGAACCGCAGAGACCGATCAGCCGGAGAAAACTCCGAGCGGTTGCGGACCTGGACTGGGACAGAGTCAGAGCAAAAGCTGAGAGAATCACAGCCTTGGCCTGGGGAACAGCCACCAAATTGAATTTGGTTTGGAAAGCCATCCCCAGATGACAAAACGACTGAGAAGGGACCAGGTCCGACTTCTCCTCGTTGACTCTGAATCCTAGCGACGTGAGCAAGCTCAACAGAGTGGCGACATCCGATTCCAGTAAGGCAGCATTGGAATGCCTCTGGAGGATATCGTCCAGATATGCCGAAGTAGTCACCCTGGACTGTGTGCGATGGAACGCTATCACATGCGACATCAGTCTGGTGAACACCCAAGGAGCCAGGTTGAGGCCGAAAGGCATGGCCTTGAACTGGTAAACTCGCCCCAGAAAAGCGAACCTGAGATACTTCCGTGACGCCCGATGCATCGGAACGTGGAAGTAAGCGTCTCGCAGGTCGATGCTGGCTGCGAATTCTCCCTGGTGAATTGATTGGCGGACCGACCTGAAAGTCTCCATGCTGAACTTGGGAGCAATGATAGACTGGTTCAGGATGCTCAGATCGATAACCGGTCGGAGTCGGCCGTCCTTCTTCGGCACCAAGAACAGGCGGGAATAGAAACCCACTGACTGAACGTTCTTGACGACCTCGATCGCCCCCTTTGCCAGGAGATTGGCAATCTCCGTGGACAAAAGTTCCCGACGTAAAACGTCTGAAGGAACTGTGGTTGGAAGAGGCACCCTTGACAGAGTGGGGTGCCGTCGGAAGGATATGCGCAGCCCGGACTGAACAACATCTAACACCCATGGATCGGATGTGATGGTGGTCCAATGGTCTGCAAACTCTGCTATCCTTCCTCCAACCTGGGACGAGTCGAGGTGAGGACCTTCATTTCGAGCCCCGACGAGGCCCGCGAGAGGAGAAACCACCTCCTCTGCTAAATGAAGAATCCTGAGACTTCCCTCGATTCTGCCGACCCCTACCTTTACCCCGTGAGTAAGAAGCAGAGGCGGCGGCAGAAGGACCAGCCTTTTGCTTCACAGAGGAAGCAGAAGGGTACTTGTTAGGCTTGGAACGGCCCTTGCCTCCCCGAGAAGGCTGATCAAGCTGACGAAACAGCAGCTGATCTTTGGAATGACGTAGGACATCATCCCGGACCGTCGACACGGAACCATGGAAAAGTTGCGGACCTGCCAAAGAAGCAGATCGAAGAGTAGCACGCTGCTCCTCGGGAAGGGATCGTCCTGTGTCCAGCACAGCGTCCCTTCGAACTAATTCCAAATTGGCCGTGTTACAGGCATGCGTGTGAGTAAGGTGCATAAGCGCCTTGGACAGCACACGCAAAGGAGCCTGTACCTCGTCAAACTTATCTGGAGGCAGATAAGCAGCCAAAGCTGAGACGACGTGATCTGAGAGAGAAAGCATGCCAAGCATCTCTCTAGATAAGCCCAACGTGGACTCCAGAGTCGTCATTGGAATGACGGCAGACTTGGGCTTGGAAAGCCCGAGGGAAGTGGAGTCCTGATCCAGAACCGTCAAAGTCTGGCAGACTGACGGATTGGCGGAATCGTAGGAACGATAACGCACAGGAGGCAAAAAGGTGTCAACCCTGGTGAAGAACGAAGTCTTCAAAGCCTTGGAATTCAGCTTGGCATCCAATGCTGAAAAAGCTTCAACCACCTGTACCGACTGGCACGGTCGAAGGCGCCCAGAAGCAGGTTGCTCCATAGGCTGTTGGCGCGCGACCGATGATCGCGGCCAGGCTGACACTGTCGGCTGGTTAGCAGGTTTGAGCTCAGGCAGAAACCCAAACACAAAGTCAAGAGCCGCCCCCAAGTCCGAAGACTGCTGGCCCTCGACCTCAAGCATGTCGGACTCCTCCCCAGAGTCGGAAGACACATAGCCCATCGTGGGCAAACCAGCCGACGCCTCCCATGGTGTCGGGACACCAGAGGAATCGGAAACCGGCCTGTTTCCAATCCCGGGAGGCGGCGCCATAGGCCTCGCTGGAAGCAACCACCCATAGCCTCGCTGGAAGCAACAGGAAGGCTCTTTGAGAGAACCTGAGTGAGTAAGGAGAGGGCCTCCCTAAGCTCACTGCCTGTACCGACCGGTTCGACAGGGGAGCGAACCAGCAAAGTGGCTTCACCTCTGACCCTCTTAACCAGCGAAGGGTCACGATCCTCCAAAACACCCGACGCGGGACGACGGGCGGCAGCCGAAACATCTGAAGGCAGACGTGTATAGGGGTACGATGCACCCCGAGGATCAATATTGCGAGAACTCATGAGAGTCACCGCGGACCTCTGCGGGGCAGAAGGTCCAGGCTGCACAAAAGGCGTTGGTCCCCCAAAACTGGTCGTGTGACCAGAGTGAGTGGACGGAAACGCCACGGAGTTCATAGTGTTTCCACTACGAACATCCGAATCCAAAGACACAACTGTGGTACTTGACGGCGACGAGACCACAGCGATGGGCTCAGCCGGCAGCCCCTTCTGACTTCGCCGAGTTGAAGTCAGGGAAGGCTGGGGCCGATATCCCATGTCTACAGTATCGGACAGTTCTGCAGTCCCCTGCAGCGAAAAGCCGAGGCCGGCTGAAACAGACAACGAAGCAGACGGACCAGCAGCAGTAGTAGATACGTCGAGAGTCGCTGAGGCTGGTGAAATAATGGAGAGAGCACACCGGCTCGGCTCCGAAGGAGGAGTCACAACCCTAGTGACAGCCTCAGATGTCGACTGGAGGGGGACCGTAGTCCCGGAACCAGGCATCTCTACACCAGAACACTCAACGGCTCCCGCAGTATCCACCACAGGAAAAGACTGCACATCCCCCACGGAGGAGGAATAACTCTCACCAGACAAAGTCGGCTCGGGAGGCCCCAAACGACCACGTTCTCCTTTCCCGCGGGAGCGGGAGGCACGGCCACGAGAACGAACGACACGATTTACAGACGCCCAAAAGGTGGAAGACCATGTTCCACAGACACCACACGGCCGCTCGGCCGAACACCCATTACAGGAGGAACACGACGAATGTACATCGTCCACATGCTTAGGCAGCAGACACTGCCCACAAGGAATTGTCCTAGGCATGAAAGAGGTGAGAGGAGCAGAGAAGGTGAGATCAGAAAACAGAACACCCCCAAAGAGAGAAAGGTGACAGAAACAAAGACCCCAGACGGTCGACCGGGAACCACCCAACAGGAAGACTACTCTCAACAGAAAGAAGAAACACTGCAGGAGTGGTACCCCGCTGACACCTAACTCTAACACAATTAGAAAAATTTGCAAAAAAAGCATGAACAATAATTGTGAAAATCTAAGTCCGAACCGCGTGGCCCGCGGAAATCGCGCGCGACCCGAGAGAGAGCAAATAAATATACATTATGGACATATAATAGAAAAAAGAGAATATAAAACACTGTTCCTGAGAATACAAAGGATACACTGTGGTATAATGAATCAGGAATCATCAAACATCGAGCTGGTGGAACACTGATAAGCGTGCAAAAACATCTCGACACGAAGCGGATTTAAAAAAGAATGAGTCTTTAGAGACGGTATATGCGCACTGGCAACGGAAGTCGTGGAGTTGTACTTGGGAGAGAGCGTCCCGTACTGGGTCTGCGCCAGTTGCACTCGACCCAGTTTTGGCTTATTTTTATTGGTGCTTTTGCACCACTTTTCTTTCCCAACTTGCTTGGGAAAGACAAAAATAGAGAGTATTTTATCCGAGTTAGGGACTTCCACTGTAGTGCAAGCCTGTAGTAAACAATTGTGAGTAGGTTGATAAGAAAAAGGTTTGTGGGCTTCTGGCCTGTCGCCCTCTTGGTCAGCTGAACGTGATGGAAAGAGGACGTTCTCATCTTGACATTATACCGAGTCAACGTACCAAGTTACAATGAAATCCCTTCGTGAATATGGCCTGTGGACTGTGTTAAAAGGTTTTGGGAATTCGGGCCTGAGAAACTATCACGGTTGACCGATTGCAACCAAAAGGGGATGCCCTCATCTAGACATTATACTGAGTCATCCTACCAAGTTACAATGAAATCCCTTCATAAATATGACCTGTAGTCTGTGCTAAATGTTTTGGGGTTTTGGCAGCCATCACGGTTGAATGATCGCAACCAAAAGGGAACATTCTCATCTAGATATTATCTGGAGTCACCCTATCAAGTTACAATGAAATCCCTTCATAAATACGACATGGAGACTGTGCTAAAGGTTTTCAGACTTCGGGCCCCTGTAGCCACCACAGTTGACAGATCGCGACCAAAAGGGGACGTTCTCATTCAGACATTATACAGAGTCATCCTACCAGGTTACAATGAAATCCCTCTGTAAATACGACCTGTAAACTGTGCTAAAGGTTTTCAGGTTTTGGACTCGGGTAGCCGTCACGGAGGACATACTCATCTAGACATGAACTCAAACCTGCATATGAAATTTCTGCTAAAGGAGAATGTGAACAGACTCACAAACTTCCGCATGCTTGATGGCAATAGGTTATCTTGAACAGAAAACCTAAAAGCAAGTGAGACAAGTGTTGCCAGAAAACAATTAAGGTAACCTATTTTCTGGTCACCTTAAATCTGAATTTCTGATTTGTACAGGTCTGTGATGATGTACACATCCAAACATTTCAATACCAGTATTATACCACATTTATTTATTAAGGTTTAATGACACTTTAACAGCCAAGGTCATATTGTTTCGGTGAGAGTTTTACGGGTGGAGGAAGCTGGAGTACCTGGAGAGAACCACCGAGCAACGATGAGCAGCTGCCAGCTCCCCAACATCAAAACTCTGCAGCACAGGCAGGGTTAGATTGGTTGAAGACATGCGCACCATAGGCATGCAGTACACCTTAGTATATGGCATCATCGTGCCCCATGTGGACAATTGGGGTTAAGTGCCTTGCCCAAGGAAACAACGCGGGAGTCCGAATCAATCACTCAGACAGTCACCCATCCAAGGACTATTATTTATTTACATGTGTTTAAGGTCACATACTTTTGCACAATGGCTAATGATGACCACAACATGGAGATAAAGTCAAGGTCACTCAATCATTTATACCCCATGTTGCCTATTTTAGAGGACTCGCATCCCAAGCATTAGTGACTGGGTCCTATTTTACCAGTGAAAAAGAGCTTGTTTACCACAGTAAACAAGCTCTGCTTCACTTCCCGGGGGTTCCAAGGACTAACTGGGCTTGACGTTGCTTAACTTCGGTGATCTGACAAGAACTGGTTATTATACCACATTCATTGCTCAAAGGCTGTTATGCTCAAGATAATATTTGTCTGAGACAAAAAGGATATAGTGCATCTATGGTAACATAATATGCTTTACTCCTAGCACTCTCAGATTATTGTCACTGCCTCCATACTGCCCATGCAGCATGAAAAATTTAACAAATTATATCTTGTTTTACAGAGCTTAATGAGCTCTGTCAAACAAAATATAGTTTTCTAAATTCTCAATTGCATTGTGGGAAAAATTTGCTGCTGAAAACTAATATTTTGACATCAGAGTGCAGAGGGTTAATTTACAGATTGCTGGCTCAATGATAAATAGTTGATACATGAGAATAATACTGAACATAAAACAAAACCCAAATGAGGTCTGCAATGTCAGAAAATGTCTCCAAGTGAATCTTTAGTAAAATATTCTGTGCAGCTAAAGGGCTTTAATGTTATTGACTTTGGTGTCTGTTACAAAAAAAAGAAATGCCAGATTTCACGCTGTGTTGATTAGTGAACCCAGTGGTATCTACTTATCCAATCATTACACACCATTAAGATAATAAAGACAAAAAACTCCTGACACAATAGGCTCCAGAAATTCTATTTTTTGTCCAGCTGAGACAAATTATTTCTCCCCATGCCAATATTTTCTTTTAACCTCCTGATTCATATTCTTTCTTCAGTGGTATCAAAATCTTGTTGGACTGCTTTTAAACTCTTATAGACTGTCAAACAATACTGAATCTCACTGACATGAATATAAAAAGTTACCCAAAAAAATTTCTATTGGAATCAACCACTCAAGATTTGTTTAGCTTGTTCTCAACATATTTGGGCTGGGTGTTTTTTTGATTTTCTGGTTCAGTTGCGGTTTTTGCAGCGAACCGGAAAACAGAACTGCAAGACCCAGCAAAAAACGGCCTAATGGTTTTACAATGTTTATACATAAGCTGACGGGGGGCGCGGTGGCTCAGTTGGTAGAGGTGCAAGGCTGCAAGCCGAAAGGTCCTCAGTTCGAATCCCACCTGCGGCAACCGCGTTGTGTCCTTGGGCAAGACACTTCAACCCGATTGCCTACATGGGGGCGCGATGACGCTGTGTACTGAGGCATACTGCACGTCGATGGTGTGCATGTCTTCAACCAATCTAACCCTGCCTGTGCTGCGGTGCAGAGTTCAGAGTCACGATGTTGGAGAGCTGACAGCTGCTTGTCGTTGCTCGGTGGTTCTCTCCGGGTACTCCGGCTTCCTCCACCCGTAAAACTGTCACGGTCACGATTAGCCATTGTGCATAAGTATGTGACCTTAAACACCAATAAATAAATAATAATAAATAATAAATATAAATACATAAGCTGATAAAACTAGTGACCACTATGGCCTCTTATCACTTGGTCTCTCTGGTAAATGGGTGAACATGTTGTGTTCTGAGTGTCACATGTTTTGCCTTATTGATTCGTCCACCAGATGAGACAATAAGGGAGAAAATGTGACAATCAGAACACAAAATAGATTAGATAAACTTTAATCATTTGTTACCCTCATTTATGGGTTATTTTGACTGAATAGTCTTAGCAACTGATCTTCGAGAACCCCAGAAATGATTATGGGGAAGTTAGGTTAAACCCAATGGAGATACTTACAGAGCTTTTGTGGTATGTTGTGTCTCTCAAACTTTTCCAGGTTAAGGAGCCTTAAGTGTTATTTACTATCTGTTCGTAAGACACAGAAAAACAAAACCGAAACAGAAGTTTCTCCTGAAACCCAACCGTAACCAAAACCGAATCTGAAAAATCAAAACCTCCCAGCTCTACAACATATATAAAATAGGGGGCAAGTGGGCTTTATGTCTACCCAGTAGAAAAATATGCAATCAAATATCATCCCTTCAATGCATCAAGGTGTTATCTGCAATGCCTTAGCATTGCAAATGACATGTTAATGCACTCAAGGGATGATCTGATTAATGTTAAAAAAAGAAATTGCAATTTATTTAATGTCACTGTCAGCATCTTTGGCTATTTCAAGACCGCAACATAGGTATGAAGTAAAAGTTTGGCCAGTTAGCTGAACTTGTGTACCACAGTAAACAAGCACAGCTTCAGTACCCTGGGGGAACAAACTGCAAAAGAAATGTGCCAATTACACAGCTAAATTACCTGCAGGCAAATAACTGTTGTGGAAGAGCACCCATTTGCACCCATTCACTAACTATGAGAAACAAACAATACTATTAGAATAGAATACATCGGAAAAATATGAAGTGACTGTATCCACACAGTACTATACATAAAGAAGTTCTGCTGAATTGCATTTTTCTCATTTTATCTTCCAAGTAATGATAGCAAGGTTCTTAGTGATGTCCACAAAACAAATGTTATACTATGTCAATGGACCAAGGCACAGCATAACTATAAAGCTGATGGGGAGGGGCTCTCCACTTTCAAAGTAATATAAAATTTTGCATCTCCAAGATTTTGTCAATGCTTCACAATACATTTCTCCACATTATACAAGAAGAATCAAGTGCATTAAAATTCTGGTAACTAAATACCAACTTAGCTAGTAAAAATATTCAATTAACAGGGATATTTCATTTATTGACATAGAAGATCACTTTCAGCATCTATAGCTCTCTCATTACCACAGAATAGGGAGGAAGTAAGTTTAGCCAATTGTTTAACTGGCAGAGTGTTAAATTATTTTTGGACACCAAAATTTGTTCACATATCTTTGCCTTGTTACAATTTTTGGAGTGTGGGCTCTCCCCCGTAAACTGTAACATGGAAAATCCTAACAGACTAAATAAGATCACTTCACAGATAATATGATGCACAGCCTCTATATTTAAGCCTTCAAGTTGCAGTACCTGCACTTTAGAATAAAGCCCAAATATGGGCTTTCACTTAAACCTATGCTGCACACTTTTGAGGACTTTCACTAAAGCCATCAATTGCTGGGTCCTATTTTACCAGTATTGTAGAACTTGTTTACAAGCAAAGCTCCATTTCCTGACGCAAGGATCCCAGGTGAGGAATATTCCATTAACCGTGATTGTCCATCCTTTTACGTACGGTGACAGACTGAATATTTAGTACAATATATCTTGTTTGATCATGCTCTGTAAGCTTTGTTGAACAATATCTATAAGGAATTAAATACTTACACTAGATGTTTTATGATAATAAAATGGCATTATTAGATCAACAACTCTGTATTATTTTAAATACAATGCAGCTGTGATTCCAACAAGAGCAATGCAAAGTGTGGCATATGCGCCCGATGGTGTTATAATGCTAAGGTGGCCATCTTGAATTGGCTAGCTGAACCAAAATCGAAAGCATTGTCTAGTCATCCAAAAGTAATCCCTAAAATTATGATTTGACCAAATAAGCGGTTTTCAAAACCAACATGCAGTGAATGCAATAGAAAAATTTTCTAAGTTGAAAAGACTGAAAAAGGGCCATAACTCTGGGATAAATGATTGGACAGACCCATTCCTTGTGCATATCTGTTTCCCCATGTGGGTCTATCAGCATACCAAAGGAGATCCAAATCCGACTAATGGCTTTGAAATTACAATCCAAAATGTTTGTACGGACAGAAGGATAGACAAATGGTTGGACAGACAGGTCTCCACTAGATAATCCCGAATCCTCCTTAAGAGGTCGGGGACATAATAAAATAGACAGCCTGTACATAGACAAAGGCAATCCGAGAGACGTGGAGATGGTCACTTATAAGCTGTTAGCTTATTGCCGAATCCATACCATAGATTATTGTTAGAAATTGTATATAGTGAAGAAGCTTTGAAATAAATATTGTTTAAACTAAAGGCTATCCGACAACAAATTGCATGGTCGCATATGCTATAAATAGAACATGTGTATACACAAACTTCACCTTTGTCCTTTTGAGAATAATTTCAATGAATATAGAAATAACACTGCACTTCGTGCTATCCAGACATCAGGATGAATAAATGCCACCAGCCTTTTTTGAAAAAGCAAATAAATTCTCGGCTTCAAGTTAATTTATTTAACTGATATACAGTCTTTCATAAGTATATTTTTGCGGTTGCGATTTCATCATATGGTCAACTGATTTTTTTCAAATTTGAGTATTGTGCCTTTAACTAGAAAAAATTCCACCTGCAAACAGTTTCACTGTCAAGAAACTTCACAATGATGTAATTGCTTTACTCACCTACCAAAGTAGATCCAAATTTTGATCTAACTGGTCAGTTTAACTGGTTAAGTGCTAAATTATTTTTCAAAGGTAATTTGAAATGGGAGTATTTCTTTCAAAGATGTCAACCAACCAGCAAAGGAAGCTTTAGTTTAACATGATTGTGTTCACAAACAATTTTGTTAACATTTATTGAGAGTGCATGCTCCAATAAATTGTAACAAAACAATTTTATATAAACATTTATTTTCTACTGCTAAGAAAGCAACAAGCCTATGTAAAGAGTGCAAAGCCACTAAAGTGTTTTTTTCAGTAGAGCCAAGATAGTGGCTTCAAGCACTCAACCAGTTAAATTGTTTACTATGATTTAGTGCTGTCTGACAAGAAGATTTCACAAGAAGGATCATGTTCATGGTGCTCTGCAAAAATTCTACATGTCTGTTTTAGTTAAAATGATGATTGCCAATCACAGGGTCATGTTTTGAAAAATAACAATCAAATCAATGGAAGATATTACTGTAGTGATATTACTAGAAAAGTGGACAGAAAATTTCTGCTGGATCATGATTGGTTCATTAATTCTTAACCTGCCAAGTATTTTCAAGATATTTTTCAAAAATCTGGTCATGGCTGCTGAACAGCAGCCATGACTAAATTTGATGAAAAATATATCTAAATATAACTCAAGAAATCATTGGTGCATTCAATTTTCAGATGATTTCAGTGGCAAGAGCAAAACAGTCCTGGGCAGAAAAATCCTCCAGCAGCATGCAAGAAGTTAAGATTCTATGTCTGCATTCCTCCCCCCAAAGACTGTAGAAAAAATAGCTGAAAAAGATATGCAAGAATATTATTATCCCTAATGGGGGTGGGTGTGAGATGGGGATATCTCACCTGAGGGCAAGATATTTGGGCCAGACACAAGGCTTGCCGAGTGTCTGGACCAAATATCTTGTCCCAGGGTGAGATTTTCCCATCTCACACCTTTCCCATCAGGGATAATTTTTCTCCCTCACCAAAACACTCTGACATCATCAAAAGTAGTCATATGCAGCTATATCCAACAATTTTGTTGTCCATTTCTAAAAAAAAAACTGATTTACTTATCAGTAAGAGTGCACAAAAGTTCTGTATATACTACAGGTATATACCATAAAATTAAATCCCAACTCCGGCAAAACGGGTTAAAGATTTGTAGCAAAATGAACATTGTTGACATATTCCGATGACGTTATATTATGAATTCTGAAATGTATTCGCATAACTTTTTGGCGGGAATTTCGTGCAACTCTCTCCACTCATAATGGCATTCACCAAAAATTCATGTAAAAGGAGCCAAATGTCCTTTGGTTGTGAAGTCTGTGTTTTTATTTCTGTTTTCTTCAACAAACGTTCGTCTGCTAATATTTCCGTAATGTGACACCATATTGATTGAATAGTCCTGTGCTCATTAAATATGCTAAGAAGTCGATCAAGTGGTTCATGTGAGATAGATATCTATCTCACATGGCCTTCTCACATGAGATATGCATATCTTGCATAGAAAGTGGGGGGGAACATTGAATCTCAAGAGACTGTTTTCATTTGTTTTTCTTGATTCTGTCTTAATTTCACCATTTGTGATTTATGAAATACTGACCCATTGGTGTTGTGACCAAACCATGATCTGATTGAGAAATATTTATTTATTGGTGTTTAAGGTCACATACTTCTGCACAATGGCTATATATATATATATGTTATACATTTATTACGGTTTAATGACACTTTAACAGCCAAGGTCATGCCGTGTCAGTGACAGTTTTATGGGTGAAGAAGCCGGAGTACCCAGAGAGAACCACCAAGCAACAACGAGCAGCTGCCAGCTCCCCAGGATCGCAACTCTGCACTGCAGCACAGGCAAGGTTAGATTGGTTGAAGACATGCGCACCATCGACGAGCAGTACGCCTTAATACACGCCGTCATTGTGCCCCCAGGTAGACAATCAGGGTTAAGTGCCTTGACCAAGGACACAACGCGTGAGTCCAAATCGATCGCTCAGACGGTCACCAATCCATGGATTAACCGGACTCGACGTTGCTTAACTTCAGTGATCTGACGAGAACCGGTTACTGCAATGCCACCACGCCACCTGCACAATGGCTAATCGTGACTGCAACATGGAGATAAAGTCAAGTTTAATCAATTATTTATACCCATGTTGGCCATTTTAGAGGACTTTCACCCCAAGCATTGGTGACTGGATCCTATTTTACCAGTAAAACAGACCTTATTTACACAGGCACTGCTTCACTTTCTCGGGTTACCACGGGGTGGCCTGATTTAGAAAAATACCACTTTTTTATCACAATACTATGAATAATATTTAATGAAACATTAAATATGGAATGACGAACAGGGTTCTTACTCATGCCAAGAAAAAAAATCCATACTGTTTTCATACTTTTTCCAGACATGTTGTCCCATTTTCCATCCCTGTTTGCATATCTTAAACTGACAAAAATCTTTCTTTTTTATGACAACAGTAACAAAAGGTAACACTTTTGTTTTTTGAAACACATTTGCATGAATGTCATTTCTGCATACTCATATGGTTTAGCATAGTGGCTTATTCCTGTAGACTTTGTACGTTGGGGATTCTGACAGTTGCTTGCCACTGCTCGGGGGTTCTTTCCAGGTACTCGGGTTTCCTCCACCCATGAAACTGTCCAACATGAGGCAACCCTGGTTGTTGAAAGTGCCATTAAACCCAAATAAATAAATAAATAAATATATATTCCAGTAGACAAAGACTATTGAATGACAAGGAATTTTAAAGTTTTTTTTATTTCAAAAGATTCAATCCTCTGCACATTTATGTCAAAATACATATATTTAGAATGGAAAATTTTCCAATAATAAAACAAGGAATTTAATCTATTCTATCTTGTTAAACAAGATTGAATTGGTGAAATTTTGAGTTGTATGGAAAATATTTGCAGGTTAAAATTTTGACATCAGTTTGCAGAGGGTAGAAGTTTGTTCCAAAAATTAATTTCCAAACTTTTTCAATACCATCAAGGCTTGACCGACGTATTTCCATTCTTGTCAAGACCTTTACCAGACCAACACAAATAATCACATTTTTAAAAAAATTTCAAAATGGTGTAAGAACTCTTGTCAAAACAACTTAAAATATTTTTGTTTACAATTTGACTTGTCAGGTAATTGGATCTAACTCCATCATTTTCTGAAAATTGTAAGAGATGAAGGGCAAAAGAATAAAACCCCCACCGAAGAATATATACTAATCTTTCAATGGAATGATAATATCTAGCTTCTTCCACTGAGAATGTCAATTACACTGTTTTAAAAAAAAATGGGAGATTCAAGGTATCAATTGTAAAAAGTCAAGTAGTAACTGAAGTCTTTGCCAAGAGGTTTGTTACGACATAATTACAGCAACAATTAGAACCATTCTCAATCAGTATCCATTCTTTACTTGATTACGTTACTTCTGAGAAAATTACATGACATTCTGGGGCATTCTTAATCACATGATGTGAATTTTGCCTGTGCGAAATGCAAAATTGAAACAACTCAAAATTGACTGTGGAGTATCAAATCTGAGTACCTTACACCATTTCATAACGCTCTTTATCCCATAACTGCCATTTAGGTTTGCTTTATTTCTGAACCAGGGTAATAAATTTCCCTTACAGGTTTAACACTGAAAATATTTGTACAGCAGAAAGGAGAAATTAACAGTGAAAATTATTCAATTAACAGGAGTATTCAATTTAACACACACAAAATTTATGGAGTGGTCATTTTCCAATATTCTAGAGATAAACTGAGCATTTATTCTATTCACTTGAAACTGAATTAAGCACCCCATTTTTTTCGCAGTTGTGTTAATAGAAACTGTCATTACTTTCATGCTATCTTTTTGATGATCAAAAGTGATTGTTTGCAGAAAGAATGGTCTATTGACAAATAAAAGACTACACAATGATGAAAATATGCAGTATTTTAATGGCGCTAATTACACACATATCTGTCATTAATATTTTGGATGGAAAAATGCTATATCAACAAATATGGTGTTGTGATGTGGGGGAGCCACAGATCTCATATTTAGAATAGGAGCAGTCGCTGGCCAAGTCAGTAGCCATATATGAGAATAGGATCAGAAACACGAAGTACGAGCTCAGGGAGCTGTTCGCATTTAGGTAAACAGCATTACCTGCTTTAGAGGGCAAGCCATACATAGGCAGAATAGGCTTTGCCTGTATGAACATTATTCTGAGACAAGCGTAAGGGAGAGTTTAACCCTATTGGTGGCGACTGCTTGTGTGAAATGCGTCAAGTAAAGTGACAATAAGCTAATGGCTGTGCGTCAGCAGTAGTAGAGTGACATTCCGTCTAATGCAGAGGCGTCCGATAAAGTGACAATACGTTAGTGGCCGTGCAACGGCAGTGAAAGGGTGAAGTGAAGAGACTACCAAGGAACAAATACCAGTGAAAAGGAGGAAAAACCAGCAACAACAGAGAATGTGGGCCCACAAGTGACTCAAAAACTGTGTGGGTAGGGGGTGATTCACGTTTTGTTTTCTTATTCTTTTGGATTCCATGTAAGTCACAAATTATCATATTTATTTATATGTATATGTATTAAAATTTGTTTTCAGTGAAGCCCTGTTGATTTATGCTTTTCGAAGAAAAGTTATAACCCCTTCAGGATAAGAACTACCCCCATTAAAAGTGAAATGGGAGGGTTTGTCATGGTGAGACATACGTTCACGCACAGATTCAAGCAACACTTCTTGAGTTTTGGCTGAATATGCAGCGTGAAGCTATTTCTCCCAGCAGTGATGAAGCCCTGGTTCTGACAAAGACATTCTAGAGTAGAACCCACAAACCAAATCTGGTATGAATGGAGTAATGTTTCTTCAAGTCATCGTGCTGACACTGCCTACAAGTTAGCAATTCAATCTAAGGGGCATAACTCCTGAAAAAAAATTGGGGCAGGACTGGTTTTCGAACTCATCCAAGGAATTCTCAAGTTGAACTTACAGACCAAATGTCATAACAAGAAAATCTGTAAAACTGATGGATGTTCCCCCAACAGTTGACTTATTTAAAACAAGCAGATTTGAAAAAATTGTGGTCCCCACTATGGAAAATCATTTGGCACATATCTTTGAAATGCAACAACCAAAAATCTGGTGAAAAATATGCGGGCAGGAGTGGACTGTCACAAGGATCCCTCATTCCAAACTTCAATGAAATTCATCCACTCACTGCTGAGATGAGAGATGGATGGATGGATGGACAAAGTGGCCTTTTTATAACATCTGCAGGAGCTGCTGGTCACAAGGACCCCTCATACCAAATGTCATTGGTTTCCACCCACTCACTGCTGAGATATTGCTGCAGACAAAAAAAAAGTAAGGACCGTAAATATGGTGAAAAATATGCAGGCAATTTTTTTATAACAAGTGCCAGAGCAGCTTATCACAAGGATCCTTCATACCATATTTAATTGAAATCCATCCACACACTGCCGAGATATTGCTGCAGAAGGGCAGATGGATGGAAGGATGGACAAATGGATGGATGGATGGATGGATGGATGGATGGATGGATGGATGGATGGATGGATGGATGGATGGATGGATGGTAGAGATGTGCTGTTGACCAAAAATTTGGTTCGGTTCTGATTTTGTCATCAAAACCAAAACCGAAACAATTACAGAAAACCCATCATCGTGGTTTCCAACTTCAATGTTAAAAAACTTTAAACAGATCTTTGCTTCACTTCTCAGAATAAAGAGAGAAACAACCTGAGGTTAACTTTGTTTTCAGAGTCGTGATACCCCTTTTCAGAACAGATGCACTAATTGGTATTGCATTCAAACATGGCATTTGCCGTGAAAATAGGTGACACAATGACTTCTTACGCATTATGTTTTCAATGTTCATCTGTTTATTAAATGCGGTTTCCTTTGCAGAACTCGATAAAATTTTAGGATCGGCATAATTTTTTAGAGTCAGTCGGGTGACCTTAAACACAAGTATTTTTTTTTCAGGGGGGGTAATTTTGCAACAGACTTAAGGCAAAAATAATTTTACTCAAACTTTAAACTCTTGAGATAATTTATGCAAATACATTGTGCTCAGGAAATCAGAGTACCAGTATATTACACAGGTGCATTGCCCTGGAAAGGGAGTCCCTGTCATCACTGAATGACACATAAATTAAGATTTGCTACCAGACAATACATTTGAACTTTTTCATAAAAGCACAAGAAGCACATGCAAACCTTTTCCCTTTTACCACATGGACCAGAGGATTGTATCTGAAGACCCACGAAATACCAGTTTGCAAATATATCTTGTGTTTTGTTCTCAGAAATTTTGAAAAATCGCCAGAGGAAAATGTATCCAGCTACAATTTAGTGGTAATTCACCATCCAGTATCCAGCTACTATAGTTCCGCCAGTTGAATAAATTACAGTTTCAAGCAATTCGAGACAGAGTGCTGCTATAAAAGATTGAATTTGACTTGGATATCTCAACAAGGTGTCATGTTAATTTTATAAATGGGTTGATCTGAAGTTCTTAGTTGTTTGATGCAAATGCATGTACTACCAAATACATCTTCCTATGGGCAAATGCTATGTATGCATTGTTATGTTTGTACAAGGAAAACCGAAACTAAAACTGATAACCCGACTCTTTCAATGAAACCGGAACGGACATGAAATTTGAAAAACGCTCATCTCTAATGGATGGATGGAAGGATGGATGGATGGATGGACAGACAGACAAAGCAGAGACATTATGCTCCCCAAAATTTTTTTCAGGCAGCCTGAAAATTGGATAATGAATGTTCAAGTTATCATGCTCACACAGCGGAAGACGGACCAACAAATGGACACCCACCAACATTCATCAAAGCAATGGCCAAATTATTGACACAACTCGACCAAAACTGTTGAGAAAGCATCGTATTATTATTATTTACTGGTCACTTTTGGCATCTATGGCTATATCAGGACCATAACACAAGAATAAAGACAAGCATAACATGACAACCAGAGGACACTATTGGACGGTGCATAATATGCCCACACTTCCAGAAATTATAAAACATCATTCATGTTCCAACTGAACTTTACTGTAAGTTTCTCCATTTTAGTTAATTATTCTTATTCAAAAAGCATGTAAGTGTAAAGGAAGTATTTTTGGTTCCAAGGAATTAGAGAATGTTAATGAGTTATGAGTGAGAGTTAAAAAGTTAAAGCAGAAGCATCAAGCATGATAAAAATTCTAAAAGTCCGAAAAACGGTAACTAAGTTTAAGGGCAGTAAATCCACCAAAAATCAACTGAGCAAAACGAAATTCGAACTTGATCTGTAAGTATCCATAACAAAGCTGTATACCAAAAAATTTATCAATATGTCCATCCATGATGACAAAAAGTCTGGAACACAATTCCAGACAGATGGATGGATGGATGGACAGATGGACGAATGGACAGATGGATGCCAATGTCATAACATAATACGGCCGCATTAAAATGTGGGCATATAAAAAATTCTGGAATATGGTAAAAATTCTAGGTTCAAGGGCAATAACTCCACAAAAAACCAACCAAGCCGAATGAAATTTGAAATTGATCTGTAAGTATCCACAACAAAGCCATATACTAAAAATTTTCTCAATATGTCCAACCATCAAGAAAAAAAAGTCCGGAAAACGAACAAAAATCGGGAAAACTCTAAAAGTTCTAAGTTCAAGGGCAGTAACTCCAACAAAAATCAACCGAGTGGAATGAAATTTTGAACTTGATCTGTAAATATCCATAACAAAGATATATATTAAAAGTTTTCTCAATATGTCGATCCATAAAGAAAACAAAGTCCAGAAAATGGTAACTAAGTTCAAGGGCAGTAAATCCACCAAAAATCAACTGAGCAGAACAAAATTCGAACTTGATCTGTAAGTATCCATAACAAAGCTAAATACCCAAAAATTTCTCAATATGTCCATCCATAATGAAAAAAAATCTGGAAAACAATTCTGGACAGACGGACAGATGGATGCCAACGCCAAAACATAATATGACCGTTTTTATAAAACAGGCGTATAAAAAAGACAAGTTTAGACAATGTCATTTATGCTTAGGCTGCCCACTTTGGAAGACTCACACCTCAGGTGATGGTTACTGGGTCATATATTTTTTACTGCAGTAAACAAGTACTTTCCCACTTCCCTGGGTTCCCATGGGGAAGCTTTTTCATATAACATTTGCATAGTACATGGCATAACAAGTCAAGTTTTGCCATTTATGCTGCCCATTTTAGGGAATTTCCACCCCAGGAAATGACTACCGAGTCAGCTGATCAGGTCCTATTTTACAGGTAAACAGTTGTAAACACTTGCTAAAACTTTGCTCAAGCTTCAACATTTTTTCACTGAACATGAGTTATCACCAGAGTGGAAATTCAACTAAGGGGGTGATTTAGCCCTCCTCATTCAGTATATTGAAAACTGTCAGTTGTCCATGGATCATGATTAACCCTTTGCACACCGATATCAAATGCTAAAATTTCAGAGTTTTTTCCCACAACTCAGAATTTAACCAGTTAAATCTTGTTTGACACAACTCAATGAGCTCTTTCAAACAAGATTGTATTGGTTAAATTCCTAGTTGCATTATGGGGAGAATCTGTGGCTTGCGTTTTTGATGTTTCAGCATCAGTGTGCATGTGTTAACAAAGGGTTAGGTACCGTAATAAGTTGCATTTAGACCTTAAGGGGCTGGACAAGAGCCTTGAATTCCCACTATTCCAGTCTCTGTGGCTAATGGCTTAGCAGTGATTTCTAGTAAAGTCTAGGCTGCCTTTTTTTTTTCTTTTTTTTTAGGGTTTAACGATGCATTAACAGCCAGGGTCATATCATGTCGGTGACAGTTTTACAGGTGGGGGAAGCCGGAGTACCCGGAGAGAACCACCGAGCAGCTGCCAGCTCTCGAACATCGTAACTCTGCACTGCTGCACAGGCAGGGTTAGATTGGTTGAAGACATGCGCACCTTCGACGTGCAGTACGCCTTAGTACACAGCGTCATGGTGCCCACATGTAGGCAATCAGGGTTAAGTGTCTTGCCCAAGGACACTAAATGGGATTTGGCTGCCTTTTATGGCAGCCAAGACTTTACTAGAAATCACTGCTTTGGTAATTTGTCTATTGTCAGCAGGACCTCCTCATGATGGCATATTAAGAGTGTCCGTTCTGAGGTTGGAAAAGTCAGAAATAGTCCTTTAAGGGTAAAGGTTCATCCTGAACAAAACATTATTCACACATTGAACCTCTTTTCCTTAATGGACAGGGTGCATTTGATAAGAAGACATCTGTTTTACCAGACTCCAATTAATCATGTCACAGAGAAGGTGTGTTAAGAATGAAACAGTAAATGTATTGACTTATGGTGATAAGAGATACCAGAACTGACATCCTTTCTGGAAACTGCAGAAAGACATATGGCTTCTCAACAAAGAAGATTGTGTGTAAGATCCACATATTCCAGACTCCAGGGAAATTTTATGGCAGATAAATCCCACAAAGTGAAGCATGTGTGGGGTACAAATAATCTCTTTTTTCCTTCTGAGGAAGCTACCTACAGTTTTATACATCTTACTGAACATTATAACATTTACAGTTAAGGTATAACCGTACAAAATATTTGAATTAAAATTAACCACCTTGAAAAGTTGCATTTGGAAATGATGCAAGCTCCTAAACTAAGCAGCTTTGAGAAAAATATATTGTTTAACTCTTTCTTTGCCAGTGATGTCTATAGTCACCATAATTCATATTCCATGCTGTTGTATTAATCAAGCAACAGAATTTATTGAAATAAAGAGGTGAGCAATATAAAATTTCAAATCCCCTGCCCAATAGCAGGGGAATTGAAATTTAATATCACTCACCCCTTTATTTTCATAATGGACTTTCCTTTCATTCACAAGAATATGTATTTGAACTTAACCATTCAAAAGCTGCAGCCAGAAAAGAGTTAACAAACATTGAGACATTCTAATGTCATCTTGCATTACTGCAGAATATTCCAAAGAAATAAAGAGGGTGATAAATTTTGAGGCCTAATAAATTACAATTAACTATTGTGTTTTTTGTTGGCAATATTTCCCACCCACCCCCCAAATGTATTCCTTCCAATTAAAGTGATGCAATTTTTTTTATCACACAAACGTTACAATGGCTGCCTATAGGAAAATATTTTGTGTTAACTTTTCTAAATTCATACAAGAGCTATTGCTGAATGAAGCACAAATGAATTAAAAACAAAGTAAGGACTGTAATTCTGTTGAGAAAATGCGGGTCCCTTTTCCCTAGTAGTTTAGTTGTTGGACTCCTGATTGTCATGCAGGGTTGGCAAGGGATCAGAAACCAACATTCTAAGTTCCTCAAAAACATGATTGTGTCCTTCAAAATAAACTTAAAGGTGTATTTGTGGTAAAGTGAAACTTGTGCAGATCTGCTTCAGCACTCAGTCAATTGTAAATAAGTGGCTACATTTATATTCATTTATTTATTAGGGTTTAATGACACTTTACCAACCAAGGTTATATTGTGTCGGTGACAGTTTCACATGTGGAGGAATCTGGAGCACCCAGAGAGAACCACCGGGCAATGACGAGCAGCTACCAGCTCCCCGACATCGTAACTCCGCACTGCAGCACAGCCAGGGTTAGATTGGTTGAAGACATGCAGTATGCCTTAGTGCAAGGTGTCATCGTGCCCCTATGTGGACAATCAGGGCTAAGTGCCTTGCCCAAGGACACAACATGGGAGTCCGAATTTATCGCTCAGTCGGTCACCCATCCAAGGACTAACTGGGCTCGGCGTTGCTTAATTTGGTGATCTGATGAGAAACGGTTAACGCAACACCACCGCACCCCAAGTGGCTACATAGGTAGTGATCATTTAAACTGTCTTAAATTGAGTTAACTTAAATTCACACTTCACAAAAATAACCTCAAAAAACATATATTTAAGTTGTCTATTTGGTAGTTGCTATTGGTGGAAAAAAATGGAAGAAGAGGGGAAGAAAATTTCTCTAACTGCCTATCAGTAGTTATCTCATTCTCAGAAAGGCAGGCCTGTAGATGGTTGGGTGTCATGGGAAACCACAAGTGCATTTTGGGAGTAAGTTTATTTTTGCATAAAAACCATTCAAAATCCTTCAAAACTCCCTTTAATGCAAAACAAAAAATCACCCGATACCCAAACCACCTACCCAACCACTTCATGAGGTAAACTAAGTGACAATTTTTTTGCATAAACTTTCTTGAAATCCTTCCAACTTTTTTAAAGCAAAAATACCCCTCTCCCCGGTACTACTCCCCCCCACCCCCACCCACCCCCCTATGCAGTCTGCGGAGCCACATTTGAATAAACATTAATCTTATCCTTTCACATATACATCTCACTAAATTTGACCAGTCACTCATGGACAGAATTCATTTAAACGTATGAATATTAAATTCTCCATCAAGTTTTTCTATTTTGAATTTCAACCCCTCTGGTCCACCCTCCTTCCCCCCCCCCCCCCCCACCCACCCCTTTAAATAAGTCAAGTGTAACACCTTGAACAAACCTTAATCTAGGGAACATAGTAATGACATATACCGTATATAAAAAGATTCTGCCTGGTGGATCTGAAGAACTTCTTTGAAGAATATTCCTTATATTGCACATTAAAATTCAGGTTCACGCCCAAATATGAACACAAGGACCTGAACTGAACAAACTTCAATCTGACCCTTCTAAGGATACTGTATAACAAATATCAAGAGATTCTGATGATGGATCTGAAGAAGATTTTCAAAGAATATTTCTCATATTGCATTCCTATAAGGAACCCAAATATGAACCCTGGGACTAAATTTCAACAATCTTGAATCTGACCCTTAAGGAAGCTGTATTCCAAATATCAAAAGATTTTGACAACTTTATTTGTTAAAACTTGAATTGACTTGAACATGCATACCAAAATTTTTGATTCGATCCAGTAATTTTTGAGAAGTCGATAATGTCAAATTTGTACCAGTCACTGGATGATGGACAGAGTGATCAGTTAGGATCCTCTTGAACTTCAATAAGGTGAGATAAAAAGAATTTAGTACAATATCAATTAATTCTTTGTGAGAAGCAGTAATGTATCTGCTGTCAGAAACTTGAGTTTTAATGATTTTAGACAGTACACACTATATATAGGAATTTTTCATTTGCAGCAGTACAAGCAAGGGAAACTGGGAATGTGCTTCAAATCACAGACTGATTTTCTGTCACTGTACAAGGGGCTATAACTCAATGAGTTTGTTTCAGGAAAAAGTTTGAGGTATGAGGAAGTACTTGAAACAAATAGCTAGATATTTCATTGGATATCTTGCAAGACCTGTCTGCGAAAAAAAAGTATCTGTAAAAAAAAGATTCAACTCTTAACCCGCTGAGTATTTCCAAAATATTTTTCATCAAATCTAGTCCTGGCTGCTATGAAGCAGCCACAACTAGATTTGATGAAAAATTCAACTAAATGTAACTTGAGAAATCACTGGTGAAAAAATCCATACCATTTACAGGGCAAAAATTTGATTAAATGTGCCCAAATTATACTTATTTCAGTGGAAAGAGAAATTCTGTCCCGGGCAGGAATACCTACCAGCAGCATTTAAGGAGTTGAACACCAGGTGAGGTATATAATTACAAGATCTTGTTTTCAATCTGCAATGCTTCAGCACTGAAGTTGGTACCTTTATGCTTTTAAGCCCCTTTACAAAAAATTTTGTGTCTAGTTAAAAGAAAATAATATGTTTTTATTTTTATTTTCTTTGACTTTGCATACTACCTTTTGTATAATTGTAATATGTTAAAAATGTTCCTGAAGAACTATCCACTTGCTATATCCCAGGCTATTTGTTGGCAAACATGCCATTTAAATTAATTTTAAAACCAATTAGCTTATTGATCACTGCACCCTGCTCAGCCTATTGTTCTGTATAGCAAGTCACTTTATCAAGAACATTAATCTTGAAAATCTCAAGTTATTACAGCCCTCTTTGTCTTCCAAATGGACCATATCCAACCTTAGGGATGGCTACTTTCTATCTAGCTGAACTGGGTGGAATCTGATATTCTAATTTAAGTCCTACATTTGAACTGGGTGGAAGAGCTAGAAGAGACTGTCATTGCCAGACAGATTGGCTTCCAATGATAAAATAGTTACAAGCAGGCACTCAGCAGTTGTTGTTATCCAGTCATGAGATGAACATGTTGCCTCTCAGAAAATAGTCAGCCTCTCGATTATTTAAGTTTTAGTGGAAGTACTAATATGCTGAATAGCCAGTTTTATCTGTCAACCATGTAACAATATTTATCCCATAAATGGCCGTTTATTTGAACAATAAAGGCCATGGATAAATTTTTGCTTTATTCACCTAGTAGGGTGATAAATTTTCCCTTTGGGTTTAACACTGAAAGAATTTATTCCCCAAGTAGCGACGGACTTGTTGACCTCTGGCCTCTACCATATTTGTCTAGCATAATTAATAGTTCGATTGTTGATTTCTTTAAATCTTTTTGAAAGTATTACACAATGCCAATAGAAAACACCACACACTGCTCATATAATAAAGTATTTTTGCAAGTTTAGCTCAAATTTGTAGGGGAATTATTTTTAGACAGAAATGTATTACTGCGCCTTGTTTATTTTTGCCAATTTTGCTGGTCGATCGAATTGGACCAATGTGCTCCTCACTTCCCACTGTGTTTTGTAGCGAATTATAGCACGATTTTGCCACGACTGCCCTGTAGAAGATTTATGGGATAAACAAAATAAACGTATAGTGTTTTCAAGTAAAAAATTTATTCTACTCATAGAATTAAGAATGAAACTGACTCGCCAGAGGCTCGTAGGTTTAATTCTTAATCCGACTTGTAGAATAAATATTTTACTTCAAAACACTATATGTTTATTCTATATTTATCAGCTATATGACCTGTATATATATAGGTTATTACCACCATGTGGGTTTTCTAGGTGTACTTAACTCTCAACCTCGTCTCTGGGTCATATATTGATGAGTGCGTTAAGATGAGTCGATATTAGACCCAGAGACAAGGTCGAGACTTCAATTCACCATCTCAGAAACCCACATGGTGGTAATAATTAATTTATCTTACAACATTCACTCACTAAAAAGCGACCAACCCAACATTTAACCCTTTACCTAACATGAAAAGCAGACGACACTTGCAAAAAAAATTCTTGAATAACTTATTTTTTTTCATTTTTTTGTCTCAAAAACATAGGTTATGATTCCTCACTGGAACGAGCTCGATGAGCTCGTTCCAATGAGGGGTCATAACCTATGTTTTTGAGACAAAAAATTTAAAAAATAATGAAAATTAATTGGCGATTTTTGAGAATAGCGCTGGCCGGTTTTGGCCGTTACGTTGGGTAAAGGGTTAAACTATGAACTATTTTATTGTTCTATTGAACAAATTTTAATCTTCATCACCAAAGGATGTTCCATACCAAATATCAAAGCATTCTCTCTGGCGGTTCATGAGATGAAGATTTTTAGGCTTTTGGGGCATTAACCAGAGCCCGAAGATAGAAGCTACTTCATTTGAACAAAAAAAATAGAAAGGGTATACTCCATAGATGGTCTGTGCAATATATGTTTGAATTTGGCTTAATGGTTATGAAGAAGACAAGTTTCCAAAAGTTAACGGACGACAGACGACGGACGCCAAGTGATGGCAATAACTCCCACTGACTTGCAGTCAGGTGAGCTAAAAAGAGAAAAATCCAGGAATAGGTGTTTTTTTAAACTTGTGAGTTATTCACCAGCTTATCAGGGAAGAGTCAGTGATGAATAGTGAATTATTGGGTCTACCTTTGGGAATTTTCAAAAGCTAAGTTAGCTAACCCAACCCCCAACAAAAAAGGGGGCAGTGGTGGTGGAAGAAAACTTGCAGTGTTTGTCATATATGGTTTGTGATATTAAAAAATATTTCAGAAATCAAACAGCTTGGCCAAACCGTTTATCAGAGGATTTGGACATTTTGTTGAAAACATCGGATATGTTGGTGATCAGAAATTTTGTCTAGTTTGCAACTGTTCAATATTTTTATAAAATAGAATGATATCATATGATTTGCAATTATTGTGATTGTGACAAACACAAGAAGTATAGAAATTACAGCAATTTTCAATGCCCCATTATAAAGAGTTTTTCAAATTGGGAAAAAAATAAAGATAGCAATGAATAGCAGGCTGTAAAAAGGTCCAGCATGTGTGATTTCATGTAATTCCATCAATTTCTGTTGACCTTCGGTAGCCTCTGGTGACTTATGGTGACCTGTAGTATTAACTGGTAGAGTGTTAAATTATTTTTGGTCATCAAATCTTGTTCACAAGTCTTTGCCTTGTTACAATTTATGGGAGAGTGCCTATGGGCACTCTCCCATAAATTTTAAGAAGACAAACCCTTACAAACAATATAGTATCACTTCAAAGATAATACAAAAAACATCCACTGAATATAAGCCTTCAAGTTGAGGTACCTCCACTTCAGAATAAAGCCCAAATATGGACTTCCATCACTCTACCAGTTAAGGAATAACAGGGCAGTTCCATAATTCAGTAAATTTTCATGCGAAGTGTCTAAACATTTTGATTGTGTAATGTCATTATTCACATGACAAGCAAATTCATTTAAACCATCATCATTCTCGAATAAACTGAACAGAACATCAAAGGATATTTGATTCAGGTCCAAATCACAGTTTTCCATATTAAACTAAATAAAGCAACGATGAAATAAATCTACTTGCCTTTGTGTGCACCGATGTAGATACATCAAAAGCAGGCGATGTTTATACTGTATCAAGTTAATGATTTTAATGTGATAAAAACTTTCATAATTTTTTGTTCATTTCAGCCAAATTCAGAGGTCTTTTGTAAGGTAGAATTCCAACATTACTAGCATCTAATAATTACGTTGTTAATAAATTCTAATAAATTTGGTTTGAATTTGTTGCTGTCAATATTTCATCATTTATTTTGATCGTAGTGGTATTCTGGGTGATTCTGCATTCTATTTTTGAAAATGGAACAATGTGTAGTGACGTTTTTTATGGGTCTAATTGAGTCAATGCATCCATGCACACTGGATTAAAAACAATGTCATTTTCAATGTAGTTTCAACTGAGCACAAAACAACTGCTTTATGAATGTGCTTTATGGTGTCAAATTGGCCAGCACAATTTACTTAAATAGTATTAACAAAAATACTGACATCAGCATGATTGTGTACAAACTGGAATATTTCTAATTACTTTGAAGAGGAAAAAGGAATGCAATACTGCTGAAAATTCTCTTATTCAGGTAAATTTCAAATGCTTAATTTTAAAGTTAACTGACATATACTGCCACCCGTAATCATTAAATTTAATTTATTTATTATGTCGTAGGTAACGAACATAGTTACATGACATCAAGGAATTACAAATAACATAATTGATAAAAGACAAAACTAACAAAAACAGAGGGAATATGAGAGTCCCAAAAACGGACTTCACGATCTCGCCCACAAAACACACACACACACACACACTCGCGCGAACAACACACATACACTCACACACTCCTGTACTGTATGCTTATGTATGAAAATGCACTCATAGGCATAAAAAACAGCGCGGACACAACGTGCTAATGATGCCAAAGCCTATACGTGAGTATAAGAGAGGTTGCTGGCACATGGGGCGAGGGAAAAGGTTTCAGTATGGTGGAGAATGTTACGAAGGATGCCGTAAAGAAAACGATCGTCTCGATTATAAGAATTTCTCCAGCCGTTTCTCCCTTTCTTAACTTCCGTAAGGATAGAATAGGGTGGAACATTCCGGCCTCTAGATGACTTAATAAAATAAAATAATGAAGAGACGCTTGAATAATAGGAGGCTTGTGGTTCATCAATATCAAATTGCTTCAGTCTACAGGTGATTTCCAGTAGGCATTCCCCAGTAGACTGGGTCGATCGGATATTATGAGCAAAGTGATTCGCGCAGCGCCGGGTCGGCTTAATTCTAATCATCAGCTTCCGAGTAGTTATTTCAACCATGACTTTCTATCATGGCCACAAGTTCAAAAGAGGGCGACCGGAGATGAGGACCTGCTGAGCATTGGAGATGGTGACGTGCCATTGGGTAGGGGTATGAAAGTTTACGGAGTTAGATTTTTGAGTCGCCCCGTTGCCATGAAGACCCTTAAGCATTAACAGACACATAATACACATACATGCATTCAGTTAAATATGCGGACAGCAATGAAAAAACACACACACACGAGAATAAATATATAATTGTTTTCAGTGGGCTCTACGTAAGTTTGATCACTTGGAGGTGGTTCGGGTATTCCATTCGACACTCATATATTGCTTTAGTATACGACATGACCTTTGGTGTAATGTCATAATCGAACACACCAATGAGTGCATGGAACATTTCCCGAGAGTTTAATTCAGTCGCCCCAGGTGCAGTATCTTCCATGAAACTCATAAACCCTGATCTTTCGATACGGTAAGGGGGCATGTCATGAGGAAGTGGAACTCGTCTTCAGTTTCATCCTTACAGAATGGGCAAGTTCTTTGTTCTCTGGGAACCTGATTCTTTCTGTGCCTCCCCACTTCGATATTTAAACGATGCGCGCTTGTTCTAATTTTAGTGAATATTTTTCTTGCAACGATATCAGTTTTTATTTGCAAGTATTTCTCAATGTTGAAAGACTGTTTTATATCATTATAGAGTTCTAGTTTGGAAGAAGTTTCTAGTTTCTGTCGCCACCATTCAGCGTATTGCATGCGCATTTTATTGTTTTAGGCAGTTAAAAACTTCCCTTCATTAAATGTTGACTGATTGTCCCAAATATGTCCAAAAGTGCATGTTGTGTAGGAAGTTCTTTACTCCCTTTATCCAAGAAGAGCACTCGTGGTAAGTGGCTTCGGCAAGGCATTCGTAAGCAATCGATTCCGTATCAGATTTCAACAGGTGGAGCCAATATTTGATTACACGGCTGAATATTTGGATGCTTAATGGATATAAACCCAGTTTGCCCCTCATGTCGTGTACGCTGCCCATATGAACACAGAAATTGAGACCCCACTAATTACACTACGAGGTGGGGTCTCAAAACCCCACCACGTGACTTCAATTTGTCTATAATTAACTTGTGTTTTTTGCAAGTGCGGTAATCAGGTTTATTCTTCCACCAAAAATAGTTTCAGTTCATTGTTGTTTAGTGATTGCTAGGTATTGCACTTAAGTATAAATTGAATACGCATGCTCCATGCGTGTTTTTGATAATAAAAAGCATTAATATGGCAGAAGAAACGATCAAAATATGGAGTTTGAATCGTGTTTTTAATCTCGCATGAATATGTCAAACTGTGTGATGGGATGTTCGGCTGACGTCGGTTTATCTTTTGATCTCTCAGTCACCGGCTCTTAATTAGATCAATTTTTTTCACAGTCAGTGAAATATTACTTTTACTTTTACTTGAAATATTAAAAAGATAGTTCAATATTTGAAAAAGTTATTGAAAGCTATTGCAATTCGGAATGTTGTTCATCAAAATCGATTCAGAACTCGAGGAATTACGAAAAAATAAATATTATACTGTACTGAAATCATGGATGTGAGTTGAAAAAATTATAACTTGACCAGCACAATATATCTGGACATTTCTCCGACGGTCTTTTACCTAACTGTACCTGTTGACGGAGAAGAATCATGTTACCGGTACTAAATTTTGAATAAATTGTGGGTTGGGGAGGAAGGGAATCCGATTTTAAAAGTTAAGTTCAGAGTGGAATGTTAAAATGTAAATGTTGAGAGTGGAATTAACAAAAATAAACTACATCAACGAAAAAGGAATGCTTGTGGTGGCCCTGGGACATTTCAGCCCAAGACGCTTCGGAATCCATATATTGAAGCGCCTGCATGCACTAGCAAGGAAAACTTGCCAAGATGGGGAGGGGGGGGGGGGGGCAGACGGGCAATCAATCAATGATATCGGCCTATTTGTGCGTATGGGTTTTTGGGACTCTGGGGACCACTTGCCTCGTTTCGGGGATGGGGAGGGGGGGGGGGGGGGAGGGCTATTTACTTCACCATTTAGGAGTGGTATGGATGACTGAATCTTGCACTGCCAAGACACTGAAATTTTTGATGTGCTGGCTGCACGCAAAAATCTGGGGTGGCACCAGAAAATCTCCGATAGAGGAACTAAAATCTCCTGTCTGAAAGACCTATTTTAATTTTTGGGGTTTCAAGACACGTGTGGGGGGACAAAACAAAAAAATACGAAATTTCAGGGCATGTTTGAGCTAGGGTTACGATGTATGGTGGTCTGGCTTGTCGATCGGCATGTCATTATTGGAAATAAAAAAAAATATTATTTTCTATTGATTTTATTTACATATGGTTATAATTATGATTACTGAATTAATAAAAAGTAATTGAAAATATTGATTTGTCTCTTATTTTTTCTCAAGCTTGTCATGTGCAGAGGTGTTAAAACAGATGTTGATTTTGTCGCACCACTCAAAATGTCATTTCACACCTTGTGCAAGTGGTAGTTTAATCTACTGCACCTAATTAATCACTTCAATCCCGACTACTTTAATGTAGCAGCAGTAGAATAATATTTTATTTAAGTGTCACATTTCAATACACATGCATAATATACATAGAGTATTTTCAAAATATTTATATGAAATCCAGCCTATGGAGGCTTATGAGACACATTTTAATCAGAGGTAGGTCTTTTTTTACAGTAGTTCATAAAAAACAACAAACAAAAAAAAAAACCCCAAAAACCCAAACCCGAAAAACAAAAACACATGCACGCACACCAAAATACACACCCTTGCGCCCCCCCCCCCCCCCCCCACACACACACAGAGGGTAATATGCAGACGTACGCCCACATGCACTTGCGAATAGTGTCGTGTACTAATTTTCTTTCACTTTTTCTTACTTTCTCCCCCTCCCCCCCCCCCATCACATATATCTGTCTCTCTCTATCTCTTTCCCACTGAAGCGTACTCTCTCTTAGAATGGCACATTCGCAGATATTTTAATTCAGCATCTCCCTTATATTCACCCACGTATTCTTATACATACACACAGGCTAAGCTATTTCAATTGATAATACAAATAACAACAATGTAGAGGAACGTTGAAAAATCTGCAAATGCAAAGAGTATAAAAAGAGTATAAAAGTATGTACAAACCCCTACAGAATTGGATGAAGGATATTTATTTCTGTATGCAAATATCTCCCGTTCACCCCGTCCACCCCCCCCCCCCCCCCTCCTCCCCCTGTGAAATAATCATTAGTTTCAGTCTCGAGTGAGATACTTTTTGGTATCCATTCAAAAACACTATATTTTCTTTTTACTACTATATCCTTTTTATAAGAATCTTTAATTGCGTTGGCCGACAAAGAGTAAGACAGGGAAGAGGATGTGCTAGTCGAGTTGACTCAATGTCGTGAACTGGCATCACTTCGATCACTAGCCGTGCGCCGTGGGCGCTTTCGTGGCGCAGGAGGCTTTTTCGCCCCCACTTCCCACCCAAGAAAAACACGATTCATTACGTGTTGGCCTACAGCTGTAAACAAAATGTGAAATTGGGAACTTCGCGAATATTAGTTGTTTTTTTCAAGTCTGGTTTATTTATTTCCTCGATCAAATCGATCGCGCAAACACAACAGTTTAGTTTCGAAAGTGACGAGGACTTTGTACTTAACCAAATGGAACTGACTGTTCTATTCCCAATTTACAGTTTCAAACCACAGCAATAGTCGCCGTCTGCTTCCTCCAAATTCCAATTTTAATTTAAAATAAATTATCTACTACCAGTAACAAACGCAGTTGTCTTGCCAGTTGACGTCACAAGACAGCATTTATTAATCAGCAGAGAAACTGACATGCGAAAGCAATTAAACTAATCGTAAACGCTCGTGACCAGGGTGGGTCACAGTGTTTTGAAAACTGTCTTCCACTGATCAAACACTGCGGTCCAGTGGAATTCCACGGAGGAGAACACACCGCGGCGGCGTTTTTGTTTCAATCCACGTTGAACGTACTGCAATGTTAGTTATAAGAAACCAAATGAAGTTAAAAATTAAAAAATGACAACTCATTTATGTAAATATCAATGTGCAAAAAACAAACTTATTTATGTTAATATCTGTGTGCAGTGTATTATGTTTCTATAGTTTATTGCTCGTTAAAAGTTAGAACACTTGAATGAAATAAAATATATCAAAGCCAATAGTCCTGTTATTGTTGCTCTGTTGTCAATGAAGATAAGTAATTAATTGTATACGCCCACTCATAAATAGTTCCTCTATAAATAGACAGCACTAATCTAAATTTAGCATCAATAACTGGGGTATTTATTGACCAGTCTCATATGGGTACTGTACACGTAATGTTACAGCCAGAGTGCTAGAGTATTTGGACACCCCTAAGAACTGTTTGAAAAAATTTGTTTGCAGCTGGTCAACGATAGATTTGTCTGATTTGATATTATCGGTCTGCTTTAGCATGGAGAGTTGAAATAAATCAACCCCCCATACTTCCCATCCGTATGTACCGATACCGATAGGTTCAATTAACGCCGAGAATAGCCGCATACACGTGTCAGCGTTAATCTCCCCTAGGGGCACTTTCTGTCGAGAAGATAAATAGCTTTCTGACTTTTGCTACACAGGTTATCAATGTGCACTTTCCCCGATGACTTAAGGTATACACCCAGATATTTGTATTGTTTACAAGTGTTTACGATATTTCCCTTGTAGTAAAAGGTATGCTTCAATTCCCTCCCGCTTTTATTGAAGATCATCACTTTCGTTTTTTCGGTGTTGAGTGTCAGTGACCAATCGTCAAGATATCCACTTAATTTATGTAATTTACCCTGCAGACCGCTTTTGCTTGTGGATAATAGGACAATATCGTCTGCATACATAAGACAGTGGATATTGCGACTGCCTATATTTATACAGTCGTTATTATCTGTAAAAATATCGGGAAGGTCATTGAAGCAAAAGGTGGGAGGGCTTTGAGAGTTATATATGCAGTCTGATGGATTTGTATTATTTATTTATTGGTGTTTTAATGTCACATATTTATGCACAATGGCTTATCATGACCGTGACAGTTTTACGGGTGGAGGAAGCCGGAGTACCCGGAGAGAACCACCGAGCAACGTTGAGCAACTGTCAGCTCCCCAACATACTAACTCCAGACAAGCAGGGTTAGCATTGGTTGAAGACAAGTGCACCATCGACGTGCAGTATGCCTTAGTACACAACGTCACCATGCCCTCGCGTGGGCAATGGAGATGAAGTGTCTTGCCCAAGGACACAACGTGGTTGCCGCAGGTGGGATTCGAACTGAGGACCTCTTGGCTTGCAGCCTGCACCTCTACCTACTGAGCCACCACACTCCCTGATGGATTTGTATAACACAGAAGTAAAGTTAGTTGGAGGGAGCTATCAAGAACTCATGGATTTGACTCAAGCTAGGAGTTTGGGATGAGCCGAGTGGAAGCCAGACAAATCTCATGCATGGGCATTGTATGTTTAACTCTTTTGCTGCCATAAAGCACCACAGCAGTACATGCACCTATTGGAAAAGCACTTTATTATACACCTGTTCTATGAAATCCCCATCTACAGCAACACTAAACAGTGCGGAAAATGAAAATCTGTTGTGCACATATGTGTGGAACAGAAATCATTGACAGACTATTTTTAAATAGAAGCAATTTCTACAAATCGTGCAACACAATTATAATTTGAATCCATAGCGACAGCTGAATATCGTCCCCTGAGTTCCAATGTGTTCTGTGTGCCAGTAGGCACATAGAACACATTGGAACTCCGGGCACGAAATAGTAACTCGGGTTCCCCTTGCAAATTTGGTTGGAGATAAAATGTGTTCTTTTTGTTGATAGTTGTCAAATGAACTACCGAGTGTCCTTCTAACACTTGTTTTTTATAGACGTGAAGACAAGTAATAAACACAGAACAACACACGCATGTGAATGGGTTAATCTATATGGAGTTGTGCCATCGCAGAAGGATAAAACTCGAGGCCTGCAGCCTGTCGTTTTATCCTTCCACGCTGGCACTCGTGTCATATCGATTAACCCATTCGCACGGGTGTGTTGTTCTGTGTATATATTGCACAGTAATTCCAACAATTTAGTAATTGTCAATTCTTGAATATCGGTCTCGAGGTGAGTTGTAAATGTGAACTAACATACGGGCTGAGTCAATTGCAACCTTTTTGGGGGGCTGTCGTTGGCTCAGTTGGTATGGTGGCAGAGCATTTATGGCCAGGCGATTGGGTGTCACAGACCTGGGATCGACTCCCATCGAGACCACCTTCCAAAAAACTTTACACAGTTTTCAATCCAGTTGTGCGATGCTAAGACTATGCCTGGTGGAATTCCTGCTTGACATTGGCGATATAAATTAAAGTCAAGCAGTTGCATCTTCATGGATCTTCCATTAATTGAGATTTCTGTGTTTAAAAGATGGGACCATAGACCATTACACAGTAACAATACATATAGTTTGGATAAAGGGGAATAATATTTTTGGTTAGAGGAATATCTTGCTGAAACTTGGTATGCTGGTAGGTATAGGCCAGACACTGAATTGCAGATGACACTTGGTCATATAAGGTCACATGACCATGGCAACCAAGATGGCTGCCACACCAAAGTAAGGAAATATCGCCATATTCTGGTGTTTTGTGTGATGGAGTCAAACTATTTGTAGCTAAATAATGGATTTTTATACTAAATGTTGTACTACAATTGTGGTTATAGTACAAATTGATCAGCAGATTTGAAAAAAAAATATCACAAATAGTCCTTATATTGATTTCGGAGGGGCATATTGAAAACCAAGAAGCCTTGTCATGGTCAGTATGGCTGAATTCAACATGGATCAAACGGATCTTCTAAACCATATATTTGCCAATCAAAACTAATTGGGTCATTTGCTGATTCTGACAACTCTTCAACCTCGAATCTTGCAGAATTTCTGACAGCACCAACATTTTGAACCAAATCTTGGCCTTGAAGGGTTAATATGTCCATATCTTGGCCTGAGGGGTTAATATGTCCATATCACTGGCCTTATCGTTCAGAGATTCCCCATCTTCAGTTTCAGAACCATATTTGCTTTGCTGAGTCTTGAAAAATACGCTCTATAACCTCACCTGTCTTGAAACTTTTCAGAGTAGAATTCCTTGCAGACATTTTGTCTGAAAGAAATGCCAAAACAAACCAACATACGTTTTGATCCAAGCTGTATCACATCCATGGGCAGTTGTGGCACAAAATTTTACTTGACTTTCACCATCAAACATAAACAGAACACCATGATATCATAAAAGGCAAAAATTAATAAAGTTTCTTCCCCTAGAACACTCATACTGCTATCTGGTTCAATTTCGACTTCAGTTGCAATCGGCATCAATTGAGTAATACGACTTTAGTCACATTCAGCCCCGAAATAGTTAAATGGTTGATGGAGAGTGGTTGATTCAGAACAAGACTCTGAAGTGCACCCAAAAGTGGATGGTAGGGTAACATAATAGAATTAACAGTATTACAACAAGACAAGTACACGTCAGAAGAGTTGACAGACAGTGATAGTGAAAGAAAAGAAAAATTAACATCGAAAGTGAAAACTACATACAGTACATTGATACACTGAAGGAGTGAATGGAAAATATGTTGTAGAGCGGAGTGATGAAAGGAGACAACATCAACCAGAGAATGCTAAAGGCCCTGATGAGAATTTGATCATTTGGGCAGGGGATAAATTCATGGTGATTTGTGTTTTGAATAATTATATTTTCATGAACCATTCTTGTTGCAGGCCTGTGAGTACATCTTATTTTATTAACATTGAATTACATTCATATGATACCTGTCGATCATCTTTTTAAACATCAAGTGAGTGACATCTCCAGACGATGAATCCACCCCCCAAAACACAGCCAGATGATTAGATGTGTGTTCACTCAAAGGTACTCTCTGTGCAAGACCAAGGTCTAGGGTGATCATAAATCTCTCATCTCCACCCCAACATGTTGACAAAGTTATTCTTTTAGAGCATATATTCTTGTATATAAATAAATTAATTGGAAATACAATGTAATACAAAGAAGTAAATTTTGATACGTACAGATTATCATGATAATGTGCATGTCCTGTGATTTGTATCAGATTCGAGGTGGTCTCCAGAATGGGATCTCAAAGAGCCGGCTTTGCCGGCGAGTTGTGATCCCATTTTTGGACCCCACCAGGATCTGATGCAAATCACAGGACATGCACATTATCATGAAAATTCATTTATCTAACAATTCTGTCACATAAACAAATTAAATTATTAATACAGTCTTTGGATATAAAGATGGGCGAGAAAGAAGTTTAAAACTAGAGGTACTGTGAGCAAACTCACAAAGTGATACCCCCCTGCACCTGAAATGTATAAGTTAGATTATCTCCCCTTGGAAATGTCAGAACGGAATTATATTGCTTCATGCACATCTTCATATGGAGTTCTTCCATTGTGTAAAGTTTCATGAAAATTCTTCAAATGGTTTAGGAGGAGTTGCGCTTACAAGGATGGACAGACGGTATAAGTTAGATTATCTCCCCTTGGAAATGTCAGAACGGAATTATATGGCTTCATGCACATCTTCATATGGAGTTCTTCCATTGTGTAAAGTTTCATGAAAATTTTTCAAGCGGTTTAGGAGGAGTTGCGCTTACAAGGATGGACAGACGGTATAAGTTAGATTATCTCCCCTTGGAAATGTCAGAACGGAATTATATTGCTTCATGCACATCTTCATATGGAGTTCTTCCATTGTGTAAAGTTTCATGAAATTCTTCAAACGGTTTAGGAGGAGTTGTGCTTACAAGGATGGTCAGACGGACAGATTATCTCCCCTTGGAAATGTCAGAACGGAATTATATTGCTTCATGCACATCTCCTTATGGAGTTCTTCCATTGTATAAAGTTTCATGAAAATTCTTCAAACGGTTTAGGAGGAGTTGCGCTTATGAGGATGGACAGACAGACAGACAGACAGACAGATGGACAGACAGGGTGATTCCTATATACCCCCCCAAACTTTGTTTGCGGGGGGGTATAAAAAACATATTTTATGGAACTATATAGTTGTGCACTCTAACAATGAGTAATGCTGACACCGCAATTTTCAAAGTTGCGTTGTCAAATTATTCACCCTCAGTGTCACTTCCTATGATGATACACTTGAATTTATGAGTGTGTAATATTGAATTGTGCAGTTTCTATTTATTGTGGAGAGGGTTTATTGGCTATTAATAGCTCTGTCTCTAACTGCACGGAATTTTGTTTTGTTTTGTAAGTGATCAACTGAGTAGATCACTGAAACATACATAGAATGCACTCATGCACCTGTTATGATAACCTGTCGCGTTCCCGGAAATAAGTCGTCTATATGATACGGAATCAGAATGAGTAGTCTATATGATGCAGAATCAGAACACATTATGTGATACGTACCTTTTCTCGTGGTTTTCAGGCCAAAATCTATATGATTGTTAGATAAATCAGTATAAAGATTGCAATCTCCTCTTTCAACTGATGTCAGTTGTAAATAATGTTAAGTATCTTGTGGCCACTTACTTAGTATCATTTACAATGCACAAACGACATGCAACACATTGTAGTTGGTTTGGACTAGTCCAGGCATGAATACCAGACTGCAATTTTGCTGGAATGAACCGGAATGGATGATTTGAATCACCTCTTTACTGCACAAGACCACCCTGAGTGGTGCAGTCTGATCTCCATCACAAATAATGGTTAAACATTTGCAAATTGCTCATGTGATGGTGCATCAAGGGAGCAATGGGGATCTGCTCTGGAATGTAGTATTTTTTCCTTGTCAGTGGTAGTGAAATAACATTATTGCATGTGTTGTAGATATCTTGTTTTTCTCTTTTATCTGTGATGAAGAACTGAGAAAATATTGGAATTTTATGAAGAATTTAATAACCCAATAGTTTCTTTAAATTTTGGATCTAATGTTTTTTTCCATTTTATTGCCATTTCCCCTTTTTATTTTTCTTACAATGGTATGTGAACTTGCGAATATATTATGACCCCTTTACCTAACAGAATGGCCCAAACTGGCCAGCGTTATTTATAAATAGCATCATTCAAAGTTCATTTTTTCAATATGTGCCTCAAAAACATTGCTTGAGCTTGATCCAGTGTGGGGTCAGTTAGATGACTTGTTTTGAATCCCCCCAAAAAAGACATTTTAGTTATTCAAATGCATTATTTTCAAGTAGTTGTTTTCTATTTGTGTTAGGGTAAAGGGTTAATTTGATTCATCACTGAGGACCTCAAATTTTATAGCAAGTCAAGTCAAGTTGGTGAATGCTCTCGACAGCAAGTATCTGAATGGGGAAGGAAGGAGTGGGTTTATTTCACTTTGGAAAGTGGGTGCAAAGGATTTGGATATGAGTGAGGGTGGGTCAGGGGCACAGTAATCTCAGTGTGCCTAATATTTCACAGTGGCTCAATGTTCCACCAGAATGTCTGTTCCAATGTTGCTCCAATCAAATATGCAACACTGGCACAACCATATATGCCAATGTTGACTCAACCATATCTACTGTTGGCCCAATGTCAGATGCCGATGTTGGCCCACTTTCTTTGGGCCATTGTTGGACCAATGAGCAAAAAGGCATTGGGCTAATGCTGACAACCAATGATGGTCTAATGGAACAATCATTGTTGGGCCAATGTTGGTCCAACGTACCTTTGCTGGCTGGGCCTGTTAATTGAATATTTGTCACTGGCAAAGTAGCTATTTAATTAGCAAGGTCATGCTGTACCAATGAGGAAACAATTATACTTGTGCTCAAAATGAATTTGTTACCTGGTACCAATGCATGATCATCAGGGGTCTTTCAAATTAAAAATCAATTTCATAATAGTTTTTCCCCAAATCCTGTTGAAAAAGCAATATCAAATATGAATAAAAAAAACCTTCGACTCACACGGACAAAAATAATATACTCCCACAGATGACTGTCACACAAGAAAATATACAATTTTTAATTCTCTCTAGTTAAATAAATATAGTTTCCAGTCAAACATTGTAAATATTCTCTTTGTAACACACTGCTAGAAAAGGTTCTTAGCATGTTTTCAAAACTTTACCAAACAGTATATCATCAGTAAAAGTAAAAATAAAAGTCATAAAGAAGTTGTTCCTGTCAGTAGTTTGGATCAATTAAAACCAATTTAATATGTTAACTTCATGCTGTATAAATTACTGCATCATTAGTTAATTGGTTATTAAGTACAAAAGGACTGTTGGTGTGTTGATCTTAGATGAGAATAAAATTATTATAGAAGTTTTATCACAACACAAAAATAAAATAATCTATAAGTACAGGCTAATTATTTTACTACTTTTTTTCCCAATTACTTTTAATTGCATACTTACCTCAGTTATCAAAGAACAATAATTGATTTATTGATAGATAGAACTGATTAAAGTGAAATGCCATTAGAATTGTTTTCTTTACAGAGTTTTTATAAAGTTACCATTTCAACCCTTCACCTTAGGGGAGATCTCATGTTGGACAGTTTTACAGGGGGGGGGGGGGGGGGGGGGGGGCGGGGTGGAGGGGTTGGGGGTGGGGGGGGGGAGCCAGAATACCCAGAAAGGACCATAAAGCAGTGGAGAGGAACTATCAGACTTCCTGATGTACTAACTCAGCACAAGCAAGATTAGGATTGATTGAAGGTAAAAGACATCACAGCAATTAAAAATCTGGGCTTCAATAGGGAGCCCAAATAGTAATCAAAGGACTTGATTTGAACAAACTTGAATTGGACCCCCATAAGGATGTTGTATACCATATATCAAAAGATTGTGACAGGAGAATCTGAAGAAGATATTTAAAGATTAATCCCCATATTGCACTTTGTTAAATTTGCAATTCTATAGAGAGCCCAAATATTAATCAATGGACTTGATTTGAAGAAACTTGAATTGGACTCCTGAAAAAATTCTGTATAGCATATATCAATATATTCTGACTAGTGTTTCTGAAGAAGAACAGTTTTAAAGATTATTCTTCATATTGGAGTATGTTAAAATTCAAGCTCTAATAGGGAACTCAAATATTAACCCAGAAACTTGCTTTGAACAATGTAGACCTGACCTCCCAAAGGATGCAGTATACCCAAAATCAACAGGCCTGTCTTTTTGAAAGTCGCAGGAGGGCAGTTGCTGGCTCTCTTTGATCAAAATTCAGGTGGGCTGCAAGGATCTGGAGCAATCACCCTCCTCAGAATGACAGGCCTGTATCAATAAATTCTGAGAGGTGGATCTGAAGAAGATTTTATAAGATTATTCTCCCACATTGCATTAAGTTAAAATTCAGACTCCCCTAGACAGCCCAATTATTAACCGATGGACTTGCTTTGAACAAACTTGATACTGACCACTGTAAGGATTCTGGAAACCATGTATCAAAAGATTCTTTAGTAGTAGTTCTGGAGAAGAAGAGTTTAAAGATTATTCTTCATATTGGAGTAAGTTAAAATTTGATCTCCAATCCGGAACCCAAATATTAACCAAGATACTTGATTTGAACAAATGTAGATCTGATCTCTCTAAGGATGCTGTATATCAAATATCAAAAGATTCTGACTGGTGGATCTGAAGAAGATTTTTAAGATTATTTCACATATTGCACTAAGTTAAAATTCGAACCCCCATAGGAAGCTCAAATATTAACTGAGGGAGGTGATTTGAACAAACTTGAATCTGCCCCTTGTAACAATATGTGTGTACCAAATATTAAAACATTCTGAATGGTGTTTCTGAAGAAAAAGATTTTTAAATATTATCCCCCCTTATTGCCCTAAGTTAAAATTTGGGCTCCTGTATTGAGCCCAAATATAAACCAAGGGGTTTAATGTTAACAAACTGGCATATGATCCCTATATGGATGCTGTATACCAAATATCAAAAGAATTTTTTTTTTAATTTACCCCCCCCCCCCCCCCCCCCCCCCCCCCCCCCTTCTTAAAGGGCGCAGTGACACAACCGATGGCAACTTTTTTTTAACATTCCATTCTACTGGTCCTAAGGATACTTTGTACCAAATGACAGTTGTCTGTTCCGTGTAGTTTGGGAAATATGGGCATTTGAAAATATTTCTATTTTCAGCTCCTGAGGATCCCATGGGGGTACAGGAATTTTTTTTTGCATGAATCAAGTACTTATATGACTCAATAATACCACATACCAAATTTGGATAAAATTGGCTCAGCAGTTCAGAAAATAGAAATTTTGGGTGGGGCAAAAAATCTTGCCCCTCCCATTACAAAGGCAAATATTGCTCCATGAACTTTGTTTGAACAAACTTGATTCTACACCTCAAAAAGAAGCTCCATGCCAAACATCAAGTCATTGTACCCACTGGTTTATGAGAAGAAGATGTCTTTAAATTTTGGAGCCTTTTCCACCATCTGCTCCCCACAGGGCTGGGCAAGTTGTTTTGAACAAAAACAAAATGCAATGTCAGAACAAGCAATCATTTCAAAATTAACTGAAATTGGTTCAGCGGTTTTGGAGGAGCATGTGCATACACCATGTTCACGACAACAGATATCAGACAACTGATGACAGATGTCGGACAATGGATGGCAAGTGATCACAATAGCTCATCCTGAGTTTCAGTCAGGTGAGCTAACAAAGGAGACAGAAAAGCTTTATTTGAGTAAAGTGTATGAAGCTGATATTTTTAAAGAAAAATATCACCATCGGTGGTCTGATAACTTTCTTGCTTGACACTGGTTTGTGTCAAAGCATTTCATTCATGTCAAATGTCACTTCGATCTCTAACTTCTAATCAGACAAACTCTTACATGATGTACTTATAACATAATCTGGATTCCACATATTGTGTCTCTATCACATTTCCCAATGTCTATATTGTATCTCATAATGTAGAATACATACATCAATCGTGGAATAAAAAAAAAAATTATTCTCCATGAAATCACTTGTAACTCTTCAAATCTCATTTTAAAACAAAAACAAATACAAAACAAGAGGACCCAAGGGGCCTTAACTGGTAGAGTGCTTGGTGCCCACATTTGGGCTTTATTCGGAAGTGCAGGTACCTCAATTTAAAGAATTCATGTTCTGTGGATGTGCTTCATATTTTCTCCCCCCACTGCACGTGTAACATACGTGTGTCCTAGGTGAGATAGCAGGGAGAGACAGATGTATCCCACCCCACCCACGTGACTTTACATTTATTTATGACGTTATGCATATCGTATCAGTTTCTTGCTACCAACTAATTCATATAGACGTCATCGGAGTGCAGAGTGATCAAAGTTCGATGCTCTAAAACTCTTCAACAATCAAGCTGCCACCGTTCCTAATGGATTTTGTGGTATATACCTTTGGTATATACATAACCTGTGCATGCTCTTTCCGATGGTGTCATCAGTTTCTCAAAACAACGATTACAAAATGAGTTGATTGAATCAGCATGTGACTCCCAATTACCTCTGGCTAATGAAATCGCTGCATGGTGGGGGGCGAAAAATCATCCTCGATGAGTCTGAAGGTGGGAATGGGGAAATCTCACCCTTGGGGCAAGATATTTGAACCAGACCCTCGGCAAGCCTCGGGTCTGGTTCAAATATCTTGCCCCTCAGGTGAGATTTCCCCATCCCACCTCCAGATTCATCGGGGATCATAATAATCTTTGAAATGGAATTATTTAGTCTGTATTGAGTTGACTTGTTACAATTTATGGGAGAGTGCACTCTCCCAGAAACTGTAACAAGACAGAAAAATGTGAACAAATTTTGATGACCAAAAATAATTTAGCATTATACCAGTCAATAACTCGCCTGACAAAGTTGTAAAAAGAAGGATTTAAGGTCACATTCAGCATCTACGGTTAATTAACCAAGCTTGAATATGAACCCCCCCACCTTCCACCTCTTGGGGGAATGAATATTGTAAGATAAACAGGTCATTACAAACCTGGTAATTACAGAAAAGAAGACCTGGAGTCTTGACCTCATCTCTGGACAATATAGTAATTCATTCTTCAGACTCATTGATATAAGTCCAGAGATGAGGCCTCCACTTCAATACACCATCTTGGACTCCCTAGGGGAGTAATAACCTGTTTGTATATGGCATTTTGCAAAAAAGGACTGAGAGTTAATCTGAAATTAAAAACTGGACAACTGCATGCAAATGTCAGTAAATGGCAAAGTTCCAACTCATTTAACATTACTTGCAAGAACATCAGCCAAAAGTGCACAAAAATGCACTTCACATTCACATGTCACACATCTTAAAATTGTAAAAATAATCCTTCTTGAATGAAAATATCTGTTAATAAATGACAATTTCAACAAATGACAGAAATGATGAAGATGCTAGTAACAGTCTGCATGAATGTTGTTTGAGAAATTTGATTAAATTTAACCCTTTGACTCAATTGATTTGTAAACGACACTTACAGGCTTAAAAATTATCAAGAATTCTGGACAAAAATCTGTTTCTCAGGCCATCATGCATGGTCCTTTTGGCTGCCACATGCTCTCTTTTTATAACCAATGCAAAGGGGTATTTAGTCCAGGGTCTGTCTTTGGAGACATATGGCACATGACCCAGTTGACAAGATAAAAATGCTTAGGTTATACACCTTTTTTCTCTTAACCATCATTATTGTCAATGCAAAAAGATCTGCTGTATTTCAATTATATTTTACCTAGCATGACCTCTGGATGACACTCGCAAAAAAAAAATTCTTGAAAAATTTGAAAAATTTTTCACATTTTACCTAAAAAAAATAGTTGATGATCTCACACTGGAATGAGCTTAGTGAGCTCATTCCAGTGAGGGATCATAAACCATATTTAAGAGGACAAAAACCGAAAATAATAAAATTTAAATGGAAATTTTTTAGAACAGTGTGGACTGGATATGGTCACTGCATTGAGTAAAGGGTTACCTCTTTTAGCACCAATTTCATATAGAGCCATTCAACCTGTGGCAATTCCCAAAATATGCTTGTATGCTTCCTTAGTTATCCCCGCAGTAGTGGTGTCGCTAAAAATGATACAGTGGAATACTGTTAACTGGACAGCCACTTTGCCAATGAACAGGATTCAATTAACATGAGTATTCAATTAACAGGAATTTAGTGACTTTCCTGTATTCTAGAAGATAAACCAAGCATTTATTTTATTATATTTTGCTCGACAGAAATCATGGAACTCTGTAACACAAGAAAAATAGATTAAATAGTTGTATTGGATGTAGTGAGGCCAAATGGATCTCTAATTAAGGAGAAGTAATTGATTATCATGGTAATTTCTCGAAATATCACAAGTTTTTTTATTCAATTAACAGAAGTTTACTCTATAACCTATATGCAATTGGGCCTAAAAAAGTTAAAAATCTGTTTCTCAGGCCATCATGCATGGTCCTTTTGGCTGCCTCTTTTTATAACCAATGCAAAGATAACAAATAAATGGTTTATCTCTGAAATTTAAACAAGTTAATAAAATTGATAAATTTGTCCCTTGAATGCAACAAGGCTTTGCAATGCTTTAACATTGCAAAGTCTTCTTGCACTCAAGGGACAAATATATCACCACCCATGCTATTCTGTAGATTATGAGGACTAGAATATAAAACAAACCAAGAATATGAATGTTTGATGGCAAAGAAATAATAACAAAAATAAACTAGAGGTGTGATTGTCCCAGATGGACCTGTCCATTCCCCTTGCCACCCCCACTGCCATGATTATTCTAAGACAAAAAGGGGCACAACTCTGATAAAAAAGTCTGATTGAAACTATAGTTGCAGGTGCACAGGTTCCAATGGTAGTGAACATTCATACCAAGTTTCAAAGGAATTCGAGAAAATCTCCGGACAAATATCGGCATTCTAAAAGGAAAAGGGGCATAACTGTGGCAAAAAAAGTCTGATCAAAACTCTAATCACAGGACCACAGGTCCCCATGGTAGTGAACATCCACACCAAATTTCACAGGAATCGACCTATAAACAGCCAAGAAAATCTCCGGACAAAACTCTAGGCAATTCAGGCATTCTAAAAGACTAGAGGCTCAAGAGAGCCTAAAACGCTCACCTGGACCAAGTTGACCTAAACTGTAAGGGTTATGGGTATAGAGAAAATGTAACCTGAAATAACCATATGACAGATTCACCAGCAAATTTTTATGTCCAATTGTTTCAAATGCTCAGAAGAAAGCTTCATACCAAATACAGAATCTCTAGTCCATGCAGTTTGGGAAATATTGGACATTTCATTTTTTTTCTATTTTTAGCGCCAGGTGTTCCCACGAGGAACCGCGAAAAATTTGGGGGGCATGAATGAAGTACTTAGGGTCAACTAATGTCACATATAAAATTTGGTTCAAATTGCTCCACTGGTTCTTGAAACAGAAATTTTCAGGGGAGCTCAAAAGTGAGCCCATCCCCAGGAGAGCCCAAATATGGACCTATCAACTTTCTTTGAACAACTTTTAATCTTGAACACCAGAGGAAGTTTCATACCAAATATCAAAGCATTCCCACTTGTGGTTCATGAGAAGAAGATTTTTAAAGAATTTCATCATATTTGGGCATAAGACCACGCCCAAAAAGGGCGGAGACCCCATTTGAACAAAACTGAAACAGAATACCCCCAAGATGATGTGGCCCATATATGTTTCAATTTGGGCCATTGGTTTGTGAGGAGAAGATATTTTTAAAAAGGTAAACATGTAATCTTTTTCCCATTGACTTCAGTGTTAAAAAATGCTGAGCCATCATATTTTTGTAACACCAAAAACAGACCATATGACAGATTCGCCAGCAATTTTTTTTGTTCAATTATTCAACTGCTCAGAAGAAAGCTTCATACCAAATACAAAATCTCTAGTCCGTGCAGTTTGGGAAATATTGGACTTTTCATTTTTGTTCTATTTTTAGCTCCAGGGGTTCCCATGGGGAACCGCAAAAAGTTTTGGGGGCATGAATGAAGTACTTAGGGTCAACTAATGCCACATATAAAATTTGGTTCATATCGCTCCATTGGTTCTTGAAATAGAAATTTTCAGGGGAGCTCAAAAGTGAGCCCATCCCCTAAAGTGCCCAAATATGGACCTATCAACTTTCTTTGAACAACTTTTAATCTTGAACATCAGAGGAAGTTTCATACCAAATATCAAAGCATTCCCACTTGTGGTTCATGAGAAGATTTTTAAAGAATTTCATCATATTTGGGCATAAGACCACGACCGAAAAGAGCGGAGACCCCATTTGAACAAAACTAAAACAGAATACCCCCAAGATAATGTGGCCCATATATGCTTCAATTTGGGCCATTGGTTTGTGAGGAGAAGATTGTTTTGTAAAAGCTAACGTACGATGGACGGCGGACGACAAACACCAAGTGATGGCAATAGCTCACATTGACTTTCAGTCAGGTGAGCTAAAAAAGGGACATAGCTCTGGCAAAAACGTCTGATCAAAACTATAATTGCACGTGCACAGGATACCATGGTAGTGAACATCCATATCAAGTTTCAAAGGAATCAACCCCGTAAACATCTGAGAAAATCTCCGGACAATATTCAGACATTCTAAGATAAAAAGGGGCATAACACTGGCAAAAACGTCTGCTCGAAACTATAACTGCAGGTGCACAGGTTTCCCCAAGTGATAGACATCCATACCAAGTTTCAAAAGAATCGACACATAAATGTCTGAGAAAATCTCTGGACAAAATTCTAGGCCTATTTTTTCATGTCAAAAAAGGGGCATAATTCTGGCAAAAATAATCTGACCAAAACTATAATCGCAGGCGCACAAGTTCCCTTGGTGGTGAACATTCATACCAAGTTTCAAGCAGATTGGTCCATAAATGTCTGAGAAAATCTCTGGACAAAATTATGTCTATAGACGGACAGATGGATGGGGTGATTCCAGTATACTCCCTCCCAACCCCCACCCCCCCCCTCACAATTATAAATGAAAGTGTCAATGACACTGTAGCTCAACTTGTTTAAGACATGTACATGTATAGTACATGTATGTGACACAGCAATGACAAACATCTAGGTTAATGACCTAATAACAAAAGTACATGTAAAGTATTGTAACGGTCTTAACAAAAATGCTGACCATAGTCTGCAACAAATATATAGGTAATGTATTGTAAAAGTGGGGTGACAGTTAGATGTTAAACTACAAAAGAAATCTTTGAGCCCCAGAGTGGATCTAACTGAACCCAAAAATATTTGTTCTCATAGCACAGTGATAACAAAGGCACCCCAAAACACGCGTTCCTTTCAAAAGGTGATAACAAAAGTACCCCAAGAAGTTTCGTGAAGATCAGTTCATAAATACAGACTCTAGCCCGAGCCGAATAGACATGCGCACTTATTGTGTATAAGTAGCAGTGAACAAATCAAAGTTCATCTAATTTGCATAATTTCTGCGCGAGAAAAAAACCTGTATTATATGTGATGTATTCCATGTTACTAAATATTCATACCTAAATTTATTCAAATCAGAACTTTCATACAGAAGTTCTGTACAAAAAACTGATTGCACTAATTTTGGTACAAAATGGCTGCTGGTGGCCATCTTGAATTTTGGACTGCACCCCCAAAACACTCGTTCTCATCCCACAGTGATAACAAAGGTACCCAAGAAGTTTTGTAAAGATCAGTTCATAAATACAGTCTCTAGCCTGAGCCGTATAGAAGTTGTGTACAAAAAACTGATTGGACCTAATTTCAGTACAAAATGCGATGTATTCCATGTTACTAAACATTCATACAAAAATTTATTCAAATCAGAATTTTCATAAAGAAGTTCTGTACAAACAAGAAGAATGTTACTAAGGTAACACATGCCCCCACCCCCTTGTGACCTTCACCTTGCAGATGCGGCAGAAACTATTATACACAACACACCTTCTGACTGTCCTTAACATTTGTAAAAAGTTTAACAATTGTACTATGATTTGTTTCTGAGTTATGGCTGAGACACGAATATTGACTGATTTTTAGTGTGACCTTGAAATGTGATCTTGACCTTGAAGGTACGAACCTGGCTATTGTGTGTGACACATCCTCCCATTGTCCTTTATAATTGTGTGAAGTTTGATGACTGTAGCCCTAATAGTTTTGGAGTTATGCTTGAGACACGTTTTGTGACACTGAACATATGAGGTCAATTGTGACCTTCACATTGCAGATGCAGCGGAAACTATTATACGTGACACACCTTCTGACTGTCCTTAACATTTGTAAAAAGTTTAACAATTGTACTATGATTTGTTTCTGAGTTATGGCTGAGACACGAATATTGACCGATTTTTAGTGTGACCTTGAAATGCGACCTTGTCCTTGAAATTACGAACCCGGCTATGATGTGTGACACATCCTCCCATGGTCCTTTATAATTGTGTGAAGTTTGATGACTGTGGCCCAAACAGTTTTCGAGTTATTGGCTCGGACACACACACGGACACTTCAATCACTATATGCCACCCGACTTAAGTCGGGGGGAGGGGGGGGGGGGAGGGGGGGCATAAAAACTGATTGCACTAACTAAAGTACAAAATGGTTGCTGGTGGCCATCTTGAATTTCAGACTGCACCCAAAACCACTCGTTCTCATCCCATGGTGATAACAAAGGTACCCAAGAAGTTTCATAAAGATCGGTTCATAAATATGTCCTCCAGCCCGAGCCGTATTGGCATTTGCAGTTACAGTGCTGAAAGTAATATTAAACAGATCAAAGTTAGTCTAATTGGAATAATTTATGCACGAGAAAAAAACCTGTATTATATGTATGTATCCCATGGTACTAAACTTCACACAAAAAATTATTCAAATCAGGGTTTCATATGGAAGTTCTGCACAAAAATCTGATTGCACCTAATTTTGTACAAAATGGCTGCCAGCGGCCATCTTGAATTTCAGACCGGACCCCAAAACACTCATTCTTGACCCACGGTGATAACAAAGGTACCTAAGAAGTTTTGTAAAGATTGGTTCATAAATACGGCCTCTAGCCTGAGCCGTATTGGCATTTGCACTTACAGTGCTGGAAGTAACACTAAATAAATCAAAGTTAGTCCAATTTGCATAATTTACGTGCAAGAAAAAAAAACGTATTATATGTGATGTATTCCATGGTACTAAACATTTATACAAAAAATTATTCAAATCAGAGCTTTCATACGCAAAAATCTGATTGCACCTAATTTTGTACAAAATAGCTGCCAGCGGCCGTCTTGAATTTCGGACCGGAACCCAAAACACTCGTTCTCGTCTCACGGTCATAACAAAGGTACCCAAGAAGTTTCGTAAAGATCAGTTCATATATACGACCTCTAGCCCGAGCCGTGTATAGCGCGACAGACGGACAGACACACGGACAGACAGACAGATGGACAGACGGACGTCGAGCCATGATTATACCTCAAATTTGGCTTCATCAAAGTTGAGCTAAAAATAAAATATATAAAAATAAAATACAAAACACCTGCCAACATGCAATTTTACAAAAAATGGCCTGAGAAACAGAAGATCTACTTTGTGAGGCCTTAACAAGTCAAATTTGTTTGGAAAGTATGGTAAATGGTTGTGCATTTGAGAGTTATATTTAATTAATAGGAATATTCATTCAATCAAGAGATATCCCATTAAGAGGGCTATACTGAAATGGTTTAGGAGACGATTTTTTCTTGCTCAAAGAATATTGCCATATTTTTGTGACATGGCTACAAAGGTCTCTAAATAGAATTTGTTTTACTGTAAGTCAATTGCTCCACTTTCCGTGATTCCAGGGGGAAACAGGGTTCACATGTACACAGATTTACCTCCTATAGGTCAAAAATTATTGAACAGATGTGAGTGATTCAGCGGTATGAGAAAAATCTGCCATGATACTGTTAAAGTTCACAACGAGCAACCTGCTTCCAGGCTTGATGCAGATTAATGCTACAATTCAATCCATTCAGCTGGAAAAGTACATATTTTGCTTTGGATTACTATATTATTGCCTCAAACTCTTCAGTTTCTACAAAGAGATTTTCAAATAATGTTTACATAGAGAATCAATTAGTCTATTAAATTGGATCCTGTTTCTCTTTCAATTTTTTTTTTAATAATTTTTTTTCCCTTTATCCCAGAAGAAATTGTATTTGAACTAATCAAATCTATGTTTCCATTATTGATATTGCAACAAAGAAAATAAAAATTGCTGCAAGGTGAAAAATTTTTGTGCTTGACTTCAGATGCACAGCTTACAAATCTTAATTAATTAACCCATTGCATCTGTACCACAATGTATGTGATTTAATAAAAACTTAAGATACAGGCTGTTTTTTATATTTTCTGTACCACCACAAATGCTCGGCATTGATTTCTAGCCAAGTTTTGGCTGCTTATCTAGGTTATTCAGAAAACTCCTGTTAACTGAATAAAAATTCTTGTAATCAGTCAAAGAATTACTCCAACATCCACTGAATTCCCCAATTTATAGACATTTTTGGCCTCAATACATCCAATATAGGCATTTAATTTATTATATTTTGTTTGACAGAGGTCAGTGAGCTCTGTCAAACAAGATATAACAGAGTAAATGCTTAGTTTATTACTAGAAGATAGGAAAATGATTCCAATTCCTGTTAATTGTATACTACTGTTAATTGAATATTTTTCTCTGGCAAAGAGGCTATTCAATTAACAGAGTTCCATTGTACTATGAGAGCAGTCAACCTTGTGAATCTTTTCCTAGGAGGATGTTCCTGGATATAAAAAGTTAACAAAATTTCTCACATGAAATTTTAAGAATTGGAATAGATTAGCCTTTGCACTCAAACAGTTAACAACAATAACGGGGTGAGCAACAAAATGTATTGACCAGTGTACTGAACTGTTGAACCCTCTAACCATGTCTCAAGTCTGGCATACTATGACCATTCATAAGATGTTTTTCATTTGGCCGAAGGTTTTATGGTTTGTCTGCATCAATACAATTAATATTTACTTGATCTTCAGAATTACCAGGAGGAGGAATTTTCAGATGATGTATTTCAGAGAATATTGGTTGGAATATCAGCAAATATCCTTGATGTAATAGTATTCTATTCTTTAACTTAATAAATTGGTTCTGCACTAGAAGCCCATATCTCACCTCTGGTAATGATAATAAAAATTTCCATCTCTGACCATTTTCTATTATGGCAAAGCTCTCAAAAGAAGAAGCAACCATCATCCCTGTTATCTGATGTTACCCTTGGTAACAACCTCGACTAGCTTCCTTTCTCCTCTCAAAACTCAAAATATAAACTCTCTTACAGAATCTCACATCCTTCTATCTGCAATTTGGCCCCAAAATTAGGGCTTTTTAACTCTTTACCTGACATGAAAAGCAAACGACACATGCAAAAAAATTCTTGAATAACTAATCTGTTTAATTTTTTGTCTCAAAAACATAGGTTATAACCCTCATTGGAACGAGCTCGATGAGCTCATTTCAAAGAGGGTCATAACCTATGTTTCTGAGACAAAAAATGAAAAAAATAATGAAAATTAATTGGTGATTTTTGAGAATAGCGCTGGCCGGTTTTGTCCATTATGTTGGGTAAAGGGTTAATCTCAAATTTAGTAGTGAACTGAATCTCGAATATATATTTATTTATTTATTTATTGGGGTTTAATGAAACTTGACAGCTGGGTCACCTTATGTCAGACATTTTTACGAGTGAGTGGAGGAACCTGGAGTACCCAGAGAGAACCACTGAGCAATGGTGAGCAACAGTCATACTCCCCAACATACTAACTCCACACAAGCAGGGATAACACTGGTCGAAGTCAAGTGCATCATCAATGTGCAGTAGGCCTTAGTACACAGCACCAAAGTGCCCCCCTGTGGGCAACTGGGCATTAAGTGCCTTGCTCATGAACTCAACACAGGTACCCCTAGTGGGGATCGAACCATGGAACTTCAGGTTTGAAGTCCAATGCCATAAAATCTGAGCTAACGCATTCCCATCTTGACATCACCCGAGATATGTCAACGAAGCCATCACGCCACAACCAGAGACACCTGCCGAGTACCTGAACCTTTTCTCCCTTCAACACACCTAGACATGTGGAAACTACCCATATACAGTCACTGAGGGTCGAAAGGGGCTTGCTCTCCAAAACCGTCCCTGCGCCCATTCGGCGCGCGAAACCATTCTGTCCCATCTTGAATCAATTCAGGTAAAGGATTTTGAATCGAACTGAATTGAATCTCAAATCATGAGAATATGGTACATATTGTCAATCTACAAACAAGCATTTTTAATATTAAAATCAAAATCAAAATGCAATGATGATTTGCTTTCGTTTAGACGAGTCGATCAAAAATGCAAAATCCATCTAAAACCAAAATTCTGTATCTCATTTGTGTCCTATGTTCAAGCAATGATTCCGATGGTCTTGATTTTCCAAGACCATAAGAGAATGTGATGACTCGTTTACAATCTGAGTGCACAGCCTTCTTCCAAGGCATGTGATTTGAATGAGTAATTACCCAGCTCTGATGATGGGGGGTTGAAAAATGATACTTGAACCTGTGGTCTGAGAAGTGGTAAAACAAACCACAAGTAGCCCTGAAATGTAAACACTCCCCAAAATCAACTGCACAATGGCAGGGTGAGAGAGAAAATTATTGGAAGGCAGGTTAGGGACAGAGCATACCCAAACTAGAACATACCTGCATGTACGTTGCCATGTCTAGTAATCTATTTCATTAGGCTTTTCCCTCTGGAAAAGACTATTGTTTTTCTACGGATTATTATTATTTTTTTTTTGGGGGGGGGGGGGGGGGGGGGGTTTTGTTTTTTTTGTTTTTTGTTTTTTTTTTTTCCACACATTTTGTCCGTACGATTCAGAAGCCATTTTCGAACCGATTTTCATGAAATTTTGCACACGCATAGAGGGGCCCAAAATCTAAAAATGTACCAAAGCGGAATTTTAGATTTAACCCTTATTTCGTCAGAATTGGCAAAAAACTGCCAAAATTGGGGTTTATCGACACTTTCTCGAAACATGTCTTGTAGATTTTTTTTATACATTCGTCATTGCTAGTCCTGTCTGTGACACACCCTTTGGTACACACGACATATCAGGCGATGCATATGGTAACCCTCCACAGGCTGCCAAACATCGAAATTTTGATGAAATAGGCCGGTTTCAGGCCCCCACTGCATTTAAACAATACACGAGAGATAAACATAACTTCCTTTATTGGGAGTGGAATTCACCGAGGATCGTTTTTGTCAGTAATAAGGGTGTTCAGAAAACCAAGCGTTAACCCATTTTGAGCTGGTTAAACAACAATACCCCTATAATGCTCAAAAATTCGTGTTTTCCATGGATTTCTCTAAACGAGTCTTGTAGATTTTCAAGAAAAATTGGTCACTCTCAGGTCTTGGTGTGACATTACAAGTTGCATGGATAAAATATTCCGGTCAGCATTAGTTAACCCTCCCCGAGCTGCTAAACGTAAAAATTGTGATAAAATGGGCTGTTTTTAGACGCCAACAGCACCCAAACGGTATACCAGAGAGAAAGAGGCCTTCATTTATCGGAAAATATTTTTGAAAGTGGTAAGGGTATTCAAAATTTGACGTCTTAACCCATTTTGGGCTGGTTAAATAGAGATACCCTTTAAAATCTTAAAATACCCATTTTCTGTGGATTTCTCTATCAACATTTTGTAGGTTTTCAAGAAAAAATCGGCTATTTGCTGGTATTGGTGTGACATTACAAGTTGCATGAACAAAATATTCCGGTCAGCATTAGTTAACCCTCCCCGGGCTGTTGAAGGTCAAAATTGTGATAAAATGGGCTGTTTTTGGACACCAACAGCACCCAAAGGATACACCACAAAGAAAAGTGCCTCCTTTTATCAAGCGCACAATTTATACGGAAACATTTTTGTAAGCAGTAAGGGTATTCAAAAGTCGACGTCTTAACCCATTTTGGGCAGGCTAAAGGCTAAAGCGAGGTATCCCTTGAAAGCTTTAAATTCCCATTTTCTGTGAATTTCCCCAACGGTAACTTGTAGGGTTTCAAGACAAATTGACTATTCGTAGGTCTTTATGTGACATTACAAGTTGCATGGACAAAATACTCCGGTGAGCGTTTATTAACCATCTACAAGCTGCCAAGCATCGTAATTTTGTTAACATGGGGCTGTTTTCAGACACGCACAGCACCCAATGTATACATGAGAGATAAACATAATCACCTTTGTTGGAAGTGGAATTCACAGAGGACCATTTTTGTAAGTAATAAGGGTATTAAAAAAACCAAGGGTTAACCCCTGTTGGGGAGGTTAACACGGATACCCATCGATAGGTTAAAAAATCGTTTTCCCTGGATTTCTTTACAAACATTTTGTGGGGTTTCCAAGAGAAAATGGCCGTTGATAGGTCTTGGTGTCATATGACCAGTTGCATGGATAAATTATTCTGGTAGGCATTTGTTAACCCTCCATGGCTGCTAAATGTAAAAAAAAATGAAGAAATAGTCTGTTTTTGGACACCAACAAATGGAAATGCCACAGAGAAATGTAACTTCTTTTACCGGACGCAAAACTAATAGGGAAACATTGATCTTGATATTAACCCATTCTACCATTAATGATGGGTTTTACCTAAACATTTTTTTTTATCAAACCCAAACCGCGTCATTTGAGACTACTATACTCACCTTTCTCATAACATCAATGAGGGAACTTCAGTGAGACAGTTAAAAACAATTCATCAAACACTGTGGAGTCATGAAAAATCATGGAATCTAATCGGGAAAAGCCATGATTCTCCAGAATCATAAAGTCTAGTTTCTACTTAAATTTCTTGGGAGTGTACTGATTGCAGATGATAGAAACTCCAGTACACAAGTACCTGTCAGTAGTGTCATAAACATGGTTTGTTTCTCATGCTTTGTATCATCTGTGAGATTGGGAACTCTATTTTCTTTTGCTGGGGTTGTGCATACCTTCAGTTATTTATATTATGGAGCAATGATATTTGAAAAATGTTTTTTATTCCTGTTTATTCATATCTTTCATGTTATAATAAATAAATAGAGGATATGGAATGAGTGTTTTTCTCATATAATATTTATGAAACGAGTCTAAGAATTTTCCGTTTTGGCGAGCCCAAAGATAAGATAAGATAAGATAATTTATTTTTACAGTATACATAGATGGTTGCAATTACAATGATGGTTACAAATACATGTAATTCATAAGTTTAGTGAACAGTATACTGTAGGGGATGGCATAGCCAGATTGGCTGTCTACCTGTCACCCCCTGGAAAGGTGTGTGTAGTAGTTTCAAACAGACTGTGACCAAATGGTACTTACTCAACAAATAAAAAAGCAAAAAAGGGGTGTGATGCTAAGTTTGGGTGGAGCTCGAGTAATTTCATTGTGAAGATGTAATAGCGGAATGTTTTCCAGCCCAGAAAAGCCAGAGGGAGATTGGTGGACAGGGGTTATACACTGGTACCAAACAAGCTGCTCTGTTAACTACTCCATTACTCGTCGCTAAGGCTGTTCAAGTACTTCATGACTCTTTGGGAGTGATAGAAGGATAAGACTGCGTGCGCTGGGCGTTCTTGTCGACCGGCGAATTCAGAGGACATCATGCAGGGGTTGTTCAATGAATGCGCCTGCAGACAAGGCTTGCGTCTTTCTTGTGCGTGAATAACGAACGGAGCACTAGTAGTAATGTATTTCAATAATCTCTTTGAACTTAGCCCCTTTGACAGATAGCTACTAGGAGCTTTGTGTTCTTTGCATTAACAGTATCGTTGTGTCGATATTACTGACAACAGACTCCTATTGGTGTACTTGTTGGACGGTCGGAGTGAGCAGCAAGATTGGCCAGGACAAGTGTTCCAGATAAAAGCAGAGTAGAGGGTACGTTGGTTCTGTTATATAAACATCTATTATACTTATTCCTGATTACAAGTTTACTATGTACAATCTGGACTAAATGGATTGTCACAATTGACAAAAGTGGAGTAAGATGAAAGAAACTTGGAAGTCAAGTTTTCTTTAAACTCGTTTCTGTTACTAGTGTTTCGAGTGGCATCGTCGAGAGCATTCCAAAGTTTTAGAAAGGAGTATAAAGGGAGCTTATCAAGAGATTTGGTCCGTGTTTTCTCTATATGTAGGAGGCCAAATTGTCTGGTACTCCTACCAGATTGATTGTCTGCGACACTAAATATATCATTAAATGACGCTGGTAATCTATCATCTTCCTGAATAGGGGGTCTGTATGGGCTTTGTTTTTCTGTTGTTAATTATTTGTAGTGATCGCTTTTGCATGTTCACAAGCTTCTTAATCGCCCTGGAGCTACCCCATACCTGGATTCCATAAAGTAGTTGACTGTGTATGAAGGCGTAATATAGTATTTTCATGGTTTCATGGGGGAGAATTGTCTTAACTTTGTTAAGTCTATAGTTCGCGAGTGCTATTTTTGAACATAAATGTGATATGTGAGCCTTGTTGGTCAAATGTTCGTCAATGTTTATTCCAAGAAACTTTAGGGATTTTCCGGCTTCAGAGGTCCCAACCTTTTCTATTATTTGGTTATTTATTTTTAGCTCTTGGCAAACATTATTATTGCTTCTTTCATTTGGGTTCAATATAATGTATGAGGTTTTTTTCGCATTCAACATTAGCTGGTTAGCAGAGCACCATTCGAATAGTTTTTTAATTTCATCATTAAAATACGTTGTTATGGGATTATTATGGGACCCCGAGTAGTGTGCAGAAGTGTCATCAGCAAATGATAAGATGTTGAGTGAGGTTAATTTGCTAATATCGTTGATATAAAGAAGGAAAAGCACTGGTCCTAGAATTGAACACTGAGGAATACCACAACACTGGTTGGCAAGGTCTGATTTATGTTCTCCATACATAACATACTGCGATCTATTAGACAAGTAGCTTCTGAACCATCTGTTAGTGAGTCCATGAATGCCATACTTTTCCAGTTTGCTTAATAGTATTTCATGATTTATCGTGTCAAATGCTTTTGATAGGTCCAGGAACAATGCCAAGGAACTGTTCTTGTCCGGTTTATTATTTTCTATTCCGGTACTTTTTAGGAGCTGGAGAACTGGGTGAATTGTACTATGACGCTTTAGGAATCCGTACTGGTGAAGGTATAGGATATTAAACCTGTTTAGGAAGTTTACAAGTCTCGTCTCCATGAGATTTTCTGTTATTTTTTAGAAAACAGGTAGTATTCTGATCAGTCTGTAGTTAGTAAAACTGTGCTCATCACCTGCTTTATAAATGGGTATCACTTTTAACAATTTTCATCCTGTCCGGTACTATGCCAGTGATGAAGGAAGTATTAATAATATGTGCAAGAAGGTGAGCTACTTCATCTACTGTTTGTTTTAGAAGATGTGTGGTGATGTCGTTACAATCTTTCGACAATTTAGGCTTCATTTTATTTATCACGTGGCGAACTTCAATTGGATTAGTAGGTGTTAAATAGAAATTGTTTGGAACGTCATTGTTCATATAGTTCAAGTAAGACTTATTTGATTTCGGAATCTTTTCGGATATTATTTTTCCGATATTCACAAAGAAAATACTGAATTTTCTTGCTATGTCGCAGGCCTCGTTTATTTCCGTATCATCGTGAATGAAAAACGAGGGTAAGTTGGCTTCTATTTTCCTTTATTGATGGCATCGTTTAAAATTTGCCATGTTTTTCACTTCTTAGTTTTTGTTTTCGTCTTGGATATCCTGTAATAGATTGATTTACATTGTTTTTTTAACCTTATTGAAAATCCTGCAGTAGTTTTTATAGTTTTGAATATTCCGTTCAGTGGGCACTTTCAGTTTTTTGTGGTAGAATTTTTGTTTATTGTTAGAAGATATGACAAGTCCTCTGGTCATCCAAGGTTGTTTTTTGATAATTTTTTTACTCTGGCGGACACGTTTGAAGGGGAATGCTTTTTCATAGGCCTCTAAGTAGATGGTTAGGAAGATTTCATAAGATATGTTAGGACAATTAGCTTCCAATACTGGGGAAAAATCATATCGTGATAGCAGAATTTTGAATTATTGTTTGTATACTCTCAGGATTTATAATTCTTTTCACAACAAAGTTTGGTGAATCATTCAATTTAGGTGCCTCTTCAATATAAAAAACACCAAAGTGATCTGAAACATCAGATATGATTATTTCGGAATGGGCTGTTTGTGAAAAACTATTAGTAAAGATATGATCTATCAAAGTTGCAGAGTGACTGGTTACTCTAGTTGGCTTTGTGATATAAGGTAAGAATCCCTGGCTGAACATCTGATCGACATATTCTTCTGTCTTGGGGTGGGCACTGGTTTTTAGAAGGTCCAGATTAAGATCACCCATAAAATAAACCTTTTTATTTTCGGCGTTTAGAACATCAGTTAATTTATTTAGTTTTGCGAGGAAGAGATCAATATCGGCTTTTGGTGGTGTATTGGGTCTATAAATGACAACGGTAATTTTGGAATGGTGAAACAGAAAATTTGGATGAGTTTCATAAATATTATATGAGAAAAACACTCATTTCATATTCCATTTATCATATGACACACACACGCACAAATTAGTATGACTTTTTAACCCATCACCTAACTTGAGTTGCAGACGGCACTTGGAAAAAACATCCTCGTACAACTAAAAAATTTCATTTTTTGCTTCCAAAACATAGGTTATGACCCCTCATTGGAACGAGCTCGTTGTTCCAATGAGGGGGTCATAACCTATGTTTTGGAAGCAAAAAGTGAAAATATAAAAAACAAGAGGGTCCACGGGGCCTGAACCGCTCAACTTGAACAGAACACAATTTAAACAGAGTCCACGAATGAGTCTACATTAAGCAAGCCATCTCCACAGGCTACACTGTCAATCCTTGAGTCCCTCAGGAGTGACAAAAATAATCTGGGCATCATGCCTTTTCTTCAGTTGATCATAAAGTAAAATGTAGAGCTCCCCTATGAAGCCCCTTGATACAACCTATGTGGATTAATCTTAGTAACACACCTATAGAGGTTTTAATTCTTCAGCAAAATGGCCAATTCTGGCTCCCATAGAGAGCCCAAATATTAACCAAGGCTCTTGATTTGAACACAGTTGAATCTGACTTCCCTAGAGATGTTGTGTACTGAATATGAAAGCATTCTGACTGTTGGATCTGAAGAAGAGAAATTGTAAAGAAATTTCTTCGAATTGCACTAAGTTCAAATTTGGGCTACCATAGCAAGCCCAAATATTAACCTATGGATCCAATTTGAACAAACTTGAATCTGACCCCCCCTAGAGATGTTGTATACCAAATGTGAAAGCATTCTGACGAATGGATTTGAAGAAGATTTTTGAGGAAATTCCCTCATATTGTACTAAGTTAAATTTCATGTTCCCATATAGAGCCCAAATATTAACCTAGGCACTCGAATTGAACAACCTGGAATTTGACCCCCCTAGAGATGTATACCAGATGTAAAAGCATTCCGACTGGTGGATCTGAAGAAGAAGATTTTTAAAGAACTTTCCTTATATCGCACTAAGTAAAAATTTGTCTACCATAGCGAGCCCAAATATATACCTAGGGATCTGATTTGAACAAACTTGAATCTGACCCCAATAGAGATGTTGCATACCAAATATCAAAGCATCCTGACGGGTGGATCTGAAGAAGATTTTTTTTAAATTACCCTCCATATTGAACAAAGATAAAATTTGGGCCCAAATATTAACCTAGGGACTTGTTTTGAACAATCTTGAATCTGACCCTTATAACAATGATGTATACCAAACATTAAAAGATTCTGACTGGTGGTTCTGAAGAAGAAGATTTTTAAAGAATATTCCCCATATTACCGGTACCCTATGTTAAAACTTCGGGCTCCTGTAGAGAGCCCAAGTATGAAGCAATGAGTTTTATTTCAACAAACTTTTATCTGACCACCCTATGAATGCTGTATACCAAATATCAAAAGATTCTGATGATTGGTTCTGGAGAAAAGATTTTTAAAAATTTTTGCAAATATGCTGATTCAGCATTTTTTCGATGCCCATTCCAGAACACCCTAATATAACCGATGGCAATTTTTTTTTTTTACCATTCATTCTACTGGTCCTAAGGATACTTCAAACCAAACAACAGCTCTCTGCTCCGTGTGGTTTGGGAAATATGGGCGTTTGAAAATATTTCTATATTTAGCTCCCAGGGTTCCCCATTTAGCTCCCAGGGTTCCCATGGGGATGCATGAATTTTTTTTTTGCATGGGTCAAGTATTTATGACCCAATAATACTACAAACCAAATTTGGTTCATACCGGACCATCGGTTCAGAAAATATAAATTTTGGGCGGGGCCAAAAATCTTACCCCTCCTATTACAAAACCAAATATTACTTCACGAACTTCATTTGAACAAACTTGATTCTACACCTCATATGGAAGCCCATAGCAAATATCAAGTCATTGTACACACTGGTTCTTGAGAAGAAGATTTTAAAAATATTTTGGAGCATTTTCCCCCACTCCCTCCCTATGAGGCTGGGCATGTTGAGTTGAACAAAAATGAAATGCCCCTTTGGGACCATCACTCACACAAACTTTCACTTGAATTGGCCCAGTGGCTTTGGAGGAGAAGACCAAAATATATATGGTGAGGACGGATGACGAACAGAGAGCGATGAGATTAGCTCAGCTTGACTTTGTCAAGATGAGCTAAAAATGCAAATGTGACCCAGTTGTATTTTGTTTAGCCAATTAAATTGTCCAGTTTTGAAATTGATCAATGAGAGCTCCCAACTCTAATTATGCAAATTATGAAAATGTGGCCCAGTTGTATTTTGTTCAGCCAATCAAACTGTCTAGTTCTGAAATTGACCAATGAAAATGACGGAAGGCTTTATTTATCACCAATTAATATGAAAAAAATATATCAAATGTTTTAAAGTGAACAAAACGAACGAGTCATATGATAATACAAAATATTATCCAGTTCATTATTATGGGGACGGAGTCTGCATACTGAGGTCATCTTGGATGAGATGGACAAGGAGGGTCAATGTCACAAGTGAACCCTAGCTGATTTAAGTCACCAGAAGTTATTTAGTTTATTTAACATTCTGTGAAGGTGATGCTGTGTTTTAATTACGACAAAAGGCAAAAACACCAAAAGTAATTACCATCTGCATGTGCATTTTCAAACAAATGTTGGGCATATTTTTTAGGCTTTGTAACAAATACCTACCCCTGCCTCAACTCTGGTTCCAGTAACATTCATCGAGCCATTTACTCCAATATAAAGGTAGAAACTATTCACAATGCTTTGGCTAGGTTCAGTCTATTCCTTCTAGTTCAGAAATTTTAAATAAATTCATTCATAACTTCTTACAGTTTTAACAGCAACTTTTTGAAGGCATAATATATTTAGCAGTCAGGGCAATTAGACATTTGTCTCCTCCACTTTGAGTTCTGATCACCTCCATCACAAAGCGATTTTCGAAGGGATCAGCAAAGACGTCTAAAAGATTAAAAATGAACTAATATACAAAGAAAATGTTGGTTGCACTCAATTAATAATCGTCAATCAATTCTCATGGAGTCAATCAGTTTTAATTTCATTTTTCATTCTGTGAATAATGTGAAGACACTTCTATGTTGAGGATTGTCATTTTAGGGTCATTTGTGATATGAAAACAATGGATTAATCTTTGTAAGAGAACATTATATGGAGTGCATTTGTGATGGAGTGCAACTGTGAGCTTCTTGCACTGATCCCGTTAACCCTTTACCTAGAGATCTGCGATTACACAAATTTCGAGTCGAATCTCATGTCGGAACACAAAATCGACTTGACTTGTCTCCGATTTGCGGATGTCCTTTTTCTTGAGTCGATTCAGTCCCGATAAACGACAGAGTTTTCATTGTGAGTTCTTTCTTTAAATGATGCAATAATCCAGTTTGGCCATGAAAGAAATAGGAAAATATGTTACAAAACCCTATTTGTATCACTGTTGAATGATACCAACGCGATTTACTGACACTTCATCACGGCCTTAGTAAAGTCGGCATTATACATAAGTCATAACAGGATTCTAAAAGGTTGTTTCTCATGCGATTCACGCTCATAAAGTCTACGCTTGGAACACGTTACAGAATTACTGAATGCCGAGTTACCCATATTGTGACAATCGGTGCTTCATTTATTGACATTTAATTAAACATATTTTACAGTATATTTAGTATTATTTACTACTAAGATAATCTACAAATTATGACAATTAGTGGTAGGTAACGATTGTAGCCATGCTTCAACTATTAACGATAGCGAGTTTACTTTGTACGAAATTTTTGTTGTACAGAGAATTCCTATTCTGTAATGATGTCATTATCAGACTGTTTATAGCAGGCTATCCCCAAAAGTTTATCTCGCGATTCGCGAACATTGCTTGAATATCACGTCTCCACTCTCAAAATAAATTTCTGTGTGACAAGATCACCAATAATGTCTAAGTCTGTTGTTCATGAGTACTTTGATGATAACGAGTCCTCGCAGACATGTAAAATTTGTAAAGTTGTCTTTAAGATGCAGGCAACCAGTATGACTTCGACTATGGGGTTGCATTTGAGCAGGAGACATCCTAAAGAGCACAAGGAAGCCAAAGATAAGGGTAGTTTGATGAAAAAAGAAAAGATTAGGCAGAACATAGGAAAAGCATCTCAGGAGAAGAAGCAAGTAACCGTGACAAACTATACATGATGTCATATAAATCCCTCTTTGAAAGCCAGGTACAACACCGCAGTCCTGAATTTCGTAATTGTTGACGGGCGACCCTTTGAGGCAGTGGCAGGAGATGGGTTTGTAGAACTGTGTAGTACTTTGGCCGATGGTGAATACATACCACCTAATCCCACAACACTCTCCAGGAGGTTGGGAGATATATATTCCAAGTTAGACCCATCAATGGCTGATTTTATAAGCTCGACATCAAGGTCAAGTAAAATCTCCATCACTTTCGATCACTGGAAAGCCGATAACAGTTCCAATTACCTCATCCTGACAATTCATTATGTCACCAATGACTGGGATTTGAACTCCAAGTTCCTCGCTGTGATTAACCTCTAGAACATCGATGCAAATGTAACTGCCATGGCAACAGAACAAATCGACAGGGATCAACTTGAGAAGTATGGCATCGACATTGAAAGAGTATTCTATGCCACGATGGCCATGCTCTGCCGATAAACTTGGAATACGTTGGAATGGTTGTGTGGCCCACAAGCTGCAATTGTGTATAAATTCTGCTCTCGATGAACAGGAGCTGATCAGAGATCTTATATCAATCGTGCACAGGATCTCAAGATTTGTTAATTCCTTGTCGGTTGGATTTGCAGCTCTTCATGTTCAACAACTCGAAGTAACTGATTCGTCCAACTCAAGGAAAAAAAAACCCGGAATATGATCCACTCTTGGACGTAGGCACCCGTTTCAATAGCACATACACTCTTCTGGAATGGACTTAATGCAATTAAACACAAATTGCCCATGCACTGATTGAATGCATCGATAAAAAGCGATGTGCTCACCCACCCATACAGCCCCTATCAAAGGCTTTGAGCAAAGTACGATCTGCTGTTCTTCCAAGTCTGAAACCAATTTCCGAGGCAACCATGATGCTCGGTGCGAACGAAAGCATCAGTGTTTCTATGGTGATACCCTGTATCAAATCTCTGGACAAGCAGCTTGCCAACATGTCACCCAAAAGTGTAAATATAGAACCTCAGTGAGCACGCTCACATACCCCACACGCCCCGATATTTCAAGCTCTAATAATTTTTTAAAAATAAACATAGATTCTAGGAATACTGCAGAAAACAGTGTTCTGTAGTTTCAACGGTATTGAAAGAATTCAAGCAGAGAAAAAGCCCGAAAACTGTAATTTTGATGAACTTTTCAAAGTCTATGGGGCTGTAATTTTGGTAAAAATCAGTGGAGCGGAACAAAACCCAAACTTGTTCTGTAGGCCACCATGTTAGACTAACATATCAAAAATCAGCTCAATATCTGGAAGCGTGTAGGAAAAAAGTCCGGAAAACTGTAATTTTGATGAACTTTTCAAAGTTCAAGTGCCGTAATTTTGGTAAAAATCAGTGGAGTGGAACAAAATGCAAACTTGATCTGTAGGCCGCCATGTCAGACTAACATACCAAACATCAGCCCAATATCTGGAAGCGTGTAGAAAAAAGTCCAGAAAACTGTAATTTTAATGCATTTTTCAGAGTCCAAGGGTCATAATTTCGGTAAAAATCAGTGGAGCGGAACAAAACGCAAACTGGATCTGTAGGCCACCATGTTAGACTAACATACCAAAAATCATCTCAATATCTGGAAGCGTGTAGGAAAAAAGTCTGCAAAACTGTAATTTTGATGAACTTTTCAAAGTTCAAGGGCCGTAATTTCGGTAAAAATCAGTGGAGCGGAACAAAATGCAAACTTGATCTGTAGGCCACCATGTTAGACTAACATACCCAAAAAGAGCTCAATATCTGGAAGCGTGTAGAAAAAAAGTCCGGAAAACTGTAATTTCGATGAACTTTCCAAAGTTCAAGGGCAGTAATTTCAGTAAAAATCAGTGGAGCGGAACAAAATGCAAACTTGATCTGTAGGCCACCATGTTAGACTAACATACCAAAAATCAGCTCAATATCTGGAAGCGTGTAGAAAAAAAGTCCAGATAACTGTAATTTTGATGAATTTTTCAGAGTCCAAGGGCCGTAATTTCGGTAAAAATCAGTGGAGCGGAAAAAAATGCAAACTTGATCTGTAGGCCACCATGTTAGACTCACATACCAAAAATCAGCTCAATATCTGGAAGCGTGTAGATAAAAAGTACGGAAAACTGTAATTTTGATGAATTTTTCAGAGTCCAAGGGCCATAATTTCGGTAAAAATCAGTGGAGCGGAAAAAAATGCAAACTTGATCTGTAGGCCACCATGTTAGACTCACATACCAAAAATCAGCTCAATATCTGGAAGCGTGTAGAAAAAAAGTCCGGAAAACAAGTAGGACTGACGGACTGACAGACTGACGGACGGACCAGTCAAAAACATTATACCCCAGCAACTTCGATGCGTGGGGTATAAAAACCTTCAGGGACAGGTTGCTGTGTGAAATCAGAACCCGGTTCGATCTGAGTCAACATCATTTAATCACAGCCACATTACTCAACCCGAGGTTTAAAGCTATGATGGATCAGAGCGAACTGTCGTTGGCTCGAGATTTCATCCTTCAAACCACTAAAGCCCACAAAATCACCGAGTTTACCCAGCAACCAACAAGCTCAACTGTTAGTTCAGAATCTACGGCTACTCAATCATCCCAGGCTGTCAGTGGTTTGATGGATTTCATCTTCTCAGAAGTCACTGCTCAGTCAAAATGAGAATGAGATGTGACCACCAAGAAAACTTAGCAGCATATGCAATCGGAAATAGACTCATATATCAATTCGCCACCAATTGAGAGAAGCAATAAACCACTGCTCTTCTGGAAGGAACATAAAGGAATGTTCCCTGTCCTTGCAACTCTGGCAAAAGATATTCTGTTAACTTGATTGGTTCGAATACCATTTCAAATCAACGACATAGCTGTCACGATACAATGCGGAGGCACTGATATGGTCACGCAAAAACAAAGATATTGTCTTGATCTTCTTCAATCGCTGGGAAATAAAAGCCTGCTGGATTTAGGACATTGAATAACAGTTTTGTAGCTTTTCTTTTGCTTCAGTTTTTATGCTCGAAATCCCCTGGAAATTATTTGGTTTTGGAACTGAAGTTGAACGAAATGTTCTGGCTTTTCATTTTTGTATGACTCAAATAGTTGTCGACATTTATGTTCCTCAGTTCGGATTCTAATTCCTGTGACCTTCCGCTGTCGGCAGATGTTTTGTTTTCCACAGAAGTTGACAGAGTGACATCAATGATTGTTGTTGGTGATGTATGCCTGGTCTAATTTCATATTAAAAATTCTCTTTGTGACATAAATGGATATTTTTTGTTATTGAACGATTCAGTTTCAGTCAACCATTTGATTCTGACTTCCGAAAATTTATTTATTATTATAGTTTGTGAACCGATGAGGTGGAATCACATTTCTTTCAAGTTCAAGCAAGGATACATCAGACTTGATTTATTATTGTTGTTTACATCACCTGAAGATAAGGCTTCGCTCTCAAGCTGAAATGCCCAATGGATGGTAGATAACTCTGAGTGCACTTAATCTGTTATTCGTGTTTTGACTGCATGAACAACCCAATATGCCGTGCCTAATTTGGAAAACATGTTAAAACTTGTCAAAATTGTTACTTGGAGGTTCTAACAGACAAGAAAGGGTGGTAGCTTGTACCAAAATATGTATACATGGAATAGTTAGCCGACTGAAAGTCGCATTTATGCAATGAAAGAACGTTAAATCCCTCTCTGCTGAGAAGAAATTGGGCCATCAGTTTTATAAGAATCGACTCGAAAAATGACACGACTCGCGAGTTTTAAACTAGAATCAAATTGAGAATCGACTCGAACTGAAATATCCGACTCACATGGCCCTACTTTACCTAACACAAAAAGAAGTTGCCATATGCCCAAAAAATTACAGTGGAGCCCACTTAATTGTCTTTCTCTCAATTGAATATCTCTGTTAATTGCACATAATTTCTAAACACAAAACCATCTACCATACCTTCTATACAAACTAGACCTATTAATTGCACATAGGCTACAGAAAAAACAACACCTGTTAATTGAATAACAAGAGCACCACCTAGCGGGGCAAATACGCCCGTGGTGATCACCATGTGTGCAAAATTTGAACAATAAAGCATGTAAAATGTTGAAGGAGTAGGCGACACAATACTGTAATGTTTCAGGTACTAAAAGGGGGCATAACTCTGGAAATACAAAACAGAGTTACCTGCTCTTGTTACATGCACAATGCAATTGGTGATCAATATGTGCGCAAAGTTTGAACAATATAGCATGTAAAATGTTGAACGAGAAGGTGACACAATACTGTAATGCTTTAAGTACTGAAAGGGGCATAACTATGGAAATACAAAATGGAGTTACCTGCTCTTGTCACATGCACAACGGCAACTGGTGATCACCATGCGTGCAAAGTTTAAACAATATTGCATGTAAAATGTTGAAGGAGTGGGCGACACAATACTGCAATGTTTTAAGAACTAAATGGGGGCATAACTCTGGAAATACAAAACAGAGTTACCTGCTCTTGTCACATACACAACGTCAATTACTGATCAACATGTGTGCGAAGTTTGAACAATGTAGCATGTAAAATGTTGAGGGAGTAGACGACACAATAGAGTAATGTTTCAAGTATTAAAAGGGGGCATAACTCTGGAAATACAAAACAGAGTAGTTACCTGCTCTTGTCACATGCACAACGGCAATTGGTGATCAACAGGTGTGCAAAGTTTGAACAATATAGCATGTAAAATGTTGAAGGATGGGGGACGACTCAATACCGTAATGTTTTAAGTACTAACAGGGGCATAACTCAGGAAATACAAAATGGAGTTATCTACCCTTGTCACATGCACAACAGCAATTGGTGATCACCATGTGTGCAAAGTTTGAACAATATAGCATGTAAAATGTTGAAGGAGTAGACGACACAAAACTAATGTTTTAAGTACTAAAAGGGGGCATAACTCTGGAAATACAAAACAGAGTTACTTGCTCTTGTCACATGCTCAACAGCAATTAGTGGTCAACATGTGTGCAAAGTTTGAACAATATAGCATGTAAAATGATGAAGGAGAAGGCGACACAATACTGTAATGTATAAGTACAAAAAGGGGCATAACTCTGGAAATACATAATGGAGGTACCTGCTCTTGTCACATGCACAATGGCAATTGGTGATCACCATGTGTGCAAAATTTGAATAATATAGCATGTAAAATGTTGATGGAGTAGGCGACACAAAACTGTAATGATTTAAGTACTAAAAGGGGGCATAACTCTGGAAATACAAAACAGAGTTACCTGCAATTGTCACATGCACAACGGCAGTTACTGATCAACATGTGTGCAAAGTTTGAACAATCTAGCATGTAAACTTTTGGAGGAGTATGTGTCACAAAAATTGTTTATGGACGGACAGACGGACGGACGGGTGGATGGACGGTCGCTCCAACATTTCGGGTTTATGGGCTACCAAAAAAACATTTTGTATGTCCAAAACCTTATTTTACCCAGAACCCCACCCCCTCCACCCTAAAACTTATATTTAACCCTAACCCCACCCCTCCACCCAAAAACCACACCCTAACCCTAACCCTACCCCACCCTCACCCCTAAAAGCCCACCCCAGACCCTAACCCCCACCCACCCCCAGGACCTAACCCCCCAACCTTAAGCCCTACTCTGGGGCTACCCCTAACCCCTCCCCTCCCCTCCCCACCCCTGACCCAACCCCACCCTAGCCAAACCAATAGGATTTGGAGCTATTTTTCGGTTTAAGGGCTACTAAAATTAAAAGCCCACCCCTGCCCCCCCCTCCTGGGACCTAACCCTCCCCAACCTTAAGCCCTACTCTGGGGCTACCCCTAACCCTAACCCCACCCCACTCCTAACCCTAACACTACCTTAATTTGGAGGTAGCCCCTAATAATAATATCCCCTAAACCTCCAATGTTGGCCCGGACACACAGACAGACATACAACGCCATGACATAATACTCCCATTTTTTTCAAAACGGGCGTATAAAAATGATATATCCAATTTATTCTTCTTGTGAACAAGGATTTACTCTTGTGAACAACCAAGATTCAACTGAATCATTTTCCAAACTACCTGTGGTGCCAATATTTATTGGATATTACTTCCATTTGATTTTGCTGAGTGCTTCATTGGAATTTATTACACATCTATTCAACTTTAAACCCTTGTATTTAACGGAATATCCGCTATGACAGAAATGATTCTCTATTTAATGGGTGATGTGCAAGCCAGAACTTTTTTCCCAGCACCGTTCAAACAGTTCCTTTCTAATCGAGTCATTAGTTACGCTTCGAAAAGTTTCCAAATTTTGTTATACAATTATCGACCATCTGTCGCGTAGTGTGAAAATGAAAACGTCCAAAGAAAAAGTTGGTTCACAAAAAATCAGTTAACCAAAAATGAGATAATATTTTAAAAAAAAAACCCAATTATTTCCAACTGCAACATTAACCCAGTTCCATGGCCGTCTTGTTTTGTGGATCCATTATATCTAAATTGGTCAACTCTATTTCAGTAAATCTTCGTACATTTTGACATGCTTCGAACTTCTTTTTAAAATGTTTCTCCCAACTGTTTTGCAAATCTGCACAAATTTGTGCTTATATTTTTACTAACATTAATAGCCACCAAATGGTTAGGCGTGAATGAGCACCAGCTGAAGAGAAACAGCGATACGAATTTCAACAAACACTGTTTCCCAAAACAGGTTGTTTGGATTTTTTATTGATTCATTTGATCAGTACAGCTTCAGTCAAAACAAACAGACTCTTCACCTTTGGGTTTAAACACTGGAATTAAAATTTGCTTATTTAAATAAATTTTAATGTATGGGATGTGTAATAAACACAGAACGCAATGTGTGTTTGAATCGGTTGGTGTTTTACATAACTCATTGCGAGAGCAGTTGGAATGGTGTAATCATATTTCGCGAGAGCCGTTAGAATGGCGTAATCATATTTCATGACTATGCCATTTCAACTCGTTATGTAAAACACCCATCGATTCAAACACACATCGCGTTCTGTCTAGGTATTGGATACTGCAGGATTTTTGAGTGAACATTTCATTACAATATACTGGATACTGTTTCTGCAAACGTATTTTTGGACATTACAATACCAGCTGATGAGTTTCTTCATCACTGGATTACTGGATTCTACTGAACTTTATTTTGCATTAACTGATAAGTATTTCTTTTTTATTTTTCTGCAAAACATACAGTGTAAAAGATATTGTACAACTTTTTTTCCTATTATTTTTTTTATTAAATTTTAGAATAGTTAAATTGGAGTTATTGTTGCTGGATCTCAGATTTCTTTCTGTTACTATTATTATTATTATTACACACTGTAGCAGACAACAAGAATCTAAAAAGTAAATTAACTATTTATCTCAAGAATAAGGAAAATTACCAAATTTTTGTTACGTAAATATTCCTGTTCACTGGCAAAGTAGGAATTCAATCAACAGGATTCCAAATTCACTACAAAAACTTAAAATGAAAGTGTCAATGACAATGTAGCTCAACTTGTTAAGACATGTACATGTATAGTATGTGACACAGCAATGACAAACATCTAGGTAATGACCTGATAACAAAGGTACATATAAAGTATTGTAACAGTCTGTACATAAATACTGACCATAGCCTGTAACAAATGTATAGGTAAAGTATTGTAAAGGTGGGCGACAGTCAGATGCTAAACTAGAAAAGAAATCTTTGAGTCTCAGAGTGGGTCTGACTGAACCCCAAAATATTTGTTCTCATAGCACAGTGATAACAAAGGCACCCAAAAACACTCATTCCTGTCCCAAGGTGATAACAAAGGTACCCAAGAAGTTTCATGAAGATCAGTTCATAAATACAAGCCGTATAGAAGTTGACAAAAAACTGATTGGACCTAATTTCGGTACAAAATGGCCAGTGGCAGCCATCTTGAATTTTGGAGCGGACCCAGAAAAACTCATTCTCGTCCCAAGGTGATAACAAAGGTACCCAAGAAGTTTTGTGAAGATCGGTTCATAAATACAGCCTCTAGCCCGAGCCGTATTGAAATGTGCACTTACAGTGTATAAGAAGCACTGAATAAATCAAAGTTCATCTAATTTGCATAATTTCTGCACGAGAAGAAAACCTGTACCATATATGATGTATTCCATGTTACTAAAGATTCATACACAAATTTATTCAAATCAGAACTTTCATACAGAAGTTCTGTACAAAAGACTGATTGCACTAATCTTGTTACAAAATGGCTGCTGGTGGCCATCCTGAATTTCGGACCATACCCAAAAACACTCGTTCTCATCCCACGGTGATAACAAAGGTACCCAAGAAGTTTTCGTAAAGATCGGTTCATAAATACAGCTTCTAGCCTGAGCCATATAGAAGTTGTGTACAAAAAACTGATTAGACATAATTTGGGTACAAAATGGCCATTGGCAGCCATCTTGAATTTTAGACCGCACCCAGAAACACTCGTTCTCGTCCCAAAGTGATAACAAAGGTACCCAAAGACGTTTCGTGAAGATCGGTTCATAAATACAGACTCTTGCCCGAGCCGTATTGACATGTGTACTTACTGTGTGTAAGTAGCACTGAAAAATCAAAGTTCATTTAATTTGCATAATTTCTGCACGAGAAAAAAACCCGTACTATGTGATGTATCCCATGGTACTAAACATTCACACAAATAATTATTCAAATCATCGCTTTCAGATGGAAGTTCTGTTCAAAAATCTGATTGCACCTAATTTTGTACAAAATGGCTGCCATCGGCCATCTTGAATTTTGGACTGGACTCAAAAACACCCATTCTCGTCCCAAGGTGATACCAAAGGTACCCAAGAAGTTTCGTAAAGATCGGTTCATAAATACGGCCTCTAGCCCAAGCCATATTGGCATTTGCACTTACAGTGCTGAAAGTAACACTAAATACATCAAAGTTAGTCTAATTTGCATAATTTACGCGCAAGAAAAAATCCGTATTATATGTGATATATACCATGGTACTAAACATTCATACAAAAAATTATCCAAATCAGCGCTTTCATATGGAAGTTCTGTGCAAAAATCTGATTGCACCGATTTTGTACAAAATGGCTGCCAGCAGCCAACTTGAATTTCGGGTCGGACCCAAAAACACTCGTTCTCGTTCCACGGTCATAACAAAGGTACCCAAGAAGTTTCGTAAAGATCGGTTCATAAATATGTCCTCTAGCCCGAGCCCTATTGAATTGTTGATGGACAGACGGACAGACAGACAGACAGACAGCCAGACGGACGACTGGCCATGGCATAAGCTCAAATTTGGCTTTGCCAAAAAATCATTTTTTGCTTCAACAACATAGTTTTGATGTGGATCAGACCACAAATTTATTGGCGTTTAAGGTCACATATTTCTGCACAATGGCTAATCATGACCACAACAGTTTTACGGGTGGAGGAAGCCGGAGTACCCGGAGAGAACCACCGAGCAACGACGAGCAACTGTCAGCTCCCCAACATACTAACTCCACACAAGCAGGGTTAGCATTGGTTTAAAATAGGTGTACCATCGATGTGCATTATGCCTTAGTACACAGTGTTACCTTGCCCCCACGTGGACAATGGGGGTGAAGTGTCTTGCCCAAGGACACAATGCGATTGCTGCAGGTGGGATTCGAACCGAGGACCTCTCAGCTTGCAGCCTGCACCTCTACCTACTGAGCCACCAGGCCCCCAGCAGACCACAAAATGAAAGTGTCAATGACACTGTAGCTTAACTTGACTGTGTGTTGTGTTTGATGAAAAGAATAATCTTCAATGTTTATAAAAGGATTATGATATACAACAAGAATTGTGATAATTGAGAACATGTTAATTTCTATTCCCTGTATGCTGTGTTTTAAATAAGAATAATTTGAGGTGTAGACTGTATTGAAGAACTGTGGCCTGGGTTAATGTGGCCTTCACAGTTAATGTATGTCAAACGAAGTTACCAAGTTACAGAGAAATTATTCCAAAACGAGTCATCGTACCAAGTTACAATGAAATCCCTTCATAAATATAACTCATAGACTTTGCTAAAGGAATCTAGGACACATGACGGTTCAGCAGTCACGTCGATCGATCATGACCAAAATATGAAGTCTCATCTAGACATCATACCGAGTTATCCTTCCATGTTACAATGAAATCGCTTCATAAATATGAACTGTAGACTGTGCTAAACAAAATCTAGGTCACGTGCCTGTGTGGCCATCATGGCAGACCAATCATGAAATCCCTTCATAAATGCAAGCTTTAGCCTGTGTTAAAGGAATCTAGGAAATTTCCCCCTGTCGCCGTCACAGTTGACTGAACCTAACCAAAAAAGAACATCCTCATCTTGACATTATACAGAGTCATTCTACAAAGTTACAATAAAATCCCTTCATAAATATGACCTGTAGACTGTGGTAAAGGTTTTCGGGCTTCAGGCATGCGTAGCCATCACAGTCGACTGACCGTGACCAAAAGGAGACATTCTCATCCAGACATAATACAGAGCTATCCTATCCTACCAAGTTAAAATGAAATCCATTCATAAAAATACAACCTGCAGACTGTGCTAAAGGTTTTTGGGCTTCGGGCCCGCATAGCCACCACGGTTGACCAATCACGACCAGAAGGGGATGTTGTAATCTAGACATAAAACAGAGTCATCCTACCAAGATACAATTAAATCCCTTCATAAATATGATCTGTAGGCTGTGCTAAAGGTTTTTGGGTTTCAGGCTTAGGCACTCGTCATGGTTGACCAATCATGACCAAAAGGATATGTTCTCATCTAGACATGACCTCAAACCTGCACATAAAATTTTGTGATGATCAAACAAGAACTACGGGGTGTAGCCTGTTCTAAATAAAATGTGAACAGACTCACAGACTTCTGCACACAGGATTGCAACAGCTTATCTGGACTTTGTCAAGTTAAGCTACATGAAAGTGTCAATGACACTGTAGCTCAACTTGTTAAAACATGTACATGTATAGTATGTGACACAGCAATGACAAACATCTAGGTAATGACCTGATAACAAAGGTACATATAAAGTATTGTAACGGTCTGTACATAAATACTGACCGTAGCCTGTAACAAATGTATTGGTAAAGTATTGTAAAGGTGGGTGACAGTCAGATGCTAAACTAGAAAAGAAATCTGAGTCTCAGAGTGGGTCTGACTGAACCCCAAAATATTTGTTCTCATAGCACAGTGATAACAAAGGCACCCCAAAAAACACTCGTTCCTGTCCCAAAGTGAAAACAAAGGTACCCAAGAAGTTTCGTGAAGATCAGTTCATAAATACGAGCTGTATAGAAGTTGTGACAAAAAACTGATTGGACCTAATTTCGGTACAAAATGGCCAATGGTGGCCATCTTGAATTTTGGACCGCACCCAGAAACACTCGTTCTCGTCCCAAGGTGATAACAAAGGTACCCAAGAAGTTTCGTAAAGATCGGTTCATAAATATGGCCTCTAGTCCAAGCCATATTGAATTGTTGATGGACAGACGTACAGACGGACGACTGGCCATGGCATAAGCTCAAAGTTGGCTTTGCCAAAGTTGAGCTAAAAATGACCTGGTACCAGATTACCACTAGTTTGGGACACAATGCTTTTTTTTTTCCACATTGACTTCTAACTTAACCTGTAAACAATCCAGAAAAAAAGAAGACTGTCATCTTCAAAATGAAGTCCCCAGAGGGTGAATTTATTGATGCTTCCCTGCAGAGCAGGGTAGCATCACTAAATTTACCCTCTGTGAACCTCAATCTGAATAAGGGTCTCAAAACTAAACAGAAAGAGGTACCCAGTGGATAAACTGGCCCACTGTATGGGATAGCATCATCAAATTCACCCTCTGGGGACCTCATTCTGCAAATGTCAGACTGCTTATTTTCAGGACTGCTTGTAAAATAACTTGGTCAGTTCTTGCAACATACTTCCCGTAAGGTGAAGATCCAATGTTCTTCCAGATAGAAGACATGTGCCCAGTACGGGTGAAGGCATAAGGCATGAGTGAGCTGTGGATGGCCCAGTGAAACTGTTTTACCCAACAGCTTTTACAAGGGTATTGTCATAGGGATCAGTGAAGATTTTTAAAAGGTTAAAAACAATCAAATACACAGAGAAAATGTTGGTTGCACTTAATTAGTGCAATTAATCGCTTCTCACTAAATCAATCAGTTTTAATTACATTTCTTGTTCTTTGAATATTGTCAAGTCTCTTTTGGGTTCACAACTGTCCTGTAATGACAGCACTGCATTCCATATAATGATCTTGCAAAGATTCCTCCAATTTACTATGTCACAAATGACCAGATAATGACAGCTTTTCCCAAACAAACAGGAATTGAGTGCATTACCATCTGCTATGTTTTAAGAATTGGTGAGCTCATAATAATAGGTTGTGTTCTTGACATGATGCTAAAAGCTTCCTGTTCAATGCAAAATGTTTTTACAAGGTAATTTTATCAGTCAAACATGTCTACAGAAACTTAAAGATACAAAAATATCAACCAATAACCCTACACCCCCACAAAAATTTCATGACCCTTGACTCCCTTCAGACTGATGTCAATTTTTTTTCAATCCTCAAGAACAAATTTTTTTTTTCTGCTTCAATCAACAGCAGAAATAAGTCATTATTCCTTAAATGACAAAGCTATCTTCGGTCTGTCAAACAAACGCAACTGAATTATGACTCCAGTGGGTTCCACTTAACTCTTAACTTGCTGAGTATTTTTTAAATAGTTTCATCAGATCTTCATAGCAGCCATGACAAGATTTGATGGAAAATTTGTAAAAAATTGACACAAGAAATCGTTGGTCCAAAGGCCGATACAATTTGCTGGGGAAATTTTCCTTTAACTTTAATGTGTTTAAATTTTACTATTTATAGTGGCAAGAGATCTTCCTGTCCTGGGCAGGAATATCCTCCAGCAGCATGCAAAGAGTTAAATGGATATTGCCTAATGGAACAACCCTCCCTCTTAACTGCATATAACATTCAAAGAAAAGCCACTTACCATCCCTTCAGTACAAATTTACCCTGTCAACTGCATATATGTTACAGCATGAATACTTGTTAACTGAATAAAAAATAATAAGCTTTAAAAGAGTTTAGTTATTATGTGAAAGGTTAATTTTGTTATTTTTCAAAGTCCTATAAGGGCCCTAGCTCTGGTAGGAACGTAAGGATGAAACCTGTGATATGTGGATATCATGTCCCCCATGCTGGACTATCATCATACCATGGGACATCTGAACCTGACACCTGATGCCCGAATTACAAAGCAGAACATTCATTTTACTATTTTTCCAAGTCCTACAAGGGCCACAACTCTGGTATGAATGTTTGGAGAAAACCTGCAATATGTGGATATCATATTTCTTTTTGTTAGTTTTATTTTCAGGAAAGTGTAATTTTATATTTAGTTTGTATGTGTGTTAGGGGGAGGATTATAGGGTGAAATAAGGAAGTTTAGGTAATAGGTTTTCCCGAGTTTGAATTTGTTTACATTAGTTGCCTTTTTTGTGTGTGTTTTGCCGATTTCGGTCATTAGGCCCCACATACTATATTTGTAAACATGAATGGTAAGTGCTGGACAGGTGTCCAGACGAAGGTAAGTATGGTTATAAAGGGGGTCAGGGGGAGGTGAGTCGAGGGATGCAGGTGCAGGTGGGGGAGATTGAGGATACACAGGCGTGCTGGCAGTGTGATATGAGGTATGGTGGTGGTCGGCCAATGGATAGTAGTAGAGTGTGTGCCAACTGCAGGGATATTTTACAGTTGTTAGAGAAGTGTGTTGGAATTTGAGCGGGAAATTGCAGAGCTGAAGGGGAGGTTGGGGAGGGCTGTTGTATCTGGAGTCACACCAATGAAGGTTACCTATGATGGTGAGGTGGAAGGAGGATGGAAGGTCATTGTGGACTCAAGGAGGAAACTGGGAAGCAGAAAACGTGGGGGAAGAATGCTTGATGTGGAGGTGTAACCGAGGAGGGGGGATCTAGTAGGAAAATTCGGAAGGTGGCATCAAGACAGGGCTACGCATAGTCAGGCCCGAGTCAGCGTAAGGCTACCAAGGTTGCTAGGCGGTGTTTAGAGAACAGGTTTAGTGTTTTAGATTCTGATACTCCTGGGGATGAGAGTGAGGAGACATTGAGGGGGGAGAGGTGGCTGCTGATGTTGATAGGCCAGATGGGGTAAAGAAGGCAGTGAAGAGAAAGAAGGGGCCAGAGGCATGCAAAACGAGGCAAGTTGCAGATGATATAGGAACTGGTGGAAGAAAAAGAAAATTAGTTGTAGTGGGGAGTAGCACTGTACGTGGGATTGACAATGTGGTTTGTGGTTTTGATAGTTCTCATCGAACAGATTTGTGTTTTCCGGGGGCAAAGGTGGAGAATCTGAGGGATCGGGTAGATGGTATTCTGGCAGGGTCAGGATAGGATCTGGTAGTGGTGGTCCATGTGGGGACCAACAATATCAGGGAGAGAAGGTCAGTAAGTTTGGTGGAATCGTACAGAGGGTTAGTCAGCAAACTGCCCAGTAGGAATGCAAGAGTAGTTGTATCTGGGGCCCTTCCTGTCCTTGGAGGGGTGGATGAACGAAACAAGGATTTTGGAGCTGAATGAGGAGTTGTAGGACTACTGTGTTAACCTGGGAATACCCTTTATCGACCATTGGGACACGTTTTGGGGCAACACAAGCATGTACGGGCGTGATGGGCTGCATCTTAGCAGGATGGGGAAATGGGTATTGGGGGATAAAATTCTATGAGTAGTGGAGTCTTTTTTGGAGAGGAGCGAGGTCGGAGGCCAGAGGCAAGTATAACAAAAGTGGACAGAGGTGGGGTGAACAAGAGCGAGGGGGACAGAATAAGTTTACCAAGGATAGGGCCAGAAACCAATGGGACCAGTAGGTGGAAGCCAATGAATCTTGGTACCCTGAAAGTGGTTTATAGCAACATCCAGGGTACTCCACCTGAAAATAAGTGAAATTGCTTCATTGATTGAGGCAGATGACTTTGATGTCATCTGCTTAAGCGAGACGTGGGTAAGATACGAGGAACAAGTAGACCAAGTAAGGTGTGCGTGTGGATAGGTCTAGGGAGAAAGGAAGGCCATAAAAAGGGGGGAGGGGTAGCCATGTACATTAAAGAGGATTTAAAACCATCGCTGATCACAGACCTGGAAGATGTCAGCACCTCGGCTGAGGTATCGAAAGAAATTGGATGGGTAAAGATCAATCTAAGAAACAAAAGTATTGCCCTTGGGATTGTGTACTGTACAGTGGAGGGAAGCAAACCCGAGTGGAATGACTCAATATACTCAACACTAAGGTCCAATATCACAGAACTAGAAAACATGGTATAATTTTGATGGGTGACTTTAATAGACACATTGGTGATAAAGAAGAAGGCATAGAGGGTGGGGACAGAATGTCAACAGAAATGGAAGGAAGCTGTTGAACTTCACAAATGAGCTCGGGCTGAAGATTCTGAACAGGGACGCGAGGTGTAAGGGGAAATGGACCTGGGAGAGGAACGACAGAAAATGAATATTCGACTATATTCTCACAGATATTAATTTATGGAGGGAGGTGATAGGAGTAGAAGTGGATGATGAGGGTAAAAGGCAGTTGGATAGTGATCACAACTTGATTACTGTGACGATCAGGGCCAAAAACATAGAACAAGAGGCCCCAAGGGAACTTAATCACTCACCGGGCAAAGTGATTCAAACAAAGTGGTTCAAAGAAGTATTTGGGGTCACATTCAGTTAGACATGGTTCATCAACACTACAAAGGAATGAAGTCATGAGAGACAAATTTTATGGAACTAGGGACATGGCTTGAACAAACTTGAATCTTACCCCCCTAAGGATGCTGCATACCAAATATCAAAAGCATTCATCTGCTGGATCTGAAGAAGAAGATATTTAAAGAAAATTCCTCATTTTGAACTAGGTTATCATTCGGGCTCCCACAGTGAGCCCAAATATGAACCCAGGGACTTGGCTTGAACAAACTTGAATCTCAGCCCCTAAGGATGCTGCATGCCAAATATCAAAACATTCTGACTGCTGAATCTGAAGAAGACTTTTAAAGAAAAATTCCTCATATTGACTAAGTTATAATTCGGGCTCCCACAGTGAGCCCAAATATGGACCCAGGGACTTGGGTTTAACAAACTTGAATCTCACCCCCCTAAGGATGCTACACACAACATATCAAAATATTCCGACTGCTGGATCTGAAGAAGATTTTTAAAGAAAATTCCTCATTTCGAACTAAGTTACAACTCAAGCTCCCACAGTGAGCCCAAATATGGACCTAGGGATATGGCTTGAACAAACTTGAATCTCACCCCCCTAAAGATGCTGCATACCAAATATCAAAACATTCTGACTGCTGGATCTGAAAAAGAAGATTTATAAAGAAAATTCCTCATTTTGAACTAAGTTATAATTCGGGCTACCACAGTGAGCCCAAATATGAACCCAGGGACTTGGCTTGAACAAACTTGAATCTCACCCCCTAAGCATGCTGCATACCCAATATCAAAGGATTCTGCCTGCTGGATCTTGAGAAGAAGAGTTTTAAAGAAATTTGCCTGAAATGCACCATACTGAGCCCAAATATGAACCCAGGGGGCCGATTTGAACAAACTTGAATCAGATCCACCCCACAATGTTGCATACCAAATATCAAAAGATTCTGCCTGCTGGATCTGGAGAAGAAGATGTTTTTAAGAAATTTGCCTGAAATGCACTAAGTTCCAAATCGAGCTTCTATAATGACTTCAAATAGGAATCCAGGCGGCCGATTTGAACAAACTTAAATCAGATCCACCCCACAATGTTGCATACCAAATATCAAAAGATTCAGCCTGCTGGATCTGGAGAAGAAGATTTTTTAATAAATTTGCCTGAAATGCACTAAGTTCAAATTCAGGCTTCTATACTGATCCCAAATGTGGCCGATTTGAACAAACTTAAATCAGATCCACCCCACAATGTTGCATACTAAATATCAAAAGATTCTGCCTGCTGGATCTGGAGAAGAAGATTTTTTAAGAAACTTGCCTGAAATGCACTAAGTTCGAATTTGGGCTTCTATAGTGAACCCAAATATGAATCCAAGGGGCCAATTTGAACAAACTTGAATCAGATCCACCCCATAATGCTGTATACCAAATACCAAATGATTCTGCCCACTGGTTCTGGAGAAGAAGATTTTTTAATAATTTTTCTATAATTCATACGGTGCTATCAGAGGTATGCCCCATACAGAGCCCCCAAGGGACGTGGCCATTTCATTTGAACAATCCTGAATTGCCATATAGTAATGAACATCCACATGAAGTTTCGTGAAAATCGGACCAGTGGTTTCAGAGGAGAAGTCGTTTGAAAAATGTTCATGATGACAGACAGCGACGGACGACAGACGACGGCCGGCCGGTGATAAGTTAAGCTCCCTTCGGTGAGCTAAAAAAGCAAAGGAAGCTTCAAGGAGATTTGGGAACTCAAAAAAGATGCTGACTGGGCGAAGATCGAAGAAAAATTAAAACTAAAGCTTGCAACCGTACACAAGGGGGCCAGTGTCCAGAAGATGGCCGACGCCATAGTTGCTCTACTCCAAAGCATACCTCATGACCTATTAATGGAATAAGCTTGACGAGCTTGTCTCAATAAGGACTAATAAGCCATGGTTAGAAGCAAAAAATGAAAAAATGTGATGTTTCAGAAAAATAATTTGTACTGTTGGCTTCAACTTGTGTTAGGTAAAGGATTAAAGATGCAGTACAAAAAGCAATGTTGGGCTATAGGAGTCAATTTTCTCTTTTGCATGTAATAACTCCCCATCCTTCAACATGCATTTTGGGAATAATTGCCTAAGTGACATGTGTGTGTGTGTGTGTGTGTGTGTGTGTGTGTGTGTGTGTGTGTGTGTGTGTGTGTGTGTGTGTGTGTGTGTGTGTGCGTGGGTGCGTGCGTGTGTGCGTGCGTGCATGTGTGCGTGCATGCGTGCACACGCGCTTGCATTTTTCAAATGACACAATCATGTTTTAGAGGAATTTTGAATGTTGCAAGAGTGGATGGGGGACTACGTGAGTTTAAAAAAAGTTCTGCATGTAGTGACTGTAAACAGGTCAAAATGCATATTGGAGGAAAGAAAAAAAAAATGCCTAATTCGCGTGGGCTGGGCAGGGCAATAACTTCAACAATTTTCATTGGATAATTGTGGTCATCAAACTTGACCTAGAGACATGTACTGAAAAGAATTGAAATCCATTAAGTTTTGTTTAAGTTATGGCATACAGAAAGTTTGTACAGACGGACGGACGGACGGACTGACTGACAGATAGGAGAAACAGGTGACTACGAGTATCTGAGGGTAAATATAAACTTCACAGAAAGAGGCATCTACCAAAACTGCAGAAATAAATTGAATCTGAAGGGGAAGCAAATCCTTAACCAAATGAAACTTATATGGAGAAACAGTTTCAATAAGGTTTTCGTGGGGAAAACCATTTGGGAAATGGTGGGTCTGCCAAGTATAACATATGGTATGGAAGTAGTACACTTAAACCAGATGGCTGTCAAGAGTTTGGAAACCCTGCAGAATGTGATGCATAACAGGGTCGAGTAATGCCGCAGCACTAGAAGCAATCAGGGGTGAGCTTGGGTGGATGAGGATCAAGGACATGACAGACTTATCAAAACTTGGTTATCTTAATTATTTGGTAAATCTCCCCGACAGCCGATGGTGTACAGTGATGTTCCAGAGAATTTTCAACTGAAATATCAAGACAGGGTGGATGGTCCAAGTGAGGGAGCTAATAGAGAACTACTTACTGGAGATCTCGGACCTAGACATTGGGGCATACCAGGGTAAACAAGAGCTGGACTTTCGTCCGGTGCGTACCCCCACGTGGCGTGGTGTACCGCCTAGTGTGGGCATACCTATGACCAACAAATATCATTTATGAATATTCTCATATGGACTGACGGACGGATGCACAGATGGACGGATGCAATCCAGTATACCCCCCCCCCCCCTTCCATTTTCTTCGAAAGTTTTCAACAATTTCCAACAATTTCTAAGTCAAAAGGTATGGTAAATTGTTTGGTGTTTGGAAGTTTTTTGCAATGAGGCAGAAGCCTTTGTCATAGGCAAACTGCATGCCATATTTCACTGAAATCCAATAACCCCAATCCAGTATCCCCCCACCCTCCCTCCCATTTTCTTCGGAAGCAATTTCTAAGTCAAAAGGTATGGTAAATTGTTTGGTGTTTGGAAGTTTTATGCAATGAGGCAGAAGCCTTTGTCATAGGCAAACTGCATGCCATATTTCACCAAAATCCGATAACCTATACCTGAGATACAGGCTGAATAGACAAATAATGTCTATTTCCTACAATTTCTAAGTCAAAAAAGGGGGATAACTCTAAAAAAGGGGGATAACTCTAAAAAAAGGAGAAAGTGAGAAATATCGTTGAATCTTTTTTATAAAGCCTATACCATAAACAGTGTTCATGGCAAATTTCATTGCAATAGAACATTCGATACCCGAGATACAGGCTGAACAGACAAAATTTGGCTTGGACGGACACAATTTCTAAGTGAACAAGTAATAAAAAAAAAAATAATAAAAAAAAAATAACTAGTGTGGGCATACCTATGACCAACAAATATTATAAAAAATAATAATTTACTTAAGTTATGAATATTTTCGGATGGACTCACACACAGATGCACAGATGGACGTTCTAACAAATGACTACTTATGTGGCTATTTTATGGACATATTAGGTGGCTAACCTAAACACATGTCCAAGATAATAAAACAAGTTTTTTGGGGGAAAATTTTTGGGGGGTCAGCTAACCCTAACCCTACCCTAACCTGACCCTAACCCTACCCACCCCTAACCCTAAGCTAACCCTAATACTGACCCTAACCCTAGCCACATAACTCTAACACCCCTTCACTGACCCCGACCCCACCCCACTCCTAAACCCCACCCTGGAATGCCCTAACCCTACTCTACATTTATCCAACCACCACCCCCCCACCCCACCCCCCACAATAAGAAATTCTGTTACCTGGCTAGCCATGTAACAGACTTTAATCACTTAAGTGGGGGCGCAGTGGCTCAGTTGGTAGAGGTGCAGGCTGCAAGCCGTGAGGTCCTCGGTTCGAATCCCACCTGCGGCAACCGCGTTGTGTCCTTGGGCTAGACACTTCACCCCGATTGCCTACATGGGGGCACGATGACGCTGTGCATGTCTTCAACCACTCAAACCCTGCCTGTGCTGTGGTGCAGAGTTCAGAGTTACGATGTTGGAGAGCTGACAGCTGCTCGTCGTTGCTCGGTGGTTCTCTCCGGGTACTCCGGCTTCCTCCACCTGTAAAACTGTCGCGGTCACGATTAGCCATTGTGCATAAGTATGTGACCTTAAACACCAATAAATAAATAACTAAATATAAATAATCACTTAAGTATCCTGTTTTACTAACTCATAGCCACATAAGTAGTCATTTGTGTGTGCGGATGGATGGATGGATGAATGGACGCACGGACGCATGTAATCCAGTATACCCCCATTTTCTTCGAAAGTGGGGGTATAAAAATTTGTCAGAGAAAATGTCATGGAAGATGGTAACTATAATTGGCAAGAGGGGGTTAAATCAAAGATGATTTTGGGTGACCTGCGTGATAAAGAGAAGCCTGGTTTTGAAGAGTACCTTGACGGCACCTTTGGGGGGTCACTGTTGTTCAAGCTAAAGTCATGATTCCTGGAGCTGAGGGGAAAAATTAGGAAAAACAGTGAAAAGGAGTGCCAGATGTGTAATTTGGGCATGGTGGAGACCCTGGAACACTTTCTTCTAGAATGCCCAAACTACCAGTCTAAAAGAATAAGATTCACTGGGAGTATAATGGGGAAGTGGGACGAGAGAATGAAGGTTAGTGGTTAGTGAGAGACTCAAAGGAGAGGGTTAATATGCTAATCAGAGAGATTGGGAAGAATGGGGCAAGGGATGTCATCAAGCAGTTCATCCCAGAGTGTTGGGAGGAGAGAAGAAGTGTGGAAATAGGAAGGCAGTTGGGAGTAGAGGGGTAATCAAGGCCTTCTCACCCGAGAACCGTGACAAATCAGCGGCTGGCCAAAGTGTTATTATTATTATGTCCTCATGCTGATCTATCATCATACCAAAGGACATCAAAATCTGAGAACCGATGTTATAATACAAATTGTTTAGATGGATGGATGGATGGATGGATGGATGGATGGATGGATGGATGGGATGGATGGATGGATGGATGGATGGATGGATGGATGGATGGAATGGATGGATGGATGGATGGATGGATGGATGGATGGATGGATGGATGGATGGATGGATGGATGGATGATGGATGGGTGGATGGATGGATGGATGGATGGATGGATGGATGGATGGATGGATGGATGGATGGATGGATGGATGGATGGATGGATGGATGGATGGATGGATGGATGGATGGATGGATGGATGGATGGATGGATGGATCGATGGATGGATGGATCGATGGATGGGTTTTGGGTGGGTGGGCAAGTGGATTGGGTAGGTGGGCAGACAGGCTGGATGGATGGATGGATGGATGAAGACTTTGACACTATATACCCACCACCCTAAGGTCGGTGGCATAATAATAACAATAATAATAGTAATCATATAATAAAAATGTTTTGAGTCTAAAATCCATGTGGTACTCCTTGGCTTTACATTGTATTGTACAAGGTACAATGAGGATCACATCTACATCACTAAGCCAAATGCTTGTCCAAACAGATATGTCTTCAAGTGATGGTTTGTTCCTTTTTTGATGACTAGGCAAGGAAATCCGGAGGCTGGGGGCAGGAATTGAGAGAGCCCTATCACAAGCTGAAGTTAATTTTGTAATACTGCTCACTTTGGTTATCTCATGCCTGCAACATAGGATGAAATCAAGTTTAGCAATTTGTTTATACCTCTACAGACACTTTAGAGAACTTCCACCCCAGGCATGGATTCTGGGTCCTATTTTACCAGTTATTTATTTATTTATTTATTTATTGGTGTTTTCAGGTCACATATCTCTGCACAATGGCTAATCATGACCGCAACAGTTTTATGGGTGGAGGAAGCTGGAGTACCCGGAGAGAACCACCGAGCAACGGCGTGCAACTGTCAGCTCCCAACATACTGACTCCACACATGCAGGGTTAGCATTGGTTGAAGACAGGTGCACCATCAACGTGCAGTACGCCTTAGTACACAACGTCACCGTGTCCCAACGTGGGCAATGGGGGTGAATTATCTTGCCCAAGGACACAATGTGGTTCCTATTTTACCAGTAAAGCAGAACTTGTTTACTGCAGTAAACAAGCACTGCTCCACTTCTAAGGTTCCCATAGAGACTTTTTCAATATATGTGGATACAACTGCAACAAAACACTAATGTTAAGGAAAGCCATCACTTGTTATTATGCTGCCTAAATTACATGACTCTCACCCCAGGCATTGGTTATTGAACCTATTATATCTGTTTCCATTTTTTTGTTCGGTGTTTAAGGTTACAATCAGCATCTGTCACTATATTGTGATACAACACAAGTATAACATGAAGTCAAGCCAATCACTTATACCAATGCTGCCCACTTCAAAGGCCTCACACTGCAGGGAATGGCAACAGAGTTCTATTATATCAGTAAAACAGAACTTGTTTACCACAGTAAACAAGCACTGCTCTGTTTCCTGAATTCTCCCCAAGAGAAACAATAAAACATAATTGCTGACAAATAAGATGAAAAGGCAAGAATTACAAAAGTGGTATGCACATAAAGCAGTTGAAAGCTGTTGAAATTCTTTAATTTATATAGAATAAATGTATTGTCAGGAAAAATATAAAATTTATTCTACGAGTGGAATTAAGAATTAAACTTATGAGCCTCTGTGAAGTAAGTTTAATTCTTAATTCTACGACTAAAAAATCTAAATTTTATAGTAAATTTCCTTTCTTATTATACCTACCACAATTGTTTACTACAGGCTTGCACTACAGTGGAAGTCCCTAACTCGGATAAAATACTCTCTATTTTTGTCTTTCCCAAGCAAGTTGGGAAAGAAAAGTGGTGCAAAAGCACCAATAAAAATAAGCCAAAACTGGGTCGAGTGCAACCGGCGCAGACCCAGTACGGGACGCTCTCTCCCAAGTACAACTCCACGACTTCCGTTGCCAGTGCGCATATACCGTCTCTAAAGACTCATTCTTTTTGAATCCGAAACGTTAGAGTTATGTTATCAGCGGGGAGGAAAGATTCTTTACCCGTAAAGAAGACAGGAGGGCCTCCATGTAAACAATTGTGGTAGGTATAATAAGAAAGGAAATTTACTATAAAATTTAGATTTCTTATCAACCTACTCACAATTGTTTACTACAGGCTGAATAGACAAAAGGCTGGAGGGAATCGCATAACCAACCCCCACATAACCCTAGTGCACTGGAACCGTGAAGTAGAAGGAAGAGGTCCCGAGGCTTATCAACCATAATGTCGCAATAATTGGTAAAAGACAATGAAAAGAGACATATGAGCCTGTGTGACACACAGACAGAAAAAGGGCAGTAACAGCACAAGGCTGAAACTGACCTTCAAGAAGCCTAATGGCTATGGCAGACAACAGCCTGAGCAGAAGAAAGAGGACCCAGGGCAAAAAGGTCCTCCGACTGCTCCTGCAACTGGCGCAAATAAAAGGTGGAGAAAGTAGAAGCATTTCTCCAGTAGGCTGCCTGCATAACATCCGACAACTTGACGGAGTTAGAATAAGCCCAAGAGGTAGACAGTGCCCGCACCTCGTGGGCAGAAATACGATTGGTAATACAATCGCCAGTTGCTAAACGACTATAAGCCATACGAATAGCAAGACAAATCCATCGAGAAATGGATTGAGGAGAGATCTTCTGTCGACCCGGAATGAGAGACAGAAAAAAACGTTTTCTGCCCTTCCGTATGAAGCGTGTCCGATCAAGATAAATGCGAATAGCACGGACCGGACAGAGCAAAGGGCGAGTACCCTCAACAGAGGGAAGAGCCCTGATACAGATAGGAGGAGGAGTAGCATCTGGTAACTGATTCTTAGCCAAAAAGGAGCAATCAGTGGGAAAAGTAACACTGTTGGGAGAGCTCCTAAAAAAGGCCGGGTCAACCGGGAGGGCGTGAAGCTCAATAACCCGTCCGGCCGAAGCAAATGCCATCAGAAAAGCCATCTTATATGTGAGAAATTGCATATCCACCTGGGATAAAGGTTCGAACGGCGCCCCAACCCCCCCCCCCCTCCCCCCCAACCCCCAACCCCCCCCCCCCCCCCCAAGCAAAGCAGCACCCACGAAAGATTCCATCGTGGAGTAAGCTGCAAAGTCCGAGGCCTTTTCAAAGAAAAGTGCCGAACAAGCTTGGAGAGGTAAGGATTAGTGCCGATACGACGCTTCCCCACATAAGAAAAAGTCTCTGAAAGCATAGACCTGTAACCCTTGATGGTAACAGGCTGGAGACCCCGAGGATCAAACAGATATACCAGAAACTCCGCAATCTGTGAAATCGAAGGATTGGCATAATCAACAGAGTGATCAGCACACCATCGACAGAAGACCTTCCATTTAGCTGCATAAGCTAAACCAGTGGAGTGCCTCCTTGAAGAAGAAATGCACTCCACTGCTCGTCTCGAAAAACCTCTACGGAGGAGACAGGACCTGACAAAAGATATGCGTGAAGGCACAATGAAGTCGGGTCGACGTGAAACCTCCTCGGGCGACCTTGACAAAGAAGGTCGCGACGTAGTGGGAGACATGCCGGAACCGCCGCCATCAGCGAGCGGAGCTGATTGATCCACACCCGCTGAGGCGACAGGGGAGCGATCAGAATGATTCGACAACTGCAGGTTCGAATTTTGGCGAGAACCTGAGGAAGAATCGGAACCGGCGGGAAGGCGTAGCCGACTAGACCGTTCCAATCGAGTGACAGAGCGTCCACGGCAAAAGCCAGAGGATCTGGACACGGGGACACGAAAGTGTCCACCTGATGGTTCCAACGAGTCGCAAAGAGGTCGATGTGGGGACGTCCCCAGAGATCGCAAAGCGACTGGAACACTGCCCTGTGAAGCATCCACTCGGTGGAAATAACCCTGCCCTGTCGGGACAGGGAGTCGGCTAGGACGTTCAGACGACCGGGAATGTGACGAACAACCACTCCGGCGTGAACATCCTGAGCGAGCAGTAAAAGATCCCGAGCTAACTCGTACATCGGAAGCGAGTGCGTGCCGCCCTGGTTCCGAATGTAAGCAACCGCTGTCGAATTGTCGGATAGTAGAAGGACCTGGCGATTCGACAGGTGAGGGATCCACTGCCTGAAACTCAGAAGAAGAGTAAGAAGCTCCTTCTGGTTGATGTGTAGAGCTGCTTGATCCTGGTCCCACATCCCGTGTAGGGAAAGACCAAGAGGATCCAACGTCGCACCCCATCAGAGATCGCTGGCATCTGCCGTCAGAACGCGATCGGACGTGGGTAAGTCCAGCGGAACACCCTGCGTAATCCACTGAACATCTGTCCAGGGAAGAAGGTGAGGATACAGAGAGTCCGGAAACGGAAGCACCTGATCCAGAAAATCTACATTCGGTCTCCAACGACTGAGCAGAAAGTGTTGGAGAGGTCTGACACGCAGCCGACCTAGAGGAATGAGATCCGTCACCGAACCGCAGAGACCGATCAGCCGGAGAAAACTCCGAGCGGTCGCGGACCTGGACTGGGACAGAGTCAGAGCAAAAGCTGAGAGAATCACAGCCTTGGCCTGGGGAACAGCCACCAAATTGAATTTGGTTTGGAAAGACATCCCCAGATGACAAAACGACTGAGAAGGGACCAGGTCCGACTTCTCCTCGTTGACTCTGAATCCTAGCGACGTGAGCAAGCTCAACAGAGTGGAGACATCCGATTCCAGTAAGGCAGCATTGGAATGCCTCTGGAGGATATCGTCCAGATATGCCGAAGTAGTCACCCTGGAGTGTGTGCGATGGAACGCTATCACATGCGACATCAGTCTGGTGAATGCCCAAGGAGCCAGGTTGAGGCCGAAAGGCATGGCCTTGAACTGGTAAACTCGCCCCAGAAAAGCAAACCTGAGATACTTCCGTGACGCCCGATGCATCGGAACGTGGAAGTAAGCGTCTCGCAGGTCGATGCTGGCTGCGAAATCTCCCTGGTGAATTGATTGGCGGACCGACCTGAAAGTCTCCATGCTGAACTTGGGAGCAATGATAGACTGGTTCAGGATACTCAGATCGATAACCGGTCGGAGTCGGCCATCCTTCTTCGGCACCAAGAACAGGCGGGAATAGAAACCCACTGACTGAACGTTCTTGACGACCTCGATCGCCCCCTTTGCCAGGAGATTGGCAATCTCCGTGGACAAAAGTTCCCGACGTAAAACGTCTGAAGGAACTGTGGTTGGAAGAGGCACCCTTGACAGAGTGGGGTGCCGTCGGAAGGATATGCGCAGCCCGGACCGAACAACATCTAACACCCATGGATCGGATGTGATGGTGGTCCAATGGTCTGCGAACTCTGCTATCCTTCCTCCAACCTGGGACGAGTCGAGGTGAGGACCTTCATTTCGAGCCCCGACGAGGCCCGCGAGAGGAGAAACCACCTCCTCTGCTAAACGAAGAATCCTGAGACTTCCCTCGATTCTGCCGACCCCTACCTTTACCCCGTGAGTAAGAAGTAGAGGCGGTGGCAGAAGGACCAGCCTTTTGCTTCACAGAGGAAGCAGAAGGGTACTTGTTAGGCTTGGAACGGCCCTTGCCTCCCCGAGAAGGCTGATCAAGCTGACGAAACAGCAGCTGATCTTTGGAATGACGTAGGACGTCATCCCGGACCGTCGACACGGAACCATGGAAAAGTTGCGGACCTGCCAAAGAAGCAGATCGAAGAGTAGCACGCTGCTCCTCGGGAAGGGATCGTCCTGTGTCCAGCACAGCGTCCCTTCGAACTAATTCCAAATTGGCCGTGTTACAGGCATGCGTGTGAGTAAGGTGCATAAGCGCCTTGGACAGCACACGCAAAGGAGCCTGTACCTCGTCAAACTTATCTGGAGGCAGATAAGCAGCCAAAGCTGAGACGACGTGATCTGAGAGAGAAAGCATGCCAAGCATCTCTCTAGATAAGCCCAACGTGGACTCCAGAGTCGTCATTGGAATGACGGCAGACTTGGGCTTGGAAAGCCCGAGGGAAGTGGAGTCCTGATCCAGAACCGTCAAAGCCTGGCAGACTGACGGGTTGGCGGAATCGTAGGAACGATAACACACAGGAGGCAAAAAGGTGTCCACCCTGGTGAAGAACGAAGTCTTCAAAGCCTTGGAATTCAGCTTGGCATCCAATGCTGAAAAAGCCTCAACCACCTGTACCGACTGGCATGGTCGAAGGCGGGTTGCTCCATAGGCTGTTGGCGCGCGACCGATGATCGCGGCCAGGCTGACACTGTCGGCTGGTTAGCAGGTTTGAGCTCAGGCAGAAACCCAAACACAAAGTCAAGAGCCGCCTCCAAGTCCGAAGACTGCTGGCCCTCGACCTCAAGCATGTCGGACTCCTCCCCAGAGTCGGAAGACACATAGCCCATCGTGGGCAAACCAGCCGACGTCGGGACACCAGAGGAATCGGAAACCGGCCTGTTTCCAATCCCGGGAGGCGGCGCCATAGGAGGCGCCTGGAAACCTCCCATAGCCTCGCTGGAAGCAACAGGAAGGCTCTTAGAAAGAACCTGAGTGAGTAAGGAGAGGGCCTCCCTAAGCTCACTGCCTGTACCGACCGGTTCGACAGGGAAGTGAACCGGCAAAGTGGCTTCACCTCTGACCCTCTTAACCAGCGAAGGGTCACGATCCTCCAAAACACCCGACGCGGGACGACGGGCGGCAGCCGAAACATCTGAAGGCAGACGTGTATAGGGGTACGATGCACCCCGAGGATCAATATTGCGAGAACTCATGAGAGTCACCGCGGACCTCTGCGGGGCAGAAGGTCCAGGCTGCACAAAAGGCGTTGGTCCCCCAAAACTGGTCGTGTGACCAGAGTGAGTAGACGGAAACGCCACGGAGTTCATAGTGTTTCCACTACGAACATCCGAATCCAAAGACACAACTGTGGTGCTCGACGGCGAAGAGACCACAGCGATGGGCTCGACCGGCAGCCCCTTCCGACTTCGCCGAGTTGAAGTCAGGGAAGGCTGAGGCCGATATACCACGTTTACAGTATCGGACAGTCCTGCAGTCCCCTGCAGCAAAAAGCCGAGGCCAGCTGAAACAGATAACGAAGCAGACGGGCCAGCAGCAGTAGTAGATATGTCGAGAGTCGTTGAGGCTGGTGAAATAGTGGAGAGAGCACACCGGCTCGGCTCCGAAGGAGGAGTAACAACCCTAGTGACAGCCTCAGATGTCGACTGGAGGGGGACCGTAGTCCCAGAACCAGGCATCTCTACACCAGAACACTCAACGGCTCCCGCAGTATCCACCACAGGAAAAGACTGCACATCCCCCACGGAGGAGGAATAACTCTCACCAGACAAAGTCGGCTCGGGAGGCCCCGAACGACCACGTTCTCTTTTCCCGCGGGAGCGGGAGGCACGGCCACAAGAACGAACGACACGGTTTACTGACGCCCAGAAGGTGGAAGACCATGTTCCACAGACACCACACGGCCGCTCGGCCGAACACCCATTACAGGAGGAACAAGACGAATGTACATCGTCCACATGCTTTGGCAGCAGACATTGCCCACAGGGAACTGTCCTGGGCATGATAGAGGTGAGAGGAGCAGAGAAGGTGAGATGAGAAAACAGAACACCCCCAAAGAAGAGAGAAAGGTGACAGAAACAAAGACCCCAGAAGGTCGACCGGGAACCACCCAACAGGAAGACTACTCTCAAAAGAAAGAAGAAACACTGCAGGAGTGGTACCCCGCTGACACCTAACTCTTACACAATTAGAAAATTTTGCAAAAAAAGCATTAACAATAATTGTGAAAAAAAGTCCGAACCGTGTGGCACGCGAAATTCGCGCGCGATTCGAGAGAGAGCAAATAAATATACATTATGGACATATAATAGAAAAGAGAATATATAAAACACTGTTCCTGAGAATACAAAGGATACACTGTGGTATAATGAATCAGGAATCATCAAACATCGAGCTGGTGGAACACTGATAAGCGTGCAAAAACGTCTCGACACGAAGCGGATTTTAAAAAGAATGAGTCTTTAGAGACGGTATATGCGCACTGGCAATGGAAGTCGTGGAGTTGTACTTGGGAGAGAGCGTCCCGTACTGGGTCTGCGCCGGTTGCACTCGACCCAGTTTTGGCTTATTTTTATTGGTGCTTTTGCACCACTTTTCTTTCCCAACTTGCTTGGGAAAGACAAAAATAGAGAGTATTTTATCCAAGTTAGGGACTTCCACTGTAGTGCAAGCCTGTAGTAAACAATTGTGAGTAGGTTGATAAGAAATTTCTTGTATTTTTCCACGATACATTTATTTATTTATTTATTTATCCCAGAATACTGTTTAAAAACAGACTTAAGGTGGAAAACTAAATTTTATAATTCACTTTGGACAGAAAGTGATCAGTGAAGCTCAGGGACCAGCCTAGGAGGGAATTTTAGGGAGACTTCAAGTCTCCCTCCAGAAAAAATAGGGAGACTTCATAGATAAGTGGGGAAAATTAAGAATATTCATGTACCACCCCCCGCCGCCCTTTCATATTTTCAATTTATGGTCCTCCATTAACGTACAAATAATCCAGGTCCAGTTGTCTATGATGCATCTGTGCCAGGTTAAAAAATCACAATGTAATTATTGACTGAAAATCCCCCACTGCTACCATCTCCTTCATGACCCCTCACCTCTTCGTCGTGCCAATCCCCCATCACCCTCCTGTGGTTGCCTTTCAACAAAGTCTACTAAGCTAATAATTTCCTAAGTCTGAAAGTGTGAACAGGACCAGATGTAAGAAGGTTGCTTGGGAGGTACTTTGTTAGTTAATAAACAAAATACATTCTGGGGTCGAGTATTTTGTAAAAGAAATGTCATTCCGCATCATTTTTATGGAATTCCGGTGTCATTCCGCGTCATTTCATGTCATTCCGATGTTTAGGAGGACCCTCTTTCAAGATCGTCCACATGCACACTTGTGTCCTGTACAAAGCTTTTCTTGACATCACTAAAGCTTTTTTTCATGTGTTTCAATTCCATTCGTGTTTTTCTGGGAATAGACAGCTCAACAGTTAACAATCGTCAGCAAATCGAAATGAAAATAATGTGTTATAAAATACGTCCGTTGTGTATACATTTTCGGCATCCTAAGCGACGTAACCTACTTTCAAACTGGGTTGTTTGTTGAGTCGCGTAAGTCACCTATTTTCGTTTCGACACTTGAAGCTCCGACTGGAACGCAACAAAATAGAAATAAAAAAAATCCACCAAAAGCGACAATGGACAATTGCTTGTCGTGTGATTTCAAATAAATGGACGTTTATTTGACGAATTAAAATGCCCATTTATCACACTCGAGCACATTCGATTTTTGAAAATACTCGTTTTCATGTAATCCTCGCATCACTCAGTTCAGCCTTTTTCTCATTTTGGCCAATTTTTAGAGGGCGACTTGTAATCGCCCCGACTATTTTTCTAGGCGACTTTGGGCTTAGAAGGGCGACTTAATCGCCCTAGTCGCCCTCACGGCTGGTCCCTGGTGAAGCTCTCCTTGAGCTTCACTCAGGTGAGCTAAAAATATGGGCCACAAGCACTTTTCCACAAAGTCCACATATGAGCTTTCAGCACTGAACCAGTGCATGTTTTATGCAGGGCTATTATTAAAGAAAAGAAACATATTATTTGTTTATTGTTTGCGCAAATTGTATTTTCACGCAAATGCTGGCCATTCTCCACAGTAAGTTTAAGGATTATCTTTTGTTTTTCATATTGCCAACTTGTAAATGTGCTGTGACTTTTCCACTCAGTAAAATATTATGATACCTTCTAGTTCCCAAAGATATGACCCCCGCTGCCTGCTCATATCACACACACTTCAGATATCAAATTTGTGTCAAATTTTTTAATTTCAGATCTATCTTGTCAGTTAACTCTTTTTAGTGCACTGGAGTCTATGTTTGCATTCATGATTAACACTGTATTAAGGTGGCATGCCTACCATTTGCATTTGTGGCTGACACTGTGTTGAGTCAGAGTGTCATTCTTAACCCATTAACTAACACACAGGATATCAGAATTTACTATTTTAATTATTGTTTTTTTTCAAATTATTTCAACAAAAATTAAAATTTTATAGGAAATTTCCTTTCTTATTATACCTACCACAATTGTTTACAACAGGCTTGCACTACAGTGAAAGTCCCTAACTCGAAAATATACTCTCTATTTTTGGTTCTTTCCCAAGGAATTTGGGAAAGAAAAGGTGGTGCAAAAGCACCAAGAAAAGTGTGACCGGCACCCAGTAGGGGAGACTCTTCCCTGTACCAATCCACAGTTTCTGGTACCATTGCGCAGACGTATAACCAACGTGTTATTCTATTTGAATCTGCCAACATTGGAGTTGTGTGATCTGCAGGGAGGAAGGATTCTTACCCAAATAAGAAGTTGGGAGGGCCTCCGGGTAAACAATTGTGGTAGGTATAATAAGAAAGGAAATTTACTATAACATTAAAATTTCTTATCAACCTACTAAATTGTTCACAACAGGCTAAATAGATAATAGGAGGCATGAATCACATAGCCAATCCCCTACATAACCCAACTGCGCTGGAACTGAGCACAGAAGAGTTCCCAAGGCCTATAGAGACATCACATCACAAACACTGATACAGAAGAATGAGAGATGAGGCGCATGGCAATGTGTGACACACAGACAGAAGGACAGTAACAATACCCCAAGGATTGAACTGGTCCTGAAAGAAACGTTAATGGCGAGGGTTGATAACAGCCTGAGCAGATGAAAAGAGGTCCTAGAGAAAAAAGGTCATCAGATTGCTCCTGCAACTGATGCAGATAGGAGGAGAAGGTAGAAGCACTTCTCCATGAGACTGTCTACATAACATTCTGACAACTTGATGGAGTTAGCATGACACCAGGAGTTAGACAATGCACGCACCTCATGGGTAGAAATGCAATTGGTAATACAATCGTCCCTCGCTAAACGAGTATATGATGTTCTAATAGCAAATCAAATCCATCTAGAGAAGGATTGAGGAGAGATCTTCTGTCGACTGGGAATCAGGGACAGAAAGAATTGCTTTCTGCCTTTCCTAATAAACTGTGTTCAGTTAAGGTAAATTTGAATGGCATGAGCCGGATAGAGCAAAGGACGACTACATTAACCGAAAGAAAAGCCCTGATACAGACAGGAGGGGGAGATGTTTCTATTATCTGGCTAAAAAGGAGCAAGGAGCAATCAGTGGTAAAAGTAACACTGTTGTCAGAACACCTGAAAAAAGCCGGGTTGACGAGAGGGTATGTGGCACGCTATATAAGCTTACTCTCCTGACTGAGGTAAAAGCCATCAGAAAAGTTGTCTGGTATGTGAGAAAATGCATATCCACCTGGAATAATGGTTCGACCGCCACCCCCTAAGAAGATTCCAACTTGGGATCAGCCGCAAAACTTCAAAGAAAAGTGCCGAATGAGCTTGGAGAGGTACGGATTGGTGCCGATCTGATGCTTTCCCCCATACTTGATGGTAACAGGCTGGAGACCCCTAGAATCAAACAGAGAGACCAGAAAATCAGCAATCTGACCAATCAAAGGATTGGCATAATCAAATGAGTGATCAGCACACCAATGACAGAAGACTTCCACTTAGCTGCAAAGGCTAAACCAATGGAGTGGCTCCTTGAAGACGAAATGCACTCCACTGCCCATGTCGAAAAACCTCTACGAAGGAGTCAGGATCGGAAAAAGGATATGTGTGAAGGCAAAATGTTGTTGGGTCAACGTGAAACCTCCTCGGCCAACCCTGACAGAGAAGGTTGCGACGTGGAGGGAGTCGTCCGGAATCGCCACCAACAGAGCTCAGAGCTGATTGATCCACACCCGCTGAGGCGATAGAGGAGCGATCAGAATGATTCAACAACTACAGGTTCATATCTTGGCTAGAACCTGAGGCAGAACTGAAACCAGCGGGAAGGCGTAGCCTACTAGACCATTCCAATTCGAGTGACAGAGTGTCCACGGCGAAAGCCAGAGGATCTGGACACAGGGAAACGGAAGTGTTCACCTGATAGTTCAAAGGGTGGTGAACAGATCGATGTGGGGACAACCCCAGAGATTGTAAAGCAACTGGAACACTGCTCTGTGATGCATCCACTGGGGAAATGACCCTTCTCCGTTGGGACAGGGAGTCGGCTAGGATATTCAGACGACCTGGAATGTGGCGAACCACCACACCAGAGTTGATATCCCATGCGAGCAGTAGAAGATCCTGAGTCAATTCGTACATGGGAATCCAGTGCGTGTTGCCCTGGTTTCAAATGTAAGCTACCACTGTCAAATTGTCAGACAAGAGGTAGACCTGGCGATTTTGAAAGGTGGGGGATCCACTGCTGGAAGCTCAGAAGAGCAAGAAGATCCTTCTGGTTGATGTGAAGAGCTGCCTGATCCTCGTCCCAAACACTGTGAATGGAAAGACCTAGAGGATCCAATGCTATGCCCCATTCAAGATAGCTGGCAGTGAGAACACGATCGGACATGGGCAAATCCAATGGAATTCCCTGCGTAATCCACTGAACATCTAACACCCAAGGATTGGATGTGTCCAACAGGCTGCAATCTCTGATATCCTTCCTCCAGCCTGGGGCAAATCGAGGTGAGGACCTTCATTTCGAGCCCTGGTGGGGCTGCGAGAGGAGAAACCACCTCTTCTACTTGTAGAAGGATCCCGAGACCACCCGCTGTTCTGCAACTGCCTACCCATACCATTAACGTGTGAGTAAGAGGAATTAGCAGAGGCAAGAGGATCAGCCCTTCGCATTGCAGCGGATGAATCAGAAGGGCATTTATTATGCTTGGAATGGCCACAACCTCCAACAGAAGTCAGGGAAGGTTGAGGCCGATATCCCACGTCCAAAGGAGCAGAAACCCCTGCTGAACCCTGCAGGGGAAGATGAGGCCGGCTGAAACAGAGACCGAAGACGTCACTAACAGTGCAGCAGCAGGAGTGGATACATGGGTAGCTGTTGACACTGGCAGAAAAGATATCAGCTCCAAAGGAGGAGTCATAACCCTTGTGACAGCCTCAGATGTCAACTAAAGGGGGACAACAGTCCCGGAACCAGACATCACTTCGTCTGAAACGGAAAAGACTGCAAATCCACCACAGAGGGGGTAGAACTCTCTCCAGACAGGGTCAATTTGGGAGGCACCATCTGCCTGTGTTCCCCTTTCCCGTGTGTGCGGGAGGAACGGCCATGTGCATGAACTATACGATTTACTGAAGCCCAAAAGGTGGAAGACCAAAAACCACACAGCCCACAGGGTCTTTCAGCAGAACACCCATTGCAATTGGAGCATAAAGCATGGGAGTCTTCAAAATGCTTCGGCAAAAAACATTGCTCGCAAGGTACCGCCCTAAGCATATCTGGTGAGAGAAATGTAGATAGGAATGCGATCCTAAAGAAAAAATAAATCAGGACACCCATAGCTATCAGAGGAAGGTGGCAGGAAACTAAGGCCCCACAGGAACACAAGAGTTCCAGAACAGCTAAAAGGGATAAAACTTGCAGAAATTTGACCCTCAGCAGAGGGGAGAAATACTGCCACATCTCCCTGCTGACACCTAACTCCAATAAAAGCAATATCCAAAGGGTTAGCATTAATAAATAAGAGTCCAAACAGCACAGTTCGCAAAAATTGTGCACGGAATCGGTACAGAGAGAAATATATATATCATGAAAAATACAGTGAATAATCGAGAGAATATACAAAAACATAACCCTGAATGTCTGGATGGTGAAGCAACAGCTTCATATCGAGTCAATATGTGTCACCCATGAGAGCAAAACGAGACGCATCTTCCCAAGATTTCGGAAAAAAGAATGGCACGTTGGTTATGCATCTGCACATAGGTACCAGAAGCCATGGATTGGTACAGAGAAGAGTGTCCCCTGCTGGATGTGTGTCAGTCACACTCAGCCTAGTTTTCGGCTCATTTTTTCTTGGTGCTTTTGCACCACTTTTTCTTTCCCAAATTACTTGGGAAAGAATCAAAAATAGAGAGAAAAAATCCGAGTTAGGGACTTCCACTGTAATGCAAGCCTATTGTAAACAATTGTGAGCTGGTTGATAAGAAACAATATCATGTGACCCCTCACTGGAACAAGCTCAATGAGCTAGTTCCAACAAGGGGTCACAGGATATGGTTTTGTTGAAAGTTTTTGCAAAACAATATTTTTGTTATTCCTAGCATGTTAAGCATACACTCAATGTTCATATTCCAAACAACAATTCTGACAATCAATTATGTTAATTAATTTTGCATCAATGAACCAACTGGTTTCTTATTCAATAAAGATGAGAACAATAAACTGTTTATGCACAATTTTTAAATTTACAAGTCTGGTTTGTACAAGGAGATCTTGAAGTTATCAAATTACAAACACTTCCGGCCCTGACGATATTCCAACAGATCTGCTACGGAATTATTCATCAACTGGCAGGGCAGAATTTCCTAACCAACTTCCAGTGTAGATTGTGGTATCGTCTTAGAAATTAAAGGTTTACATAATGCCAGACGGTAATTATTGGGATTAAATTATTATATGTCTAGCACCTGATTACAAGTGATTACCATACTATTTGAAACTTTTTTCTGTATACCACTGGGAATCTTCAACATATTGTATGCTATCATTGACAGTAAACTGGCAATGTCATGGACAGATCTAGAGAATAATTAATCTGTCTGTGTCTTCTGGAAATGTCCAAGAAACAATTTAAATAAATAAAGAGGGATGTAATACCTGGGTTGTTTTCTGATGCATTCTTGGTAACCAGCAAGACATTCCCAAGATTAAAATACCTCTGTTGGGATTAATCGGCTGAACATTAAATAACACACCCTTAACTGATAGAGTGCTAAATTACTTTTCAAAAGATATTGCTCATAAATAATTGTTTTGTTGCAATTTAAAAGGCACTCTCCAATAAATAGCAACAAAACAATATTATATTAATATTTTTCTTCCATTGCTGTGCCAACAACAAATTAGTTCAAACAGTGTAAGGCCTCTAGAGTGGCTTTCAGCATGTTTCATTGGAGCCCTGATAGTGGCTTCTAGCACTCAACCAGTTAAGCAATGGTGCACACAGGCATGAAAACAATCAGTCTGACATTTGCAGAATGAGGTCACCAGAGGGTGAATTTGATGATGCTATCCCATACAGTGGGACAATTTATCCTCTGGGTACCTCTTTCTGTTTAGTTTTGAGACCCTGATTCAGATTGAGGTTCACAGAGGGTAAATTTAGTGATGCTACTCTGCTGTGCAGGGTAGCATCACTAAATTCACCCTCTGAGGATCTCATTTTGCAGATGACAGTCAGCTTGTATTCTGGCTTGGGTGCACACCCATCAAATTTCATACCTCAAGGACAGACAGTGTATGAAATATAACCCAGATGGGAATAAAGAATGAGAAGTAGGTTTTTGTGACTTGGGATTGTGGTACACCTTTCAGCATTTTAATGCCAAGATGCATGCATCTAGCATGTTTCATGGCCTCTGTCAATTTTTCTGAAATATGGCATGAAAAGAAACTTTGTGCTGAGTGTAGTCTAGCAAAATCGAACTTGACCTTTAAAGGGCTGATTCCAAATTTTCACATTTTACTGCAAAAGAACAGGTGCTCCAACATACAATCTCTGGTTGATCACACAAGTTTCATTCTTAGAACCTAGGCAGTTGTTTCTAAGCTATATAGGCAGCCAAGACTTACCTAGAAGCATCTGCACAGACACAAGACAAAGACTGTCCAGGCCCTTATGGGTTAACTCTTAATCTGCTAAGTATTTTCCAAAATATTTTTTATCACATCTATTCATGGCTGCTATGAAGCTGCCATGAGTAGATTTGATGGAAAATTCATGAAAATCTTACTTGAGAAGTCATTGGTCAAAAAGTTTCTTCAATGTACAAGCAAAAATTCTGGGTAAAAGTGCTCCAATTATACTTGTTATAGTTACAAGAGATTTGCTGCCCAGGGTAGGAATGCTCCAGCAGCAAATAAGGAGGTGACCTGTATTCTGTGTTGGGTAAAAGATTAAGTCTTTGCATGCTGCTGGCAGATATTTCTGCCCAGGACAGGATTTCTCTTGCCACTGAAATAAGTATAATTTTGGCACATTCAATCAAATTTCACTCCAGTGAACTGAATGGATTTTTTCACCAATGATTTATGGGGATAAATTTAGACTAGAGGCTCTACAAAGCCTGTAATCACTCACCTGGAAATACATATAAAAAATGTGATTTCCCAAAGGCTTTCCATGGTAACTATGAGCTGCAATTGTGGCCATGTTTTGCAAGATTACATCAACATTACATGAGGATCATTGATAGAAGGTGTCCCAGTCTTCAATCACGTGAAGTTTCAAAACATTTGAATCCATCAAACAGAATAATAGAATGTCTCTGGGGGCCATATTTTCCAGCCAACGGGAACAAAAAGAGAATCGTTTGTAGAGGGCCTCCTATAGACCATTCTTGCCAACTTTTTGGTTCATGTCAGCTCAATAGTTCCAGAGAGAAGATGAAAATGTGATTTCCTATAGTTTTTTTCTATAGTAACCGTAAACTGCAATTGTGGCCATGTTTGCAATACGATCAACATTAAAATGAGGAACGTTGGTGGAGGGTGTCCCAGTTATCAACCATGCAAAGTTTCAAAACAGTTGGCCCTGTGGTTTCAGAGAAGAAGAGTTTTCAAAATTGACCAATCAGAATCAAAGAATGCTTCTGGTGGCCACGTTTTTTCACCCAACAGGAATAAAATGAGTAACAGTTGTAGAGAACCTCTCATAGACAATGCCTGCCAAGGCTGGTTCATATTGGCTCAGTACTTTCAGTGAAGATGATGAAAATGTGATTTCCTATAGGGTTTCTATAGTAACTATAAGCCACAATTGCAGCCATAATTGCAAGACGATGAAGATTAAAATGAGGATCATTAATAGAGGGGGGTTACAGTCATCAGTCACACTAAGTTTTCAAACCATTTGGCCTTGTAGTTTCAAAGAAGATTTTCTTGAAAATCCACACATTTAAAAATCAGTAACAGAAGGTTAAATATTTTTGAAAAATTACAACTTTTTCAGACAGTATTCTCTTTTCAAAATAGCTTTGGATAGGTAAAAGGGTTACAGGAAACACATTACTCCAATTTTTGTCAAATCTTAAAAAGATATACAATAATTACTGTCATTTAAGCTGACATGATTGCAAGAATGTTAGCAAAATCTTCTGTTTTCTCCAAACACCTGTCAACAACCAAGGTTATCTGATAAGTAACATGAGTAATGAGAATATATCAGCATCCATGCACAGTTCCAATAGTTTACAGTTAAGGCAAAATAAGTTGTAGGATAATCCTATAAACTGTGTATCTTTTTCTCATCCTACACTGATAAGACCAGAAGCTGACATCATTTTCTGGAAAGCTCTCACTGATAGCTTTCCAGAAAATGTTAGATTCTGATCTTGTCAGGGCAGGAGCAGCAGTTTACTTAGTTTATTGCAGTTATGCTACAGCTTATTTTGACTTGTACTGTATACACAATATTTTGGGGTTTTTTTTCCCAGTTCTCAGTGGAGAAAACTAGAACCAACCCTTACCAGATTCTCAAAAAACAAGTATTTTTGCTGACAGTACCGATTTTCATGCAGACAGGAGAGGTATTGGGTTAAGCATTAGAATATAGCCTCTGGTGGCCACATATTTCCATTCTCTCATAGACCATTCCTGCGAAGTTTGGCTCATGTCGGCTCAGTAGTTTCAGAGAAGAAGATGAAAATGTGATTTCCCATAGGGTTTCTATAGTAACTATAAGCCGCAATTGTGGCCATGTTTACATCCCGATCAACATTACATGAGGATCGTTGGTAGAGAGGGTCCCAGTCATCACTTATGTGAAGTATCAAAACATTTGGCCTGACAGTTTCAGAGGAGAAGATTTTTGAAAATCTACCAATCAGAATCAAAGAATGCCTCTGGCGGCCATGTTTTTCAACCCATGAAACAAAATGAGGATTGTTTGTAGAGGACCTCCCATAGATTATCCCTGCCAGGTTTGTTTTCACGTCGACTTGGTTTTTCCAGAGAAGAAGAGGAAAATGTGATTTCCCATAGGGTTTCTGTAGTAACTATAAGCTGCAAATGTGGCCATGTTTACAACCCGATCAACATTAAATGAGGATCGTTGGTAGAGAGGTTCCCAGTCATCACTTATGTGAAGTATCAAAACATTTGGCCTGGCATTTTGAGAGGAGAAGATTTTTGAAAATCCACCTATCAGCATCAAAGAATGCCTCTAGTGGCCATGTTTTTCAACCCACGGGAACAAAATGAAGATCGTTTGTAGAGGACCTCCCACAGACCATCCCTACCAGGTTTGGTTCATGTCGGCTCAGTAGTTCTGGAGAAAAAGATGAAAATGTGATTTCACATTGAGTTTCTATAGTAACTATAAGCCGCAATTGTGGCCATGTTTGCAACCCAATCAACATTAAATGAGGATCGTTGGTAGAGGGGGTCCCAGTCATCATTTATGTGAAGTATCAAAACATTTTGCCTGGCAGTTTCAGAGGAGAAGATTTTTGAAAATCTACCAATCAGAATCAAAGAATGCCTCTGGTGGCCATGTTTTTCAACCCACGGGAACAAAATGAGGATTGTTTGTAGAGGACCTCCCATAGACTATCCCTGCTAGGTTTGTTTTCACATCGGCTTGGTTTTTCCAGAGAAGAAGAAGAAAATGTGATTTCCCATAGGGTTTCTATAGTAAATATAAGCCGCAATTGTGGCCATGTTTACAATCTGACCAACATTAAATGAGGATCGTTGGTAGAGGGGGTCCCAGTCATCATTTATATGAAGTTTCGAAACACTTGGAGTGGCAGTTTCAGAGGAGATTTTTGAAAAAACACCAACCAGAATCAAAGAATGCCTCTGGAAGCCATGTTTTTCATCCGACGGGAACAAAATGAGAATCGTTTGTAGAGGACCTCCCATAGACCATTCCTGCCAAGTTTGGTTCACACCGGCTCAGCAGTTACAGAGAAGAAGATCAAAATGTGAAAAGTTTACAGACGACGGACGACAGACAACTGATAATGGACGACGGACAACGGATGACAACCAATGGACGACGATGGACGCCAAGTGATGAGAAAAGCTCACATGGCCTTTTAGGCCAGGTGAGCTAATAAAGGTTTCATCAAATCTGGTCATGGCTGCTGTAAAGCAGCAATGACTAGATCTGGTTTAAAAATATCTTGAAATAACTCAGCGGGTTAAGAGTTAATGAACAGTGGCAATTTTATCCAGTTTTTGTTGTTCTGTTATAATGATCAGAGCAGTCATAGTTTGATGTTCACCCAGTGACTGTTTTGGTCCTCAGTACCAATAAAATCTACATCATACGGTTTCTTTGACAAACATCCATTTTTGGCCTGTACATTTTTGAAAATGGACCAAAAACATTTCCAGTTAATGTTTTATTTTTATTTTTGATTGGTGAGATTATTGATAATATATATCTGCTCAGATTCCTTAAGTGCTTTTTCATACTGTGATCCAGTGAACATATTATCACTTGTGTTTTGATGCTGATCATTTAGCAATCATATTAGATTTTGCACTGGACATTAAAAAAGAGTGTGCCACAAGGTTTTTAATATTACATGCTTGTTTCAGGGCCAAATAGTTTCTCTAATTTATTTATTGGAGTTTAAGGTCATTGTGATTGCAACATGGATATAAAGTCAAGTCCAGCCAATCATTTATACCCATGTTGCCCATTTTTGAGGGCTTCCACCCAAGGTACTGGTTACTGGGTCATATTTTACCAGTAAAACTCAGCTTGTTTACCACAGTAAACAAGCACTGCTTCTCTTGGGGAGACTTTCTCTAATCATGCACATGCATTCTTTATGTGTTCATTTGGGAGCACACTGGCTCAGTTGATATGGCACTGGACTTCAAATCAAAAGGTTCACGGTTCGATCCCTTCATGGAGTAACTGCATTGTGTCCTTGGGCAAGGCACATAATGCCGATTGAACCATGGTGGTGCTGTGCACTGTGGCACACGGCATGTCGATGATGCACTGGTCTTCAATCAATGCTGACCTTGCTTGTGTGGTGTTGATATGTTTGGGAGTCTGACAGTTGCTCACCATTGATCAGTGGTTCTCTCTGGGGACTCTGGTTTCCTCCACCCATAAAACTGTCCAACACAAGGTGCTCCTGGCTGTCAAAAGTTTTGTTAAAACAAGAAAAAAAATCTGTTCATTAAACATTTTCACATCAAATTACATCTCATCAATTTCTCTCATTCCATATTTTATATAATTTTTAGCGCTGATATTCTTCAGCAACCTTCTTGTGTTTTGTGAATAATGTATGTTTGTTTCTAAGATTTCTTTTTACTTCTTTCCAGTGGAACAATGAGAGATTTGTTAGCACACTCTCTACTGAGAAGCTAGCCATGAACCAAAGCAAACTGTAAATGGTTTTGAAGATTCTTGAGTGTTTTACCAAAAAGACACTTAGGTCATTTTGCAATAACTCGGAGGTATCTGGCCACTCAACAATGAAACTGTTAACAAATTTGTAACTTTCAAAGAAAGTGAGAAATCTGTTTACCGCTATCTTTTGGGTACCTTTCATACATCAAACAGTAAACAATTTTGTAGATTTTCTCTTTTCAGTTCCCTACTGCTTTTCAATGAGGACAGTTAACAATTTTGGGGATGGTGGATTGCAATTAAATATAAATAAGGACACACAAAGTAGATCTTCTGTTTCTCAGACCATTTTTTGTAAAATTGCATGTGGGCAGGCTGTTTTTCATTTTATTTTTGTAATTATTTCTTTACTATCAAAAGTTCATGTTCTTGGTTTGTTTTGTGTTTTAGGTCTCATAATCTACAGAATAGCATGGGTGGTGGTGCATTTCATCCCTTGAGTGCAACAAGGCGTTCACCTATCAAAATAAAACGTTTTCGACAAACATTGAGAAGGTCGAGGTGCTCAATGAATACTTTAGTTCTATATCTACTATTGACAACTCCAACGCTTCCCTCCCACAACCTTGTCCTCCACTTGCCGTAATAATGGATAGTATAACACTGCACTATAGCGAGGTATACGAAGCATTAAAATCATTAAATATATCTAAAGCATTCGGCCCTGACCTTATTAGTCCCCGTCTACTGAAAGAATATAAACATTCCTTGTGTGAACCACTTTTAATCCTTTTTAATATTTTACTTAACAACTGTTACTTTCCTCATGCATGGAAAAAGGCCAACGTTTCGCCTGTCTTAAAAAAGAACCCATCCAATTTAGTAACCAATTATCGCCCAATATCCTTGATTAGCTGCGTAGGCAAGTGTTTGAAAAATGTATTTTCAAGTGTCTATGGAAGTTTCTAGGTGATAATAACATCCTTAGCCCATTCCAATCAGGTTTTACACCAGGTGACTCAACTGCCCTCCAGTTAACTGATATATATGATGAATTTTGTCATGCTCTTGACGAAGGCAAAGAGGTAAGGGTGGTTTTCTGTGACATCAGCAAAGCGTTTGATAAAGTATGGCATGTCGGCTTGATCCCTAAACTGGAGAAAATCGGAATTCAGGGTGAATTACTTGATCTTTTGAAATCATATCTTTCAAATAGATCACAATGTGTAGTCATAGGAAACAAAGCCTCATTTTGGAGAACTGTCCGCTTCTATTCCTCGTTTATATTAATGATATAACGGAAAATCTGATCAGCAATATACATCTGTTTGCAGATGGCACATCTCTATATTGGATAGTGGAAAACCCTGTACAAACGGATGATTTAATGAACCATGACTTGGCTACAATAGAAAACTGGGCTAGGCTGTGGTTGGTCGAATTTAATCCACAAAAAACAGAATGTATGCTTATATCCTGGAAAACAATGCGTCCAACACATCCTCCATTATTTTTTTCTAATTCGCAAATATCTGAAGTCAATAGTCACGAACACTTGGGATTGTTCTTAACACCAACTGTACATGGACTAATCATATTGAACAAATTTGCTCTAAAGCTTGGTCCCGTATAGACCTGATGAGAATCCATAAATTTGAACTTGATCGAAGCATGTTGGAAAAGATTTATTTTGCCTTTATCAGACCCTTATTGGAATATGCGGATTCAGTTTGGGATAACTGTAATCAAAATGATATTGCAAATGTAGAGAAAATCCAAGTAGCTGCAGCCAGGATTGTTACTGGAGCAACTATTAGTGCCAGAAAAGAATTATTATACGCTGAGACCTGTTAGGATACCCTGCATAGTAGGCGCTGTAACCAAAAGCTGATCCAGTTTTTTAAGATGTACCACCATCTAACTCCTCCTTTTGACGCACAATCTCCGCTCTTGTGGGAATCACAGAATCCCTTTCTGCCAAACACAGTTATATCAATCATCCTTCATTCCTGAGGTCACCAAACTTTGGAACGAAAATCCATTACAAGTTAGAGAGAACAAATCATATAGAAATTTCAAAAATTTCTTAAACCACAATGGACGCCGTCCTCCATCCTTTTTCAATGGTGCTAACTGTCGTGCAGCACAAATATATCACTGTAGATTAAGGTTAAAATGCAGCAACCTCAACCACCACTTGTATGCCAACCATATATCGCTGTCACCGAACTGTCACTGTGATGAAATTGAGTCGACAGAGCATTTTTTGCCTTTTTGTCCGCTTCACCTCAATGTCCGTAACCGCACAATTAGCTTACTACCATTTGGTGTTAAAGTATCCACTCTATTTATGGATCTGAACAGCTAAGTAATGAGGAAAATCTTTCCGTCTTTTTAGCAGTTCAAGAATATATTCTGGCAACTAAGCATTTCTAGCAAAATATTATAAGGATGTTAGCCATTGTGTGGAAGTATATGACCTCAAACACCAAAAAATAGACAAATAAATAAATAAATTAAAAGGATGTGTTGTGACATCTACAACACAAATGCATGGTTTATGTTAGCAGAAGCCACGTTGGATTGATTTGTTCCCAGGTTGGCTCCCTCTTTCCCTTATCCCCTTTCTTCTACCTTCCACTCCTCTCTTATTTTCCACTTGTTTAGTAGTTCTTACCTTTCCAAATGTCAACTAGATCCCGATATTCAGCTTGTAACTTTAGGAAATTCGGAAGACGACCTTAATAAGCATAATGCTTACTGTCGCATCCCGTCCCTAAAAAATTTACGCTATGCGACATGTTACTGACAATTACTTAATTTTATGCCTTCATTTTGTTGTATATTATGACGTACGTATGTATGTTAAAGTTATATTTCTAATAAATAGTGTTTAAATTAAGAAGGCTTTGCACTCAAAGTAAAGCATTGCAAAGCGTTCTTGCACTCAAGGGACAAATTTATCAATTTTATTAACTTGGGTAAAGTATCAGACATAAACCATTTAATTTGTATTTTTTTAAGTTTGCATTGGTTATAAAAAAGAGAGCATGCGGCAGCCAAAAGGACCATGCAGAAGGGCCTGAGAAACAGATTTTTTACTTTTTTAGGCTCTATGACAACATTCTCTTTTTCTGAAAAGCTGAGGTACCTTTTGGCAGGAGCATTATCAAATTTCAAGATGCAGATTTTCCCAATAATGCAACTAGGAATTTAACCAATGTGTAGATGTATAAAGCTGCATTACTCTTACTATTGGGTAGCACACACTATAGAAAGTACATACAGGTTTTGATTCATTTATTGAAGTTCAGAAATATTTTAAATTCACGATGTTTAACCATGAGAGGCGAAGAATAGTTTATGTTTGTCAAATTCAGCCCATCACTTTCTCTTCCCTCATACCAAAGGAGTTTTTTGCTTTATATAAGGTTTCTAATATCATGGAGATGTGTTAAATGTATATGCAGACCTGACAATAATCTTGACTTATTAATGTATTCATAAGCTCTCTTTCAGTTTTCACAATGACACAGTATAAAAGTTAACAAATCAACAACTCTGAACAAATCTCACGACACATCAGTGATGGCACTTGAAAATGTTTAACAGGAGGGTAAGTAGGGAACAGGTTCCCCATGAAGGTGGGTAAGTCTGCAAATGACCTTTTAGGATCATACCATTATGTTCAGATGTCACAGATATCTGTGCAAGCTTCTAAGGCAAAAGCAATCATAAGAGGTTGTTTGAGGACTCCATTCACCAGCCCATGGGCTAACTTGGATCCCTGTTGTACTTCAGAATGCAAAAAACATGACCCAGTTTTTGGAGATTAGGTACATGAACGTACAAAGCTCAAAATAATTATCTGCTTTTGAGCTTGTAAACCGTTGCTGATTATGTTTATATGCCCATGCGTGTGCGTGCGTGCGTGCGTGCGTGCGTGCGTGCGTGCGTGCGTGCGTGCGTGCGTGCATGTGTGTACATGTGCATGTGTTGTGTGTGTGCATGCATGCATGCATGAGTGTGTGTGTGCATGCATGCATGCATGTATGCATGCATGCATACATGCATGTGTGCTTGCATGTATGCTTGCATGCATGTGTGTGTGTGTGTATGAGGGTGGGTAGCTGTGTGTGGTGGAAGGGGAGAAATTCCTCCCTCCCAGGCACCACTGCTCCAGATAAATTTTTATAAACTTATCTGCCACTGAAAACTATTGGAGAAGACGTAACAATGAGGCTTTAGACTAAGGATCAAAGAACATAACACTTTTAAAAAAATGCTAGCCAGTGACATGGTAACTTTGGTCAAAATTCATTGAGAACTGTAGAGATGTCAAAACAAGTTTTTAGTATTAGGGGTCATACCCCTGAAACAAGAAAATGTCTGCAAAACTGTTGGATGCTCTTCGAATATGAGTCCAAAGGAGAAGGAGGGAGGATAGCGATAGTCAGAAGTACAATGGAGAGAGAACTTCTATCAAACAAGTGCATCTGGCTAAATTTCAATGAAAACAGATCATGGACAAGCCTGAAGTTAAGTTCTGTTCCTGAGTCTGTCATAACAGGAACAAGGTCACAATGCACCTTTGAGTTATGAGGAAGCCTTGTGAAATATGAACAAGATCTGTTCATTGAATAATTTTTTATGGACTTGACAAAGTTAGAAGGGATGAATGACCTGTGAGCATGAAAAGGCATTGTGTGAAGTATGAACAAAATCTGTCCTTGGAGTTTATGCACAGGACAAACTTTTAACACATGAACAGTCCAAAACCTTCACTTCAATTTATGACCTTGGGTAAATGTAATGACACATCCTCGAATTGTGAGCAAGCATGGTGTGACGTATGAATAAAATCTGCCAATTGAATCTTTTTTTATGACCAGACAAAGTTTGAACGCAGAAATGGTCTCTAACTTTGATCTTGGAAATATGATCTTCGATCAAGTTCATGACAGACCATTGGGTCATAAGCAATCATGTGAAATAAGAACAATTTTGTACATTCCAAGGACAAAAGATGTACACTGAACCATTTTTTATGGACTGGACAAAGTTGGAATGGATGAGCAAGCAGCTGGACAAAGTGATAACTATATGTTCCCCATACACTTTGCAAGTAGCATAAACTTAATATTACATAACAGATTATCTCATGCCCATCGACCCATAAAACTGTTACTCTATGTAAAGTTTGCTTAAAATTCATTTAGAACTCTAGTACAAGATCAGATGACAAGGGTGTGGGCAGACAGACAGATCACATGAACAGAGAGAGAAACCTAGTCTGATATGATGATTTTTTTCCCCAATTTATACAATTTGGCCAATTCATTGGGTAATATGTTAATTCTTGTCTGTATCTAGAGACAGAGGTATGTTGGTAAGATCTGTTAAGAATTGAAATGATGATATCTTTTTCTATTACAAATGCATTATTTGATTAAAAAAATGAGGAAATATCCAAAGGTTACAACAAAAAACATGGGTGGAGGACAATGTGTCTGAATCATTAATATATCCCTGTCTGCAAGTAACAACTGTATTACTATATATACCAAACACAGTACATACCTTAGGTTCAATTATCATGTTAATGGTAAATGAAGAGACTTGCCAATTGGATATAATCAAAAAAGTAACATGACTGTCTTAAACTCTTTTTACCCTTTGAAGAAGAGAGTACACTTTTCCAGTTCAGGAACATGAATGTGTCATAATTTCATTTAGATGGATGGCTAATCAGTGAATGTGTGGGGTAGATCAATCAATATTTTCAATGTGCAGCCTTAGGGCTGCATGTTGAAAAAAGTAATGGGTCTCCCACAAATAATGCATATGGTCTCTGTCAGTTGCTGCCGCTGATCTGATATGGTAGATACCACCTCTATTCATAGGGTTAAAAATATGGAAATATGATATTTGCATTGGTGAAGACCTGCCAATAATAAAGTCTGAGTTATATCCAGAATACTAGTTTTAGAAAAAAATACTTTCCTTATTAATTTGGATTCTCGGTTATTGAGCCTTTTGACTGCCACATACAGTACAGCCACCGTGGAGTTGTCGTAATCCACGCATGGGCAGTGATGTCCCCGCATGCATTTATCTGGTAATAAAAATCATCACCTAAATTTTAATTAATGAAGCACCAGGTTTTAATGATTACTCCTATAATTAGCGTTTGGAATCTAATATTATTGCCTCCGTGGAAATATTGACAATCCGTGGAAAGTGGCCAGTCCATGGTGGCCGTACTGTAAAGAGGCATCTTTAATGCAAGGAGAGAGAGTTTTCAATATTACTATCAGTTTGAGGTCTGGTAAACACTGAATGTTTCTTGTGTCAAATGATAATTCATACAATAAACTTTAACCCTTTACCCAAATTGTTCTCTTCAAAAGCTCAAAGCCTATCGCAAATAAATCTCTCCCTTTCTTTAAGTCTATGAAAAAGCAATATGAAATTTATTAATATGATAGGAGATGGGGTCAATGTGTTTGGTAATAAATATGAGAGGCCTATAGTGCTCACCCGACAAAGGTCCAATGATTTCCAGACTGGGGCAGTAGTTAAAGAGAACAAGAATGGCCAAACATAAGGAACTTGCATGATTACAAATACTTCATAGAAACAGAAAATTACAAAAATGTCCACAGAATAGGACCCCCTCCCCATGGAGGGCAACATATCAATTTTAACAAAACTAAATTGCGTCTCCCTGTCTGTCATCATTCACATGAAGTTTTACTGCAATCTGTCAAACGATTTGGTAGGAGAAGACTCAAACATCACTTTTACGACAGACTATGATGAATGAAGAGTAATCAGTATTGTTTACCCCCATTAGTCAGACACCAAATTGTCTTACACCCCAGCTGTCTGACAGTTAATTAGGGATTAGCTTAAGTTAAAATAGATCATTACCTACTGTTATAAATAGAACAACCCAGATATGTACAATATGAATAAAATTTAGTTTCAACATTTTGTTTGGTACTGTTTTTGTTTTTGTTGACATATAATCAAAATACCACTTAATTATTTTCTGAAAAATAATGAAAACATAAAAAGCACACATATATTGAGTAATAACACTGATAACTTTGATCTAAAATTTGAAAACAAAATATTTTTTTTCCAAACAGTTTGTTGTTTTTTTCATTTTCTTGTAAAAACAATGTTTGACTATTTATTGAAAACATCAAAATTAAAGAGTCACACACAAGTTTTAAAAAAAACAGAAATTTCTTTGAAATAATTTTCTTTTTCAAATCTTTTGCTGTTGTATACATTGTAACAACGATGCTTGTCTATATATAGTTGAATGAACCCAACAATAGGCATAACCATTCACTCCTTCAACAATAGGCATCAAAATGGTAAGAAGTTTACAGCGAGTAGAATACATTACTTCTCAAATCAAAATTGCCCAAATGGACTTTTGTTCTGCTCAACCCTCCTGGAAATGGGTTTAAAGGGAAATTGACAACCGCCTGGACTGCCTTAAAGAACAACTAGGACAGGGAACAAAGTCTCCAATGGAGTTTCTTGATGCCGCTGGAAGACTGTTAAGAATGGGACGTTTTTTTTTGTAAACTAATATTCCTTTTGTAACTTTTTTGTCATTATAATATTGTACCTTTATTTATGATGTGTACCTCACATTTTTTCATTTTGTTAATATTTGTTTCATTTTTTTTTTATAAAACATGGTTTTCTATTTATTTACGTTAAAAATGAGTTATCATGAAATATGATTTTTTTTTATTTATTTACTTTAAAACAAGTCTAAATATTTTCTTTACTGTACTTCATATATTTCATTTTATTGTTTTTTTCTGTTTATTTATCACAAAAGATACTATTTATTTGTGCAATAATTCATGTTATGGTCATTTATTTCATAATTTTAATTTATTGTGTCTATTTTTTATTTTATTGTCATTTATTTTCTATTTATTTTCTATTTATTTCTAAAACACACTGAAGAAATACATCACTAAAAGCTAATTCATTGTTTCTTTTCTGTCTGACTGATTGGAATATCCCACTTTATTCTGAAGGTAATAATTGAGGGATTAGCTATTCAAACAACCCAAATGCCGTTCGTCGTTTCGTCGTGCACTTCATTTAGTAATTAAACATTGATAAGACAGTCTGATTGGGAAAGTGATTTTCATCACATTTCAGTCAAAAAGAGTAAACATAACACGCTATCTGTCAAAATCATATATTAATTTACTAACTTGAAAAGAACATAAATTGAATAATGTCTTCTTCCAACAAGACAGTGGAAAACATCCAGGAGAAAAGGAGGGCAGAAAGGAAAGAGGACAAGAGACAGAGAAAAGAACGTGAGAGATCAGCCAGGAGAGGAGCAATGGACGTAGAGCATGAGGTTAGTGGTCTTGATTCTTTAACCAGAACTATTAGTGGCCTATCCCAACAGATAACTAATTTTCAGGGGCAAATAGCTGATATGCAGGCTGAACTTACTAGCCTCTGCAATACTATCAGGGAGAAGGATGCCTTAATCGCAGATCTAAGGGGTAATCAAAACCCACCATCCTCAGCTCCAATGCCTGGTTCTGCACCGGCTAAAGCCCAGGAGGAGGTGGAGGCCGCCAAAGAGGAATAAGTCACCGCACCCATATCCTCAGCAGCAGCTGGCTCTAGCCAGCCCAGCCCGTTAAACAGCTCTGGGGCCCAGGGGCATACTCAGGTTTGTATACTGACCCCTGGATCTCCTCCAAAAGAAATTCAGGTTGCGGCAGTGGTCTACCCTGCCCCACCTAAGGAAATCGTATCACAACAAAACAAATCAGTCAAAGTCAAAGTCAGTGGTGACTCGGCAACCATAGCAACACCTGTGTTGGAAAAGGGCGAAAGCCCTAGATCCTATGCAGAGGTCGCTAGGGCTGCTGGGAGGGTCAGGATAACCAGTCCACCTTCTCCCCAAAGACCCTAAGGATCCTCTAAACACCAAGGAGTTCAATCCCGACAAGCCTCTCTCACAACTATTCAGTCCTGATTTCTCCAGAGACAATAGCAATGGCAATTGCATGCCTGTGGTCCAGTCCTCCAAAGATGAGGACCCGCCATGCAGCAAAACTCAGCAGAAAAGAAAACAACAAAGAAGAGATAGTTCAGAAAGCGACATAGAACTGCAGGAAAGCACAAACGAGGAAGGTTTCGAAACCCTGACGGAGCACAAAGTCAAGTGGTGTCGGAGTCTCATTCCTCGTCCGTGCCCTCCTGGTTCTATCTCTGTCACCAGTCTAACAGACCATAATTGCGTCTCTCAGAAAGACAAAAATTCCAGCAACCCCAGTAATACCAGTAATCATAGCCTAGCTGCCAAGGCACCAGGTCAGGCAATCCCAATCAATCAAGAAATGACTCCAACAGCAGCTACGCTATGGCATCAGGTCAGCCGACCCCATGTCACTCAGGATCAACTCCACCACCAAATCCAGCAATCCCAATACCACTCATGGAACTGGACTTCTCCGCTGCTGTCAAAAAGACAGCAGATCACCTGGTCACTAAAACTAAAAATAGGCCGATGAAATCGTCAGATGTGTACCCATACGCGCAACTAGTAGAAAGCTGTATGACGGAGGGCCACCACGGATGCCGACATTATGTACACCATACAAGGTATGGGTACATATAGAAATGGATTGGAGGAGTGTCTAATTTGATGGATAAAGTGTTAATATCTCCGGATCAAAATTATCAGATTTACATAAAAAACTATACAGCACAGCACATCAGTAACCCGAATAAATATACAAAGTAACATGACAATCGGATTGATATTTTTTGAATTATCTCATGCCAAAGGGATTGGAGGAATTTTCAATTTGAAGGATAAAGGGTTAATATCTCTGGATCAAATTATCATATTAACACCAAAAACTATACAGCTCAGCACATCAGTAACTTGAACACAATTATAAAGTAACTTGACAATCCAAGCAATATTTTTCAAGTTATCAAATGCCAAAGGGATTGGAGGAATTTTCAATTTGAAGGATAAAGGGTTAATATCTCAGGATTAAATTATCAGATTTACACCAAAAACTATACAGCTTGGCACATCAGTAACCTGAACACAAATTTAACGTAACTTGACAATCCAAGCAATATTTTTCAAGTTATCGAATGCCAAAGGGACTGGAGGAATTTTCAATTTGAAGGATAAAGGGTTAATATCTCAGGATCAAAATAACAGATTTACATCAAAAACTATACAGCTCGGCACATCAGTAACCTGAACACAAATATAAAGTAACTTGACAACCCAAGTAATATTTTTCAAGTTATCGAATGCCAAAGTGATTGAAGGAATTTTCAATTTAAGGATAAAGGGTTAATATCTTGGGATCAAATCATCAAATTTACACCAAAAACTATACAGCTCAGCACATCAGTAACCTGTACACAAATATAAAGTAACTAGACAATCCAAGCAATATTTTTCAAGTTATCGAATGCCAAAGGGATTCGAGGAATTTTCAATTTGAAGGATAAAGGGTTAATATCTCAGGATCAAATTATCCGATTTACACCAAAAACTATACAGCTCGGCACATCAGTAACCTGAACACAATTATAAAGTAACTTGACAATCCAAGCAATATTTTTCAAGTTATCGAATGCCAAAGGGATTGGAGGAATTTTCAATTTGAAGGATATAGGGTTAATATCTCAGGACTAAATTATAAGATTTACATCGAAAACTATACAGCTCAGCACATCAGTAACCTGAACATAAATATAAAGTAACTTGACAATCCAAGCAATATTTTTCAAGTTATCGAATGCCAAAGGGATTGGAGAAATTTTAAATTTGAAGGATAAAGGGTTAATATCTCAGAATCAAAATAACAGATTTACACCAAAAACTATACAGCTCGGCACATCAGTAACCTGAACACAAATATAAAGTAACTTGACAATCCAAGCAATATTTTTGAAGTTATTGAATGCCAAAGAGATTGGAGGAATTTTCAATTTGAAGGATAAAGGGTTAATATCTCGGGATCAAATCATCAGATTTACACCAAAAACTATACAGCTCGGCAAATCAGTAACCTGAACACAAATATAAAGTAACAAGACAATCCAAGCAATATTTTTCAAGTTATCGAATGCCCAAGGGAATGGAGGAATTTTCAATTTGAAGGATAAAGGGTTAATATCTCAGGATCAAATTATCCGATTTACACCAAAAACTATACAGCTCGGCACATCAGTAACCTGTACACAAATATAAAGTAACTTGACAATCCAAGCAATATTTTTCAAGTTATCGAATGCCAAAGAAATGGATACAGATGCCGGACGGACAGACGAACGGATGGACGGACGGACAGACGGATGGACAAAGGATGGACGAACGACGGATGGTCACCCCGGATGCCGGCATTATGTGTACCATACATAGTATGGGTACACATAAAAAGCAGGGGCAAGGAAAAGCTACTCCCCGCCCCTCCCGTAAAAAAGGCAAACCATTTCGTAATAGTTGTCACTAGGGTCCACCCTGATACCCCCAGGGAAGCTATCTCTAGAGGGCTGCCGGAATGCGAATGGGAGAGGTTTACCTCTAGAGCCACAGGCAAATGTACGTGGCGACTTAAGGTAAACTGCCCAAGCAACTCAATTAAAGAAAAACTTCCTGCAAATGTGGGTCATGATTAATGGCAGAAAACATGTGGTGGAGGATTACAGATCCTCCCCTCCACCAATTCAATGTCACAAGTGCCAGAAATTCGGGCACTTGGCTACGAAATGCTGGGGGAATCTGACCTGCATGAGATGTGGGGGCAACCACCTCACGCAGGGATGCAAGTCAGACTCTCCCTCATGCCCAAACTGTAAGGGAGATCACGTAAGCAGCTATCGTGGGTGCCCCCATTTTAAAAAAGTTAAACAGAGTATAGAATTAAAAAAACTGAACCTAAAAAAAACAGATAGTGCCTCCCCCCCCCCCCCCCCCCCCCCCCCCCCCCATACAATCTGCTCACTAGTTGCGGGAGCATTGTTCTCTGTATTAGATAAACACGTAAAGCCGGTCAGCGTCCCGGCTTTTCAAAACACAGATTTCGGCTTCGCCAATTAAAGCCTCAATCAACACCCAATAAGGCCGCCACTAAACCCCTAACAAAACACTGTAATTAACTACACTCCCATCATGAATAAGTTACAAATAGCAGTGTGGAACGCTAGAAGCCTTAACAATAAAAAACTTCAAATCAGCCAATATTTCGAAGACACAGACATTATCTGTATCTGCGATAGTTAGCTTCAACCCAGTAAAAACTTCTCGGTAAGCGGGTTCAGCACTATTAGAAGAGACCGACTAACAACCACAGGTGGCGGCGTCGCTCTTCTAATAAAGCAGAACATCAAAACCAAAACCATAAAAACTAATCACCTCGATGCAGAGGTGATTGCTACTGAAATCACTGTTCATAATAAAAACATCACGACTGTTTGTTATTATAATGACCCAAGCAAAATTGTTTCTGACACTGTCTTTGAATTCTTTACGAGGAAATACAAACATTGCATTTTCCTCGACGACTTCAATGCCAAACACCTGTACTTTGGCTGCAATAAAACCACCCCAAACAGTGAAGCCCTCCTTGAAATCACGAAAAAACATAACCTTCATGTGGTTATGAATGACAGCTCAGTAACGTATATCAGTAACAACCCATTATTCTCATCCGAAATCCTCGATCTAATTATCGCTAGTGACTCCCTGATAAACCATATCGATGACCACTGGGTCGGCGACGATGACTTAGGCAGCGACCACCTCCCGGTCCATGCCTCTCTGCAGCTAGGAAATGGCCCACTCAGGTACCCCCCCCCCCCCCCATCCCACTCTCCGTAGAAACTTCAGGAAAATTAATTGGAACCTCTACCGCAACATCATTGATGTCAAACTCACTAACTCCCCTCCCCCCCCCCCCCCCCCCCCCCCCCCCCCCCCCCATCCAATGCAGCGGGATTAGAAACCCAATGCGAGAGGACTGAGAAAATCATTAACTCAACCTTAAACGAAATATGCCCAAAAGAGGAAGTACGCCCCTGGAGAAACACTATCTCAGGTGAGACACTGTCACTTATCAAATCCAAACGGAAAGCTCTTCACGCTCTCAAAAAAGAAACTGACCCCAGCAAGAAAACTGAACTCAAAAAAACATACAACCGCCTTCACGGCAAAGTCAAAGAAGCCCTCAAAGCTGAAAAACAAGCCAGCTGGGAAAAGGGAACAGCCAACCTAAACGGGACCCAAGAGGCTAAAAAATTCTGGGACTCTTTTAAAATTCTCACTGGGCAAAAAAACAAGGGCGGTAAAGCCGCAACAAAACCTCTTAAGAATGAAGACGGCTCTTTCACTCGCACCGACAAAGAGAAGGCCGACACCTTTGCCGACCTCCTAAGAAAAACGCATCGCCCGTATCAAGGCACGGGCAATGATGATGCCATCATCAATGCGATTGATGACTTCATCAATGAACACCCTGATATCTACCGTGACCCCAATTTCGATAACGAGCCAGAAGACGGGGACGATGATGACCTTGTCACCCCCATCACCAATGACAAAATCATTAATGTCATAAAAAAATGCAAAAACTCCTCCTCACCCGGCGAGGTAAGCTGCAAAATTCTAAAACAAAGCCCAAACTCCCTAATCGAAAAACTAAACAAACTATTCAACGCATGCCTCACCCATGGCTACTTTCCCAAATGCTGGAAAAAAGCCATCGGTGTCATGATACCAAAACCCGACAAGGACCCCTCCGATCCAGCCAGCTACCGCCCAATCAGCCTGCTCAGCTGCATTGGTAAGACATTCAAAAGAATCCTTACCAATCGGTTCAGGGGGCACCTTGAAGACATCGACTTCTTCAATAAATGGCAAAGAGCCTATAGAAACCGTAAAGAAGGCATTATTTATTTATTTATTTATGTTTAAGGTCACATATTTATGCACAATGGCTAATCATGACCGTGACAGTTTTACGGGTGGAGGAAGCCGGAGTACCCGGAGAGAACCACCGAGCAACGACGAGCAGCTGCCAGCTCCCCAACATCGTAACTCCGCACTGCAGCACAGGCAGGGTTAGATTGGTTGAAGACATGCGTACCATCAACGTGCAGTACGCCTTAGTACACGGCGTCATCGTGCCCCCACATGGGCAATGGGGGTGAAGTGTCTTGCCCAAGGACACAACGCGGTCGCCGCAGGTGGGATTCGAACCGAGGACCTCTCGGCTTGCAGCCTGCACCTCTACCAACTGAGCCACCGCGCCCCCCGTAAAGAAGGCATCGAACATGTCTACCGACTAGTCACCCAAATGAAAACCGCTATCAACAATCAGCAAATAGGCACGGCAGTCCTGTTAGACGTCAAAAAAGCATTCAACTCTGTTTGGAATAATGGAATGCGCTACAAATTATCAAAAATGAGACTCCCCATGAAACTGCTCAGATTACTATCATCTTTCTTAAATGATCGCGAAATTAAAGTCAGAGGGAACAATGAAATGTCTGACAGTGTCCCCCTTGAAGCAGGCACCCCCAAGGATCCGTCCTAAGCCCCCTCCAAAATATCTTTTTCGTAAATGACCTTAGCTTCTCCGATGATCGCGTTCAAGTTTCCCAATTCGCGGATGATAAGGGCCTCTGGGACTCTAACAATACGGCCAATCTGCTCCAAAACCCCCTGCAACGCGCTCTCGATGAGCTTGAACAATGGTGTGCCAAATGAGAATAAAGCTAAACATCAATAAAACCCAACGAATCACCTTAGCTCGCAAGATAACTAAATGGGATTTTGACCTAAAACTTATGGATAATACCCTCCCAGAATGCAAAGAAGCGAAATTCCTGGGCATCACCATTGATCAAAAACTGGCCTTCAACAAACATACCGACGACATGGCGAAAAAAGATACCAAAAGCATTCACTTACTGAAAATGCTTAAGGGAACTTCATGGGGGGGGGGCCAACCAGTCCACCCAACTCAAACTATACAAAGCCTTTGTGCTCCCAGTACTCGAATACGGTGCAATCATACTAACTGACCTCAACCAAACTAATATGGGAAAACTCCAGAAGGTCCAAAATCACACGCTGAGAGTTGCCCTCCGCGCCCCATGGGACACACCTATCAAAACACTCCATGACAGGGCCGATATCCCCACCATTAAAGACCGCCTAGCCACCCTGGCTGCGAAAAATCATGACCGGTTAGCCGACAGCGATCTAATCTCCGAACTTGGAGCCATTTGCGAAAGCCGACAAAAGCCCAAAAATTGCAATCAAAACTAAGACAACTCAGAAAAAAACTAGGGAACGAGAAGGTGAACTAACAGACAGAAAAACAGCTTAACTGTGGCCTTCTACCAGAAAGGGCTGCCTTCACTGACTCAACTAAAATTACATCACGATTGGATACTGTAGATCACATTTCTGGCCGGGAGGGGGGGGGGGGGGGGGGGGAGGTCTCGGCCTACACAGGACGCTCTCGATACCAGACGAGAGCGATTTGTGTGGGCTGGGCCTCTCCGGTTGGAGGTGGGATTTGCAGTGTTTGATCGTGATCCAAAATAAACTCAAACTAAATATGGTCGAAACCGGCGAAGGGCATAACAGAAACACCCTCGGGTGTGGTTTAGTGTCTAACCTGTTACCCTCCCGCTACAATCCCACTATCACCCTAAGAAGGTGATTTAACAGGCAGATTAACAGCTTAACTGTGATCACAATTAAAACATAATGTGCTACTTCTATCTTTTTATTTCTACATTTTCTAATGAAAACTAATTCTGCCTTTTTCTTTTAAGCAGGTACACAGAAGATGCTTTTTGACCAGCACCCCAATAACCACCATGGACCGTCCAACCGTTACAGAAACGGTAACCCCCATGGTTCCTATACATCCTCCACTCCATCCCTAAAAGTGGTTGACCACTTTAAGGGAGGCGAGCATTGGGTTGCATCCCGCCTCTGCCCCTTTTTGTAAGCGCAATGCACATCTTTTTGTCCCAACCCATTAGGATTACAATGCAGGCCTGCCCACGAACCAGGGAAGTTCGGGTCTTCTTCTTGGTGGTCCCCGAAAGGTCTCGTTGTTGTTTCCTTCAAAGACATCCTATCAAACAGAGACAGCCTGAGGCAGATTATACTTGCCAGTGATGGCCATCACTTAAAATCATCTCAGAAGTGGCAGACTATACTTGCCCGAAAATCTATATCGACTGCACCCTCGGGGAGAGGTAGTACCTTTGCGAGAGGACCCAACCTCCCACACTGGTCCTCACCCGAGGGTTCAACCGACATCAGTCAACGAGACAGCCACGCCGCAACAAGAGACACCTGCCGAGTACCGGAACCTTTTCCTCCTTCAATACGCCTAGACATGTGACAGCCAATCATATACAGTTACCGAGGATCGAAAGGGGCTTGTTCCCCATACCATCCCTGCGCGTCTTCGGCGCGCAAAAATCATTTCGTTCGAGGCGCAAACAACCCAATAATCTGTGATTATAAACTGTCTGATAACTGGGGTGTCTGACAGGTCTTGTTTCACATTCACACATCTGACTTCAGAGCGTGAACACCTTGCTAGACATGGAATTACCAGACAGACTTGTGAAAGCCATTTCAGCTCTGGGCATCTCATGCCCTATTTCCTGGACTATCCAGGAAACAGGCTTGAGCGTCCACCTGAAACTGGAGTTTGAAATTGAAAAGGACACAACACCAACCCCTTCGGGGAGAGGTAGTACCTTTGGAGAGAGGATCCCCTCTCCCACTTGTCCTCACCCGAAGGGGCACGGAGGTCCTGATAAGAGCAACAAGAGAAAGAAGAAGAGTTCATCGACCAAGTGCAGGGACGCCCGGCGCTTGGAGGCCTTCCGGAATAGGAAGAAAGTGAAGTTGAGTGAAGGGGTGGAGACTCTGGAGGCAGCCACCAGTTCCCCTCCTTGTCCCACTGGTACACCCAATCAACTGCCGGCTCCTGAGCTGGTACAGTTGGATGTGGAACGTCCAGTGGAGACTGAGGAGGAACTGAAAGTTGCTTTTTCACCTCCTCCCACTCCTCTTCCTTCACTATCGGAAAGCCCGGGAGTGGAAGTAGCAACAGAACAGCCACCACAATCTCCCAACACCATCGTGCAAAACGCACTAAGAGTAATAGAGATGGCAAAAGAAGAATCCGCCAAAACTAACGAGTACTTAAAGAAATCAAAAGAATTATCCAGAATAGCATTAGAAGAATATTATGCGCGTACATCAACACCACCACCAGCCTCATCACCATGCCAACCTCCAAAAAAGACAACGAGCCGCAAAAAGCCCAGAAGGGGGTAAACCTTTTCCCTCCTTCCTTTTCCTCCTCTACCATGCCTCGACATTATTCAAAAACAAACAGCCAACGAGGGTCGAAAGGGGCTTGTTCTCTATACCGTCCCTGTGTGCCTTCGGCACGCGAAACCATTTCGTTCGGGTGTCTGACTAATGGGGGGATACCATCAGTATAGCTCTCCAAGCCTTTCAGTCAGGTGAGCTAATAAATGCCCTGTTTAGTGCTCCATATCATAAATATGAAACACCCTTGCACTTTTACTTCCCAAAATTGGGCTCTCATATTTCTGAAACACAAGTGCTGTAACCCTTTATCTACCATAATGGCACAAACTGGTCAGCACTATTCACAAAAAATCCCCATTTCAATGCTATTATTTTCTTCATTATTTGTCTCAAAAACAAGCTTATGCACCCCCTGATGTAATGAGTTTGTTCAGCTCATTCCAATGAGGGATCATAAGCTATGTTTTGAGACAAATGAAAGTGTCAATGACACTGTAGCTCAACTTGTCAAGACAAAGACATGTACATGTATAGTATGTGACACAGCAATGACAAACATCTAGGTAATGACCTGATAACAAAGGTACATATAAAGTATTGTAACGGTCTGTACATAAATACTGACCTTTGCCTGTAACAAATGTATAGGTAAAGTATTGTAAAGGTGGGTGACAGTCAGATGCTAAACTAGAAAAGAAATCTGAGTCCCAGAGTGGGTCTGACTGAACCCCAAAATATTTGTTCTCATAGCACAGTGACAACAAAGGCACCCCAAAACACACTCGTTACTGTCCCAAGGTGAAAACAAAGGTACCCAAGAAGTTTTGTGAACATCAATTCATAAATACGAGCTGTATAGAACTTGTGACAAAAAACTGATTGGACCTAATTTCGGTACAAAATGGCCACTGGCAGCCATCTTGAATTTTGGACCGTACTCAGAAACACTCATTCTCGTCCCAAGGTGATAAGAAAGGTACCCAAGAAGTTTTGTGAAGATCAGTTCATAAATATGGCCTCTAGTCTGAGCTGTATAGAAGTTGTGTACAAAAAACTGATTGGACCTAATTTCGGTACAAAATGGCCACTGGCAGCCATCTTGAATTTTAGACTGCACCCAGAAATACTTGTTCTCGTCCCAAGGTGATAACAAAGGTACCCAAGACATTTCGTGGAGATTTAGTTCATAAATACAGACTCTAGTCTGAGCCGTATTGACATGTGTACTTACTGTGTGTAAGTCGCACTGAAAAAATCAAAGTTCATCTAATTTGCATAATTACTGCACAAGAAAAAAACCTGTATTATATGTGATGTATCCCATGGTACTAAACATTCACACAAAAAATTATTCAAATCAGCGCTTTCATATGGAAGTTCTGTGCAAAAATCTGATTGCACCTAATTTTGTACAAAATGGCTGCCATCGGCCATCTTGAATTTCAGACCGAACTCAAAAACACTTGTTCTCGTCCCACGGTGATACCAAAGGCACCCAAGAAGTTTCGTAAAGATCGGTTCACAAATACGGCCTCTAGCCCGAGCCGTATTGGCATTTGCACTTACAGTGCTGAAAGTAACACCAAAAAACATCAAAATTAGTCTAATTTGCACAATTTATGCACAAGAAAAAAACCCGTATTATATGTGATGTATCCCATGGTACTAAACATTCATACAAAAAATTATTCAAATCAGAGCTTTCATATGGAAGTTCTGTACAAAAAACAGATTTCTGCATCGTCGGTACAAAATGGCGGATGGCAGCCATCTTGAATTTCGGACCGCACCCAAAAACACTCGTTCTCGTCCCACGGTCATAACACAAGTACCCAAGAAGTTTCGTAAAGATCAGTTCATAAATATGGCCTCTAGCCCGAGCCATATCTAATTGTTGACAGACGGACAACAGGCCATGACAAAAGCTCAAATTTGGCTTCGCCAAAGTTGAGCTAAAAATGAAAATTATCATTTATTCAAGTATTTCTTTTGCAAGGGCTGTATGCTATTCATGTTGTGTAAAGGATTAAATTTAATCCAATTTGGGAAGTATCGGCCCACAAATAAATGATGAAGATTCACAAAAAATTAAAATGTGTATTTTGTTAATTGTCCATATTTTGATAATAAAGTACAATTTAATCAATTAACCCCCTGCACACTGATGTCTACAAAAATCAAATTTTCAAGTCGCAAATTCTTAACATCATGGCAAGAGGGGGTCAAATCAAGAGGACTTTGGGTGACTTGCGTGATAAATAGAAGCCAGGTTTTGAAGAGCACCCTGATGGCACCTTTGGGGGGGGGTCAATATTGTTCAAGTGGAGGATGGGGCCCCTGGAGCTGAGGGGAAAAATTTGGAAAAACAGTGAAAAGGTGTAATTTGGATATGGTGGAGACCATGGAAGACTTTCTACTAAAATGTCCAAAATACCAGTCTAACAGAATAAGATTCACTGGGAGTATAACGGGGAAGTGTGATAGTAGAATGAAGGACATGTGGTTAGTGGCTGACACAAAGGAGAGGGTTAGTATGCTTATCAGAGAGATTGGGAAGAATGGGGCATGGGATGTCATCAAGCAGTTCATCTCCGAGTGTTGGGAGGAGAGAAGAAGCGTGGGAATAGGGAGGCAGTTGGGAGCACATGTGGGTGATAACCATTGCCTTCTCACTTGAGAATCCTGACAAACCAGCAGCAAGCCAAAGTGTTGTTATATTATTATTATTATTATTATTATTATTATCATTAATTGTTATTAACCAATTCAATCTTGTTTGGCAGAGTTCAATTGAGTGCTGTCAAACAAGACTGAGTTGGTTAAATTTCTATTTGCAAGAAGGGAAAAATGCTCTGCCATCAAGACTAAATTGGTTAAATTCCAAGTTATTTCAAATGATATACCAAGAACCCTCCAAAATACCATATAGAAACAAAATAACTAAGTTTTGTGGAGTCAAGGGCAATAACTGTGGAATTAATAGCATCATGAATCTGAAAATAAAAGTAGGCCTTCACTTTGTGATCGCAAGAAAACTCATCAAATTTTGCAATGTTGTGCCAGAGGAATGTATAATTATCGCACAGAAAATTTTTAAAAATCACAAAATGTTTGCAAATCTTGGGCCATAACTCAGCAATTGCAAGTATCAGAAATCTGGCAATGGAACATTTCTTTCACTTTTTAGTCATAAGAACAACTACCACATTTCAACACAATCCATCCAAGGGAAGTACAATTATCTTGTAGAAACCCCCAAAACAGCCAAGTTTTCAAAAAATCAAGAGCTGTAACTTTTGAATTATATAAAAATTCTTGAAAAAATAAGAAGTTTCATCTTTCACCTCACAAACAAATCTGATTTTGTCCCTTCATAGGAACAAGCTCAGAAAATCTATTTTAATGAGGGTTTGTAAACTATTTAGTATGTAAAAATCGAAAAAATAATAAAATTTGAATGGCATTTTTTGTGAACAGCACTGGCTGGTCATTGTCATTGCCTTAGATGAAGTGTGAAGCAAGAGAAAAAAAATTTGAATTATTTATTTTTATACTATGATTACCTATTCTACTATATATACAAGAGGTCCCACACAGCCTGAAGTGCTCACCTTGAACAGAACACAATATAAACAGAGTCCAAGAATGAGTCTACATTAAGCAATCCGTCTCCATAGGATACACTGTCAATTCTTGAGCCCTCAGGAGTGACAAAAATAATCCCAGCATCATGCCTTTTCTTCAGTTGATCGTAATGTAAAATGTAGAGCTCCCCTATGAAGCCCCTTGATGCAACCTATGTGAATTAATCTTAGTTACACACCTCTAGAGGGTACTGAATACAAAAATTCTAATTCTTCAGCTACATGGCCAATTCCAGCTCCCATAGGGAGCCCAAATATTAACCCAGGTTCTCGATTTGAACAAAGTTGAATCTGACTTCCCTAGAGATGTTGTGTACCAAATATGAAAGCATTTTGACTGTTGGATCTGAAGAACAAAAATTTTAAAGAAATTTCTTCATATTGCACTAAGTTAAAATTTGGGCTACCATAGTGGGTCCAAAAATTAACCTACAGATCCGATTTGAACAAACTTGAATCTGACCCCCTAGAGATGTTGCATACCAAATATGAAAGCATTCTGGCTGGTGGATCTGAAGAAGAAGATTTTTAAAGAAATTCCCTCATATTGCACTAAGTTAAAATTTGGGCTACCATAGCGAGCCCACATATACACCTAGGGACCCGATTTGAACAAAAATGAATCTGACCCCCAGGAGATGTTGTTATTATTTATTTATTTATTTATTGGAGTTTAAGGTCACATACTTATGCACAATGGCTAACCGTGACCGTGACAGTTTTACGGGTGGAGGAAGCCGGAGTACCCGGAGAGAACCACCGAGCAACGACGAGCAGCTGTCAGCTCTCCAACATCGTAACTCTGAACTCTGCACCGCAGCACAGGCAGGGTTAGATTGGTTGAAGACATGCGCACCATCGACGTGCAGTACACCTCAGTACACAGCGTCATCGTGCCCCCATGTAGGCAATCGGGGTGAAGTGTCTTGCCCAGGGACACAACGCGGTTGCCGCAGGTGGGATTCGAACCGAGGACCTCTCGGCTTGCAGCCTGCACCTCTACCAACTGAGCCACCGCGTCCCCTAGAGATGTTGAATACCAAATATGAAAGCATTCTGACTGGTGGATCTGAAGAAGAAGATTTTAAAAAATTATCCACCATTTTGAACTAAGTTAAAATTTGGGCTTCTGTAGGAAGTCCAAATATTAACCTAGCGACTTGATTTGAACAATCTTGAATCTGACCCTCATAACAGTGATGTATACCAAACATTAAAATATTCTGACTGGTGATTCTGAAGAAGAGGATTTTTAAAGAATATTCCCCATATTACCCTAAGTTAAAAATTCATATTCCTGTATTGAGCCCAAATATGAACCAATGGGCTTCATACCAAATAACAGCTTTCTGTTCCGTGTGGTTTGGGAAATATGAGCATTTGGAAATATTTCTATTTTTAGCTCCTGGGGTTCTCATGGGATGCAGAAATTTTTTTTTTTTGCTCGAGTGAAGTACTTATGACCCAATAATACCACATACCAAATTTGGTTCAAATCGGACCATCGTTTCAGAAAATAGAAATTTTGGGCAGGGCCAAAAATGTTGCCCCTCCCATTACAAAGCCAAATATTGCTTCACAAACTTTGTTTGAACAAACTTGATTCTACACCTCTAAAGAAAGCTCCATATCAAATATCAAGTCATTGTACCCACTTATTCATGAGAAGAAGATTTTAAAAATATTTTGGAGCATTTTCCCCCACTCCCTCCCTCTAGGGCTGGGCATGTTGAATTGAACAAAAATGCAATGCCCCTTCGGGACCATCATTCACACAAACTTTCACTTGAATTGGCCCAGTGGTTTTGGAGAAGACAAAAACATGGTGTTGACAGACGACGGATGGAGAGCGATGAGGTTAGCTCAGCTTGACTTTGTCAAGGTGAGCTAAAAAGCCTATGACATAAATTTTAGCTTTACACACCAGTCGTGGTGAACATGCCAGCACTGAGATTTCAATAGTTAAAATTTACATCTACAGTGGAACTACATCGATGCTGACCTTTGGTGACCTCGAACAGAATGCAAACTTGTTAAATTTATCGCTCGCCGCCTTGCGAAGAGTGAAATTACACTGGCAATTATTTATCAAGTTTTTAAATGAGTTTACCTCATAAGATACCCCAAATTAACAAACATGCACAGCTTCATGTTAATAAAGCATCCATAACTCAAAATAGTAGGTTATTATGTTATTAAAATGAAAAAGGAACTGTGATTGGCATGTTTCTTTTTCCATTTCGTTTCAGTGGTAACATTAACAGCAGAAGTACCGCCCACAGGTGCTCATGTAAACAAAAACGGATTCGCATGTGTGAATATTGTTTTATTTAACATTTAAACTCATTAATCTGACGATTATGGTATAAATAAAATACACCCAAAGAAGCTTGGTGTACCAAATGTTCACCACTCATCGTGAAGCGGTGTTAACCACTCGCCAAAGGCTTGTGGACCACTTCACTACTCATGGTGAATATTTGGTATACCAAGCTACTATGGGTATATTCTGTTTATTGTTTTTTTAGGGGTCAATTTCAACATCTATGACTATAACATGACCACAACACAGGTTTGAAATCAAATATCGGCAAATGTGTACAGCTGTACATGCTGCCCACTTTAGATATCTCCCATCTCAGGGGTTTGTTACCCGATACTATTTCACCAGTAACACAGAACTTGTTTATCACATCAAAGAAGCACTGTTTCATGTCCTGTGGTTCAAACAAGGAAAAAGGAAAGAAAAATAAAGACTAAAAAAGTTAGAAATCTGCTTTTCAGGCCATCCTGCAAGATCCATTTGGCTGCCACCTGCTTTTTTTTTATAAGCAATGCAAATTTAAAAAATAAAAATTAAATGGTTTATGTCTGATATTTTACCCCAGTTAATAAAATTGATAAATTTGTCCCTAGAGTGCAACAAGGCTTTGCAATGCTTTAGCACTGCAAAGCCTTCTTGCACTCAGGGGGACAAAATACACCACCATCTATGCTATTCTGTAGATTATGAGGCCTAAAACATAAAATAACCAAAGAACATGAACTTTTGCTGGCCTAAAACATAAAACAACCAAAGAACATGAACTTTTAATTTAAACAATATTTATTTATTCAACATTTTCAAGAGATACAAAGTACAACATTGTTGATGGTGGATCCGACAGAAAGCTAGAGAGCTTATACAAGGTTGTTTCCACGCATGACATTTACAATATATCGATATAATCGGATTAATGACACTCATACAGTTGCATTTATATTGTTTAAACCATAGAAATTAACATGAGAGATGCTGTAGGAAAAAAGAGAATATTGAATGAAAAGAGAAAGCAAGAAGCCAACCTGGGTGCAAACTGATCCGGTAACTCATTTAGTATTACTAATAATAATAATAACACTTTGGCCAGCCGCTGATTTGTCGCGGTTCTCGGACGAGAAGGCCTTGGTTACCCCTGTACTCCCAAATGCCTCCCTATTCCATGCTTCTCCTCTCCTCCCAACACTCGTAGACGAACTGCTTGATGACATCCCTTGCCCCATTCTTCCCAATCTCTCCGATTAGCATATTAACCCTCTCCTTTGAGTCTCCCCCTAACCACATGTCCTTCATTCTCCCATCCCACTTCCCCATTATACTCCCAGTGAATCTTATTCTTTTAGACTGGTACTTTGGGCATTCTAGAAGAAAGTGTTCCAGTGTCTCCACCATGCCCAAATTACACATCTGGTACTCCCTTTCACTGACCTTCCCAATTTTTCCCCTCAGCTCCAGGGATCGCGACCTCATCTTGAACAACAGTGACCCCCCAAAGGTGCCATCAAGGTACTCTTCAAAACCTTGCTTCTCTTTATCATGCAGGACACCCAAAGACCTCTTTGATTTGACCCCCTCTCGCCAATTACGGTTACAATCCGCCATGACCCTTTCTCTGATGATTTTTTTACCCTGGTTCGCCCCAACGTCCAGGTCCGAGATCTCCAATGAGTAGTTCTCCACTAGCTCCCTCACTTGGACCATCCACCTTGTCTTGATATTTGAGTTGAAAATTCTCAGGAACATTACTTTACACCATCGGCTGTCTGGGAGATTTACCAAATAATTAAGATAACCGAGATTCAACAGGTCTATCCTGTCCTTGATCCTCATCCACCCAAGCTCACCCCTGATTGCTTCTAGCGCTGCGGTATTACTCGACCCCGTTATCCATCGGCCTGCATCGTTCTGCAGGATTTCCAAGCTCTTTACGGCCGTCTGGTTTAGGGGTACCATTTCCGTACCGGATGTTATACTTGGCAGACCCACCATTTCCCAAATGGTCTTCCCCACAAAAATCTTATTGAAACTGTTTCCCCCTATAAGTTTCATTTGGTTAAGGATTCGCTTCCCCTTCAGATTCAATTTATTTGTGCGGTTTTGGTAGATGCCTATTCCTGTGATGTTTATATTTACCCTCAGATACTCATAGTCACCTGTCTCTCATGCGCTGAGAAGTTTGCTGCTACCTTCTGGAATGCAGAACTCACCCACTCTCCACCTGAGAGTGGGATCCATTTTGCGGCCCACAGGTATAACTTTGCTCTTGCTTTCATTAAGTTCGAGTCTCCATTTGCTCCCATATTTCCCAACAATTCCCAGCATTTTCGTTAGCCCCTCTTCACTTTCTGACACTAGCACCATATCGTCTGCAAAAAATAGCCCTGGGATCTTCAAGTCCCCAACTGCTACCCCCTCCATGCTATGCAGGAGTTCATCTCATACATCTTTGATATACAATGCAAACAGGATTGGCAAAAGGATACACTCCGTTTTTTAGGCCTATCTCCATAGGCACACGTTTTGTTGTAATGTTTTCCAGGCTAAGTTCACTCTGTACGTCTTTATATAATGCTTTCATAATTCCAACAAACTTGCCTCCTAAGCTCAGAGCCTCCAGCTTGCGCCACATACCCTCCCTCCATACTCTATCGTATGCCTTTTTGACATCCAAAAAGGCCATAAACAGCTTTTTCCTTTTTGCTTTCGCGGATTCTATCATTTGGGATAGCGTGAAAAGATGGTCAGTAACTCGCCTTCCCTTCCTGAAGCCATTCTGGATTTCTCAAAAAAAACCCCTTCTCTTCAATCACCTCCTCTAGTCTCCCATACAGAACTTTGCAGAAAACTTTTCCAATGTTGCTACTGACAGAGATCCCTCGATAGTTATCCAAAACATCTTTTTCCCCCTTTTTGTGAATAAATGTCACTTTGCTTTCTCTCCACTCCTTTGGGACCTCTTGATTTTCTATGGCTAGATTGAATAGAGCAGTCAGGCTTTCCACGAATTCCTCTCCCCCTTTTTTGATAAACTTGTTTGGAATTTCATCCACTCCTCCCGCTTTTCCAACCCTTAATTTTCAGATCACATTTCACACCTCCACCATTTTAATTTCACTGTTAACTGAGAATACAAGTAGACTGTAATAACAGCATACGTATAAATTGGATATGGACTGTGTTCAGGGAAGCCGCCTACGTTCATACACACACACCCACACCCACACATATACGTTCACACACACACACACACACCCACACACACACACACACACACACACACACACACACACACACCCACACACACACACACAGATACATATACACATGCATACATATACATAGAGACATACATACATACATATATGCATATGCATTCATATACATATATACATACACATACATATGCACACAAACGCACACACAAACATAAATATTTACATACATATGCATACATACATGTATTCATGCACTCTCATGTGTACGCACATGCACATATCTATATACACTACCTAAAAGCACTTTGAAGCTATGATATAATCCTGGACAAGGTCAACGACTGAACGATTTTCCTCGTTGCTCAAAAATTCGGAGCCATAGAGTAAGACTGAAACATTTGAAGTAAATGATAGTTGGCCAATGATACGGTTACGAATATTAAAGTAAAGAGGGCACATTAACAGAAAATGCTCAGTCGACTCAATCTCACCACACTGGCAGTAGGGTGAGGGTGAAAAATAATTGGCATATAGATCTGAATTGAGATTACTACATCCCAAGAGCAACCAACAATGGTATATATGTGCTGATCGACATTTTCCAATTTCAACCATGTGTATTTATTTCCTAAATAAAATTATTATTTATTTATTTATTTATTATTATGTTTTATTATTTATTATTATTTATTTATTTATTTATTTATTTATTTATTCATTTATTTAATTTTTATTATTATTTTTATTTTTCATACCTTTCACACAATGTAGAGGTTCAGAAGGTAAAACACACAATTTCTACGTTATGTAAAATATTTTCTGTCATAAACCTCCGTCGGGGGATATTCATTCCAACTGATAACATTTGTGAGGCATCATGATCTTTGGCGTTATTTTTTCATTTATTTCTTTAGTCTCAATATATGTTATCAAACCATTTTTTCATATTATTTTCACACACTTCTGAAGCCAGTAAAGCAAACTGCTCCCGATTGTTTTACTTAAATCAAAGCCAACCAATAGGGCTTCATGGGGTCAGTAAAGCAAACCACTCACTGGCTGATTAAAATTCAAGGGAAGCCAATCAATAGGGCTTCATCTAATTTGTTTGGACGACACAAACTGAGTTGTGAAAAACAAACTTGGGACATCTCAGATTGAAAAGAATTAATTAAATGAGTGACATTTGTCAGATTGTCAGCAAGTTTAATTATGTACTGAATGAAACTTATAGGGGGGAAACAGTTTCAACTAGAGGTACTGTGAGCAAACTCACAAAGTGATACCCCCCCCCCCCCCCTCCTCACGCCTAAAATGTATAAGTTAGATTATCTCCCCTTGGAAATGTCAGAACGGAATTATATTGCTTCATGCACATCTTCATGTGGAGTTCTTCCATTGTGTAAAGTTTCATGAAAATTCTTCAAACGGTTTAAGAGGAGTTGCGCTTACAAGGATGGACAGACGGTATAAGTTAGATTATCTCCCCTTGGAAATGTCAGAACGGAATTATACTGCTTCATGCACATCTTCATATAGAGTTCTTCCATTGTGTAAAGTTTCATGAAAATTCTTCAAACGGTTTAGGAGGAGTTGCGCTTACAAGGATGGACAGACGGTATAAGTTAGATTATCTCCCCTTGGAAATGTCCGAACGGAATTATATTGCTTCATACACATCTTCATATGGAGTTCTTCCATTGTGGAAAGTTTCATGAAAATCCTTCTAACGGTTTAGGAGGAGTTGCGCTTACAAGGATGGACAGACAGTATAAGTTAGATTATCTTCCCTTGGAAATGTCAGAACGGAATTATATTGCTTCATGCACATCTTCATATGGAGTTCTTCCTTTGTGTAAAGTTTCATGAAAATTCTTCATACGGTTTAGGAGGAGTTGCGCTTACAAGGATGGACAGACGGACGGACAGGGTGATTCCTATATACCCCCCCCCCCCCCCCCCCAACTTTGTTTGCGGGGGGTATAATAAGGTTTTCGTGGGGAAGCCCATTTGGGAAATGGTGGGTCTGCCAAGTATAACATACGGTAAGGAAGTGGTACCCCTGAACCAGACGGCCGTAAAGAGCTTGGAAATCCTGCAGAACGTTGCAGGCCGATGGATAACGGGGTCGAGTAATGCGGCAGCGCTAGAAGCAATCAGGGGTGAGCTTGGGTGGATGAGGATCAAGGACAGGATAGACCTGTTGAAACTCGGTTATCTTAATTATTTGGTAAATCTCCCAGACAGCCGATGGTGTAAAGTAATGTTCCTGAGAATTTTCAACTCAAATATCAAGAAGGGGTGGATGGTCCAAGTGAGGGAGCTAGTAGAGAACTACTCATTGGAGATCTCGGACCTGGACGTTGGGGCAAACCAGGGTAAAAAAATCGTCAGAGAAAGGGTCATGGCGGATTGTAACCGTAATTGGCGAGAGGGAGTCAAATCAAAGAGGTCTTTGGGTAGCCTGCGTAATAAAGAGAAGCAAGGTTTTGAAGAGTACATTGATGGCACCTTTGGGGGGGTCACTGTTGTTCAAGCTGAGGTCGCGATCCCTGGAGCTGAGGGGAAAAATTGGGAAAGACGGTGAAAGGGAGTGCCAGATGTGTAACTTGGGCATGGTGGAGACCCTGGAACACTTTCTTCTAGAATGCCCAAAGTATCAGTCTAAAAGAATGAGATTCACTGGAAGTATAATGGGGAGTGGGATGGGAGAATGAAGGACATGTGGTTAGGGGGAGACTCAAAGGAGAGGGTTAATATGCTAATCGGAGAGATTGGGAAGAATGGGGCAAGGGATGTCATCAAGCAGTTCGTTTCCGAGTGTTGGGGGGAGAGAAGCATGGGAATAGGGAGGCAGTTGGGAGTACAGGGGTAACCATGGCCTTCTCGTCCGAGAACCACGACAAATCAGCGGCTGGCCAAAGTGTTATTATTACTGAGCTGTGAAAAACACCCCCAGCCCACATATGGATATATACCATGCATGCCTTCCCAAAGTTGGAATCATTTTCCTCAAAGTCTCTTTGAAAAAGCCAAACCAAGCGAAATGTGTCGAGACAGACGGACTTTCTACCATTTCAGAAAGAAAAAACCAAGCCAGGTATCGTCTTGAATCGGTAATATCTAGTTTTCCAATTTCATTTATTTCATTACTTTATATTTTATTTATACTTAATTCAGCTACTTTCTTTAACAATGGCAAGAAAAGGGCAGAGGCATCAGAAGCAGAGAGTTGCCCAGTCCGGAACTGGCCAGGAACAATCATTCCAGGCTTATTCTAGGCTAGTCAAGGCTCTGTTTCAGGTGCTTCAATACTTGCACCACATTGGGCTGTTAGAGCAACATTTGGCAAATCGGGATTTCCCGAAACAGCTGGAGAAGAAAGTAGATGAGTTAGGAGGCTTTCTTAAACCAGCTCTTCCCACCCCACACATTTTTTCTGTTTTTCAACAGATTAGTGTGGGATGGGCCAACCAAACGTTAAAAGCTTTAGTTGAGCATTATAAGATAAATTTAAACCCGTTGAAGTTTAAGATAACTTTGGCTATGCGATCACCTCCTGGACTCAAAAAAATAGACTTCAACAGCGCTTTGGCGCGTGCCTTGATCTAGGCTAAAAAGAACTTTAAAAATAAGTTGACAGATAAGACGATTTCGGCCTATGAGTCTTACATTTCGGAACTTCGCCCAGCGTCTGGAGTAAGGAACAATACGGGAGGGAGCAAGCAAACTCTGGCCCGTGTTGTCCCTCTACCCCAATGCGAAAAGCATAATAAGAAAAGATCAAGGCAAAGCACTTCTCCCTCTTCTTTTCCTTCTACTTCTTCTTTCTCTCAGAGTAAGCGCCTCAATTTGCAAACATCTCCGGTCCATATTGTGACTGAAGATGCTCGCAAATTGAGTAACGCTGTCTCGCCTCGTCTTGTCCCTCTACCTCCTACTCCTCCTCAGCCTTTCTTCTCTGGTTCTCCTAGTGCTCTCACTAGAACTCCTCCTCCTCCTTCTGTTTCTTCTCCTGCTTCTGTTTCCTCTCCTGCTTCTGTTTCTTCTCCCCCTTCTCCTGCCCCTAGTATGGTTCAACCAGGTATATCGTACTCAGAGAAAGTCAAATCACCGAGCTGCATTCGGATCATGATTGTTATACCTGGTTCAACCAGGTATATCGTACTCAGAGAAAGTCAAATCACCGAGCTGCAACTCGGGCCGCTCATTTGATTCTAAATTCTCCCAGTTTCAGCATAAAAGTGGAGTTTATTTTGACAAAAGGAATTGGCGCCTCCCCGATGTTTGTAAAAACATCCTTATGATTGGAAGTTGAAATTTAGGACGCAGTGATCAAAATCCCCATCCAGACATCCAGGTGGAATGTTACCCCGGCGTCAAATTCAATCATCTGCGCTCTATGTTTAAAGGGCACAGGGGCCAGTCCAGTCCCCCAAAAATATTATTAAATATTGGCTTGAATTCTCGAAACGATAATTCTGATCTCGTAGTTAAGCAGTTGCGGAATATGCTTAGCGATATCAGGGTCAAGTTTAGATCAGCAAAAATTTATTTCGCTGAACTAAACTTTTTGCAAAAACTCCCTCAGGCTGAGAGGGGAACCCTGAGCATCATCAACGAAACCATTCGGAAAGTGAAGGACGTTAACGTTATACCAAAAATTGATGACGCGAAGTTTGATGTTGCTCAGGATTTAATCCATTGGACCACGAGAACCGCCAATATTATGTACGATCACTGGTTGAACCACCTAAATTTAAACTAAGTAAAGGCAAAGGTAACAGCCGCCTAACAGATGTGGGATTAGGAACTAATGTGGTTAACCTGTCTGGCACCAATGACCTAACAACCCAAGAGAAATCTCTTTTAGATCGCGGTTTAACTTTTGTACCAACATCACAGCCTAAAAACTGATAACCAAACAAATTTACCATCATACAACTGTAATTTTCTTGGGCAAATGAAATTAGCAGACCGCTTTAGAAACTCCAGCGGTCAAAAACTTCCTTTAACAGAATCATCTGGTTGGTCACCTCCAGACAGTGAAGTAGATCCCAAAATTATTGAGGCTAGCAATCGAATCATCCAAAAGGTGTTCAGCATGGAAAATACTCTACGATAAAGACAATTTAACAGCTGGTGAACGGAGAGCCCTCACGAAACTTCGAAAAAATAAGAAATTAGTAATTAAACAAGCCGACAAAGGTGGGTCGGTAGTTGTTCTATCGCGGGATAATTATATAAAGAAAGCCATGAGACAACTCAGCAATACTAAACATTATAAGAAAATAGATTAACTTATTTGGCCTAGTAATATCGAAAAATTCAATAAGATCTTAAAATTTCTCCTCGACAAAGGTCACATTACCAAAAAACAATTGAAATATTTAACAGCTAAGCTCAGTGCTCAAACAAGACAATTTTATATCCTACCAAAGATCCACAAGGCTCGTTATTCATGGATGGATGACTTAACTCCACCCGGGAGGCCAATTGTATCAGATTGTAATTTGGAATCTTATGCGATCTTGGAATTAACTGATTATCATCTGAAACCTATAGCAAATAGACATCCGAGCTATCTAAAAAATACACAGGATTTCCTGTCAAAAATTTTGAAATTGAAAATATCGAAAAATGCAATTCTGGCTACTTTGGATATTGACAGTATGTATACGAACATTGATACTGATAAAGGTGTTAAACCAGTTGAAAATCTAAATTTTATAGTAAATTTTCTTTCTTATTATACCTACCACAATTGTTTACTACAGGCTTGCACTACAGTGGAAGTCCCTAACTCGGATAAAATACTCTCTATTTTTGTCTTTCCCAATCAAGTTGGGAAAGAAAAGTGGTGCAAAAGCACCAATAAAAATAAGCCAAAACTGGGTCGAGTGCAACCGGCGCAGACCCAGTACGGGACGCTCTCTCCCAAGTACAACTCCACGACTTCCGTTGCCAGTGCGCATATACCGTCTCTAAAGACTCATTCTTTTTTGAATCCGTAAACGTTAGAGTTATGTGATCAGCGGGGAGGAAAGATTCTTTACCCGTAAAGAAGACGGGAGGGCCTCCATGTAAACAATTGTGGTAGGTATAATAAGAAAGGAAATTTACTATAAAATTTAGATTTCTTATCAACCTACTCACAATTGTTTACTACAGGCTGAATAGACAAAAGGCTGGAGGGAATCGCATAACCAACCCCCACATAACCCTAGTGCACTGGAACCGTGAAGCAGAAGGAAGAGGTCCCGAGGCTTATCAACCATAATGTCGCAATCATTGGTAAAGGACAATGAAAAGAGACATATGAGCCTGTGTGACACACAGACAGAAAAAAGGGCAGTAACAGCACAAGGCTGAAACTGACCTTCAAGAAGCCTAATGGCTATGGCAGACAACAGCCTGAGCAGAAGAAAGAGGACCCAAGGCAAAAAGGTCCTCCGACTGCTCCTGCAACTGGCGTAAATAAAAGGTGGAGAAAGTAGAAGCATTTCTCCAGTAGGCTGCCTGCATAACATCCGACAACTTGACGGAGTTAGAATAAGCCCAAGAGGTAGACAGTGCCCGCACCTCGTGGGCAGAAATACGATTGGTAATACAATCGCCAGCTGCTAAACGACTATAAGCCGTACGAATAGCAAGACAAATCCATCGAGAAATGGATTGAGGAGAGATCTTCTGTCGACCCGGAATGAGAGACAGAAAAAAACGTTTTCTGCCCTTCCGTATGAAGCGCGTCCGATCAAGATAAATGCGAATAGCACGGACCGGACAGAGCAAAGGGCGAGTACCCTCAACAGAGGGAAGAGCCCTGATACAGATAGGAGGAGGAGTAGTATCTGGTAACTGATTCTTAGCCAAAAAGGAGCAATCAGTGGTAAAAGTAACACTGTTGGGAGAACTCCTAAAAAAGGCCGGGTCAACCGAGAGGGCGTGAAGCTCACTAACCCGTCTGGCCGAAGCAAATGCCATCAGAAAAGCCGTCTTGTATGTGAGAAAATGCATATCCACCTGGGATAAAGGTTCGAACGGCGCCCCCCCCCCCCCCCCCCCCAAGCAAAGCAGCACCCACGAAAGATTCCATCGTGGAGTAAGCTGCAAAGTCCGAGGCCTTTTCAAAGAAAAGTGCCGAACAAGCTTGGAGAGGTAAGGATTAGTGCCGATACGACGCTTCCCCACATAAGAAAAAGTCTCTGAAAGCATAGACCTGTAACCCTTGATGGTAACAGGCTGGAGACCCCGAGAATCAAACAGATATACCAGAAACTCCGCAATCTGTGAAATCGAAGGATTGGCATAATCAACAGAGTGATCAGCACACCATCGACAGAAGACCTTCCATTTAGCTGCATAAGCTAAACCAGTGGAGTGCCTCCTTGAAGAAGAAATGCACTCCACTGCTTGTCTCGAAAAACCTCTACGGAGGAGACAGGACCTGACAAAAGATATGCATGAAGGCACAATGAAGTCGGGTCGACGTGAAACCTCCATGGGCGACCTTGACAAAGAAGGTCGCGACGTAGCGGGAGACGTGCCGGAACCGCCGCCATCAGCGAGCGGAGCTGATTGATCCACACCCGCTGAGGCGACAGGGGAGCGATCAGAATGATTCGACAACTGCAGGTTCGAATTTTGGCGAGAACCTGAGGAAGAATCGGAACCGGCGGGAAGGCGTAGCCGACTAGACCGTTCCAATCGAGTGACAGAGCGTCCACGGCAAAAGCCAGAGGATCTGGACACGGGGACACGAAAGTGTCCACCTGATGGTTCCAACGAGTCGCAAAGAGATCGATGTGGGGACGTCCCCAGAGATCGCAAAGCGACTGGAACACTGCCCTGTGAAGCATCCACTCGGTGGAAATAACCCTGCCCTGTCGGGACAGGGAGTCGGCTAGGACGTTCAGACGACCGGGAATGTGACGAACAACCACCCCGGCGTGAACCTCCTGAGCGAGCAGTAAAAGATCCCGAGCTAACTCGTACATCGGAAGCGAGTGCGTGCCGCCCTGGTTCCGAATGTAAGCAACCACTGTCGAATTGTCGGATAGTAGAAGGACCTGGCGATTCGACAAGTGAGGGATCCACTGCCTGAAACTCAGAAGAGCAAGAAGCTCCTTCTGGTTGATGTGTAGAGCTGCTTGATCCTGGTCCCACATCCCGTGGAGGGAAAGACCGAGAGGATCCAACGTCGCACCCCATCCGAGATCGCTGGCATCTGCCGTCAGAACGCGATCGGACGTGGGTAAGTCCAGCGGAACACCCTGCGTAATCCACTGAACATCTGTCCAGGGAAGAAGGTGAGGATACAGAGAGTCCGGAAACGGAAGCACCTGATCCAGAGAATCTACATTCGGTCTCCAACGACTGAGCAGAAAGTGTTGGAGAGGTCTGACACGCAGCCGACCTAGAGGAATGAGATCCGTCACCGAACCGCAGAGACCGATCAGCCGGAGAAAACTCCGAGCGGTCGCGGACCTGGACTGGGACAGAGTCAGAGCAAAAGCTGAGAGAATCACAGCCTTGGCCTGGGGAACAGCCACCAAATTGAATTTGGTTTGGAAAGACATCCCCAGATGACAAAACGACTGAGAAGGGACCAGGTCCGACTTCTCCTCGTTGACTCTGAATCCTAGCGACGTGAGCAAGCTCAACAGAGTGGCGACATCCGATTCCAGTAAGGCAGCATTGGAATGCCTCTGGAGGATATCGTCCAGATATGCCGAAGTAGTCACCCTGGACTGTGTGCGATGGAACGCTATCACATGCGACATCAGTCTGGTGAACGCCCAAGGAGCCAGGTTGAGGCCGAAAGGCATGGCCTTGAACTGGTAAACTCGCCCCAGAAAAGCGAACCTGAGATACTTCCGTGACGCCCGATGCATCGGAACGTGGAAGTAAGCGTCTCGCAGGTCGATGCTGGCTGCGAAATCTCCCTGGTGAATTGATTGGCGGACCGACCTGAAAGTCTCCATGCTGAACTTGGGAGCAATGATAGACTGGTTCAGGATGCTCAGATCGATAACCGGTCGGAGTCGGCCGTCCTTCTTCGGCACCAAGAACAGGCGGGAATAGAAACCCACTGACTGAACGTTCTTGACGACCTCGATCGCCCCCTTTGCCAGGAGATTGGCAATCTCCGTGGACAAAAGTTCCCGACGTAAAACGTCTGAAGGAACTGTGGTTGGAAGAGGCACCCTTGACAGAGTGGGGTGCCGTCGGAAGGATATGCGCAGCCCGGACCGAACAACATCTAACACCCATGGATCGGATGTGATGGTGGTCCAATGGTCTGCAAACTCTGCTATCCTTCCTCCAACCTGGGACGAGTCGAGGTGAGGACCTTCATTTCGAGCCCCGACGAGGCCCGCGAGAGGAGAAACCACCTCCTCTGCTAAATGAAGAATCCTGAGACTTCCCTCGATTCTGCCGACCCCTACCTTTACCCCGTGAGTAAGAAGCAGAGGCGGCGGCAGAAGGACCAGCCTTTTGCTTCACAGAGGAAGCAGAAGGGTACTTGTTAGGCTTGGAACGGCCCTTGCCTCCCCGAGAAGGCTGATCAAGCTGACGAAACAGCAGCTGATCTTTGGAATGACGTAGGACCGTCGACACGGAACCATGGAAAAGTTGCGGACCTGTCAAAGAAGCAGATCGAAGAGTAGCACGCTGCTCCTCGGGAAGGGATCGTCCTGTGTCCAGCACAGCGTCCCTTCGAACTAATTCCAAATTGGCCGTGTTACAGGCATGCGTGTGAGTAAGGTGCATAAGCGCCTTGGACAGCACACGCAAAGGAGCCTGTACCTCGTCAAACTTATCTGGAGGCAGATAAGCAGCCAAAGCTGAGACGACGTGATCTGAGAGAGAAAGCATGCCAAGCATCTCTCTAGATAAGCCCAACGTGGACTCCAGAGTCGTCATTGGAATGACGGCAGACTTGGGCTTGGAAAGCCCGAGGGAAGTGGAGTCCTGATCCAGAACCGTCAAAGTCTGGCAGACTGACGGATTGGCGGAATCGTAGGAACGATAACGCACAGGAGGCAAAAAGGTGTCAACCCTGGTGAAGAACGAAGTCTTCAAAGCCTTGGAATTCAGCTTGGCATCCAATGCTGAAAAAGCTTCAACCACCTGTACCGACTGGCACGGTCGAAGGCGCCCAGAAGCAGGTTGCTCCATAGGCTGTTGGCGCGCGACCGATGATCGTGGCCAGGCTGACACTGTCGGCTGGTTAGCAGGTTTGAGCTCAGGTAGAAACCCAAACACAAAGTCAAGAGCCGCCCCCAAGTCCGAAGACTGCTGGCCCTCGACCTCAAGCATGTCGGACTCCTCCCCAGAGTCGGAAGACACATAGCCCATCGTGGGCAAACCAGCCGACGCCTCCCATGGTGTCGGGACACCAGAGGAATCGGAAACCAGCCTGTTTCCAATTCCGGGAGGCGGCGCCATAGGAGGCGCCTGGAAACCACCCATAGCCTCGCTGGAAGCAACAGGAAGGCTCTTTGAGAGAACCTGAGTGAGTAAGGAGAGGGCCTCCCTAAGCTCACTGCCTGTACCGACCGGTTCGACAGGGGAGCGAACCGGCAAAGTGGCTTCACCTCTGACCCTCTTAACCAGCGAAGGGTCACGATCCTCCAAAACACCCGACGCGGGACGACGGGCGGCAGCCGAAACATCTGAAGGTAGACGTGTATAGGGGTACGATGCACCCCGAGGATCAATATTGCGAGAACTCATGAGAGTCACCGCGGACCTCTGCAGGGCAGAAGGTCCAGGCTGCACAAAAGGCATTGGTCCCCCAAAACTGGTCCTGTGACCAGAGTGAGTGGACGGAAACGCCACGGAGTTCATAGTGTTTCCACTCCGAACATCCGAATCCAAAGACACAACTGTGGTACTCGACGGCGACGAGACCACAGCGATGGGCTCGGCCGGCAGCCCCTTCTGACTTCGCCGAGTTGAAGTCAGGGAAGGCTGGGGCCGATATCCCACGTCTACAGTATCGGACAGTTCTGCAGTCCCCTGCAGTGAAAAGCCGAGGCCGGCTGAAACAGACAACGAAGCAGATGGACCAGCAGCAGTAGTAGATACGTCGAGAGTCGTTGAGGCTGGTGAAATAATGGAGAGAGCACACCGGCTCGGCTCCAAAGGAGGAGTCACAACCCTAGTGACAGCCTCAGATGTCGACTGGAGGGGGACCGTAGTCCCGGAACCAGGCATCTCTACACCAGAACACTCAACGGCTCCCGCAGTATCCACCACAGGAAAAGACTGCACATCCCCCACGGAGGAGGAATAACTCTCACCAGACAAAGTCGGCTCGGGAGGCCCCGAACGACCACGTTCTCCTTTCCCGCGGGAGCGGGAGGCATGGCCACGAGAACGAACGACACGATTTACAGACGCCCAAAAGGTGGAAGACCATGTTCCACAGACACCACACGGCCGCTTGGCCGAACACCCATTACAGGAGGAACACGACGAATGTACATCGTCCACATGCTTAGGCAGCAGACACTGCCCACAAGGAATTGTCCTAGGCATGAGAGAGGTGAGAGGAGCAGAGAAGGTGAGATCAGAAAACAGAACACCCCCAAAGAGAGAAAGGTGACAGAAACAAAGACCCCAGACGGTCGACCGGGAACCACCCAACAGGAAGACTACTCTCAACAGAAAGAAGAAACACTGCAGGAGTGGTACCCCGCTGACACCTAACTCTAACACAATTAGAAAAAAAAGCATGAACAATAATTGTGAAAATCTAAGTCCGAACCGCGTCGCCCGCGAAAATCGCGCGCGACCCGAGAGAGAGCAAATAAATATACATTATGGACATATAATAGAAAAAAGAGAATATAAAACACTCATCCTGAGAATACAAAGGATACACTGTGGTATAATGAATCAGGAATCATCAAACATCGAGCTGGTGGAACACTGATAAGCGTGCAAAAACATCTCGACACGAAGCGGATTTCAAAAAGAATGAGTCTTTAGAGACGGTATATGCGCACTGGCAACGGAAGTCGTGGAGTTGTACTTGGGAGAGAGCGTCCCGTACTGGGTCTGCGCCGGTTGCACTCGACCCAGTTTTGGCTTATTTTTATTGGTGCTTTTGCACCACTTTTCTTTCCCAACTTGCTTGGGAAAGACAAAAATAGAGAGTATTTTATCCAAGTTAGGGACTTCCACTGTAGTGCAAGCCTGTAGTAAACAATTGTGAGTAGGTTGATAAGAAATGCACTTGAAAAATATCCGGATGCAAAACGCACGGATGAACAAATTTTGGATCTTTTAGAGCTGAGCTTAAAAGGTAATGACTTTCAATTCAATGGAGAATATTTTCTACAAATAATGGGTTGTCCTATGGGTAAAAGATTCAGTCCTAATTTTGCAAGCATTTATGTAGCGGAATGGGAGGAAAATGCCTTTAGCAAATGTGCAAAGCATCCTTTCGTATATCTCAGGTATTTAGATGACATTTTTATTATTTGGGAACATTCAAAAGAAGATTTTAATGAATTTTTAGAAATTTTGAACAATCATGATCCAAATATTAAATTGAAAGCTACTATCAGTGAGAATTCTGTTGATTTTCTCGATGTGATGGGAAAGTGTGTAAAGGCAAGAAATTTCAGGCGTCCGGTCATTTAGATTATAAAGTATATTTTAAACCAACTGATTCACATCAATTGTTGCACACAAAATCATTTCATCCTCAACACACATTTAAAAGTATCATCAAATCACAACTCATTCGTTTCCACCGCAATTCAAGTGATAAGGTAAATTTCAATGAGGCTTGTTCTCTATTTGGCGACCTCAGATCGAGAGGATACTCACTGCGCTTTTTGCGTACCTTAAAATCTCAAACTCTGAAAAAGCTCAAAAGTCCAGCTGAAACAACTGATTTCGAACCACTGTAGATTGAACACAACAGACCGTTGCAGAATGGTAGTGGCGCGGTATTTACTTGCAAAAAGCCTTGATGTAGATTGCATACTTTTATGCCTGATCAGAAAGAGGAATTTTCCTCTGAACAAATGAAAAATCATTCGTAACCCCCTCCATTGTGATTCACCAAACATTATTTACCTTATCACATGTAAGCGATGTCGGAAACAGTATGTTGGTCAAAGTCAAAATCCTTTCCGAAAACGTGTTACTAGACACAAACAGGATATAAAACATAATGCTGATGCCCCAGTAGCACAACATTTTAACCTTCCTGGCCATTCCTTGGATGATTTCGAAATCCATCCTATTGAACAACCACCAATTAAAGACACATTAGAAATGAATTTAGAAAAAAACGTGAAGCTTTTTGGATCAATACGCTTCAAACCCTCTGGCCATTTGGTATGAACATATCAGAGGGCGAATGCGAAAGGAGGTCCATCATTCCTTTCACTTTAACGTACAACAGAATGAATATCAAAATAGCAAAAATGTTAAAAGATGAATTCAATTTTACCAATGCTAAATTAAATGAACCTTTGAATCTTCGACCTGTCATCGCCTATAAGAAAAACAAAAGCTTGCGTAACATCCTTGTAAGGACTAAATTAGAGCCCATCAATGAATCACATCAATTATTGTCAGTCAGTTTAACCAGTTCCTAAGCTCATCACTTAGTTTAAATCAATTTTATGTAATTTTTTGGTCGTGTTTGAAACCCATCAGGGTTCAGTAAATGAAAACAATTTTTCGGCGGCATGTTAAAAGAAAAAAACGTTTCAGTAGGAAATGTCTGTGCCAGTGTGATTTTTTAACCTCAAACACACACATATATACACAGATACATATACACATGCATACATATACATAGAGACACACACATACATACATATACACATATGCATTCATATACATATATACATACACATACATATGCACACACATAAATGCACACACAAACATAAATATTTACATACATATGCATACATACATGCATTCGTGCACTCTCATGTGCACACACATGCACATATCTATATACACTTACTAAAAGCACTTTGAAGCTATGATATAATCCTGGACAAGGTCAACTACTGAACGATTTTCATCGTTGCTCAAAAATTCGGAGCCACAGAGTAAAACTGAAACATTTGGAGTAAATGATAGTTGGCCAATGGTACGGTTACGAATATTAAAGTAAAGAGAGCACATTAACAGAAAATGCTCAGTCGACTCAATCTCACCACACTGGCAGTAGGGTGAGGGTGATATATAATTGGCATATAGATCTGAATTGAGATTACTACATCCCAAGTTCAACCAACAATGGTATATCTGTGCTGATCGACATTTTGCATTACTGAAGATCGATGGTGGCCGTCAATTATTATGATTTAAATAACTATTAAAATTACTGTAAGAACTATTCTATCTAACAGGTAGTGGTATTCTATTCCATAATTTAGTTACTTCTGGGATGAAAGAAGATTGGTATAAATTAGTTTGTCAAAAAGGGATCCTGAGGTTACTGCTTGAACGAAGATTATGAGGCGTATTGCTCGCCGATACTAGCAATGTATGGGGGCATTATGCAATGGTACATCTTAAAAAAGTGCATTAGTTTGTGTTTTCCGCGCCTGTCCTGGAGGGTATCCCAGCAGGTTTCGGAGTATAATAGGGCTTTGCTGGCACTGACAGTTCCCCGGTAACAACCCTAGCTGCAGCTACTTGAATTTTCTCTATAGTAACAATGTCTCTTTCATTGCAGTTATCCCAAACCATATCGTCATATTCCAGTAGGGGTCTTACAAATGAGAAGTAAATTTTTTCCAGAACACATCTATCAAAGTTCATCTAACATGAACTTTTGCTGGCAAAGCAATAATTACAAAAATAAAAAATAAAATGAAAAAATGCTTGCCCACATGCAATTTTACAAAAAAATGGCTTGAGAAACAGAAGATCTACTTTGTGAGGCCTAATGATGAGGTATTTTCCATTCTTTCAAAAGAAATGATGAACAACCTAGAATATTGAAATTTTTTTCAAGAGTTTTTGTTTCATTTAGCCGATGATATGTTGTGACGTGATGCACTGCTGGAAAAGACTCAGATAGCACTTTCCAACACTGTTTTACATCACAGCATTCCACTGGCAAATAGTACTGTCATAGTACAGCACATTAAAGAAGTTCGGGAAGAGTAGACAAATTAACACTCTGTACACTTATGTCGAAATATCCCAATGTCAAGCAACACATTTTTCCCATAATGCAACTAGGAATTAACCAATTCAATCGTGTTTGACAGAGCTCATGGAGATCTGTCAGACAAGATTGCATTGGTTACATTCCTGGTAGCATTATGGGAAAAATGTGTAGCTTGACATTGGGATATTTCGACATAAGTGTACAGAATGTTAATTTGTCTACCTGACAGCTTGAAATTTTGGTATTTTGACATCAATGTCCTAAGGGTTAGGAACAATTCGAGCCAACTTTCTTTCTGTTTGCTTTAAGATCGAGTAATGCAGGCTAATGAAAATTTGTTCATCCTATTCCCTTTGAAGTGATCTATAGAGGACTCTGGCCCCAAATGGGTTGAAATTCTCTTTCCTAAAGCAATATATAATTGACTGTCGACTATAATTACTGTAATTACTAGTTGTTTCTTTTATCAGATGAAACTCCTTTAAGAAGTAATAAATAATTAAGTTTCAAATCATGAGATTCTTTTGACATATAATGCACTAACATTCACAAATATATGATGTGGATCAGAACAAAGCTAGGTAATACTTGATTTAAATTATTGATACAAGAATCGTCATTTCAAACAGGTTGAATTTTTGATCTGGTACTTGAAAAAATATTGTAGCTTGCTCCAAGTGGTGTAATAATTTATTCATTTTATTCATTCACAGCTGTAAACTCTATTGCTTCTAAGAAAAAAAGAATAATAAATAAAACTCCTCACGCAATGCTATGACTTTTTCAAGAAAATCAGGCTATTTCAGAACAATGTATTGGGATCAGCATTGTACATCAGAGGAGCTGAAGGATTTGGCAAACTAGAATGAATTTAATCATTCATTACTATTTTTCATTCCCTTTCATTTCTCTCACTGGGAGCACAGTGACTCAGTGGTAATGGCATTGACCTTCAAACCGAAGGTCCATGGTTCAATCCCTCCAGGGCTACCTGCATTGTGTCCTTGGGGAACCCACTCAATCCTGATTGCCCACATGGGGGCATGGGGGCACAGTGTACTAAGGAATACTGCATGTCAATGGTGCACCTGTCTTAATTCAACCATTTCTAACACTGCTTGTGGGAGTTAGTATGTTGGGGAGTCTGACAGTTGCTTGCCATTGCTCAGTGGTTTTATTGAAATAATCCGGCTTCCTCCACTCATAAAACAGTTCCAGCACATAGCACAGTGGTGGTACCCTGTTAATTAATTAGCCACATGCCAGTGAAAATTATTCAACAGACAATGTGAAGCAAATCCCCCCATCCCGATGGTGATCTACGACATAAGTATAAGTGTAATGAACTAATAATGCTGTTCAAATCTGATACTTATTATTCAAGTAATCATTCAGATTTCAAATATCTCTATCAATTTTCAACAAATCACCGTGCTTTTCAAACTTAGACAATGTTGATATAAAGCAGCAAGCCAAAAGTTATTAAAATTGTATGACTACTTTACAAGTTCGCACATAAATTTACAATTTAACTCTTTACCCAACGCAGACGATATCAAAATTTATTATTTTAAATATCATTTTTAAAAATTTTTCAAAAAATTTCAACAAAACCATATCATGTGGCCCCTCATTGGAACGATCTCGACGAGCTCGTTCCAAAGAGGGGTCACATGATATTTTTTTGTTGAAATTTTTTGAAAAATAATATTTTTTCAGCTGCTGAATTTGCATATTACGCAGGCGGATGCTGGCGATTCATTGGGTAAAGGGTTAAAACAAACAAGAGGCCCCAAGGAGACTTAATCGCTCACCTGACAGTGGTTCAAAGAACTATTTTGGATCCCATTCAGTTAGTCATGGTTCATCAACACTACAGAGGAATGAAGTCATGAAATTATTCATAACTCTAGTGTCCATGTCAGAGGATTATTATTCTGGGTCTTCCTGACTGCTTCCAATTCTATCAGCTTTTGACTAACACTGCCAAATTTCCAAGGGTTGTTATGTCAATGCCCCCCACTCAAATAGAGCATGAATATTAACCCAGGGACCCAATTTGAATAAACTTAAATCTCACACACACACCTTAATACTCAACACCCCCCCCCCCCCCCCCCCCCCCCAGATGCTGTATACCAAATATGGAAGCATTCGGATGGTGGATCTGAAGATTTTCAATGAACTCATTTAAAATTCAGGCTCCCTAATATCTAATATTTACCCAGGGACGCAATTCAATCAAACTTGAATCTGACCCCCCCACCCCCCCCCCACTCCCCCCAAGATACTGTATACCAAATATCAAAAGACTTTAAACTGATGGTTCTAGAGAAAAATTTTAAAGAAATCACTTCATATTGCTTTTGTTTCCCTCCGCTTAACTGACCCCTGGGGATGGGGAGTGGGGTTGGTGGTCATAGGGTTATTATTTTTGGGGGTTGCACAAAATCACTCTAAATCTTTCAAAATATATCTTGCAGCCAAACATTTTGTTACATCTAACTGCTCCCCCTCCCCACACAAGGAAGGGAGGGAAGGACATAGGGTAAAAACATTTTCGCATAAAACCACTCTAATTCATTTAGGAACTCGATTTTGAAAACAATCGAAAAAAAAAAATGGTCCAAAATTTCAAAGTCGGAACTGGACCCCAAATTTTCAGGCTATAAAAAAAAATAATTTTGACTAAAAATTGAAAAACACATACAAATTTTTTTTAAAAACCAGACGCAAAATTTTCAGGCTAAAAAAAAAAAAAAATTTGGTCTCAAACTTGAACAAAATACATAAAAAATCGAAGAAAAAAACAGACCCAAAATTTTCAGGCTAAAAATTTTTTTTTTTTCTCCCAAAAATGTACAAAACGCATAAAAAACAAATTTATTTTTCCAAATTTTGGTCCAAAATTTCCAAGTTTGAATCGGACCCAAAATTTTCAGGCTAAATTTTTTTTTTTCACCTCAAAATTTAACAAAACACATTTGTCTGAACCAGACCCAAAATTTTCAGCCCAGGGACTCAATTTGAACAAACTTGAATCTGCCCGCAAGCACCCCCATCCATCCCCACCCCCCCACCCCCTGACCCTCCCACCCCCACCCCCAACCAATAATGTGTACCAAATGTTAAAGGATTCTGACTGGTGAATCTGAAAAAGATTTTTAAAGAATATTTCACGTATTGCACAAAGTTAAAATTTGGGCTCCAATAGGGAGCCCAAATATTAACCCAGGGACTCGATTTGAACAAACTTGAATCTGGACACCCTAGAGATGATGTATATCAAATATGAAAAGATTCTGACCACTGGATCTGAAGATTTTAAAAGAAATTTCCTCATATTGCACTAAGTTAAAATTCAGGCTCCCATAGGGAGCCCAAATATTAACCCAGCAACTCGATTTGAACAAACTTGAATCTGCTCCCCCCACCCCCCACACACCCCCACCCCCCTTAGAGATGATGTATACAAATATGAGAGGATTCTGACTGGTGGATTTGAAGAAGAAGATTTTTAAAGAAACTTCCTCATATTGCACGGAGTTAAACTTTGAGCTTAAGAAGATTTTTAAAGAATATTCCACGTATTACACTAAGTTAAAATTCAGGCTCCAATATGGAGCCCAAATATTAACCCAGGGACTCAATTTGAACAAACTTGAATCTGACTCCCTTAGAGATGTTGTATACCAAATATGAAAAGATTCTGACCACTGGATCTGAAGATTTTTTTGGTATTTTATGGGTGCTATCAGAGTTATGCCCCTTGTGGTGCCCCCTGTGGGCCTGGCAACTTTATTTAAACAAATTTGAATTGTCATATGATAAGGAAGAAGCACATCAAATTTGGTTCCATTTGGTACAGGAGTTTGTGAGGAGAAGTCGATAATGTAAAGTTTACGCCGGATGGACGACGGACAGAAAGTGATTAGTAAAGCTCCCCTTGAGCTTTGCTCAGGTGAGCTAAAAAGGATAGAAGAATGGAAGGACAGATGGATGGAGCTCTTTGCTATATCCCTTCTCGAAAAGGGGGGATAAATAACAGGGATTTGGACACTTTCCTGTATTCTAGAGATGAACTGAAGTATATATTTCATTACATCTTGTTCAACAGAGCTCATGGAGCTCTGTCAAAAAATATATAATAGATTAAATACATGTATATTACTGATGTTAAATGGATTTGTGAACAAGGGGAATTTGGTGATTGTGTCAGAAACTGGGCTTTGTCGCTGCTGGGGGAAAAAGATTCAAGCCGCCGCGTATTCAGCCAAAACTCAAGTAGTGCCACCTGAATCCATGCGTGAACTATGTCTCATTGTAACAAACCCGCTCATTTTCATTTTGGATGGGGTGGTTCTTGTCCTGAATGGTCAATGACTTTTCCTCGAAAAGCATAAATCAACAGGGGTTCACTGGAAACAATAATTTTAATACATTTTCATAAGAATAAAAAATATGGTAATTTGTGACTAACATGAAATCCAAATGAATAAGAAAAACAGAACGTCAATCACACCCCCACCCACACAGTTTTGAGTCACTTGCGGGCCCACATTCTCTGTTGTCACTGGTTTCCCTTCCTGGTCACTGGTGTTTGATCCTTGGTCGCCTTTTCACTTCCCTCTTTCATGGTTGTTGCATAGCCACTGGCATAATGTCACTTTATCAGACACCTTTAACTAACCTTTGCTCTAACATGTGACAGAATGTCACTCTACCACTGCCGTCGCACGGTCACATGCTTACTGTCATTTCACTGGACGCTTTTCCCTCAATCAGTCGCCACCAATGGGGTTAAACGCTCCCCTCCATTTATCTTAGAATAATTTTCATACAGGCAAAGCCTACCTGCTTAGGTATGGCTTGCTTTCTACAACAGGTATGCCATCTTCCTAAATACCAATAGCTCCCTGAGCTCGTACTTCCTATTTCTGATCCTACACTCAGATATGGTCACCGACTTTGCCCGCAACTGTTCCTATTCTAAATATGTGCTATGTGGCTCCCTTACATTACAATGTGCTTATACTTTTGCACTGATGTGGCACCTCCTCTAATCTATAGCATGGGGCATCCCCAGCTACTTGCCTTGACCCACAGTCTTACACTCCTTCAGACTGGAATGAATTTTTCAAGAAACCCCCCGATTTTTAGTTTGATAGCCAGAACATTAATTCTCATTTTTATTGCTTCTCTTGAACTTAGCTGCTTAGATCAATCTCAATTTAATATTTGATTTTAAGTTCCTTTGAAAGTCTCGCATTTTGGTTTATCCTGACATTTGTGATGACCAGATGCATAATATGGGTGTGTGTCCAGAACGTGTTTGACGTACTGTTCTTACAACAATTACCTATTAACTGGTCATCATTACACAGATAATGACTGCATGAGAATACTGGTCTCTCTTACTTCTTTAATCAGTTATCAGATAGCTCATCAATGGGTTCGCCAGACACGCAATAATGGACATAAAATTCCATGCTTAATTAGTAGCACATGAAATATTGCTGGTCTGTTAAAGTGACAAATCAGTTTTCGAAGTTCATCATACAAATGCACATTCTTATAACTTTGTTCCGAATGAGAAAAAAATGAAAGATATATACACTTTTAAAAAACAAAATCAAAATTTCAAACTATCACCTTGACATATTGTCAGGGCAATTTCTTGACATATTACATGATTTTGTAATTCAATTAACAGGAGTTTACTACATATCCTATATACAATTCACAGATAATATTTATACTAAAGGTAGGGCAAAGGGTTTTGTGTATTAAAGTTATATTCAGTTAATGGGGTTATTCTATTAAGAGATATCCAATTAAGTATGATACACTGTAAAGAACTGAAGTCTATGATATTGAATCCATGATTTATCAAGACAACAGATGTACAATACAATTTATTATACTTCCTTTATTATTCTAGATATCTGATTGAGCAATTACTGTTCGATAATTTCAGTGATTTCGTTCTGTGACTCCACTCATCTTTGATAAGATGGGTTAACGCATCACAATTGGGTGTTAATGTTTTGCATTATCATCCCCCAGCTACAAATATTAATTTTTTTTTTTTTTTTTAGTAAATTTTGTTTCTTAACATCCCGACCACAATTGTTTACAATTGGCTGTAACATAAGTACAAGCCCTACTTCGGAACTTAACTCCAGCTAATAATTTTTTCCAAATGAATTTGGAAAAGTAAGAAGAGTGCAAAAGCACTATAAAGAGATCAAAATGGTCGAGTGAGACCGGCACTCAATATTACAGGTACTCTCCCTGCACACCTCTTGCATTACCATGCGCATGCAGAACTACCCTGACATCAATTTTGAATTTTTGCCAACAAGAAGTTTTGTGATTTAGCAGGGAGGCAAAGATATCCCCCTAGGAGGGTGGGCCTCCAGTAAACAATTGTGGTAGGTATGTTAAGAAATAAAATTTACTAACAAATTTTAATTCTTTTCAACCTACTCACAATTGTTAACAATTGACTGAATAAACAATAGGAGGAGGTGAATCACATAACCAATACCACCAATAGCGCAGCTGAAAGAAATGCAAGGAGGGCAGGGAACGACAGCAAAACCTTCAAAAGAAGAAAGAGCGGGAAACCCGCAGAAAAGAACAGAAGCTAAAAAATAACACCACAGTGTTGAAAAGCATCCTGAAAGAAAAGAAAATGCTGTATGAAGCACCTGAAAACCAGGATGCCTGAAAAAAATACTCAACAACCTGAAAAATACATAATCAAGGAGGGTGAACAATAGTCTGAGCAGCAACTAAAGGGCCTAAAGAAAAATGATCCTCAGAATGCTGTTGCAGGTGGCAGAGATAAAAGGAGGAGAAAGTAGCATTACTCCAGTAAGCTTCATTCATAACATCTCTGAGCGAAACAGAATTGGAGAATGCCCAGGATGTAGAAATGGCACGAATGAGCATTAAACTGGTTTGAAACAAGATTCGGAGCAGTTAAACTAGAATAAGCCAGCTTGATTGCAGAACAAATCCACCTGGAAATAGAATGGGAAGAGATAGACTGCCTCCCAGGAATGAGAGACAGAAAGAATCTCTTCCGACCCCTCCAAATGAACTGTGTGCGATTAACATAAGTAAGTCTTAATCACATGAACAGGACATTTATGGGAGGAAGTGCCCGAATGCAGATGGGAGGAGGCACAGAAGCAGGAAGTTGATTCTTGGCCAGAAAAGAGCAGTCAGTAGTGACGGTTACACTGTTAGCCTCATTTCTGAAGAAAGCCGAATCAACAGAAAGTGCATGAAGCTCACTGACACGTCTGGCAGAAGCAAACGCTAGAAGGAAAGCAGACTTATATGTGAGAAAATGCACATCGGTCTCAGATAAAGACTCGAACAGCGCCCCTTCCAAACAATGCAATAGCCATGCCAAGTTCCCTTTGGGTGTAAGATGGAAAACTCGAGGCCTCTTCAGAAAAAAGGGCCGAAGCAGTTTGGAGAGATAGAAATTATGACCGATGCACCGCTTTCCCACATAAGAGAAAGTTTCTGACAGCATAGATCTATAGATCTTAATAGTGACAGGCTGATGGCCCTTGGAGTCAAAAAGGTATACCAGAAAATCTACAATTTGAGCGATTGATAGATTTCGGTAATCCACATGTTGAGCTGCACACCAGTGACAGAAAACTTTCCACTTAAAAGCATAAGTCATGGCAGTGGAATTTTGTCATGATGCAGAAATGCACTCCACTGTTTGCCCCAAAAATCCTCTATGCCGGAAACTAGACCTGATAAAAGTCTGGCATGAAGGGACAGGCTCACCAGGTTGTTATGGTACAGCCTGGGCCGGCCCAGGGCAAGAAGATTGTGGCGTAGAAGAAGATGAATTGGCTGATCTGCTAACAGAAGCCGCAGCCGATTGATTTGTGGAGACAGAGGAGCGATCAGAATGACCCTGCAACTGCAAGCACGAATCTTCAACAACACCTGAGGAAGAATCGGTGCAGGAGGGAAGGCATATCCAACCCACCCTGTCCAATCGAGAGACAGAGCATCCACCACAAAGGCTAGTGGACCTGGACAATGGGAGACAAAGGTCTCTACCTGATGATTCCAGCGAGTGGCAAAAAGGTAAATAAGAGGACAACCCCACCGTTCACAAATTGTCTGAATATCAAACGATGCAGTATCCATTAGGTGGGAAGGGCATGGTCTTGTTGTGACAGGGAGTTGGGTAGGAGGTTGAGATGCCTGGGGATGTGCTGAACGGACACCCAAGGATGTACATCCTGCGCTAACAGCAGAAGGTCCTAAGATAGCCGATACATGGGTATCGAATGAGTGCCCCCTTGATTCTGGATGTAGGCCAGCACTGTCGAATTGTCCGAAAGAAGCAGGACTGCGTGATTCAACAGGTGAGAGATCCATTGCTGAAAACTCAACAGATTAGCAAGGAGCTCCTTCTGTTGATACAAAAGGTCACCAGCTCTCGGTCCCACTCGACATGAGTAGACAGACCATGAGGATCTGAAATCGCACCCCAACCCTGATTGCTGGGATCTGCTGTGGGGATGCTATCGGTCTGAGGAAGATCCAATGGAACACCCCGAGACAACCAGGGAACATTAGTCCAAAGGCAGAGGTGACAATGCAAGGACCGAGGAATAGTGAGAACCGTCACCAAACTGCAAAGGCCCAGCAACTGAAGAAAAGTCCTGGTAGAGACCGAGGAGGATCAGAGCAGGTCCAGAGTTAAGGCAGAAAGGATCAATGTCTGAGCCTTGGGAACAGACACTACATTGTGAAAAGTGTCGAAATCTTTGCCCAAATGACGAAAGTGCAGCTGACTCTGAAACCCCAGCAGGCCAAGCAGCCGCCAGACATCGGACTTCTGAATGGCAGCATGTCATCCAGGTAGGTCGATGTAGGAGTATGGTGAAAAGCGAGAACATGTGACATGCTCAAACTGAACAAGAGAGCTATGAACTGAAAGACATGATCCCGAAACAAAAACTGAAGGTATTTCCGTGATGCCAGGTGAATGGGCACAAGGAAATAGGCATCCTTCAGGTCGATACTGGCTGCAAAATATACCTCGTCCACCCCTTTGGAGAGGAGAATGTTGATCTAATGCACCAGAAGGTCCCAATGTTGAGGATCCGAAGAGTTGGGAGGGGCACCCGAGATGAACAGCGGTGTCGACGGAAGGAAAGCCGCAGACCTGATTGAATGACTTCAAGGACATATGGATCTGACGTTATCTCTGTCCAATGGTCGAAAAAAAATAACAGCCTTCCCCCCAACTGGAGGCGAATCGAGGTAAGGACCTTCATTTGTGGACTTATGAGGCCTCCATGAGTAGAAATATAAATTTTATAGTAAATTTCCTTTCTTATTATACCTACCAAAATTGTTTACTACAGGCTTGCACTACAGTGGAAGAACCTAACTCGGATAAAATACTCTCTATTTTAATCTTTCCCAAGATTTGGGAAAGAAAAGTGGTGTAAAAACACCATGAAAAAATAAGCCAAAACTGGGTTGAGTGCCATCAGCGCACACCCAGTATGGGATGCTCTTCCATAGTACAAATCCACGCCTACCGTAAACAGTGTGCAGTGCATCATTTCGTCATTCTTTTGATTCCGAACAACACAGGAGTTATGTGATCAGCGGGGAGGAAGGATTCTTACCCGAATAAGAAGATGGGAGGGCCTCCATGTAAACAATTTCGGTAGGTATAATAAGAAAGGAAATTTACTATAAAATTTATATTTTTTATCAACCTACCTCAATTGTTTACTACAGGCTGAATAGACAAAAGGATGGAGGGAATCACATAACCAACCCACATAGCACTGGAACCGTGACAGAGGAAGAGATCCCTAGGCCTATCAAACCATAGCATCACAAACATTAGAAAAGACAATGAAAGATGAGGCATATGGTGAAGTGCGACGCACAGACAGAAAGGGAAGTAACAGCACAGAGCTGGAACTGACCCTGAAAAAAGCTGAAAGGCTGGGACAGACAACAGCCTGAGCCAAAGAAAGAGGGCCCCAAGGACCAAGGTCCTCTATCGGCTCCTGCAACTGTCGCGTCACAGATAAAAGGAGAATGTAGCATTTCTCCAGCAGGCTGCCAGTATAACATCCGTCATCCGACAACATGACAGAGTTATTAAAAGAGGAAGACAATGCACGCACCTCGTGGCAGAAAAAACAATAGGTAATACAATCACCAGTAGCTAGACGAGCGGAAGCTGCACGAATAGCAAGACAAATCCATCGAGAAATCGATGTAGGAGAGATCTGGCATGTGAGAAAATGCATAGTAATCCAGGATAAAGGCATGAACGCCCCCCACCCCCAAGCAGAGCAGCGCCCAAGAAAGCGACCATCTTGGAGTAAACTGCAAAGTCCTAGGCCTTTTCAAGGAAAAGAGCTGAACAAGTTTGGAGAGGCAAGGATGAGTGTCAAAACAATGCGGTACCACATATGAAAAAGGTCTCCGAAGCATGGACTTGTACCCATTGCTGGAGACCCCCAGAAACAAACATAAACCAGAAACTCCGCAAGCGGTGTGATCGAAGGAGTGACAGAAGCAACACAGTGATCACACACCATCGACAGAAGAACTTTCCACTTAGCCACAGAGGCTAAACCAGTGGAGTGAATGCCTCCTTGAAGAAGAAAAGCAACTCCACTGCGTGCCTCGAAAAACCACTACGGAGGAGACATGTGCCAAGGCACAATGAAGTCGGGTCAACTTGAAACCTCCTCGGGCGACTCTGGCAAAGAAATTCGCGATGTAGAGGGAGACATGCCGGAACCTGAATGCTCTGGATGACCTTGATCGCCCCCTTTGTCAGGAGATTGTCTCTCTCTGTGGACAAAAGTTCCCGACGTAAAACGTCTGAAGGAACTGTGGTTGGAAGAGGCACCCTGGTCAGAGTGGGTTGCCGTCGGAAGGATATTCGCAGCCCGGACCGAACAACATCTAACACCCAAGGATCGGATGTGATGGTGGCCCAACGGTCTGAGAGCACTGCTATCCTTCCTCCAACCTGGGACGAGTCGAGGTGAGGACCTTCATTTCGAGCCCCGACGAGGCCTGCGAGAGGAGAAACCACCTCCTCAACTGAATGAAGAATCTTGATACTTCCCTCTAGTCTGCCGACGCTTACCCTTACCCCTGGAGTAAGAAGTAGAAGTGGTGGCAGAAGGATCAGCCTTTTGCTTCGCAGAGGAAGCAGAAGGGTACTTGTTAGGCTTGGAATGGCCCTGCCTCCCCTAGAAGGCTGATCAAGCTGAAGAAACAGCAGCTGATCTTTGGAATGACGTAGGACGTCATCCCGGACCGTCGACACGGGACCATGAAAAAGTTGCGGACCTGCCAAAGAAGCAGATCGAAGAGCAGCGCGCTGCCCCTCAGGAAGGGATCGGCCTGTGTCCAGCACAGAGTCCCTCCAAACTAATTCCAGATTAGCCGTGTTACAGGCATGCGTGTGAGTAAGATGCATAAGCGCCTTGGACAGCACACACAAAGGAGCCTGTACCTCGTCAAACTTATCTGGAGGCAGATAAGCAGCTAAAGCTGAGACGAGCTGATCTGAGAGCGAAAGCATACCAAGCATCTCTCTCTATAAGCCCAACATGGACTCCACAGTCGTCATCGGAATGACGGCAGACTTGGGCTTGGAAAGCCCGAGGGAATTGGAGTCCTGATCTAAAACCGTCAAAGTCTGGCAGACTGACGGATTGGCGAAATCGTAGTAACGATAGCAAAAAGGTGTCAACCCTGGTGAAGAACGGAGCCTTCAAAGCCTTGGAACTCAGCTTAGAGTTCAAGACTGAAAATGCTTCAACCAACTGTACCGACTGGCACGGTCGAAGACACCCAGAAACAGGTTGCTCCATAGGCTGTTGGCGTGCGACCGATGATCGCGGCCTGGCTGACACTGTCGGCTGGTTTGATGGTTTGAGATCCAGAGGAACCCAAACACAAAATCAAGAGCTGCCCCCAAGTCCGAAGACTGCTGGCTCTCGACATCCAGCATGTCTGACTCTTCCCCTGAGTCGGAAGACACATAGCCCATCGTGGGCAAACCAGCCGACGCCTCCCATGGTGTCGGAACACCAGGGGGATCAGAAAGCGTCCTGTTTCCCATCCCGGGAGGTGGCGCCATAGGGGGCGCCTGGAAACCACAGGACACAGTAGGGGGTTCAGTCGGCAGCCCCTTCCGACTTTGCCGAGTTGAAGTCGGGGAAGGCTGAGGCCGATACCCCACAATCACACTGCAGACATCCCTGCAGACCCTTGCAGGGATAAGCCGAGGCTGGCTAAAAACGGTGCCCAATGACGTTGTAGACGGAACAGCAGTAGCAGCAGATATGACAGGAGCTGTTGGAACTGGCGGAAAAGCAGAGAGAGCCACCAAGCTCGGCCTCCAAAGGAGGAGTCACAACCCTAGTGACAGCCTCAGATGTCGACTGGAGAGGGCGCATAGTCCCGGAACCAGGCATCTCTTCACCAGAAATCCAACAGCTCCCGCAGTATCCACCACGGTAAAGAACTGCACATTCCCCACGGAAGGGGAATAACTCTCACCAGACATGGTTGAGTCAGGAATCCCTTAAACGACAGCGTTCCCCACCCCCCGCTGGTGCGGGAGGAGCTGCACATCCCCCACGGAGGGGGAGCCATTCTCACCAGACGTGGTCGAATCAGGCAACCGAGAAACGACACCGTTCCCCACCCCCCGCAGGAGCGGGAGGAGCTGCAACATCCCCATGGAGGGGGGCAAACTCACACCAGACGTGGTCGAGTCGGGGGGCCCCAAAACGACAGTGTTCCCCCTAACTCCAAAAACAATTCATTCATCAACCGAAAAATTCATTGTTGAATCGCGTGATGTCGAAAACAAAACATTCACGAATAGTAAATAATATACAATGAGAATGTGGCTGAAAATATAAATGAGAATATATAAAACACAGTCCTGTTATTATACGATCTTCAGATCCATAATTCCAGTCACAGGAAAACCATTATCGACAAGTTAAAATATCACTGTTACTGAGCAAGATGGCACACATCCATCACATGTGCGGATAATCAAAAGAATGATGAATTGACGCACTGCGCATTGTTTTACAGTAGTCCTGGATTTGTACTATGGAAGAGCATCCCATACTGGGTGTGCGCTGATGGCGCTCGACCCAGTTTTGGCTTATTTTTTCGTGGTGTTTTTACACCACTTTTCTTTCCCAAATCTTGGGAAAGATTAAAATAGAGAGTATTTTATCCGAGTTAGGTTCTTCCACTGTAGTGCTAGCCTGTAGTAAACAATTAAGGTAGGTTGATAAGAAACCACCCCCTTGGGAATCAACAGAGTCCTGAGATTTTCCTCCCTGAGGCTGCCAGCAAGTCTGGCCGCGTCGAAGCAGAAGGAGCAGACAAAGCCAATGGTGCAGTCTGCGTGACTGATGCGGCTGGGTGCTAGGAGGGCCAGGAATGACACCACCCGCAGCAGCAGGTTGGTCCAGTTGCCGTACCGAAAGCTGGTCCTTCAAATGACGAATAACCTTGTCATGGACAGCCCCATGGAACCACGAAACAGCTGAGGTCCGAACAAAGAAACAGACCTCAGAACAGCATGCTGCTCAGAAGGGAGGGATGGAGAAGTGTCCAACACTGCATCCCAGTGCAAGCTCCAAATTAGCTGTGTTGCAGGCGTGAGCGTGCATCAGGTTCATAAGAGCCTGAGACAAAACACGTGACGGTGCCTGTGCATCATCAAACTCCCCTGGCAGGAGATAGGAAGACAGGCCAGCGACAATGTGACCTGTGAGAGACAACATGCCCAGCATCTCTCAGGAAAGGCCCACCATGGATTCTAGCACCGACATCGGGAGAACTGTCGACTTTGGCTTTGCAAACCCATGGGAAGAAGAATCCTCATCCACAGTAGTCAACCCATGGAAGACAGGTGGACAGGCGGATTCATATACATGAAACCACGGAAGCAGAAAAGCATCAGATCGAGAAAAGATGGAACCTTCAGGGCCTTGGAATGCATCTTGGCATCCAGGCCTTGGAAAGACTCAACAACCTGAGCCAATTGCTGAGGGTGCAAAAACCAGGAGCTAGAAGGCCTGACAGGGTTGCAGCACTCCTCAGACAACTGCAGCCGGGCGGTCATTGAGAGCAGGTCTGAAGGCTGAATGTCTGGCAAGAAGCCAAAAACAAAATCTAAAGCCTGCCCCAAGAGACGTAGTCCAACTCAGACTGACCAGCAGGAACCTCCTGTGAATGCTGAGCAGCATCCAAAGGACGATGAATCTCTGTGACTGACCAAAGGAGGCTGCACCTTAGGAGGCACAAGGAAAATCCAGTAACGCACTGTAACAATACGTCTAGCAACACAAGTAGTTCACAAAGAAACAAGAAGAAATAAGCACGAGTCACAAAAATACAACCATACAAGATGGCAGAAAAAAAGGAATTGATGTCATGGTAGTTGCACATGCATATGGTAATGCAAGAGGTGTGCAGGGAGAGTACCTATAATTTTGAGTGGAAGGTCTCACCTGACCCTTTCGATATCTTTGTACCACTTTTAAACTCTTCTACTTTTCCAAAATTTGTTTGGAAAAGTTATTAGCTTGAGTTAAGTTCCGAAGTAGGGTTTGCACTTATATTACAGTCAATTGTAAGCAATTGTGAGCTGGCTGAAAAGAAATTACTGAACACGGAAAATTACCACACAGTTTCCAATCATTTCCAAAGCTCAATCTCACACAGATTAATATTTTAAATATTATTACATAGAAGTTTTGTTTTAGTACAGTGGAGTTCAGATAATTGGATATCTTTTAATTGAAGTACCTTATCAACAGAATATAACTGAAACCATTTACTATTTCTTCAATACAAATTTGTCTGGTTAACTGCATAAAAAAGTTTATGATATGTCAAGAAATTACCCTAACAATCACCAAATTTCCCTTGTGGTAGACCTATTTGGCTTCAGTACATCCAATACAGGTATTTAATCTGTTACATCTTGACAAAGATCTGCCAAACAAGATATAATAGTATGAATGAGTGCTCATCTCTAGAATACAGGAAACAGACTAGATCCCTATTGATTGTATACTCCTGTTATTTGTATAATTTTTGCAAAGTGGCTATTCAATTAACAGGGTTCTACTGTATTTACAGCTTGTTATTGTGTATTGTGTATGAATCATTACTTTCAACTAACATACAGTATTATGCAAATACATACTAACGTTGTTTTATGTGTTAAAGTATATTATTTTCATCAGAAAAAATTAATGTAAAAAATTAATATTTGGTTACTAATGTTCAGGTTATTCCATAAACAAGCAGTACACAATATTTATTAACAAAGGGCAATAACTCCCATAATTTTCATCGGATATGGTTGGTCATCACAGCAGACATAGACATTGTTGCTATGGAGACATATACCTAAAAGAATTGAAATGCATTAACTATTTTTCAAGTTATGCCATAAACAAAGTTCAGAAAAAAATGTTGATTGAAATATGCAAATTTCCAAGTCGAAAAGCCCCATAACTCTTGTAAAAGTCATCGGACCATGCCCCAATTCGAACTTAACCTTTATTTTGATATAACTGAGGCAGAAAGCCTGGTCCTGATCTATGAATCCAAACTCAAGTTATCACTGGAAACCAAAATGTTGATGATAATGAGAAATTTCTATGTTGAAAAGGCCCATAACTCACGTAAAAATTATTGGGCGGAACCCATAATCAAACTTGGCCTGTATTACTATCTGGGTAATACACGTACCAACTTTGGTGAGATCAAATAATCCAAACTGGAGTTACTGGTCATAAACCAAAAAGCTTAATAAAAGGTAAAATTATATGTCGACAAAGGGGAATAACTCTTGTAAAAATAATTGGACGGAACCCATATTCGAACTTGGCCTGTATTACTAACTGGAGAATACACATACCAACTCTGGTTGAAATCAAATAATCCAAACTGAAGTTATTGGTCGGAAACCAATTATTTATGGACAGACAGACAAATGGATGGACGGACGGATGGACGGACGGACGGACGGACAGATGGACGGACAGACAGACCATTTACATAATACGACCATTTTTACAAATGGGCGTATAAAAATTTAAATTTTATAGTAAATTTCCTTCCTTATTATACCTACCGCAATTGTTTACTACAGGCTTGCACTACAGTGGAAAACCCTAACTTGGATAAAATACTCTGTATTTTAATCTTTCCCAAGAGATTGGGAAAGAAAAGTGGTGTAAAAAAAAACACGTAAAACCACGTAAAAATAAGCCAAAACTGGGTCGAGTGCCATTGGCGCACACCCAGTAGGGGACACTCTTCTCTTAGTACAATTCCACGACTTCCGTTAACCAGTGTGCAAGCAGTCATCAAACCATTCTTTTGAGTCTGCCAACATAGGAGGTATGTGATCAGCGGGGAGGAAGGATTCTTACCCAAATAAGAAGACGGGAGGGCCTCCATGTAAACAATTGCGGTAGGTATAATAAGAAAGGAAATTTACTATAAAATTTAAATTTCTTATCAACCTACCTTACAACTGTTTACTACAGGTTGAATAGACAATAGGATGGAGGGAATCACATAACCAACCCAAACATAACCCAACTGCACTGGAACCATGGACAGAGGAAGAGGTCCCTAGGCCTATCAAACCATAGCATCACAATCATTAGTAAAAGACAATGAGAGATGAGGCGTATGGGTCTGTGCGGCGCACAGACACAAAGGGCAGTAACAGCACAGAGCTGGAACTGACCTTGTAAGCAGCCAAATGGCTGGGATAGACAACAGCCTGTGCAGAAGAAAGAGGGCCTGTAGAACAAAGGTCATCTGCCTGCATCTGCAACTGTCGCAGATGAGTGGAGAAAGTAGTATTTCTCCAGTAGGCTGCCAGCATAACATCCGACAACATGACAGAGTTAGTATAAGCCCAAAGAGGTAGACAATGCACACACCTTGTGGCAGAAAAACGATTGGTAATACAATCGCCAGTCGCTAGACGAGCGGAAGCTGCATGAATAGCAAGACAAATCCATCAAGAAATGGATTCAGGAGAGATCTTCTGTCAATCAGGAATAAGAGAGAGAAAATCGATCCTACCCTTCCAAATGAACAGAGCAAAGGGTGTTGACCCTCAACAGAAGGAAGAGTCCTGATACAGATAGGAGGCAGAGTAGTTTCCGGTATCTGATTCTTGGCCAGAAAGGAGCAATCACTGGTAAACATAACACTGGTGGGAGAGCTCCAGAAAAAGGCTGGGTCAACTGAGAAGGCGTGAAGCTCACTAACCCATCTAGCCGAGGCAAAAGCCACCAGAAAAGCTGTCTTGTATGTAAGAAAACGCATATCCACCTGGGATAAAGGCTCGAACGGCACCCCCCCCCCCCCCCCCCACCCCCAAGCAAAGCAGCACCCCAGAAAAATTCCATCTTGGGGTAAGCTGCAAAGTCCTTGGTCTTTTCAAGGGAAAGTGACGAACAAGCTTGGAGAGGCATGGAGTAGTGCTGATACGACGCTGTCCCACATACGAAAAGGTCTCCGAAGCATGGACCTGTACCCATTGATGGAAACAGACTGGAAACCCCCAGAATCAAACATATACCAGAAACTCCGCAATCTGTGTGATCAAAGGAGTGACAGAAGCAACAGAGTGATCTGCACACCATTGACAGAAGACCTTCCACTTAGCCGCAGAGGCTAAACCAGTGGAGTGCCTTCTTGAAGAAGAAAAGTAACTCCACTGCACATCTCAAAAAACCACTACGGAGGAGACACAACCTGACAAAAGACATGCATGAAGGCACAATGAAGTCAGGTCGATGTGAAACCTCCCTGGGCGACCATTGCAAAGAGGGTCACGATGTAGAGGGAGACGTGCCGGAACCGCCGCTAACAGAGAGTGGAGCAGATTGATCCACATCCATTGAGGCGACAGGGGTGCGATCGAAATGATTTGACACCTGCAGGTTCGTATCTGGGCTAGAACCTGAGGCAGAATCGAAACCAGCAGGAAGGCATAGCCGACAAGACCGTACCAAAGGAGGGACAGAGCGTCCACAGCGAAAGCCAGAGCATCTGGACACGGGGACACGAAAGTGTCCACCTGATGCTTCCAACGAGTCACAAAGAGATCGATGTGGAGAAGACCCCATAGATCGCAAAGAAACTGAAACACCACCATGTGGAGCATCCACTCGGTGGAAAAGAACCTGCCCCGTCGGGAAAGGGAGTCGGCTAAGATGTTCAGATGACCGGGAAAGTGACGAACCACCACCCCGGTGCTGACATCCTGAGCGAGCAGTAGAAGATCCCGAACCAATTCGTACATGGGAACAGAGTACATGCCGCCCTGGTTCCGAATGTAAACAACCACTGTCGAATTGTCAGACAATAGAAGGACCTGACAATTCGAAAGGCGGGGATCCACTGCCGGAAACTCAGAAGAAGAGCAAGAAGCTCCTTCTGGTTGATGTGAAGAGCTTCTAGATCCTGGTCCCATGACCCATGAAGGAAAATATCTAGAGGATTCAACGTCACACCCCATCCGAGATTGCTGGCGACTGCCGTCAGAACGTTGGGAAGTCCAATGGAACTCCCTGCATAATCCACTGAACATCTGTCAGGGGAGACGATGACGAGGAAGAGACTCCGGTAACTGACGCACCAGATCCAGAGGATCGACATTCGGCCTCCAACGTCTGAGCAGAAAGTATTGGAAAGGTCAGACATGCTGGCGACCTAGAGGAATGAGATCCGTCACCAAACCACAGAGACCGAGCAACGGCGGAAGACTCCGAGCTGTTGCGGACGTGGACTGGGACCGAGTCAGGGCAAAAGGCTGAGAAAAGCACAGCCCTTGCCTGGAAAACCGTCACCGTATCCAGCTGAGTATGGAAGCCGATCCCAGTTGACAAAACAATGGAGAAGGGACCAGGTCCGACTTCTCCCCATTGACACTAACCCTAGTGATGTGAGCAGGCTCAACAGTGTGACGACATCCGATTCCAGAAAGGCAGCATTGGAACGCCTCTGGAGGATATCGACTAGATATGCCGAAGAAGACACCCTGGACTGTGTGCGATGTAAGACTAACACATGCGACATCAGACGGGTGAAGGCCCAAGGATCCAGGTCGAGGACAAAGGGCATGGCCTTGAACTGGAAAACATCCTGGGGAATGGAGAGGCCAACCGACCTGAAAGCCTCCATGCTGAACTGAGGAGCAATGATAGACTGGGTCAGGATACTCAGATCGATAACCTGTCTGAGTCAGCCGTCCTTCTTTGGCACCAAGAACAGGCAGGAATAAAATCCCACTGAAAGAATGTTCTTGATAACTTTGATCGCCCCCTTTGACAGGAGATTGCCTATCTCCGTGATTAAAAGTTCCCAACGTGTAACGTTGAAAGGGACTTGTTGGAAGAGGCTCTCTCGACTGAGAGGAATGCCTCAACCTGGGACAAATTCGAGGTGACTATTGCCGACACCTACTCTTACCCTGTGAGTGAGTAGAAGTGGCAGCAGGAGGATCAGCCCTTAGCTTCGCAGAGGAAGCAGAAGGGTACTTGTTGGGCTTTGGATGGCCCCTGCCTCCAACAGAAGGCTGATCAAGCTGACGAAACAGCAGCTGATCTATGGAATGACATAGCGAGTCATCCGGACCATCGCCATGGAACCATGGAATAGTTGCAGACCCACCGATAGAGGCAGATCGAAGAGCAGCGCACTGCCCCTCAAGAAGGGAATGGCTTGTGTCCAGCACAGCGTCCCTGCGAACTAATTCCAAGTTAGCTGTGTTACAGGTATGTGTGTGAGAAGATGCATGAGCGCCTTGGACAGCACACACAAAAAACCTGTTCGTCGTCAAACTTATCTGGGAGCAGATAAGCAGCAAAACAGGGATGACGTAATCGAAGAGAGAAAGCATTCCAGCATCTCTCCCGATATACCCAACATGGACTCCAGAGTCTTCATATGAAAAATGGCAGGCTTGGGAGACAGTCAATGTCTGGTAGACTGACGGATTGGCAGAATCGTGGGAACGATAACGCACCGGAGGCAAAAAAGTGTCAACCCTGATGAAGAACGACGTCTTCATAGCCTTGGAAATCAGCTTAGAGTCCAAAGCTGTAAAAGCTTCAACCAGCTGTACCAACAGACACGGTAGAAGGTGCCCAGAAGCAGGTTGCTCCACAGGCTGTAGGCACGCGACCGATGATCGCGGCCGGGCTGACACTGTTGGCTGGTTTGACTGTTCAAGATCTGGAAGGAACCCAAACACAAAGGCAAGAGCTGTCCCCAAGTCAGAAGACTGCTGGCTCTCGACGTCAGGTATGTCGGACTCATCCCATGAGTCGGAAGAAACATAGCCCATCATGGGCAAACCAGCCGATGCCTCCCATGGTGTAGGCACACAGGGGGATCAGAAAGCAGCCTGTTTCCAATCCCAGGAGGAGGCGAAACAGGGGGTGCCCGGAAACCACTCATAGTTTTGCTGGAAGCAACGAAAAGGCTCTTGGACAGAAACTAAGTGAGCAAGAAGAGGGCCTCCCTAAGCTCACTGACTGTGTCAGAACGGTTCGACATGGGAACGAACCGACAAAGTGGCTTCACTCCGGACCCATTTTACCAGCAAGGGTCACAACCCTCAAATACACCCGACACGGGGCGATGGGCTGCAGCCAAAACATCTGAAGGCAGATGTGTATTGGGGTATGACATACCCCAAGGATCTACAGAGCGGAAACTCAGGAGAGTCGCCGTGAACCTCTGCGGGACAGAAGGTCCAGGCTGCACAAAAAGCATTGGTCCCGCAAAACTGGCCATGGGACCAGAGTGCATGGACGGAAACGCCACGGAGCTCATGGTGACCTCACCATGAACATCCGAATCCAATGAGAAAAACTGAGGTACTCGACGGCTGAGAGACCACAGTAGAGGGTTCAGCCGGCAGCCCCTTCCAACTTCGCCAAGTTGAAGTCAGGGAAGGCTGAGGCCAATACCCCACGTCTACACTACCAGATATCTCTGCAGACCCCTGCAGGGATAAAACTGCTGTGCTCAATGGTGGAGAGGACACAACAGGGGGTTCGGTCGGCAGCCACTTCTGACTTCGCCGAGTTGCAGTCAGGGAAGGCTGAGGCCGATACCCCATGTCTACACTACCAGGCACCTCTGCAGACCCCTGCAGGGATAAAACGGCTGTGCTCAACGGCTGAGGACACAGCAGGTGGTTCGGTCGACAGCCACTTCCAACTTCGCCGAGTTGAAGTCAGGGAAGGCTGAGGCCGATACCCCACATCCACACTACAGACATCACTGTAGACCCCTGCAGGGATAAGCCGAGGCCGGCTAAAATGGCGACCGATGACGTTGTAGACGGAACAGTAGTAGCAGAAGATACGACGGAAGCTGTTGAAACTGGTGGAAAAGGGGAGAGAGCAACCCAGCTCGTCCTCCAAAGGAGGAGTCACAATCCTAGTGACAGCCTCAGATGTCGACTGGAGAGGGCGCATAGTCCCGGTGTGCCACGATATCTCCCCCCCCCCCCCCCCCCCCAGATATCTTTCCCCCAGGGGGAAGATAAACTAGGTTATCTTCCCCCACCCTGGATATCTTCCCCCCCCCACCTCAAAAATAAAATATGAAAAGAACTGAACAAACAGATAAAGATAAGAACATTCATTTATGGAATTTTCATTGAAATTAACACAAAAAAGTGGTTCAACTCTTTAATATATACATGACCAGTGAAGAGAAAATAGGCAATCTCACAAATATCAATAGGTTTTTTTACACAGTGGGGCCAACCATAACAAAGTCCAAACAATGGCTGCAAAAGGTTCTATGAATGTCTGTTGGGAGTTTGACATGGGTGGGGGGGGGAAGATATCCAGGCCTGGTTATCTTCCCCCCCCCCCCCCCACCCATGTCAAAAAATATAGAACAAATTAAAGACAGTTTCAACTTGGCTTAGACCATTGAATAATGACCAGCCAATTGAAAATAGGCAATCTTAGAACCTTTCCAGCAATTTTGGGGACTTTTCCGAACACGTGGATGGGGTTGGGGTGGGGGAGATGTCCAACCTGCATATCTTCCGCCTCACCCGTCCAAAAAACATAGCTACTATCTCAAAAATATCAATAGTTTTTTTTTACACTGTGGGGCCAGCCATAACAAAGTTCAAACAATGGCTGCAAAAGGTTCTATGAATATCTATTGGGAGTTTGACATGGGTGGGGGGAAGATATCCAGGCCTGGTTATCTTTCCCCCCACCCATGTCAAAAAATATAGAACAAATTAAAAACAGTTTCAACTTGGCTTATACCATTGAATAATGACCAGCAAATTGAAAATAGGCAATCTTAGAACCTTTCAAGCAATTTGGGGGAAGATAACCTAGGATATCATGAAGGATGTGGTCATGTCGGGAGGGCTCAAAATGACAGCGTCCCCCCCCCCCCCCCATGGGTGTGGGAGGAGCTGCACATCCCCCATGGAGGGGTATAACTCTCACCAGATGTGGTCATGTCGGGAGGCCCCAAAACGACAGGGTTCCCCCCCTCCACGCGGGTGTGGGAGGAATGGCCACTAGAATGCACCAAAAGCGAGGGCAAAAGGCATTGCCCTAAAGGAACCGAACTGGACATAACAGAGGTGAGAGCAGTAGAAGGAAAAGGTGAACTCAACAGATACATAAAGTAGAAGAACACCCCCAACTACGAGAGAAAGGTGGCAGAAAAAAGAACTGGCGGGAACACAACAGAACCCAGACGGCCAACAGGGACCTAAAAAACAGAAATTCAGCCATCAACAGAGTGAAGAAATCCTGTCCATACAGTCCCTCATTGACACCTAACTCCAATAATAATAATAATACAATTTATCAACCGAAAAATTTTATGTCCGAACCGCATGGAACGCGAAAATCGCACGCGACATCGGAAAATATTTAGAAAACTGAATGAAAAGGTGGTTGAAAATATTAACGAGAATATATAAAACACAGTCCAGTTATTATACGATCCTCAGATCCATAATTCCAGTCACAGGAATCCATTATCGACGAGTTGAATTATCACTGTTTCGTAATGCAAATGGCGGCACGTCCTTCACGTGCAGTGGACCAAAAAAGAATGGTTTGATGACTGCTTGCACACTGGTTAACGGAAGTTGTGGAATTGTACTAAGAGAAGAGAGTCCCATACTGGGTGTGCACCGATGGCACTCAACACAGTTTTGGTTTATTTTTTCGTGGTGTTTTTACAACACTTTTCTTTCCCAATCTCTTGGGAAAGATTAAAATAGCGAGTATTTCATCCGAGTTAGGGTCTTCCACTGTAGTGCAAGCCTGTAGAAAACAATTGTAAGGCAGGTTGATAAGAAATGGCTCTGAGTGGCTCTCCTGAGTTAAGGCAGGCCATAAAGGTTGACCATTTTTTAAGCCACAGCCGACCGACTTTGAATATAAGATTTTATTTCATGACCACTAGAACAGTTCTTCCTGAGCTATCATTAAATAACAAGAAAATCTAACCTTTTCAACCCTCACGAAATGTAATTGTCAGTTCTGATCAATATTATTTACAACCATTGCCATTTAAAATTTATTTTTTCACTTTGGAGGCAATAAATGAAATTTTTTTGTAACTTAAGAAAAGGTTTTGCAAAGGGTAGCCTGATAATTACTTATTTAAAGTCACATATATTTACACAAAAGCTAACTGTGACTGCAACATGTAGATAAAGTCCAGTGGAGTCAGTAGTTTATATCCATGTTATCCATTTCAGAGGACTTCCACCCCAAGTATTGGTGACTGGGTCCTATTTTACCTGTAAAACAGAGGTTGTTTACCAAAGTGAACAAGCACTGCTTCACTTCCAGGGGTTCCCATGGGGCATAGCCTACTATTGTAAACAGGCTTGTTGCTTTGAAGAGACCAATCACCCTCTTAAGCCCACCTGTTTTGAAAATAAGGAGACTGGAAATTGCCCTCTAATAAGATTCTAATAACTGTGTTCACATAAAAAATTAATGGAAACACATAGTCTCTTTTAACCCTTAAGGGACTAGGTAATTTTCCTGACTTTCTTCTACACCACACTTTGCAAGTCTAGTGGCTAAGTAGTGATTTGTTGCCAAGTCTTGGCTGCGTCTAGACTTGTCTAGAAACCACTGCCAAGCTGGGTAATTTGACTACTGCCCACAGGCTCTCATTTTAATTGTATATTTAAGCACTTGTTCTCAGACCGCAAAGTTTATAAAAGTCAGATAAATATTTACCTGTGACATTAAACAGCTCCGAATGGATGGTATTAATAAAAGCCATTATACCATGATTACTGTGTGTATTCAGCATTACATGATACAATACACACATTGGGAAATGTGCTAGATACACCAGAGGTGGAATCTGGATTACTCGTAAGAACATCATGTAAGAAAATGTTATCAGACTACTGAAGATGATATATTTTTCTTTATAAATATCTGCTTCATTCACTTAATTCAATTTAATCATGGTATAAATACAGAATACAACTATGGTAGGGGATGGGGGAAGAAGCCAGCAAACTTCGGTGGAGTTTTTCCTGTATTTAATGAGTGGCAAGGGAATACAGGAAAAAATCCAACTTGGGTCATCGATTCTAATCCCAGATATTCCACCCTCATTGTGTTCTCTTAATGGTACAGGGTTACACGTCATAATGAAATTGTCAAATTATGGAGACAGTTGCCCTCCTAAAACTATTCCCAGGAGGGTGTTAGGCCTAAAAGTTAAAAAAACAACTTTCTTTTAGCTGCTGCATGCTCTCTTTTTATAACCAATGCAAACTTAAAAAATTAAAAATTAAATGGTTTATGTCTGATATTTTACCCAGGTTAATAAAATTGATAAATGTGTCCCTTGCAATGTCCAAGGGACAAAAGACACTACCACCACCCTTGCTAATCTGTAGATTATGAGGCCTAAAACATAAAACAAACCAATAACATGAACTTTTTTGACAAAGAAATAATTAAAAAAAATAAAAAGTAAAATACAAAAATGCCCGCCAACACGCACTTTTCTAAAAAAATGGCCTGAGAAACAGAAGATCTACTTTGTGGGACCTTAGTCTGCATTTTTCAAAATGACAGGCATAGGTAAAGGGTTAACTCATCACAAGCAAATTGGAGATGGAGCTTACTTACACAAGAATCCAACATATGAAGAAACTGTCACCAGTAAATCTACATTCTCAGGGAATTGCTGAATTCAGTAATGCATAATACTACAATTTGGATTGATCTTACTGTTTCAGACACTACTAAATGTATTTTGTAAATTTGGTTCCACACATAATTACTGCTAAAGTAATATTTATACCCATTAGTGCTTAGAGGCGTATGAAAAATACACACCCCTTCCTATCAATTCACCATGAATTTTTCTGCCCAACTTATTTTAATTTCTGTACATGACCCATCCTGAGATAAATGTCATGATGGAATGTGTTACTCTGTGCAATTTTCCACTTCCAGAATGTTTCAAATTGATTATTTTTGTGAACCTAGAAATAAAAACATTGACTAAATTGTTAATATCCTATCCATCACTGTTGAGCAGTCCTCCAAATCTTACTTACACAGTTCACCCATTCAGCACCAGAGTCTTACTTTGCTGTTAATAACTTGAAAGTGTATGGTCATTATGTCCTATGCCTTATCTCCACAGCACAACCATGCTCTCACTTGGGAAATAGGGATGAAGTTCCTTGCTAAAGGACACAACACAGGTTATGTGACTCCGGATATTCTCACAATTAACCTGCAGTATGGAGAGTGTATTATCACTAACTCTCCTGCAGAGTTCCTGCAGAGTTGAGATTCCACCAAGCAATAATTGCAAATTTGTTGCAAAGCATAAGCACAGGCAATGTTTAAGACAATGGACCTCTGGGTTAAACCTGGCGGTCCATTGGCTGTAACACTGCTTGTGTTTTTTGTCCATATGTACATAAATTGAAAGTGATACTCTGGGTGATATCTCAACTCCATGGGTGATTTAGTTACAATCCACTCTCCATGTACTGTACATTATTCTGGATATGATTCCTGAACTGTGAAATTGTTATCCCTTTAACTCTTTTCCGGGCCAGGAACACGATGCGTCATAATTTCATAAAGTAGGATGGCTACTAAGTGAACGTGTGTGGTAAAACAATTAATATTTTCCACGTGCAGCCTGAAGGCTGCACGTTGAAAATATTAATTGCTCTACCCCCAAATAATAAATATGGACTCTTCCAATTTCTGCCATTTAACTGGCATTGAAGATACCACCAGTGTTGAAAGGGTTAAACACTGATTTACTGCTCAACATGGGAACCATGACAAGTGGAGAAATACTTGTTCATTGTGGTGGAGAAGTTTGGTGTTACAATGGTATGTACCCTGTTAATTAAACAGCCATTTTACCAATAAAATTATTCAATCAACAAGAGTATTCAATTAACAGGGATTTGTGTAGACCAATTTCCTGTATTCTAAAGATGAACTGAGCATTTATTATTTTAGATCTTGTTTGACAGAGCTCTATATAATACCTGTGTTGAATGTACTGAGACCAAATATAAACAAGGGAAACTTGGTGATTGTCAGGGTAATTTCTCGCTGTATTGCAAGGTTTTTTTTATTCAATTAACTGGTTGTGTGCAAGAAGCTATCATGTCTCTTTTGAAAAGTGATGAAAGCACTTTAGTGGCTTTACACTGTATGTATCAGTCTGATCTTTGATCAGCAGGAGAACAATAAAAGTTTATAAAAAAAAATTTGTTAAAATTTATGGGTGAGTGCCAAGGTTCTCAACTAAACTGTAACAAATTGATTATTTATCAACAAAATCTTCATTTATTAGCATTTAAGGCCACTGTCAGCATCTATGGTCATATCATGACAGCAACAGAGGTATGAAGTAAAGTTTCATCCATTTTTATACCCATGCTGCCCAGTTTAGGGAAATTTCACGCCAGGTATTGGTTAATCGCATTTTACCTGTAAAACAGAACATGTTTACCACAGTTGGTGCACATGGGGGGTATATTTCTGTTATGGTCATGATATAGGTGAAGATGTTGAAAGTGATTATAAACCACAATATAATATTAACCCTTTACCTAAATTGATGGATTAACAAGTCTGCTCTTTTGACAAAAATTGACATTTATTTTTTATTTATATTTTTATCTCTTTTTACCTTCAAAACATAGCTTAAAACTCCTCATTGGAATGAGGTCATCAATCTCATTCCACTGTGAGTCATATACTATGTTTTGGTGGCAGAGAATGTATTTATTCCAGAGAATAATTCGCCAGTATTATTGCCCAAACATGTTAAGTAAAGAATTAAATGAACGTAGTGAGTTATTTATTTATTTATTTATTTATTTATTTATTTATTTATTGGGATTTAACGAGACATTCAACAGCAAGGATCACCTTGTGTTGCACATTTTTACGGAGAAAGGCGGAGCAGTAGCGAGCAACTGTCAGGTTCCCCAACATACAAATTCCACATGAGCAGGGTTAGCATAGGTGGAAGGCAAGTGCACCATCGATGTGCAGTAAGCCTTAGTACACAGCACCACCATGTCCCCATATAGGCAATCGGGATTAAGTGCCTTGATCAAGAACACAACACAGTTACCACTGGTCAGGAATGAACTGTGTACCTCTCAGTTTGAAGTATAATGCTCTAACCACTGAGCCACAATGCTCCTGAGTGAGTTACTGACCTCTATTGTCCTATGAAATGTGACTTACAGCAGGATAGGTAAATCTACTTTATATTTGGAGGGAAGTTCAGTGAAATGTAACATGGTTCCTACTTATATGAGAGAATCAAACTTTTCAAGGAGTTTGACCATGATTTTTAAGGACTATCAGGGCTATACAAATTGGATGAATTAAATTTGTTCACCTGCCACTCTCCTGAAAAGAAATAAGGTGACCGATTTTTTGTTTACCTACATTATTAGATCTTTAACAAATACATTTACTCGAACTGCCATTTTATTCATTTGTTATCGAACCATGATCTACTATGTAACAGTGATAAAACGTACTGCTATAATGACATGACGATGAAATGCTGTGATGTAACACACTGTTGGAGAGGGCTCTCTGAACCCTGTCCAAAAGTGTGTTACATCATGGCATATTATCAAATTACTGAAACTCATCAAATGAACTGCAGTGGTCTAGAATCTACACACCAGCCTGAGGCGAATCACCATGAAACTTCTTGTCTTGGAGGTTACAAGTAAACTGAATTCAAGTACTTTTCAGGGCAGGTGGTGGAATATCAGATACTTTTCAAGGATGGAAACAAATTCAAGCACTTCTCAAGGAAAGGGCCACAATTCAAGGACTTTTCATTTGAGTGGGAACCCTGTGTATTCCTACAGTCTTAAAGTTTTGCAAGACTGAAATATAACAGAATCTTCTCTCTGTTGGTTGTTTATTTCATCATATCATCAAGTGGCTAGTTTTGCTCTGTGGAAAAAACTTTACATACTACCATAGAGACCCCTTAATTGGATATTTCATAATGGAATAACCCTGATATTTGCATATAACTTCCTAATCCAAACCATTTACCATACCTTCTGCACAAATATAACCTGTTAATTGCATACAGGTTACAGGGTATATCCCTGTGAACTGAATTAAAAATCTTGCGATCTCTTGAAAAATTTATTGACAGCCACTAAATTTCCCAGCTTTACAACTTAATTGGATATTTCTTAATTAAATACCCCTGTTAAGAGCATATCACTTCCAAACTCAAAACCATTTACCATACCTTCTGTGCAAACGTACTGACAATTGTATATAAATTCCTGTAAATTAAATTAGAATTTTGTGATCTATTAAAAAATTATTCATAGCCAATAATTTCATAGCTTTACCAACTAGCTTAACCCATAAGGGCATAATTCCAACTTTGATAACTTTTAAATGCAATGGAACATGTGCCCCAACATGCATTGTTTGGGTAAACTCAAAATTTGTTTTCTAAGAACACTGTCAGTTGTTTCTAGGCAAGTCTTGGCTAGAAACAACTGCAAACCGACAGGAGGTAGAATTTCAATGTATAGCAAAAATGTATAAAAATGTTCTGGCCCTTAAGGGTTAACCACATTAATTCCATTATAAGCATGTATTCTACAGTATTATTGTTTTAAAATATCCATTATGGCAGAGCTCAAGAAGTAGTGAACTACAAAAAATATCAACTTTTCACTACAGAAAATATCAACTTTTCAAACAAGGATAGTTTGAAATGTCCTGGGGGAACTGTCCTTGGGAAACTGTCGAAGGACAAAATGTCCAAGCACCAAATGGTTAAAAGTGTACATATAAAATAATCTAATTCAACAAATTAATACAATATTCCCAACTCCTTCAATATTCTAATCAGCATCTTGACAAATAGACTGTAGGAAATCCCATTAGGAGATTTTATTAAATTTGATAACTTTCAATCATAAGAATCATTACTAAATTACATAACACTCATCTGAGGATGCTCTCATCATATTAATTTAGAGTGGCATGACAATGTTAGACTGTACAGAGATAGGTTGATGTGATGCTCAATTTGATGGAGTGTGGAACAAGAGTTTTGGACACCATGGCCATCCAAACATCCATATCTTTGAAGGTACTGACAAAGTCTTCAGTTAATTGCAGCAATTTACTGCATTATACATGTGTTGCCAAACGCTCACTAGATTCCAGACATACAGACATCCCCTAATGCATCTATGGTAAATGGCAGAAGTACTGAATTACAAAGTACTTTAAGATGGTATTGATATATTAACCTGAATTGAGTAAATGGATATAATATTACAATAAAATCCTGCGGGTGGATTTTCCTGCCCAGAATCAAAAAACTTCCTGTTACCTAGTACAGATATGCACCTGCTCCATTCTAGCAAAACATACCACTATAAACAGGAGTAGTCCTCTGAACAAACATTTCTTGATGCTAGACTCTTTTGGAGCAGCCATGATTTCATTTTCTGAGAAATTCAAAAAATACTCAGCAGGTTAAGTATTAATTCAACAGCTAAAAACTGCGAGCAAAAACTGTCTAACAGGAATGTTCTTTCCAAGAATTTTGTTAATAACTTGTTTTGAATGAAACAAATTATTACTTACCACTATCAAAAGCATTATATATGCATTAACATCAACTTAGGATGCATAACATGCCAGGCACTGAGCTAATAATGAAAATAGATTTCTTTACAAGCCTGATGCTCATAACACCATGTGGACATTCCAACTGCATTCTGTGTTTTGTAAAGCAATGTCAAACTGATCAAACTGAGATGAAAGTTTTTGGCAGAAAATATAAGCAAGGATTAAGAAGAAGAGCATTTTTTTATATTCAAGTTGATAATATACTTACTCACATTTTGCTAAAGATCACACCTGGCTCATCAACATATGTGTACATAAAAGGAACATGGGAGGAAAATGTGTGGTTCTATCAAGCCTGGAAATAAGCAATCTGTCATTTGCAGAATGAAGTACCCAGAGGTAAATTTGCAGATGCTATCCCATACAGTGGGCTCAAATCTCCCAATTTATCCTCTGGATACCTCTTTCTGTTAAGGCCTGATACCTTGATTCAGACTGAGGTTGACAGGGTAAATATAGTAATGCTACCCCTGCTATGCAGGGTAGCATCACCAAATTCACCATCTGGAGACCTCACTCTGCAGATGACGGTCTGCTTATTTTCAGGCTTGGCTCTACATAATCACTCTCCACACTTCAGAAAAACTGTCCACTAACCCTTTCATTTGTTATTACCTGTGTGCTATCATACAGAATGAAGCCAAGGAATGCAAAAGGGGGTCTCCCCCTTTTCTGCCCATCGAACAACTCAGTGTTAACAAAAACGATTTTTTCATGTCAAGAAAAGTAGTTTTAGTATGCAGTATGTCCCCCCCTCTGGAATTCAATATTTTTTTTCTGATAGTGTTACCTCATTCTTGGGACTAATTTTGGAATGTCTGTTGCGGCAGACTGTCCTATTTACCAATAAGGGTTTGTCCAAGTTCCCAGAGGGTATGAAGTTGGACCAGAGGGGGATCCCCTGTAGTCTGGAGTCTCTCCCGAGCATGCACTATGGATCTGAGGTTGAGTGAGCATGGTAGCCAGGACATCCACTTAATTTCTTTCTTCTCCACTTAATGGGTCACTAATCTGGCTCGATGGGGTCTGGCAATATCATCCATCAGGATGAAGTCTGTGCTTACTACCCTTACATATGGTCGCCCAAAAGGTTCCAGAAACTCATTTATGTACCAATTTCCATGCATATTCTCATTCTGTATGAGACAGGGGCCTGTGCGATTATCCCAACCGACATCTCCCAAACCATTACTGCACACAAAAATTAAAATTTTTTAGTAAATTTTGTTTCTTAACATACCTACCACAATTGTTTACAATTGGCTGTAACATAAGTGCAAGCCCTACTTCGGAACTAACTCAAGCTTTTAGAATCTTTTCCAAACGAGTTGGAAAAGTACTAGAGTGCAAAAGCACGAAAAAGATCGAAAAAAGGGTCGAGCGAGACCAGCGCTCGAAATTACAGGTACTCTCTCTGCACACCTCTTGCGTTTACCGAGCGCATGCGCAACAACCGTGACGTCAATTCCGTATTTCCGCCAACGAGAAGTTTGTGATTTAGCGGGGAGGCATTGATATCAAAGATATCCCCAAGGAGGGTGGGCCTCCGGTAAACAATTGTGGTAGGTATGTTAAGAAACAAAATTTACTAAAAAATTTTAATTTCTTTTCAACCTACTCACAATTGTTTACAATTGGCTGAATAAACAATAGGAGGAGGTGAATCACATAACCAATACCAACAAGAGTAGCAGAACGAAAGCAAGGATGGCAGAGAACAAAAACTAAAACCTGTAATGAAGATAGATAGAAGGCACCTGAAAAGAACAAGGCTGAGAGAAGCGCAACCTCGACAAAAACAATTTAACGAGGGTGCACAACAGCCTGAGCAGCAACGAGAGGGCCTAAAGAATAAAGGTCCTCAGATTGCTGCTGAAGGTGGCGGAGATAAAAGGAGGAGAAGGTAGAAGCATTCCTCCAGTAAGCCGCATTCATAACATCACGGAGCGAAACAGAATTGGAGAACGCCCAGGATGTAGAAATGGCACGAACCTCGTGAGCATTAAGCCGGTTCGAAACAAGATCCGATGCAGACAAGCGAGAATAAGCCAGCTTGATTGCAAGACAGATCCACCTGGAAATAGAATGGGAAGAGATAGACTGCCGCTTAGGAATGAGAGACAGAAAGAATCTCTTCCGATCCCTCCTAATGAACGGAGTGCGAGTAATGTAAGTCTTGACCGCACGAACAGGACAAAGAAGAGGCCTCCGTCCATCTACAGCAGGGAGAGCCCGAATGCAGATGGGAGGAGGTACCGAATCGGGGAGTTGATTCTTAGCCAGAAAAGAGCAATCAGTAGTGAAGGTGACACTGTTAGCCTCATTTCGGAAGAAGGCAGAATCAACAGATAGCGCATGAAGCTCACTGACTCGACGAGCAGAAGCAAACGCTAGAAGAAAAGCCGTCTTATAGGTGAGAAAACGCATGTCGGTCTCAGATAAAGGCTCGAAAGGCGCCCCCTCCAAACAGTGCAACACCCATGCCAAGTTCCACTTGGGTGTAAGACGCAAAACTCGAGGCCTCTTCAAAGAAAAGTGCCGAATAAGTTTGGAGAGGAAAAGATTACGACCGATGCACCGCTTTCCCACATAAGAGAAAGTATCAGACAGCATAGACCGATAGCCCTTAATCGTAATAGGCTGGAGGCCCTTGGAGTCAAAAAGAAAAACCAGAAAATCCGCAATTTGAGCGATAGACGGATCACGGCAATTCACATTGTGATCTGAACACCAGCGGCAGAAAACCTTCCACTTGGCGGCATAAGTCATTCCAGTGGAAGGTCGCCGCGATGCAGAAATGCACTCCACTGATCGTCTCGAAAAACCTCTACGTCGGAGACTGGACCTGATAAAAGACAGGCGTGAAGGGACAGGCTCGCCAGGTTGTTGTGATACTTCCTGGGACGACCCTGTGAAAGAAGATCGCGACGTAGAGGTAGACGAATCGGTCGATCGGCCAATAGAGGCCGCAGCAGATTGATCCACACCCTCTGTGGAGACAGGGGTGTGATCAGAATGATCCTGCAACTGCAAGCACGAATCTTCGCTAAAACTTGAGGAAGAATCGGTGCAGGAGGAAAGGCATAGCCGACCCAACCTGTCCAGTCCAGAGACAGAGCGTCTACTGCAAATGCCAGAGGATCTGGACAAGGGGAGACAAAAGTCTCTACCTGATGATTCCAGCGAGTAGCGAAAAGGTCGACCTGAGGACGACCCCACTGCTCGCAAATCGCCTGAAACACCGACCGATGTAGCATCCATTCGGTTGGAAGGACACTGTCGCGTCGGGACAGGGAGTCTGCTAGGACGTTGAGACGCCCGGGAATGTGTCGAATGGACACCCGAGCGTTCACATCCCGCGCCAACAGAAGAAGATCCCGAGACAGCCGATACATGGGAATCGAATGAGTGCCTCCCTGATTCCGTATGTAGGCCACTACTGTCGAATTGTCCGAAAGAAGTAGGACAACATGGTCCGACAGATGAGGGATCCAAAGCCGAAAACTCAACAGAAGAGAAAGGAGCTCCTTCTGGTTGATATGAAGGCCCACCTGCTCGCTGTCCCACTCTCCGTGAGTAGACAGACCGAGAGGGTCCAACGTCGCACCCCAGCCCCGATCGCTGGCATCCGCAGTAAGGATGCGATCGGCCAAAGGAAGATCCAACGGAACACCCTGTGTCAGCCAGGGAATATCTGCCCAAGGGCGGAGGTGACAAAGCAGAGACCGAGGAATAGTGAGTTCCAGGTCCAGCGGATCTACATTCGGACGCCAATGATCCAACAGGGAGTGTTGGAGAGGTCAGACAAACAAGCGACCGAGCGGAATGAGATCTGTCACCGAACCGCAAAGGCCCAGCATCCGAAGGAAAGTCCTGGCCGAGACCGAGGAAGATTGAAGCAGGTCCCGAGTCAAGGCGGAAAGAATCGTCGCCCGAGCCTGGGGGACCGACACGACATTGTGAAGAGTGTCGAAATCCATCCCCAAATGACGGAATCGCTGAGAAGGAAGAAGATCCGACTTCTCGCGATTGACTCTGAAACCCAGCGACGCTAGCAGGCAAAGAAACTGCCGGACATCGAACTCCAGAACAGCAGCATCGTGGTGCCGTTGGAGGATGTCGTCTAGGTAGGCGGACGAAGTCACTGCCGACTGAGTGCGATGGAAAGCAAGCACATGTGACATCAGACGGGTGAAGGCCCAAGGAGCCAGGTTCAAACCAAACGGGAGAGCTCTGAATTGAAAAACTCGATCCCGAAACGAGAACCGAAGGTATTTCCGTGACGCCAGATGAATGGGTACATGGAAGTAGGCATCCTTCAGGTCGATACTAGCCGCAAAATCGCCCTGATGAACTGAACGTCGAACCGACCGGAAAGTCTCCATACTGAAACGAGGAGCAATTATGTACTCGTTCAGGGAACTCAGATCGATGACAGGACGAAATTGGCCGTTTTTCTTCGGCACCAAGAAAAGTCTCGAGTAAAACCCCGGTGAAAGGGTGTTCCTGACCACCTCGATCGCCCCTTTGGTGAGGAGATTGTCGATCTCCTGCACCAGAAGGTCCCGACGCAGAGAATCTGAAGGGACCTGAGTCGGAAGGGGCACCCGAGATAAACTGGGGTGCCGATGGAAGGACAGTCGCAGACCGGAATGAATGACGTCGAGGACCCAAGAGTCCGACGTTATCTCTGTCCAACGGTCGTAAAACAGCGACAGCCTTCCCCCGACTGGAGGCGAAACGAGGTGAGAACCTTCACTTGCGGCCTCGACGAGGCCCCCGAGAGGAGAAACCACCTCGGGAAGTGACAGAGTCCTGAGACTTTCCAGCCTGAGGCTGCCAGCGGGCCTGGCCACGTCGGCGCTTCTTATGAGCAGAAGGAGCAGACGGAGCCGAAGGCGTAGCCGACGTCGCCGACGAGGCAGACGCAGCAGCACGCTTGGCGGGCCTGGAACGACCCCCACCCGCAGCAGCAGGTGGGTCAAGCTGTCTCAGCAAAAGCTGGTCCTTCGAATGACGAAGAACTTCGCCACGAACAGCTTCCACGGAACCATGGAACAACTGAGGTCCTACCAAAGAGGCAGACCTCAGAACAGCACGTTGCTCAGAAGGAAGGGATGGTAAAGAATCCAAAACCGCATCCCGGCGTGCCAGCTCCAAATTGGCCGTGTTACAGGCGTGAGCGTGAGTCAAGTTCATAAGAGCCTGTGACAAAACGCGAAAAGGCGCCTGAGCGTCATCAAACTCCCCTGGTGGAAAATATTCAGCCAGAGCAGCGACGACATGGTCCGCGAGAGATAACATACCCAGCATCTCCCGGGACAGGCCCACCATAGACTCAACTACCGACATCGGGAGAACTGCCGACTTAGGCTTAGTCAACCCGAGGGAAGAAGAATCCTCATCCACAGTAGTCATCCCTTGGAAGACTGGTGGAGAGACGGAATCGTAAACACGAAACCGCGATGGAGGCAGAAAGGCATCAGCTCTAGAAAAGAAGGAACCCTTGAGGGCCTTAGAATGCATTCTGGCGTCTAAGCCCTGGAAGGACTCAACCACCTGAGCCGATTGCAGAGGACGCAAAGCCCCGGAGCTAGAAGGCTCAACAGGGTTACGGCGCTCCACAGTGGACCGCGGCCGGACGGTCACAGAAGGCTGGTCGGAAGGTAGAACGTCCGGCAATAAGCCAAAGACGAAATCCAAAGCCTGCCCCAAGACTGACGAGGGGGGACCATCACCTTCAAGATACTCGTCATCCTCCGTAGCAGAGGAGACGTAGCCCAACTCGGGCTGACCAGCAGAAACCTCCTGTGAATACTGTGCAGTATCCAAGGGGCCAGGCGAGACATCTCGGCGACCGACCAAAGGAGGTTGTGCCTCAGGAGGCACAGGGAGGCCAACTTGAGGGTTGCCAGAAAGCAACCGGGTGAGCGCCAAAACGGCCTGGCGCAGGTCACCCTGAGAATCCGTCGCAGCAGAATCGCCCGACGGAGTGTCCTCCCAATGGACCCTTCTGGTAGAAGAACCCAAATCCTCAGAAGAGACCGACGGCGAACGTCGATCGGCAGACAGAATAGGAGTACGGTGAGAAGACACCGGAGGATAGTCCCGATTGTGACGCCCAGGAGCCATCACTGGCCTCTGCGAAACAGAAGGCCCTGCCTGCAAATCCTCGAAAGGGACCGACGGCGCACGTCGATCGGAAGCTGGACCTAGGATACGGTGAGAAGACACCGGAGGATTGTCCCAAGAATGACAGGAACCTGTCATTGGCCTCTGCGCAGCAGACGGCCCCAACTGCCTATCCTCTGAGACCGACGGCAAGCATCGATCGACACCCAGACTCGGAACACAGTGAGGAATCACCGGAGGAAGGTTCCGAGAGTGACAGCTAACCGGGGCTGTCACTGACCGCTGCCGAACAGCAGGCCCTGGATGCCAACGTCCCAACACCATCCCGCTAGCCGGCACACTAGCAGGCGAAGGTGGAACAATAAACGATTCACTCGAGGGACGAGGAATCGCTGCCGAAGCGACCGGCCGGCTCAACCGACTAGGAGCAAACCTAGCCAGATGAGACGGAGCAGACAGCAAACCCGCACAGCCTCGCCGCGAGGCTGGGGGAGGCTGAGAACACACAGACACACCAGCAGATACAGCCTCGGTCCCCCGAGACTGTAGACCATCCCCAGAGGAGATGGAAGAGCCACCATCAGACAGAATAGGATCTGGAGTAGCAACCCCCTCAACAACGGTCGACGGTGTAGGAGGCAGATCGGAGAGGGTTACCGAGCTGACCTCGGAAAAGCTCTCAACGAAAACAGACGCCTCAATAGTGACATCCGAAGACAAAGAGACCGCGGTCTCCTCATCAGGTATCACTGAACTAACACCGTCAACAGTTGCAGAGGAGCTCGCCACAGAAGTCAGATCCGAATCCTGTGTGACAGAGTCACCACGTGCACCAGCAGAAATGTCTGCAACGGCACGGCTACCCTTACCCCGAGAACGAGGGGTTCTAGCTCTGGAAAGAACCACCTTGTTAACAGAAGCCCAAAATTTAGAGAACCAAACCCCACAGATACCGCATGGTTGGGCCTGAGTGCAATTGTTGCAAGTGACACATGTGGTATGGGAATCGTCCACATGTTTCACCTGCAAACAAGAGGTACAAGGAATAGTCTTAGGCATGATATAAATACAATAATCAAGCTTCCCGCCGACGGAAAACAGAACGAAGGTCGTGTTCACACGTGGGGGAAAGGCAAGATAAAGTGTGAAAAGAACAGCAATAATAATACAAATTAACATTAAATGAGAATAATAATTTGGTAGCTTGAAAAAGGATACAATCCAGTAGCACACTAAAGATGATTAATAAGTTGTTCACGAAGAATTAATAGCATAAACAGCACGAGTCACAAAAATTTCCGACCATGAACAATGGCGGAAAATAAAGGAATTGACGTCACGGTTGTTGCGCATGCGCTCGGTAAACGCAAGAGGTGTGCAGAGAGAGTACCTGTAATTTCGAGCGCTGGTCTCGCTCGACCCTTTTTTCGATCTTTTTCGTGCTTTTGCACTCTAGTACTTTTCCAACTCGTTTGGAAAAGATTCTAAAAGCTTGAGTTAGTTCCGAAGTAGGGCTTGCACTTATGTTACAGCCAATTGTAAACAATTGTGAGTAGGTTGAAAAGAAACCATACTGGTCATGCTCTGCCATACCGACATCAGTGAACTTCTCATTGGCCCTTCCCATATTCTGGTGCATTTATCCAGAAAGTCTAGATAGACTCTGGTCTCATATGTAAACAGGTGTTGGACTATCAAGTCTGTATCCTGTTTAGACATCTCTTCACCATTCAGCCCTGTATTGTCTGTGTCCTCTCCGCAGAAGAACACAAACTGTGGGTTTTCTTGCACATAATCCAACATTGTGCAGGCAGTGCCTGATTGTTTGTGTGGATACAGTGGCTCCAGTTGCAGCATAAGGGTTGTTTTGCAGAGATGTGACATTGATGGTGAAGGACATGCATGCTGTGTACTGACAAGGCAAATGTCTTGATGAGCTGTTGATAATGACCTGAATCATGTTTTCTCTCAACTCTACCAGGATGTCTGAACTGATTCTAGACCTGCAGTAACATTTTCTCTGGAGTGTTTTGGAGGCACAAATGGCATTTGGGAGTAATAAAAGATACTGATTTCACAGCACTGTAGACTGTCAAAGTAATGTTTTGAATCCTATTGATCAAGATAGGAAGACTTGAACAGTATTCTGAAAATGATGCTGAGGTTTTGACATCAGAAAGAGGGATGGGTAAACTTTTACAGCAAAAGATTACGATGGATAATTGCACACACGCAACAACAAATTAAAGAGTTAGTGGAGAGTTTACTTGTACTATGGTAAGTGATTAGAATCATACATTTATATGTACCTTTATGTACAAATATGTCGGAGAGTAGAAGTGGTGATCATTAGCATATTCTCAGCAGTATATATTCATTGAGAAACAATTTGTTTCCCAAAGTTTGTATATCACCCAGCAAGTCAGTCTCAGCCACCTGGCTTTGAATGTCTGTGCACACGACTCTCCATTTGGTCATTCTATCAGCATGTGCTGGTCAACTACAAGTAACATGTTATGCACACGAAACATTAGTTCATCAGAGGGTCATTATCATACGCATCAAAGAATCCTTTGTCTAAACATTAACTCTGCTCACAGCCCCTTTCATTTGCAGACGGCTCCTAATTAACATTGCCCACATCTACCCCTGCGCATCTTCAGTCATTTCGCAACCCTGCCTCAGATCAGACGTCTTTTATCACCCACCACCACCCCATCACCACCACCATGGAAAGCTCACCATATGGAGCCTCCCAGCTCTTTCTTTCATGCCCTATATGCCGCCACATTGCTGTGACCTATTTACTCATGCGCCAGCACATAGCTGTGTCTCTTCTATGCCACCACATAGCTGTGGTCCCTATGCAGAGCCGCCACATAGCTGTGGTATCCTCAAGTTCCTGTGGGGGCGGAATTCACATTCATAGGCCCCCATTCAGTCAACACGTGATCCTGTCCTGAAATGTTTTAGTGCTGGTCAAAGATAACTGAGGAACACTTATTCATTTCAGAACAGGATAACTCATATTTGGGAGCTGGGACTGCCCTCAACTCATTGGGAGCAGGCCCAGTGACAGCTGGGAGCCCCATTACCCCAATATCTCATAGTAAATACTATAAATGCGGTCCTATGTTCATGCTCATTGTAAATTTGTACATATGCTTTCATCACCCCTCATGTATGCTTGTAATTGATGAATAAATGATGCAAACTATACAATTCTTTAAGTGGTATATAAATTAAGAAAGTCCACACTTAGATGTAATATCCCTTATTCAACTCTGGGGTTAAGTATGACGTGATTGGTCAGGCTGTACAATACCGAAAGAATTATCATGGAACTACCATCCAAATCTGCACTGAATTTGTACAGTGAATCCTTGGGGCAGATGAATCAATACTTTCAATGTGCAACCGCATGGCTGCATGTTGAAAATATTAATTACTCTTTCAAGGATACAATTCAACTCGGGGTCACGGTGGCGTGGCATTAACCAGTTCTCGTCAGATCACCGAAGTTAAGCAATGTCGAGCGCAGTTAGTAGTTGGATAGGTGACCATTTCAGCGGCAGATTCGTGCTCCTCCCGAGTTGTGTCCTTGGGCAAGGCACTTAACCTTGATGCCTATATGGAGGCACGATGACGCTGTGTACTAGGGTGTACTTCACGTCGATGGTGCACATGTCTTCGACCAATCTAACCCTGCCTGTGTCATGGTGCAGAGTTCAGAGTTACAATGCTGGAGAACTAACAGCTGCTCGTCGTTGCTCGGTGGTTCTCTCTGGGTACTCCGGCTTCCTCCACCCGTAAAACTGTCACTGACATGACCCTGGCTGTTAATGTGTCGTTAAACCCTAATAAATAAATAAATAAATAAATAAATAAATAAATAAATAAATAAATAAATAAATAAATACAACTCAACAGACATTGAAGATATGGTAAGGATTCAAAGGGTTAATTTAGCACAATTTTAACAGTGGATGATAAACATGACTTAGGATATGAACAAATGGTAAGAGGTAACAATGTCATTTCATGATTTTGCCAGACACTGCATTGGATCTTTATCCTCAAGAACATACATCCTTATGGTCTGAAAAGGCTGGAATTTTAGTCCTTCTTAATATAACAGTGTTTCATTACCACATAAAATTCACAAGAGGGTATAGTGATGCACTGGCTAGAGCACTGGCCTTCATACCAAAAGGTTGTAGGTTTAGTCCTTATCCACAAATTAACCTTTAATGGAGTAATTAAGACTTCGAATGTCTTTGATCACTTTTTATTGCAGCGGAACAGATACCCAAAATACAGTCTTTGGGTGAACTCAAAACTTTTATTTTGCGTACCTTGACAGTTGTTTCTAGACATGTCTTGGCTACCTATGTAGGCAGAGAAGACGTGTCTAGAAACAACTGTAAAGCCACAGGAATTACACTGTCAAAGTGTCACTAAAATATGCAAAAAATCTCCAGTTCCTTAAGGGTTAAGACACTTAATCCCAATCACCCACCCCTGAGCCTGGCAGTGCAGTGTTTGAAGGCATACTGCACGCAGATGGTATAATGTCTCCAGCTGCTTCTAACCCTGCTTGTATGGGTTAACCCTTGAGGGCTTGGACATGGATCCTGAATTACCAATAGCTCACAGCCTCTATACATACAGCAGCTTAGCAGTGATTGCTAGTAACGTCTAGGCTGCATGTTAAGGCAGCCAAGACTTAACCAGAAGCCACTTCATAGATAATTTGTCTCTCATCAGGACTTCCTCATGGTGGCATGTTAAGGGCACCTGTTCTGAAATCAGAAATAAGCCTTTAAAGGGTTAAGTTGGAAACAGTTACTCATCACTGTTTGGTGGTTGCCTCCAGGTGCTATGGCAACCTCTACCTGTAAAACTGTCTGGACGATATAACACTGACTGTTTAAAGTGTTCTCAATAAATAAATGGAATTCATTAAAAAGTGACTAAAAGTCATTTCTGTTCAAGCCGAGTGGTATGAGCATTTTCAGTGTGTATATCCATTCTATTCCGCGTTTACGTGTCACTGAAAGAGTTTCAGGCTGGTACGTCTGAAGCCATGTCCACCTTATAGAGTCTAATAAGTAATATCTGTAGTGACTTTTCCTACAAATAAATGGAATTCATCAGATTTCAGTGTTACTGCAGCAGAATTTTTTTTTATCCACAAAAACAATAAAATAGCTTTGTAAAGGAAAGCAAATCCCCCTGTCTCCAATAAACTTTGACATAAGTAAAAGTGTAATGACGTAACGTTATTGAAATCTGATATTACTGTTCAAATTATTATACAATCATTAAAATGTCCAATAGAACAAAAAAGGGGCTATAATGCTATCTGTTTTCAACAAAAACCATGGTTTTCAAACTTGTCCAAGACATTACCCATATAAAGCAGCATGTCAAAAGTTACCATACTTTCAAGTTATCATATAAACATCCAAAGATTAAAGTAAAACGAAGTACATAAAGGGCAATAAGTCTCTTGATATTTTTACAAATCATTGTGATTTTTGATCTAATCCATGAGTGTAAATATAAAGCAGCATATATAAATTTATTGAAACCTGATTACTTTTCAAATTATCACAAAAACATTAAAAATTTAAGTAAAATGCAACCAACAAATGGCAATACCTCCCACAATTTTCAAGAAGTCATGACAATTTTTCACCTTGTTCAAAACATTTTTAATACAGAGCATAATATTAAAATTTATTGAAAGATGTTTACTGCTCAGGTTATTGCATAAACAATGAAATTTCAAGCAAAAGTCCACAATCAAAGGGCAATAACTCTCCAAGACAATATTGACATAAGCAGGCTAAAAAATTTATTAAAATCTGAGGTCTACTGTTGAAGTTATTGCATAAACAATAAAATTTAAGGCAAAATTCAACAAACAAAGGGCTGTGAGTCCCTTGATTTTCAGGGAATAATGGTGGTTATCGAACAGTTCAAAGACATTGTTATTACAAAGCAGCACACCAAAATTAATTCAAATCTAATTCATCTTGTTCAAGTTATCAAATAAACAAACTTTTGGATGGACAGAAAGACAGATGGATAGAAGGATGGATGGACAAATGTATAGATGGACTTTTGGATGGTTGGAAAGATAGCAGTATGGATGCACAAAAGGATGGATGGAGCTCTTCACTATATCTCTTCTCTGTGGGAGATAATAATAACATGCTTTATTATATAACTATGTAATTTAACTGCTAAATATCACTACTGTATGACGATCTTTTCCTGGTCCCCGGAAAATCCAGTGTGGAGTCTGATTCTGTATCACTCTAGTATGACAGACTATTTACAGGTGTGTTTGAATTCGCATAATTAGCTGTTCTTGTCACAGAGAGTACTTGCTGGTGCACTCTGGGTTTTTTTTTATTGTATTCATGATATTTTTTATCGTATTCATGCACATCGGGAGATTCCCCAGAAGTGTGTACATGTTACAAAAATAAGTGTAAACAAAAATAGTGTTTTTTTTACTTCATCCAATTTACCCCAAAAAGGTTGGGGAAACTGTTAATGCTAGTGTTGGCATGTGATGTTGAACTATAAGTCATATAATAAACCTCTTATCACTACAGTGAAGTGATCTGGGTCGTCACATTACGTCTTGTTGAGGAGGTAAAATTGCTGGATCAAATTAGCTGCCACAGGCAGCTCGTTTGATCCGGCGATCTAACCTTCTCAACTCAACATGATATTACGACCATTTCACTGTAAAGATAATGTTTATGTATAGGGTTATATTGCATAATACCACTGAGTTTCAATTTGTGTTTTCATTTTCTATATTTTATAAACAAATTTTTGGTTCAAAAAAGGAGACACAAAAGTTATAAAAATACACTTGAAAATTCTCTTGGGCCTCCCAGTCATGCTTCTTAAACATTCATCTAAATTTTTATTAAAAAAACCTCTCTATAGAATGTGTGCTTTAGTTTGTTTTTCAACATCATTCAACTTGAAGGGCCATTTTTTATTGAGCAACTAGAATACAGCCAAAAAAGTGTTGCAGTAGATTCTGTGAATTTATCAGTATACATTTGCTATAATTCATTTCAGGCTGATAGTTGTATTGGTGGTTATCATGCATAAAGTACAGATCCTCTGCCAGACCTTCTGTGATGAATCACTGATATTGATCTCTATTGAATTAATGAAGCATGAAAAAAGTTCAAGCCCTTCCAGGCAATTACACAATCAAAGACATACGTCTCTCTGTCTCCAACAAGTCAAGCAGCAAAACAATAATAGGAGGCGATCTTATATCTCCGACAGATCTTTCAGATCTCTGGAGATATTTGATTCGAGTAAATAGACAGTTGGATTAAAAAGCAATTGCTTTTTATCAGTGTTTGTCGAAAAGGATATTGGCGATACCATGTATATGAACTTTTGCTCTGCCAGAAACTATCTTTCTAATTACTATCGATTCATTGGCCCTCTACTCAACACAAGATTTAAAAAACAAGGCATATCCCAGTGGGCTTTCGCTCACATTCATGAACTGCCTTTTGGGTAGTTTCTAAAGTGGGATGGCATTTGTATTTGAAAAAATTAACCCAGACTTTACCAAAACAAAACTTCAAAGCAAAAGTCCCACAACTTAAACCTAGTTGATGACTTTCGATAAACCGTAACATAGATTTACCAGAAGTGGCAATCAATAGGGTGAGAAATTTCTATTTTTATCTCAATTTGTCAGCTCAAAATATTCCAAAATGAACAAATTCATCATAATGGTTGGACAAAACTCTTTCATGTATTCAAGAAATGTAAGTACGAGTTGTGCAGACACATTTACCAATTTTAAACAAATTGTACTGATGCCTCCTGTATGTTTTTTATACAAGAAAATGTTTCAAGAAAATCTTGAAAAACTTAATTCTGCCGAAACTTTTTTTCCTTCAATGTCCTTTTTCACTGTCTTCAATCATCAACCCAACTTAGTGAAATATTTCAATGTCTGATATAGTTCATCTTTGCCAGTTAGAGACATTAGCAAAAATACAACAATTTCACTCCTTTTTAGTGTCACTGTCCACATAGTTGCAAACATTTATGATCAGCAGTTGCTAAACTTCTGTCTGAATAGTTTCGCACAGTATAATAGAGTTGAAAATAGTACAGGAAAGACAACCAGTAAACCTGAAACATACCACAGACTAGAAGACAAATATTTCTGAGAGGGGGTGGGGGTGCTTTGACAAAGGGCTGTGTATTCAAATGAGTTTACAGTTCAGTCTATATCACCAACAGTTTTTGCATTTCAGAAATGATTCATTTGAGAAATTCATTCTCAGCCAACATGATGTTAGTGAGTATGGGACAGTCCTCCTTGGGACCAACCATCCTAATGACATTTTATGTCAACTTGACAGAGTCAAACTGAGTTTTTGTAATTGATTTACGTCTGCCATATATCGTCATATGTCAACAGTATCCTTACAATGCATACTGGTAACATTTCCCAACCAGTCTTCACCAAACTGAATTTGCTTCATAGTGTTGACATGTGGATGAATCATTTTTAAAGAAAGACAGTATTCATGATCTCAAAAACACAAAGTATGAACCAGATATTGTTTAGATTTTGTGATCAAGAGATGCTAGAATTGAGTGTAGGAACTCCCTTTGGAGGAGCTTCATTCATCAGATACTTAAATATAAAATATGCAAATTTGATCATTTTTGCTCATGGGAGTCCTAGATGTGGAAAAGTGCTTGTTTACTATGGTAAACAACTTATGTTCTACTGGTAAAATTGGACCTTGTAACCAACAGGTGGAGTGGAAGTCCTCTGAAGTGGGTAACACAGGTATAAACAATTGCATAAACTTGACTTTAGCTTGAGTTGCAGTCATGATACTGAAGGTTACCTTAACTGGTTGAGTGCTAGAAGCCACTATCTTGGCTCTACTGAAAAGTGCTTTACACTTCCAAGCATTTGCTTGATGTTTGCTCAGCAGTAGAAAAAAGAATGCTTACATGAAATTGTTTTGTTATACAGGCATTCTCCAATAAATTATAAGAAATAAATTATTTATCAAGAAAATCTCTCTTTGATGGTGGCAATAGAATATGTGAAATAATACACATTACCAATCGCCTTTGCAAAATAATTTATCACTCTACCAGTTAAGCACAAGTAGTAATAAGAATTGAGCATTTTACAATTTACCCAGAATATTAACCAGTTGAGGGCTAGATTATTTTTGGTGGTCTGAATTTGTTATTCAAAAATTGTTTTATTACAAATTTTTGGACAGTGCACACAGGCACTCTCAAATAATTTGTAATAGAACAAATTTGTGTAAACAAAATACTATTTGCGTTTGACAGAATATGAAACATGACCACGGAAAATATAGGTTTTTGCTCTGATACCCTCATTTTTTTAAAGCCTGATAGTGGCTTCTAGCACTCTACCAGTTAATTACAGGTTTTATGTCAAATGTATCATTGTATCCAATGTTTGTCTCGAATATTTATGGATAACTGGTTAACTAGGTCACTGAAATAGGTTTTGTGAAAAACTGTATTTGTTGTTGTTGCAGATGACTGTGGTTCCCAGAACAAGATGACGATTTTTTATTTTTTCGTGATGTGTTGGAATCTGGCCATCTTGAATTTCTGCATTAATTTCATTTCATTGTACTCCATATGGTACTTATCGATCAAACTCGATTAAATTTTAAATCCTGTTGTGATATGACATCCTGACAATTGCGATCCAATATTTTCATGATCCGTCAAAAACCAAGGCCACAGGTGACCATTTTGGATTTTAGGATCATTGCCTCTGCGGTACCCTACAGTCTCTATTTCTCAACCTATCTTCACCAAATTTCACACACGCCTTGGCGGTAATACATATATGTAGATAAGACTTATTCTAAAACTGCTTACCTCGATCCCCAAGTTCACCTCTGGTATCATTTACTCTTTCACTGATTGTATTTCTCATGAAATTACACTTCTAGGAACCACGAAATGAGACTGGTTTCTTGTGCATGGCGCAGACTATTCCTGCATCACCAAATTCATGATTCTCCTGTCTCAATGGGTGTACCAGAGGTGGGGGTGGGGATAAATATATATACCTTCATAAAAACTGACAACTTTCTTTCAAGTCACGAAATGTATCCTAATTGTATGCCAGTAAATGTACCCAGTTATCTCTATTTTTCAGTATACCAAGATCTTACCATTATTTGGTCCATTTCTTCCACATCGAACATTTTCCAACCAGAAGGCTAGCCTTGGGGTTTGAAGATAATTGAAGTGGAAGAAACAAATCGAACTTGCCCGAGATGGAATTCATTGGGCAAAGGCAATTAAAATAGCACTTAATCAAAAACCCTTAGTCTACAAAAAACCAACCAATCAGCAATTGCATTCAAATTCAAACCTTGCTTCTTGTTGTTATATTGGAGAATGCAAACTTTCATCTTTCAATCACTGAATTCAAGGATTTAGGGGGCAGGGGATTGGGGGAGCCACATTTCAATCATGGGTCTTGAAGCAAAGCATTGAGGTCTGAAGATGTAATCTCAAAATTTTAGGACATGGTGAGGCAAGAAGAGTTTAATTTTTCTGACAGTGTTCCTGTCGCTGATTCATGACAGTAAGTACGAACATAAACCTCACTCAATATACGTCTTTAAAAATATAACTAGAGGCTCTAAAGTCGCTATAATCGCTCACCTGGAACTACATATAAAATGTGATTTCCCAAAGGCTTTCCCTGTTAACAATGAGCAGCAATTGTGGCAATGTTCACAACATTACATCAACATTACATGAGGATCATTGGTAGAAGTTGTCCCAGTCCTCAATCATGTGAAGTTTCAAAACATTTGACTTTGTAGTTTCAGAGGGGAAGATTTTTGCAAAATCCATCAATCAGAATCAGAGAATGTCTCTGATGGCCACATTTTCCAACCAACAGGAACAAAAAGAGGATCATTTGTAGAGGGCCTCCTATAGACCGTTCCTGCGAAGTTTGGTTTACGTCAGCTCAGTAGTTCCAGAGAAGAAGATGAAAATGTGATTTCCCATAGGGTTTCTATAGTAACTATAAGCTGCAATTGTGGCCATGTTTGTAACACAATCAACATTACATGAGGATCACTGGTAGAGGGTGTCCGAGTCATCAACCATACAAAGTTTCAAAACATTTGGCCCTGTGGTTTCAGAGGAGAAGATTTTTCAAAATCCACCAGTCAGAATAAAAAAATGCTTCTGGTAGCCATGTTTTTCGATGTACGGTAACAAAATAAGGAGCATTTGTAGAAGACCTCCCACAGACTATCCCTGCCAGGTTTGGTTCACGTCGGCTCAGTAGTTCCAGAGAGGAAGATGAAAATGTGATTTTCCATAGGGTTTCTATAGTAACTATAAGCTGCAATTGTGGCCATGGTTACAACCCAATCAACATTACATGAGGATCATTGTTAGAATGGGTCCCAGTCATCATTTATGTGAAGTATCAAAACATTTGGACTGGCAGTTTCAGAGAAGATTTTGGAAAATCCACCAACCAGAATCAAAGAATTCCACTGGCGGCCATGTTTTTCAACCCACGGGAACAAAATGAGGATCGTTTGTAGAGGACCTCCTATAGAACATTCCTGCCAAGTGTGGTTCACGTTGACTCAGTAGTTCCAAAGAAGAAGATGAAAATGTGATTTCCCATAGGGTTTCTATAGTAACTATAAGCCGCCATTGAAGCCATGTTTGCAACCCGATCAACATTAAATGAGGAGTGTTGGTAGAGGGGCTCCCAGTCATCAACCATGCAAAGCTTCAAAACATTTGACCCTGTGGTTTCAGAGGAGAAGATTTTTCAAAATCGACCAATCAGAATCAAAGAATGCCACTGGCGGCCATGTTTACAAACCCATGGGAACAAAATGAGGACTGTTTGTAGAGGACCTCCAATAGATTATCCCTGCCAGGTTTTGGTACACGTCAGCTCAGTAGTTCCAGAGAAGAAGATGAAAATGTGATTTCTCATAGGGTTTCTATAGTAACTGTAAGCTGCAACTGCGGCCATGTTTGTAACCCGATCAACATTAACTGAGGATTGTTGGTAGAGGGGTGTCCCAGTTTTTATTTATGTGAAGTTTCACAACATTTGGCCTGGCGGTTTCAGAGGAGAGGATTTTTGCAAATCCACTAACCAGAATCAAAGAATGCCTCTGGAAGCCATGTTTTTCATCCGACAGGAACAAAATGAGGACTGTTTGTAGAGGACCTCCCATAGACCATTCCTGCCAAGTTTGGTTCACACCGGCTCAGAGGTTACAGAAAAGATGAAAATGTGAAAAGTCTACGGATGCTGCCAGACGTCGGACAACGGATGCCAGCCAAGTGATGTTAAAAGCTCACATGGCCTTTTAGGCCAGGAGAGCTAATAAATCAATGTAATTCTTTAAAATAATAAACAAACATTTTTCATGCATATGACTAGTCCACTGTTATCTTAATTTGTAAAAGCGAATGTTTGTCTCCCTCCGCATCTCTGTTTTCCTTCGCACCCCCCCCCCCCCATGCCACCCCTACCACCCCCCACCCCCCAACCCCCTCTGTCTCTGCCTACATTTGATTGTAGGCCTTGGACATAGCCGTGCCTTGACCAATCACAACAAAAATTAGCATCAACAGATACTTTGACTAGGAGTGGGATTTGGGATTTGTCCCAATTTTTTCAGACATCAAGTTAAACCTTCAACCATAGCAACACAAGAATGCACTCCTACATTTTACGAGATATTGAGCTGAAAATGGACAACTAAGGCTAATTTTTTTTATCAGGAATAACATGGTCGGGGGAATTTAACATGCAACATCATGTTAACTCTTCAACCAGAGCATTGCTGGGATGTACTCCTGCATTTTCAGAGATATCAAGCTGAAAATTGGAACCCTGTGGCTGCCTAGAGGTAATTTTTTTTTATCAGGAGTAAGATGAACAGGGTGAATTTTATATGTGTAACATGGACATGTATTATTAGGATGAGGAAAACAATATTTTGTTCAGGAAACACGAACAAAAGTCTTCAGTATGGGTTCTAAACTTTTTCTCCCCATGTGGTGCCATGCATATATATTTGAAAGTATCTATCAAATTACCACAATATTTCAATATGACAGTGGTTTCCAGAAACCTGCTCAAACTGAGACATACGAACACCAGGCATTGGCTAGAATCTTTGCTTTGATATTCATCTGTGACCATGACGTTTACCACATGTAAAATTTTATCAGAAATTCTATTGGGGCCAAATCATTCTACTTTTCAGTGCTGTGCTCCTTGAACAGCAAAAAAAAAAATCTGGGTCTGAGGAACACAAAGCACTGGTTTTTCTTAATTGAAATCATTTTGGGGGTGGATATCGAGAAAATTAAATTTCCCTGCATAAAATGAAGGGGACTTTTAGTACTCATGATCCTGAACAAGTTGAACATTTTTCGAAATTTTTCGAAATTCTGACTACCGGAAATATGACATTAATATCAAGAGGCATTACCCACTTCCATTTGGTGACAGCCCATACCCCAAAACCACATAACATAACACTAAAGTAATATCCCAGATGACAAAAGTCATAATTGAAGGCATGAATTGTGCATTTTTATCCACATAGTCTGAAAATTGTTAATGCTGTGATGTTATTGCCAATCAAGGGTTGGGAAACATCAAATTTAAATTTTACTGCATAAAGCTGAAATCAAGGTAACTTTTAGTACTCGTGATCCTGAATAACGAGTTGAAAAACTTTTGAAAATCTGGCATCAAATACAGGAGATATGACGTTAATACCAACAGGCATTACACCCTATCTTTTGGTGACAACCCTACCTCCCAAACTACATAACATATGACTATAATATTTATTTATTTATTGGTGTTTATGGTCACATATTTCTTCACAATGGCTAATCGTGATCACAACATGGAGATAAAGCTAATCATTTATATCCACGTAGCCCATTTTAGAGGACTTCCACCCCAAGCATAGGTGACTGGGTTCTTTTTTACCAGTAAAACAGAGCTTGTTTTGAAAACAAGTACTGCTTCACTTCCCATAGGCAAGGACTATAATAATATCACAGATGGTATGAAAAATAGCTGAAGCCAAGCATTGTGCAGTTTTATTATGTGCTAAACGATAAATTATCAAAGAAATTGCATAAAGATAGAAATCCCCCACTGTGAAGATATAGAAATTTTCACTTTCATGGTATCATTCAAAATGGTGGCTTTCAAAGCATCACTTCAAGTGAATATGAGTGAAATTATCACTGGAAATGATCAATTTGTTCTAAACACGTGTAATGAAAAGTAAATCTAGTGTTTTTGAGAGGATACCGATCATTGTCAGCAATAATTCAACACATATTCACCTTGAATTGATGCATGAAACCTTTCAAAGGACTTACCAAACCAAAAACTTATATTACGGACTTTCAGGCCATGTTTGGATTAGAAACCCGCCAGCTGAATTGTATTTCAAGATGCTATCTGTTCCAAGTATCAATCAAATCACTTCCTAGTTTCAACGATTCAATGCGCTATGTACTTTCAGGCATCAAGATTGGAATGAGTGGAATTATCAGATTCTTATAAAAAGCGTATAATAAAAAGAAAATCTAGTATTTTTGAGTGGATACCAAAAATTATCTCACTTGTGACCGAGACAAATGGATATTTTTGCTCACAAAAAATAAACATTTGTCTTGGTCACTCGTTAGATAATTTTTGGTATCCACTCAAAAACACTAGATATCCTCTATTTATCCACATTGTTGGAAAATTGTCAACACTATGACATTAATGCTGATCGAGGGTCGGGAAATGTCAAAATTAAATTTCACTGCATAAAGTTGAAATCAAGGAAATTTTTAGTACGCATCATCACGAATAACAAGTTCAAATTTTTTTTTTATAAATCCAATGTTAAATAAAGGAGATACTACATAAATACCTGCTCCCATTTGGTGACAGCCCTGCAGATTGTGCAGTTTTATCCACATTGTCAGAAAATTTTTAATGCTATGACATTATTGCCGATTGAGAATTCGGAAATGTCAAGATTAAATTTCACTGCATAAAATTGAAATCAAGGGAACTTTCAGTGCACATCATCGTGCATAACAAGCAGAAAATACTTTGAAAATTTGACTTCATATACCAGAGATATAATGTCAAGACCGCCAGGCATTACCCCCTCGTTTGGTGACAGCCCCACTTCTAAAACCACATAAAATAACACAATAATATTATCACAGACATTCAACAGGACGACTTTAGGGTGAGTATTGTGCATTGTTATGCAAATTCACGGAAAATGTTTAATGTTGTAATGTTATTATGTTCAAGGGTCGGAAAACATCATATTTAAATTTCACTGTTTTAGTTGAAATCAAGGGAACTTTCAATAATTATCCTAATGAATAACAAATGTCAAATACCAGTGACATGACATCAATACAAAAATGGCATTATCTCCTCCCAGCTGGTAGCAGTTCTACTCCCAAAACTACCAAACATAGCACTGTAATATCACAAATGGAAAAAGAACTAGCTGATGCTGAGCACGGAGCATTTTTATCCACATTGTCACAAAATTGTTCATGCAATGACGTTATTGGTATTGAGGGTCAGGAAATGTCAAAATTAAATTTCACTGCATAAAATTGAAATCAAAGGATCTTTTAGTCGACATCATTCCAATTAACAAGGTGAAAACTATGTGAATATATACATACTGTCACATACAGGACATATTATATAAACAATGTCAAGGGCATACCCCCCCCCCCCCCCCCCCCCATTCTATTAGTACCTCCACCCCATAAATCTAACAGGTACTGTTATACTATTTCACACAAGCCAAATCAATATTTCAAATGCACACTTGTTCCATCTTTATGCTCATTTTCATCATACTCTTGATGGTTTGGTATCAAATGCAAGAGAACTGCTAAAAATGACAAAACTATTTTACTTTCTTAACTTCAATTAGAGGTCAAGCAAACAATTATACCATTCATTTCAAAAAGGACTATTAACACTTTGAACTCAAGAGGCCGCTTTTATGGCCTAGGAAGATGATATGTCATAATTTCATTAAGTAGGATGGCTCCTAAGTTACCAAGTTAAAGTGTGGGGTAGACCAATCAATATTTTCAACATGCAGCCCTAATGCAGCACATTGAAAATATTAATTGATCTACCCCCATATAATGAATATGGACTCTTCCGATTGCTGCCACTTAACTGACATAGAAGATACCACCAGTGTTTAAAGGGTTAGAGCTTTTGTTACATTTTCATTTTGGCAGGGGCTCTCTCCTGCATTGGTCGTGCTTCATAGAATGACTTCTGGAAATTCACATTGCGATTTCAAAACCATCTAGTGATTTAATTGGTACCATACAAAATAGTGATCCACTAGGTGTGTATTTGAATTATTATCCAGGGCACCCAGAACAGTCTAGATGGCTGTCACAGTACGATTTCTGTACGCCCATTAAATAATGATGTGGTTGTACAAGCAGACATTTTAACCTCCATTCAAATTTTCAGGGAATCTGAGGTTGATTTTGAGGGAAATGGCATGGATTTCAGGGAAAAGTTTGCGTGACAAAAAATGCTGCATGCAACAAGTCGAGTATCACTAAATCACTCTCAAGGAGAGGAATTCTCTCCGCAGAAGACACTACAAAACTATTACCGCAGCTCATAGAGGTTTTAAAACATTGGAATCATAAATCAAGTTTAGCCTAATCCCCCTACCCCTCACCCCCTTAAAAAAAAAAATAATAATGAAAAAAAATAAAACAAAAAATTAAGGAAAAAGACCATAATTTTTAGTTTCAACAAATGTACATGTCACACTTCAAAAAAAAATTATTCTCTTGCACTTCTACAATCAATTCAGGACTGTAGCAGTAACCTGAAGACAAGTAATTTATAAAAAAAATAGTGAGGTATAATTAACTCCCACAAATGTTCAGAAATTTCAATTGTCCAGCTTGCTGTTCTCCTACAATCACTTTGTGGCTACAGAACACTGGACATGAGTTGAAAGAAATTAAAAATTAAAGAAATTCTGTGGAGTATAAAAAGGATTACTCGCAAAGGATCTCTTGAAAAATGTAAAAGTGACACAAAATGAATTTCACAGTAGATCCCATCCATTTTAACACCATTTTGCAAGAAAATAATAATAAACTAGACTTTATGATTCTGGAGAATCATGGCTTTTCCCGACGAGATTCCATGATTCTTCATGACCCCACAGTGTCTGATGAATTGTTTTTAACTGTCTCACTGAAGTTCCTTCATTGATGTTATGAGAAAGGTGAGTATAGTAGTCTCAAATGACTCAGTTTGGTAAGAAAATTGTTTAGGTAAAAACCATCATTAACGGTGGAGTGGGTTAATATCAATATCGTCGTCCGACAAGTTAATGACCCACAAAAGGAGTTATGTTTGTTTCACACATACCCACTGAGTGCTGGGTCTATTTGAAAATGGTCCATTTTATCACAAATGTATCCAAAATATTGATGTCTGGCAGCTTGTAGAGGGTTAACAAGTGCTAACAGGAATATTTTTCCATGCAACTTGTAATGTCACACTAAGAACTGCAAATGGCCATTTTTCTTTAAAATCTTCCAAGATGTTTTCAGAGAAATCCCTGCGCATACGCTCTTTTCCAATTCGACGTGACGAAATGCGAAATTCATGTCGCTCTTCATGGAAAGTGATGCCACAACTATTCCTGAACAAGGAGTGAAAATTTCATGAAAATCTGCCTAGAATTGGCTGAGATATGGTGTTTTGGAGAGAGGAGGTAATTGTTTGAATTTGATCCTCCCTTTTCAAGCCAGTTCGAAAAAAGACGTCGGAAATGGGCGCAGAATCCTTCAGTGCCTCCTCGCTGGTGTAAGTCCACTTAAATGTTACAATTGTGTGTGACTGGTGGAGAGTTGACTGTAAATGGAAGTTGCTTCTTTAAGACAGCCACCAGGGATCCCAACACAACCTTTAAACCTACGAGAATCTCAGAAGTTTAAAGTCAAGAGAAATTGGCGGTGATTGGGTTTCTGGCAGGCAGGAAAAGATTGACGAAGATTTGCATATTGGACATTAAACTAGACTTTATGATTCTGGAGAATCATGGCTTTTCCCGATGAGATTCCATGATTCTTCATGACCCCACAGTGACTGATGAATTGTTTTTAACTGTCTCACTGAAGTTCCTTCATTGATGTTATGAGAAATGTGAATATAGTAGTCTCAAATGACTTGGCTCGATCCTAATTAACACCATAATTATGGAAACACTGGAATTACCAGCGCGACTGAAGAGAACAATAGCAGCTCTGGGCATCTCTTGCCCTGTCACCTGGACTGTCCGGGAGACAGGCAAGAGAGTCCATCTGAACTTGGAGTTCGTCATTGAAGAGCACAACACCGCCACACCTTCTTCGGGGAGAGGTAGCACCTTTTGTGAGAGGAACCCCTCTCACACTGGTCCTCACCCGAAGAAGCGTGGACCTGGCCCTGAAAAGAAGAAGAGCAAGAAGAAGAAGAGTCTCTCCACCAAGCGCCGGGATTCCAGGCGCCTGGAGGCCTTCCGGAATAGGAAGAAAGAGGTGAGCGAGAGGATGGAGGTCCTGGAGGCAGCTGCCAGTTCCCGTCCTAGTCCCACTAGTACACCCAACCAACTGCCAGCTCCTGAGCCGGTACTGTTGGATGAGGAACGTCTGGTGGAGACTGAGGAGGAACCGGAGGTTGCCTTTTCACCACCTTCCACCACTCACTCCTCACTTCCTTCTCTACCGGACAGCCCGGGTGTGTCAATCTCAGCAACACAGCCACCTAAGTCTGCAGTCACCGCCGAAGAATTAAGGAGAATAATATAGATGGGAAGGCGAGCAGTTGAGATGGGAAACCGAATCGCCTCCGAAACCCACGAGTTCAGGGAACAATCCAAGGCAGATCTCAAAAAGAAATTAGACGCAATCCATTCACCAAACTCAACACTAAACTCAACATCGTCGACTTCCACATCACAATCTCAACCAACTCCAAAGAAAAAGAGCCGGAAGAAGCCTAGATGGGGTTAAGCCACCTCCCTCCTTCCTTTTCCTCCTCCACCGCGCCTTGACGTCCTACAACAACAACAAACAGCTAACGAGGGTCGAAAGGGCCATGTCCTCCAAATCGTCCCTGCGCGCCTTCGGCGCGTCAAACCATTTCGTTCGTCTCAAATGACTCAGTTGATAAGAAAATTGTTTAGGTAAAAAACATCATTAACGGTGGAGTGGGCTAATATCAATATCGTCGTCCAACAAGTTGATGACCCACAAAAGGAGTTATGTTTGTTTCACACATACCCACTGAGTGCTGTGTCTATTTGAAAATGGTCCATTTTATCTCAAATGCATCCAAAATATTGATGTCTGGCAGCTTGTAGAGGGTTAACAAGTACTAACAGGAATATTTTTCCATGCAACTTGTAATGTCACACTAAGAACTGCAAATGGCCATTTTTTCTTTAAAATCTTCCAAGATGTTTTCAGAGAAATCCCTGCGCATATGCTCTTTTCCAATTCAACGTGACGAAATGCGACATTCATGTCGCTCTTCATGGAAAGTGATGCCACAACTATTCATGAACAAGGAGTGAAAATTTCATGGAAATCTGCCTAGAATTGGTTGAGATATGGTGTTTTGGAGAGAGGAGGTAATTGTTTGAATTTGGTCCTTCCTTTTCAAGCCAGTTCGAAAAAAGACGTCGGGAATGGGCGCAGAATCCTTCAGTGCCTCCTCGCTGGAGTAAGTCCACTTAAATGTTACAATTGTGTGTGACTGGTGGAGAGTTGACTGTAAATGGAAGTTGCTTCTTTAAGACAGCCACCAGGGACCACAACACAACCTTTAAACCTACGAGAATCTCAGAAGTTTAAAGTCAAGAGAAATTGGTGGTGATTGGGTTTCTGGCAGGCAGGAAAAGATTGACGAAGATTTGCATATTGGACATTAAAATAGCACTTCAGACATACACGAACGGTGTTCAGACCGCTGGAGGCAGCGACTTGAAATTTTCAGAACTTGTTCTACGAACCCTGGCCGACATTTTGGGATCTGTTTGGAGTGTCCGGACCGCGTGGAAAACACCACGCATCGCTTGGAATGTGAGAGTACTATTCGTCCCGACTCTATCAGTTTCGAATGGACACCGGCAGTGTTGTAGACGACTGTAGAGCTGCGATTGAGCATAACGTCCCAGGTTTCGGTGCCACATTGCCTAACCAGCCCCAAAAGAGCGGCGGGGGAGGGGTATCCTGACACTATCTTTAAACCTTAGATAATCCTCAGAAGTTGAAGTGAAAAGAAATCGGCGGTGAGTAGGTTTTTTGGCGGGTAACGATTAACGAAAATTTGCCAATTAGACATTAAAATTGCACTTCTCACAAACATGAAGCGTGTCTAGATCGCTGAAGGCAGCGACATCTAATTTTCAGAACTTGTTCTACGCACCCTGGCCGACATTTTGGCATCTGTTGCGAGTGTCGAGGCCACGTGAAGAACACCACGCATCGCGTGGAAAGTGAGAGTACTATTCGTCCCGACTCTATCAGTTTGGAATGGACTTGAGGACTGTTGTAAACTACTGTAGAGCAGCGATTGAGCATGAAGTCGGAGTTTTTTGTGCCAAATTGCCTAACCGGCTCCAAGGTATGATTTTTCGTCTGTACATCGCCCAGATCGACTGTAGTTTATACCGTTACTATACGTTGAAGTAGCCTTTTGTCATTTTCGCCACTTTCGCCCCAGATTTGAGAGTACCTTCCTTCAACTCCATTTTATAGCAAAATCTAGCCATGCTCCCAACAACGCCCTCTCCCCGTCGGCCCGGGTGCTTCTAAAAATAGAAAGGTCAATGAGTAGGGGCCCGTTAGCAAACAAACGGGTGCACGGCAGGTGTACTTGGTGAAAAAACAGTTGTGTGAACATCCCCAGAAGTGAAAACCTATGCTCAGTGGCTGTAATCAAGATGTTAATTTAGACTCCCATTACGGCCAAGATACTACAGAATGCAAATGGGTGGGTGGCGGGCATCATCACTGGATCTAATGTTGTATTTCATGTTTTCTTTATATTCTATTTATTTTTTTGATCTCTCTCTCTCTCTCTCTCTCTCTCTCAGTTTAATTTGTGTTTGTCTATAATGTTTATAATATTTAGATTTTGCTAGATTATGTTATTTATGGAATACGTTCTGCCATATTGTAAATTATTAGTCATAGTCACCGTACAGGAACGGAGGGGCTTCTAAGTGGTAAGCACTTGTCCTCCAATCCTGATTTGCATTGTCAAATGGCAAATAAAATATGTTTAATCTAACTAACAGTAGGTGTAGATGGAAATAATATTTCAACAAGAAACAACGGGAAACTTATTTGCAATAAAGCTGCAAATATAAACTTGATTTTAGGACCATTCCATGGACATTTTAAAGCCTACTGCGATATCAGCGTTTCTTACTCTCGTACTTTCACTACACCGCAGTATTTTACCCGAGTCGAGTTCTGACGTCATGCAAGTTTGACCGACATGCTTTCAATTTTGTTATTGACAACAACATATTTATCATTTCGTGCTTACTGATCCGAATTTTGAAAACGACACACGCAATCGCGAAAGCGTTTTCTGAAAAACACGATTCTGTAAAAGGTTTTAGTGAAATTTGATTATTTTTTTTATTTTCAATTTCAATGGCTCTTGTCGAAAAGGTGCTAATCACTGATCGTCCCAAACGAGATCAAAGGCACGCCGTAGTTTAATAACAGACAGAGAATCTTCTAAGAATATACATGCGCAATCCTAAAATGCAATAAATCAAGTGTTTTTTCACGTTTTATGAGAGAAATATGTCCAATTGTATCATTGAATCATTTTTAGGTATATGTGGGTGAGAAATTTTCTATACGGACAAAATACAGGCTAAATAAAATATTTGCCATCATTTTCCGCAGACGTATTTTTGTCTTTGCTTCTTGGGGAAATTTCTTGCTGCTAAATACAACGAAGGTGTGTTATTTGATGTGGTCAGAACCGTCAGGTGGTCGGGTCCGAAACCGCACCTCGCAGAAGGTTTAGTGGGGGTGTCGATTTTACAAGTAATGTAGGCAGCGTACACAGCATGGGCTGTCTGTCTTTAATCCGACAAAACAGGGTTAAGGCTTGGTTTTTTGAATACCCTTATTTATTTATTTATTTATTTATTTATTTATTGGTGTTTAAGGTCACGTACTTCTGCACAATGGCTAATCGTGACCGTGACAGTTTTAGAGGTGGAGGAAGCCGGAGTACCCGGAGAGAACCACCAAGCATCAACGAGCAACTGTCAGCTCCTCAACATTCTCACTCTGTTCAGGCTCCGCTCAGGCAGGGTTACAGAGGTTGAAGACATGTGTACCATCGACGTGCAGTATGCCTTAGTACACGGGGACATCGTGCCCCCATGTCGGCAACCGGGCCAAAGTGCCTTGCCCAAGGACACAACGTGAGTCGTCCCGGACGGGGATCGAACTCGGGACCTCTAGCATAGAAGTACAACAGTCTACCACTGAGCCACCACGCTCCCTTGAATACCCTTAATACTATCATACATTATCCCTCAGGAATTCTAAGTCTGATAAAAGAGGTCATGTTTATCTATTGCATACCCATTTTGCTGCCCGAAAACAGCCGATTTTATTAAAATTTTGACGTTTAGCAGCCTGTAGAGGGATTAACAAACGACTAGCGGAATATTCTATCTATGCAATTTGTAAGACCTGCCAATGTCAAATTGTTCTTGAAAATCCCCAACAAGCAGTTAGCGAAATCCACGGAAAATGTAAATTTTAAGCGTTTAAGGGGCATCTCTCCTTATCCAGTTCAAAATGGGTTAAGTTTCATTCTTTTAGATACCCTTACTACTTACAAACCTTAAACACCAATTAGATTCCATGATTTTTCTTGACCCCCACAGTGTCTGATGAATTGTTTTTAACTGTCTCACTAAAGTTCCTTCATTGATGTTATGAGAAAGGTGAGTAAAGTAGTCTCAAATGATTCGGTTTGGTTTTGATAAAAAAAATGTTTAGGTAAAACCCATCATTAATGGTAGAATGGGTTAATATCAATATCAATGTTTCCCTATCAGTTTTGCGTCCGGTAAAAGAAGTTACGTTTCTCTGTGGCATTTCCGTTTGATGTTCTTGGTGTCCAAAAACAGACTGTTTCCTCAATTTTTTTTACATTTAGCAGCCCATGAAGGGTTAACAAATGCCTACCAGAATAATTGATTCATGCAACTGGTCATATGACACCAAGACCTATCAACGGCCATTTTCTCTTGAAAACCCCCCAAAATGTTTGTAAAGAAATCCAGGGAAAACGATTTTTTAAGCTTTTGATGGGTATCCCTGTTAACCTCCCCAACAGGGGTTAACACTTGGCTTTTTGAATACCTTTATTACTTACAAAAATGGTCCTCTGTGAATTCCACTTCAAACAAAGGAGATTATGTTTATCTCTCATGTATACATTAGGTGATGTGCGTGTCTGAAAACAGTCCCATGTTAACAACATTACGATGCTTGGCAGCTTGTAGATAGTTAAAAAACGCTCACCGGAGTATTTTGTCCATGCAACTTTTAATGTCACATAAAGACCTTCGAATAGTCAATTTGTCTTGAAACCCTACAAGTTACCGTTAGGGAAATTCACAGAAAATGGGAATTTAAAGCTTTCAAGGGATATCTCTCTTTAGCCTGCCCAAAATGGGTTAAGACGTCGACTTTTGAATACCCTTACTACTTACAAAAATGTTTCCATATAAATTGTATGCGTGATAAAAAAGGCACTTTTCTTTGTGGTGTACCCTTTGGGTGCTGTTGGTGTGCAAAAACAGCCCATTTTATCGCAATTTTGACCTTCAGCAGCCCGGGGAGGGTTAACTAATGCTGACCGGAATATTTTGTTCATGCGACTTGTAATGTCACACCAAGACCTGCAAATAGCCGATTTTTCTTGAAAACCTACAAGATGTTGTTAGAGAAATCCACAGAAAACGGGTATTTTAAGATTTTAATGGGTATGTCTCTTTAACCATCCCAAAATGGGTTAAGACGTCAAATTTTGAATACCCTTACCACTTTCAAAAATATTTTCCGATCAATTTTGCGTCCGATAAATGAAGGCCCCTTTCTCTGTGGTATATCGTTTGGGTGCTGTTGGTGTCTAAAAACATCCCATTTTATCACAATTTTTACGTTTAGCAACTCGGGGAGGGTTAACTAATGCTGACCGGAATATTTTATCCATGCAACTTGTAATGTCACACCAAGACCTGAAAGTGACCAATTTTTCTTGAAAATCTACAAGACTCGTTTAGAGAAATCCACGGAAAACATGAAGTTTTGAGCTTTTTGGGGGTATTGCTGTTTAACCAGCCCAAAACGGGTTAACACTTGGTTTTCTGAACACCCTTATTACTTACAAAAATGATCTTCGGTAAATTCCACTTCCAATAAAGGAAGTTATGTTTACCTCTCGGGTATCGTTTGGGTGTTGTGGGGGTCTGAAAAGGGCCCATTTCATCAAAATTTCGATGTTTGGCAGCCTGTGGAGGGTTACCATATGCATCGCCAAATATGTCGTGTGTATCAAAGGTTGTGTCATAGGCAGGTCTAGTAATGATGGATGTTTAAAAAAAATCCTAAAGACGTGTTTCGAGAAAGTGCCGATAAACCCCAATTTTGGCAGTTTTTTTCCAATTCTGGCGAAATAAGGGTTAAATCGAAAATTCCGCTTCGGTACATTTTTAGATTTTTTGCCACTCTATGCGTGTGCCAAATTGTGTGAAAATCGGTTCGAAAATGGCTTCTGAATCGTACGGACAAAAATGTGTGGAAAAAAAAAAAAAAAAAAAAATAATAATCCGGAGAAAAACAATAGTCTTTTCCAGAGGGAAAAGCCTAATAAAATAATAAAATAACAAGAGGGGTTTGTCCATTCCCATTAGCTCACCAACGCATGGCATGCAATAAATCTAGGCTTATTACAAATCTGCAAAAAATATCTGGTCATGTACATGCATAGCAAAACAGATCAGAAATTTTCTAAGTCCACAGTGACAAAAAAAGTCTAACATTGCATTAAAAAAATCCAAAATCTCTGAGAAATGTCTGGCTAAGGGTTAATGTCATCTTATACTGATGCATTTAACAAATATATGAAATATAACAGTCACAGCATACTGGTGGTAGCCCCCACTCATGTACAGCAGAACAGGTCAGAAAGTTTCTAAGTCCACACTGACAAAAAAGTGTAACATTATATTAAAAAAGTCCCAAATCTCTGAAAAATATAAATCTTATAGTAAATTTTCTTTCTTATTATACCTACCACAATTGTTTACTACAGGCTTGCACTACAGTGGAAGTCCCTAACTCAGAAGTATACTCTCTATTTTGATCTTTCCCAAGCCATTTGGGAAAGAAAAGTGGTGCAAAAGCACCAAGAAAAAATAAGCCAAAACCGGGTCGAGTGCTACTGGTGCACACGCAGTGGGGGACGGACGCTCTTCTCCTAGTACAGATCCACACCTTCCTGTACCAGTGTACAGACTTGTAACCAATGACTCATTCTTTTGAATCCGCCAAAATTGGAGTTATGTGATCAACGGGGAGGAAGAATTCTTACTCAAATAAAAAGACGAGAGGGCCTCCTTGTCAACAATTGTGGTAGGTATAATAAGAAAGGAAATTTACTATAAAATTTAAATTTCTTATCAACCTACCTTACAATTGTTTATTGCAGGCTGAATAGACAATAGGAGGAAGGAGTCACATAACCAACCCCCACATAACCCGACTGCACTGGAACTGTGGACAGAAGTGTTCTCTAGGTCTATCAAACCATAGCATCACAAACATTAGTAAAAGACAATGAGAGATGAGGTGTATTGCTCTGTGTGACGTACAGACAGAAAGGACAGTAAAACAGCACATGGCTGGAACTGACCTTGTAAGAAGCCTAATGGGTAGGGTAGACAATAGTCTGGGCTAGAGCTGTCTCGGTGTCTGTTTTTTCGGTGCGATTTTCGGTGTACAAGAACACAGAAATTCGAACCGAAGCAATTTTTAAAAAATCGCGAAAATCGATGTTATACCCATAATGCAATTTTCTGTTGCTGTTATGTGTTTGCAACATAGAGCGACATGCCACTCGCATAAAAGAAAGTCAGCAAGTTACATAAGAGCATGTGGTCAATACGCACACTAATCAGGGCTTGCCTTGAGTTGGGGCCGATCGACCCCGGCCCCGAGAGGGCCCTTCTCGGGGATTTTTTTTTTTCGGCCCCGACTTTTTTTTCTGTCTTGGCTCTCGAAATCTCAGTGTTGGAAGGTTTGGGCAACGAAATTTTGCGAGATTAATTTTTCCATTCACGTCTCATTCACGCAAGTGTGATTACAATAGAAGCAGCAAATAACAGTTAAAAAAGTAACACAAACTGTTTTTGTCTGATTCGAATTAACATCCACCTAAATGATTAAATCTGCATGAAAACTGAGAAAATCTCAAGATTAAACAAACAAAAAAACAAACACATTTACGAGACTTCGAAAGCATGCTTGTCAACTAATGGGGGAATTCCCTTCAATCCCACAATACTATGCACGGGTACATCCGATCCTAACATGAGAATAAATGCAACACAAGACACAGAAACTGCCATCAAAATAAATGTACGAAATAAAATAAAATGTGTACCTGTGTCTACGTGGAGATGTGGGGGTGGGGGGGTGGGGGTGGGGGTGGGGGGGGGGTGCATTCCATTTCTGAAATATCCAAAGCTGTGGGGAATTTTCATAGATTGAAATTATTTAAACGGTAAACTGAAATGGGTTTTTTTTTCAATTTTTTTCTTTGAGACAACCCTTGCATCGAAAATACACACCCCACAATATGTACGAAACGTCCTAAAATTTTATAAAAAAAAAATCCAAAATGGCTATGTACGAAACGTCCAGCACCCACATGATGGGTCCAAGTCATTCCGTGATTTCCGTCACATAGTGGGACGTTTCGTCCTCGAGACACTGACAGAGTGGGAAGTTTCGTCCCCCCCCCCCCCCCCCGCACCCCCCCCCCCCCCCCCCCCCCCCCGCCCCCCAAGACAAAAGTTCACGAAACGCCCACTTGAATAGCAAATCATTAAGATGATATGGGGTGTTGGATTTTTTTCATGATGGAACAAGACATGGTCACATCCTTAGAAATGGTTTTCCAAACCAGTTTTAATGATACACATCATATGTTCACATTAAGTTGTGGATTTGTTTTTGCCTAAAAAACATCTAGGTAGATAAGAAACACATTCCACTGGAATGTGTTTTTATTTATCTAGATTTTTTTTTCAAAGCAAAAGCAATCAACTAAGGTCGCCATTGGAAAGAATGTAACAACATAAAATTACCCCAAAAGGCCCCGACCTCAATATCTGGGAGACTTTTTTCAGGCCCCCAGCAGGCCCCGACCTCAACATCTGGGAGACTTTTTTTTAGGCAAGGCAAGCCCTGCACTTGATTGATAGTCGAGTGTCCCCGCTGCTAATTGTGCAAATCCCTCAGTCCCGAAAATCTTCCAATCTGTGTGCCGTTTTCTGTTCAATTACTGGACTTTTGTTTCAAGAGTTTCAGCAGAAACACTCAACTGTCAATCGAGTGTGCATATTCAGCACGCGCTCTTATGTTAATTAGACGTTTACACGTGAAACCTAAACTAACATTGTGGATTTAAAGGCTCTTAATTTCATTACGTTGATTGATAGAATATTCAATACACACCATGACATGCATAGATTATTAGATTAATGCCTGACGATCATAAAGGTACTGTGTTTTTTTCAATATTTTACCAAAAAAGTGTTTTTATGGACTTGAAACGAGGCCCACTTTTCTCAAAACAGCGCTGAAAGTTACTAAAACCTCACTCGCGCATGATTTTCAAACTCGAAAGACTGAATGAGGCACATGTGTTATTAACATCGACATCGACATCGCGGTTTTTTGTCCAAAAAAATTGAAAATCGACATCGAAGTCAAATTTCAGCACCGAGACAGCTCTAGTCTGGGCAGAAGAAAGAGGGCCCAAAGAAAACAGGTCATCAGACTACTCCTGAAACTGACACAGATAGAAGGTGGAGAAAGTAGAAGCATTTCTCCAGTAGGCTGTCTGCATAACATCCGACAACTTGATGGAGTTAGCATAAGCCCAGGAGGTAGACAAGGCACGTACCACGTGGGCAGAAATACGATTCGTAATACAATTGTCAGTTGCTAGACGAGCGTAGGCTCTGCCAGTAGCACGACAAATCCATCGAGAAATGGATTGAGGAGAGATCTTTTGTCGACCAGGAATAACAGACAGAAAGAATCATTTCCTGCCTTTCCTTATGAACTGCGTCTGGTTGAGATAAATGTGAATTGCACAAACCGGACAGAGCAAAGGGCAATTACCTTCAGCAGAAGGAAGAGCCCTGATACAGGTAGGAGGTGGAGTTGTTTCTGGTATCTGATTCTTGACCAGAAAGGAGCAATCAGTGGTAAAATTAACTGTTGGCAGAGCTTCTGAAAAAGGCTGAATCAACAGAAAGGGCGTGAAGCTCACTAACCCTTCTGGCTGAGGCAAAAGCTATCAGAAAAGCTGTCTTCTATGTGAGAAAACGCATATCCACCTGGAATTAAAAGGTTCGAAAGGTGACCCCCCCCCCCCCCTCCCCCCAAGCAAAGCAACACCTAAGAAAGATTCCAACTTGTGGTCAGCTGCAAAATCCTAGGCCTTTTCAAAGAAAAGTGCCGAATAAGCTTGGAGAGGTATGGATTAGTGCCGAGATGATGCTTTCCCACATATGAAAAGGTCTCTGAGAGAATGGACCTATACCCTTTGATGGTAACAGGCTGGAGACCCTGTGAATCAAACAGATATACCAGAAACTCTGCAATCTTTGGTATCAAAGGATCGGCATAATCAACAGAGTGATCAGCATACCATCGACAGAAGACCTTCCACTTAGCCACATAGGCTAAACCAGCAGAGTGACGCCTTGAAGAAGAAATGCACTCCACTGCTCATCTTGATAAATCTCTACGGAGGAGAAAGGACCTGACAAAAGATATGCATGAAGGCACAATGAAGTTGGGTCGACATGAAACCTCCTTGGGTGACCTTGGCAAAGAAGGTCGCGATGTAGAGGGAGACGTGCTGGAACCGCCGCCAACAGAGAGCAGAGCTGATTGATCCACACCCATTGAGGCGACAGGGGAGCAATCAGAATGATTCGACAACTGCATGTTCGTATCTTGGCTAGAACCTGAGGCAGAATTGGAACTGGCAGGAAGGCGTAGCCGACTTGACCGTTCCAATCGAATGTCAGAGTGTCAACGGCGAAAGCCAGAGGATCCGGACACAGGGACACGAAAGTGTCCACCTGATGGTCCCAACAGGTCGCAAAAAGATCAATGTGGGGGTGACCCCAGAGATCGCAAAGCCCTGCGAAGCGTGAAGCATCCACTCAGTGAAAATGACCCTGCCACGTTGGGACAGGGAGTCGGCTAGGATGTTCAGATGACCGGGAATGTGACGAACTACCACTCCGGCGTTGACATTCTGAGCTGGCAGTAGAAGATTCTGAGTCAATTCATTCATGGGAACAGAGTGCATGCCACCCTGGTTCCGAATGTAAATGATCACTATCGATTGTCGGACAACAGAAGGACCTGACGATTCGAAAGGTGGGGATCCACTGCCAGAAACTCAGAAGAAGAGCAAGACGCTCCTTCTGGATGATGTGAAGAGCTGCTTGATCCTGGTCTCATACCCCGTGAAGGGAAAGACCTAGAGGATGCAACGTTGCACCCCATCCGAGATCGCTGGCGTCTGCCGTCAGAACATGATCAGACAAGGGCAAGTCCAATGGAACTCCCTGCATAATCCACTGAACATCCGTCGAGGGGAGAAGGTGACGATAAAGAGAGGCTGGGCACTGAAGCACCAGATCCAGAGGATCGACATTCGGCCCCCAACAACTGAGCAGAAAGTGTTGGAGAGGTCTGACATGCAGCCGATCTAGAGGAATGAGCTCCATCACCGAACCGCAGAGACCGAGCAGTCAGAGAATACTCCCGAGCTGTCGCAGACGTGGACTGGGACAGAATCAGGGTGAAAGCCGAGAGAATCACAGCCCTCGCCCGGGGAATCGCCACCGTATTCAGCTGAGTATGGAAGTCCATCCCAGATGACAAGATGACTGAGAAGGGATCAGGTCAGACTTCTCCTCGTTGACTTGGAAACCTAGCGATGTGAGCAGGCTCAACATTGTGTCGACATCTGACTCCAGAAGAGCAGTATTAGAGTGCCTCTGGAGGATATCGTCCAGAGATGCCGAAGTAGTCACCCTGGACTGTGAGCAATGGAAGGCTATCACATGCAACATCAGTCGGGTGAAGGCCCAAGGAGCCAGGTTGAGGCCAAAAGGCATGGCCTTGAACTGATAAACTCGCCCCAGAAAAGGGAACCTAAGATACTTTTGCGATGTCCGATGAATCAGAACGTGAAGTAAGCGTCTCACAGGTCGATGCTGGAAGTGAAATTTCCCTGGTGAATGGAGTGGCGAATTGACCTGAAAGTCTCCATGCTGAACTTGGGAGCAATGATAGACTGGTTCAGGATACTCAGATCAATATGGCAAATTGACCTGAAAGTCTCCATGCTGAACTTGGGAGCAATGATAGACTGGTACTCAGATCAATAACCGGTCAGTCGACTGTCCTTCTTCGGCACCAAGAACAGGAGGATATAAAATCCCACTGAATGAATGTTCTTGATGACCTCGATTGCCCCCTTTGACAGAACATCTCCGTGTTCAAAAGTTCCTGACGTGAAACATCTGAAGGAACTTGGGTTGGGAGAGGCACTTTCGGCAGTATGGGGTGCCTCTGGAAGGATATTCGCAGCCCGGACCGAACAACATCTAACACCCAAGGATCGGATGTGATCGTAGCCCAATGGTCTGCAAACTCTGATATCTTTCCTCCAACCTGGGACGAATCGAGGTGAGGACCTTCATTTCGAGCCTCGGCGAGGCCCGTGAGAGGAGGAACCACCTCCTCTGCTAGATGAAGTCCACCCTCTGGTCTGCCGACGCTTATCCTTACCACGTAAGTAAGAAATAGCAGCGGTGGCAGGAGGATCAGCTCAGCTTTGCAGAGGAAGCAGAAGGGTGTTTGTTAGGCTTAGAACAGCCCCGGCCTCCAACAGAAGGCTGATCAAGCTGGCGAAGCAGCAGCTGATCTTTGGAATGACGCAGGACATCATCCCGGACTGTCGCCACACAACCATGGAATAGTCGCGGACCTGCCAAAGAAGCGGATCGAAGAGCAGCATGCTGCCCCTCAAGAAGGGAAAGGCTTGTGTCAAACACAGCATCCCGGCGAACTAATTCCAAGTTAGCCGTGTTACAGGCATGCGTGTAAGATGCATGAGTGCCTTGGAGATCACACGCAAAGGAGCCTGTAAGTCGTCAAACCTATCTGGAGGCTGATAAGCAGCCAAAGCAGAGACGACGGGATCTGAGAGAGAAAGCATGCCCAGCATCTCTCTCGATAAGCCCAACAGGGACTCCAGAGTCGCCATAGGAATAACAGCAAACTTGGGCTTGGAAAGCCTGAGTGAGGAGGAGTCCTGATCCAAGACCGTCAATGTCTGGCAGACTGACAGATTGATGGAATCGTAGGAACGATAACTCACTAGAGGCAAAAAGGTATCAGCCTTGGTGAGGAACGAAGTCTTCATAGCATTGGAACTCAGCTTAGAGTCCAAAGCTGCAAACGCTTCGACCACCTGTACCGACTGGCAGTTTGAAGGCACCCAGAAGCGGGTTGCCCCACAGGCTGTAGGCACGCGACCAAAGATCGCGGCCTAGCTGACACCGTCGGCTGGTCTGACAGTTTGAGATCCGGAAGGAACTCAAAACACAAAGTCAAGAGCTGCCCCCAAGTCAGAAGACTGTTGGCTCTCAACATCAGGTATGTCTGACCCATCCTCTGAATTGAAAGACACATAGCCCATCACGGGCAAAACAGCCAAGGCACACCAGGGGAATCAGAAAGTGGCCTGCTTCCAATCCTGGAGGCGGCGCCATGGGGGCACCTGGAAACCACTTCACTGGAGGCAACAGGAAGGCTCTTGGAAAGAACCTGCGTGAGCAAGGAGAGGGCCTCCCTAAACTCACGGCCCGTATCAGCTGGTTCGATGTGGGAACAACCCGGCAAAGTGGCTTCACTCCTGACCCTTTTACCAGCGAAGGGTCATGATCCTCTAGTACAACTGACGTGGGGTGATGGGTGGCAGCCGAAACATCTGAATGCAGATGCTTATAGGGGTATGAAATACCTTGAGGATCTGAAATGTGGGAACTCAGGAGAGTCGCTGCGAACCTCTGAGGGACAAAAGGTCCAGGCTGCACAAAATGCATCGGTCCTGCAAAACTGGCCAAAGGACTAGAGAGTGTGGACGGAAACGCAACAGAGTCCATGGTGACCCCACCATGAACATCTGAATCCAAGGAAAAAGCTGCTAGGCTTGACGGCTGAGAGACCACATCAGAGGGTTCGGCCAGCAGCCCCTTTCCGACTTCGCAGAGTTGAAGACACAGAAGGTTGAGGCTGATATCCCACGTCCACATTACCAGACATCTCTGCAGAACCCTGCAGGGATAAGCCGAGGCCAACTGAAAAGGTGACTGAAGACGTTGCAGATGGAACAGCAGTAGCAGCAAATGCATCAGGAGTTGTTGAAACCAGTGGAAAAGTGGAGAGAGCAACCGAGCTCGGCTCCAAAGGAGGAGTCACAACCCTAATGACAGCCACAGATGTTGACTGGAGAGGGACAACAGTCCCAGAACCAGGCATCTCTTCACCGGACAACTCAACAGCACCCGCTGTATCCACAACAGGAAAAGACTGCACATACCCCATGGAGGGGGTATAACTCTCACCAAACGTGGTCATGTTGGGAGGCCCCAAATGACAGCATTCACCTTTTTCCGTGTGTGCAGAACGGCCACGAGAATGCACCATACGGTTCACAGAAGCCCAAAAAGCGGATGACCAAGACCCATAGAGTCCACAGGGTCGATCGGAAGAACACCCATTACAAGTGGAACAAGAAGCATGGGAATCATCCACATGCTTGGGCAAAAGGCATTGCCCACAGGGTACAGTCCTGGGCATAACAGAGGTGAGACTGTAGAAGAAAAGGTGAACTCAACAGATCTAGAAAGCAGTAAAACACCCCCAACTACGAGAGGAAGGTGGCAGAAATTAAAGGACCGGTGGGAACACAACGAAACCCAGGCGGCCAACAGGGACCCAGAAAACAGAAATTCCACCCTCAACGGAGGGGAGAAATCCTGCCCATGCAGCCCCCCACTGACACCTAACTCCAATAATAATAGCCAAAAGGATAACATAAATTGTTAACCAAACAATAATGTCCGAACCGCACAGTACGCGAAATTCATGCACGAACATAGAGAATATAAAAAATATAATTAAAATGTGGTTGAATATAATAACGAGAATATACAAAACACAGCCCTGTTATTATATGATCATCAGATACCTAATTCTAGTCACAGGAACCATTATCAACAAGTTGAATTATCACTGTTTCTTAACGTAAATGAAGGCACATCTTCCTGAGATGGCGGAAGAAAAAAGAATGAGTCATTGGTTACAAGTTTGCGAACTTGTACCGGAAGCGGTGGATCTATACTAGGAGAAGAGCGTCCCCCAATGGGTGTGCACCGGTAGCACTCGACCAGTTTTGGCTTATTTTTTCTTGGTGCTTTTGCACCACTTTTCTTTCCCAAATCGCTTGGGAAAGATCAAAATAGAGAGTATATTTCCGAGTTAGGGACTTCCAGGATAGTGCAAGCCTGTAGTAAACAATTATAAGGTAGGCTGATAAAAAATGTCCGGCCAAAGGTTAATGTCATCTTATATTGATGCATTTAACACATATATGAAATATGAAAGACACAGCATGCCGATGGTAGCCCCCACTCATGTACAGCAAAACAGATCAGAAATTTTCTGAATCCACATTGACAAAAAAGTCTAACATTGCAAAAACACTAAAAATCAATAAAATATCACTAGGTAAGGGTCTGAGGGTAATTGTAAGCCATAGAAACACAGTATGAGGTGCATAGCATCAGGGCTGAAAGTTAAAGTGGACTGGTACAATAACTTTAACACAAGTGTTGACTCAGACGCACCCCAGGTCATGACATAAGCTATCACAATTTCGTTGGTGAGCTAAAAACACTTCCAAAAGAAGCCTTCAACAGAGAATTAAACAAGAGTTATCATCAATTCAACTTCCCAAACACTGGGTTTGAATTCAAAGATTTTCAAAAAAGAAAGAGGTGATTCCCAGAGATATTTTGATAACTAGAAAAACAAGAAGGACGCCAATGCCCTATAGCTCACCAACATTCCTCTTTGATAGTAACTTTGGCAAACACAAGAACTGTATCAAACAGGCTCATAACATGCGACAAAGCTTACCTAAACACAACCTCTTAAAAGTAAAACTCAGAAACTGACATAAACACTAAGTTAAACATGAAATTCTGAGCTAAACAGAAAACTAAACGCAAATAAAAATGTCAAGAAAAATGTTTAAAATGCAGAGTATGAGGGGTTAATCATGGAACAATGATACTGAGGAACATGTATGATGAATATAAGTGCCATGGGAAGAGAAGGAGCACAGCAGCTGACCTAAACACTAAGTTAAACATGAAATACCGAGCTAAACAGAAAACTAAACGCAACTAAAAATGTCAAGAAAAATGTTTAAAATGCAGGGTATGAGGGGTTAATAATGGAACAATGATACTGAGGGGTTAATCATGGAACAATGTTAATGTATGATGAATATAAGTGCCATGGGAAGAGAAGGAGCACAGCAGCTGACCTAAACACTAAGTTAAACATGAAATTCAGAGCTAAACAGAAAACTAAACGCAACTAAAAATGTCAAGAAAAATGTTTAAAATGCAGTGTATGAGGGGTTAATCATGGAACAATGATACTGAGGAACATGTATGATGAATATAAGTGCCATGGGAAGAGAAGGAGTACAGCAGCTGACCTAAACGCTAAGTTAAACATGAAATTCCGAGCTAAACAGAAAACTAAACGCAACTGAAAATGTCAAGAAAAATGTTTAAAATGCAGGGTATGAGGAAAAAAATACTCATGTTACAAATCACTTTTGAATAATAATTTAGCACTCTACAAGTTAACTGGTAGAATGCTAAATTTTTGTTGTATTCAAAACTTGTTCACAAGTCTTTGCCCTGCTGTAATTTATGTCGATAGACACTCTCCCATAATCTGAAACAGTGTAGCAAATCCCTATAGATAAAGTAATTTTACTTCAAAGACAATATGAAGCATGTGCAGTGAACATGGGGCCTTTAAGTTGTGGTACCTGCACTTTCGAATAAAGCTCAAATATGGGCTTCCAGTATTCAAGCAGTTAAAGAATCCCTGTGAAGAAACATTATGCATCAAAAGTAAAGGGAGGTAAGTTCAGATGAGTTAAAATGGGTTAACCCTTTACCTAACATGAAAAGCAGACGACACTTGCAAAAATAATTCCCGAATAATTCATTTTTTTGTCTCAAAAAGACAGGTTATGAACCCTCATTGGAACGAGCTCGATGAGCTCGTTCCAATGAGGGGGTCATAACCTATGTTTTTGAGACAAAGAAATGAAAAAAAATAATGAAAATTAATTGGAGATTTTTGAGAATAGCACTGGCTGGTTTTGACCGTTACGTTGGGTAAAGGGTTAAAATAACTTTAGTTCCTGATTAATAACTTCCAAGTATAAACCTGGTTTGTCAACTGGGAGAAAACCTTTTTCCACATACATCACTTCTAATGATTCTCTACTTGTGATATACAATGAACTGATCCAATTTTTCATTTAATTATTTTACTTATTTTTGGGGGATTTTTTTTTATTAGGGATTTAACAACTCTTTTGACAGCCATGACTACCCTGTGTCAGGCAGTTTTATGGGTGGAGAAAGCTGAAGTACCTAGAAAGAATAACTGAGCAGTAGCGAGCAATTGTCCGACATCCCAACATACTAACTTAGCACAAGCAGGGCTAGCATTAATTGTAAGCAAGTGCACTATTGATGTGCAATATGCCAAGGTACACAGCGCCACCATGTGGGCAATCAGGATTAAGTGCCTTGCCCATGCACACAACACAGTCACTGTTGGTCAGGATCAAACCATGAATCTTTCAGTTTGAAGTCCAATGCCCAAACCACCGAGCCACATGCTCTCAGTGATCCATTTAACTGGTTGAGTGCTAGAAGCCACTATCAGGGCTCTCAAAAAAATGAGGACACCATATCAGAAGCCAACATTTTCCTTGCTTATGTTTCTTATTCATTCAAATGCATATAATATTTTATTTTTATAAATTTGTTCTGTTACAAATGACTGGAGAGTGCCTATGGGCACTCTCCAGTCATTTGTAATAGAACAAATTTTGAATAACAAATTCGGACCAGCAAAAATAATCTAGCCCTCAACCAGTTAAAGTTGACTAGTCACTTCTGATTTTGCTTTATTATCGAGGGCACCCAGAAGAGTCTGGATGGCAGTCACAGGACACGATCTCTGTATGCCCATTAAATAATGATGTGGTTGTCAAGGTGACATTATGCCATGTACCCCCGGATCATAGCAATAACAGGATACCATTTTGAAAGAAATATTAAACCCCTCGCATACAGAGGAATTTGTTTTTAAACAATTAATGACTTGTCAAAGACCTTTTCTTAACTGGTAGAGAGCTAAATTATCTTTAGTCTGCCGAATTTATTCACATATGTTTTTTTTTTGTTATAATTTATGGGAGAGTGTGCCTTGTCACTCTCCAATAAATTATAACAAGACAAATCCATACAAACTAAATAATGTCACTTCAAACATAATATGAAGTACATCCATAGAAAATAAAGCCTTCAAGATTCAGTACCTCCACTTCAAGATAAAACTCTACCAATTAAAATATAAAGATAGAATCTCAATTTTTTGACTATGTAGTTTTACAAAATGCAAGAATAATCTTCCATATGTTTTCTATTGATGGAACAAAAAGTATTTTGATGGTGAGAAGGTCAAATCCACTGGGGAAAAATAATGAAGGATTATCAGTGATTATGTCTTGAAACCTGATATATCAATGAACCTGTGGGTAATAACAGAAAACCTTAAATGGAAACACACTAGCCATCTTTGACTATGGAATAGAATTAAATACCTATAATTTAATCAAGTAGGTCATCATATTTGTCTGGAATTAAAGATTATAGGTTTTATCTGATCCTTGTTGTCCCTTGATGAATGCACATACACTGATTTGGTTTTTTGTTCTATACAATTGTCAATCAACATTGATAGAAGAGAGAGCAGAGGGGCCTTATTGTAAGTAACTTAGTTAGATCCATAAATGTCTATGATAGAGAAATAGCAAAAACATACCATACTTATCAATGTAACAAAATAAAATAATCTCATTTCAACTCCAAATATAACTAGAAAGTGTTTTAGCACACTAAAACATATGTCTCCCCTTCCTTTCTATTTTATGCACTACAAATGATATATACATAAAAATATTGACAATCATACCAGATATGTAAGGTCTAGCTCTAAAGAGAAATAAGTTATGATGACTCTGGCAAATAATACTCTATAAAATATCTGAACTTGACCTTGGGGTCAGAGGTCAAGGTCACATGCAGTTCATCAAGGTAGCAGACATGCGGTTTCATGGTGACACATCGACATGTCCAAAAAAAAAAAAAATCTGGTCTGGACAATTACTCCCTATTTAAAGTACATAAATTTGACCTTGAGGTCAAGGTCACATGAAGGTCATGATTACATGTGACATGCGGTCATCCACATGTCAAATATCTAAGTCCTAGGTCAAAAAACAAAAAAGTTCTGGTCTGGATAATTATTCCCTACTTGAAGTACATAAATTTGACTTTAAGATCAGAGGTCATGAAGGTCATTGAGGTAGACGACATGCGGTCTCATGGTGACACATCCACATGTCAAATAACCAAGTTCTAGGTCAAAAAACAAAAAAATTCTGGTCTGGACAATTACTCCCTATTTGAAATACATAAATTTGACCTTGAGGTCAAGGTCACAATGGTATGCGACACACCAGCTCATGGTGATACATTCACGTGCCAAATATATAAGGCCTGGCTCAAAAGACAAACAAGTTTTGGTCCGGACAAAGTTTCCTTGAAAAAAGTACAAATCTGACCTTCAGATCAAAGGTCAAGGTCACATGAAGGTCACAATGGTACGCTACACACCGGCTCATGGTGATAAATCCACATGCCAAATATCTAAAGCCTGACTTGAAATACAAAAAAGTTCTGGTCCAGACAGTTTCCCTTAAAAAAGCGCATAAATCTGAACTTCAGGTCAAAGGTCAAGGTCACATGAAGGTCACTATGGTACACTGCACACCGGTTCATGGTGATACATCCACATGCCAAGTGTCTAAGGTGTAGGTCAAAAGACAAAAAAGTTATGGCCCGGACAAAGTTTGTGTGATGTTTCCCTTAAAAAAACACATAAATCTGAACTTCAGGTCAAAAGTCAAGGTCACATGAAGGTCACTATGGTACACTGCACACTGGCTCATGGTGATACATCCACATGCCAAGTATCTAAGGTGTAGGTCAAAAGACAGAAAAGTTATGGTCCGGACAAAGTTTGTATGAGAAGAAGAAGAAGAAGAAGAAGAAGAAGAAGAAGAAGAAGAAAAGAAGAAGAAGAATATGCACTAAAACAATATGTCTCCCTTCTGGGAAGGGGAGACATAACTAGATGGCTTTGAAATCGCAAAGCAAATTTCCAGAAGTCATTCAACTAAGCATGGCCAATGTTGAGAGGGTGGCCAATGAAATTTTGGTAACCAAAGCCATCCTGGAGGCTAAGTCTGATCTGCACTCTGATGGCTGTAGGCTTCACACAAGCTGAAAGCAGCATTTTTTTCCTTTGTGATGTTATTTGCGTTATCACTTCAAAAGTTTTATGTCAGTCACAAACAAACTTGGTAATGCTTCGGAACTGTCACTACCACATTGACATGCAAGGTTTGATCTCTGTACATGCTGTAATTACGGCTGCAGGCAAGATACAAGCTAAACTGGTATTTTTCCCTTTGTTGACGTAAAAGGCATTGTAACGTCCAAAGTTTTGCATCAATCGTAACCAAACCTGGCAATGCTTCAGAATCATCACTTCTGTGTTGACATGCAAAGTTTGGTCTGGTCTCCATAAGTGCTATGATAATAGCTGATATTTTTCACTTTTTTGGCATTTTTTGTGTTATAACGCTGAAAGGTTTGTGTCAATCACAAAGAAAAGTGGCAATGCTGGAGAAATATCGCTGCCATACCAACATGCCACATTTGGTCTCTGTAAGTGCTATGGGAATGGCTAGAGGCATGACATACAGGTTTGTAGGATGAAATATGCCATTTGATGTGAAAACGAAAATGACATTAAATCACAAAATCCAAAAACAGCTATTTTTTCATTTTTTAAGCTTTACAACACAAAAATTTCATGGAAATTGGATGAACACTAATTTCTACAATGCTGATGTTCGCACAATCACTGCAAATGGCAGCCCCAGACAAATTTTTTGTTGGCTAAAAACTGACTGCATTTTTAGATATGTTTTTTACTGGAGACTATATTTTAAAAATGAAAGTGTCAATGACACTGTAGCTTAACTTGAGTGTTGTGTTTGATGAAAAGGATAATGTTCAATGTTTATGAAAGGATTATGAAATAAGACAAGAATTGTGATAATTGGGAATATGTTCATTTCTGTTCCCTGTGTGCTATGTTTATGATAAACATAATATGAGGTGTACACTGTACTAAAGAGCTGAGGGGTGGGTTGATATGACCTCACAGTTAATATATGTGGCCCTCACAGTTAACATATATCAACAAAATTACAATGAAATTATTCCAAAATGAGTCATCCTATCAAGTTACACTAAAATCCCTTCATAAATATGGCCTGTAGACTGTGCTAAAGGTTTTCGGGCTTCGGGCCCCTGTAGCCGTCAGTTTCCCAATTGCGTCCAAAGGGGACGTTCTCATCTAGACATTATATGAAGTCAACCTACCAAGTTACAATGAAATCCCTCCATAAATACGACCTGTAGACTGTGCTAAAGATTTTCGGGCTTCAGGCACCTGTAGACATCACATTTGACCAACCACGACCAAAAGGGGATGTCATCATCTAGGCATTATATGGAGTCAACCTAACAAGTTACAATGAAATCCTTCCATAAATATGACCTAGACATGCTAAAGGTTTTTGGGATCGGGCAGCCATCAAGGCTGAATGATCGTGACCAAAAGGGGACGTTCTCATCTGGACACTATTTGGAGACATCCTACCAAGCTACAATAAAATCCCTTCATAATTATGACCTGTAGACTGTTCTAAAGGTTTTCGGGCTTTGGGCTCCTGAAGCCGTCACAGTTGCCCACTCGTGTCCAAAAGGGGACGTTCTCATCTAGACATTATATGAAGTCAACCTACCAAGTTACAATGAAATCCCTTCATAAATATGACCTTGGACTGTGCTAAAGGTTTTCGGGCTTCGGGCTCGGGCAGCCATCATGGTTGAATGATCGCAACCAAAGGGGACAATCTCATCTGGGCACCATCTGGAGTGATCCTGCAAAGTTACAATGAAATCCCTTCATAAATATGACCTGTAGACTGTGTTCAAGGTTTTCGGGCTTCGGGCACCTGTAGCCATCACAGTTGACCAATCACGACCAAAAGGGGATGTCATCATCTTGGCATTATATGGAGTCAACCTAACAATGTTACAATGAAATCCTTCTATAAATATAACCTTTTGCCTATGCTAAAGGTTTTTGGGCTCGGGCACCCATCAAGGCTGAATGATCACGGCCAAAATGGGACGTTCTCATCTTGACCTTATTTGGAGTCAACCTACCAAGTTACAATGAAATCCCTTCATAAATATGACCTGTAGACAGTGCTAAAGGTTTTTGGGCTTCAGGCACCTTTAGCCGTCAAAGTTGCCCAAACATGTCCAAAAGGGGACGTTCTCATTAAGGCATTATATGAAGTCAACCTACCAGGTTACAATGAAATCCCTTCACAAATATGACTTGTAGACTGTGCTTAAGGCTTTTGGGCTTCGGGTTCGGGCAGCCATCATGGTTGAATAATCGCAACCAAAGGAGACAATCTCATCTGGGCATCATCTGGAATGATCCTATGAAGTTACAATGAAATCCCTTCATAAATATGGCCTGTAGACTGTGCTCAAGGTTTTTGGGCTTCGGGCACTTGTAGCCAACACAGCTGACCAATTACGACCAAAAGGGGATGTCATCATCTAGGCATTATATGGAGTCAACCTAATAGGTTACAATGAAATCCTTCCATAAATATGACCTTTTACCTATGCTAAAGGTTTTTGGGCTCGGGCACCCATCAAGGCTGAATGATCGCGATCAAAAGGGGACGTTCTCATCTAGACATTATTTGGAGTCATCCTACCAAGTTACAATGAAATCCCCTCATAAATATGACCTGTAGACTGTGCTAAAGGTTTTCGGGCTTCGGGCACCTTTAGCCGTCACAGTTGCCCAATCATGTCCAAAAGGGGACGTTCTCATCTAGACATTATATGAAGTTAACCTACCAAGTTACAATGAAATCCCTTCATAAATATGACCTGTAGACTGTGCTAAAGGTTTTCGGGCTTCGGGCTCGGGCAGCCATCATGGGTGAATGATCGCACGTTCTCATCTAGACATTATATGAAGTTAACCTACCAAATTACAATGAAATCCCTTCATAAATATGACCTGTAGACTGTGCTAAAGGTTTTCGGGCTTCGGGCTCGGGCAGCCATCATGGGCGAATGATCGCAACCATAGGGGACAATCTCATCTGAGCATCATCTGGAGTGATCCTAAGAAGTTACAATGAAATCCCTTCATAAATATGATCTGTAGACTGTGCTCAAGGTTTTCGGGCACTTGTAGCCATCACAACTGACCAATCACGACCGAAAGGGGATGTCATCATCTAGGCATTATATGGAGTCAACCTAACAGGTTACAATGAAATCCTTCCATAAATATGACCTTTTGCCTATGCTAAAGGTTTTTGGGCTCGGGCACCATCAAGGCTGCATGATCGCGATCAAAATGGGACGTTCTCATCTAGACATTATTTGGAGTCATCCTGCCAAGTTACAATGAAATCGTTTCATAAATATGACCTCTATACTGTGCTAAAGGTTTTCGGGCTTTGGGCTTCTGTAGCCGTCACAGTTGCCCAATCACGTCCAAAGGGGGACTTTCTCATCTAGACATTGTATGAAGTCAACCCACCAAGTTACAATGAAATTCCTCAATAAATATGACCTGTAGACTGTGCTAAAGGTTTTCGGGTTTTGGGCTCGGGCAGTCGTCACAGTTGGCAGATCATGCCCAAATGTGGAAATTCGTATCTAGACATCATAAGGAGTCATCCTACCAAGTTACAATGAAATCCCTCCACATTAAACATGACCTGCAGACTGTGCTAAAAGTTTTTGGGTTTCGGGCTTGGGCAGCCATCACGGTTGATAGATCATGCCCAAAAGGGGACGTTCTCATCTAGGCACTATACAGAGGCATCCTACCAAGTTACAATGAAATCCCTTCATAAATACGACCTGTAGACTGTGCTAATGGTTTTCGGGTTTTGGGCTCGGGCAGCCATACCGGTTGTCCGATCGCGACCAAAAGGGGACGTTTTCATCTAGACATGACCCCAAACCTGCATATGAAATTTCGTGATGATCAGACAAGAACTGCGGGGTGTAGCCCGTGCTAAAGGAAAATGTGAACAGACGTCACAGACTCACAGACTAACAGACTCACAGACTAACAGACTTCCGCACGCGTGATGGCAATAGCTTATCTTGACTATGTCAAGTTAAGCTAATGAGAGTTCAAATAACATTGTGAATATTAAACATTCAAGAAAAAGACGTCAATATGATGTTATTTTGGGAAAAGATTGAAATTTGAAATTGTAACCAATGTATTTAATAGAGACATCATCAACATTATAGTGTATGAAATTTCATAGCTGCGTGTATTATTAATAGAGAGCTATGCATGTTAGAAAATCATCATGTTCAATGAAAACTGTAATGAAGCAAAAAATTGAAGTGTCGTTAAAACCGAAAAATGGCAATAAACTGAAATACTAAAACACATAAATCTCTTAATTTTTTGAGTCCAACAACATACTAAATTTTTATGACATTTAATTTTTGGTGATGTTGACATCAATAATGTCACCCACAGAAATCAGCCATAACCATTGAGAAGTTTATAAATGTGTGATAATGAGGGCTCATCTGGGTTCTTTTGAAATTATCAAGGCAGACGAGGGTTCTAAACAATAAACTTTTCCTGCAATGTATAACCCTTGTTGGGGTTGAATCAATATAAGCTATGCCTGAACAATGTTGTTTTAAGGAAAATGTTTCTCATATAACTTTTAATAGGAAGAATTGTAGCTAGTTCTTAGTCGCTTTCCATATTTCTTTTACTGGAATCTGTAAAATTACCAGTGCGACATATTTACATGGTGCTGTGTACTGTATCAATTTAACTTGATCAGATTCATAACTGCATGCACAATAAGGATGTTTCAATAATGTTAATTTATTCAATTTTGCATTCAGCACTTAGGTCCGATTCTGTTTCTCCCAGAACCTCATATTCACCATTACCGGAATTTATTTTCATATTCGTTTTTGGATTAATATGTACAGTGAAAAAATACTTTCAATTATTTCTTTTACCAGAAAGTGAATCAAATGTACTACCTTTGTGAAAAAAAATAAATAAATTTTTTTCACAATTTGTTATCTCATCAAGATGTCATCATTCTTTATCAAATTTGTGAGAAACTTCAGGAATCGAATGTGTAGGTGTTAACATGGTGAACATTTCCAGTGAAAATTTGGCAAACTTGGCAAGTCTTAAGTATCGTCTTTAGTTCAGCAGAATACACTTGAATGAAAAAAGATGACAAATGAATCAGACTGTGACCTTTTAAACACTATTTTGTTTACACTTTGAACAGTGAAGCAAGCTGCTCAAACAATAATGCCATGTTACGTTTCATGTGAAATAATCAGAAAGCTCTGTGAAAAAGAATATGTAATATTTTTTTGGTATTTCAATCAATCTTCAGACAAGAAGGATAATAGTAACCCAAAATATCTCAGCCAATTTTTAATGTTTGATTCATCGAGCTGATAAAATAATGTTGTGTAACATACTGCATAAAAAGTTTTGGAGAGTCCTTTTCAATGGTATGTCAGTCACATAATAGCATTCTGTTACAGGGTCTTTACACTTTATAAGAAAAAGGTTTTATAATTATTCTGAGACATATCAACCCCTTTTCCATACCCATTCAAGTACCCCAATCAAATAGACAAAAATCTGACTGTGGCAAGATTTTTAAAAAAACAGTCTCTAACACTAGGTGACATTTTTGTTTTTTTTAAATACATTTCTCATAAGGCAACTATTTATTTATTTATCTATTTATCTATTTATTTCAGTTTAATGACACTTTCAACAGCCATAGCCGGGTTCGTACCTTCAAGGTCAAGGTCACATTTCAAGGTCACACTAAAATCGGTCAATATTCATGTCTCAGCCATAACTCAGAAACAAATCATAGTACAATTGTTAAACTTTTTACAAATGTTAAGGACAGTCAGAAGGTGTGTCACATATAATAGTTTCCGCCGCATCTGCAAGGTGAAGGTCACAAGGGGGGGGGGGGGGCATGTGTTAACTTAGTAACATTTTTCTTGTTGGCTATCAAAATTTGTTCAAATATCTTTGCCTTGTTACAGTTTATGGGAGAGTGCCTATAGGCCCTCTCCCATAAATTGTAACAAGACAAGTTCTTACAGACTAAATAATATCACTTCAAAGATAATAGGAAGCATATCCTCTGAATTTGAATCTTTCCAGTTGCGGTACCTTCATCTGCAATCAATCTCCCATAAATTGTAATAAGGAAAAGACATGTGAACTAACTTGGATGCCAAAATAATTCAGCTCTCTAATGGTTAAAAATTACCTAAATGAAATCTTACTTTACCACACATTGCTGAGGGAGGCAATAAAATATTTCTTCGTGATTCTGAAAGTCAAAATGTTCATGATAATTCTGTTTGCCACACCACATCATAATAGGAGCATGGTGGCTCAGTGGTTATGGCATGGTAACTGCCTGGTGTCCTTGGACAAGGCTCTTAATCTTGATTGCCTACATGGGGCATGGTGATTCTGTGTACTAAGGTATACAGTATGTCGATGGAGCTTAAACCAATGCTTACTCTGCTTGTGTGGAGTTAGTACACTGAAGAGTCTGATGGTCACCTCATGTCCAGCAGTTTTACTGGTGGAGGAAGCTAGAGTACCTGGAGAGAACCACCGAACAATGCCAAGCAACTGTCAGACTCTCCAACATTCTAACCCCAAAAAAGAAGGGTTACCACTGGATGAAGGTAAGTGCACCATCCACGTGCAGTATACCTTAGCGCACACCACCACCATGCCCCCACACATAAGGCAACTAGAAATTTAATTGGTTGAGTGCTATCGTGGCTCTATTGAAAAGTGCTGAAAGCAACTTTAGTGACTTTATGCATAAGCTTTCTATTTGCTCAACAGTAGGAAAAATATTAATAAAAATTTGCTTTATTACAATTTATTGAATAATAGGCACTCTCCAATAAATTGTCACAAAACAAATGTTTATAATCAACTCTTGCTAAACTAAGGCTCCATTTGTTGGTAGCATGCTATCTTTGAGGAAAAATAATTTATCACTCTACCAGTTTTTTTTTACAATTTATTTATTTGAGTTTAACAACACATTTGACAGACAGGGTCACCTCGTGTCAGACAGTTTTATGGGTGGAGAAAGCCAGAGTACCCAGAGAGAACCACTGAGCAATGGCAAGCAACTATCAGACTCCCCAATGCAGTAACTCCACTCAAGTAGGTATTGGTTGAAGACAGGTACACCAATGTGTAGTACACCTTAGTACACAGCGCCAACGTGCCCCCTTCATGAGCAATCAGGATTAAGTGCTTTGCCCATGGACACAATGTAGTTAACCATGGCAGGGATTGAACTGTGAACCTTTCAGTTTGAAGTCCAATACCATATCCACAGAACCACCATGATCCCTACTCTAACCAATTCAAACTTGCTCAGTGATCTCTCTTAAACAAGTCTGAACTGGTTAAATTCCTAGTTGCATTATGGAAATATTTGTTCAAAAAATTAATGTTTCTACTTTTTCAATACTCTCAAAACCTGATTGACAATTTTTCCATATTATTCAAGACCTTTTCCAGACTAACACAAATTTCCATACTTTATAAAGAATTCAAAATGGGGTATGAACCCTGCTGTTAACTGGTTGAGGGCCATATTATTTTGGGTGGTCTGAATTTGTTAATCAAAATTTGTTTTATTACAAATTATTGAAGAGTGCCCACAGGCACTCTTCAATTATTTGTAATAAACAAAGTTAATATAAAGAAAATATTATCTGCGTTTAACTGAATATGAAACACGAGGAAGGAAAATGTTGGCCTTTGCTTTGGTACCTTCCTTTTTTTGAAAGCCTGGATAGTGGCTTCTAGTACTCAACCAGTTAATGGGGGCAAAGCTACCAAGTTCCATACCATGACCTGAATAAATGGTCTATTCCCATCTGGATGAATTGAAATGGAGTTAGAATATTGTTAACCATCATTTTGGGATAGACTGCACTCCAAGTATTAAACACGGCTTACTGGATAACACGCGTTGGCTCAATGGTAGACTGTTGGACTTCTATGCTAGAGGTCCCGAATTCGATCCTGTTGGGTCCTTGGGCAAGGTACTTCATCCCAGTTGCCTACATGGGGGCATGGTGATGCCGTGTACTAAGGTGTACTGCACGTTGATGGTGCAAATGTCTTCAACCGCTGTAACCCTGCTTGAGCGGAGCTTGAACAGAGTTGGAATGTTGAGGAGCTGACAGTTGCTCATTGATGCTCGGTCATTCTCTCCGGGTACTCCAGCTTCCTCCACCCATAAAACTGTCACAGTCACGATTAGCCATTGTGCATAAGTATGTGATCTTAAAAACACCAATAAAAAAATAAATAACTGGATAACAAAGAGAATCAGTACATAAGAACCCACTATCATGACATGTTTTGAAACAAAATATGTGAAGATTAACAGTTTCATCTCCATAAACTAAAGAAACAGAATTTACTGCATCCAGTAAATTCAAGCTTGTGTGAAAGGGGTTAAAGTATCAGAAATAAACAAAATAGAAAGAGAATTTATGGAGGCTTATTTTTGGGGGTGAAATATTTTTCAAGAAATCTGAAATTGGTTTTCGTTAATTGTACTGAAAGACATTCATACAGGAATCAGATCAATTTTTCCAAGACACCAGAAAAAGCATATATTTGGACAGCATTCAAAGGGTTTGATCAAGGAATCAGAAATGGATATTTTTTGCTCCGACACTTCTTTGAATGATGTTTAGAGCAGTAATGTGAGTCTGGAAAGGTTATAATTATTCTCACATTGCATGAAAATCTTTGGAACCCACACTGAAGTCTTGAGAGAGTTAAAGCATTTAACTGAATAATTTATACTTTATTTCCTTGTAAAGCAAAGGGTTTCTCTCACTCAACTTGGTTTGAAGATCTGACATCTGAATGAAATAGCAGATAACATTAAATGTTTGACAGCTACCTCCTCTTCTGTTTACATTGTCTCCAGTGTGGATAAATATAACACAGTATTGCTTCAGGATAATTTACTGTTACAGAAAATTGGAAGCTGTAAAAACCATGTGGCTGACTGGGCCATACTCAAGGGCCCTAGTGACCTGAAAAACATAGTGTGCCGAGAACTTGGGACTGTCTGTCAGTATGGCAAAAATCAGCGAGATGGGACAATTTGTTTTTGAGTTATCGTGCGGACAAGGAAGTGAGGAAAGGACAGAAGACAGGAGAAAAAGAAGAGGAAGAAAAAAGAAAACAAGAAAAGGAAACCATACAAAAACAATAGTCAGTGTGTTTCACACAGACTAATTAAGAGTCACAAAACATTACGCAAATGAAAACAAAAATTAAAGAAGTCAAAATAATTTTTCCCACCCCCTCACAATATTTCTCTAGATAGCTTTAGTTTCCCAAGAAATTTTCTCAAGTGCTGAAATCATCAAAAAATGAAATATGTGCTCAGAATTATCTTTCGCTTATTTATTTCAGCTGGTACTTAACTGGTAAAGTGCTGAGTTTTTTCTGACAACAAATCAAAGCTCATCATATACTGCTCTATTACATTTAATTGGATAGTGCCTTATAGGCCCTATCCAATTAAATGTCAGAGAGCAAGGTATTGTATAAAAAATCTGATCCATATCAGGGACAATAAAGGCTTCCCCAGGCAGAATGTAGCTACAGACAGTTATTGCCTGTCACTTTTAGTAAAGCCCAAAACAGGGCTTCCAGCACTCTACCAGTTAAATGCATATTTGTTGCTAGTAAGTGAATATGATATATAAGACATCACGAAAATTTGTTCAGAAGGGACTGTCCAGACATCTGGATGGGATAATACCCAATAAATTATTGGCATTCTATATGCCTAATTTTGTTAACCCTTAATCAACAACCATGCAACCCTCAACACAAAAAGCAGCATTTAAAACATTTCTTTTTCTTTTTTTGATCAAACAACAGCTTATAACCCCTCACTGAAATAAGTTTGTTCCAATGAGAGGTCATAAGCTATATTTGAGCAGGGCTTAATCCTTGGAAATTGGGGGAGCCTCTTATGAGACTGAGGTACCAATATGGTGACCATGGTTTTCATCCCAGTAGAAGAAGGTTTTACATTTGCACTAATTGTGACATTGATCTGTGAAATCAGGGTCAGTCCAATTGGGAACTTTTACAGGCCTTTTCTCAATAGGAAATGGGCAGATATTTGGCACCTGAAGGCTTCAATTAAAAAAAATTGAAGCAGTTGTTAAGCAATTGAAAATCTGGAAATTTTTCTGTTGCATAATATCCAAACTATTCAAAATATGAATTGATCAGACTTGGAACAAATAAATTTGAATTATAGAAATTATATTATTTTCTACATCCTGTGGCTTTATACTTGTTTTAATCAAAGTATTGGCTGCCTATATAGGTGGCCAAGTCTCACCTAAAACAACTTCCAAGGTACTTCGAAAGTAACTTGTGAGTTAACCTGGAGACTACATGTTGGAGCATCTATTCCGTTGCTGTAAAAAGTGCTAAAAGTCGGATGTAGGCACTCAAGGGTTAAAAGGAAAAGATATATCTGACTTGCAGAGTAAATTCATTCTTTATAACCCTGTCAAAGAGAAAAAAGAGTCAAGAAAATATGTGAATTACTTAGTGCAGAGAAAAGTTACAAAATAAAACAGAAGCATGTACTCACCCTATTAGTATAAGCTAGCTCCATCGATTCTGTTGATAATTTGCACAAAGCATCAATCAAATGGTGAAGCGCAACATCATTAAGATACCTGAATATAACAAATACCTCTTAGTTGATTTACCAAAAAAGATGAAAGTGTCTATGACACTGTAGCTCAACTCGTGTAAGACATGTACATGTATAGTATGTGACAAAGCAATGACACACATCTAGGTAATGACCTGATAACAAAGGTACATATAAAGTATTCTAACGGTCTGTAAATAAATGCTGACTGTAGCCTGTAACAAATGTATAGGTAAAGTATTGTAAAGGTGGGCGACAGTTAGATGCTAAACTAGAAAAGAAATCTTTGAGTCCCAGAGTGGGTCTGACTGAACCCCAAAATATTTGTTCTCATAGCACAGTGATAACAAAGGCACCCAAAAACACTCCTTCCTGTCCCAAGGTGATAACAAAGGCACCCAAGAAGTTTCGTGAAGATCGGTTCATAAATACAGCCTCTAGCCCAAGCCATATTGACATGTGCACTTACTGTGCATAAGTAGCACTGAATAAATCAAAATTCATCTAATTTGCATAATTTCTGCACGAGAAAACAACCTGTATCATATGTGATGTATTCCATGTTACTAAACATTCATTAAAAAATTTATTCAAATCAGAACCTTCATATAGAAGATCTGTACCAAAAACTGATTGTACCTAATTTTGGTACAAAATGGCTGCCGGCAGCCATCTTCAATTTCGGAATGCACCCAAAAACACTCGTTCTCGTCCCAAGGTGATAACAAAGGTACCCAAGAAGTTTCGTGAAGATCGGTTCATAAATACAGCCTCTAACACGAGCCATATTGACATGTGCACTTATAGTGTATAAGTAGCACTGAATAAATCAAAGTTCATCTAATTTGCATAATTTCTACATGAGAAAAAAACCTGTATTATATGTGATGTATTCCATGTTACTAAACATTCAGTCAAAAATTTATTCAAATCAGAACCTTGATATAGAAGTTCTGTACCAAAAACTGATTGTACCTAATTTTGGAACAAAATGGCCACCGGCAGCCATCTTGAATTTTGGACCGCTTCCAGAAACATTCGTTCTCATCCCAAGGTGATAACAGAGGTACCCAAGAAGTTTCGTGAAAATCGGTTCATAAATACAGCCTCTAGCCTGAGCCGTATTGACATGTGTACTTACTGAATGTAAGTAGCACTGAAAAAATCAAAGTTCATCTAATTTGCAGAATTTCTGCACGAGAAAAAAACCTGTATTATATGTGATGTATTCCATGTTACTAAACATTCAGACAAAAATCTATTCGGATCAGAACTTTCATACAGAAGTTCTGTACAAATAAACAGCTGCGCCATGAGTGCATGATACGCCTGTTATTAATTACAAGAGGGAAGCACACAATATGAGTATACATGTACTTGTCAGGTTTTTTTTATTTTCTTGTACAATAATCATAACCAACAACAACACTGTGTTCATTAATTTGAATAAAGTCCCATAACTGTGGAATGACAAATTGGACAGTGACACAAATCGAAAGGGAGATGCCTTCAATCAACATATACTTGCAACCAAAAAATCATGAAAATTGCTCTAAGCATTTTCAAGTTATTGTTCGACATGTGGAGAATTGCTTATATTTTGATGAATAAAGTACCATAACTCTGGAATGACATATCAGACAGTGACACAAATAGAAAGGGAGATTCCTTCTATCAACATATACTTGCCACCAAAAAATCATGAAAATTGCTCAAAGCATTTTCAAGTTCTTGTCCGACATGTGGAAAATCGCCTATATTTTGACAAATAAAGTCCCATAACTCTGAAATGACAAATCGGACAGCGACATGAATCAAAAGGGAGCTTCCTTCCATCAACAAAAACTTTCCACCAAAAATCACAAAAATTGCTCGAAGCATTTTCGAGTTATTGTACAACGTGGGGACAGGTGGATGGATGGATGGATGGGATGGATGGATGGATGGACGGACGGATGGATGGATGGACGGACGGACAGATGGATGGACAGACAGACGAATGGACAGCGGTATACCATAATACGAACGTTTTTTCAAAACTGGCGTATAAAAACTGATTGCACTAACTAAAGTACAAAATGGCTGCTGGTGGCCATCTTGTATTTTGGACCGCACCCAAAAACACTTGTTCTCGTCCCACGGTGATAACAAAGGTACTCAAGAAGTTTCGTAAAGATTGGTTAATAAATACGGCCTTTAGCCAGAGCCGTATTGAATTGTTGACAGACAGATGGACAGACGGATGGATGGACTGACAGACAGATGGCCAGACAGACAGACAGACAGATGATGGGCCATGGCATAACCTCAAATTTGACTTACGTCAAAGTTGAGCAAAAAATTTGACTTAGTCAAAGTTGACCTAAAAATGTCGAAAAAGATAAAAAGTGCAATAACTTGAACCACTGTTTTTGGTGAAGAGTTGTCGGCCTGAATAGGTGGACAACATTTAACTAGAAACAACCTCTATGCCAAAGGGAAGATAATTTTGATTTCCAGTAAATTCACTGTTATGTGACAGATTTCTATGTTCAAAAGCGGGCACAACCTGAAAACATCATAAATACGCAGAATGCCATAATGTGTAAATGCGTTCTTCAATAGGGTACAAGTGTCAGCGCAGAAGGATAGAACAAGAGGCACAGCCTTGAGCTCTATACTTTCACGATGGCATGAGTGTCATATTGACAAATGCATTCATACATCATGGCATTCTGTGTTTATTACATACCTCTGTGACATAGAATCCATTAATTTAAAAATTTGTTTTAATTTATGGTATTTGAGAGTTCTGATATCTGCTTGAACCAAAAACAAAAACAAAACTCAGGTGTGATTGGCAAACACATGTGATGGATCGATACGTAAACAGGAATATATTAATGAAAATTGTGACCAAATAGGTTACTTATTTGTAATTTTTAAGAAATTAGCTGCCGTTATCAGAGAGATATTCAGTTCAAAGTCAGAACTTGAGTGTTATAAAATCACTCACCCACCATTCACAGAATAAGTTTAATTTCATTAATTTTGGTGGATTTTTAAAATAAAATTCCATTTGACATTTGATTTATCAGCCGTAACTGCAGTTTCGGAATTGATCTAGGTCAGAATGTGACATTTTGATTGGCAGATTACAAAAACGAGTAGAGTTTAGTTCTTTTGATGGCTCTGTGATGTCAGATGGAAAAATAATCCATCAACAAAAATCGGTATGGAACACGTGTTAGGATTTGTAAATATCGAAATAGAGGAAAAGTATTGATGCTGATTTAAATCTTGGTCACAATGTTTGGATGAATCAAATGAGTAAAAGATGTCAGAAAGATGTAATCCACACCTTACTGAGTCTGATGATATAGTATTTCATCTTCAGACATGTACTGTCACTTAACCCTTTGCCCAATGTAATGGCCAAAACCGGCCACAGCTATTTACAAAAATTACGATTTAATTTTCATTATTTTTTTCATTTTTTGTCTCAAAAGCATAGCTTATGCTGACTGAACTTGTTCAATGAGGGGTCATAAGCTATGTTTTTGACTCAAAAAATTTAAAAAAAGATTTATTCAAGAATTTGGTTTGCAAGTGTCGTCTGCCTTTTTTGTTAGGTAAAGGGTAAACTGTAATGTTTTCGGCCATCATAAGCAAGTGTAGTCTAGCTCTGAACATCTGTTTCAGACTTCTGGACATCCATCCAGCAAGTAAGAGTTGCCCAATTAAAATACTGGCCATTTCTGAGATGCTACCACTCCAACCAGGCCCACTGTGGAGCAATTAGCTTTGGATTTTTGTTGTGCTAATAATGATTACGAGATGGGAAATAAATAACACTGCTGCACTAGAGTGTCTTTTACTGATGACTAGCAGTCTAAAATTGGGTTCACTTGCTAATGATCTTTTCGTACATGCTCTCACACTGACTGTTCTGTTAGGAGAATGTTGTGATGAAAAAGTTATATAAACTGAGCAGCTGTTTTTCATCAAGTGTCATCTTCCTGCAGACCTGGAAATAAAGGGCTTATATCCTAACCGGTTGGAAGTGGCATGGTGGTCCCACAGGAAAAAATGGGTTGTGATGCTTCTCTGCTTCTCTGTTTTACTATGCCAGTCAAGCTGTTTCATGCCTTAATAGGATTTCTGCCAAAATAAATAGCAACAACAATCACGCCATCTTGCGAGTTAGTTGTTGCTATTTATTTAGGCGGAAATTATTTTAAGATGGAAATTTAAAGGAAATTTACTATAAAATTTAAATTTCTTATCAACCTACCTTACAATTGTTTACTACAGGCTGAAAAGACAATAGGATGGAGAGAATCACCTAACCAACCCCCACATAACCCAACTGCACTGAACAGTGGACAGAGGAAGATTTCCCAAGGCCTATCAAACCATAGCATCACAGACATTAGTAAAAGACAATGAGAGATGAGGCGCACGGTTCTGTGTGACGCACAGACAGAGAGGACAGTAACAGCACAGAGCTGGAACTGACCTTATAAGAAGCCTAATGGCTAGGATAGACAACAGCCTGAGCAGAAGAAAGAGGGCCTAAAGCAAAAAGGTCATCCGACTGCTCCTGCAACTGACACAGATAGAAGGTGGAGAAAATAGAAGCATTTCTCCAGTAGGCTGCCTGCATAACACCCAACAACTTGACGGAGTTAGCATAAGTCCAAGAGGTAGACAATGCACACACTTAGTGGGCAGAAATACGATTGGTAATACAATCGTCAAGTCGCTAGATGAGCATAAGCCACGCGAATAGCAAGACAAATCCATCGAGAAATGGATTGAGGAGAGATCTTCTGTCGACCAGGAATAAGAGACAGAAAAAACTGTTTCCTGCCTTTCCAAATGAACTGCGTCCAATTGAAATAAATGCGAAGTGTACGAACTGGACAGCGCAAAGGGCGATTACCCTCAGCAGAAGGAAGAGCCCTGATACAGATAAGAGGTGGAGTCGTTTCTGGTATCTGATTCTTGGCCAGAAAGGAAAATCAGTGGTAAATGTAACACTGTTGGGAGAGCTCCTGAAAAAGGCTGGATCAATCGAGAGGGCATGAAGCTCACTAACCCGTCTGGCTGAGGCAAAAGCCATCAGAAAAGCCGTCTTGTATGTGAGAAAATGCATATCAAACTGGGATAAAGGTTCGAACAGCACCACCACCCCCCCCCCACCCCCACCCCCACACCCCAAGCAAAGCAGCACCCAAGAAAGATTCTATCTTGGGGTAAGCTGCAAAGTACTAGGCCTTTTCAAAGAAAAGTGCCGAACAAGCTTGGAGAGGTATGGATTAGGGCTGGGCGGTTTATCGGTTTTTCGGTTCGGTTCGGTTTTTTTTTTTAAACCGAAACCGAACCGCCGCCTTAACAAAAAACCGAGACTTTCGGTTTCAACAAATTTCCCAGAATTGGTTAAGTTTACGACCACTCAATCACTTGCTTTCCGCACACCAAAGGCTTAAATGTCAGGCAAAGGTACATGTAAATGCTGTGCCATTTATGCTTACTTCGAGAGGACTGACAACAAATCCCCCCCCCACCCTCCCCCCACAAATAGTGGTAGCAAATTTCTTGTATCTTAAACAATATCTACAGAACCACCAGCAGATGGAATATGAAAAATTAAAAAGTCGTACGTAAAAATCCACACATGCAATTCAAGAATTGTTAAGTAAATTTACTGAACCGGGCATATTCGACCAAAGAGGTATTGCAAGTTACCTGACAATATGTGGTGTAAAAGTATTATAAATTACCTTTGACCTAAAATCATCTGTGTACAGCACGTTGTAAATTAGATTGGTGGTAAACATAAAATTTATTGAGTTTTAAAACCTCAAAGTTCACATGGGAAAAATGACGAGTAAATTATGTTAATTAACCGACCACTGGCACGTTCTCTGAAGTCACATGCTCAGAGATAACGCTGCGCATTGGCAGTTATGTTTTTTGTCAACAATAAAATGGTTAAATTAAAATAGAACACATCCAATTAAATGGATGGCAGGTAACTATTGAAAGTTTTTTTAAAACTTATTGGGAATTGTTTGTATACTATTTGAACTTACTTTAAGGAATCGTGCAGTACTGCAGGTCTGTCAGGTTCACACGCTGCATTCCCAATACGATGTTATAATCAACACGTGTCATGACCATGTGTATTTTGTAAACACAACAAATCCCAAGATGCAATATTGCAAACTTTCTTTCAACCCCCATTATGCAGCAGTCTCCCCTCCCTTCAAAATCATCAATCGCCTGTCTTGAATAAGATGAAATCAACGCAGGGATAAGCCAAGAGGGCAAAGTAAAGTTGGTAATATCTTCGCCTTGGCACCGCCCATTTCGCCCAATTTCTATGTTTGGGCAGAAGCAAAGTAAAAAACGAACATCTACAGTCGAAATTAAGAGAGATATTGTGAAAGCATTGGAGTGAGTTACCAATAAAAGTGATTCGTATATCACGACTTACTTCAACAATAGTTATAAAAATCAGAAAAAATATGATTTGTGTTCCTCTTATTCCACTGTCATTTGAAGCAGGAACCATCAAGAAACACGGGGCACGTCTATTTTCAAGCGATGTGATAATTACCGAAATAAGCACTACAATTGCACATTAGTCATTATCCACCAAAACCAGGATGAGAGCATTGCGACTCCATAAAAAATAAGGAAATGTTGATTTTTGCTAAAATGTAGCTTTTCTTGTGAATTTCTGCATCTTGTCTTGACAAGATCCCAAATCTCACTGACAGAACAAGGCAGCTCCCACCAGTGGTGGAGTGGTTTGAAATCCTGTGGACCATGCTAGTGGAGATTTTTTTTTTTTTTTTGGGGGGGGGGGGGGGGGGGAATCTCAGGACTGAGGGTACTGTACTTGTACTGAGGGCAGGAAATCAAAAATATTTTTTTCAAATTTGGGGATGGGAGAAGCAAGTGGGATTTTGAGTGGAGGGCGGGGGGAGGGGGGGGGGGGCTGGTCTCCCTAGATACCTCATGGCTCCACCGCTCCACCACTGTTGCCCACTACAGCAGCCCAACACAATATGTCCATTTGCTGAGAAGAGTGGTGAACACTGATTAACCCGAATGACTCAACTCGCTATATGAGCCTCATGACTTGGATGACAAATACAGACAGATTTTGTGTACATTACCCTCTAAAATGTGGATTTCTACAATATATTATGAAAAACCGAAAACCGAACCGAAAACCGAGTTTTTGTACAAAACCGAAACCGAAACCGAACCGAAATGCAAATTTCAAAACCGCCCAGCCCTAGTATGGATTAGTGCTGATACGACGCTGTCCCACATACGAAAAGGTCTCTGAAAGCATGGACCTGTACCCTTTGATGGTAACCGGCTGGAGACCCCGAGAATCAAACAGATATACCAGAAACTCCACAATCTGTGATATCGAAGGATTGGCATAATCAACAGAGTAATCGGCACACCATCGACAGAAGACCTTCCACTTAGCCACATAGGCTAAACCAGTGGAGTGCCTCCTTGAAGAAGAAATGCACTCCACTGCTCATCTCGAAAAACCTCTACGGAGTAGACAGGACCTGACAAAAGATATGCGTGAAGGCACAATGAAGTCGGGTCGACGTGAAACCTCCTCGAGTGACCTTGGCAAGGAAGGTCGCGATGTAGAGGGAGACGTTCCGAAACCACCGCCAACAGAGTGGAGCTGATTGATCCACACCCCGTTGAGGCGACAGGAGAGCGATCAGTATGATTCGACAACAGTAGGTTCATATCTTAGCTAGAACCTGAGGTAGAATCGGAACCGGTGGGAAGGCAGAGCCGACAAGACCGTTCCAATCAAGTGACAGAGCGTCCACGGCGAAAGCCAGCGGATCTGGACACGGAGACCTGAAAGTGTCCACCTGATGGTTCCAATGAGTCGCAAAGAGAGCGATGTGGGGATGACCCCAGAGATAGCAAAGCAACTGGAATACCACCTTGTGGAGCATCCACTCGGTGGAAATGACCCAGCCCCGTCAGGACAGGGAGTCGGCTAGGACGTTTAGATGACCGGGAATGTGATGAACCACCACTCCGGCATTGACAACCTGAGCAAGCAGTAGAAGATCCCGAGCCAATTTGTACATGGGAACCGAGTACGTGCCGCCCTGGTTCTGAATGTAAGCAGCCACTGTCAAATTGTCGAACAACAGAAGGACCTGGCGATTCGAAAGGTGGGGGATCCACTGCCGGAAGCTCAGAAGAGCAAGAAGCTCCTTCTGGTTGATGTGAAGAGCTGCTTGATCCTGGTCCCATGCCCTGTGAAGGGAAAGACCTAGAGGATCCAACGTCGCACCCCATCTGAGATCGCTGGCATCTGACGTCAGAACACGATCAGACGTGGGCAAGTCCAATGGAACTCCCTGCATAATCCACTGAACATCCGTCCAGGGGAGAAGGTGACGATGAAGAGACTCCGGTAACTGAAGCACCAGATCCAGAGGATCAACATTCGGCCTCCAACGACTGAGCAGAAAGTGTTGGAGAGGTCTGACATGCAGCCGACTTAGTGGAATGAGATCCGTCACCGAACCGCAGAGACTGAGCAGCCAGAGAATACTCTGAGCTGTCGTGGACGTGGACTGGGACAGAGTCAGGGCAAAGGCGGAGACAATCACAGCCCTTGCCTGGGGAACCGCCACTCTCAACAGAGTGGGGTGCCTCCAGAAGGATATCCGCAGCCCATTCTGAACAACATCTAACACCCAAGGATCGGATGTGATTGTGGCCCAATGATCTGTGAACTCTGATATCCTTCCTCCAACCTGGGATGAATTGAGGTGAGGATCTTCATTTCGAGCCCCAGCGAGGCCTGCGAGAGGAGAAACCGTCTCCTCTACTATATGAAGAATCCTGAGTGCTCCTCTAGCCTGCCGACGCTTACCCTTACCCTGTAAGAAGTAGAAGCGGAGGCAGGAGGATCAGCCCTTGGCTTCGCAGAGGAAGCAGAAGGGTACTTGTTAGGCTTTGGATGGCCACTGCCTCCAACAGAAGGCTGATCAAGCTGACGAAGAAGCAGCTGATCTTTGGAATGACGTAGGACGTCATCCCGGACCATCGCCACGGAACCATGGAATAGTTGCAGACCCGCCAAAGAAGCAGATCAAAGAGCAGCGCGCTGCCCCTCAGGAAGGGAATGGTTTGTGTCCAACACGGCATCCCGGCAAACTAATTCCAGGTTAGTCGTGTTACAGGCATGCATATGAGTAAGATGCATGAGCGCCTTGGAAAGCACACGCAAAGGAGCCTTATGTGGTCAAACTTATCTGGAGGCAGATAAGCAGCTAAAGCAGAGACGACGTGATCCGAGAGAGAAAGTATGTCCAGCATCTCTCTCAATAAGCCCAACAGGGACTCCAGAGTCGCCATAGGAAAAACAGCCAATTTGGGCTTGGAAAGCCCGAGGGAGATAGAGTCCTGATCCAAGACCGTCAAAGTCTGGCAGACTGACGGATTGGCCGAATCATAGGAGCGATAACGCACCGAAGGCAAAAAAGTGTCAGCCCTGGTGAAGAACGAAGTCTTCATGGCCTTGGAACTCAGCTTAGAGTCCAAAGCTGCAAACGCTTCAACCACCTGTACCGACTGGCACGGTCGAAGGCACCCAGAAGCGGGTTGCTCCACAGGCTGTAGGCGTGCGACCGATGATCGTGGCCTGTCTGACACCGTCGGCTGGTCTGACGGTTTGAGAACTGGAAGGAACTCAAACACACTGGAGGCAACGGGAAGGCTCTTGGAAAGAACCTGAGTGAGCAAGGAGAGGGCCTCCCTAAGCTCACAGCCTGTGTCGGCCGATTCGATGTGGGAATGAACCGGTAAAGTAGCTTCACTCCTGAACCTTTTAACCAGCGAAAGGTCATGATCCTCAAATACACCCGGAGCGACAGGTGGCAGCTGAAACATCTGAAGGCAGATGTGTATAGGGGTACGACATACCCCGAGGATCTACAGTGCGGGAACTTTGGAGAGTCGCCACAGACCTCTGAGGGACAGAAGGTCCAGGCTGCACAAAAAGCATTGGTCATGCAAAACTGGCATGGGACCAGACTGTGTGGACGGAAATGCAACAGAATCCATAGTGACCCCACCATGGAAATCCGAATCCAATGAGAAAACTGCTGGGCTCGACAGCTGACAGACCACAGCAGAGGATTCAGTCGACAGCCCCTTCCGACTTCGCTGAGTTGAAGTCAGGGAAGGCTGACGCCGATACCCCACGTCCACACTACCAGACATCTCTGCAGACCCCTGCAGGGATAAGCCGAGGCCGGCTGAAATGGTGACCGATGATGTAGAAGACGGAATAGCAGTAGCAGCAGGTATGACGGGAGCTGTTGAAACTGGTGGAAAAGTGGAGAGAGCAACCAAGCTCAGTTCCAAAGGAGGAGTCACAACCCTAGTGACAGCCTCAGATGTCGACTGGAGAGGGGCCACAGTCCCTGAACCAGACATCTCTTCATCAGACAACTCAACAGCTCCCGCAGTATCCACAACAGTTAAAGACTGCACATCCCCCATGGAGGGGGTATAACTCTCACCAGACGTGGTCGTGTTGGGAGGCCCCGATTGACAGCATTCCCCCTCCCCGCAGGTGTGGGAGGAACGACCACGAGAATGCACCACATGCTTGGGCAAAAGGCACTGCCCTCAAGGAACAGTCCTGGGCATAACAGAGGTGAGAGCAGTAGAAGAAAAAGTGAACTCAACAGATGTAGAAAGTAGAAGAACACCCCCAACTACAAGAAAAAGGTGGCAGAAAATAAAGGACCGGCGGGAACACAACTGAACCCAGACAGGGACCCAAAAAACAGAAATTCTGCCCTCAATAGAGAGGAGAAATCCTGTCCATACAGCCCCCCCATTGACACCTAACTCCAATAATAATAATAATATCCCAGAGGATAACATAAATTTATCAACCAAAAATTTTTATGTCCAAACCTCATGGTAGGCGAAAGTCGAGCACGAACACGGAGAATATATAAAATACAATGAAAATGTGTTGAAAATAATAACGAGAATATATAAAACACAGTCCTGTTATTATACGATCCTCAGATCCATAATTCCAGTCACAGGTAACCATTATCAACGAGTTGAATTATCACTGTTTCTTAATGCAAATGGACTTTTCGCCACTCTGGCGGACGAAAAAAGAATGATTCATCAGTTACTGACTGCGCACTGGTACCGGAAGCCGTGGATCTGTATTAGGAGAAGAGCGTCCCCTACCCATTTTTGGCACATTTTTTTTCTTGGCGCTTTTGCACCACTTTTCTTTCCCAAATCCTTTCGGAAAGATCAAAATAGAGAGTATATTTTCCAAGTTAGGGACTTCCACTGTAGTGCAAGCCTATAGTAAACAATTGTAAGGTAGGTTGATAAGAAATGGAACTTGCCACTTTATTGTAAATTTGACATTCTTATTTTCTGAATATAACCTTCCAACAACACTATTCAATTCAAAGAGTTCTACTGTATCCTGAAATAATATAGTGAAGCCCACTTAATTGATATTTCTTAATTGAATAACCCTTTTAACTGTATATAACTTCCAAACACCAAACCATTTACAATACCATCTGTACATATTCAACTAGTTAACAGCACATAGGATATTGAATAAATCCCTGTTAATTGAATAAAACATTTTGTGATCTAACAAAGAATTTAGTGCTGTTCAGTATTGAAATTTCAGATTCAGTATCGGTATTGGTATTTTTCAGATAAATACCTAAGTTTCGGTACGGTATTCGGTATATGCACAGAACACTGAAAGCTGTTGCAAACTGACCTAATTTCCCAACATTCAACCATATAGTAACTTAATAGGTTCAGCTCTGGCATCTCATGAACCTGACGAGTTGATTCAACTGTGATAACTGATCAGTCTCGCAAGTTATTTAAAGAATCACTCGATTCAGTATGATTCATTAAAAAACTTGCCAAACTAATCAGCTGGCTTCCATGTCCTTAGTACCATGCCCCTACCCCAATGAATCAGGTAGAAGAAACATATATGTTCTTCAGCTTCAAGATTTTTCAGTAATTTTTCACAAGTAATAAAACTCTTGGTCAGTCTCTCCCCCTTATCTTTCAAAGTTGCAACAAGATTAATGTCCACTGTCCGGTGTCTTCCCACGTAGCCAACATTTTGAATTTTAGGGTAATAAGATAAGATTAAAAATGTTCGCTGAGTGGGAATTAAACTATACTCTGTTTCACATTTTTATCTGGTCTCCTAAGAATTTTCTCATAGAAAGAGACCAGGTATATTTAAAATAAATAAACCTTTATCCACTTACACCTTCTAAGAATTCTCTCTCTACAATTTATTTTAAATATACACGCCGGGGCTTTTAAGAATTCTCTCATAGAAAATTCTAAGGAAACCAGGTATATTTAAAATAAATTGTATTTAAAATAAATAAACCTTTACCAACAGCAGTAGACACACAGAAACACTGAAGGTGAAGTAGAATGGGGGACTCTACAATTTATTTTAAATACACCTGCCTGGTCTTCTAAGAATTCTCTCATAGAAAATTCTGAGGAAACCAGGTATATTTTAAATAAATTGTAGACTTCCCAGTTCTACACCTTTATCAACAACACTGAAAGTGAAGTATAACACAAATTTTAGTCTAAATGCACTAAATCCGAAGCCTTATCAGCATATGTCATAATGTAAATTTCTCCTGTTTGAAGGCGGGTTTTCAGCGACCAGTACATTTCTTGCTGCTACCTCAAACTCCATTAGAAGTGTCACTGGTGATAGGGTTAAATTTCGCACAATGACAACGTCTTTTAGTAACGAGAAAAAATGGTGGTAAGTATGTTCAGTTTTGTCAGGCAATAAGCCAAACACTAATGGAAATATAAATTTTATAGTAAATTTCCTTTCTTATTATACCTACCACAATTGTTTACTACAGGCTTGCACTACAGTGGAAGACCCTAACTCGGATAAAATACTCTCTATTTTAATCTTTACCAAGAGATGTAGGAAAGAAAAGTGGTGTAAAAAACACAACGAAAAAATAAGCCAAAACTGGGCCGAGCACCATCGGCGCACACCCAGTATGGGACGCTCTTCCCTTAGTACAAATCCACGACTTCCGTTAACCAATGCGCAGTGCGTCATCAATTCATCATTCTTTTGATTCCGCCAACATAGGAGTTATGTGATCAGCGGGGAGGAAAGATTCTTACCCGAATAAGAAGACAGGAGGGCCTCCATGTAAACAATTGTGGTAGGTATAATAAGAAAGGAAATTTACTATAAAATTTATATTTCTTATCAACCTACCTTACAATTGTTTACTACAGGCTGAATAGACAATAGGATGGAGGGAATCACATAACCAACCCACACATAACTCAATTGCACTGGAACCGTGGACAGAGGAAGAGATCCCGTGGCTTATCAAACCATAGCATCACAAATATTAGTAAAAGACAATGAAAGATGAGGCATATGGTGAAGTGCGACGCACAGACAGAAAGGGCAGTAACAGCACATAGCTGGAACTGACCCTGTAAAAAGCTGAATGGCTGGGATAGACAACAGCCTGAGCCGAAGAAAGAGGGTCTGTAGGTCAAAGGTCCTCTGTCGGCTCCTGCAACAGACGCAGATAAAAGGAGAAGGTAGCATTTCTCCAGTAGGCTGTCAGTATAACATCAGACAACATGACGGAGTTATTAAAAGAGGAAGACAATGCACGCACCTCGTGGCAGAAAAAACGATTGGTAATACAATCACCAGTAGCTAGCTGAGTAGAAGCTGCACGAATAGCAAGACAAATCCATCGAGAAATGGAAGCAGGAGAGATCTGGCATGTGAGAAAATGCATATCCATTCAGGATAAAGGCGTGAATGCTCCCCCCCCCCCCCACCCCCAAGCAGAGCAGCACCCAAGACAGTGTCCATCTTGGAGTAAACTGCAAAGTCCTAGGCGTTTTCAAGGAAAAGAGCTGAACAAGCTTGGAGAGGCAAGGATGAGTGTCGAAACAATGCGGTAGCACATATGAAAAAGGTCTCCGAAGCATGGACTTGCACCCATTGCTGGAGACTCCCAGAAGCAAATATATACCAGAAACTCCGCAAGCGGTATGATCGAAGGAGTGACAGAAGCAACAGAGTGATCGCACACCATCGACAGAAGAACCTTCTACTTAGCCAGAGGCTAAACCAGTGGAGTGTTTCCTTGAAGAAGAAAAGCAACTCCACCCGATAAAAAATATGCGCGAAGGCACAATGAAGTCGGGTCAACTTGAAACCTCGGGCGACTTTGGCAAAGAAAGTCGTGACGTAGAGGGAGACATGCCGGAACTGCCGCTAACAGAGAGCGGAGCAGATTGATCCACACCCACAGAGGTGACAGGGGTGTGATCGAAAGGATTCGACGACTGCAGGTTCATATCTGGGCTAGAACCTGAGGCAGAATCGGAACCGGCAGGAAGGTGTAGCCGATAAGACCATCCCAAAGGAGGGCCAGAGCATTCACGGCGAAAGCCAGAGCATCTGGACATGGGGACACGAAAGTGTCCACCTGATGGTTCCAATGAATCGCAAAGAGATCGATGGAACACTGCCATGTGGAGCATCCACTTGGTGGAAAAGAACCTGCCCCGTCGGGACAGGGTGTCGGCTAGGTCGTTCAGACGACCGGAAATGTGACGAACAACCACCCAGGCGTTGGCATCCTGAGCGAACAGTAGAAGATCCCGAGCCAATTCGTACATTGGAACAGAGTGCGTGCCGCCCTGATTCCGAATGGAGCAACCACTGTCGAATTGTCGAACAACAGAAGGACCTGATGATTCGACAGGTGAGGGATCCACTGCCTGAAACTCAGAAGAAGAGCAAGAAGCTCCTTCTGGTTGATGTGTAGAGATGCCCGATCCTGGTCCCACATCCCGTGAAGAGGAAAGACCTAGAGGATCCAACGTTGCACCCCATCCGAGAACACTGGCATCTGCCGACAGAACATGATCGGACATGGGCAAGTCCAACGGGACACCCTGCGTGATCCACGGAACATTCGTCCAGTGGAGAAGGTGAGGATGAAGAGATTCTGGTAACTGAAGCATCAGATCCAGAGAATCAACATTCGGCCTCCAATGACTGAGCAGAAAGCGTTGGAGAGGTCTGACTTGCAGCCAACCTAGAGGAGTGAGATCTGTCACCGAACCGCAGAGACCGAGCAGCCGGAGAATACCCCGTGCTGTCACGGATGTGGACTGGGAGGGAGTCAGAGCAAAAGCTGAGAGAATCACAGCCCTGGCCTGGGGAACCGCCACCGTATTAAACTATGTGTGGAAGGCCATCCCCAGATGACAAAACGACGGAGAAGGGACCAGATCCGACTTCTCCTCGTTGACTCTGAATCCTAGCGACATGAGCAAGCTCAACAGAGTGTCGACATCCAACTCCAGTAAGGCAGCATTGGAATGCCTCTGGAGGATATCGACTAGATATGCCGAAGTAGTCACCCTGGACTGTGTGCGATGGAAGGCTATCACATGCGACATCAGTCGGGTGAAGAGCCAAGGATCCAGGTGGAGGCCGAAAGACATGGCCTTCAACTGGTAAACTCGCCCCAGAAAAGCGAACCTGAGATACTTCTGCGACATCCGATGAATCGGAACGTGAAAGTAAGCGTCTCGCAGGTTGATGCTGGAAGTGAAATCTCCCTGGTGAATGGAACGGCGGACCGACCTGAAAGTCTCCATGCTGAACTTGGGAGCAATGATAGACTGGTTCAGGATACTCAGATCGATAACCGGTCGGAGTCGGCCGTCCTTCTTCGGCACCAAGAACAGGCGGGAATAAAACCCTACTGACTGAATGTTCTATCTATCTCCATGGACAAAAGCTCCCGACATAAAACGTCTGAAGGAACTGTGGTTGGAAAAGGCACTCTGGATAGAGTGGGGTGCCTTCGGAAGGATATTCACAGCCCGGACGAAACAACATCTAACACCCAAGGATCGGATGTGATGGTGGCCCAACGGTCTGCGAACTCTGCTATCCTTCCTCCAACCTGGGACGAATCGAGGTGAGGACCTTCAGTTCGAGCCCCGACGAGGCCCACGAGAGGAGAAACCACCTCCTCTACTGAATGAAGAATCCAGAGACTTCCCTCTAGCCTGCCGATGCTTACCCTTACCCCGTGAGTAAGAAGTAGAAGCGGAGACAGAAGGATCAGCCCTTTGCTTTGCAGAGGAAGCAGAAGGTACTTGTAGGCTTTGAACGGTCCCTGCCTCCCCTAGAAGGCTGATCAAGCTGACGAAGCCGCAGCTGATCTTTGGAATGACGTAGGACGTCATCCCGGACCTTCAACACGGAACCCATGGTTTGCGCTGCCCCCAGGAAGGGATCGGCCTGTGTCCAGCTCAGAGACCCTTCAAACTAGTTCCAAAATAGCCATGTCACAGGCATGCGTGTGAGTAAGATGCATGAGCGCCTTGAACAGCACACGCAAAGGAGCCTGTAGATCGTCAAATAGGATAGGCAGCTAAGGTAGAGACGGATAGGCAGCTAAGGTAGAGACGACGTGATTGGAGAGAGAAAGCATACCCAGCATTCCTCCCGATCAGCCCAACATGGACTCCATAGGAATGACGGCAGACTTGGGCTTGGAAAGCCCGAGGGAATTGGTGTCCTGATCCAAAACCGTCAAAGTGTTGCAGACTGACGGATTGGAGAAATCGTAGTAACGATAAAGCACCGGAGGCAAAAAGGTGTCAACCCTGGTGAAGAACGGATCCTTCATAGCCTTGGAACTCAGTTTAGAGTCCAAGGCTAAAAATGCTTCAACCACCTGTACTGACTGGCACGGTCGAAGACGCCCAGAAGCAGGTTGCTCCACAGACTGTAGGCATGCGACCGATGATCGCGGCCTGGCTGACACTGTCAGCTGGTTTGATGGTTTGAGATCCGGAAGGAACCCAAACACAAAGTCAAGAGCTGCCCACAAGTCAGAAGACTGCTGGCTCTCGACATCAAGGATGTCTGACTCCTCCCCGGTGTCAGAAGACACATAGCCCATCGAGGCCTCCCATGGTGTAGAAACACCAGAGGGATCAGAAAGCGGCCTGTTTCCAATCCCGGGAGGCGGTGCCATAGGGGGTGCCTGGAAACCACTCGCTGCCTCGCTGGAAGCAACAGGAAGGCTCTTGGACAGAACCTGAGTGAGTAAGGAGAGGACCTCCCTAAGCTCACTGCCTGTACCAGCCGGTTTGACATGGGGCCGAACCAGCAAAGTGGCTTCACACCTGACTCTCTTAACCAGCGAATGGTCACGATCCTCCAATACACCTGAAGAGGGGCGACGGGCAGCAGCCAAAACATCTGAGGGCAGATGTGTATAGGGGTACGACACACCCCGAGGATCAACATAGCGGGAACTCAGGAGAGTTGCCGTGGACCTCTGCGAGGCAGAAGGTCCAGGCTGCACAGAAGGTGTTGGTCCCGCAAAACTGACCGTGTGACCAGAATGAGCGGACGGAAAATGCCAACGACAAAACTGTGGTACTCGACGACGCAGAGACCACAGTAGAGAGTCCGGACAGCAGCCACTTCCAACTTCACCGAGCTGAAGTCAGGGAAGGCTGAGGCCGATACCCCCCACGTCTACACTACCAGACACCACAGCAGACCACTGCAGGTATGAAACTGCTGTGCTCAACGGCTGAGAGGACACAGCAGGGGGTTCAGTCGGCAGCCACTTCCGACTTCGCCGAGTTGAAGTTGGGAAAGGCTGAGGCCGATACTCCACAACGACACTACAGACATCCCTGCAGACCCTTGCAGGGATAAGCCAAGGCCGGATAAAAACGGTGCCCAATGACATTGTGGATGGAACAGCAGTAGTAGCAGATACGACGGGAGCTGTTGGAACTGGCGGAAAAGGGGAGAGAGCCACCTAGCTCGGCCTCCAAAGGAGGAGTCACAACCCTAGTGACAGCCTCAGATCTCGACTGGAGAGGGCACATAGTCCCAGAACCAGACATCTCTTCACCAGAAATCCAACAGCTCCAGCAGTATCCACCATGGTAAAAAATACTGCACATCCCCCATGGAAGGGAAATAACTCTCACCAGAAGTGGTCGAGTGGGGAGGCCCCAAAACGACAGCATTCCCCACCCCCCGCTGGTGCGGGAGGAGCTGCACATCTCCCACGGAGGGGGAGTAATTCTCACCAGACGTGGTCGAGTCAGGAGGCCCCGAAACGACAGCGTTCCCCACCCCCCGTGGGAGCGGTAGAAGCTGCACATCCCCCATGGAGGGGGTATAACTCACACCAGATGTGGTCGAGTCAGGGGGCCCCGAAACAACAGCATCCCCCCCCCCCCGCAGGTGCGGGAGGAGCTGCACATCCCCCACAGAGGGGGTATAACTCACACCAGACGTGGTCAAGTCGGGAGGACCCAAAACAACAGCGTTCCACACCACCCGTGGGTGAGGAAGAAACAGCCACGAGAAGGCACCAAGGCGAGGGCAAAAGGAATTGCCCTAAAGGAACCAAACTGGAAATAACAGATGTGAGAGCAGTAGAAGAAAAAGGTGAACTCAACAAATACAGAAAGTAGAACACACTCAACTACGAGAGAAGGTAGAAAAAAACCGGTGGGTACACGACAGAACCCAGACGGCCGTCAGGGACTGAAAAAAACAGAAATTCAACCCTCAACAGAGTGAAGAAATCCTGTCCAGACAGTCCCTAATTGACACCTAACTCCAATAACAATTTAAATTTATCAACCGAAAAATTTCATTCATTGTCGAACCGCGTTGACACGATGTCGAAACTAGAGGGGGTATCAGTACCCCGTGGCTCACCAACAGGTGGCCAATGTGAAGGGGTGGCTGGAGTAAAAAAAAAAAGTTCAAAACCTGCACACAAAAGACCAAAATTAAAGAAAATAAGCAGCTAAAGGGTTAAATAATATAATAATAGCCCCTAAGAAGTATGCTAACATAAAATAGGAACCATGGCAATATGCTACAAGGTAAGTCTCCACTTTGAAGAAAAGAAAGACAAACCTCAAAACCTGTACATAAAAGTAAAAAAAAAAGTATCACATTTGTTTCAATGGGTTAAAATTGAGAAAAATACCCTGATAATGTCACAGTAACAACCATGGCAATATGCCAGTAAGGTGAAACCCTACCTGAAAAATATTCACATGGAAGAAAAGAAAGAAAAACCTCAAAACCTACACATAAAAGTCAAAAAAGTATCACATTTGTTTCAAAGGGTTAAAATTTAGAAAAATACCCTGAAAATGTTACAATAACCACCATGGCAATATGCCAGTGAGGTAAAACTCCACTTAAAAAAAATATCAAAAGTACAAAACCTGCACACAAAAGTCCAAAATTAAAGTAAATAAGCAGCTAAAGGGTTAAATAATATAATAATAGCCCCAAGAAGCATCCTAACATAAAATAGGAACCATGGCAATATGCTACAAGGTAAGTCACCACTTGGAAGAAAAGAAAGACAAAGCTCAAAACCTGCACATAAAAGTAAAAAAAAAGTATCACATTTGTTTCAAGGGGTTAAAATTGAGAAAAATACCCTGTCACAGTAACCACAATGGGAATATGCCAGTAAGGTGAAAATCTACTTGAAAAATATCCACTTGGAAGAAAAGAAAGACAAACCTCAAAACCTGCACATAAAAGTCAAAAAAGCATCACACTTGTTTCAAAGGGTTAAAATTTAGAAAAATACCCTGAAAATGTTACAGTAACCACCATGGCAATATGCCAGTTAGGTAAAACTCCACTTAAAAAAAATATCAAAACCTGTACACAAAAGTCCAAAACCTGCACACAAAAGTCCAAAATTAAAGTAAATAAGCAACTAAAGGGTTAAATAATATAATACTAGCCCCAAGAAGCATCCTAACATAAAATAGGAACCATGGCAATATGCTACAATGTAAGTGGCCACTTGGAAGAAAAGAAAGGCAAACCTCAAAACCTGCACATAAAAGTCAAAAAAAGTATCACATTTTGGTTCAAGGGGTTAAAATTGAGAAAAATACCCTGTCACAGAACCACAATGGCAATATGCCAGTAAGTTGAAATTCTACTTGAAAAATATCCACTTGGAAGAAAAGAAAGGCAAACCTCAAAACCTGCATATAAAAGTAAAAAAAGCATCACATTTTTCATAGGGTTAAAATTGAGAAAAATACACTGAAATGTTAAGAAAATCACCATGGCAATATGCCAGTGAGGTAAAACTCCACTTGAAGACAAAATTTCAAAACCTGTACACAAAAGTCAAAAACCTGCACAGAAAAGTCAAACAAGAGCACCACTGGGCATTGCATCATACGCCCGTGAACTGTTCAAATTGTACCATTTTAACACATTTGCAATTTTTTTAGAGTGCGAGAAATTTATACTGGCATATATATATATGTTACGGTCAGACTTTGATTTAAATCAGTGATTTTGTGAAATGACTAAATTTTTCAGTCATTTGAGAAAAAGGCTAACAAGTTTGAAGCCAATCGAAAAACAAATACTAAAGTTATCATCCGGAAACCAAATATTTGACGAAGAATTCTAAGTCCAGCGTGGGCCATAATTCAGGCAAAAATTGTTCAGACCGACCCCACATTCGAACTTGACCTGTATTTTGTTGTGATTAAACCACATACCAAGTTTGGAGCCGATCAGAAAACAAATACTAAAGTTATCATCCGTAAACCAAATATTTGACGAATTCTAAGTCCAACAGGGGCCATAATTCAGGCAAAAATTGTTCAGACCGACCCCATATTCGAACTTGACCTGTATTTTGTTGTGATTAAACCACATACCAAATTTGGAGCCGATCGGAAAACAAATACTAAAGTTATCATCCGGAAACCAAATATTTGACGAATTCTAAGTCCAACAGGGGCCATAATTCAGGCGAAAAATGTTCGGACCAACCCCATATTCGAACTTGACCTGTATTTTGTTGTGATTAAACCACTTACCAAATTTGGAGCTGATCGGAAAACAAATACTAAAGTTATCATCCAGAAACCAAATATTTGACAAATTCTAAGTCCAACTGGGGCCATAATTCAGGCGAAAAATGTTCAGACTGACCCCATATTCGAACTTGACCTGTATTTTGTTGTGATTAAACCACATACCACATTTGGAGCCGATCGGAAAACAAATACTAAAGTTATTGTTCGGAAACCAAATGGACGGACGGACAGACGGACGGACAACGCCATACTATAATACGTCCCGTTTTTCAAACGGGCGTATATAAACCTGCACAGAAAAGTCAAAAACCTGTACACAAAAGGCCAAAATTCAAGTAACTAAGCATGAAAAGGGTTGAATAAAATATTACTATCCCTGAAAAGCATGCAGACACATTAAAAAATCAAAAAAAAAAAAAAAAATCAAAACCTGCACACAAAAGTTGAAAATGAATGAATCCGGACGCCGACGCAGAAAATAAGCCAGGACACGAATGAAATGTTCCATCTCCAAACATGATTGGTGAATCACACAGTTGTTTCAGATTGTCATCAGTGCCAAAAATTAAAATTCTTTGACCTTGTTCGCTGGTGTTTTCACACAATAAAAATCACCAGTGTCCAATATCCACACAAACATGCAAGTAAATTGAAGTAATGCAACTGTAATTAATCTCTCTATGATAATCCCAGTTGTGAAAACATTGTGCAATCATTGCCAATCATGCAATGCGTCAATGACATGGTGGCACCCACCTTTCATTGTTGGAGTTCATCCTTGTTAAACATGTAAAATAACATGTTTTATGGCATTCATCTAGTTGTAATTATAGGGCATTTTTGTGTGGAATCACTCTATCAGTGTTCACTAACTTCACTTCTGGTTCATGGCTTCATACACGTTTCTGAAAATTCCAGAGAATCTGCGATTTTCCATGATAAATTAGTGTAAATTTTCATTTTCCATGAGAAAAAAATGTACAAATCGATGATTTATTAATAGCAGCAAATCATTTTCAAAGCATTTGCTGTGCCTCGATCGATCAAATGAACTTCGATGATGTTAAATCTGTTGTCGCCTGTTGGTTTCCATACATTGTTTTTTAATGTGTCTTAAAATTATGGTGAATCATGACTTTCCAGTGTGTGCTGGTGTGCAGTATAAATTATTTAGTCAAAAAAATATAAAGCAGATGATCGGGTATTAAAGTTTGGGGGCTTGTATTTTAATAAAATGATCAGTTGTTAAAAGTATCTGCAACTTAAAATAGCAATGCTGAATTCAAAGAAATACTTTAAAACAATCAGCGGGAAGCGATAACCAAAGGCAGTATTATCGTTTGTATGTCAAGTTGTCAGCGTATTGAATTGTCAATACCAGTGGATTATTTCCAACCAATTGTCAACCACCCAGCTGACCCCTAATGTCCCCTGTGAATAAATCGCAAAGTAATTTCCAAAAAATATACTGAATCAGCCTGAATGTTAGGAACACTGGAACCGGTTTAGTATTTCTTCAGAAACGGAAGTACCAAGTTAACAACTTGCCATTTTTCATTTTCCTGTCGTCTCTTTTTTTATTTCTTTCTCTGGTGTATTCTGCAGCTACCTGTCACTTACAAAGTTCACATTTCCACGTTTTCTTATCAATTTGATCAAAATATGTGGCCAACAGGCGTTTAGATTTACAATCCACCTTGGTCAATTTCACAGAAAAATATAAATACCGAAATAAACAATATTTTTATTTGTTTTCGGTACGGTTTTCGGTATCCCTGTATGACCGAAACTGTACTGAAAATTTAGTATACGCACAGCACTAAAAGAATTACTCTGATAATAACTTGAATACACATGTGTCCAGACCTCTTTGGCCTCAATTCATCCCACATTTGCAAACAATCTATTGTATTTGCTTAACAGAGCTCCAGAGGATCTGTCAAACAAGGTACAATAGAATAAATACTCAGTTTTGGACCCACAAAGTAGATCTTTAGTAGAAAAAAGATGATTTTTTGTAAAATTGCATGTGGGAGGGTGGTTTTTTATTTTATTTTTTATTTATTTTCATAATTATTTCTTTGCCATTAAAAGTTCATGTTCTTGGTTCGTTTTATGTTTTAGGCCTCATAATCTACAGATCAGCATAGATGGTGTGGGGTATTTCGTCCCCTGAGTGCAAAAGTGCTAAAGCAAAGCAAGGCCTTGTTGCATTCAAGAGACACATTTATCAATTTTATTAACTTGGGTAAAATATTAGTCATAAACCATTAAATTCTTCTTTTTTTTTTATGTTTGCATTGGTTATAAAAAAAGATCATGTGGTAGGTCCTGAGAAATACATTTTTAGATTTTGTAGGCCTTAACATTAATATATCAGTAAATTACCAAATTCCTGTGAATTGAATACTCCTGTTAACTGAATATTTTTTAGTAGCAAAGTGTATATTTTCAAGGGGAAACAGGGATCCACTGTTATGAAAAGTTTAAACCTTTCATCTAACACAGTTTGTGGACAGCAAATATCCTGAAATGCAAAAGGCATAGCCGGGGTTCAAACCCACATCAAGAGTTTCCTTCGGCACCAACCACCTTGAGAAACTATACTAAACCAGGCACATAACCCAGCCATCTACAGACTATCTTTCAGTGAATGAGTAGTGTACATGGTTTAGTATAGTTTTGCAAGGTAGTTGGTGCCAAAGGAAACTTTATTGGCATTGGTTCGAACCCATGCTATGCCATTTGCAATATAACCAGCATTCTTTCTTGATTCTGTTGCACATCTCTTTTGATTTACAATGAAAGTATAGAATGTAGAATAAAGTGATGCAATTTACTGATACTACTATTCTTATTTATTTATTATATATTTATTTATTGGGGTTTTAACGATACTTTCGACAGCCAGGGTCACCTCGTGTAGGACAGTTTTACGGGTGGAGGAAGCCAGAGTACCACCGAGAGAACCACCGAGCAATGACGAGCAACTGTCACGCTCCCCAACATACTAACTCCACAGAAGCAGAGTTAGCATTGGTTGTAGTACGTGCAGTACACCTTAGAACACAATCACCGTGCCCCCACATGGGCAATGGGGGTGAAGTGGCATGCCCAAGGGCACAACGCAGTTGCCGTAGTTGGGATTCGAACCGAGGACCACTCGGCTTGCAGCCTGCACCTCTACCTACTGAGCCACCGTGCCTGCCTACTACTATTCTTAACTAGTTGAGTACTAGAAGCCACTATCATGGCTCTGAAAAGTGCTGGAAGCCACTTTAGTGGCTTTACACTGTATTCATTTAGCTGGCTTGCTCAGCTGCAGAAACATAAAAATATATATAATAACTGTTTTTTTTACAATTTATTGGAGAATGCCAAGTGGCACTCTCCAATAAATTGTAACAAAAACATTATTTATGAACAAACTCTTGTTACAATAGTGCTTCCTTGCTAAAATCGTGCTTCCTTTGCTGGAGGCATGGTGTCCTTAACCCTTTGAACCCGAGTGGCCACTTTTTCATCCCAGAATCATGATATGGCTGCTGAGTGAATGTGTGAGGTAGACCAATTAATATTTTTAATGTTCTGCCATGAATATTAATTGGTCTACCCCAAATATTGAATGTGGACCTTCCAACTGCTGCCACTGAACTGACATGGAAGATACCACCAAGGTTTAAAGGGTTTAAAAAAATAATTAGGTTTCAAATCGACTTTGAAAAATTATTCAGCACTTGACCAGTTAAATAACTTGGAAATTCTCATGATTGATACTCATGACCAGTCAACAAAAACAACTTGATGAACTTGTTTTAATTAAAGCTCAAAAGTCATGTTCTCCACAGGGAAATACAAAAGTGAGAATTCCTATGTGATTTTTATGTACAATGTTGAGTGAATTTGCTAGATTTGTAAATTACAACTACTTCACTATGAAAAAATGGGGAAAATCTATAAATGGATATTCTCAGCCATATATTAAAAACCAGAAAAAAGTTGAAAAAAAAAAACAGAAAAAAAAACTAACTGCATTGAATACAGAGCAGATTATAACCTGCATAAAAATGTAGAGTTCTTTTCTGATAAAAGGCTCCAAATTATTAGTGCTAACATAATTTGTTGGAATTCAACTTTCTGTAACATGGGAGGTAACTGTCTTTACTGAAAAGAACTGTAACTGCAGGATTGTGTAAAGCATTTGAAATCTGTCGCCAGTGAGAAAGAATGAAAGTGTTATTGACACTCTAGCTTAACTTGACTGTGTCTAGTGTTTGATGAAACGGATAATGTTCAATGTTTATGAAAGGATTATGAAATAAGACAAGAATTGTGATAATTGAGAATATGATAATTTCTGTTCCCTACAATCTATGCATTCAATAAAAATAATTTGAGGTGAAGACTGTACTAAAGAATTGAGGCCTGGGTTAAAGTGGCCCTCACAGTTAATATATGTCAACCAAGGTTATCAAGTTATAGTAAAACCATTCCAAAATGAGTCGTCCTACCAAGTTACAATAAAATCCCTTTATAAATATAACTCATAGTCTTTGCTAAAGGAATCTAGGTCACGTGACAGTCCAGCAGTCACAGTTACCAATCATGACCAAAATAGGACAGTCTCATTTAGATACCATACCAAGTTATCCTACCAAGTTACAATAAAATCCCATCATAAAAACAACCTGTAGACAGTGCTAAAGGAATGTAGATCACATGACCATGCAGCAGTAATAGCTGACTGATCGTAACCAAAACAGGATAGTCTCATCTAGACATCATACTGAGTTATCCTTCCAAGTTACAATGAAATCGCTTCATAAATATGAACTATAAACTGCGCTAAACAAATCTAGGTCACACGCCTGTGCGGCCATCATGGTTAACCGATCAGGGTCAAAATAGGACATTCTCATCTAGACATTATACCAAGTCATTCCACCAATTTACAATGAAATTCCTTAATAAATGCAACCTGTAGACTGTGGAAGGAATCTAGGTAACTTGCCCCTGTGGGCGTCATGGTTGACTGAACCCGACCATAACAGGATATTCTCATCTAGACATTATACAGTAATCCTACCAAGAATCAATGAAATCCCTTCATAAATGCTACCTGTAGATTGTGCTAAAGGTTTTTGAGTCTGCGCAGCCATCATGGTTAACTGATCATGACCAAAAGGGGACGTTTCTCATCCAGACATTACAAAGAGTCATCCTACCAAGTTACAATGAAATTCCTTCATAAATACGACCTGTATAGTGTGTTAAAGATTTTTGGGCATATGCAGCTGTCATGGTTGACAGATCGCAACCAATAGGGGACGTTCTCATTTAGACATGAACTCGAACTTGCATATGAAATTTTGTGATGATCGGATAAGAACTACGGGGTGCAGCCTGTGCTAATGAAAATGTGAACAGAGTCACAGACTAACAGATTAATGGCAATAGCGTATCTTGACTTTGTAAAGTTAAGCTAAAAATGAAGAGGATAATTATGGTAGTCTTTCACAGTCCATCAATTTCTTTAAAATGTTCAAGTGCCAAACCCTGATATTTTCTTATAAAAAACATTTTAGAATAATTACAGAAGCTTGTATCACTTGACACTACATACTGCAATTAACTGGAAATCAGAAATACATAGCAAAGGGGGGTTGGGGTGTGAGACTCTCCCCCCAATACTTTTTTCAGCTGGGACATTTTTGCCCAGATTGGAGTCTTAGATATCAAGATGCTCTTGGTAGGAATTATGTACTTTCTTTCCAAGACTAGATTTGATACATTGACTAATGTCACGCACACAGCATGGCCAATTTGGAGTATGGTGTGTGTTAATTAAATAAGAATTGCATTAGTCCCCACAAAGTAGATCTTCTGTTTTTCAGGCCTTTTTTTGTAAAATTGCATGCGGGCGGGCCTTTATTTTATTTTTTATTTTTGGTAATTATTTCTTTGCCAATAAAAGTTTGTGTTCTTGGTTTATTTTACACTCTAGGCCTCATAATCTACAGAATAACATGGGTGGTGGTGTATTTCGTCCCTTGAATGCAAGAAGGCTTTGCCGTGCTAAAGCATTGCAAAGCTTTGTTGTGTTCAAGGGACAAATGTATCAATTTTATTAACTTGGGTCAAATATTCGACACAAACCATTTAATTTTTATTTTTTTAAGTTTCCTTTGCTTATAAAACGAGAGCAGCAGCAGCCTAAATGGCCAAGTGGGAGGACCTGAGAAACAGATTTTTAACTCTTTTAGGCCTTATGACTACTACTTGTTTAGTTTATTTATCCACAAATAGATATATACCGGTATATAATAATTATTCACAAGAAGTCTTCAATTTTTTAAATTATAATCCCAACTAACTGATATACCAACTACATCATCAAGGCATGCCTTCAATGAAGGCATGCCTTGATGATGAAGCTGGAATATTCTATCAGACAAGACTTAGGCCATCACAGTTGGGACAAAACAGATTTACACCTCCCACCCACAATCAATCATCTTTTCGATGCCTCTGCTCCCAAATGTTGCAAAATGAACAAAGGATGCAAAATTATATCACAAATTCAATAGCTCGGTTTCAAACCCATGCCAAGAGAATTTCCTCACTAAGTGTCTTGCAAAACCCTAGTGAACCACGTATACCACTTTGCTTAGTAGGGTCTGCTGGAACTGAGTTGTGTACTGGTTCAATATAGTTTTACTTGGAGGTTGGTGTCGAAGAAACTCTCTCAGCAGAGGTTTCAATCCCAGCCATGGCAACTATTTTAAAAATATTTTATAAACATGTGTTTAGCACTCTCTAATAAAGAGTAACATAAGAATTTCATGAACAAAATAAAGCACTAAATCAGAAAAAAGTATGCATGCAATTCAAAATAAATAATAAATCTTAGCATTTAAAATAACAATGCAACAATAATTGACCATTCTAGTGCTGGGGTCTATTCTGTTGGCATTTTTCCTTTAGCTGACATTACACACATTTTACTATTGTGCGATATATACTTAAAAAAAAAACTCTCTTGAAGTATATGTAATTAACAAAGCTATTCCATACATACACAGAATGACACGCACTTGTGAATGGGTTAATCGAAATGGCACGAGTGCCAGCATGGAAGGATAGAACGAGAGGCCGCAGTCCTCAAGTTTTATCCTTCAGTGATAGCACAAGTGCTATATCAATTAACTCATTCATACACGCATGTTGTTCTGTGTTTATTACATGCCTTAACGTCTATAAAAATAATTATTAGAAGGACACTCAGCAATTCATTTGAAAATTACATGTATCAACAAAAAAGAATACATTTTATCGCCAACCAAATTTGCAAGGGGAACCTGTTACTATTTCGTCCCTTGAGTTCTGATGTGTTCTATGTGCCTAATGGCAAATAGGACACATTGGTACTCAGGGGACGTTTTCTAGCTATCGCTGGCGACTCAAATTGTAATTGCGGTGCACGATTTGTAGAATATTTCAGTGAAATTTTGCTTCAATATAAAAATAGTCCAAAGACGATTTCCATTCCGCACAGTGTGCAGAACAGATTTTCATTTTCCATGTGGTTTAGTGTTGCTGTAGATGGGGATTTCAAAGAACAGGCATGTAATAAATCAGTATCTAGTTAAATCTTCATGTAAAATGATAAAAGACAATTGCAGATGATACCTGGCAAAATGTTTTTTTGTTTGGTCATTTTTCACAGCAACAGAACATGTGCCACAACATGCAGTCTCTCTAAACTCTAAAGTGACATTTCAAGTACCCAAGCCTGTACATTTGAGGCAAATGATGGCTTGGGTCGCGTAAAGGTTATCTAAAATGAAAAACATGCGAACGAAAAATGGGTCGCGCCAAATTATCACCGGATCCCGAGAAATCTAAATTTTATAGTAAATTTCCTTTCTTATTATACCTACCACAATTGTTTACTACAGGCTTGCACTACAGTGGAAGTCCCTAACTCGGATAAAATACTCTCTATTTTTGTCTTTCCCAAGCAAGTTGGGAAAGAAAAGTGGTGCAAAAGCACCAATAAAAATAAGCCAAAACTGGGTCGAGTGCAACCGGCGCAGACCCAGTACGGGACGCTCTCTCCCAAGTACAACTCCACGACTTCCGTTGCCAGTGCGCATATACCGTCTCTAAAGACTCATTCTTTTTGAATCCGTAAACGTTAAGAGTTATGTGATCAGCGGGGAGGAAAGATTCTTTACCCCTAAAGAAGACGGGAGGGCCTCCATGTAAACAATTGTGGTAGGTATAATAAGAAAGGAAATTTACTATAAAATTTAGATTTCTTATCAACCTACTCACAATTGTTTACTACAGGCTGAATAGACAAAAGGCTGGAGGGAATCGCATAACCAACCCCCACATAACCCTAGTGCACTGGAACCGTGAAGTAGATGGAAGAGGTCCCGAGGCTTATCAACCATAATGTCTCAATCATTGGTAAAGGACAATGAAAAGAGACATATGAGCCTGTGTGACACACAGACAGAAAAAGGGCAGTAACAGCACAAGGCTGAAACTGACCTTCAAGAAGCCTAATGGCTATGGCAGACAACAGCCTGAGCAGAAGGAAGAGGACCCAGGGCAAAAAGGTCCTCCGACTGCTCCTGCAACTGGCGTAAATAAAAGGTGGAGAAAGTAGAAGCATTTCTCCAGTAGGCTGCCTGCATAGCATCCGACAACTTGACAGAGTTAGAATAAGCCCAAGAGGTAGACAGTGCCCGCACCTCGTGGGCAGAAATACGATTGGTAATACAATCGCCAGCTGCTAAACGACCATAAGCCGTACGAATAGCAAGACAAATCCATCGAGAAATGGATTGAGGAGAGATCTTCTGTCGACCCGAAATGAGAGACAGAAAAAAACGTTTTCTGCCTTTCCGTATGAAGCGTGTCCGATCAAGATAAATGCGAATAGCACGGACCGGACAGAGCAAAGGGCGAGTACCCTCAACAGAGGGAAGAGCCCTGATACAGATAGGAGGAGGAGTAGTATCTGGTAACTGATTCTTAGCCAAAAAAGAGCAATCAGTGGTAAAAGTAACACTGTTGGGAGAGCTCCTAAAAAAGGCCGGGTCAACCGAGAGGGCGTGAAGCTCACTAACCCGTCTGGCTGAAGCAAATGCCATCAGAAAAGCCGTCTTATATGTGAGAAAATGCATATCCACCTGGGATAAAGGTTCGAACGGCGCCCCCCCCCCCCCCCCCCCCCCCCCCAAGCAAAGCAGCACCCACGAAAGATTCCATCGTGGAGTAAGCTGCAAAGTCCGAGGCCTTTTCAAAGAAAAGTGCCGAACAAGCTTGGAGAGGTAAGGATTAGTGCCGATACGACGCTTCCCTACATAAGAAAAAGTCTCTGAAAGCATAGACCTGTAACCCTTGATGGTAACAGGTTGGAGACCCCGAGAATCAAACAGATATACCAGAAACTCCGCAATCTGTGAAATCGAAGGATTGGCATAATCAACAGAGTGATCAGCACACCATCGACAGAAGACCTTCCATTTAGCTGCATAAGCTAAACCAGTGGAGTGCCTCCTTGAAGAAGAAATGCACTCCACTGCTCGTCTCGAAAAACCTCTACGGAGGAGACAGGACCTGACAAAAGATATGCGTGAAGGCACAATGAAGTTGGGTCGACGTGAAACCTCCTCGGGCGACCTTGACAAAGAAGGTCGCGACGTAGCGGGAGACGTGCCGGAACCGCCGCCATCAGCGAGCGGAGCTGATTGATCCACACCCGCTGAGGCGACAGGGGAGCGATCAGAATGATTCGACAACTGCAGGTTCGAATTTTGGCGAGAACCTGAGGAAGAATCGGAACTGGCGGGAAGGCGTAGCCGACTAGACCGTTCCAATCGAGTGACAGAGCGTCCACGGCAAAAGCCAGAGGATCTGGACACGGGGACACGAAAGTGTCCACCTGATGGTTCCAACGAGTCGCAAAGAGGTCGATGTGGGGACGTCCCCAGAGATCGCAAAGCGACTGGAACACTGCCCTGTGAAGCATCCACTCGGTGGAAATAACCCTGCCCTGTCGGGGCAGGGAGTCGGCTAGGACGTTCAGACGACCGGGAATGTGACGAACAACCACTCCGGCGTGAACATCCTGAGCGAGCAGTAAAAGATCCCGAGCTAACTCGTACATCGGAAGCGAGTGCGTGCCGCCCTGGTTCCGAATGTAAGCAACCACTGTCGAATTGTCAGATAGTAGAAGGACCTGGCGATTCGACAGGTGAGGGATCCACTGCCTGAAACTGAGAAGAAGAGCAAGAAGCTCCTTCTGGTTGATGTGTAGAGCTGCTTGATCCTGGTCCCACATCCCGTGTAGGGAAAGACCGAGAGGATCCAACGACGCACCCAATCCGAGATCGCTGGCATCTGCCGTCAGAACGCGATCGGACGTGGGTAAGTCCAGCGGAACACCCTGCGTAATCCACTGAACATCTGTCCAGGGAAGAAGGTGAGGATACAGAGAGTCCGGAAACGGAAGCACCTGATCCAGAGGATCTACATTCGGTCTCCAATGACTGAGCAGAAAGTGTTGGAGAGATCTGACACGCAGCCGACCTAAAGGAATGAGATCCGTCACCGACCCGCAGAGACCGATCAGCCGGAGAAAACTCCGAGCGGTCGCGGACCTGGACTGGGACAGAGTCAGAGCAACAGCTGGGAGAATCACAGCCTTGGCCTGGGAAACAGCCACCAAATTGAATTTGGTTTGGAAAGACATCCCCAGATGACAAAACGACTGAGAAGGGACTAGGTCCGACTTCTCCTCGTTGACTCTGAATCCTAGCGACGTGAGCAAGCTCAACAGAGTGGCGACATCCGATTCCAGTAAGGCAGCATTGGAATGCTTCTGGAGGATATCGTCCAGATATGCCGAAGTAGTCACCCGGGACTGTGTGCGATGGAACGCTATCACATGCGACATCAGTCTGGTGAACGCCCAAGGAGCCAGGTTGAGGCCGAAAGGCATGGCCTTGAACTGGTAAACTCGCCCCAGAAAAGCGAACCTGAGATACTTCCGTGACGCCCGATGCATCGGAACGTGGAAGTAAGCGTCTCGCAGGTCGATGCTGGCTGCGAAATCTCCCTGGTGAATTGATTGGCGGACCGACCTGAAAGTCTCCATGCTGAACTTGGGAGCAATGATAGACTGGTTCAGGATACTCAGATCGATAACCGGTCGGAGTCGGCCGTCCTTCTTCGGCACCAAGAACAGGCGGGAATAAAAACCCACTGACTGAACGTTCTTGACGACCTCGATCGCCCCCTTTGCCAAGAGATTGGCAATCTCCGTGGACAAAAGTTCCCGACGTAAAACGTCTGAAGGAACTGTGGTTGGAAGAGGCACCCTTGACAGAGTGGGGTGCCGTCGGAAGGATATGTGCAGCCCGGACCGAACAACATCTAACACCCATGGATCGGATGTGATGGTGGTCCAATGGTCTGCGAACTCTGCTATCCTTCCTCCAACCTGGGACGAGTCGAGGTGAGGACCTTCATTTCGAGCCCCGACGAGGCCCGCGAGAGGAGAAACCACCTCCTCTGCCAAATGAAGAATCCTGAGACTTCCCTCGATTCTGCCGACCCCTACCTTTACCCCGTGACTAAGAAGTAGAGGTGGCGGCAGAAGGACCAGCTTTTTGCTTCACAGAGGAAGCAGAAGGATACTTGTTAGGCTTGGAACGGCCCTTGCCTCCCCGAGAAGGTTGATCAAGCTGACGAAACAGCAGCTGATCTTTGGAATGACGTAGGACGTCATCCCGGACCGTCGACACGGAACCATGGAAAAGTTGCGGACCTGCCAAAGAAGCAGATCGAAGAGTAGCACGCTGCTCCTCGGGAAGGGATCGTCCTGTGTCCAGCACAGCGTCCCTTCGAACTAATTCCAAATTAGCCGTGTTACAGGCATGCGTGTGAGTAAGGTGCATAAGCGCCTTGGACAGCACACGCAAAGGAGCCTGTACCTCGTCAAACTTATCTGGAGGCAGATAAGCAGCCAAAGCTGAGACGACATGATCTGAGAGAGAAAGCATGCCAAGCATCTCTCTAGATAAGCCCAACGTGGACTCCAGAGTCGTCATTGGAATGACAGCAGACTTGGGCTTGGAAAGCCCGAGGGAAGTGGAGTCCTGATCCAGAACCGTCAAAGTCTGGCAGACTGACGGATTGGCGGAATCGTAGGAACGATAACGCACAGGAGGCAAAAAGGTGTCAACCCTGGTGAAGAACGAAGTCTTCAAAGCCTTGGAATTCAGCTTGGCATCCAATGCTGAAAAAGCTTCAACCACCTGTACCGACTGGCACGGTCGAAGGCGTCCAGAGGCAGGTTGCTCCAAAGGCTGTTGGCGCGCGACCGATGATCGCGGCCAGGCTGACACTGTCGGCTGGTTAGCAGGTTTGAGCTCAGGCAGAAACCCAAACACAAAGTCAAGAGCCGCCCCCAAGTCCGAAGACTGCTGGCCCTCGACCTCAAGCATGTCGGACTCCTCCCCAGAGTCGGAAGACACATAGCCCATCGTGGGCAAACCAGCCGACGCCTCCCATGGTGTCGGGACACCAGAGGAATCGGAAACCGGCCTGTTTCCAATCCCGGGAGGCGGCGCCATAGGAGGCGCCTGGAAACCACCCATAGCCTCGCTGGAAGCAACAGGAAGGCTCTTAGAAAGAACCTGAGTGAGTAAGGAGAGGGCCTCCCTAAGCTCACTGCCTGAACCGACCGGTTCGACAGGGGAGCGAACCGGCAAAGTGGCTTCACCTCTGACCCTCTTAACCAGCGAAGGGTCACGATCCTCCAAAACACCCGACGCGGGACGACGGGCAGCAGCCGAAACATCTGAAGGCAGACGTGTATAGGGGTACGACGCACCCCGAGGATCAATATTGCGAGAACTCATGAGAGTCACCGCGGACCTCTGCGGGGCAGAAGGTCCAGGCTGCACAAAAGGCGTTGGTCCCCCAAAACTGGTCGTATGACCAGAGTGAGTAGACGGAAACGCCACGGAAGCCATAGTGTTTCCACTACGAACATCCGAATCCAAAGACACAACTGTGGTACTCGACGGCGAAGAGACCACAGCGATGGGCTCGGCCGGCAGCCCCTTCCGACTTCGCCGAGTTGAAGTCAGGGAAGGCTGGGGCCGATATCCCACGTCTACAGTATCAGACAGTCCTGCAGTCCCCTGCAGTGAAAAGCCGAGGCCGGCTGAAACAGACAACGAAGCAGACGGACCAGCAGCAGTAGTAGATACGTCGAGAGTCGTTGAGGCTGGTGAAAAAGAGGAGAGAGCACACCGACTCGGCTCCGAAGGAGGAGTCACAACCCTAGTGACAGCCTCAGATGTCGACTGGAGGGGGACCGTAGTCCCGGAACCAGGCATCTCTACACCAGAACACTCAACGGCTCCCGCAGTATCCACCACAGGAAAAGACTGCACATCCCCCACGGAGGAGGAATAACTCTCACCAGACAAAGTCGGCTCGGGAGGCCCCGAACGACCACGTTCTCCTTTCCCGCGGGAGCGGGAGGCACGGCCACGAGAACGAACGACACGATTTACTGACGCCCAGAAGGTGGAAGACCATGTTCCACAGACACCACACGGCCGCTCGGCCGAACACCCATTACAGGAGGAACACGACGAATGTACATCGTCCACATGCTTAGGCAGCAGACACTGCCCACAAGGAATTGTCCTAGGCATGAAAGAGGTGAGAGGAGCTGAGAAGGTGAGATCAGAAAACAGAACACCCCCAAAGAGAGAAAGGTGACAGAAACAAAGACCCCAGACGGTCGACCGGGAACCACCCAACAGGAAGACAACTCTCAACAGAAAGAAGAAACACTGTAGGAGTGGTACCCCGCTGACACCTAACTCTAACACAATTAGAAAAATTTGCAAAAAAAGCATGAACAATAATTGTGAAAATCTAAGTCCGAACCGCGTGGCCCGCGAAAATCGCGCGCGACCCGAGAGAGAGCAAATAAATATACATTATGGACATATAATAGAAAAAAGAGAATATAAAACACTGTTCCTGAGAATACAAAGGATACACTGTGGTATAATGAATCAGGAATCATCAAACATCGAGCTGGTGGAACACTGATAAGCGTGCAAAAACATCTCGACACGAAGCGGATTTTAAAAAGAATGAGTCTTTAGAGACGGTATATGCGCACTGGCAACGGAAGTCGTGGAGTTGTACTTGGGAGAGAGCGTCCCGTACTGGGTCTGCGCCGGTTGCACTCGACCCAGTTTTGGCTTATTTTTATTGGTGCTTTTGCACCACTTTTCTTTCCCAACTTGCTTGGGAAAGACAAAAATAGAGAGTATTTTATCCGAGTTAGGGACTTCCACTGTAGTGCAAGCCTGTAGTAAACAATTGTGAGTAGGTTGATAAGAAATCATTGCCAGGTTGAATGATCCTGTACGAATGAATGGTGTAATGATGTTGAGCATCAACCAATCATCAGTTGCACGGGTGTTTGCATCTGCCTGAAATATAGCTGCTCGGTTGGCCAATTACTGGCCAACAGAGCAGCTATACTTCAGGCAGATGCAAACACCTATGCTGATGATTGGTTGATGCTCAACATCATTTTAAACTGTTGATCATCTTAAGATGTAGCATAGGTACAAAATCAGGAAATGGCAATAATTCATGTCTCTGCCACAAATATGATAAATTTAAAGTAATTTGTATATTTTTTATACTTACCAATGGCCCAAACTTAGCTGGTGCAAACTCAATAATATCAAGGGCTAAACACAAATTTTGAACCCCCCCCCCCCTCCCCAATCATCAAAATTTGCATACAAAACCAAAATTTTAAAGTCCTATCTGGCCCTCGATACTTTTAGTACTGCTCAAGCGCAGTACCCAGGAAGAGACCGGATTTGACACCAAGCATCATTCTTCCTAGTTGTTCCTACTAATGTTATAACTCAGCGGGGAGGTATGAGTGCCCACTCATGGGAGGGCTATCTCCGTCTGGGTCATTGGTAAGCATAAAAAATATACGAATTACTTTAAATTTATCATATTTTCATACTAGAACCAATGGCCCAGACTTAGCTGAATAGAAAAAAGTTTGAACTCGAAGGAATAGAAGACTAAATTTCAGCTCTTTAGCCTGCAGTAGGACTCCCAAGGTGAATAGGAGATTAAAATTTGAGGAATTACATATATCCCTCTCTGTACAACACTAAAGAAGAATATACCACCGAAATAAGGAGCAATATCCAAGTGATTCCTTATTACTCAGCATAAATGATTATGTTATTTGGGTGTAACGAGCCCCCAATTTTAAGACTAGTCTGGAATAAGACGTCTAAAATTAGGAAAAGCGTGTCTGAGAGTTGGGGACTAATGCCCACAGACACACGCTGTATACAATACAACAAGCTGTACATAAAATCAGTATTATCTATAGACAATAACAGCTTCACCCATAGTTACACACTCACTACAAGGCCATGCGAGGTAAAGAGAAATCACCCCTCCCCCCTCTTTTTTGAAGGAATTAACATTCAGAAAAGAAACCTAATAGAGGAATATCCTCTGAGCAATAAAAGGCGAACTGAAGTATATATAGTCGCCTAAAAGGCACCCGGTTACGAAAATCGAATGCTTCTAAAATGTATCCGCATCCAGAATATGGAGATAGGTCGAGAACTGGTGATATTAATAGGTACAACCTTAAACTTGTCCAATCGAATCCCAATGGAATGTTATCTGAGAGAACTTTTTCACTTCTGAGCCAACCAACAGGCGACCACGTTCTGGTGTACAAGTAAATCCCAATAATAAACTTCCAAACTGTAACCATTCAATCTACGAGAATGAGAGAGAAGGATTCCCCTTTGTGTACTGCTTCTGGTTGAGGACTGGATTCAGAACCTGGAATGGGATATGAATAAAAACCTGTCAAGGGCCATCCCCAAATAAATCATTGTTCACCAGGTCTGTTAAAATCAATGACTTTTCGGAGAATGAAGATACAACTCTGAATAATGAAGACAAAGATAGAGAATGTATTCATAGGCGGCCTGTAGGAATATCCATTACTGATCCAACTAGCCCAAAATTCTCATAAGCTCTTATACTGACACTGAGAAAGAATTTAAGAGAATCTATTCAAGAAATACATCTGCCTAATGAATAAGACATATTAAGCATGCAACCAACAGAATCTTGCATTACCCTTGCCTGACTACAGGCTGTATCATCGGCGTAATCGAGCGATAAAAGATATAACCAGGAAACTGAAAGAATAAAACAACATTAATGTGATTTATAAGATGAGGAATAGATCCATACGTCGTAACAAAAGTAGACAACTCTGAACTAAACTTTTCAGAGTGGACTAATTGCTATATCTGGAGAATGTCGCCCAGATAAACCAACATGCCTGCCACACAGGTACCCGAAGGCTAGCAATATCAACTGAATGTATTCATGAAAGAATTTGGAATCCAAAAACAGTTACTGTTCAGGAATGATATGCTCCACGTATACAAACTATGAACGAACAACTGCAGGAAGCAAACCAACTAAAGAGTGAATGCACCCCTGAAGTTGCCGTTAGACCACAACCCACCCGCCAATTGAAGAGCAATGAAAGACTTGCATATAACTGAATGCATATGAGGCTTATGGGAAGAGAACTACGTCCTGCCCTGTAATCGCCTCTTAACATATTGGCAGGGGGGGGGGGGGGGGGGGGGGACGTAAAATCAATATCGAACCCCATCCCCCCCCTCCCCACCCACATTACTTGAATCGCTAGATAAGTATGGCCGGTTCAGTAATACTAAAGCTTGGAACTGTGAAAAATTCCTTTAGGAAACCTCACGCTACAATCCCGAAGCTATGCTGCTGATGCTATTCTTAATAAAAGAGTAATAACGGCAAATAGAAGCTTATCATAACAAAATAACTAGTCAAAAACCAAGCATGACTAGTTGTTTGACCCAGCACGACTTGTAACGCTCTAGTGTTAGTCATCCAGAATAGTATAAAGCCATAGGGCTCCATCACGTCTGATAAACTGCATAATGCCATGAAAGAACAGGGGGAGGGGTTTTGGGGGGAAATAGTGGAAATATAATCCATGACAATAGAGTGGATATAAAAGGAAGTGGGCGACGAAAAAGTTCCGGCACCCGATCAAAAAAACCTAAATGAACTCCTTGAAGGGTTCATACACCTACGTGAAAGTGAAATTCAAGGAGTTTTCAAGGAGGATTTTGCAAAATTCAAGGAGGGGTCAGGCCATCGCTGTTACAATACATAGAATCAATATGCTTTAAAAGTACGAACTGGTGAGCCAAAAATTGACAAATTTGAAAAGAAATCTATTTTTCATTCTTACCTCTATTTACATCATTCTTCCAACTGTTTATGCAGGTCAAATATCCAAAATATCTATACAAGTCATATTTACACATTCAAGTTCAACATGGAAAAAGTGTTTTTGAGATATGCATGTTAATTAGTTATTCTTCATTTCATTCAGTTTCTCCTCTAGTTTCTAAGAAGTCTGCTTCAGGAATTCTTGTTTTACCTTTGATGTTTTTCTAAAACTGTTTGATTTCACAATGAATTCAAGTTTCATTTTTTTTTTTTTCAGCTTGTTCAGCATACCTGTCAGCTGCTGATTTTATCAAACTATCTATGTCTAATTCCAGTCTCCTTTTCTTTTTCTTAATTTCATCTATTTCATCAATCAAACCTTTTCTCTTCAAAGATGTAGCATCATTTGTTTTCTTTTTCTTTCATCATCAAGAAAATTATGATACCGAAGCCTCACCCCTGCTGCAGATAGCAAAATCTTTTTGGTGATAATAACATTGTCAATACCACCAACGCTATTCAAGTGATCCTTTATAACTCTTTGAGCAACCAGTGACCCCTTCTTCAAATTTTCAACTTCTAATTGCCAATTTATTGAAAAAACCCTTTCTACGTTGGCTTGCTCATGAGACAATACTAACAGTCTCGGTATCACACTCCACAAATTTGCATATTTTGATTCCTTGGCTAGATGAAAATACAGTAATTCATCACTTCTATCCTTTTCACAATCAAAGTTTTTAAATTGTTCATCTAGCAAACTCTGATCAAGAAAATCAGAGAATTGTCTAAGTATATCATCACAATCAGAGGTCGAGGTAATACAGCAGCCACACAGCTGATCTAAAATTTTCTTCATGCAAGAAATGCATTTGTCCTTTTCGAAAAAGTTACAAGAGTTTAAACAAATCAAATTCTGCACAAACAAATATTCGATAGGAGATTTTTCCAAAATTTTTGTGACACTTTTGGTGAGAAAATTCCTGCAATCCATCCTGAACTCCATCACCTGCTTGTCACTGATCTGCTGATTTTTTTTAAGTTCTGCCAACATCTTCTCTGTGCAATACCCAATATCAATTTTTGAATAATCTTTAAGATTTGATTTATCCGAGATGTCAATGTTTATTATCTTCTTCACTGACCTTGCATCTCTGGTAATGTCATGCTTAATAAATCTTGATAGCAAATCCCTTAATAATTTTTCAAGATCGTCACACAAGAAGGGGACCATTGGTGCCTCACTCTGATATCTGGTAAGAAAAGGAGTTACTTGCTTAGCAACAGATTCATAAAAATGGACTTTCTCCAGAAATAAATGGTCACCAACTGCACTTTTAACTACATCAAATGACTTTGTCTTGGGATCAGGAAGCTTTTCAGTTTTAATGGCTGTCACAAAAAGTTTAATACAAGGCCAAATCTTTATTGCTCGTTCTATGACTGGCAAGTTCTCCATTCAACAGTGACTACTGGTGACAGTTTGGAAATCTTCACGCCAAGCAGGAGTGTTTTTGAATAGGTAGTACAAACTTGACAAGATGTTATCAATGCTCCAACCTGAAGCTGAGGCTCCATTCGAAAATGCACAGTGAGTCCAAATATGGACCTAGAGACATGGCTTGAACAAACTTGAATCTCCCCCCCCCCCCCCCCCCCCCCCCCCCAAGGATGCTGCATACCAAATATCAAAACATTCCGACTGCTGGATCTGAAGAAGATTTTAAAGAAAATTCCTCATTTTGAACTAAGTTATATTTCGGGCTACCACAGTGAGCCCAAATATGAACCCAGGGACTTGGTTTGAACAAACTTAAATTTCACCCCCCTAAGCATGGTGCATACCCAATATCAAAAGATTCTGCCTGCTGGATCTGGAGTAGAAGATTTTCAAAGAAATTTGCCAGAAATGCACTAAGTTCGAATTCGGGCTTCTATAGTGAACCCAAATATGGATCCAGGGGGGCCGATTTGAACAAACCTGAATCAGATTCACCCCACAATGTTGTATACCAAATATCAAAAGATTCTGCCTGCTGGATCTGGAGAAGAAGATTTTTTAAGAAATTTGCCTGAAATGCACTAAGTTCGAATTCGAGCTTCTATAGTGAGCCCAAATATGAATCTAGGGAACCGATCTGAACAAACTTGAATCAGATCCACCCCACAATGTTGCATACCAAATATCAAAAGATTCTGCCTGCTGGATCTGGAGAAGAAGATTTTTTAACAAATTTGCCTGAAATGCACTAAGTTCGAAATCGGGCTCCTATACTGAGCCCAAATATGAACCCAGGGGACCGATTTGAACAAACTTGAATCAGATCCACCCTACAATGTTGCATACCAAATATCAAAAGATTCTGCCTGCTGGATCTGGAGAAGAAGATTTTTTAATCTTTTTCCAATTGCCTACAGTGTTAAAAAGTGCTGACTCAGCACTTTTTCAAAGTCCTGAAAAAAGTACCTTGTGATCAAACCGATAGGTTTTTTTTTAACCATTCTATTCTACTGGATAAAAGTAAGCTTTATACAAAATAAGAATTCTCTGTGCCATGTAGTTTTGGAGATATGGCAGTTTTAAGGTTTTTCCTATTTTTAGCTCCCGAGGTTCCCACAGGGCAATGATAAAAAAAATTTTTTGCATCAATCAACTACTTATGACCCATTATCATCTCATATCAAATTTGGTTCAAATCGACCTCGTGGTTCTGAAAATAAATATTTTAGGCATGGCCAAAATTTTTGCCCCTCCCATAACGAAGGCAAATAATGCCCGACAAACTTCTCTTGAACAAACTTGATTCTAAACCTCAAAAGAACTCTGTATACCACATATCAAGTCTCTGCTACTGGTGGTTCATTAGAAGAAGATTTTCAAAAAATTTGGTCATTTTTTCCCCACCCCTCAGCTCAATATGAGCCAAAACCTAATTTGCATAAAAATCAAAATGCCCCTATATAACCACTACTTACATGAAATTTAATTAAAATGTGGCCAGTGGTTTAGGAGAAAGGTGCTCAAACACCACCTTCACGCAGGACGACGGACGACAGACGACGGACGGATGGACGAAGAGTGATAATAAAAGCTCACCCTGACTTTCAGTCAGGAAAAAGGCCGCTCTTGATACTAATAAGGCATCAACAAAAGGACTAAAAGTCTCAAATACCTAAGAATACAACATCGAGAAGGAATCAATGTACTCTTTCCTTCTAACATCCCCAAGCTAAGGAAAAAAGGCCCGCTCTTTTCTAAAGGCCCTAATTATAAAGAGACAGTAGTCTCAGCTTAGCTAACGCAGCTCAGAAGTCTTTATCTCTGTAAAGACAGATATCTGTGTCACCTGCGGCCTTGGAAAGCTCATTAAATGGAGACTTACGATGTTAGACGCAATGTATAGGAAAAGACCACTCTAAATTACATAAAGATACTATGACGTTAGCCGCTAATGTTATAGAAACAGACCACTCTTAATTCACATAAGGCAACAACCATAAAACTAAATGCCTGTGACGCCTAGGAATACAACACCGAGAAGGAAAGAATGTAATCTTTCCTTCTAACGGCCTTATTCCCAAAAGATAGCAGTCTCAAAAGTCTTATCCGGGAAGACAGATATCTGTGTGTTACCCTGCGACCTCGGACAGCTCACTAAATGGAGATTTACAACATTAGCCGCTAATGTATAAGAAAAGACTGCTCTAAAATTACATAAGGCTACTATGGCATCAACAACAGAACTAAATGCCTCTGATGCCTAGGAATACAACTCGGAAAAGGAAAAAACATACTTTTTGCTTCTAATGGCCCTATTCCAAACAGCTGACTCAGCCTAACTACGAGCTAGCGATCTTCTATTCGTGAAGAATAGACCATTTGCCTTTCTTATACTATTGCTAGGGCAAGGGTGGCGTCGTTGAGAAGGATGACCCAGGAAGGAAAGGACCTCATTTTTCCTTTGCCCGGTACCCCAAGCTGTTTTTTGCCTAGCAAACACAGACTTTTGTTCAGATGGAACAAGATCAGGAAGAACTGATGAATAAAATTCATAGTCTTAATGTGCTGTTCCATGTGCTGAGGGATGGAGAATCGTCCTCCATAGCCCTCTCACCATCTGAAAAACATAGTCAACACCATCCGAATAAACAGATGCCTGGACCAACCCAGCACCATCCGACAGCTCACTACCGGAGACTGTTGATGGCTGAACCTGTGACTACTGGGATGCTGCAATAAGCTGCGCAATCTGTGACAGCAGGTTATCCACTTCTTCACCATATGCTGCTCACGAGACGGAGATCTGACCCCCCGATCTTTCGACACATGTCCTGTATGTATATGCCTCGAACCACTAGATGCAGGTTAATCCGACTTCGGTGGTGAAGACTGGGAACACCTCCGTGGAACAGCTTGAACATGCAAAGTCGGACAGCTAGTCTGCAGTCTAACGTGCTTCGTCGATGAAGCAGAGGAAGAAGCCATAGCTGCAACCGGCCCCGGCTGCAGTGTGGAAGGAGCATCCCGGACCGCAAGCTTGAAACAGATGCTCCAACTCACTAAAGTTTCTTGAAGCGGAAACAGTCGACCCCCCCCCCCCCCAACTGCTGACAGAACGGAGAGGGTTCTCCAATTCACAATCTGACTCCAGATCTTGCCGAGCATTCCGATTAGAAACTTGCAGGCTTCTAACCTTAGCTTGCTTTTCCATGGAAGAAGAGGAAGTCGTAACAGAAGCCAACCACAGCTTAAGTGTGGAAGAAGCATCCCGAATCGCAAGCGAGGACGGGGGCTCCAACTCAATGAAGTTTCTCACGGCGGAAACAGTTGATCCCGAGTGCTGACGAATGCTTTCCAACTCGCGATCAGACCCCAGATCTCGCCGTGTTTCCCATTGAGAAACCTGTGGGCTAATCCCCTTTTGAGTGCTCTTCCATGTAAGAAGAGGAAGCCATAAGCGTAGCCGACCCCGGCTGCAGTGTGGAAGTAGCATCCTGAACCGCAAGTGAGGACGGGTGCTCCGACCCATTGAAGTTTCATGCAACGGAAACAGTCGACCCAGACTGCTGATGGAGCAGAGAGGGTTCTCCAACTTGCAATCTGACCCAAGATTTCGCTGAGTGTCCCGTAGAGAAACTTTCAGGCTTCTTCTCCTTTTGCCATCATCGCTGGGTGAGCTTTTGTTTTTGAGGTGCTCACTCTACCCACGTCTACACTTCTCGACTGCAACAGACCTACCCGCCGTCCCTGCTCCCATAATAGGGAAGCCGCTTCACCGGTTGAGATAGCTGTATGCAGATGATTAAGAGAACTAACTGGAGCTATCAATCCCCTGCTAATAATTATGAGCACCTTGGCAGCTAGCTCTGTTTACTCATCAGAGCGGGGCTCATCAGCGTGCAATGACGGCAGCACAAAATGGACAGGTGTCAAAGTACCATCACCATGTTCTTGTTCCTCTGAAAAAAGATATTGAAAGACTAGTATTACCACCCACCACACAGGTCGACACCCATTTCCAATGTTCACATCCCTTAGTACAAGTATTGAAGGAGTGCAGCAACTAGAGGCAGACAAATAGCATGTAAATCCGAGACAGACTTCCTGGACTTACACTAGGTCAAATTATTATAATAGATACAATAATAATGAAAACCAAAATCATAAGTCTGCTGCACACCCAAATAATATTACAGAATAAACATCGCAAGGATACATAACATAGACAATCACAAAAATTTCCGAAAATTTTTTCCAAGTATCCCAAGGGAACCTCATGAGCCCAAGAGCATCCCAATAGAGCCTAAATGTGGACAAGCACTACATAATTAAAGCTAAACTACTGGCATAAGATATAATATGTATCCCTGTAGAAAAAGCAATAACTGTTTTTAACTAAACACTGAATTAACACGTATCCAAAACGTTATTGAATAGACAATGTCAAGAGGAAAAACTGGAAACCAACAAACAACAGGCACAACAGAGGCCCAAAGTCAGTAACCGATCAACAACCACCCGATGCAAAGCTAGATCTTCATAGTAAACACAGAGGATAAAAGGAATACCCATTCAGTAAAACAAGTTAAACTCCCAAGAATTTTAATGAAAGTGTCAATGACACTGTAGCTCAACTTGTTTAAGACATGTAGATGTATAGTATATGACACAGCAATGACAAACATCTAGGTAATGACCTGATAACAAAGGTACATGTAAAGTATTGTAATGGTCTGTACATAAATGCTGACCGTAGCCTGTAACAAATATATAGGTAAAGTATTGTGAAGGTGGGGTGACAGTTAGATGCTAAACCAGAAAAGAAATCTTTGAGTCCCAGAGTGGGTCTGAATGAACCCCAAAATATAGCATAGTGATAACAAAGGCACCCAAAAACACTTGTTCCTGTCACAAGGTGATAACAAAGGTACCCCAAGAATTTTTGTGAAGATCGGTTCATAAATACAGACTCTAGTCTGAGCCGTATGGACATGTGCACTTACTGTGTATAAGTAGCACTGAATAAATCAAAGTTCATCTAATTTGCATAATTTCTGCATGAGAAAAAACCCATATTATATGTGATGTATTCCATGTTACTAAACATTCCTACAAAAATTTATTCAATTCAGAACTTTCATACAGAAGTTCTGTACAAAAAACTGATTGCACTAAGTTTGGTACAAAATGGCTGCTGACAGCCATCTTGAATTTAGGACCACACCCAAAAACACTTGATCTCGTCCCATGGTGATAACAAAGGTACCCAAAAAGTTTCGTAAAGATCGGCTCATAAATATGGCCTCTAGCCTGAGCTGTATAGAAGTTATGTACAAACAAGAGGCCCCACGTGGCCTTAATCGCTCACCTGACAAAGTGACTCTAAGAAGTATTTTAGGTTACCTTCACCATGTCATGCCTCATCAACATTAACTGGTTGAGTGATAGATTTTGTTTGAAGTTCAACATTTGTTACCTAAAATTAGTTTTATTTAAAATCATTGGTGTGTGGCCAATCTCCAATGATTTTTAATAAAGCAAATTTATCTCTGACAAACTGGTTTAGCATGAAGCACAAACAAGGAATGTGAAGAGATAGCCTTGGACATCTCTCCCCAACTGTGGATATCTTCCATGTGCTACATGTATATTACAGGGTTCATACACTTCTAAGGGAGAAAAATTCCATAACTTTTCCAAAACTTTTCAAGGACTTTCCACACATTTCCAAGACCACCGGCGAGAAACTTTCCATACCTTTTCCATACGCCAGTGTCCATAAAATTTTGGCTTTTAAAACATCAGACTTGACAACAGAAGATATTATCTTGGATGCGTCACTATTATTATTGCTTGCACATTCAGTTTTTTTCGTTTGAAAGCTCATAAAAGAGTTGACTGTTTTTCTTGGATGTAGTTGCCTCCAAATATCTTTTTTCCGTTCGAATGACTGACAAGTGCAGCTTCTCCCATATTGGCAATGTCAATCGATTTCGCACATGGAATGCATCTGGATTTCAGTTTATTAACATCTTTTTGTATCCAGCCACAAAACTTTGATTCCGATAGCCACTTTTCTCTGAAGCTACAATTGCAAGGCATGTTTTGCGATATATTTACAGATTTGCAAAAATGAGGTCATCCGTCGGTGTTTCTAAAGTGTCTTGATACTTTACATCCGCCGGTGTTTCTAAAATGTCCCGATAAATGCAAATAAAGACCGGCCAAATAGCAGATGTTCGTGAATTCCGACGACGCATGGAGATTTTCATTTTTTTTTTGAAACAATATTCGGATTTTCGAAACAAATGATCGATTCCATAACTTTTCCATACACACCTCTTCTGTGTTCAGTTTTCTCCAAGACTTTTTCCAAACCAGCTCAAAAAAGGTGCCGTTTTCCAGACTTTTCCAGGGTATGGAAATATTTTTTTCTAATTTCCAAAACTTTTCCAGGATTCCAGACCCGCGTGCGAACCCTGATATATTTGCATGCAAGAAAACAAAAATTTTCACAAATTTTCCAAAATATTAGTTTTTTTTTATCATCATTGGAACAAGCTCAAACAGCTTATTCCAATAGGGGTATGGGAAGATCAGGTATATTTTTGAGACAGAAATGTGAATATATAAATAATGGTGTTTTTTTGTGAATGATGCTGGAGAATTTTGCGTAAAGATATGGTAAATGGTTTGTTCTAGATACAGAATGATGCAAAAGTATTTAAATTTGATTAGGCAAGTTGTTCCTAAAATGCATTTAAAAATTGAAGTAACTGTTTTTTTGCTGACGAACTTTTAGATGTGTGTGTCTGTGTTTGTGTGTGTGTGTGTGTGTGTGTGTGTGTGTGTGTGTGTGTGTGTTTGTGTGTGTGTGTGGGGGGGGAGGGGGGGGGGGGGTAAGAGTGTTCTTGCAAACAAAATTCCTGAATAAATGGAAAATTTTATTTTTTGTGTGAAAGACATAGTGCGTGAATGTTGATTGGAACAAGCTTGGAGAGCTCATTTTAATGTGAAGTCATAAAGCTGTGTTTTACGTACGAAATTCTGGAATAACTAAAAAAATTGCTTTTTTGACTCAAAAAGCATGGTGTGCGACCTCTCATTGGAATGAGCTCAAAAAGCTCATTCCAATGGGGTATTTACAAGCGATAAGTACATGTATGTTTAAGAGACAAAAATTAAAATTTGAATAGCGATTTTTGCGAAGAATGCTGACAAGTTTTGGCAGTTATGCTGGTAAAAAGGTAAGATATGCAAAGTGGTTGTTTTTTAGAGGCGACATTTAATTAAGGGGAATTAACCCTTGATTACTGAGGTAACTTCTAAAAGTACTGAAATTTCATGAAGCAATGTGAATAACAGACAACAGTTGCCTAAAAATTTCATGAATAACTAAAATTTTTATTCTTTTGTCTCGAAAACATGGCATATGACCGTTGTTGGAATGAGCTGAATGCGTGTGTTCCAATGAGGGGTCATAAAATTTGAACGGAGATTTGTGTGAATAATGCATTAGTACTGCTAGATTTGGGTAAACGGTTCACCCTGAATACCACCCCTTCTATAGTAGATCTTTTCTGCAAATTTTGTCTAAGATTCTATCAACTTTACAAATAAATACGTTCATGAATCACAATCAGATCCACCCCACAATGTTGCATACCAAATATCAAAAGATTCTGCCTGCTGGATCTGGAGAAGAAGATTTTTTAAGAAATATGCCTGAAATGCACTAAGTTAAAATTTGGGCTCCTATACGGAGCCCAAATATAAACCCAGGGGGCCGATTTGAACAAACTTGAATCAGATCCACCCCACAATGTTGCATACCAAATATCAAAAGATTCTGCCTGCTGGATCTGGAGAAGAAGATTTTTTAATGAATTTGCCCGAAATGCACTAAGTGCGAATTCGGGCTTCTATATTAAGCTCAAATATGAATCCAGGGGGCCGATTTGAACAAACTTGAATCAGATCCACCCCGCAATGTTGCATACCAAATATCAAAAGATTCTGCCTGCTGGATCTGGAGAAGAAGATTTTTGAAGAAATTTGCCCGAAATGCACTAAGTTTGAATTCGAGCTTCTATAGTGAGCCCAAATATGAATCCTGGGGGCCGATTTGAACAAACTTGAATCAGATCTACCCCGCAATGTTGCATACCAAATATCAAAAGATTCTGCCTGCTGGATCTGGAGAAGATGATTTTTTAAGAAATTTGCCTGAAATGCACTAAGTTCGAATTCGAGCTTCTATAGTGAGCCCAAATATGAATCTAGGAAGCCGAATTGAACAAACTTGAATCAGATCCACCCCACAATGTTGCATACCAAATATCAAAAGATTCTGCCTGCTGGATCTGGAGAAGAAGATTTTTTAATAAATTTGCCCGAAATGCACTAAGTCCGAATTCGGGCTTCTATATTAAGCCCAAATATGAATCCAGGGGGCCGATTTGAACAAACTTGAATCAGATCCACCCCGCAATGTTGCATACCAAATATCAAAAGATTCTGCCTCCTGGATCTGGAGAAGAAGATTTTTGAAGAAATTTGTCCGAAATGCACTAAGTTTGAATTCGAGCTTCTATAGTGAGCCCAAATATGAATCCAGGGGGCCGATTTGAACAAACTTGAATCAGATCCACCCCGCAATGTTGCATACCAAATATCAAAAGATTCTGCCTGCTGGATCTGGAGAAGATGATTTTTTAAGAAATTTGCCTGAAATGCACTAAGTTCGAATTCGAGCTTCTATAGTGAGCCCAAATATGAATCTAGGAAGCCGATTTGAACAAACTTGAATCAGATCCACCCCACAATGTTGCATACCAAATATCAAAAGATTCTGCCTGCTGGATCTGGAGAAGAAGATTTTTTAATAAATTTGCTTGAAATGCACTAAGTTCAAATTTGGGCTCCTATACTGAGCCCAAATATAAACCCAGGGGGCCGATTTGAACAAACTTGAATCAGATCCACCCCACAATGTTGCTTACCAAATATGAAAAGATTCTGCCTGCTGGATCTGGAGAAGAAGATTTTTTAAGAAATTTGCATGAAATGCACTAAGTTCAAATTCGAGTTTCTATAGTGAGCCCAAATATGAATCTAGGAAGCCGATTTGAACAAACTTGAATCAGATCCACCCCACAATGTTGCATACCAAATATCAAAAGATTCTGCCTGCTGGATCTGGAGAAGAAGATTTTTTAAGAAATTTGCCTAAATGCACTAAGTTCGAAATCGGGCTCCTATACTGAGCCCAAATATGAACCCAGGGGGCCGATTTGAACAAACTTGAATCAGATCCACCTTACAATGTTGCATACCAAATATCAAAAGATTCTGCCTGCTGGATCTGGAGAAGAAGATTTTTTAAGAAATTTGCCTGAAATGCACTAAGTTCGAATTCGGGCTTCTATAGTAAGCCCAAATATGAATCCAGGGGGCCGATTTGAACAAACTTGAATCAGATCTACCCCGCAACGTTGCATACCAAATATCAAAAGATTCTGCCAGCTGGATCTGGAGAAGAAGATTTTTGAAGAAATTTGCCTGAAATGCACTAAATTCGAATTCGAGCTCCTATAGTGAGCCCAAATATGAATCTAGGGAGCCGATTTGAACAAACTTGAATCAGATCCACCCTACAATGTTGCATACCAAATATCAAAAGATTCTGCCTGCTGGATCTGGAGAAGAAGATTTTCAAAGAAATTTGCCTGAAATGCAGTAAGTTCAAATTTGGGCTCCTATACTGAGCCCAAATATAAACCCAGGGGGCCGATTTGAACAAACTTGAATTAGATCCACCCCACAATGTTGCATACCAAATATCAAAAGATTCTGCCTGCTGGATCTGGAGAAGAAGATTTTTTAAGAAATTTGCCTGAAATGCACTAAGTTCGAAATCGGGCTCCTATACTGAGCCCAAATATGAACCCAGGGGGCCGATTTGAACAACTTGAATTAGATCCACCCTACAATGTTGCATACCAAATATCAAAAATTCTGTCTGCTGGATCTGGAGAAGAAGATTTTTTAATGTTTTTCCCATTGCCTACAGTGTTAAAAAGTGCTGACTCAGCACTTTTTCAAAGTCCCGAAACTGTACCCTATGATAAAACCGATGGCAATTTTTTTTTACCAATCCTTTCTGTTGGTCCTAAGGAAGCTGCACACCAAATAAAAATTCTCAGTGCCGTGCAGTTTTGGAGATATGGGCGTTTTAAATTTTTTCTATTTTTAGCTCCTGCGGTTCCCACGGGGCTGCGGGAAAAATTTTTTTGCATAAATCAAGTACTCATGACCCAATAAGCCCTCACATAAAATTTGGTTCAAATCAGCCTCTCGGTTTGGAAAATAGAAATTTTGGGCGGGGCAAAAAATTTTGCCCCTCCCATAACAACGCCAAGTATAGCCCCACAAACTTCTCTTGAACAAATCTGAGTCTACACCTCAAAAGGAAGCTGCACACCAAATATCAAGTCTCTGCTACTGCTGGTTCATGAGAAGAAGATTTACAAAGATTTTGGTGCCCCTTAAGGGCGTGGCACCACCCAGGGGGAGGGGCAACTTCATTTGAACAAATCTGAATTGGCATTAGGTAATAAACATTTAGCCAACATTTGAATAAAATTGGGCTAGTGGTTTAGGAGGAGAAGTCGATAATGTAAAGTTAACGCCAGACGGACGACGACGGACGACGGACAGAAAGTGGTTAGTAATGCTCCCCTTGAGCTTCGTTCAGGTGAGCTAAAAAACTGATTGGACCTAATTTCGGTACAAAATGGCCACTGGCACTGATTGCACTAAGTTTGGTACAAAATGGCTGCTGACAGCCATCTTGAATTTTGGACCGCACCCAGAAACACTCGTTCTCGCCCCAAGGTGATAATGAAGGTACCCAAGAATTTTCGTCAAGATCAGTTCAAGAATACAGCCCTAGACGTATTGACATGTGCACTTACAGTGTATAAGTAGAACTGAATAAATCAAAGTTCATCTAATTTGCATAATTTCTGCACGAGAAAAAAACCTGTATTATATGTGATGTATTCCATGTTACTAAATATTCATACAAAAATTTATTCAAATCAGAACTTTCATACTGAAGTTCTGTACAAAAAACTGATTGCACTAATTTTGGTACACCCAAAGACGCTCGTTCTCGTCCCACGGTGATAACAAAGGTACTCAAGAAGTTTTGTAAAGATTGGTTCATAAATACAGCCTCTAGCCTGAGCTGTATAGAAGTTGTATACAAAAAAACTGATTGGACCTAATTTCGGTACAAAATGGCCACTGGCAGCCATCTTGAATTTTGGACCGCTACCAGAAACACTCGTTCTCATCCCAAGGTGATAACAAAGGTAACCAAGAAGTTTTGTGAAGATCAGTTCATAAATACAGACTCTAGCCCGAGCCGTATTGACATGTGCACTTACTGTGCATAAGCAGCACTGAATAAATCAAAGTTCATCTAATTTGCATAATTTCTGCACGAGTAAAAAACCCATATTATATTTGATGTATTCCATGTTACTAAACATTCATACAGAAATTTATTCAAATCAGAACTTTCATACTGAAGTTCTGTACAAAAAACTGATTGCACTAACTAAAGTACAAAATGGCTGCTGGTGGCCATCTTGAATTTTGGACCGCACCCAAAACCCCTCGTTCTCGTCCCACGGTGATAGCAAAGGTACTCAAGAAATTTCGTAAAGATTGGTTCATAAATACGGCCTCTAGCCAGAGCCGTATTGGCATTTGCAGTTACAGTGCTGAAAGTAACACTAAATAGATCAAAGTTAGTCTAATTGGCATAATTTAAACACGAGAAAAAAACCCATAATATATGTGATGTATCCCATGGTACAAAACATTCATACAAAAAATTATTCAAATCAGAGCTTTCATATGGAAGTTCTGTGCAAAAATCTGATTGCACCTAATTTTGTACAAAATGGCTGCCAGCAGCAATCTTGAATTTCAGACTGGACCAAAAACACTCGTTCTCGTTCCATGGTGATAACAAAGGTGCCCAAGAAGTTTCGTAAAGATCGGTTCATAAATACGGCCTTTAGCCCGAGCCATATTGGCATTTGCACTTACAGTGCTGAAAGTAACACAAAATAAATCAAAGTTAGTCTAATTTGCATAATTTACGCACGAGAAAAAAACCTGTGTTATATGTGATGTATCCCATGGTACTAAACATTCATACAAGAAATTATTTGAATCAGAGCTTTCATATGGAAGTTCTGCGCAAAAAGTTAAAAAATTTATAGTAATTTATATATTTTTTATACTTACCAATGACCCAGACATAGCTGGTGCTAACTCTTAAAATATAGGGCCAAACACAAATTTTGCCCCCCAATCCCCAAAATTTGCATCTAAAAACAAAGAAAACATGTCCTCAATGGCCCTCCACACTTCACCTCTAATGCGCATGCGCAGTGTCAAGGACGTTCCAAAATTGGCGCCATTAATCATTCTAATAACCAGTGCCTGGTAAGCGCTATGTACTCAGCGGGGAGGCAAGAGTTCCCAACTCCTGGGAGGGCCATCCCCGTCTGGGTCATTGGTAAGTATAAAAAATATATAAATTACTATAAATTTTTTAACATTTTTATACTATACCAATGACCCAGACATAGCTGAATAGTAAAAAGGCTAGAGGGCCAAGGACATAGAGCAAAATGGAATACGCTCAATAAAATAAAATAGAGTCATCCCCTGTAGGGAAAAAGAAGTAATAGGCCTTACATGTATCTTTCTTATTTATGATAAATTAGAAAGATACAACACCTTCCAAAATTGAGCTTAATACATCCATGTACTCTATTAATATCCAATATAATCCTTATACTAATAATTTTTAAAGTAAGCCAATAAATAAAGTAAGTCTATAGAATAGAGACTCTTATACTCCTAAAAGTGTCTGAGGATTGCATAATCATGTCCGTTGACATATGCAATATTCAAAAGCTATACTTTAAAAACTAAGACTTGAATGAATTTTAAAAACCTAAACTTCTCACTAAACAACCATCCCAATAACAGCTCAGAATAACTAACTCCGGAGGAGGTATCCCCTTGTTTTCATAGTAAAACAGGTGACCCAAGGGAACACCCTCCCCCCCCCCCCCCCTTTTTCTTGCCCTGGGTCAAATAGCCCAGAGCGAAGAGGGCAGCAGAACGGAGACACTGCCGAAACAGACAGCCTACCTAGCTATAGTAGCAACTGTTAAGTGAATGACATTCTGAGCAGTAGATAATAGACCTAACAATAGAGGCCTCCAGAAATGGACTCGATATTTCTGAGATAAAATTCATGAATGTGGATGGCTGAGCGCAATGAGCGGCCTTCAAAAATCTATAATAGCGACACTATTAATGTAAGCCCAAGAAGTAGAAGAGCTCTTACTTCATGAGCCGAAATCTTAAGCACAACTGTTAAGTCAATGATATACCATAAGCAGTACCGATAGTAAATAGAATCCACTAACAATAAAATGGAGCGTAACGTCCTTCTACTAGGTATCAAAGACAGAAGAAGCTTACGCCCATAGTAATAAACAGATATCTGTTTATAAATACATAAACTGTACCCGGAAAGAGTAAAGGCCTATGCCCATATGAAGACGGAAGGACCTTAAAATAATAGGTTCCGGATAATAGGAGCCTAACTCTTATGCAAAAATCCAACCTAAATAGTAACGGAAGTAGTGATTCCGAAACTACGAAAGTGAAAATCATCCATCGATAGTGCATGAAACTCACTGACTCTACAGTAAAAGAGAAACCAACAGAATTACTGTCTAAAAGGTCAGAATTTGAAAACTACTGTTTCCAGAGGCTCAAATGATTACTTAGCTAAATAAGAACCGAAGTTAAAATCCATATAGGAATTTAATCTAAAGATTCTAAGTCTATTTATCAAAAAGTTACTAACTGACTTAGATAAAGAGACAAAAGACTCAATTGTAAACTATCGTAGAGTGCATAGGTATGAGGTAACATAAACCTATAACCTAAATAATAACAGGCTGCAGTAGATCTTGTGAAACAAGTATACTAAAAAATTGCAATGAGTAGTATGGAGGGATCAACAATATGAACATAATGATCCCTACACCACGACGGAAGAGCCTCCACTTTAGCCGCATAGAATAGCGAAGAAGAGGATCTCCTATAATAAGAAATCGCGTCCAAAGCTCGTCCAGTACAGTGCATACAATGCAATACGGACCACACAACGGAATACATGAAGGTTGCGACCTTGCGGGTTGTGATAAAGATGACACGATTTACCCAGTGAAAAAAGATCCTCACATAGAAAAAGATTTCACGTTAAGACCCACAGTAGACCAGAGAGTAAATTACCCATGATCTCTGTGAAGATAGAGATGCTATCAACAGAAATGTATTGTGGTTGTTTATCTTAGCAATACCTGCTGAAACAACAGCGCCGGAGGATACGCGTATCCTATCATTCCGTCCTATAGATCAATAGAGCGTTAACAACATTAGCTCAGAGATCTGGACAAGCTAACACATACGTCTGCAATTGATTAGCAAACTGTGTCGTAAATAAATCATCATTGGGCGCTCCCATAGATAGCAAATCTGATTGAATACTTGTTTGTTGAGAGTCCATTCTGACAGCAACAAGCGACCCGTAAGAGAACGGGAGTCCGGTAAAACAATCAGACTACCCGGAATATGACGGACCAAAACAGAACTTGGGGTACTATAACCAACAGACGGATTCTTTCCATTAAATTGAATAACGGAAACGAAAGAGTGCCTCCCTGGTTCCGGAGATACGCCACTACTGTCGAATTAAAGGACAGGATTTGGGCATGCGTTTCTGAATAATGTTCATGCAATGACATAAAGCAAGCCTAAAAAACATTATTCCGCGGAAGAAAACTGATTGCTAAGAGACTGCGGAACCCAAAGACCCTGGCACTTCGAATCCGTAGGGATCAGTATTATATCCCAATCTGTTTGACTGGCAACCGTCATAACAGCCACACTCGGGTCCGGCAACTGCGGTGGCACTCTCTGAGTCAACCACCGAATGTTTGCCCCAGTCAGAATCTCATGTAACACTAGATAGACAAGAGAACGTGTAAATCGAGCAAATCATGGATTGCCGAAAAGTTGCCGTCGAAGAGAAGCTCCTCCGAGAACGAAGCGACTCTGAGAGAGTTCTTAACCTTACTATCCACGCGTGTGGATGTAGCTAGGGCTGCGTCACGTCTAACTCCAATCAGCCACTGAAGGGCGGAGTTATACGTGAACAAACTACTGCCCTCAAAAGAAATTACATTGAGAATAATATCCCGTAAATCTTTTCTTGAAGACGTAATGATAACGCCTCAGTAAGGCGGATTACGTATGATAAAGCGTCTAAGTTAAGTCTACTATACATCATGTCATTTCCAACATTGAAATTGGAAAAGACATAAACGGCAAAAAAGAATATATGCAGTCTTTAACCACACCGTCTAGACGCATAAGAACTCTCGGTATGCCCTGCTCTGCCAAAATAAACTATTCGTATAAAAGATAAAATGGCAGAAATGAGCAACGCGGACAAGAAACTAAACTATCATGCTTGGTAGCAGGCTTGTATATATATATATATATATAGCGTCGAAAAATAAAACACATGTTGTAATGACAATATTGGACTGCGTCGGTAAGTCAGGGACAATGTCCCTGAACCGATCGAAAAATCCGAGTCCAATGACGCTATAAGTCTCTTATCCAAGATCGCAGCAATGAAGTCCGAAATAACAATCACTGGAAGATAATGCCAGAAGATATGAAAGGCAGCTTCCGATACTACTAAAGGGAAAACTCGAAATCTTTCGAATCCCTTTCACCATCCTGTCGGACCCTATAAAGCGTTCGGTCGTCCGTAGCTGATGCAACCGCGGACCGCACCGACCCAGCGCCGTCAGATAATTCCTGATTCGACCGAGAAACTGTCAATTGCTGGGATGCTGCGAAACAACTGTGCTAACTCGGATAGCACGTCCGTCACTGAGGCCTGAGGAGAAGCGGTCTTACGATGCATTGCCGCTGAAAGCTCCGTGATCGTTACCCTGTGCATACTATCAATATGCGAGCGAACGGAGTGTATAGGCCTCGTGTCCCTTGGCTACCGGATGGCACGACCTATTCCCCGTGGAATCACTGAATGACGAAACTGATCGGATACTCGAGGTCACGTAGCCAATGTGCGGTCGTGTGCCCTGCTGTGAGGATGAGGAAGCATTAAGGACAGTCTCTCGGACTGTCAATATAACGGAGCGTCCCGACCGACGGACATATGCTCCGAATGTAAAATATCTGAACCACAACATGCGGTCCCCTATGTTGTTGGACGAGAGAGGGACCTCTCTCGCTCACAGCCCGGACGGACCTGGACAAGCCAGGAACCGGACTAACAGGCTTCCTCCGATCTGTCCTCAATCTACCGTCACTGGGTGAGTACTAAAGTAATTAAAGTGCTCGCATCACCCAAATCTCCTTCCTAGACCGCAACGGACGAACCCGGCAGCTGAACCATTCGATGAATGTACGCTACACCGGGTGAGCTAGCGAATGTCACTCCGTAGGCGATAGACATATTCCATGAGCACTTATTGCCGCTAGCTCTTCATTAACTATGACGACAGAGGCACACTTATGAAAGACATCTCCATAACTCTGCGAACAAGAAACCAGAAATGCTTGGTTATAGCAAGCATAAAATAATAATATATATAGCGTCGTGCAATAATTCGAAAGTTTGTGTGACATTATTGGACTATGTCGGAACTGAGGGACGATGTCCCTGAACCGAACCAAAAATTTCCAAGTCCACCGACGCTATCAGTTTCTTATCCGGCATCGCAGCATTCTGGTCCGACGAAAGAAGCTGTAGAAGACCAAGTCAGATGACATACACAACAGCATATGTTGTTCCGAAAGGGAAAGCTCGAAATCCTCCAAATCCCTTTCGGTATCCCGTTGGACCGGATGAAACTTTCGGACGTCCGTACCCGCTTCCGCGGAGCGTCCCGCCCCAGCATCGTCGGATAAAATATATGCGACAGATTCAGTTGATGCTGGGATGCTGCGATAAACTGTGCTATTAAGGAAAGCACGTCCGTTCCCGAGGCCTGTGCAGTAGCGGTCTTACGATGCATTGCCGGCGGAAGCTCCGTGAACGTTGACTCCCGCACACTTCCTATGCGAACGTCCGGAGTCTGCAGGCCTCGTGTCCCTGGCTACCGGATGGTGTGACCTGGTCGCCGAAGAATCCTTGATCGGCGAAGCTGGTAATATATCGGCGGTCACGCAGCCAAGGTGCGGTCGTGTGCGCTGACGAGAAGAGGAAGCCTTAGCAGTCTCCGCGGACTGCCTATACAACGGAGCGTCCCGAGTGACGGACTTATGCTCCGCTTGCGACACATTTTGTACCACAACATCTGGGGCCAGATGTTGTTGAACGAGAGAGGGGCCTCTCTCGCTTGCCGTCCGGATGGACCGGAACGAGCTATGAACCGGACTAAAAGGCTTCCTCCGTTCTCCCTCCGATCCGCCGTCACTGGGTGTGCATTAGGTTAATTTATAGTGCTCGCATCACCCCAAAATTCCTTCTAGACCGCAACGGACGAACCCGGCTGCCGAACCATTCGGTGAATGGATGCTACACCGGGCGAGCTAGCGGACGTCAAAGGCCGTCGAACCTACTAGGGTCCTCTTAGGCAATTGGCGTATTTACATGAGCACTTTTCCGCTAGCCCTTCATTAATTGTGACGACGGAGGCACACTGTTGGAAGACATCACAGATACATCACCCTAATCTTGATCGTCTGAAATAGAAATTGATAAAGTAGAGTGACCCTGCGGGGAAAGGACCGGAGTGTCCAAATCCCCAATAACATACCGTGACATACGCTTCCCATATTGTCATCGAAATCATACGATACAGAACAGGAGTTAATGCGAGTACACTGACCACATATAGAATGATTATAAAGTCAGAGGAAGACTTCCTCTTAAAATAATTGATCAATATCCTTTCAATGTGAAAAGAAAACAAGTCCTGGTACTCGCACTAACCCCTGGCAATCAAAATACATAATAATAATATGATCCATTAATATAGAAAAAATAATTGAAATCAAAATATTTTGAAAAAATATTTTTTTCAGAACAGCCCAAGTTTCTGAAAAGTAACGTTGAGCCCCAATGGATCCCAAGCCTAAGTGTGGACAAAAATTTTAAAAATATTTTAAACAATTTATTCAACACTTGCGAACAATAATAATGTATCTAGTTATGATTAAAATAACATCAAGATATTATTTTTCAGAAATCCCCCCCTCACACAGAGGGCTGTTGTAAATGTAAACAATGAGTGTAAAAACACTAAAATAAGACTCCAGGCACCCAGGCCCGAAATCAGTTACCAAAAATACACTATCTGATGCAAAACAGAGACTTCCAGGGAAGAAACTGCAGAACATCAGATGGTAGATGCAGAACACAACGCCTAACCACCCGTAGGTGAAGACGTAAACATGGGGAAAAGAACAGAATTCATTCTGTTATTCAGCTAAAACTCCCAAGAAAATTTAGTAATAATAATTACAAAAACTATGCCAAAAGCATGGGAGAATAGCAAGGGGGGACTTAAAGGACAGGGAGAGAGGAAAACACTTAAAAATCAGTGTAACTAAACAATCAGAATGACAACAAAATGGCTGCTGCCTCGAAAATAGGTAACTTAACATAATTTCATTAAAAAATTTTAAGTTACAGCCCTGATAATATTCTGTCACACATTTTTTTCCTCTCCTCCTTCTCTATCCTCCTTAGAATCACCATTTCACTAATATTTATGTGTCTGGCATCATTTAAACTGAGATTTATAAGCACAAAGATCAGTCAGATGTTAACTGATGAAGGGCCAAACTTAGAATGATTAATGGCGCCAATTTCGGAACGTCCCTGACACTGCGCATGCGCAGTAGGGGCGAAGTGTGGAGGGCCTTTCAGGACATGTTTTCTTTGGTTTTAGATGCAAATTTTGGGGATTGGGGGGCAAAATTTGTGTTTGGCCCTATATTTTAAGAGTTAGCACCAGCTATGTCTGGGTCATTGGTACAGTATAAAAATACTGATTGCACGTAATTTTGTACAAAATGGCTGCCAGCAGCCATCTTGAAATTCGGACCAGACCCAAAAACACTCGTTCTCGTCCCACGGTGATAACAAAGGTACCCATGAAGTTTTGTAAAGATTGGTTCATAAATACAGCCTCTAGTCCGAGCCGTATTGAATTGTTGACGGATAGACGGACGACTGGCCATGGCATAAGCTCAAATTTGACTTACGTCATCAAAGTTGAGCTAATAAAAAATGCTCAATAAAAAGGCCGAAAGAGCTAGGGAGCATAACAGGAGGGTTCAGGAGAGGAAAGGGAAGTAACACTAACAAAAAATTACAACGTTGAGAAGCATATCCCAAAAATTGGACACATGAATAATTTTACATAAAAATTATAAAGTTACAGCCCTGATCATCCAAAACCACCGTTATTCACTTCCAACATCCTGCTACACTGTTGAATCCATGAAAACCATCATTGATTTGTGTCTGACATCTTCAAAAATGAGAATTTATTGCACAGATGTCAGCTCAAATGGTTACTGATTTGGGCCAAACAAAAGAATGATGCTTGTGCCAATTCCGGTCTCTTCCTGGGTACTATGCTTGTATGGAGGGCCATATAGGACTTTCAAATTTCGGTTTTGTATGCAAATTTTGGGGATTGGGGGGGGGGGGGGGTTCAAAATTTGTGTTTGGCCCTTGATATTGCACCAGCTAAGTCTGAGCTATTGGTTCTAGTATAAAAATAGTGATTATGACTGCCATACTCCACTGCATCATTCTAGCCCTTGCTAAGATTAGGCTCTATAATTGCAATTAATTTGTATCTGAATTGCTGCAACACAGCCTTATTATTGTTCCAAAGGATTCATCTTCATTCATCGGGATATTGTCCCTAGAAGCAAGAACTTGGCTATGATACAACAGTTCATATATCATAATAGTTGCAATACATATATATTTTAGTTGCCTAATGGGTTACCTGAATCAAGTGCAGGGGAACGAATGAAAAGTTACCAAAGCTCAGACCAGGTGAACGATAAAAGGGTTATGCAAAAGTTTGAAAACAGCAGGCCTGGTATCTTGACAATTGTTTATTGGCAGGTCTTCACTGCCAATATGGGAAGATAAAACTTGCAAATAAACAACCGCAAAACCACAGGATGTAGACTGTATGTTGCAAAAATGTATCAAAATCTCCATGCCTTTTGGGATTAATAAAAATGTTATAATCTGCTTTGAAAATAGAGCTCATGAGAAGTCATTTGACAATCTTATTCTAATGAGGGGAGGGATCATGAGCTATGTCTTGGAAGCAAATGTTTTAATGGTAACATAATCGGAATTGATTGGCAGTTTTTGAGAAAAGCACAAAGCAGATTCAGCTGAATCATTATTAGTAGGGTATACTTTAAAACATAAACCAAACTTACTGTGAGCTCTCGAATAATCTGGATAACATAGCAGAGAGAACAGGAAGATCTGCCATTACTGCAGTGGTGATCACAGCACTGGTAGAATCACTAATCTGTTTCCCAGCTTTCAAACTACCTCCTGATGAGGGCTTCAAACCCAAAATCCATACCAAATGCTTGGAATAAGAGAGAAAAATTAAAAATTAACTTTTACAAATAGAATGCAGAAACTTAAATTCAATCAATGTTTATTTGGTATCTTCGTGTGGCATGTGATTACCATGAAGAATATTTATTAACAGGTTGAGGGCCAGATGCCCATATTTGGGCTTTAATCTAAAGTCAGGTACTGCAACGTAAACGCTTCGTACTCGGTGGTTACTCTTCATATAATCTTTGAAGTGAAATTATTTATACTGTGAGGATTTGCTTTGTCAATATCACTGCATTTCCTCCCCATGCATATGACTTCTCACTCATATTTGTTTCTGAAAACACTTGGTAGTAATTTTCAGTCAAATACTTATCATCACATATTTTCTTAACATCAGAATAGCAATTACAACTGAGTCAGACTCAACAGCAAATTTTCATCCACTCATTGACATTTAACAAGGTTAGCCAAAGCAGCAATGTATCAACAGTGAGTAGTTTACTGTTTGGGGTATGTTACATTCAAAATGGAATTGACTGATGACCCTCAGCCCAGTGTATATTGAAACTATCGGACCAATGTTGGTATACTTTAATACATTGAGGGGGCATCTGACAAAATCCTAGTCTGTTTTTTAAAACCATCTTTGTTTCCAAACACTTCAGATCTGCATAATCAACTTTGCTACTCCGTTTCAACATTGTTTCAATTTAATAGTGTTTCCATATTCTGTCATAATCAGCTTCTTACAGTTTTCCTGTGGCATATTTGTCTTTTTCACTCAAGTTTTTCAAAGTACTTCCACAGAGGACTCTTATCGTCCTTTCAAAATGTCATTTTGAACATCAATAGGCACAACTTTCTAGGCTACGACAGAGAATTACATCTATATTCAGAAACAGAAGTATGTTTTTTGAGACATGAACAGTTGTGACTTCCATTTTTTCTGACAGTTAACACCAAGCAGAATATTTTTCCAACTGTACCTAATGGCCCAGACTTAGCTTGAGCTAACTCCAAAATATCGAGGGCCAAACACAAATTTTGCCCCCCAATCCCCCAAATTTGCATGCAAAACCGAAAATTAGAAGTCCTATCTGGACCTCCATACATTTACTCTCCGCGCATGCGCAGGCGCCAGGAAGTGACCGGAATTGGCGCCAACTTCTTTCTTTGTTTGGCCCTCTGCCAGATAACAACAAACTGACTTCTGTGCTTTTAAATCTCAGTTTATAATGATGGCAGACACAAATCAATGGTTAATTTGGTGGATCCAAGGACACAACTGGATGAAGGAAGGAAGAAACAGTTGTTTGAAATGTTCAGGGCTGTAACTTTATAATATTTATAAAAATTATTTCATGTTCCCCAATTTAGGGACATGGGCCTGACGTCATCATTATTGATAATGATTTTTCCACTGTATTCTTTCCCTACCCTCCCTTGAACCCCCCCCTTCCCCATCCCCCCAGCCCCCTCCCCCCCCCCCCCCCCCCCAAGTTAAACTCCCAAGCTTTTTGGCTTCTTTTATTGAAATTTTTATATAAAATTTCTTGGGAGTTTAACGTGTTACACAGAATGTTTATTCTGTATATCCCCATGGTTACATCCTCAACCTTGGGGCATTTAGGCATTTTGGTCATGCATCATCCAAAATGATCGCTGGGCAAGGGATTCACAAAACTTGAAATCCAGCGCACAATATATTTATATTGATTGTTTTTGTTTCCCATCAATGGGCCAAAGGGCCCACGATGTATATGTTCATCGTTAATTTGGTGAATAAAAGAATATATATTATCCATCCGATGTATCGTTTTTTCTTCTGATGAAGATCTTGCTTTACATCGGATAGTTCAAAATCTGTTACTGACTTCGGGGTCTCGTTTCCGGTTTTCATTCTGACATTGTTTATATTGACAACGCTCTTTTTATATATGTAGTTTCCTATCTATTATATGGTAGGACTGTTGTAAGATACATTAAATATTCCGGTAGTGTGGCAGTTAATTTTTTTTGGATAGAAAAATAATTTTTGTCCACACTTGGGCTCTATCGGGTTACATTTGGGCACATCGTTCCCTTTGGGAACTTGGGCTCTTGTCATAATTTTTCGAAAAATGTTTTTGTGTAAATTATTTTTCGATTTATATTTTGAATGTTATTAGGCTTTTCCCTCTGGAAAAGACTATTGTTTTTCTATGGATTATTATTTTTTTTAGGCTTGTCCCTCTGAAAAAGACTATTGTTTTTCTACGGATTATTATTTTTGGGGGGTTTTGGGTTTTTTTTTTCCTTTTTTTCCACACATTTTGTCCGTACGATTCAGAAGCCATTTTCGAACCGATTGTCACAAAATTTTGCACACACATAGAGGGGCACAAAATCTAAAAATGTACCAAAGCGGAATTTTCGATTTAACCCTTATGTCGTCAGAATTGGCAAAAAACTGCCAAAATTGGGGTTTATCGGCACTTTCTCGAAACACTTCTTGTAGATTTTTTTTAAACATTCATCTTTGCTAGACTTGCCTGTGACACGACCTTTGATACACACCACATATCAGGCGATGCATATGGTAACCCTCCACAGGCTGCCAAACATTGAAATTTTGATGAAATGGGCCGGTTTCAGGCCCCCACAGCACCCAAACGATACACAAGAGATAAACATAACTTTCTTTATTGGAAGTGGAATTCACCGAGGATCATTTTTGTAAGTAATAAGGGTGTTCAAGAAACCAAGCGTTAACCCGTTTTGGGCTTGTTAAACAGCAGTACCCCCATAAATCTCAAAACTTCATGTTTTCCGTGGATTTCTCTAAAGGAGTTTTGTAGATTTACAAGAAAAATTTGTCACTCCCAGGCCTTAGTGTGACAATAGAAGTTGCAAGGACAAAATACTGCGTTGAGCATATGTTAACCCTCCACGGGCTGCTAAAAGTCAAAATTGTGATAAAATGGGCTGTTTTTGGACGCCAACAGCAACCAATGGGTATGCCACAAAGAAAAGTGCCTTCTTTTATCGAGCACACATCCTATACGGAAACATTTTGTAAGTAGTAAGGGTATTCAAAAGTCAAAGTCTTAACCCATTTAGGGCAGGATAAAGAGAGAGAGACCCCTTAAAATCCCCATTTTCTGTGGATTTCTCTAAAAACATCCCATAGGTTTTCAAGGAAAATTGACTACTAGCAGATCTTTGTGTGACATTACAAGTTGCAAGGACGAAATATTCCGGTGAGCGTTTATTAACCCTCTTCAGTCTGGCAAGCATCGTAATTTTTTTTTAAATAGGATGTTTTCGGACACGCACAGCACCCAATATATACGCGAGAGATAAACATAATCTCCTTTGTTCGAAGTGGAATTCACCAAGGACCATTGTTGTAAGTAATAAGGGTATTCAAACATCCAAGCGTTAACCCCTTCCAGGGAGGTTAACAGGGATACCCATCAAAAGCTTAAAAAATCATGTTTTCCCTGGATTTCTTTACAAATATCTTGCAGAGTTTTCAAGAGAAAATGGCCGTTGATAGGTCTTGGTGTCACATCACCAGTTGCAAGGATAAATTATTCTGGTAGGCATTTGTTAACCCTCCATGGGCTGCTAAATGTCAAACATTTTGAAAAAATAGTCTCTTTTTGGACACCAACAACATCAATTGGGAATGCCACAGCGAAATGTAACTTCTTTTACCGGACGCAGAACTGATAGGGAAACATTTTTGTCAGTAGTAAGGGTATTCAAAAATCGAGGTCTTAACCCATTTTCGACTGGTTAAGGAGATATACCCTTTAAAAGCTTAACATTCCCATTTTCTGTGGATTTCTCCAAAATATCTAGCAAGTTTTCAAGAAAAAATGACCATTCGCAGGTCTTGGAGTGACATTACAAGTTGCATGGACAAAATATCCCTCCAGAGACTGCCAAGTAAAGACGTTTTGAGAAAATGGGCTGGACTTGGGCACCCATAACACCCAATGTGTACCTACGAGATAAGCATAACCTCCTTCACTGGAAGTGGAATTCACCGAGGATCATTTTTGTAAGTAATGAAGGTATTCACAAAACCAAGCATTACCCCGTTTAGGGCTGGTTACAGATTGATACCTCTTAAAAGGTTAAATATTCATGTTATCCGAGGATTTCTCTAAAAACATCTCATAGATTTTCAAGAAAAATTGACCATTCTCAGATCATTGTGTGACATTACAAGCTGCATGCACATAATATTTCAGTAAGCATTTGTTAACCCTATGCAAACATCAAAATTTTGATAAAATGGGCTGCGTTTGCATACCCACAGCACCCAAAGTTAAGAGGAGAGATCAACATAAGTGGAAGTAAAATTCACTGAGAATTATTTTTGTTAGTAAAAAGGTATTCAAAAAACAACCCTTAACCCGTTTCAGGCTGGATAAACAATGATACCCATCAAAAGCTTTAAATTCATGTTCTCCCTGGATTTCTCTGAAGACATCTTGTGGATTTTTTAAAAAAAATAGCCATTCGCCCTTCTTGGTTTGACATTACGAGTTGCATGGAAAAACATTCCTGTTAGCACTTGTTAACCTCCTACAAACTGCCAGACATCAATATTTTGGACCATTTTCAAATAGCCACAGCACTCAGTGGGTATGTGTTAAACAAACGTAACTCCTTTTGTCGATCATTAACCTGTCGTACGGTGATATTGATATTAACCCTCTCCACCATTAATGATGGTTTTTACCTAAACATTTTTTTATCAAACTGAGTCATTTGAGACTATTGTACCCATCTTTCTCATAACATCAAAAAGTGAACTTCAGCAAGACAGTTAAAAACACTTCACCAGACACACTGGTGTCATGAAAAATCATGGAATCTCATCTGGAAAAGCCATGATTCTCCAGAATCATGAAGTCTAGTTTGTTATGTATCTTTTTATAATATTTAATGTGGAGTTGGTGGGAGTACAATCGGCTTAGTTTGCTTCATTATGAAAGCATATTGCTCAATAAGCAAGGCGAGGAAGTCTTACCTCTGATTTACATGTTGGTTGCCTTGCTCGTAGTCGATGTACTCCCACTAATTCTTGCTCAACATGTGTTGCATGGGATGACAAATGTTGGAGACGGGTGTCACGGTACATTGTTAGCGAGAGGCCACTGCCAGTCCTCTCGCGATGAGAGGCCACCGCTGGTCCTCTCGCCAAAAAGTCACCCTAGTTTTTTAGTTTCTATTTATAGAGGAACAAGCACATGGTGATGTTTAAGTGATGCCGTCAGAGAGTGTGCTTCCATCGTCGCCTTTAGATAGTCAATCAGAGCTAGCGGCTAAAGTGCTCATGAATATTAGATAGGGCAATAAACCATAGCATGGTTTCAGCTCCCTGTCGTCAGCTAGCTCGACCGATGAAGAAGTTACACCATCCGTGGGTACAGTGACACCGGGTGTGTCCGTTGTGGTCGAGGAGAGTAGAAAGGGAAGAGCGAGCACTGTAAAATAATAACAGACTCACCCTGTGACGACAGAGAGGAAGAAGCTGGCAAGTTCAGCGGGAAGCTCAGCGAGGTTTGAAGGACCGTGAGCAAGAGAGCCCCCCTCTCTTTCATAACAACATCTGGGGTCAGATGTTGTGGTTCGAAACTTGAGTCAGTCGGAGCATATGCCCACGCCTCCCGTCCGGGAAGCTCCGTTCAGTTCACAGCCGGAGTGGGCTATAGTTACGGCTTCTTCTTCAGCATCTACCAAGCACACACGATCGCACCTTGGCTACGTGACTTCTGATATCCAGCCTGCATCGCCGAGAAGGTCACTCTTCGTCAAAGAAGTCACACCATACTGTAGCTAAGGAGACGAGGTCTCATTCAATGGGACGTCCGCAGAAAAAAGCCATCTCGGACACACTGTCCCAGAAATAGCCGGTGGCCAAGCAACGGAAGACCACTGCTCCTCAGGCCTCCGTAACGGACTTGCTGTCGCAGATTGCGCAGCTCATAGCAGCATCCCAGCAAGTGCAGAAGCAGCTGACGGCAGTCTCAGAACCTGAGTTGTTGGAAGGTGCTGGGTCGGTCCAGTCATCTGCGCGTTCAGATGCCGATGACCATGAGTATCATCTGATTCAGTCGGATGGTGAAAGGGATTTGGAGGAGTATTACCCTTCCCTTTCGAAACAACACAGGGTGGCGATGGATCTAACACATCAATACTTCCCTGAGTTCCTTCTTGAGAAGCAGAATGCTGCGAACACTCGAAAGTAGCACTATTCAGTAGCTAAGACACGAGGCCTCATATATCGGGACATCCGGAGAAAAGAGCCATCTCGAACACACTGTCCCAGAAGCAATCGTAACGGATTTGCTGTCGCAGATTGCACAGCTCATCACAGCTTCCCAGCAAGTGCAGAAGCAGCCGACGGCAGTCTCAGAACCTGAGCTGTCGGATGGTGCTGGGTCAGTCCAGTCATCTGCGCGTTCAGATGCCGCTGACCAAGATTTCAACTGATTCAGATGAATGATGAAAGGGATACAGAAGGGGATTACCCTTCCCTTTCGGAACAACACATGGTTGCGATGGATTTAATCCATCAACACTATCCTGAATTTGTTCCAGCAAATCAGAATGATGCAACTACTAGCGTTGTTGCACGCTGACTTTATCCAGAAAAAGAGGAGGTCATGTCTTTTTTGGTCAAGTCTAGACAGCTGTTGCAGGCCTTAGGCCTTTTAGACGATGCCATATTCAACTTTCCAGTGGGAAGAAGTAAGGTGGAAAACGGGAAGATGTATAGAGAGTTCCTCTGCGTTTGAATGAGCAGACTAAGGTCCTAGTTATGGCCTTACCTTCGTCATTCACTATTCGCTCGGACACAATTGAGACAGCAATTTCTTCATTCTGAGCGAATTTAGACTCACTGTCTTACGCAGATCACGTTTAAGAACTGTGACACCTCTGTGAACTATGAATGTCTCTATGGAAAGGAATTTGAGGACGTCCGTACCTCATTTAGAGTCCTTTCCAGAGCTATTATATTTATCACGTATAACTCTGTCTTAACAGTTGCTAATTTGGAGTTAATCAGACATGACAGAGCCCTTGCGTCGTCATCTTTAATAGATGACAAGGTGAAAAACTCTCTAAGGGTCTCCGGACATTAAGTTTTTGACGGTAAGCTTTCATTGGTTTATGACCAAGCTACAAAGAAAGCATCAATACTCTCCTCCTTAAGTCGGCGTCTAATCGACCCGCAATAGCAGAAAAGAGTAAGGGAGGACGTCCTAAACAGAAAATCGTCTAAAAAGGACTCCTCGCGAGGGTGTAGGTAACCTTCCTATAATGACTCTATGGATCGTCATACAGCGACTCGGATAGGGGGCTTAGGTCTGATCAAGACTACCGGTCAGACGCCCCTAAGTCGTTGGCTCGAGGCTTTTCACGAAGGAGACGTAGTTTCTCCTTCCATAGGCCTCGCAGGTACTACAGGTGAGGGTTAGGACCTCTATTGCTTAGCAGTTGACGGATGGTTATCAAGATTCGCATCAAACAGGATAACTATTTCAGAAGTCCAGTAGGCGAGAAGTGTGGTCTCGGATGGTCTACGGCTATCTTTACGGGAGTACCACCACTAACTTAATGTCGGTGATGGACAATGCTTCCGTCAAATCCTTGCATAAGAGTCCATCCAATTGTGGGTAAAGGTTCTCTTGACAATGAAAGTAAGAGGTCGTCAAGAATCAAGAATCTCTAGGATTCTTTAGTCACCTGTTACTCGTACCAATGCAAGAGAGCTCGTTCCGACCGATAATAGACGGGAGCTGGATAACAAGTTTATCATAGCTCCAAAAGTTCATTTATGGTAATCATTTAGTCGGTAAAAGCGAGCGTTCGAGTGATCGACTATGCGACAAACATACATCTAAGGATACGTTCTTTCATGTCCTGATATATCTGGCATTCAGAAAGTACCTACGTTCATCGTCCAAGGGATAGTATTTCAGTTCCGAGTGATGTGCTTCGGTCTGAATCTAGTGCACTGGGCTGTCACTCGAATAATGAACTCGGTAATGTCTCACAACAATCTGGTTTATCTGCCGTTATCTAGAGCAAAATTATTCAGTTGTTATGCTCACTTTTGTCTACTCTCAGATGCATTAACAGCGAGAAATTTTATGTGACTGATGGGGTTGTGAGGAGCGGCTACACATCTTATTCAGATGAGTTGCTTACGCACACGTCCCCTCCAGTTATTCTTTACCCAGAACAGGAGTGTGACGACGCATTCGCTCAAGACCAGTATTGTTTTAACAGATCTAGTAAACAAAAGATCCATATGGGGCAGATATTCAGTGGTTAGTTCCACTGCAACTGCCAGATCTGGTTTTCATGATTATGACAAGTGTGAGTCAATAGTTTGGGGCATGACCCTGAGTCCGACAGACTTGAAATGCAGGGGTCTTGGGAACCTCGGTTCCTGCAGAAACACATAAACATCAAAGAATGATGTCAATATTGTTAGCGCTACATCAATAGATTCACATTATTTGCAGACACGCATGTTCAGATATTGTTGGACAACTTGACAGTAGTAGCGTACATCAGGGACTAGGGCGGCACCCATTCATTTCCGTTATGATAACTAATGGAGAAGATTTTTCTATTTCATGTTCATCTCTCTATCCGTCATATACCAGGTCGTCTGAATATACTAGCAGACTTGCTCCTCGGAAAGGTCGCCTGTTTCATTTGCATTGGACGCTCAACAAGCGAGTATTTGGACAGTTTTGCTACCACTGGGATTGCCCCATGATAGTTTAGTTTGTGATGCACCGGAACAATTAGTTACCGTCATTTGTGTCGCCATGCCCAAACCATTGAGTGCATGCACTAGACGCTCTGCAGAATTCATGGGGATGAATGTTAGGATATGCGTATCCTCCAATTCATTTGATTCAATAGATTACGTTTAAGATTAAACAGTCTCGTTGTGAATCCTGCTAGAAGCACCTCTGTTGTCACAGAAACCTTGGATCAGTATTCTCAAGTATCTGTTATGGGACGCTCCCCAGAAGCTTCTTCCATGAGAAGGCCTTCTTTCAGGGGAAGTTTCATTCTTCATGTCCCTATCCGCTCATTGTGGCATAATGGAGTCGGTTAGACATGAGGGAAACATCGTGTTTCCTATATTATTTGATAACTGGCACAGGAACGATTAAATAATGCGGGTGAGAAGATTTCGATATGACTTTGAATTACCCCCCCCCCCCCCCCCCACCCACCCACATTAGAGGCAATTACCGGGCAAGACGTAGCTTTCTTCCCGCAAGCCTCATATAATTTAATACATACATACTATGCATTTGGGTCGTGTTCTATGGAGACCTCAGGGGCACATCCGCTTTTTAGTTGGATTAGTTTCCTGTTATTATTTGTTGATTTGTTATATACGAACGCCTATTTAAAAATCATCACAATTAAATTGCTGCTCTTGAGTACCTCGCAGGCTGCATAACCAGTTAACTGGTATTCAGATGATCACATGATAAATATAAATGCTCTCTTGCATTATATTATTACGCTTTATTGTATTTTGTGGACCTTGAAATCATAATCTATTTCGGAGCAGTCCATGTCGGAGCCTGTTAATCATGCCTACTTTCATTTCTAGATCCAGGTTTCTATTATGTCAGTACTCATTTCGCATATTTCCATGTGTTTTTACGATCGTAGATATCAGATAGTACACGTGGATTATCTAGGAAGTGTGTTTTCTCTTCAGGGATCGTTCAGTGTGACTCGACTGGACAGGTGTATGTTATATTTTATATCACCGGTTTTCGACATATCTGTGTACACCGTCTGCGGTGTACATTTATATAGCGGGCAATATTAATTACCAGGATCATCACTATAGCCTTAACTTCTGGACTGCATTAAGCACCATTTATTAATCATGAATTAATACCTGAGTGCCTGTTCGACAATTATTTATATTGTTTTTTGGTACCGCTCTTATTGATTTCAGAGCTCTCCCCTCTTTCTTTTGAAGATTTTTACCTCTTCTCTGGCTTAAAGATTATGTAACTATGAAGGAAGCTGTTTTATCCGTAATTATATCCTGCATACAGCTGAAGTGTTATTGTATGGCGTATGTTTGCGGAGGATTTTCACTCATTCTCAGATACGCCATCATAATTTTTAGGGCTTAGTCCGGACTAGCCTTAAAGAAAGTGTCAATGACACTGTAGCTTAACTTGTGTGTTGTGTTTGATGAAAAGGATAATGTTCAATGTTTATGAAAGGATTATGAAATAAGACAAGAATTGTGATAATTGGGAATATGTTCATTTCTGATCCCTGTATGCTATGTTTTTGATAAAAATAATATGAGGTGTACACTGTACTAAAGAGCTGAGGGGTGGGTTAATATGACCTCACAGTTAATGTATGTGGCCCTCACAGTTAACGTATATCAACGAAAGTTACCAAGTTACAGTGAAATTATTCCAAAATGAGTCATCCTATCAAGTTACATTGAAATCCCTTCATAAATATGGCCTGTAGACTGTGCTAAAGGTTTTCGGGCTTCGGCCCCTGTAGCCGTCAGTTTCCCAATTGCGTCCAAAGGGGACGTTCTCATCTAGACATTATATATGAAGTCAACCTACCAAGTTACAATGAAATCCCTTCATAAATATGACCTGTAGACTGTGCTAAAGGTTTTTGGGCTTTGGGCTCGGGCAGCCATCATGGTTGAAAGATCACAACCAAAAGGGGACATTCTCATCTGGGCATCATCTGGAGTAATCCTACGAAGTTACAATGAAATCCCTTCATAAATATGACCTGTAGACTGTGCTGAAGGTTTTCGGGCTTCGGGCTAGCCATCACAGTTGCCCAATCACGTCCAAAAGGGGACTTTCTCATGTAGACATTATATGAAGTCAACCTATCAAGTTACAAAGAAATCCCTCCATAAATATGACCTGTAGACTGTGCTAAAGGTTTTCGGGTTTTGGGCTCAGGCAGTCGTGATGGCTGATAGATCACGCCCAAATGGGGAAATTCTCATGTAGACATCATACGGAGTCATCGTATCAAGTTACAATGAAATCCGTCCATATTAAACATGACCTGCAGACTGTGCTAAAAGTTTTTGGGTTTCGGGCTGGGGCAGCCATCACGGTTGACAGATCATGCCCAAACGGGGACGTTCTCATCTAGGCATTATACAGAGGCATTCTATGAAGTTGCAATAAAATCCCTTCATAAATGCGACCTGTAGACTGTGCTAATGATTTTCAGGTTTTGGGCTCGAGCAGGCATACCGGCTGACCGATCACGACCAAAGGGGACGTTCTCATGTAGACATGACCTAAAACCTACATATGAAATTTCGTGACAATCAGACAAGAACTACCGGGTATAGCCTGTACTTGAAGGTTGAATAAAAAACTTTAACCACAAACTTTAACCAAAACTCTAAATGTTAACAGACGGACAGACGGACGGACGGATGGACAAAAGTCATTACTATAGCCCTCACTGTAAACAGTCGGGCTAATAAATATGACCTGTAGACTGTGCTAAACGTTTTCTGGTTTTGGGCTCGGGCAGTCATCACGGTTGGCAGATCACGCCCAAATGGGGAAATTCTCATCTAGACATCAGACATCATAAAGAGTCATCCTACCAAGTGACAATGAAATTCCTCCATATTAAACATGATCTGCAGACTGTGCTAAAAGTTTTTGAGTTTCGGGCTTGGGCAGCCATTACGGTTGACAGATCATGCCCAAAAGGGGACGTTCTCATCTAGGCATCATACAAAGGCATCCTACCAAGTTACAATGAAATCCCTTCATAAATACGACCTGTAGACTGTGCTAATGGTTTTCGGGTTTTGGGCTCATGCAGCCATACCGGTTGACCGATCGCAACCAAAAGGGGACGTTCTCATCTAGACATGATCCCAAGCCTGCATATTAAATTTTGTGAGGATCAGACAAGAACTGCGGGGTGTAGCCCGTGCTAAAGGAAAATGTGAACAGACTCACAGACAAACAGACTCACAGACTTCTGCACGCGTGATGGCAATAGCTTATCTTGACTTTGTCAAGTTAAGCTAAAAATTAGGAACTTGTTACATCCCAAGTAGCATTGTCTTCATGCTTACAATAAGGAATTACTTAATTTGGGCTCCTTATTTAGAATGTGTTTCCTCTATTACTGTATAGAGAGATATACATGTAATTCCTAATTATTTTAATTTCCTTTCATCATGGATTGCAGGATTGGATCTATGTTGATCTTCTATTTGGAAGTGCTAGGCCTTCCACCTTTTTATGATTCAGCTTAGTCTAGGCCATTAGGTACAGTTGGAAAAATATTATAAATTCATAGTAATCTCTATATTTTCAATACTTACCAATGGCCCAGACAGGGATGGCCCTCCCATGAGTGGGGTCTCATACCTCCCTGCTGAATTATTATGTAATACTCTCTTTTACAAAGAATGATGTGGTCGTCAATTCCAGTCACTTCCTGGCATCTGCGCATGCGCGGAGAGTAAATGTATGGAGGGCCAGATAGGACTTCTAATTTTCGATTTTGCATGCAAATTTTGGGGATTGGGGGGCAAAATTTGTGTTTGGCCCTCGATATTTTGGAGTTAGCACCAGCTAAGTCTGGGCCATTGGTAAGTATGGAAAATATAGAAATTACTATGAATTTATAATTTTCAGTTAACCGGACTAATGGAGACAGATATAACCCATTCCCCAAAGAGAATTAATTTTGTTTATTTACAAATCGGTATTAGCATGACCAATATCAACAGGTTCCAAATGGGTTCAACTTTTAATGGTCAAAAAATGAATAAAATAGGCTCACATTCAATTTCTTTCAAAATTGTTCAAAATCACCACAGGTAAAATTGGGAAGATAAGGATCTTACCTGTGGTGATTACAGTGATGAGACAATCTTCATTGAATCATAAACATAATTCTAGCGCCAATGTTGTTGATGCCTAGAACCATGTGCATCACTGTTTATCATTTAACTATTTGAATAGAAATACACAGAACAACATATGTGAGTGAATGGGTTAATCAATATGTCACGAGTGCCAGTGCGGAAGGATAAAACCAGAGGCTGAAGGCATTGAGTTTTATCCTTCTGAGATGGCACAAGAGTCATATCAATTAACCCATTCACACATGAGTGTCATTCTGTGTTCATTTTCCACCTTCACGTCTATAAAAACAGTTATTAGAAGGACACTCAGCAATTCATTTGACAACTATCAACAGAAACAACACATTTTATCACGAACCAAATTCTGCGGGGGGAATCTGTATTACCATCTCATCCCCCAAGTTCCAATGTGTTCTATGTGCCTACTGGCACATAGAACACAATGGAACTCAGGGGACAATTTTCAGCTATCACTAGTGATTCAAATTGTAATTACATTGCACGATTTGTAGAAAATTCCAGATGGGGATTACATAGAACAGGCATGTAATAAACTCCAGTGATTATGCACCAATATTTAGTGAAAGCAAACTTCCAATAACCCACTGCACACTGATGTTAGAACACTGAAATTTCAAGTGCCAAACATTTTCCATAATGCAACTAGGAATTTGACCAGTTCCGTCTTGATTGACATAGCTCCTTGAGCTTGGTCGTTGACGACTGAATTGGTTAAACTGCTAGTTGCATTATGGGTTTGTTGCATGATATTTTGATATTTTGACATCCGTGTGTAGAAAATTAAAATACTCCTTGTTGTCTTGTTGTAATAACTGATACTAATCTTCAGTTCATTTGCAAATTTCATTTATGAAAATCATTTCCCAATCTCAACAAAGAATTTAATTTGTGCAACATCATTACATGGAACATACGACAAGATTTTGGAGCAATATTCCATGCCAGTAATTTGGAAGTCTTCAATGGAACATTTGTAAAATTTGCAATTTGAGTTTTAGGTTTTATGTGGTTTTCTTTTTACCATACAAGGCAAAAATGCCTATCTAATTTATAATTATCAATAATACTTGTTTGGAAGCGATGGAGCTAATTATTTGTCATCCCATCTAATTCTGCCTGCCACACAGATCAGATGCAGTTATTGGTATGTTATTTAAAATCAGTGAAAGAAATAAAGTCAGCGACAATGTATAAAGATGCCAAGTAAAGTGTCAACCAATGGACCTCTGAGTTAATCCCAGAGGTCCATTGACTGAAACGTTGCTTGTTGTTCTTGTTCTTTATCACAAACAAGGTGTTATTGTATGGGTGGAAACATCACTCCACAGGTGTTTTAGTGGTAATCCACTCTCCACATACTGTAAATAAGACATTTTCGGTGGATTTACAAGCTTTAAGAACCCTTCCCTAAACACAGGACATATGGGGTTCTATTCATGTCAAAACATAAAGTGCATATTATTTACTTCTGTTTGTTATAGACAAGTAATAATTCACTGGTTTAGTTCCAAAAATACAAATTGTTTGCCCTGAATCCCCAAATTAGAACATTTGGGTCGAAGAACTATTATCTGAAGAGTTTAGGCCTTAAAAAGTTAAAGATCTGTTTCTCAAGCCCTCCTGCATGGTGTCTTTTTATAACCAATGCAAACTTAAAAAAATAAAAATTAAATGGTTCATGTCTGAAATTTTACCCAAGTTAATAAAATTGATAAATTTGTCCCTTGAATGCAACAAGGCTTTGCAATGCTTTAATATTCTGTAGATTATGAGGCCTAAAACATAAAACAAACCAAGAACATGAACTTTTGATGGCAAAGAGATAATTACAAAAATAAAAAATAAAATAAAAAAATGCCTGCCCACATGGAATTTTACAAAAAATGGCCTGAGATACAAAACATATACTTTGTGAGGCCTTATATACACAATAATTTGGGTCTGCAGACTTTGTTCAGGCCTGGAGAATGTTGCTTTACAGGGCAGGGAGGTTTCACAGTTCTGCAGTTTGAAGTCAGTGAACTGATTCTACTGCTCAACCCTGATGATATTCTCAATAGACGGTTAGACACAAAGGTTTTACTCATCAACTAGAATACAATTTCTCTGTCTCAGCTGGAACTAAATAACATATTTTGAAGAGTTTCAACAAAGTAAAATAAACAAGTAAACTCACTTGTAGTGTTGTCAGAACCAAATGCCAAGCTGTTCCTAAAACAGCACCATGACAATGCGCCACACTCAATAAGCACCTCATACACTGAATATTCTTTGCAGTTAACTGTAAAATAGAAGATTATGGTCAGTAGGGCTGCAGACCTGTATCCTTATTAGTTCATCATTCAAGCAATTTTTATTTCACATCGGCGACCATTCTCTGGGTAAATTTAAGGATCATGTATGATGGACTGCCAACACGCAAATATACTCAACATTTCAACTACATAAAATATCTTTTACACAAACAATGTTGCCTGTGATCTTTGATACAGTGGTAAGAAATTCAAGTTTAGTAGTTCAAAGTCATTTCTTCTTCATATACCTACCATAGTAATATATATCAACCCTAGGATGCAACAAGGTGACATATGCAATGCTTCAGCATTGCAGATGGCACCTTGTTGCACTTAAGAGATGACATGTTCTATTCATTTATCGTAAATGTGGGGTTTTTTTAAATATGCTTTACGGTCTGAGAACAAGTGAGATAATTTTTAAAAAATACAAAGGGAAACAACCCAAGAAGGAATGAATAGCTTGGTGAGGCTACTTTCTGAACCTCATTCAAGATATTGTCAACGAAAAGCTATGTATCAAATCTGAAAATGATTTGTTGAATGGTTCGCAATTCACCTTAATGACAAGACAGGAATATTGATTAGGTCACACTAAAAAAACAAGTTGAGTCTGGCAGTGTGTTGTTCAAATCACTGAAGGGGAGAGAAGTTTATTTGTATTTTTTTATATTTTGGATGATACATATGTACAATAAACTTTATGCATAGCACTGTATTTGCTTTATTTGCTGACAAGCTCCATTTGAAATTAGCATATTTAATGTGAGTTATAGTTTGTTTGAAACAAATTGAGAAAAAGGTAAGTTTTAAAATCCATCCCCTCACTGCTGAAATATGGATCTGGATGGATGGATGGATGGATGGATGGATGGATGGAGATGGGTGGAGATGGGTGGATGGATGGAGATGGGTGGAGATGGGTGGGTGGATGGATGGATGGATGGATGGATGGATGGATGGATGGATGGATGGATGGATGGATGGATGGATGGATGGATGGATGGATGGATGGATGGATGGAATGGATGGATGGCTGGATAGATGGACAGACCAATGAATGATACAGTGTGTGGGTAATGTAGTCCATAAAACTGAGTGGCTACCATATGTAGACACACAATGTACCACAACTTGTGTGTCTAATATTTGGAAATACTCTGGAAGCACAAAGTAAGCCACAGGGAGTCTTTTTAGACATATTTTCTTGTGTGGCTATCTGCAGAAGCAAATGAGAGAGAGTGTGCCTTTAGGTGGATCTCTAGCCATACAATGTATCTCGTGAGAATGGACAGATGGATGGATGGATGAGGCAACTCTCCCCAAACTTTTTATAAGAATCTGATCATTCCTATCGATAATTCCACTCGTTTCAATCTTGAATTGATGCATGGAAGTATTTATTGTTAAATAGTCCAGCCTCCTTCATGCATTGATATGCAGAAGTGATATGATCGATACACGGAACAGGTAGCATCTTGCGATCTGATTCAGCTTGTGGGTTTCATTAGTCCAGGAGGTTTAAACATAATTTCCTTGAGTTTTGTGAATATGTTCAGCCTGACCAGTTTCATCTTGTTTGAGACTCATCAGAGGCAGTGGAGGCTTTGATCTCTTTCCATTATATACTATTTGTGTGATGATGTCATAATTGTGTACCAGCAGGTTATTTGGTATACCCAATGGGTATGTTTGGTATACCCAGTAGATATATTTGGTATATCTGTTGGGTAAATTTAGTGTACACAACAGGTATATTTGGTAAACCTTGCAGTATATTTTAAGTACACACCGGGTATATTTGCTGTACCTGGATGGCACATTTGAACTGCTTGGGAGTATTTGAGGTACCCAGTGGGTTGGTTGATGTCCCCAGTGAATACAGCTCTTGTAGCCATTTGGTATTTTTGGTGTCCTTGGATTGCGTACCTATTGGGTATATGTGGGGTGCCTGGGTGGCATCTTCAATATGTTTAGAGGAAAGGTATAGTGGGTTCCCGTCAGCAGGGCTGGGTGATTTATCAGTTTTTCGGTTCAGTTCATTTTTTTCAAAACCGAAACTGAACTGCCTTAACAAAAAACTGAGACTTTCAGTTTCAACAAATTTCCTAGAATTGGAAAGTTTATGACCACTGAATCACATGCGTTCTGCACGCCAAAGGATAAAATGTCAGGCGAAGGTAAACGCTGTGCCGTTTATGCTTACTTCGAGAGGATTGACAACAACTCCCCCTCCCCCCCCCCCCCCCCCCCCAAAAAAAAAAAAAATACTGGTAGCAAATTTCTGATATCTTAAATGATATCTACAGAACTACCACCAGAAGGAATATGAAAAATTAAAAAGTCTTACGTAAGAATCCACACATGCGATCAAGAATCGTTAAGTAAATGAACCGGGCACAACCTCAGGCTTACTCACATACGACCAAATAGGTATTGAAAGTTACCAGACAATATATGGTGTAAAAGTAATATAAATTATCTTTGACCAAAATCATCTGTGTGTGGCGCATAGTAAATTAGATTGGAGGTAAACATAAAATTTATTTATGGTAGATGAAACTCTAGTCGAAAAAAAGATAACCCAGATAACATATCCACCTATATTTAATATTAGTCGGATAACTTAGCCAACCTCCCTTTCTTTTAGAATAAACACCAAACAGAAAAAATAGACGGACAACTTATCCGCCTGTCGAACAAAAGAAATACCGGATAATATATCCACACATATTTAATATTAGATGGATAAATTACCGCTTTTACACAGTAAGAGCAATTATATACAACAATAGATGGATATTATATCCGTCAAGGCAGGATAATATATCTGCCCAAAGAATACTATATAAAGGGCAAGAGACCAACAAGGAAAAACCACAAATACCAACTAAAACCACTGAAGAGATTGACAAAATCGAAACCGATCTGGTATTAGTACAGCTGGATCTACGACCCTTTAGGGTACCTTTCTACTTTTTTCATTTATAAAATTTATTGAGTTTTGAAACCTCAAAGTTCACATGGGAAAAATGACGGTAAATTATCTTGCAATCTATCTATGCAAACTTTCAAATCCCATTATGCAGCTGTCTCCCTTCAAAAACATCAATCGCCTGTCTTGTCTGAGATGAAATCAATGCAGGGATCAGACAAGAGGGCAAAGTGAAGTTGGCAATAACTTCGCCTTGGCACCACTCACTTCGCTCAATTTCTATGTTTGGGCAAAATCAAAGTCAAAAAACAGACATCTAGAGTCAAAATCAGGAGGGATATTGTGAAAACATTGGTGTGAAGGAGTTACCAATAAAAGTGATTCGTACATCATGACTTACGTCCATAATAGTTATCAAAATCAGAAGAAATATAATTTGTGTTCCTTTTATTCCACTGTCATTTGAAGCAGGAACCATTAAGAAACTGGGGTAGACTATTTTGAAGTGATGTGATAATTACGGAAATAAACACAACAATTGCAGATTATCCACCAAAACAAGGGTGAGAGCTTAGCGACTCCTTAAAAAATAAGAAAATGTTGATTTTTACTAAATATTGCTTTTTTTGTAAATTTTTGCATCTTGACAAGGCCCCAAATCTCACTGACAGAATAAGGCAGATCCCACCAGTGGTGGAGCCCTGGTTTGAAATCCTGGTGGATCATGCTAGTCAAGAGTTTGGGGCTGGGGGTGGGGGGGGTGTGCATCTCAGGACTGAGGGTACTGTACTTGTACTGAGGGCAGCAAATCAGAAAGCTTCTTTTCAAATTTGGGGATAGGACTAGCACGTGAGATTTGGGGGGGAGGGGGCTCCCTAGATACCCCATGGCTCTACCACTGTAGCCCACTACAGTAGCCCACCACAATATGTCCATTAGCTGAGAAGAGTGGAGAGCACTGAGTTACCTGAGTGACTCAACACGCTGTAGGAGCCTCATGACTCGGATGATAAATACAGCCACATTTTATGTGTACATAACCCTTTAAAATGTGGATTTCTACAATATATTGTAGTGCAACGTACCAGGGAGGGTCAAGTCACAAGTGAAGACCGATGACCAACGACAAACTTAATTGCCAAGCTAAGCTAAGACACACCTACAATACGTCAGATCCCAAACCCTAAGACCCCTTAGAGTTACACCTGAGCAAACAAATGCCCCTACTTCTATGTCACAATCTCTCACCGATTCATTGAGTGATCAATGAGTCAGTGAAAGACTGAGGAGCAGAAGTGAAATTGTCAGGATGACACCACCCCACTGAGGGGATAAATAGAAAAGGTCACGCAGTCAAATGCACTAGGAAATTCAACAAGTCAGAAAGGGCTGAATTGAAGAACAATACTTTCAAACCTTTAACTATTTATTTACAACAAAGTACAATAGTTAAATAATCTATTTCAATGTGAATGAACCATTCACAAGTCACAGAATGCCTACATTCTTCTTCTTCTGTACAACCTCAAAGGATCAAATTTCAGGTTTCTGGGGGAGTTTTCTCCCTTAATATTCTAAGTACTGGAAACTTGGGCTTATTGATTCTAAGCCAGAATCACACCACACCCAAATGTGCTGCTTCTGTTGAAATTGGAAGTATCTGGAAGAGTATTCTCCCTTAATATTCTCAGCTGAATAACTTGTATTATTGATTCTGAGCCAGAATCATCACAAGTACCACATGCTGTGATCACCGCCACACCAACACATTACTCCTGAATTAATTGTATTAGGCTCTTGCCAATACTAAACAACACCCAACATCTAAATTCTCTATATTATCCTCTAAATATTTATCAAATCCGTACTCAAATCCCAGTAATATACTATTACTATCAGGAAATACTATGGCAAAGTCAGTTATACTGAACCCAACTCCAGGGCCTAACTGTACCAATGAATGCCTATAACCAACTGTGTATCTGTGACTAATCAATGCACAACACAGGAAACAACTAAATAACTCATTGTTTGATGCAAACAATACCAATTCTCACTTATTCACCACAACACTAAAATGTGCACATCACAACTTCAACCTTATAAATAATGGAGCAGTACTAAGTTGGTGTGAAAGTGACCAAACAGGTGATAAAATACTAGTACACTATCAGCCGGGATGTTCAATCTCAACAACAGAAGTCAAAATTAGCCTACTGCCTGTAGATTTACTACCAGCAGAATTCTAGCAATATATTTTATAACTTCATATCTCAACAATAATATTTATGATCTACCAATGTATACTAGGACTTCTCTACCTCAATTGCCAACTGCTTATAGAATTACTACTAGCAGAGTTTCTAGCAATATATAATCTTATACATTTAATTTACTGAACAGTTTTGCCTTGATTTATTTTCATGTGAAGATTAACACTGATTAGCTTTAGACCTCACCTGACATTTAAATCAAGAGCAATTTCAGTACCTCCTAATTTTCTATGACAACTACAACATCTGTGGTCTACCTGTGTATACTAGGACTTCTCTACCTCAATTGCCAACTGCTTATAGAATTACTACTAGCAGAGTTCTAGCAATACAATTTATAGCTTCATATCTCAACAATAATATTTGTGGTCTACCTGTGTATACTAGGACTTCTCTATCTCAATTGCCAACTGCTTATAGAATTACTACTAGCAGAGTTTCTAGCAATATATTTGGTACATTTAATTTACTGAACAGTTTTGCCTTGATTTATTTTCATGTGAAGATTAACACTGATCAGCTTTAGACCTCACCTGACATTTAAATCAAGAGCAAATTGAGTGCCAATGCAATCAGAGGCCTATCAATTCCAATACAAATACAGCTGATCATGAAATATGTTAGTCAAATTACCTCTCCTACACAGAATGAATTGTTTCCTTTCCAATCCTATCCTCTTCAGAAATCTATCACATAGACAGCAATCAGCATAAATTACTAATTAATTACTACTAATAATGTAACAGCAGACGCTCGAACACTTTAGGATGAATCAGTCAACCCCCAAACGGCGTTCGAATTGCACGGTTATCATATAGCAAAAGCCCTTACTAGAGCGTGACGGTCATGTCAACTGCATGGGTCACGTGATTAACAACGGTATGGTTTTGATAAAGTACAGTTTTGGATCCAAACGCATTAATTTACACAAGGGATCTGTTCGAGATTTTTATTTATTTAACAAGAGAAGCGTTCAAGTACAATTTTTGTACATGTTAACTTCTTAATAACTGAAAGTTAAAAAATTTATAGTAATTTATATATTTTTTATACTTACCAATGACCCAGACTTAGCTGGTGCTAACTCCAACAAAACCAGGGCCAAACACAAATTTTGCCCCCCAATCCCCAAAATTTGCATCCAAAACAAAAAGAAATCATGTCCTAAAGGACCTCCATAGTACGCCTCTACTGCGCATGCGCAGTGACGCAGTCGTCCCGAAATTGGCGCCAATTATCATTCTTACTGGCAGTGCCTGGTCAGCGCTATGTACTCAGCGGGGAGGCAAGAGTTCCCAACTCCAGGGAGGGCCATCCCCGTCTGGGTCATTGGTAAGTATAAAAAATATATAAATTACTATAAATTTTTTAACATTTTTATACTGTACCAATGACCCAGACTTAGCTGAATAGTAAACAGGCTGGAGGGCCTAGGACATAGAGGAAAATCCAATAAGCTCAACTATATAGTAAAGAGGTAACCCCTTAAGGAGAAAAGGAGTATTAGGCTTTACATGTATCTTTCTTATTTAATATTAAATTAGAAAGATACACTACCCTTAATAATTGAGCACAATAACATTCATGTTCTCTATTAACATCCAGTATAACCCCTATACTAATTATTTTTAAAACAAGCCAATAAATAAAGTAGTCCAGAGAATTGAGACTCTTTATAATCATTTAAAAGTGTCCGAGTATTGTATATTAAAGCCCGTTTGACACTTGACATATACAAATGCTTCACACCGAGCTACACTTTAAAAATAAGACATGAATGAAATTAAACATTAATATTACACTTTAAAACCATCCCGGAAGCGACTCAGAAATACTGACTTGGAGGAGGCATTCCCTTGCTTTTCACTATAAAGCAGGTGACCTAAGGGAACACCCGCCCCCCCCCCCCCCCTTCCCCTTGCCCTGGGTCAAATAGCCCAGAGCGAAGAGGGCAGCCGGACGGAGTCACTGCCGGAACAGAAAGCCTGCATAACTATAGTTGCAACTGTTTAGTGGACGACATTCTGAGCAACAGATAACGGACCTAAACAATGCAGGTCTCCAGAAATGGACTCAATATTTCTGAGATAAAAATTCGTAAATGTGGATGGCTGAGACCAATAAGCAGCCTTCATTAAATCTGTAATAGCAACACTATTAGCATAAGCCCAGGAAGTAGAAAGAGCTCTTACTTCATGAGCAGAAATCTTAAGCACAGACTGCTGAGAAGAAGATAAATCTTCATAAGCAGTACGGATAGTTAACTGAATCCATCTAGCAATAGAATGGACTGAAATGTCCTTTCTATTAGGCATCAAAGACAGAAAGAAACGTTTCCGTCCCTTTCTGATGAACTGAGATCTCTGTTTATAGATACGTAGTGCTCTAACAGGACAGAGTAAAGGCCTACGCCCGTCTGAAGACGGAAGAGCCTTAATAACAATAGGTTCCGGATATTTATTAGGAGCCTGATTCTTAGCTAAAAAACCCACATTAGTAGTGAAGGTGATAGTGTTCCCAACACTACGATAATGAGAATCATCCACCGATAGTGCATGAAGCTCACTGACTCTTCTGGCAGAAGAGAAAGCTAAGAGAAAAGCTGTCTTATAAGATAAGAATTTGAAATCTACTGTCCCAAGAGGTTCAAATGGCTTTTCCTTCAATTTAAGGAGAACCCAAGCTAAATTCCACTTAGGAATTAATCTAAGAGTTCTGGGTCTATTTATCGAAAAGTTTCTAACCAATTTCGATAAAGAGACATTAGATCCAATTTGTAAACTATCATGATGTGCATAGGTATCAGATAACATAGATCTATAACCCTTTATAGTAACAGGCTGCAGTTTGATTTCGTCAAACAAGTATACTAGAAAGTTTGCAATGTCTGGAATAGAGGGATCAAATATATCTACAGAATGATCCCTACACCAACGACGAAAAACCTTCCACTTAGCCGCATAGTTTAGCGAAGAGGAGGTCCTCCTACAGTTAGAAATCGCGTCCACTGCTCGTCCTGTAAAGTGCTTGCCATGCAAGAAGGACCGCACAACGGAAAAACGTGAAGGTTGAGACCTTGCGGGTTGTGATGGAGTTGGCGCGATTTCCCCTGCGAAAGAAGATCCTCTCGTGGAGGAAGCTTCCGCGGTAGGTCCCACAACAGACACCTGAGTAGATTTATCCACGGTCTCTGTGGCGACAGAGATGCTACCAACAGAATCTTGCATTGAGATTGTTTTATCTTTAGCAATACTTGTTGAATTAACGGCGCTGGAGGATACGCATATCCTATCATTCCGTCCCAAGAGATCGACAGAGCGTCTACTGCAAATGCTCTTGGATCCGGACACGGGGACACATACGTCTGCAACTGATTGTTGAGATGTGTCGCAAATAAGTCTATCATTGGCCATTCCCATTGGTAGCAAATCTGATTGAATACTTGTTTGTTGAGAGTCCACTCCGACGGCAACAAGCGACCCTTTCGTGAAAGGGAGTCTGCTAGCACATTCAGACGACCCGGTATGTGACGGACCGAAAGAAGTACGTGATGTTCTAACGCAAACAGAAGGATTCTTTCCGTTAGATTGAACAACAGAACTGAATGAGTGCCTCCCTGATTCCGTATATACGCCACTACTGTCGTATTGTCGGATAGGATTTGGACATGAGCATCGTGAATAATGTCCATCCAGTGACGTAACGCAAGCCAAATTGACATCATTTCCTTGATGTTTATGTGCTTGCACAGGAATTGCGGATCGGATCCGGCAACTGCAGCGGAACTCCTTGAGTTAACCACTGAATGTTTGCTCAAGTCTGAATCTCTTGTTTCACTTGATCTGACAAGAGAACGTCTACATCGAGCGAATGAATTTTCACACTCCAATTCTGAGTCAGGAAAATTTGAAGAGGACGTGTGCGTAGCCGCCCCATCGGAATGAGATCCGCGGCGGCTCCGCACAGACCTATCAGTCTCATAAATTCTCTCGCCGTGACTTTGTCTGCGTGCAGACAATAGCGAGCGTAACAACTGACTAATTTCGCTCTGGTTAACGGCAGACGAACGAGATTGTTGTGCGTCTCGAAGCTCATTCCCAGATGAGTGAATGACTTGGACGGCACCAGATCCGACTTCTCCTCGTTTACTATGAAACCGAGACGTCGGAGCAATAGAAGAAGATTCTGAACATCGTTCTGAAGCGTTAACTCGTTGCCGTACCTCTGAAGAATGTCGTCCAGGTAGGCCGACGTTACCGCAGACGAATGAGCTCGGAAGTAGATCATTACCGAGTTCATTACCCGAGTGAAAGCAGAGGGTGCTAGATTCAATCCGAAGCACATGGCCCGGAACTGATACACCACTCCTAGGACTGCGAAGCGTAGATACTTTCGGAATGTCGGATGTACCATGACGTGAAAGTACGCATCTTTGAGATCTATGCTCGTTGCATAATCGTTCACCCGAATACTCGCTCTGACCGATCGAATCGTCTCCATATAAAACTTCGGAGCGACGATCAGCTTGTTTATCCAGCTCAAATCTATGACTGGACGGAACGAGCCGTCTGGTTTCGGAACCAGAAACAGATGGCTGTAGAATCCCAGAGATTCCTGGTTTTCTACGACCTCTACCGCGTTCTTCATTAAAAGAGACTGCACCTCTGATAACAGAGCGTCTCTTTTCTGTGGATTTGACGGAAGATGAGTCCACTTTGGACTTCGAGTTAATGGAGGCTTTCGTTTGAAGGATATCTTTAGACCTTCCGAAGTCACTCCTCTCACCCACGGGTCGTCCGTAATCGACGCCCACTCTTGTGAAAAACTCGACAACCTTCCGCCAACCGGAACGCGATAGAGGTTTAAGCCATCACCTCCTGGACCTGCGAGGCCTGCAGTAGGAGAAACCACGTCTTCCACGACCCGCACCTCGCCTCGTCGACCTCGGGGCGTCCGACCGATTGTCCCGGCCTGAAGGACGTCCCGAACGAGAGTCGCTATCCTGACGGTCTCTCGAATAAGACCAAGAGGACGCACCGGAACCTCTATAGGAACCTCTCTTGGGCGCATTAGACCCAGAAGTGCCTGTCTTATTCGTGTCTGCTGTATCCGACCTTTTAGGAGCGGATCTGAACAACAGAGAATCATTAGCTTTCTTTTTAATTTTATCATAAATAGCGGAAAGCTTGCCGTCAAAGAGAAGTTCTCCTGAGACCGAAGCGACTCTAAGAGAGTTCTTCACCTTAGAATCCACTAGTGTGGATGTAGCTAGGGCTGCGTCACGTCTAACCAACTCCAGATTTGCCACTGAAAGGGCGGAGTTACACGTGGAATAAGCTACTGCCCTTGAAAGAAGTCTTAAAGAGGATTGTATATCCTGAAACTCTTCCCCTTGAAGGCGCAGTGATAACGCCTTAGTAAGGTGATCTGCGTAAGATAAGGCATCTAAATTGGCTCTGTTAGACGCAATAGCTGTTTCCAACACCGCGGTTGGAATAGAAGCTGACGACGGTAATGATAGCTCTAAGTCTTCCGCCTCGTCGTCCATACGCAGAGGAACTCTCGGTATACCCTGTCCTGCCGTGTCGAATTTATTCCTTGCATTAATGAAAGGCAGGTTAAGAGTATTAGCGGACAAGAAACCTGCTTTCCCCGTCCTGGAAGCAAGTTTAAATATAGCGTCGTTCAATAATTCAAATGTTCTTGCAACATTATTGGACTGCGACGGAAACTCGGGAGCGATGTCCCTGAACCGCTCAAAAAATTCAGAGTCCAATGACGCTATAATTCTCTTGTCCGGAAGCGCAGCAGTCTGGCCCGACGGAACAACTTGAGGGAGAAAGTGCCGGATGAAGTCCACGGCAGCTTTATGTTGTTCCGAAAGGGATAGTTCCAATTCATCCGTATCCCTTTCACCATCCGGTCGGACCTCCCGATGTTACCGGTCATCCGCCCCCGATGCTTCGGCGGAGCGTACCGACCCAGCGCCGTCGGATAATTCTCGATCCGACACCGTTTCTGTTTCTGCTGGGATGCTGCGATAAGCTGTGCTATCTGCACAAGAATGTCCGACGTCGAGACCTGCGGAGGCGTAGTCTTTCGCTGCTTCGCCGAGGGCAGCTCCGCATCAGATGGCTCCCGCATACTTTTCCTATGCGAACGTCCGGAGTCCATCGGTCTCGAATCCCTGGCTGCCGGATGGTGTGACCTGGTCGCCGAAGAATCCTTCATCGGCGAAGCTGGCAAAATATCGGAGGTCACGCAGCCAAGGTGCGGTCGTGTGCGCTGACGAGAAGAGGAAGCCTTAACAGTCTCTGCGGACTGCTTATACAACGGAGCGTCCCGAGCGACGGACGTATGCTCCGCTAAAGACACATTTTGTACCACAACATCTGGTCCCAGATGTTGTTGTACGAGAGAGGGACCTCTCTCGCTCGCGGCCCGGCTGGACCTGGACGAGCTAGGAACCGGACTAAAAGGCTTCCTCCGTTCTCGTTTACTATCCGCCGTCACTGGGTGTGCATCTATTATGTTTATAGTGCTCGCATCACCCAAAATTTCCTCTTGGACCGCATCGGATGAACCCGGCTGCCGAACCATTCGGTGAATGGACGCTACACCGGGCGAGCTAGCGGACGACATTTGTCTAATCTCCATGAGCACTTTTGCCGCTAGCTCTGAATTCATTTGTGACGACGGACGCACACTTGAAGAAGATAACATGGAAACATCACCCTGTTCTGGTTCCTCTGAAATAGAAACTGAGAGAGTAGAGTGACCTTGTGGAGAAAGAGCCGGCATCGCTCTTTCTCCAGAAACAACATATCGTGACACACGTTTCCAATGTTTCTCATCCCAATGTTCACATATAGGACAGGGATTAATGCGAGAACACTGACTACAATTAATACAATGATCATGAAAGTCAGAGGAAGATTTCTTCCTATTACAATTTGAACAATGTCCCTTCATTGTGAAAGAACAACAATAAGTCCTAGTTACTCGCAAAAACCCCTGACACAAAGATACATAATAACATGATCCATTAATAAATGAAAAAACAATTGCAAAACAAAATAATTTTGAAAAAATATTTTTTCAGAGAAGCCCAAGTTGCTGAAAAGTAACGTTGAGCCCCGATGGATCCGATGGCAAAGTGTGGTCAAAAATTTTAAATTTATATAAAATAATTAATGAGACACTTTCGGATAATATAAATGTATCTTATAATGAGATAAACTACCACAAAGGCAAACAGCCCCCCTCAAAAAAAGGCTGTTGCCAATGAAAACAAACAGTGTAAACACACTAGAAAACATGACTCCAGGCACTGAAAAAACTGGCCCGGAATCAGTCATCAATTACACTCTATCTGATGCAAAACAGAGACTCCCAGGGGAGAATCTGTAGAACATCAGATGGAAGATGCAGAACACAAACGTTATACACCCATGGGTGAAAACGTAACTATGGGGAAAATAACAGAAAACATTCTGTAACCAAGCAACTCTCCCAGGAAATTTTAGAAATGAAACTTCTCAAAAATATGCCAAAAGCATGGGAGAATTGCCAGGGGGGACTTTAGAAGGCTAGGGGAGAGGAAACACTGAATAAGCAGTGCAACAATTAGCAAGAATGACAACAAGAGGCCCATGCCTCGAAAATAGGCAACTTAACATAATTTCATCAAAAAATTTTAAGTACAGCCCTGATTATTTTTTGCCACTTCTTTTTCCTCTCCTCCTTCTATCCTCCTTAGAATCACATTTTCTCCAAAAATTACGTGTCTGGCATCCTTTAAACTGAGATTTACAAGCACAAAGATCAGTGAGATGTTGACTGATGAAGGGCCAAACAGAGAATGATAATTGGCGCCAATTTCGGGACGACTGCGTCACTGCGCATGCGCAGTAGAGGCGTACTATGGAGGTCCTTTAGGACATGATTTCTTTTTGTTTTGGATGCAAATTTTGGGGATTGGGGGGCAAAATTTGTGTTTGGCCCTGGTTTTGTTGGAGTTAGCACCAGCTAAGTCTGGGTCATTGGTACAGTATAAAAATATGAAAATTCGAATGAAACTCAAACCGTTGAACGACATCTGCAGGTGTCGAAAAAAGGTTTAACACAGCGTTCGTTCGAAAATTTACCTGTTTATCAATTTAATGTGAAAAATCAAGATAAACCAACAATGCCAGACCCTTACACGTAGCATACATCTTAAGCCACAAAAAAAGGAATTACGGCATTGCCATAGGTTTAAAAGAAATGCATTTTAACAAAAGCATTTCACACTTAAAACTCAAAGTTACCTGATTTCACGATAGTCACTTACAAAATAGCATTGCACCAGTTGCACTGCTGACAATCAACGCGGCCCAAATTCCGGTCCCACAAACCATTGAATTGACACAATTCAATAGTAAAAAAAACATCGACCTCGTCCAGGAACAGTTCTTCCTAAAAAAAAAATCTCGAGAAATATTAATTTTAAACATCACTCTGGCTGAAACTAGTCAAAGTTGAAAACCTAACAATATTTTGAAAAAACCGAAAACCGAGTTTTTGTGCAAAACCGAAACCGAACCGAAACGCAAATTTCAAAACAGCCCAGCCCTACCTACCAGGCATATAAGGTGTGCATGATGGTCAGTTTTGATAAACTGTGTGGTATATTTGTCACTTTGTAATGACAGAGTCTGCAGTGACTGCCCTTAGATAGGGTCCTGGTTCGGCTCTTGTAGTATCGTAAGCCTACAATAAAGTGGAAACCTACAGCTGCTATTAGCTGCCTATTTACATAATATTTTTGCCACATTTTTACTTCAAAATGGCAATATCCTTATTGCAATAACATGTAATTAGCCCAGAGAATTCGTTAATGTGACACTCTTCACAAAATATATTAACATCCAATATGTCATGTATGTCTGTGATACGACAGTTATACAACTTACAAGCCACTGTGAAAAGTTGAAATGTAATTAAAATGTGCACTTAACGGTTTAATTTACAAATGATTTTGAATATATCGAGTCACAAGTGCATTCATTTTGCGATATATACCATAACATTTCCAAAATATCATACTAATGATATGGGAATATTGCCATAATAAGGTGCAAAAGTGGCATTATTAACACAAGAATATTGCCTAATTATACACTTTGTTATAGGCTGTGCTGTATATGTGTCAGATTTGACAATGGGGAGACCTGTGTCAAAGTACTGTGGGTCTGATAAGCATTTATGAAAAGAAGGATACTAGAACTCAATACTATTTACTTTTTATTTTAATGTATTAATTTTCTTCACTATGTGTAAGGATTGTGCACAATTAACTTTGGGAACCTGTTGACTCGGTTTGGCTGTGTTTTTCTGTTGTATTGACAGTCTCTTTAACCCTTTACCTAACATGAAAAGCAGACGACACTTGCAAAAAAAATTCTTGAATAACTAATTTTTTTCATTTTTTGTCTCAAAAACATAGGTTATGACCCCTCGTTGGAACGAGCTCGATGAGCTCGTTCCAACGAGAGGTCATAACCTATGTTTTTGAGACAAAAAATGAAAAAATAATAAAAATTCATTGGCGATTTTTGAGAATCGCGCTGGCCAGTCTTGGCCGTTACGTTGGGTAAAGGGTTAAAGCCTTTGAGATTTAAAAATTCTGGTATATTTTCCACAGGGGCTGAAGGAAATGACATAGAGCAAGTTATATATAGAATCTGAAGATGGAAAGAAAAAATACTTTTGTAAAGTGATGGTAAAGAATTGATCAAACTTGAATCATGCCAAAAAAAAGAACAAAAACTTAAAAATACAAACCATGACTGCTCCTTGATGAGCACCGACGGGTAACGATGAAGTTGGCAATGGAGTACCAACAGCCACTACTTGGCTTCTTTCTACTGATTCACTGCTCATTGCTACTTGCTCTTGACTAGAAACTTTCACTAGACCTAAACCAAAAAAAAATAATTAAACTTGAGATAATTTGTTCTATGTCATTTGCAGTCATCTTGTTTATGATTATTATTATAAGTGCACCATCGACGTGCAGTACACCTTAGTCCACGACGTCACCATGCTCCCAGATGGGCAATGGGGGGAAGTGTCTTGCCCAAGGACACAACGCAGTTGCCGCAGGTGGGATTCGAACCGAGGACCTCTTGGCTTGCAGTCTGCCCCTCTACCTACTGAGCCACCACGTCCCCGTCAAGTTAAGCTAAAAATAATAGTTATCCAATACGAAAATATAGGAATTGACACTGTAGCTTAACTTGACTGTGTGAAGTGTTTGATGAAAAGGATAATGTTCAACTTTTATGAACGGATTATGAAATGAGACAAGAATTGTGATAATTGATAATATGTTAATTTCTTTTTCCTAAATGCTATGCTTTCAATAAGAATAATTTAAGGTGTAGACTGTACTAAAGAATTGAGGCCTGTGTTGATGTGGCCCTCAGAGTTAAGGTAGTCAACCAAAGTTACCAAGTTACAGAAAAATCATTCCAGAGTGAGTCATCCTACCAAGTTACAATGAAATCCCTTCATAAATATGACTCACAGACTTTGCTAAAGGAATCTAGGCCATGGTAAAAACAGGACAGTCTCATCTAGACATCATACCAAGTTATCCTACCAATTTACAATGAAATCCCTTCATAAAAACCTGTAGACAGTGCTAATGGAATCTTGGTCATGTGACAAGGTGGTGGTAATGCCTAACCCATCATGACCAAAATAGGACAGTTACATCTAGACATCATACCTAGTTATCCTTCCAAGTTACAAAGAAATCGCTTCATAAATATGAACTGTAGACTGTGCTAAACAAATCTAGGTCACGTGACTGTGTGACCATCACAGTTGACCGATCATGGCCAAAATAAGACTTTCTTATCTAGACAGTATACCGAGTCATCCTACCAATTTACAATGAAATCCCATCATAAATGCAAGCTGTAGACTGTGTTAAAGGAATCTAGATAATGTCCCCCTCCGGCCGTTACAGTTGACTGAACCTGACCAAAATAGGACGTTCTCATCTAGACATTATACAGAGTCATCCTACTAAGTTACAATGAAATCCCTTCATCAATACGACCTATAGACCATGCTAAAGGTTTTCGGGGTTTCAGGTCCATGCAGCCATCACAGTTGACTGATCATGACCAACAGGGGAAGTTCTCATCTAGACATGACCTCGTACCAGCATATGAAATTTTGTGATGATCGGACAAGAACTACAAGGTGTAGCCTGTGCTAAAGAAAATATGAACAGACTAACTGGCTCACAGACATCTGCATGCGTGATGGCAATAGCTTATCTTGACTTTGTGCATGGGGTGTTGCTACACAATATATATTTGTATTTAGTCTAGACATTTTTAATTGTACTGAAGAAACTAAATGCTTGTTGTAAGATGAAACTAACATACCTCTGGGGGATGTGCCTGGTGCTTGAGTATTGAGAACTGTCAGACTGTAATGTGGAGGTAATGATGCTTTACACAGTGATGTTATGAAAGCATCTCTGGGTGTTGTCATTCCTAGTCTACCACACATACTAGAATAAGCCTCTTGTGATTTCAATATCAACTCCGTTGCAGTTTCATCTGAGCTGCAAAATATAATTAGCACAAAGATTAGGAGCTGTTCATTATTGTATATTAATTAATCTGTTTGAGACCTTTGTCAAGGGCTCCGAATTCTCTTGTCTTAAGTCTTAAGGCCTATTTCTGATAGAGCTGTAGGTTTTTAAATTTCTTGTTCAGTTTCTGTTTCGGTTTTTCAGGTGGAGTAAAACCTCGGTTCGGTTCGGTTTTCGGTTTGTTCATGAGGCCAAGTAAAATTCAATAAAACTCATTGTTATGTCCGGAGTCATAACTGAATGGTAGTGAAATTGAGTGAAACTCAATGAATGCCCGAAATAAGCTATAATACATGAAGAATCAGGAAGGCCAATATAATAATTACCTAAATATACAGAACTTTTGTTGTGCTTGTCCATTTTTCGAGGTCTGACACCTACACGCAACTTGAGGAAAGCTGCAAACACAACTAAACTGAAATGTCGGAAATTCACAGAATGTAGCCTTCCCAGAGTAGTGAGAGTACCCAGACACTGCCATTGGCAGTGTCTGGGTACTCCCACTACTCTGAGATGGCTACATTCTGTGAATTTCTGCAGCAAGAGAATATTTTTAAAAAAATGAAAAACCTTAGATTACGGGATGTCGACGGTTTCGGTTTCGTTTTTTTTAAAAAACTAAAAACCTTGGTTCGGTTTCGGTTAACCTACAGCTCTAATTTCTGACTTTTACAACCTCAAAACAGGTGTCCTTTACATGACATCATGAGGAGGTTCTGCTGACAAATTATCTAGGCAGTGGGGGCAGTTATTGCTATAAATAAACAATGTTCTCCCAAAACATTTTCTCCCAGATTTTCAATTTTCCAGCACCTCGCAAATGCTGATCACTTTTTAAAGGATACGCTTTGATAATTGTGAATGAAAGTGTCAATGACACTGTAGCTCAACTTGACAAACTTGAACTTGGTAAGTTATAAGTGAAATGGTAAAATTGAAGATCATTGGTACCAATGTTATTTGGTGAAACTTCAACATAACAACATTGTGTGTGCACAACATCAGAGTAATCCATGCATTTTTAATTGTAAACTGTAAGGCTGGCTAAAGGAAGAATGTTAATACACAACTGCAGTAAGTTCAGAGCTTATTCTAAAAGGCATCTTTTTTCACAGAAATGAATGCTAATCAATAGCTCTTGTCTAGAGATCTTGCCTAATGAGCACACCAAGTTCAAAAACAATCCTACGATAAATGTGCCCCTTAGGCCATGTCAAAGAAGAATGTTGATGCACATATACAATAAATTCAAAGATTGTCGCTAACAGCAAGTTTTTGATGTAAATGAAAAGAAAATCGATAGCTCCTATCTTTGTCAGCCTGCACAAGCATACAAAGTTTCAAAACAACCTGATAATGAATATGCGCTCTGAGGCATGCCAAAGAAAGATGTTAATGCACAAATGCACTAAGTTTGAAGGTCATTGCTTGTGGCAATGTTTTTTTATTCTTTTTTCTGGAAATTCATAAATATACCCTGCAGAGAGTGCGAAAGGGATAAGTTGCAGCACAAATGCAGTAATTCAAAGGCTGGTGATAACAATTTTTTATGGAAATGAAAAATGAAAGTGTCAATGACACTGTAGCTCAACTTGTGTAAGACATGTACATGTATAGTATGTGACACAGCAATGACACACATCTAGGTAATGACCTGATAACAAAGGTACATGTAAAGTATTGTAAAGGTCTGTACATAAATACTGACCATAGCCTGTAACAAATGTACAGGTAAAGTATTGTAAAGGTGCGTGACAGTTAGATGCCTCTAGCTAGAGCCGTATTGAAATTTGCACTTACTGTGTATAAGAAGCACTGAAAAAATCAAAGATTGTCTAATTGGCTGCCGGTGGCCAACTTGAAATTTCGGACCGCACCCAAAAACACTTGTTCTCGTCCCAAGGTGATAACAAAGGTACCCAAGAAGTTTTGTGAAGATCGCTTCATAAATACAGACTCTTGCCTGAGCGGTATTGACATGTGTACTTACTGTGTGTAAGTAGAACTGAATAAATCAAAGTTCATCTAATTTGCATAATTTCTGCACAAGAAAAAAACCCTTATTATATGTGATGTATCCCATGGTACTACACATTCACACAAAAAATTATTCAAATCAGCGCTTTCATATGGAAGTTCTGTGTAAAAATCTGATTGCACCTAATTTTGTACAAAATGGCTGCCATCGGCCATCTTGAATTTCGGACCCCAAAACATTCGTTCTCGTCCCACAGTGATACCACAGTTACCCAAGAAGTTTCGTAAAGATCGGTTCATAAATATGGCCTCTAGCCCGAGCCTTATTGGCATTTGCACTTACAGTGCTAAAAGTAACACTAAATACATCAAAGTTAGTCTACTTTGCATAATTTACGCACGAGAAAAAACCCGTATTATATGTGATGTATCCCATGGTACTAAACAGTCATACAAAAAATTATTCAAATCAGAGCTTTCATATGGAAGTTCTGCGCAAAAATCTGATTGCACCTACTTTTGTACAAAATGGCTGCCAGCGGCCAACTTGAATTTCGGAGCGGACCCAAAAACACTCGTTCTCGTCCCATGGTGATAACAAAGGTACCCAAGAAGTTTCATAAAGATCGGTTCATAAATACGGCCTCTAGCCCGAGCCATATTGAATTGTTGATGGACAGACGGAGAAAGGGACGACTGGTCATGTCATAAGCTCAAATTTGACTTACGTCAAAGTTGAGCTAAAAATGGCCTGAGAAACAGAAGATCTACTTTATTAGGCATTTACAGCATATTTTAGACAGTATTAACAAAAACAGGTGCCGAGACTGGAATGTTGATACCATGTTACTTGTTTTCGAACCAGGCTTTCGTTTGGTGTTTGATGATATGAAAGCTGTTATGCTGTGACTGCAGTCACAGCATAACAGCTTTTTTGCCATCAAATGACAATGATGGGAGGAATTACTGCATTGATTGAGTTGACGCCATCTTGAGAGGTGCAGATTTAGTTGCGACCACTGATATTCCAGCAATCCAGTTGGCAAAAAAACATCCAGTGCTATTCGCAGAACTCGCCATTCAAATTTTATTACCTTTTTCATTTTTGGCTAACAAAAATAGTTTTTGACACCCTAAAATGAGGGTCAGCAGCCATAACTTTGGGGTAAATAATGAAAAAATTTGTAGTCATTCAAGAAATATTTCTGCAAATAGCATCTGCTATTTGGGTAGAGTTAAGAGTTAATGATATTTTTCAAACATTCCTGTTTTCTGAAGATTTTGACAGACAAAACGGTTATTAAATCAAAAAAGATTCCTCTCTAGTGTAAAATATTTCCAGAAAGTATTAGACACAGTGAATCCCACTCAAATGTATATCTTCTAATTGTATAATACTGTTAACTTTATATAACATGCAAAACCAAACCATTTGCCAAACCTTGGACCTGTTAATTGCATCTAAGTTATAAGGTAATCTCCTATTAATTGGATAAAAAATCATGTTATCTGCCGAGAAATTGGCATTGTTGGCCTCAATACATCCAATACATAGGCATTTAATATGTTTTATTATATGCTAGCCTGTGAATTATCCTGAATTATCTAAAAGAATTTCTTGATATCCATCGACTCGATGGATATCGAGGAATATCCCTTAATAGCTTCCTAACTGACGTCACGCTACGCCCCATCACATTGCCTTGAAGGAACGAAAAGCTGATCTCTATTGTTTTTGAAACATACACATTTGGGGGCAAATTGGGCTGAATATTGGGCAATAAAATGTCTAATAGCATATAATAAAAAAGAAAATATCTTTATTTTAGAAAGTATCTGGAATTATCTCATGAGTGTGGTGGACCTGATAGTTTATTTTTCATGAGCGCTTACGCAAGTGAAAAGTTAAAAAATTTATAGTAATTTTTATATTTTTCATACTTACCAATGACTCAGACTTAGCTGGTGCTAACTCTTAAATTCTAGGGCCAAACTAAAATTTTGCCCCCCCAATCCCCAAAATTTGCATCAAAATCCAAAAATTAGATGTCCTATGTGGTCCTCCGTACTTTTGTCCACTGTGCATGCGCAGTGTCCAGGAAGTAACGAAATTGGAGCCAAATCCTCATTCTTACAACCAGTGCCTGGTAAGCGTTATGTAATCAGTGGGGAGGTATGAGTTCCCAACTCATGGGAGGGCCATCCCCGTCTGGGTCATTGGTAAGTATAAAAAATACATAAATTACTATAAATTTTTTAACAGTTTTATACTGTACCAATGACCCAGACTTAGCTGAATAGAAAAAAGGCTGGAGGGCCTAGGACATAAAGGAAAATCCAATAGGCTCAATTACATGTAAACAGAATTATCCCCTCAAGGAGAAGAGGAGAACAGGTTTTACATGTATCTTTCTTGTTTGTATCAAAAAAGAAAGACACAATACCATTCTATAATTGAGCACAATAACATCAATGATCTCTATTAACATCCAGTATAACCCATTATACTAATTTTTTTAAAGGAAAGCCAATAAATAAAGATAGTCCAGAGATTGAGACTCTTTATACTCATTTAAAAGTGTCCAAGGATTGTATATTAGTGCTCGTATGACACGTGACATATACAAATGCTTCACACTGAGGTACACTTTAAAAATATTACATAAATGAGATAGACATTAGCTTTACACTTTAAAACCATCCCAGCACCGACTCGGAATTACTGACTACAGACGAGGTATTCCCTTGCTTTTCACTATAAAGCAGGTGATATAAGGGAACACCACCACCCCCACCCCCCCCCCCTTCCCCTTGCTCTGGGTCAAATACCCCAGAACGAAGAGGGCAGCAGGACAGAGTCACTACCAGAACAGAAAGCCTGCATAACTATATTTGCAACTGTTTAGTGGACGACATTCTGAGCAACAGATAACGGACCTAAACATCGAAGGTCACCAGAAATGGACTCAATATTTCTAAGAAAAAAATTAGTGAACGTGGAAGGCTCAGACCAATATGCAGCCTTCATCAAATCGGTAATAGCAACACTATTAGCATAAGACCAAGATGTAGACAGCGCTCTTACTTCATGCGCCGAAATCTTAAGCACAGACTGCTGAGTTGAAGATAATTTTTCATAAGCAGTACGGATAGTTAATTGAATCCATCTTGCAATAGAATGGACTGTAATGTCCTTTCTATTAGGCAGTAGAGACAGAAAGAAATGCTTACGTCCCTTTCTGATAAACTCAGATCTACATTGTAAATACGCATGGTTCTAACTGGACAGAGCAAAGGCCTATGACCGTCTGAAGATGGCAGAGCCTTAATAATAATAGGTTCAGGATACTTATTAGGAGCCTGATTCTTAGCCAAAAATCCAACATTAGTAGTTAAAGTAATAGTATTACCAACACTATGATAGTGAGAATTATCAACTGATAGTGCATGAAGCTCACTAACTCTTCTGGCAGAAGAGAAGGCTAAGAGAAAAGCTGTCTTATAAGATAAGAATTTGAAGTCCACTGTATCAAGAGGCTCAAATGGCACTTCTTTTGGCTTCAGAAGAACCCAAGCTAGATTCCACTTAGGAATTAACCTAAGGGTTCTAGGTCTATTTATCGAAAAGTTTTTCACTAACTTAGATAAAGAGACATTAGATCCAATCTGTAACCTATCATGATAAGCATAGGTATCCGATAGCATAGACCTAAAACCCTTAATGGTTATTGGCTGCAGTTTGATCTCGTCAAACAAGTAGATCAGAAAATTAGCAATATCTGGAATGGAAGGATCATAAATATCAATAGAATGATCCCTACACCACCTGTAGAAAACCTTCCACTTAGCAGCATAATTTAGCAAAGAGGAGGTTCTCCCACAGTTAGAAATTGCGTCCACTGCCCGTCCTGTAAAATGCTTGCCGTGCAAGAAGGACCGCACAACGGAATATGTGAAGGTTGAGACCTTGCGGGTTGTGATGCAGTCTGCGCGATTTCCCCTGCGAAAGAAGGTCCTCCCGTGGAGGAAGCTTCCGCAGAATGTCCCACAACAGACACCTGAGTAGATTTAACCATGGTCTCTGGGGTGACAGAGGTGCTACCAACAGAATCATGCAGTGAGATTGCTTGATTTCTAGCAATATCTGCTGAATCAGCGGAGCTGGAGGATACGCGTATTCTATCATTCCGTCCCAAGAGATCGAGAGAGCGTGTACTGCAAACGCTTGAGGATCTGGGCATGGTGATACATACATCTGCAACTGATTGGTGAGATGCGTCGCAAATAAGTCTATCATTAGACGATCCCATTGGTAGCAAATCTGATTGAATACTCGTTTGTTGAGAGTCCATTCTGACAGCAACATGCAACCTTTCCAAGAAAGAGAGTCTGCTAGAATATTCAGATGACCCGGTATATGACGGACCGATAGAAGAACTTGATGCTCTAGGACAAAGAGAAGGATCCTTTCCGTTAAATTGAATAACGGAATGGAATGAGTGCCTCCCTCTTTCCAAATGTACGCTACTACTGTCGAATTGTCGGACAGAATTTAAACATGCGAATTCTGAAGAATGTTCATTCATTGACGTAGCGCAAGCCATACTGACATCATCTCTTTGATGTTTATGTGCTTGTTTAGGAACTGCGGATCCCAAAGACCCTGGCACCTCGAATCCGTTGGGCTCAGATTTGCGCCCCAACCTGTTTGACTCGCATCCGTCATTATCGTAAAACTCGGATCTGGCAGTTGCAGTGGTACTCCTTGAGTTAACCACTGAATATCTGCCCAAGTCTGAATCTCTTGTTTCACTTGATTCAACAAGACGATGTTCGATTCGATACGAATGAGTCTTCACACTCCAATTCTGAGATAAAATATATGTGGAGTGGATGAGTGTGTAGTCGCTCCATCAGAATAAGATCTGCAGCGGGTCCACACAAACCTGTCAGTCTCATGAATTCTCTCGCTGTTACTAGATCTGAGTGGAGACAAAACCGAGCGTAACAACTGACTAATATCGCTCTGGTTAACGGCAGACAAACAAGATTGTTGTGCGTCTCTAAGCTCATTCCCACGTGGGTGAATGATTTGGACGGCACTAGATCCGACTTCTTTTCGTTTACTATGAAACCAAGACGTCGGAGCAATTGAAGCAGACTCTGAACATCGTTCTGAAGCGTTAACTTGCTGCTGTAACCCTGAAGAATGTCGTCCAAGTAGGCCGACGTTAGCACAGACGAATGAGCTCGGAAATGAGTCATTACCGAGATCATTATTCGAGTGAAGGCCCAGGGCGCTAGATTCAGACCAGAGCATCATTGCTCGGAACTGAAAACAACTCCTGGGACAGCGAAGCGAAGGTACTTTCTAAATGCCGGATGTACCATGGTGTAAAAGTACACAACCCTGAGATCTATGCTCGCAGCATAATCGTTCACTCGAGTGCTCGCTCTGACCTATCAGATGGCCTCCATATAAAATTTTGGAGCCACGATCAGCTTGTTTATCCAGCTCAGATCTATAACTGGACGATACGAGCCGTCTGATCTTGGAACCAGGAACAGGTGACCGCAGAAAACTGGAGATTCCTGGTTTTCTACGACGTCTATAGCGTTCTTGTCCAGAAGAGATTGAACTTCTGATAGAAGCGAATCTCTCTTCTGAACGTTAACGGAAGCTGAGATCAGCGTGGACTTCGAGTTAACGGAGGTTTTTCCTTGAAGGACAGTTTAGATCTTTGGAAATAACCCCTTGCACCCATGGGTCGTCTGTAATTGACAACCAATTGGTTAAGAATCTCAACAGCCTTCGGCCCACTGGAACGCAATAGAGGTTTATACCATCACCTCCTGGCCCTGCGAGGATTGCGGGAGGAGAAACCATGTCCTCCACGACCCGCACCTCGCCCAGTCGACCTAGGGGCGTCTGACCAGTTATCTGGGCCAGCATTACGACCCCTATGTGAGTCGCTACTCTGACGGTCACCGGAGTAAGACGTAGAGGCTTTCTTAGATCCTCTATAGGAACTTCCTTTGGACGTCTTCGCCCCCGAAGTGCCTGCCTTACTCCTCCCTGCTGAGTCCGACTTTTTCAAATCGGAATTAAAAGTAGAGAATCCAAAGCTTTCTTAGTAATCTGATTATAGATTGTAGAAAGCTTAACGTCGAAGAGAAGCTCTCCTGAGACCGGAGCGACTGGAAGAGAGTTTTTTCACTTTACTATCCATTCTTGTGGATGCAGCCAGGGCAGCATCACGTCTGACTAACTCCATATTGCCACTGAAAGGGCGGAGTTATACGTAGAATATGCTATAGCCCTCGAAAGAACACTTAAGGAAGTTTGAACATCCTGGAATTCGTTCCCTTCGGGACGTAATGATAACGCTCTGATAAGGTGATCTGCGTAAGATGACGCATCTAAATTAATTCTATTAGATGAGATTGTCATCTCCAGTATACTGGAGTTAATAGACATGGAGCTGGCAATGACAATTCCAGGTCTTCAGCCTGGTCATCCAAACACAGAGGAACTCTCGGCACGCCTTGTCCTGCCATTTCAAATCTATGTCTAGCATTGATGAAAGGCAGCTGTATAGCGCTAGGCAATAAGAAACCGGATTTGCCAGTCTTAGAGGCTAGCTTGAATACAGCGTCATTCAAAACCTGCAAATGTCTGTGTGACATTTCTGGACTGGGTCGGAAACTCAGGGACAGTGTCCCTAATCTGGCTGAAAAAGTCTGTGTCCAGTGACGCTTTAAGTTTCTTATCAGGTAACGCAGCATTTTGGTCCGGAGAAACAACTTCTAAAAGGTGATGCCGGATGAAATCTACGGCCATCTTAAGTTGTTCGGAAAGGGAAAATTTCAGCTGCGCTGATTCCCTTTTACCATCTGCCTGGACCACATAACAATCTCAGTCGTCCCTTACTGACTCTGCAGGGGAGCGAACCGACCCAGCTTGCTCAGACAGTTTCTTTACTGAAAAAGTTTCTGATAGCTGCTGGGATGCTGCGATGAATTGAGCTATCTGTGATAGCAAGTCCGTCACGGAGGCTTGTGGAGCCGCGGTCTTACGTAATTAAGCCACTGGAAGCTCCTGGGATGTTAATTCCTGCATACTTCTCATATGCGAACGTCCTGACTGGAAAGGCCTTGTGTCCTTGGCTAGCAGATGGCGTGACCTGGTCGCCGTGGACTCCCTGGTCGGTGAAGCAGGCTGGATATCTGCAGTCACATAGCCAAGGTGTGGTCGTGTTTGCTGACATGAGGATGAGGAAGCCAATAGACAAGCCGCGTCGGACTGTCTATGCGACGGAGCGTCCTGAGCAGGAGGAGTGGACATATGCTCCGACTAACGAAGTTACATACAACAACATCTGGGTGACCATCGATCCTACGTGGGACCTCTTAGGCATTTGCTGCATTCCTTGAGCACTTTGCCGCTAGCTCATTATTGTGACAATGGAAGCACACTTTTGGAGACATCACGGAAACATCACCCTGTTCTTGTTCCTCTGAAAAAGAGACTGAAAAAACTAGAGTGATCCGATGGAGAGAGAACCAGCATGGACCTCTCACCACTAACAATATACCGTAACACAGGTCTCCAACATTTGTCATCTGAATTGGCACACACAGAGCAAGAATTAGTGCGAGTACACAGACTACAACAAATACAATGAACATGAGAATCAGAGGAAGACTTCCTCGATTTACAATTGAACAATATTCTTTCATTTTCAAAAAATATTAAACAATCATCGTACTCGCACCAACCCTTGAAAACAAAGATACATAATAATAATAATCCATTACAAACATTTCGAAAATTAATTCAAAAGAAAAAAAATTTTTCGAAAAATTTTCAATATGAGCCCAAGTTTCCAATGGGAATGATGAGCCCAAATGGATCCCAAAAAAGCCTAAGTGTGGACAAAAATTTTTAAAACATGTTTAAAAATTAATGTTACACTTATAGACAATATTAATGTATCTGGCTATGAGTAGAACTAATAGAAGACAAGGAATCACTGTCAGAAGTAACTGTTGTCAACATAAACAAAAGTGAATAAAAACTGGAAACAAGACTCCAGGCACTGAAATATGGCCCGAAATCAGTAACCAATTTTAACACTATCCGATGTAAAACAGAGGCTTCCTGAGAAGAAACTGCAGTACATTAGGTGGTAGATGCATGTCCGAAATGCCTAACCACTCAAAAGTGAGGACAAAACCATGGGGAAAAACAGAATAAACCATCTGTTACCAAGCCAAAACTCTCAAGAAATTCAGTAAAAACTAGAATTACTGTGAGCACTGCTCACTAAAGATACCACCCACTCCAACCAAGAAACATTTCACAACAGTAAAAATACCTGAAAGCAAAATAGGAGGTGCACATCTATAATGTATAGAAAAGAATGCCTGTAAGTTTCAATGAAATCCACCCACTGGTTTAAGAGGAGTAGCGGATAGCAGATGTGTACCCCCAAAGCGTCACGGACGTACGGACGTACGGAAGTACGGACGTACGTAAGTACGGAAGTACGGACACCATGAATGCTATATACCGCCCACTTTTCAAGTGGGTGGTATAAAAATTACAAAAATTATGCCAAAAGCATGGGAGAATAGCAAGGGGGTATAAAGGAAAGGGAGAGAGGAAACACTGAACAAACTGTGGAAATTTCATAACAAGAATGTAAACATCAGGCCTATGCCCCGAAATTAGGGAACATGAAAAAATTTTGCATAAAAATGATAAGTTACAGCCCTGAACACATCCTTCCACTGTTTCTTCCTCTTATCCTCTTATTTCATCCTTAGATCCACCATTTCTTTCATGATTTTGTGTCTAGCATCATTTAAACTGAGATTATAAGCACAGATATCAGTGAGATGTTAGTGATTGAAGGGCCAAACAAAGAATGAGGATTTGGCTCCAATTTCATTACTTCCTGGACACTGCGCATGCACAGTGGACAAAAGTATGGAGGACCACATAGGACATCTAATTTTTGGATTTTGATGCAAATTTTGGGGATTGGGGGGGGCAAAATCTGTGTTTGGCCCTAGAATTTAAGAGTTAGCACCAGCTTAGTCTGGGTCATTGGTACAGTATAAAAATATAACATTTTCAGGTCCACACAATGAATTTTTTCAGTAGCTTCCTAAATGACGTTACACTTTGGTGCATGACATTGCCTTGAACGTCACCTTGAAGGAACGATCAGCAGCTTTTTGATATTGTCTTGAAACTGTTTGCAGTCGAACTGGGCTGAATATTATCATGTAGTATATAATAAAAAGAAAATCTACGCTAATGAATAATGGGAATTATCTTATGAGTGTGGACCATTAAGTTTTATTTTTCACAAGTGCTTTGATATTCACTAAAACAGCATAGATATCCTCTATATATTTTGTTTGACAAAGCTCATGGAGTGCAATGAGCTCTGTCAAACAAAATTAAATAGAATAAATACTCACTATATAACTTGGAGACAGGAAAATGACCCAATTCCTGGTAATTGTATATCCTGTTAATTGAATATTTTTGTCTGGCAAAGCCGATATTCAAATAACAGGGTTCCATTGTACAAGCAAAGTTAAAAATCATATCTTCCATTACTAAAATAGATTTTATTTTTGCTCTCTAATGTACTTTTTCCATACTGGAGTGCACAAAACATCAAATCAAGTTGAGACCTTTGACAAAAAATAATATGCACTCACCTTGCATCTAACAGTAATGATAATGCTGCCAACATTCCACACCACGAAGAGTTCACTAGATTTTGTTGTAATTCAATTTCTTTGGCTGCAAAACAATAAAAAAAATAAACTTCATACAGAAAGAAATGGCCTGGAAGTAATTTGTGTTTGTAAAAGATCCTGTGCTTCTTTCCAGAGGAGCCTTAGTTCAGCATGATTTTGTTTTTCAATACTTGATTTGTTACAATTTATTGGAGAGTGCCTGTTTTTTATAAACAATTGTGTGTAAACATTTTTGCTTCTGCAGTTGAGCAGACAACCAGCTAATGCATGCAGTGTAAAGCCACTAATGTAGCTTTCAGCACTTTGTAATAAAGACAGAATAGTAGCTTGTAGCACTCAACCAGTTAACCCTTTACCCAACGAATCGCCCGCATCCGCCCACGTAATATGCAAATTCAGTAGTTGAAAAAATATTATTTTTCCAAAAATTTCAACAAAACCATATCATGTGACCCCTCGTTGGAACGAGCTCGATGAGCTCGTTCCAATGAGGGGTCACATGACATGGTTTTGTTGAATTTTGGGGAAAAATTTGAAAAAATGATATTCAAAAAAATAAATTTTGATATTGAATGCGTTGGGTAAAGGGTTAAGACACTTTCGAGAACCTGAATCACAAAATTTCAGGACTTACATTTCTATCTGTAAATCTCACTAAATATAGTATATAGTCTTCTTTTTTAATATTTTATTGTTTTTATCATTTGAATGGTGTGTATTGTGGGTTGTTACAATCTTCAGTGTCAGAATAATTTCTGATTTTAAGCAATTGGCCATGTTCATGTTGACAGCATTTTCATGCAGCAAAACAAAATTGAAACACAGTCTCCTACCAGACTAAGCTTGAACTGTTGTTACATTTTCTCTGACCAAAGTGCATAAAAATTCCATCTCATGTGAAAAAAGTTAAGCCTATGTCTACAGACCTTTTGAAATACTCCAAAAAGGCTTCTTGCCATAATTGTAACTTCCGAGTACAAACTCCCTCATATTTCTAATATCAAATGATGTGACACATGGTATATTGTCTGCTCAATGGCTATCTTTCAAGTAATGTTTGAGTCACTTTATCCCTTTACCTAACAAATCAGGACACCTGCCCATGAAATGTTAAAAAATTTATAGTAATTTATATATTTTTTATACTTACCAATGACCCAGACATAGCTGGTGCTAACTCTTAAAATATAGGGCCAAACACAAATTTTGCCCCCCAATCCCCAAAATTTGCATCTAAAACTAAAGAAAACATGTCCTGAAAGGCCCTCCACACTTCGCCCCTACTGCGCATGCGCAGTGTCAAGGACGTTCCGAAATTGGCGCCATTAATCATTCTAATAACCAGTGCTTGGTAAGCGCTATGTACTCAGCGGGGAGGCAAGAGTTCCCAACTCCTGGGAGGGCCATCCCCGTCTGGGTCATTGGTAAGTATAAAAAATATATAAATTACTATAAATTTTTTAACATTTTTATACTGTACCAATGACCCAGACATAGCTGAATAGTAAAAAGGTTGGAGGGCCAAGGACATAGAGCAAAATGGAATACGCTCAATAAAATAAAATAGAGTCATCCCCTGTAGGGAAAAAGAAGTAATAGGCCTTACATGTATCTTTCTTATTTATGATAAATTAGAAAGATACAACTCCTTCCAAAATTGAGCTTCATACATCCATGTACTCTATTAATATCCAATATAATCCTTATACTAATAATTTTTAAAGTAAGCCAATAAATAAAGTAAGTCTAGAGAATAGAGACTCTTATACTCCTAAAAGTGTCTGAGGATTGCATAATCATGTCCGTTGACATATGCAATATTCAAAAGCTATACTTTAAAAACTAAGACTTGAATGAATTTTAAAAACCTAAACTCCTCACTAAACAACCATCCCAATAACAGCTCAGAATTACTAACTCCGGAGGAGGTATCCCCTTGTTTTCATAGTAAAGCAGGTGACCCAAGGGAACACCCTCCCCCCCCCCCCTTTTTCTTGCCCTGGGTCAAATAGCCCAGAGCGAAGAGGGCAGCCGAACGGAGACACTGCCGAAACAGACAGCCTACCTAGCTATAGTAGCAACTGTTAAGTGAATGACATTCTGAGCAGTAGATAATAGACCTAACAATAGAGGCCTCCAGAAATGGACTCGATATTTCTGAGATAAAATTCATGAATGTGGATGGCTGAGCGCAATGAGCGGCCTTCAAAAATCTATAATAGCGACACTATTAATGTAAGCCCAAGAAGTAGAAGAACTCTTACTTCATGAGCCGAAATCTTAAGCACAACTGCTAAGTCAATGATATACCATAAGCAGTACCGATAGTTAATAGAATCCATTAACAATAAAATGGAGCGTAACGTCCTTCTACTAGACATCAAAGACAGAAGAAGCTTACGCCCATAGTAATAAACAGATATCTGTTTATAAATACATAAACTGTACCCGGAAAGAGTAAAGGCCTATGCCCATACGAAGACGGAAGGACCTTAAAATAATAGGTTCCAGATAATAGGAGCCTAACTCTTAAGCAACAATCCAACCTAAATAGTAACAGAAGTATTGATTCCGAAACTATGAAAGTGAAAATCATCCATCGATAGTGCATGAAACTCACTGACTCTACAGTAAAAGAGAAACCAACAGAATTACTGTCTAAAAGGTCAGAATTTGAAAACTACTGTTTCCAGAGGCTCAAATGATTACTTAGCTAAATAAGAACCGAAGTTAAAATCCATATAGGAATTTAATCTAAAGATTCTAAGTCTATTTATCAAAAAGTTACTAACTGACTTAGATAAAGAGACAAAAGACTCAATTGTAAACTATCGTAGAGTGCATAGGTATGAGGTAACATAAACCTATAACCTAAATAATAACAGGCTGCAGTAGATCTTGTGAAACAAGTATACTAAAAAATAGCAATGAGTAGTATGGAGGGATCAACAATATGAACATAATGATCCCTACACCACGACGGAAGAGCCTCCACTTTAGCCGCATAGAATAGCGAAGAAGAGGATCTCCTATAGTAAGAAATCGCGTCCAAAGCTCGTCCAGTACAGTGCTTACAATGCAATATGGACCACACAACGGAATACATGAAGGTTGCGACCTTGCTGGTTGTGATAAAGATGACACGATTTACCCAGTGAAAAAGATCCTCACATAGAGGACGATTTCACGTTAAGACCCACAGTAGACAAGAGAGTAAATTACTCATGATCTCTGTGAAGGTAGAGATGCTATCAACAGAAATGTATTGTGGTTGTTTATCTTAGCAATACCTGCTAAAACAACAGCGCCGGAGGATACGCGTATCCTATCATTCCATCCTATAGATCAATAGAGCGTTAACAATATTAGCTCAGAGATCTGGACAAGCCAACACATACGTCTGCAATTGATTAGCAAGCTGTGTCATAAATAAATCATCATTGGGCGCTCCCATAGATAGCAAATCTGATTGAATACTTGTTTGTTGAGAGTCCATTCTGACAGCAACAAGCGACCCGTAAGAGAACGGGAGTCCGATAAAACCATCAGACGACCCGGAATATGACGGACCAAAACTGAACTTGGTGTACTATATAACCAACAGACGGATTCTTTCCATTAAATTGAATAACGGAAACGAAAGAGTGCCTCCCTGGTTCCGGAGATACGCCACTACTGTCGAATTAAAGGACAGGAATTTGGGCATGCGTTTCTGAATAATGTTCATGCAATGACATAAAGCAAGCCTAAAAAACATTATTCCGTGGAAGAAAACTGATTGCTAAAAGACTGCGGAACCCAAAGACCCTGGCACTTCGAATCCGTAGGGATCAGTATTATATCCCAATCTGTTTGACTGGCAACCGTCATAACAGCCACACTCGGGTCCGGCAACTGCGGCGGCACTCTCTGAGTCAACCACCGAATGTTTGCCCCAGTCTGAATCTCTTGTAACACTAGATAGACAAGAGAACGTGTAATTCGAGCAATTCATGGATTGCCGAAAAGTTGCCGTCGAAGAGAAGCTCCTCCGAGAACGAAGCGACTCTGAGAGAGTTCTTAACCTTACTATCCACGCGTGTGGATGTAGCTAGGGCTGCGTCACGTCTAACTAACTCCAATCAGCCACTGAAGGGCGGAGTTATACGTGAACAAACTACTGCCCTCAAAAGAAATTACATTGAGAATAATATCCCGTAAATCTTTTCTTGAAGACGTAATGATAACACCTCAGTAAGGCGGATTACGTATAATAAAGCGTCTAAGTTAAGTCTACTATACATAATGTCGTTCCCAACATTGAAATTGGAAAAGACATAAACGGCGAAAAAGAATATATGCAGTCTTTAATCACACCGTCTAGACGCATATGAGCTCTCGGTATGCCCTGCTCTGCCAAAATAAACTATTTGTATAAATGATAAAATGGCAGAAATGAGCAACGCGGACAAGAAACTCAACTATCATGCTTAGTAGCAGGCTTGTATATATATATATATATAGCGTCGAAAAATAAAACACATGTTGTAATGACAATATTGGACTGCGTCGGTAAGTCAGGGACAATGTCCCTGAACCGATCGAAAAATCCGAGTCCAATGACGCTATAAGTCTCTTATCCAAGATCGCAGCAATGAAGTCCGAAATAATAATCACTGGAAGATAATGCCAGAAGATATGAAAGGCATCTTCCGATACTAGTAAAGGGAAAACTCGAAATCTTTCGAATCCCTTTCGCCATCCTGTCGGACCCTATAAAGCGTTCGGTCGTCCGTACCTGATGCAACCGCGGACCGCACCGACCCAGCGCCGTCGGATAATTCCTGATTCGACCGAGAAACTGTCAATTGCTGGGATGCTGCGAAACAACTGTGCTAACTCGGATAGCACGTCCGTCACTGAGGCCTGAGGAGAAGCGGTCTTACGATGCATTGCCGCTGGAAGCTCCGTGATCGTTACCCCGTGCATACTACCAATATGCGAGCGAACGGAGTGTATAGGCCTCGTGTCCCTTGGCTACTGGATGGCGCGACCTATTCGCCGTGGAATCACTGAATGCCGAAACTGATCGGATACTCGAGGTCACGTAGCCAATGTGCGGTCGTGTGCCCTGCTGTGAGGATGAGGAAGCATTAAAGACAGTCTCTCGGACTGTCAATATAACGGAGCGTCCCGACCAACGGACATATGCTCCGAATGTAAAATATCTGAACCACAACATGCGGTCCCCTATGTTGTTGGGCGAGAGAGGGACCTCTCTCGCTCACAGCCCGGACGGACCTGGACAAGCCAGGAACCGGACTAACAGGCTTCCTCCGATCTGTCCTCAATCTGCCGTCACTGGGTGAGTACTAAAGTAATAAAAGTGCTCGCATCACCCAAATCTCCTTCCTAGACCGCAACGGACGAACCCGGCAGCCGAACCATTCGATGAATGTACGCTACACCGGGTGAGCTAGCGAATGTCACTCCGTAGGCGATAGACATATTCCATGAGCACTTATTGCCGCTAACTCTTCATTAACTATGACGACAGAGGCACACTTTTGAAAGACATCTCCATAACTCTTCGAACAAGAAACCAGAAATGCTTGGTTAGCAAGCATAAAATAATAATATATATAGCGTCGTTCAATAATTCGAAAGTTTGTGTGACATTATTGGACTATGTCGGAACTGAGGGACGATGTCCCTGAACCGAACCAAAAATTTCTAAGTCCACCGACGCTATCAGTTTCTTATCCGGCATCGCAGCATTCTGGTCCGACGAAAGAAGCTGTAGAAGACGAAGTCAGATGACATACACAACAGCATATGTTGTTCCAAAAGGGAAAGCTCGAAATCCTCCGAATCCCTTTCGGTATCCCGTCGGACCGGATGAAACTTTCGGACGTCCGTACCCGCTTCCGCGGAGCGTCCTGACCCAGCATCGTCGGATAAAATATATGCGACAGATTCAGTTGATGCTGGGATGCTGCGATAAACTGTGCTATTAAGGAAAGCACGTCCGTTCCCGAGGCCTGTGCAGTAGCGGTCTTACGATGCATTGCCGCCGGAAGCTCCGTGTACGTTGACTCCCGCACACTTCCTATGCGAACGTCCGGAGTCTGCAGGCCTCGTGTCCCTGGCTACCGGATGGTGTGACCTGGTCGCCGAAGAATCCTTGATCGGCGAAGCTGGTAATATATCGGCGGTCACGCAGCCAAGGTGCGGTCGTGTGCGCTGACGAGAAGAGGAAGCCTTAGCAGTCTCAGCGGACTGCCTATACAACGGAGCGTCCCGAGCGACGGACGTATGCTCCGCTTACGACACATTTTGTACCACAACATATGGGGCCAGATGTTGTTGAACGAGAGAGGGGCCTCTCTCGCTTGCCGTCCGGATGGACCGGAACGAGCTATGAACCGGACTAAAAGGCTTCCTGCGTTCTCCCTCCGATCCGCCGTCACTGGGTGTGCATTAGGTTAATTTATAGTGCTCGCATCACCCCAAAATTCCTTCTAGACCGCAACGGACGAACCCGGCTGCCGGACCATTCGGTGAATGGACGCTACACCGGGCGAGCTAGCGGACGTCAAAGGCCGTCGAACCTACTAGGGTCCTCTTAGGCAATTGGCGTATTTACATGAGCACTTTTCCGCTAGCCCTTCATTAATTGTGACGACGGAGGCACACTGTTGGAAGACATCACAGATACATCACCCTAATCTTGATCGTCTGAAATAGAAATTGATAAAGTAGAGTGACCCTGCGGGGAAAGGACCGGAGTGTCCAAATCCCCAACAACATACCGTGACATACGCTTCCCATATTGTCATCGAAATCATACGATACAGAACAGGAGTTAATGCGAGTGCACTGACCACATATAGAATGATAATAAAGTCAGAGGAAGACTTCCTCTTAAAACAATGATCAATATCCTTTCAATGTGAAAAGAAAACAAGTCCTGGTACTCGCACTAACCCCTGGCAATCAAAATACATAATAATAATATGATCCATTAATATAGAAAAAATAATTGAAATCAAAATATTTTGAAAAAATATTTTTTCAGAACAGCCCAAGTTTCTGAAAAGTAACGTTGAGCCCCAATGGATCCCAAGCCTAAGTGTGGACAAAAATTTTAAAAATATTTTAAACAATTTATTCAACACTTACGAGCAATAATAATGTATCTAGTTATGATTAAAATAACATCAAGATATTATTTTTTAAAAATCCCCCCCTCACACAGAGGGCTGTTGTAAATGTAAACAATGAGTGTAAAAACACTAAAATAAGACTCCAGGCACCCAGGCCCGAAATCAGTTACCAAAAATACACTATCTGATGCAAAACAGAGACTTCCAGGGAAGAAACTGCAGAACATCAGATGGTAGATGCAGAACACAACGCCTAACCACCCGTAGGTGAAGACGTAAACATGGGGAAAGAACAGAATTCATTCTGTTATTCAGCTAAAACTCCCAAGAAAATTTAGTAATAATAATTACAAAAACTATGCCAAAAGCATGGGAGAATAGCAAGGGGGAACTTAAAGGACAGGGAGAGAGGAAAACACTTAAAAACACAGTGTAACTAAATAATCAGAATGACAACAAAATGGCTGCTGCCTTGAAAATAGGTAACTTAACATAATTTCATTAAAAAATTTTAAGTTACAGCCCTGATAATATTCTGTCACACATTCTTTTCCTCTCCTCCTTCTCTATCCTCCTTAGAATCACCATTTCACTAATATTTATGTGTCTGGCATCATTTAAACTGAGATTTATAAGCACAAAGATCAGTCAGATGTTAACTGATGAAGGGCCAAACTTAGAATGATTAATGGCGCCAATTTCGGAACGTCCTTGACACTGCGCATGCGCAGTAGGGGCGAAGTGTGGAGGGCCTTTCAGGACATGTTTTCTTTAGTTTTAGATGCAAATTTTGGGGATTGGGGGGCAAAATTTGTGTTTGGCCCTATATTTTAAGAGTTAGCACCAGCTATGTCTGGGTCATTGGTACAGTATAAAAATATACAAATTAAGCACTTAAAAAAAAAAAAAAATTTTTAAAATATTAGTAAAATCATAGCATGTGACCCCTCATTGGAATGAGCTCATTCCAATGAGGGTGGTCACATGATATGGTTTGGAAGATTTTTTTTTTTAAATTGAAAAAAAAAAAATACTATTTAAAATAATAAATTTTGATATCATCTGCATAGGGTAAAGGGTTAAAAACTATTGTCCCTATTTTTCCAGAAACACACCCTTGATTAGCATTTGGTATATTCTTAACTGTGTAAAATAAGAATTGGAAACTTAAGAACACTGTAATCTGAGAAAATCCAACAATATCAGATGAAACACACAACCAGAAATAAACAAAGGATGCCGTGAACTATGACTAATGGGCATAGGTATGCCTGAAATTTCAAGAGAATTTCCAAGAACCAACATAAATAAAACACTTTTTTCCATGACATTCCAGTCCTGGAATTTAACTAGAAGGGGTATTAGTACCCGTGGCTCACCAAAGGGTGGCCAATGTAAAGTGTGGCTGTCCAAAACCTGCACACAAAAGTAAACAAGAGGCCCCAGGGGGCCTGGAAACGCTCATCTGACATGGTAGTCTGAATATGAAACCAGGGACTTGACTTGAATAAGCTGCATACGCCCCTCCTAAGAAAATCAAAAACCAACTAGATTAAGCGATTGTGCCCACATAATACACAGGATTTTCCTTCTATTTTCAGTTCCTGCACTTTTACGTTCCAAAATTGAGATAAACGCATAAAAAACAGATTTTTTTATTTTTGTTCGGAAATTTTCGAAGTCCCAAACAAAATATTTTCAGCCTAAAATTTTATTTTTGTCTTAAAATTGACCAAAATGCATAAAAAAAAAAAAAAAAAAATTTTTCTCTTAAAATTGACTGATACGCATAAAAAAAAAAAAAAAAAATTTCCGGATTTTGGTCCAAAATTTCCAAGTCCGGAATAGGACCCCAAATTTTCAGCCTAAATATGAACCCAGGGACTTGGCTTGAGCAAACTTGAATCTCACCCCCCCCCCACCCCCACCCACCCCCCCCCCCCCACCCCCAAGGATGCTGCATACCAAATATCAAAAGATTCTTATTGGTAGATCTGAAGAAGATTTTTTAAAGAAAAGTCCACATATTGCTCTAAGTTAAAATTTGGGCTCCCATAGGGAGCCCAAATGTGAACCCAGGAACTCGATTTGTACAAACTTGAATCTGACCTCCCTGGAGATGTTGTATACCAAATATGAAATGATTCTGACTGGTGGATCTGAAGAAGAAGATTTTGAAAGAAAAGTCCTCATATTGCACTAAGTTAAAATTCGGGCTCTCATAGGGAGCCCAAATGTGAACCCAGGAACTCGATTTGTACAAACATTCTATAGAATCTGACCTCCCTGGAGATGTTGTATACCAAATATGAAATGATTCTGACCGGTGGATCTGAAGAAGAAGATTTTGAAAGAATAATCCTCATTTTGCACTAAGTTAAAATTTGGGCTCCCATAGGGAGCATAAATTTGAACCCAGGGACTCAATTTGAACAAACTTGAATCTGACCCCCCTAGAGATGATGTATACCAAATAGGAAAGAATTCTGTCTGGTGGATCTGAAGAAGATTTTTTTTAATTTTGGAAAGAAATTCATGGGTGCTATCTGAGTTATGCCCCTTGTGGTGCCCCCTATGAGTGCGGCAAGTTTATTTGTACAAGTTTGAATTGACATATGATAGGGACCATGCACACCAAATTTGGTTCAATTTGATCCCGTAGTTTGTGAGGAGTAGTCGATAATGTAAAGTTCACAGCGGACGGCGGTGACAGACGACGACGGATGCCAAGTGATAAGTTAAGCTCCCTTCGGTGAGCTAAAAATTCAAGTAAATAAGAATGGAAATGGTTAAATAAAATATTACTATCCCTAAAAAGTATGCTTACATAAAACTGGAAAAAAATCAAAACCTGCACACAAAAGTTCAAAATGTATGAATGTGGATGCCGATGCCAACATGAGGGCTATGCCATAGGCTCACACAGAGGTCAAAAATCTGCACCCGAAAGTTCAAAACCTGCACACAAAAGTCCAAAATTAAGGTACATAAGCAGGAAAAGGCTTAAATAATATAATACTAGCCCTAAGAATCATGTTAACTTAAAACAGGCACCATGGCAATATGCTGCAAGGTAAATCTCCTCTTGGAAGAGAAGAAAGACAAATATGAAAACCTGCACACAAAAGTCCAAAAAATTATAACATTTGTTTCAAAGGGTTAAAAGTGAGAAACGTAGCCTGAAAATCAAAAGGGTTAAAATTGAGAAAATTACCCTGAAAATGTTACAGTAACCACCATGGCCGACACCGACACGAGGGCTATGCCATAGGCTCACACAACTATCGTTGGTGAGCCAAAAACACATAAATTTCAAGACATTCAAGATTCTAGGACCCCCTCCAGTGCACTCCCTAATACTGAAGGTGATTGATACTACCCATGCCTTGTTTTTCAGAAGGCATCTGTAAATGAGGATCTTTCAAAATTTTGAAAAAATGGATGTTCACTGAATGGTGGGCATGTCAGAAATTTCAACAAAACCAGTCCATAAATGTAGGAGGAGTTGCATACCCAAGAATTTATATAGAAAACTATATTAAATTTAGTTCCGATGTGAGAGAACTACGTAAAGATTGTCACAGGATGAAAATTTGGAACATGTGCAAGTCAACTTGGTAGTTTTCATGTATAAAAAGTTTCATCAACCTCTAATCATAAATGGAGGAGTTACACACACAAGAATTCCAGATAGACACCATATGAAATCTCAGTTAAGAGCATGTACATATGTTAGTGGTACTGTCTGAGAAGTTTCATCAAAAATAGGTTCATAAATGTAGGAGCTGTGCATATCATGTACCAACTAAACTCATAAAGTTTTGTTCCTTTTATGGAGCTTAGCACAGACTATACGAAATTTCATAGTAGACCTGTTGCCCTGCTTCTGGTAGAGACGAGTATCAGCTCCATGTGAATAGAATGGAAAGCCATCCATTTACTGTACTACCTTCATAAGGTGATAAATAATCACACATGATTGCAAGCCCAGTGCAATGTGGTAATATGATATAAATCGGGGATAATGGGAAGACAGCCAATCTGGCTATGTTATACATCCACAGTATGCATAAATGTTATTGTACTATCACTGTTTAACTATCACTGTATATATTCTGTATATATGTATACTGTGAAATAATAATCAATCAAGAACCTCATATAGAAATCTATGTTTTATTAAGACTAAAATCCCCACCCTCTAATTGGACAAGAGCTCACACAGTTTTTTCTATGTTTACAGTTGCTGTACCATGTTATCGTGTGATGTCACATTGCAAAATATTTGAAATGAGGAAAATTGCTCATTTTGCAATTATTCTGTCAACAGAGTGACTTGCAAATCTCTTCATTTTTGATGATTTTCACATGTGCAGCAGACGGGTGTTCTGAATGAACTGTTGTTTAAACTAACATAAGGCCAAGGGGCCTTAATCACTCACCTGATAAAATTGTTTCAAGATGGATTTATGGTCACATTCAGCAGCTATTTATTTATTTATTGGTGTTTAAGGTCATATACTTATGTACAATGGCCAATCATGACCGTGACAGTTTTACGGGTGGAGGAAGCCAGAATACGTGGAGAGAACCACCAAGCAATGATGATCAGCATTCCAGCTCCCCAACATCGTAACTCTGCACTGCAGCACAGGCAGGGTTAGATTGGTTAAAGATATGCGTACCATTGACGTGCAGTACGCCTTAGTACACGGCGTCATCATGCCCCATGTGGACAATAGGAATTAAGTGCCTTGCCCAAGGACACAGCGCAGGAGTCTGAATTGATCGCTCAGATGGTCACCCATCCAATGATTAACTGGGCTCGACGTTGCCTAACTTCGGTGATCTGATGAGGTTCAGCATCTACATGTTAGTATAGTTAATCTGGTTTAGCTTGGGAAGTGGAGATGGGTGGAAGTGTCTGTTGGGTGAATAGTTTTGGGGTCGAGTTTTTTTTGCATAACATCACTCAAACCCCATCAAAACTCATTATGAATAAAAAAAAAACAAGAGGCCCCCACAGGGCCTGAAGTGCTCATCTTGAACAGAACACAATATAAACAGAGTCCAAGAATGAATCTACATTAAGCAATCCATCTCCATAGGATACACTGTCAATCCTTGAGTCTCTCAGGAGTGACAAAAATAATCCGGGCATCATGCCTTTTCTTCAGTTGATCATAATGTAAAATGTAGAGCTGCCCTATGAAGCCCCTGATACAACCTATGTGGATTAATCTTAGTTACACACCTCTAGAGGGTACTGAATACAAAATTTTTAATTCTCAGGCTCTTGATTTGAACAGAGTTGAATCTGACTTCCCTAGAGATGTTGTGTACCAAATATGAAAGCATTCTGACTGTTGGATCTGAAGAAGAGAAATTTTAAAGAAATTTCCATAGGAAGCCCAAATATTAACCTAGGGATTTGGTTTGAACAATCTTGAATCTGACCCTCATAACAATGATGTATACCAAACATTAAAAGATTCTGACTGGTGGTTCTGAAGAAGAAGATTTTTAAAGAATATTCCCCAAATTAGCTCATGTTAAAAATTCAGGGTCCTGTATTGAGCCCAAATATGAACCAAGGGGTTTTATATCAACAAACTTGTATCTGACCCCCCCTATGAATGCTGCATACTGAATATCAAAAGATTCTGATGATTGGTTCTGGAGAAAAGGCTTTTTAAAGTTTTTGCAAATATGCTGACTCAGCAGTTTTTAGATGCCCATTACAGAACATCCTAACATAACCGATGGCAATTTTTTTTACCATTCAATTCTACTGGTCCTAAGGATACTTCATACCACATAACAGCTCTCTGTTCCGTGTGGCTTGGGAAATATGAACGTTTGAAAATATTTCTATTTTTAGCTCCCAGGGTTCCCATGGGGATACGAAATTTTTTTTTTTTGCATGAGTCAAGTACTTTAGATCCAATAATACCACATACCAAATTTGGTTCAAACCAGACCATCGTTTCAGAAAGTTAAAAAATTTATAGTAATTTATATATTTTTTATACTTACTAATGACCCAGACATAGCTGGTGCTAACTCTTAAAATATAGGGCCAAACACAAATTTTGCCCCCCAATCCCCAAAATTTGCATCTAAAACTAAAGAAAACATGTCCTGAAAGGCCCTCCACACTTCGCCCCTACTGCGCATGCGCAGTGTCAAGGACGTTCCGAAATTGGCGCCATTAATCATTCTAATAACCAGTGCCTGGTAAGCGCTATGTACTCAGCGGGGAGGCAAGAGTTCCCAACTCCTGGGAGGGCCATCCCCGTCTGGGTCATTGGTAAGTATAAAAAATATATAAATTACTATAAATTTTTTAACATTTTTATACTGTACCAATGACCCAGACATAGCTGAATAGTAAAAAGGCTGGAGGGCCAAGGACATAGAGCAAAATGGAATACGCTCAATAAAATAAAATAGAGTCATCCCCTGTAGGGAAAAAGAAGTAATAGGCCTTACATGTATCTTTCTTATTTATGATAAATTAGAAAGATACAACACCTTCCAAAATTGAGCTTCATACATCCATGTACTCTATTAATATCCAATATAATCCTTATACTAATAATTTTTAAAGTAAGCCAATAAATAAAGTAAGTCTAGAGAATAGAGACTCTTATACTCCTAAAAGTGTCTGAGGATTGCATAATCATGTCCGTTGACATATGCAATATTCAAAAGCTATACTTTAAAAACTAAGACTTGAATGAATTTTAAAAACCTAAACTTCTCACTAAACAACCATCCCAATAACAGCTCAGAATTACTAACTCCGGAGGAGGTATCCCCTTGTTTTCATAGTAAAACAGGTGACCCAAGGGAACACCCTCCCCCCCCCCCTTTTTCTTGCCCTGGGTCAAATAGCCCAGAGCGAAGAGGGCAGCCGAACGGAGACACTGCCGAAACAGACAGCCTACCTAGCTATAGTAGCAACTGTTAAGTGAATGACATTCTGAGCAGTAGATAATAGACCTAACAATAGAGGCCTCCAGAAATGGACTCGATATTTCTAAGATAAAATTCATGAATGTGGATGGCTGAGCGCAATGAGCGGCCTTCAAAAATCTATAATAGCGACACTATTAATGTAAGCCCAAGAAGTAGAAGAACTCTTACTTCATGAGCCGAAATCTTAAGCACAACTGCTAAGTCAATGATATACCATAAGCAGTACCGATAGTTAATAGAATCCATTAACAATAAAATGGAGCGTAACGTCCTTCTACTAGACATCAAAGACAGAAGAAGCTTACGCCCTTTGTAATAAACAGATATCTGTTTATAAATACATAAACTGTACCCGGAAAGAGTAAAGGCCTATGCCCATACGAAGACGGAAGGACCTTAAAATAATAGGTTCCGGATAATAGGAGCCTAACTCTTATGCAACAATCCAACCTAAATAGTAACGGAAGTATTGATTCCGAAACTATGAAAGTGAAAATCATCCATCGATAGTGCATGAAACTCACTGACTCTACAGTAAAAGAGAAACCAACAGAATTACTGTCTAAAAGGTCAGAATTTGAAAACTACTGTTTCCAGAGGCTCAAATGATTACTTAGCTAAATAAGAACCGAAGTTAAAATCCGTATAGGAATTTAATCTAAAGATTCTAAGTCTATTTATCAAAAAGTTACTAACTGACTTAGATAAAGAGACAAAAGACTCAATTGTAAACTATCGTAGAGTGCATAGGTATGAGGTAACATAAACCTATAACCTAAATAATAACAGGCTGCAGTAAATCTTGTGAAACAAGTATACTAAAAAATAGCAATGAGTAGTATGGAGGGATCAACAATGTGAACATAATGATCCCTACACCACGACGGAAGAGCCTCCACTTTAGCCGCATAGAATAGCGAAGAAGAGGATCTCCTATAGTAAGAAATCGCGTCCAAAGCTTGTCCAGTACAGTGCTTACAATGCAATACGGACCACACAACGGAATACATGAAGGTTGCGACCTTGCTGGTTGTGATAAAGATGACACGATTTACTCAGTGAAAAAGATCCTCACATAGAGGAAGATTTCACGTTAAGACCCACAGTAGACAAGAGAGTAAATTACTCATGATCTCTGTGAAGATAGAGATGCTATTAACAGAAATGTATTGTGGTTGTTTATCTTAGCAATACCTGCTAAAACAACAGCGCCGGAGGATACGCGTATCCTATCATTCCGTCCTATAGATCAATAGAGCGTTAACAATATTAGCTCAGAGATCTGGACAAGCCAATACATACGTCTGCAATTGATTAGCAAGCTGTGTCATAAATAAATCATCATTGGGTGCTCCCATAGATAGCAAATCTGATTGAATACTTGTTTGTTGAGAGTCCATTCTGACAGCAACAAGCGACCCGTAAGAGAACGGGAGTCCGATAAAACAATCAGACGACCCGGAATATGATGGACCAAAACTGAACTTGGTGTACTATAACCAACAGACGGATTCTTTCCATTAAATTGAATAACGGAAACGAAAGAGTGCCTCCCTGGTTCCGGAGATACGTCACTACTGTCGAATTAAAGGACAGGAATTTGGGCATGCGTTTCTGAATAATGTTCATGCAATGACATAAAGCAAGCCTAAAAAACATTATTCCGCGGAAGTTAAACTGATTGCTAAAAGACTGCGGAACCCAAAGACCCTGGCACTTCGAATCCGTAGGGATCAGTATTATATCCCAATCTGTTTGACTGGCAACCGTCATAACAGCCACACTCGGGTCCGGCAACTGCGGGGGCACTCTCTGAGTCAACCACCGAATGTTTGCCCCAGTCTGAATCTCTTGTAACACTAGATAGACAAGAGAACGTATAAATCGAGCAATTCATGGATTGCCGAAAAGTTGCCGTCGAAGAGAAGCTCCTCCGAGAACGAAGCGACTCTGAGAGAGTTCTTAACCTTACTATCCACGCGTGTGGATGTAGCTAGGGCTGCGTCACGTCTAACTAACTCCAATCAGCCACTGAAGGGCGGAGTTATACGTGAACAAACTACTGCCCTCAAAAGAAATTACATTGAGAATAATATCCCGTAAATCTTTTCTTGAAGACGTAATGATAACGCCTCAGTAAGGCGGATTACGTATAATAAAGCGTCTAAGTTAAGTCTACTATACATAATGTCGTTCCCAACATTGAAATTGGAAAAGACATAAACGGCGAAAAAGAATATATGCAGTCTTTAATCACACCGTCTAGACGCATATGAACTCTCGGTATGCCCTGCTCTGCCAAAATAAACTATTTGTATAAATGATAAAATGGCAGAAATGAGCAACGCGGACAAGAAACTAAACTATCATGCTTAGTAGCAGGCTTGTATATATATATATATATATAGCGTCGAAAAATAAAACACATGTTGTAATGACAATATTGGACTGCGTCGGTAAGTCAGGGACAATGTCCCTGAACCGATCGAAAAATCCGAGTCCAATGACGCTATAAGTCTCTTATCCAAGATCGCAGCAATGAAGTCCGAAATAATAATCACTGGAAGATAATGCCAGAAGATATGAAAGGCATCTTCCGATACTACTAAAGGGAAAACTCGAAATCTTTTGAATCCCTTTCGCCATCCTGTCGGACCCTATAAAGCGTTCGGTCATCCGTAGCTGATGCAACCGCGGACCGCACCGACCCAGCGCCGTCGGATAATTCCTGATTCGACCGAGAAACTGTCAATTGCTGGGATGCTGCGAAACAACTGTGCTAACTCGGATAGCACTTCCGTCACTGAGGCCTGAGGAGAAGCGGTCTTACGATGCATTGCCGCTGGAAGCTCCGTGATCGTTACCCCGTGCATACTTCCAATATGCGAGCGAACGGAGTGTATAGGCCTCGTGTCCCTTGGCTACCGGATGGCGCGACCTATTCGCCGTGGAATCACTGAATGCCGAAACTGATTGGATACTCAAGGTCACGTAACCAATGTGCGGTCGTGTGCCCTGCTGTGAGGATGAGGAAGCATTAAAGACAGTCTCTCGGACTGTCAATATAACGGAGCGTCCCGACCAACGGACATATGCTCCGAATGTAAAATATCTGAACCACAACATGCGGTCCCCTATGTTGTTGGGCGAGAGAGGGACCTCTCTCGCTCACAGCCCGGACGGACCTGGACAAGCCAGGAACCGGACTAACAGGCTTCCTCCGATCTGTCCTCAATCTGCCGTCACTGGGTGAGTACTAAAGTAATTAAAGTGCTCGCATCACCCAAATCTCCTTCCTAGACCGCAACGGACGAACCCGGCAGCCGAACCATTCGATGAATGTACGCTACACCGGGTGAGCTAGCGAATGTCACTCCGTAGGCGATAGACATATTCCATGAGCACTTATTGCCACTAACTCTTCATTAACTATGACGACAGAGGCACACTTTTGAAAGACATCTCCATAACTCTTCGAACAAGAAACCAGAAATGCTTGGATAGCAAGCATAAAATAATAATATATATAGCGTCGTTCAATAATTCGAAAGTTTGTGTGACATTATTGGACTATGTCGGAACTGAGGGACGATGTCCCTGAACCGAACCAAAAATTTCTAAGTCCACCGACGCTATCAGTTTCTTATCCGGCATCGCAGCATTCTGGTCCGACGAAAGAAGCTGTAGAAGATCAAGTCAGATGACATACACAACAGCATATGTTGTTCCGAAAGGGAAAGCTCGAAATCCTCCGAATCCCTTTCGGTATCCCGTCGGACCGGATGAAACTTTCGGACGTCCGTACCCGCTTCCGCGGAGCGTCCCGACCCAGCATCGTCGGATAAAATATATGCGACAGATTCAGTTGATGCTGGGATGCTGCGATAAACTGTGCTATTAAGGAAAGCACGTCCGTTCCCGAGGCCTGTGCAGTAGCGGTCTTACGATGCATTGCCGCCGGAAGCTCCGTGTACGTTGACTCCCGCACACTTCCTATGCGAACGTCCGGAGTCTGCAGGCCTCGTGTCCCTGGCTACCGGATGGTGTGACCTGGTCGCCGAAGAATCCTTGATCGGCGAAGCTGGTAATATATCGGCGGTCACGCAGCCAAGGTGCGGTCGTGTGCGCTGACGAGAAGAGGAAGCCTTAGCAGTCTCAGCGGACTGCCTATACAACGGAGCGTCCCGAGCGACGGACGTATGCTCCGCTTGCGACACATTTGTACCACAACATCTGGGGCCAGATGTTGTTGAACGAGAGAGGGGCCTCTCTGGCTTGCCGTCCGGATGGACCGGAACGAGCTATGAACCGGACTAAAAGGCTTCCTGCGTTCTCCCTCCGATCCGCCGTCACTGGGTGTGCATTAAGTTAATTTATAGTGCTCGCATCACCCCAAAATTCCTTCTAGACCGCAACGGACGAACCCGGCTGCCGATCCATTCGGTGAATGGACGCTACACCGGGCGAACTAGCGGACGTCAAAGGCCGTCGAACCTACTAGGGTCCTCTTAGGCAATTGGCGTATTTACATGAGCACTTTTCCGCTAGCCCTTCATTAATTGTGACGACGGAGGCACACTGTTGGAAGACATCACAGATACATCACCCTAATCTTGATCGTCTGAAATAGAAATTGATAAAGTAGAGTGACCCTGCGGGGAAAGGACCGGAGTGTCCAAATCCCCAACAACATACCGTGACATACGCTTCCCATATTGTCATCGAAATCATACGATACAGAACAGGAGTTAATGCGAGTACACTGACCACATATAGAATGATAATAAAGTCAGAGGAAGACTTCCTCTTAAAACAATTGATCAATATCCTTTCAATGTGAAAAGAAAACAAGTCCTGGTACTCGCACTAACCCCTGGCAATCAAAATACATAATAATAATATGATCCATTAATATAGAAAAAATAATTGAAATCAAAATATTTTGAAAAAATATTTTGAAAAAATAATTTTAAGTGTGGACAAAAATTTTAAAAATATTTTAAACGATTTATTCAACACTTACGAACAATAATAATGTATCTAGTTATGATTAAAATAACATCAAGATATTATTTTTTAGAAATCCCCCCCTCACACAGAGGGCTGTTGTAAATGTAAACAATGAGTGTAAAAACACTAAAATAAGACTCCAGGCACCCAGGCCCGAAATCAGTTACCAAAAATACACTATCTGATGCAAAACAGAGACTTCCAGGGAAGAAACTGCAGAACATCAGATGGTAGATGCAGAACACAACGCCTAACCACCCATAGGTGAAGACGTAAACATGGGGAAAGAACAGAATTCATTCTGTTATTCAGCTAAAACTCCCAAGAAATTTTAGTAATAATAATTACAGAAACTATGCCAAAAGCATGGGAGAATAGCAAGGGGGAACTTAAAGGACAGGGAGAGAGGAAAACACTTAAAAAAACAGTGTAACTAAATAATCAGAATGACAACAAAATGGCTGCTGCCTTGAAAATAGGTAACTTAACATAATTTCATTAAAAAATTTTAAGTTACAGCCCTGATAATATTCTGTCACACATTCTTTTCCTCTCCTCCTTCTCTATCCTCCTTAGAATCACCATTTCACTAATATTTATGTGTCTGGCATCATTTAAACTGAGATTTAAAAGCACAAAGATCAGTCAGATGTTAACTGATGAAGGGCCAAACTTAGAATGATTAATGGCGCCAATTTCGGGACGTCCTTGACACTGCGCATGCGCAGTAGGGGCGAAGTGTGGAGGGCCTTTCAGGACATGTTTTCTTTAGTTTTAGATGCAAATTTTGGGGATTGGGGGGCAAAATTTGTGTTTGGCCCTATATTTTAAGAGTTAGCACCAGCTATGTCTGGGTCATTGGTACAGTATAAAAATATAGAAATTTTGGGCGGGGCCAAAAATCTTATCCCTCCCATTACAAAGTCAAATATTGCTTCACGAACTTCGTTTGAACAAACTTGATTCTACACCTCAAAAGGAAGCTCCATAGCAAGTATCAAGTCATTGTACACACTGATTCATGAGAAGAAGATTTTAAAAAATATTTTGGAGCATTTTTCCCCACTCTCTCCCTATGGGGCTGGGCATGTTGAGTTGAACAAATATGCAATGTCCCTTCGGGACCATCACTCACACAAACTTTCACTTGAATTGGCCCAATGGCTTTGGAGGAGAAGACCAAAACATGGTATTGATGGACGGTGGATGGACAGATGATGGACGACGGACGGAGAGCGATGAGATTAGCTCAGCTTGACTTTGTCAAGATGAGCTAAAAAATAACCCAGTTGATCTGGTGGATCTGAAGAAGGAGATTTTTTAAAGGAATTTCTCCACAATTCACAATGTTAAAATTTAGGTTGCCATAGGAAGACCAAATGTGAATCCAGGGATTTGATTTGGACAAACTGGAATCTGACCCCTCTAAGGATACTTCAAACCAAATATCAAAAGATTCTGACTGGGAGATCTGAAAAAGGTTTTTAAAGAATATTCCTCATATTGCACTGAGTTAAAATTCGGGCTCCCACAAGGAGCTCAATTATGACCCCAGGTACTAGATTTTAAGGTAGATCATTCTGATGAATATTCCTCATATTGCACAAAGTTAAAGTTCCAAGTTCCTATGGGAGTCCAAACATGACCCCTGGGACTTTATTAGAACAAACTTGAATCTCCCACCTCCCCCTAAGGATGCTCTATACCAATCATCAAAATATTCTGACCTGTGGATCTGAAGAAGATTTTAAAAACGTTTTCGCACATTACACAAAGTTGAAATTCGGGATCTCACAGGGAGCCCAAATATCACTCCAGGGACTTAATTTGAACAAACTTCAAGCCTACCCCCCTAAAGATGCAGTATACCAAGTATCAAGAGATAGGGACCCCAAATATGAACCTAGGGACTTGATTTGAACAAACTTGAATCTGAACTTCCCAAAGATGATGTGTATCAAATAACAAAAAATTATGACTGGAAGATCTGAAGAAGATTTTTAAAGAATATTTCTCATATTGCACTATGTTAAAGTTTGAGTTTCCATAGGCAGCACAAATATCACCTCAAGGACTTGACTTGAACAAACTTGAATCTGAACCTTCTAAGGATACTCTATATCAATCATCAAAAGATTCTGACACATAGATCCAAAGAAGATTTTTAAAAAAATGTTGTCATATTGGACTAAGTTAACATTCAGGAGCCCAAATATGAACCAGGGACTTGATCTGAACATCCTTAAATCTGAACCTCCTAAGGATGCTGCATATCAAATATCAAAAAACTCTGACTGGTAGATCTGAAGTAGAAGATTTTTAAATAATATTCCTCATATTCCTCTATGTTTAAGGTTGAGTTCCCATAAAAAACTAAATATGACCCCTTGCACTTGATCTGAACAAACTTGAATCTGACCCCCCTAAGGATGCTCTTTTCCAATCATCAAAAGATTATGACACATATTTCCGAAGAAGATTTCTAAAAAAAATTTGTGATATTAGACTGCATTAAAATTTGGGTTCTCATAGGGAGCCCAAATATGAACCCTGGGACTGATTTGAACAAACTTGAATCTCACCCCACTTAGGATGCTAAATACCTAATATCAAAAGATTCTGACTGATGGATCTGAAGAGGCGGATCTTAAGAATATTCCTCATATTACACTAATTTTAAATTCGCGCTCCCCAAGGAAGCCCAAATATGACTCCAGGGACATGTTGTGGACAAACTTCAAGCTGACCTGCCTAAAGATGCAATATACCAAATATCAAGAGATTTTGACTGGTAAATCTTTAGAAGATTTTTAAATAAATTTCCTCTTATTGCACCAAGTTAAAATTTGGGTTCCCATAGGAAGCCCATATATGAACCCTAGGGATTGCTTAGAAAAATCTTAAATTTGAACCTCCTAAAGGATGCTGCATATCACATATCAAAGGATTCTGACTGGTAGATCTGAAGAGGAAGATTTTTAAATAATATTCCTCATATTGCACTATGTTAAATTTCGAGTTCCCACAGGAAGCCAAATATGACACCAAGGACTTGATTTGAACAAACTTTAATCTGACCCTCCTAAATGCTCTATACCAATCATTAAAAGAATTATGACACATAGGTCCAAAAAAGAAGATTTAAAAAACCAGAGGCTCGAGTGAGCCTAAAATGCTCACCTGGCTCAAGTTGTCAAAAGAGATGAGTGTATCAGTAAGTGACTGGCATACGGAGCCCAAATATTAACCCAAGGAATCGATTTGAACAACTTAAATCTGACACCCCTAGAGATGTCACACACCAAATATGAAACTATTCTAACTGGAGGACCCGAAGAACAAGATTTTTCAAGAAATTTTCTCACAGAGTACTGAGTTAAACTATAGGCCTCAATAAAGAGCATAAATATCAACCCAAGGGCCCAATTTGAACAAACTTGAATCTAACCCCCATAGCGATGTTGTATACCAAATATCAATAGAATCGGACTGTGAGATCTGAAGAAGATTTTTTTAAGTTTATTTCCCATATTGCCCTAAGTTAATTATTTGGGCTCCTGTATTGAGCCCAAATATTAACTGAGGGGTTTAATTTGAAGACACTTGTATCTCCCCTGGCTCCTCCCCCCCCCCCCCCCCCCACCCCCAGTGGTTCTGAAGAACAAATTTTTTTCAATTTTTGCAAATATGCTGACTCCACATTTTTCCGATGACCCCATACAGAACAGCCTGACACAAGCGATGGCAATTTTTTTTATGACTCCATTCTACTGGTTCTAAAGATACTTCATATCAATTAACAGTTCTCTATTCTGTGGAGTTTGGGAAACATAGGTGTTTTAATTTTTTTCTACTTTTAGCCAGTTTTGGAGTTCCCATGGGGGCTGTAAAAAAAAAATTTCAGGCAACAATCAATTACTTAGGACCCACTTATACTACATGCCAAATTTGGTTAAAATTGGCCCACGGAGACCAAAATGGATATGCTCCCACAGAGAGCCCAAATATTGACCTACCAACTTCCCTTGAACAAACTTTAATCTTCAACACCAAGAGGTGTTCCATACCAAATATCAAGGCATTCTCTCTGATGGTTCATGAGAAGAAGATTTTAAAAAATGTTTAGGCTTTTGGGGCATTAACCAGAACCTGAAGATGGCACCTGCTTCATTTGAACAAAATAGAAAGGGTATACTCCATAGATGGTCTGTGCAATATATGTTTGAATTTGGCCTAATGGTTGTGAAGAAGAAGACAAGTTTCCAAAAGTTAACGCACGACAGATGACGGACAACGGACGCCAAGTGATGGCAATAGCTCACACTGACTTTCAGTCAGATGAGCTAAAAATATTGTCATACTGGACTGAGTTAAAATTTGGGTTTCCACAGTGAGCCCAAATATTGAACACAAACTTGAATCTCACCCCACTTAAGATGCTACATACCCAGTATCAAAAGATTCTGACTGATGGATCTGAAGAAGATGATTTTTAAAGATTTGTTCTCATATTACACTAATTTAAAAAATTTGAGCCCAAATATGATTCCAGAGACTTGTTTTGGAAAACTTCAAGCTGACCCCCTAAAGATACAGTATAACAAATATCAAGAGATTCTGACTGGTAGATCTGAAGAAGATTTTTAAATACATTTCCTCATATTGCACAAAGTTAAAATTTGGGTTCCCATAGGGAGCCCAAATATGAACGAAGGGACTTGTGTTGAACAAACCTGAATCTGACCCCTCTAAGAATGTTGTATACCAAGAATAAAAAGATTCTGAATCATGGTTCTGAAGAAGATTTATTAATTTTTAAAAATAATTTTTTGGGGGTGCTAACAGAATTATGCCCCTTTAGGTGCCCATTGTGTGTGTGGCAACTTTATATGAACAAATTTGAATTGACATATGATAAGGAACTTGCATATCAAATTTGGTTCAAATCAGCCCAGTAGTTTATGAGGAGAAGTTGATAATGCAAAGTTCACACTGGATGGATGGTTGACGTACAACAGACAGACAATGGATGATGGACAGAAAGTCATCACTTAAGCTCCCCCAACTTTCAGACAACTTAAAATCGGTTTATGATTTGAACTAAGATGGAGTGACCTCTATCTTTATCTGATTAATTGATTATTTGTCCAGTGACATTGTGGGGTACACGAGAGGTTTATTTACTAAACTTGTGATTGTTACTCGCAGGGACGATATACCCGCACATATTAAATTTTACCCCGATCGGCCCAGCCGTTTTCGAAATAAAAGGTTAAGGTCATCAATTTCAAGGTCAAGGTCACACCACACGGGCACGGCACCCATCCCATGTTACTCGCAGGGACGAATTACCCCCGTGTACAAAATTTGAGATCTATCGGTGGAGAAACGGAGGAGTTCACCCAGAATGTAGGTAGGGTAGGGTAGGGTAGGGCAGGCAAGCAGGCAAGCAGGCAGGCAGGCAGGCAGGTAGGTAGGTAGGTAGGTAGATAGGTAGATAGGATATAGGATAGATAGATAGATAGATAGATAGATAGATAGATAGATAGATAGATAGATAGATAGACAGACAGACAGACAGACAGACAGACAGACAGACAGACAGACAGACAGACAGACAGACAGAGACCCTGTCCGACAGACAGACAGATAGACAGACAGACAGACAGACACATTCGCATTTATATATTAGACTAGAGGGTGAATACCCGCCGTTGCATGGGAGAAGATGGTTATATCAGAAGCCTGACGTCATTGACACCCCGATAAAGTCAAAATGATGTAAAAAATTTGAGATCGATCGGTCTTGAAACGGAGGAATATATCAAGGTCACCAGTTTAAAAGTCAAGGTCACACTGCCGCGCAGACACCCCAATAAAGTCAAAATGATCGATGGGTCAATATACCCGCCCATATGAAATTTTAGCTTCATCGGCCCAGCCGTTTTCGAAATAAAAGGTAAAGGTCATCAATTTCAAGGTCAAGGTTACCCCACCCATCCCATGTTACTCGCAGGAACGAATTATCCCTGTGTACAAAATTTGAGATCGATTGGTCAAGAAACGGAGGAGTTCACCCGGAACAGAAATAGAGAGATAGATACAGACATTCGCATTTATATATTAGATATACTAGCGGGTGTACCTGGCGTTGCACGGGAGAAGATGGTTATATCAATATACCCTCAGATATGATCAGCTCAAGCCGTTTGCGAAATAGAAGGTCAAGGTCACCAATTTCAAGGTCAAGGTCACCCCGCACAGGCACCCTGATAAAGTCAAAATGATCGATGGGTCAATATACCAGCACATATAAAATTTTAGCATGATCGGCCCAGCCATTTTTGAAATAAAGGTCAAGGTCATCAATTTCAAGGTCAAGGTCACACCACACAGGCACGGCACAGCACCCATCCCATGTTACTCGCAGGGACGAATTACCCCTGTGTATAAAAAAATTTGAGATCAATCAGTCTAGAAACGGGGGGAGTTCACCCGGAACAAAGATAGAGAGATAGAGATATGATCGGCTCAGCCGTTTTCGAAATAGGTCAAGGTCACCAATTCCAAGGTCAAGGTCACCCTGCACAGGCACCCCGATTAAGTCAAAATGATCGATGGGTAAATATACCCGCACATATGAAATTTTAGCCCGATCGGCCGGGCCGTTTTCGAAATAAAAGGTCATGGTCATCAATTTCAAGATCAAGGTTCCCCCGCACAGGCACAGCACCCATCCCATGTTACGCGAAGGGACGAATTACCCCCGTGAACAACATTTGAGATCGATCGGTCGAGAAACGGAGGAGTTCACCCGGAACAAAAATAGAGCGATAGATACAGACATTCGCATTTATATATTAGAAATATATACACGCATATAAACACTTGTTAGTAGAGATGTTTGAAAAGTTTCATCAACATTGGTTTATAAATGTAGCAGGTGTTGAGCACACATGAATCTCATAAAGAAATCTATATCAAATCTGCATTAACCCTTTACCTAACATCATGGCCAAAACCAGCCAGCACTATTCACAAAATTCAACATTCAATTTTCATTACCTTTTCATTTTTTGTCACAAAAACACAGCTTATGACCCCTCATTGGAACAAGCTCATTGGGCTCGTTCCAATAAGGGGTCATAAACTATGTTTCTGATGCAAAAAATGAAAAAAATTAGTTATTTAAGAATTTTGTTTGCAAGAGTCGTCTGCTATTCGGGTTAGGTGAAGGATTAAGAAGGAAAAAACTTGGTCAAAATTGTCACAACTTGAAAAAATTTTCATGTCCTCTTGTTATTCATCATGCAGAAAAAGTTTTAGAAAAATTGATAAATGAAGGGAGTTTTGCACACAAGAATCTCCTGTAGAGATTTACATAAAATCTAAGTTCAAGGGGATATAACTTGGTAAAAATTGCTGCAGAGAAAAATTTTAAAATATGTTTATGCTGAATTGTTAGTCATCATGTATAAAAAGTAACAAAAAGCTAATTCCTAATGTGATGCATACATTTAATTTTTTCTTCATTCTCACACTGTGAATCGGCATCTTTAAGTTTTGTCTCAGTGCTATCTTCATTTTCCATCTCTTCTTCTACAAGAAACTGCACACTCTTAACAACCTCATTCAAACAGTAAAAGGCAATTGACACTCCATAACCCTCTGGTATAGCAGGTGAATCAATTTTATCCAGCATCTCTAAACTGAAAGTAATGCAATAATCAAAACCTTGTACTACTTTATTTTCATTAGAATATCAAATATTTCAAAGCTATATATGAAATTTGAAAAAGATCGGGCGAGAGATGCAGCCAGTAGGGAAATGTTGACAATTTATAAGCAAAATCTAAGATGGCCACTGACAGCCATGTTTTTCAATGAAATTTGGTAAAATTTGATAACTCTTATCTAGACATTGCTCCAAAGCCACATATCAAAGTTTGGACTGATCGGGTGAGAGCTGCAGCCTGTAGGCTGTACTAATGGAATTGTTGACAATTTATATGCCAAATCTAAGATGGCTGCTGGCAGCCATGTCTTTTAATGAAATTCGGAAAAATTTGATAGCTCCCATCTAGACATTGCCCCAATGCTACATATGAAATTTGGGACTGATCGTGTGAGAGCTGCTTCCTGTAGGGTGTGCTAAAGGAATTGTGTACGGATGTACAGACGGATGGATGTACGGACAGATGGACGACGGATCACAACCCATCCCAATAGCTCATAATTGAATTTTAAGTAATTTGTATATTTTTTATACTTACCAATGGCCCAGAGTAGCTGGTGCTAACTCAATTTAATTCAGGGCCAAACACAAATTTTAAAAAAACAAAAAAAAATAAGTCCTATCTGGTCCTACATACTTTTGTTATCTGCGCATATGCAGTATTCAGGAAGGTATGGAAATTGGCGCCAACCATCATTCTTTCTACAGTGCCTGCTAAATGTTATAATCAGCTTGCTGAGCGGGGCGGTAAGAGTGCCCACTCGAGGGAGGGCCATCCCCATCTGGCCCATTGGTAAGTATAAAAAATATTATAAATTTTAAGTAATTTGTATATTTTTTATACTTACCAATGGCCCAGACTAGCTGGTGCTAACTCAAAAAATAATTCAGGGCCAAACACAAATTTTGCCCCCCAATCCCAAAAATTTGCATGCAAAACCCAAAAATTGATGTCCTATCTGGTCCTCCATACCTTTTAGATCTGCGCATGAAGGAACCGAAACTGGCGCTAACCATCATTCTTTCCACAGATTGCCTGTTAAATGTTATAAACAGCGGGGAGGTATGAGTGCCCACTCATGGGAGGGCTATACCCATCTGGGCACTTGGTAATTATAAAAAATATACAAATTACTTAAAATTTATAATATTTATATACAACAACCAATGACCCAGACTAGCTGAATCATAAAAAGGCTGGAGGGCCTAGGACATAAAGGAAAATCCAATCTCTCAATTACTTCAGTAAAGGCTAGCTCCTAAAGGAGAATAGGAGAAGGAATTATATATGTCTTTCTCCTTTACGAGAAAAGAGAAAGGCATAACACCAACAATGTAATTTAGTATTACATAATATATAATTTCTCCATTTAATGCCAGCATAACCCATTATGCTAATTCGGTGAAGGAAAACCAATATATAAAGATAGTCCAGAAAATGAGACTCTTTATACTCATTTAAAAGTGTCCAAGGATTGTATATATTAACGCCAGTTTGACACATGACATATACAAATGTTTCCCAGTGAGCTACACTTTAAAAACCATACATAAATGAGACATAGTATTTTGCTTCACATTGAGCTATACATTAAAACCATCCCAGCACCGACTCAAGACTACTGACACTGGAGGAGGTCTTCCCTTGCTTTTCACTATAAAGCCAGATGATCATAAGGGAAAAAACCATCCCCACCTCCCACCCCTCCCAATCCCTTCCCCTTCTTCTGAGGTATATATCCTCAGAACGACGAGGACAACGGAACAGCGTCAATGCTGGAACGGACAGCCTAAATACCTATAGATGTAACCATTAATGGACAACATTCTGAGCAACAGAAAGAGGATCCAAAGATCTAAGATCACCGGAGATGGACTCTAAATTTCTCAGGTAAAACTTGGTAAATGAAGAGGGCTGTGCCCAGTACGCAGCCTTTATGAGATCAGTAATGGCTATACTGTTAGAATAAGCCAAAGAAGTGGACAGTGCTCTAACCTCGTGCTCTGATATCTTATTAACCGAACGTTGATCCAAAGATAGATTTTCATGAGCAATGCGTGTTGCCAACTGAATCCATCTAGCAATGGAATGAACAGAAATATCCTTTCTGTTAGGAATCAATGAAAGAAACGTTTTCTTCCTTTTCTAGTAAAATCTGATCGACGTTTATAAATGCACATAGCCCTGACTGGACACAGCAAAGGTCTATGGTTATCTGAGGACAGCAGAGCCTTAAAGATAATAGGCTCAGGCCACTTGTCTGGAATCTGATTCTTAGCCAAAAATCCCACTTCAGTAGTAAGGGTAATGGTATTACCCACACTATGGTAGTGAGATTCATCATCAGATAACGCATGAAGTTCACTGACTCTTCGAGCAGATGCAAAGGCTAAGAGAAACGCTGTTTTATAGGTCAAGAATTTGAACTCTATGACGTCCAACAGCTGAAACAGAGCTTTTTTGAGCTTTAACAGAACCCAAGCCAAATTCCACTTAAGAATTAATCTGAGGGTTCTAGGTTTATTAATAGAGATATTCCTAACTAGCTTGGACAATGAAGCATTTGATCCAATAGCCAAGTTATCATGATGAGCGTAAGTATCTGATAACATAGACCATATAGCCCTTAATAGTGAGGGGCTGCAGTTTGAAGTAGATAAAGAAATTGGCAGTATTTGGTATGGATGGATCGTATATGTCTATCGACTGATCCTGACACCAACGGAAGAAAACCCTCCGCTTCGCTGCATAGTTCAACGTAGAGGAGGACCTCCTACAGTTAGAAATTGCATCCACAGCGTGTCCTGTAAACTGTTTTCCATGCAAGAAGGACCGCACAACGGAAATATGTGAAGGCTGATACCTTCCGGGTCGTGATGCAGTGTGCAAGACTTCTCCTGATAAAGAAGGTCCTCTCGTGGAGGAAGCTTCCAGGGAACGTCCCATAACAGACACCTGAGAAGATTGATCCAAGGTTTCTGTGATGACATAGGTGCTACTAGTAAAATTTTGCAACGAGACTGTTTGATCTTTAACAGAATCTGCTGAATCAACCGAGTTGAAGGATATGCATATCCTATCATTCCATCCCATGAGATCGACAGAGGGTCTACTGTGTATGCTCGATGATCTGGGCATGGTGACACGAACATGGGTAATTGATTGTTCAAGTGTAGGTCTCCACGGTATACCGGTAAACACTACATTGAGAATGATACCGGATGAATACCGGTATTGTTTTAAAAGTACCGGAATATCGTAAGAAACGGTACTGGATCAAATTATCGAAGTTGAAGTCGATATATTATTAGGGAAAAACAGTCAATATATTCTATCATATCTGTCAACATCTGTGATAAAGTACACACACGTCAATCCATCTTCATTCGACGAATGGAAACACAGTTTGCAGCATACTTGAGCTGCGCAAATTACAAGTAAGTATACACGTACCAGTATTTTGAAACTGAAACTGAAAGTCGAATATTTCGGGAGTGCGTCGAATTCAGGAAATGAATACTTTGACATATTTGTGTATGTAATCTCACGTTTTCCCGTGTGGATAATAAAATTACTCACAAAATAATTACAGGGGCGGTTTGTTTTATTTATTCTATTCCTCTCAAAAACAGATAAAACCTGAAGCCACACTGATCAACATATCCATCAACACTGTCATTGTGAACTCTGAACTTATGAATATTAATAAGCTGTTCAATGGCAATGAAGGCGTGGGTTTGACATCCCTGTCACTTTTTGTCCCAGTTTTAAAACAACAAGCAGCAATCTAAAACCTAACTGTTTTTTTTGTAACTTCAAATATTTTTTTACAGATGTTATCCAGACCTGTTAACTCTCCCACTTTCACCATGAGACTCCCGGTTTGGTACCTTATCTCCCGCTCTCACGGCAACACCTCATTTTCTCCCGCTTTAAGGGAGCTTTTTAGTGTGACCGCCATTATTGTTTTGTGTGAAACTCTGTTGTGTGAAACTCTGACAAAGCTCCCAGTTCATCGAAATAATTTCAAATAAAGGAAATCGGGATGCAGGTTAACTGTTGGAATTGATGATATATCATAACCTGACCTTTGCCTCATATAAAAGTAACCGTATTAAAAAAAATGAAAGTGTCAATGACACTGTAGCTCAACTTGTCAAGACAAAGACATGTACATGTATAGTATGTGACACAGCAATGACAAACATCTAGGTAATGACCTGATAACAAAGGTACATATAAAGTATTGTAACAGACTGTACATAAATACTGACCGTTGCCTGTAACAAATGTATAGGTAAAGTATTGTAAAGGTGGGTGACAGTCAGATGCTAAACTAGAAAAGAAATCTTTGAGTCCCAGAGTGGGTCTGACTGAACCCCAAAATAATTGTTCTCATAGCACAGTGATAACAAAGGCACCCCAAAACACACTCATTCCTGTCCCAAGGTGAAAACAAAGGTACCCAAGAAGTTTCGTGAAGATCAGTTCACAAATGTAAGCTGTGTAGAAGTTGTGACAAAAAACTGATTGGACCTAATTTCGGTACAAAATGGCCACTGGCAGCCATCTTGAATTTTGGACTGCACCCAGAAACACTCGTTCTCATCCCACGGTGATAACAAAGGTACCCAAGAAGTTTCGTAAAGATCGGTTCATAAATACGGCTTCTAGTCTGAGCCGTATAGAAATTGTGTACAAAAAACTGATTAGACCTAATTTCGGTACAAAATGGCCACTGGCAGCCATCTTGAATTTTGGACCGCATCCAGAAACACTTGTTCTCGTCCCAAGGTGATAACAAAGGTACCCAAGACGTTTCGTGAAGATCGGTTCATAAATACAGACTCTAGCCCGAGCCGTATTGACATGTGTACTTACTGTGTGCAAGTAGCACTGAAAAAATCAAAGTTTATCTAATATGCATAATTTCTGCACGAGAAAAAAACCTGTATTATATGTGATCTATCCCATGGTACTAAACATTCACACAAAAAATTATTCAAATCAGCGCTTTCATATGAAAGTTCTGTGCAAAAATCTGATTGCACCAAATTTTGTACAAAATGGCTGCCATCGGCCATCCTGAATTTCGGACCGGACCCCAAAACACTCGTTCTCGTCCCACGGTGATAACAAAGGTACCCAAGGAGTTTCGTAAAGATCGGTTCATAAATACGGCCTCTAGCCCGAGCCGTATTGGCATTTGCACTTACAGTGCTGAAAGTGACACCAAAAAACATCAAAGTTAGTCTAATTTGCATAATTTATGCACGAGAAAAAAATCTGTATTATATGTGATGTATCCCATGGTACTAAACATTCATACAAAAAATTATTCAAATCAGAGCTTTCATATGGAAGTTCTGTACAAAAAACAGATTTCTGCATCGTCGGTACAAAATGGTGGCTGGCAGCCATCTTGAATTTCGGACCGCACCCAAAAACACTCGTTCTCGTTCCACGGTCATAACAAAGGTACCCAAGAAGTTTCGTAAAGATCGGTTCATAAATACGGGCTCTAGACCGAGCCGTATCCAATTGTTGACGGACAGACGGACAGGCGGACGATGGGCCATGGCATAAGCTCAAATTTGGCTTCGCCAAAGTTGAGCTAAAAATCACATATTGTACAGTTGAATTGGGTCAAAAACATGCAAACATTTGTTTTGTATTTCCGATATCAGAAAAATATAATTTGCAGAACTCCTGATTCAAATGAGTTGCAGTTATTTGTGAATATATTAAGAAACAAGAGGCCCCACGGGGCCTGAAGCACTCATCTTGAATAGAACACAATATAAACAAAATAATCCGGGCATCATGCCTTTTCTTCAGTTGATCATAATGTAAAATGTAGAGCTCCCCTATGAAGCCACTTGATACAACCTATGTGGATTAATCTTAGTTACACACCTCTAGAGGGTACTGAATACAATATTGTTAATTCATGAGCAAAATGGCCAATTCCGGCAACCCATATGGAGCCCAAATATTAACCCAAGTTCTCCATTTGAACACCATTGAATCTGACCTTCCTAGAGATGTTGTGTACCAAATATGAAAGCATTCTGACTGTTGGATCTGAATAAGAGAAATTTTAAGGAAATTTCTTCATATTGCACCAAGTTAAAATTTGGGCTACCATAGCGAGCCCAAATATTACCCTATGGATCCGATTTGAACAAACTTAAATCTGACCCCACTAGAGATGTTGTATACCAAATATGAACGCATTCTGACTCGTGGATCTGAAGAAGAAGATTTTTGAAGAAATTCCCTCATATTGTACTAAGTTAAATTTCAGGTTCCCATATGGAGCCCAAATATTAACCCAGGCACTCGAATTGAACAAACTGGAATCTGACCCCCCTAGAGATGTTGTATACCAAATATGAAAGCATTCCTACTGGTGGATATGAAGAAGTAGATTTTTAAAGAAATTTCCTCATATTGCACTAAGTAAAAATTTGGACTACCATAGCGAGCCCAAATATATACCTAGGGATCTGATTTGAACAAACATGAATCTGACCCCCCTAGAGATGTTGCATACCAAATATGAAAGCATTCTGACTGGTGGGTTTGAAGAAGAAGATTTTTTTAAATTACCCCCCATATTGAACAAAGTTAAAATTTGGGCTTCTATAAGAAGCCCAAATATTAACCTAGGAACTTGGTTTGAACAATCTTGAATCTGACCCTCATAACAATGATGTATACCAAACATTAAGAGATTCTGACTGGTGGTTCTGAAGAAGAAGATTTTTAAAGAATTTTCCCCATATTACCCTATCTTAAAAATTCAGGCTCCTGTAGTGAGCCCAAATATGAACCAATGAGCTTTACTTCAACAAACTTGTATCTGACCCCCCTATGAATGCTGTATACCAAATATCAAAAGATTCTGATGATTGGTTCTAAAGAAAAGATTTTTTTTAAAAGTTTTGCAAATATGCTGACTCAGCAATTTTTAGATGCTCATTACAGAACATCCTAACATAACCGATGGCAATTTTTTTTTACCATTCTATTCTACTGGTCCTAAGGATACTTCATACCAAATAACAGCTCTCTGTTCAGTGTGGTTTGGGAAATATGGGCGTTTGAAAATATTTCTATTTTTAGCTCCCAGGGTTCCCATGGGGATCCAGGAATTTTTTTTTTTGCATGGGTCAAGTACTTATGACCCAATAATACCACATACCAAATTTGGTTCAAACTGGACCACCGGTTCAGAAAATATAAATTTTGGGCGGGGCAAAAAATCTTACCCCTCGCATTACAAAGCCAAATACAGTAAAACCTGTCTTGAGAGACCACTGTCATGAGAGACCACCTGTCTTGAGAGACCACTGTGAACTTGTACCGTTTGGTTGTTTTACTCTTTAACTGGTAGAGTGCTGGAAGCCCTATTTTGGGCTTTACTAAAAGTGACAGGCAATAACTGTCTGTATCTACATTCTGCCTGAGGAAGCCTTTATTGTCCCTGATATGAATCAGATTTTTTATACAATACCTTGCGCTCTGACATTTAATTGGATAGTGCCTGTAAGGCACTATCCAATTAAATGTAAGAGAGCAGTATATGATGAGCTTTGATTTGTTGTCAGAAAAACTCAGCACTTTACCAGTTAATGGACCTGTCATGAGAGACCACCTGTTTCGTGAGACCACTTTTCCATTGCAAAAAGGGTGGTCTCTCAAGACAGGTTCTACTGTATTGCTTCACGAACTTTGTTTGAACAAACTTGATTCTACACCTCAAAAGGAAGCTCCATAGCAAATATCAAGTCATTGTACACACTGGTTCTTGAGAAGATTTTAAAAATATTTTGGAGCATTTTCTGCCACTCCCTCCTTATGGGGCTGGGCATGTTGAGTTGAACAAAAATGCAATGCCCCTTTGGGACCATCACTCACACAAACTTTCACTTGAATTGGCCCAGTGGCTTTGGAGAAGAAGACCAAAACATGGTGTTGACGGACAACAGACGGAGAGCGATGAGATTAGCTCAGCTTGACTTTGTCAAGATGAGCTAAAAAATGGATCATCCCATTCCAAATCCCCTTCATTTATGACCAACTACCTCCATTGAGTTACCAATGTTGTTACTGGGGGCTCTCAAAGGTGGGAGGTCGAATTACCAGAAACAAACCAACAAGTGTCCACAATTAGACATATGGATCCAAAACTGTTAACACAGGGCGTTAACACTGATATGGGGCTAATAGGTCGAACATATCTGCAAACTTTGAAAAAAAAAACATTGAAATATGGGTGTAATTGGTACAAGCTCAGATATTTGCAAGTACATGTAGCCATCTCCATTTCTGTATTTTTTTTAATGACAAATCTTTTAAATAAAATGAAATAGAATACGTCATTAGGGTGGAGTCACTGTGGTGTGTTGCAAGAGGATAACATAGAAATTAAGAATGTGCTGGCCGCGTGCAAAAATCTCACTGACAAGCATCCAAATTTCACTGAGAGCTGATCAAAGTCTCACTGACAGTCACCTTCAGAGGTTAACAGGTCTGATGTTATCCCTGAAATTAATAATGAATTCAAATAAACCTAGTATTTATATATCTTAACTCTTTAAGAACTGTGCTAATCACGCATCACATCAGGTGAAGTTTTGGGCATATGGACATAAACGGTACAGAAACATAAACAAAGGGAAGGGGAAGCCTGCACAAAAATAATCCATTCAGACATTAATAATTGCCGCTCACCTGAACATTAATTACTAACACAAACACACCAGTCACCACTGACCATATCTATCAACACTTAAAATACAATAGGTTATAACAAGAACCAAACAATGAAGAGGAAAATGCAGGATGCGAAATGCACACACTCCATAAAACAGCTGTATTAATTAATATTCATGAACAAAGGAAAAATAAACACTACAGTCAGCTACAGTGATGAATTGTGGGATATTCTTTTCAAACAGAAAAGTCATGGCACTTAATTGTTTTTTCTCATGTCTGAGCAGTCTCTGTGATGTGATTTTAAAGCAAAATAAAATAACGCTGTGCACGTTTGTAAAAAATAGGCTGATAGTGTACCCATACGCGCAACTAGTAGAAAGCTGTATGATGGAGGGCCACCACGGATACCGACATTGTGTACACCATACAAGGTATGGGTACATATAGAAATATAGAAATGGATTGGAGGAGTGTCTAATTTGATGGATAAAGGGTTAATATCTCCGGAGCAAATTATCAGATTTACATAAAAAAAACTATACAGCACAGCACATCAGTAACCTGAATAAATATATAAAGTAACATGACAATTGGATTGATGTTTTTTGAGTTATCTCATGCCAAAGGGATTGGAGGAATTTTCGATTTGAAGGATAAAGGGGGTTAATATCTCCAGATCAAATTATCAGATTAACACCAAAAACTATACAGCTCAGCATATCAGTAACCTGAACACAATTATAAAGTAACTTGACAATCCAAGCAATATTTTTCAAGTTATCAAATGCCAAAGGGATTGGAGGAATTTTCAATTTGAAGGATAAAGGGTTGATATCTCAGGATCAAAATAACAGATTTACACCAAAAACTATACAGCTCGGTACACCAGTAACCTGAACACAAATATAAAGTAACTTGACAATCCAAGCAATATTTTTCAAGTTATTGAATGCCAAATGGATTGGAGGAATTTTCAATTTGAAGGATAAAGGGTTAATATCTCAGGATTAAATTATCAGATTTACACCAAAAACTATACAGCTTGGCACATCCGTAACCTGAACACAAATATAAAGGAACTGGACAATCCAAGCAATATTTTTCAAGTTATCGAATGCCAAAGGGATTGGAGGAATTTTCAATTTGAAAGATAAAGGGTTAATATCTCGGGATCAAACCATCAGATTTACACCAAAAACTATACAGCTCGGCACATCAGTAACCTGAACATAAATATAAAGTAACTAGACAATCCAAGCAATATTTTTCAAGTTATCGAATGCCAAAGGGATTGGAGGAATTTTCAATTTGAAGGATAAAGGGTTAATATCTCAGGATCAAATTATCCGATTTACACCAAAAACTATACAGCTCGGCACATCAGTAACCTGAACACAAATATAAAGTAACTTGACAATCCAAGCAATATTTTTCAAGTTGTCAAATGCCAAAGGGATTGGAGGAATTTTCAATTTGAAGGATAAAGGGTTAATATCTCAGGATTAAATTATCAGATTTACACCAAAAACTATACAGCTCGGCACATCAGTAACCTGAACACAAATATAAAGTAACTTGACAAGCCAAGCAATATTTTTCAAGTTATCTCATGCCAAAGGGATTGGAGGAATTTTCAATTTGAAGGATAAAGGGTTAATATCTCAGGATCAAAATAACAGATTTACACCAAAAACTATACAGCTCGGCACATCAGTAACCTGAACACAAATATAAAGTAACTTGACAATCCAAGCAATATTTTTCAAGTTATCGAATGCCAAAGGGATTGGATGAATTTTCAACTTGAAGGATAAAGGGTTAATATCTTGTGATCAAATCATCAGATTTACACCAAAAACTATACAGCTCGGCAAATCAGTAACCTGAAAACAAATATAAAGTAACTACACAATCCAAGCAATATTTTTCAAGTTATCGAATGCCAAAGGGATTGGAGAAATTTTCAATTTGAAGGATAAAGGGTTAATATTTCAGGATCAAATTATCTGATTTACACCAAAAACTATACAGCTCGGCACGTCAGTAACCTGAACACAAATATAAAGTAACTTGACAATCCAAGCAATATTTTTCAAGTTAACGAATGCCAAAGAAATGGATATGGATGCCGCCAAAGGTATTGGAGAAATTTTCAATTTGAAGGATAAAGGGTTAATATCTCAGGATCAAAATAACAGATTTACACCGAAAACTATACAGCTCTGCACATCAGTAACCTGAACACAAATATAAAGTAACTTGACAATCCAAGCAATATTTTTCAAGTTATCGAATTCCAAAGGGATTGGAGTAATTTTCAACCTGAAGGATAAAGGGTTAATATCTCGGGATCAAATCATCAGATTTACACCAAAAACTATACAGCTCCGCAAATCAGTAATCTGAACACAAATATAAAGTAACTAGACAATCCAAGCAATATTTTTCAAGTTATCGAATGCCAAAGGGATTGGAGAAATTTTCAATTTGAAGGATAAAGGGTTAATATCTCAGGATCAAATTATCCGATTTACACCAAAAACTATACAGCTCGGCACATCAGTAACCTGAACACAAATATAAAGTAACTTGACAATGCAAGCAATATTTTTCAAGTTATCGAATGCCAAAGAAATGGATACGGACGCCGCCAAAGGGATTGGAGAAATTTTCAATTTGAAGTATAAAGGGTTAATATCTCAGGATCAAAATAACAGATTTACACCAAAAACTATACAGCTCGGCACATCAGTAACCTGAACACAAATATAAAGTAACTTGACAATCCAAGCAATATTTTTCAAGTTATCGAATGCCAAAGGGATTGGAGGAATTTTCAACTTGAAGGATAAAGGGTTAATATCTCGGGATCAAATCCTCAGATTTACACCAAAAACCATACAGCTTGGCAAATCAGTAACCTGAACACAAATATAAAGTAACTAGACAATCCAAGCAATATTTTTCAAGTTATCAAATGCCAAAGAGATTGGAGAAATTTTCAATTTGAAGGATAAAGGGTTAATATCTCAGGATCAAATTATCCGATTTACACCAAAAACTATACAGCTCGGCACATCAGTAACCTGAACACAAATATAAAGTAACTTGACAATCCAAGCAATAATGTTCAAGTTATCGAATGCCAAAGAAATTGATACGGATGCCGGACGGACAGACGGACGGACGGTCAGACGGACAGATGGACGGACGGACAGACGGACAGACAGACAGACGGACAAAGGATGGACAAACGACGGATGGTCACCCCGGATGCCGGCATTATGTGTACCAGACATAGTATGGGTACACATTAAAAAAATGCTTTCTTAAAGTTACAGTTTCAGCCGAACATAAGGTACCGAGTACAGTAAATTTTATTCAATTGTTAACCGCCCAAAATATAACTGGGTTGTCAATTGTTTACTCAGTTACCCAGAAGTTGCAGAACATCCCCCCGAGTTTTTCACCCTCTGAACTAATCTACGATATACTGGTATATCGCGGTATTTTTTTCAATACCAATACCGGTATTGAAATCTGAATACCGTGCAGCCCTATTCAGGTGTGTCGCAAAAAGATCTACTATGGGACGATCCCACTGGTAGCAAATCTGTCTGAATATTCGCTTGTTGAGAGTCCATTCCGATGGTAACAGGCAACCTTTCCAAGAGAGCAAGTCTGCTAGTACATTCAGACGAACCGGTATATGACGGATAGAAAGATGAACATGATGATTCATGACGTATAGGAGAATCCTCTCCGTTAATTCGCATAATGGAATCGAATGAGTGCCGCCTTGGTTCCTGATGTAAGCTACTAGTGTTGAATTATCCGACAGGATTTGAAAGTTGACGTTCGCTATTAGGCAAATCCAATGTTGAAGTGCTAGCCATATTGACATCATCTCTTTGATGTTTATGTGCTTTTCTCGGAACCGAGAGTCCCAAAGACCCTGACACTTCAAGTCTGCGGGACTTAGGGCCACGCCCCAACCCATCTAACTCGCACCCGTCATAATCGTGAAAGCCGGATCCGGCAGTTGCAGCGGAACTCCCTGAGTTAACCACTGAATGTCTGCCCAAATCGGTACTTTTGTTTTACTAGGTCCGTTAAAACAATAATGGTTTCGAGTAATGCGTCTTCACACTCCAGTTCTGAGTAAAGAATATCTGGAGGGGACGCGTACGCAGGCGGCCCATCAGAATAAGATCCACAGCCACTCTGCACAGCCCACCAGTCACATGAATTCCCTCGCTGTTAATGTGTCGGAGTGTAGACAAAAGTGAGCATAACAACTGACTAATTTCGCTCTGGGTAACAGTAGACAAACCAGATTGTTGTGAGTCTCGAAACTCATTCCGAAGTGAATGAACGACTTGGACAGAGCTAGATCTGACTTTTTCTCATTTACTATGAAACTGAGATGTCAGAACAATGGCAGCAGACTCTGAACATCGTTCTGAAGAATAATTCTGTTGCCGTATCTCTGAAGAATGTTGTCCAAGTAAGCCGACGTTACCACTGACGAATGAGCTCCGAAGTATGACACTACCGAGTTCATTATTCGAGTGAAAGCCCATGGAGCCAGGTTCAGATCGAAGCACATTGCTCTAAACTGATAAACCTCTCCTTGCACGGCAAAACACAGTTACTTTCTGAATGCCGGATGTACCAGGACATGAAAGTAGGCATCCTTTAGATCTATGCTTGCCACATAGTCGTCCATTTGAGTGCTCGCTCTTACCGACCGAATGGTTTCCATATAGAATTTTGGAGCCACGATCAACTTGTTTATCCAGCTCAAGTCTTTTAACGTTCAGAACGAGCCGCCTAGCTTCAGTACGAGGAACAGGTGACTGTAAAAACCTTGAAAATTTTGTTTCTCGACGACCTCTACTGCTTCCTTTAATAACAGAGCCTGTACCTCTGCTAGGAGAGACTCTCTTTTGAAATGATCCGCCGGAAGATTTGTCTAACATGGACATCTTGTAAGTGGGGGTTTTGCTCGGAATGATAGCTGTTGGGCTTCCGAGACTACACTTCTCACCCACTGATCTTCCATGACTTCTATCCAGTTTCTCGTGAAGTTTGATAACCTTCCGCCAACTGGCAAGCAACAGAGGTCTTGCTCATCACCTGTACGATTTACAAGGTTTACGGGAGGAGAAACTATGTCCTCCCCACGAAGAACCTCATCGGCTTTGGGGCGTCTGACCTATAGTCTTGATCAGACCTACACCCCTTTCCCGAGTCGCTATACTGACGACATCCGGAGTAATTATAAGAGGGTTTCTTGTACCCTCGCAAGGAGTTCCCTATAGATGACTTAGAAGCTTAACGGCCTCACTTACTCCAGTCTGCTGAAGCATGTTGATGAGACACAGACTTCAATAGCAGTGCACTGGAAGCTTTCTTTGTAGCCTGCTCATAGACTAATGAAAGCTTATCGTCAAACAGAATATGTCTGGAGAACGGAGCGACTCGGAGAGAGCTTTTCACCTTGTCATCTATAAGTGATGACGACGCAAGGGCAGCATCACGTCTGATCAACTCCAAATTTGCCACTGTCAGGGCTGAGTTGTACGTGGCATACATGACTGCCCTGGAAAGAACTCTAAGGGAGGAACAAACATCCTCAAATTCTTCCCCATTAAGACATTGTGCCATAGCTCTAGTAAGGTTATATGCGAAGGACATTGCGTCCAGATTCGCTCTATTCGATTAAATAGCACATTACATCACTTCCGAGTGTATATTGAATGATGCAGGTAGGGACATATCTAAATCCCCAGCCTGCTCATCTAAACACAGAGTAGCTCTCTGGACATCTTCTCCAACCGTTTTAAATGAACATGGTTCAAGGAACGGTATATTGATGGAAGATGTCGATAAGAGACCTCCTTTCCTCTTTGCAATAGAGAGGTTAAAAATTATAAATTTATAGTAATTTCTGTATTTTTATACTTACCAATGGCCCGGACATAGCTGGTGCTAACTCTAAAATATTGAGGGCCAAACACAAATTTTGCCCCACCAATCCCCAAAATTTGCATGCAAAACCGAAAATTAGAAGTCAAATCTGGTCCTCCATACATTTACTCTCTGCACATGCGCAGACGTCAGGAAGTGAACAGAATTGGCGCCAACATCATTCTTTGTAAAAGAGAGTATTACATAATAATTCAGCTGGGAGGTATGAGTTGCCCACTCATGGGAGGGCCATCCCCGTTTGGGCCATTGGTAAGTATAAAAATATAGAAATTACTATAAATTTATAATACTTTTACACAGTATACCAATGGCCCAGACATAGCTGAATCGTAAAAAGGTGGAGGGCCTAGTACTTCCGAAATAATTCCAATCCTGCAATCCATGATGAAAGGAACTTGGAATAATTAGGAATTACATGCATGTCTCTCTCTACAGTAATAGAGGAGACATATTCTAAATAAGAAGTCCAATTTAAGTAATTCCTTATTGTAAGCATGAAGACAATGCTACATAGGATGTGACAAGTTCCTAATTTTTAAGGCCAGTCCGGACTAAGCCCCAAAAATTAGGATGGCGTATCTGAGAGAGAAAATCTCCCACAAACATACGCCTTACAATAACACTTCAGCTGTATGCAGGATATAAATACAGATAAAACAGCTTCCTTCAAAGATATATACTTTTGAAGCCAGAGAAGAGGTAAAAATCCCCCCCCCCCCCCCCCCCCCAGTCTTCAAAACAAAGAGGGGAGGCTCTGGAATCAATAAGAGCGGTACCAAAAAACAATATAAATAATCGTCGAACAGGCACTCAGGTATTAATTCATGATTAATAAATGGTGCTTAATGCTACTTCAGAAGTTAAGGCTATAGCAATGATCCTGGTAATTAATATTGCCCGCTATATAACGTACACCGCAGATGACGTACACAGATACGTCGAAAACCGGTGATATAAAATATAACATACACATGTCCAATCGAGCCACAATGAACGATCCCTGAGGAGAAAACACACTTCCTAGATAATCCAGAGGAGGCCTCTGTACAATAAATTCTAGTAACAACACTCTCCAACATGTACTAATCGATATCTACAATCGTAAAAACACATGTGTGAATTGAGTATACATAACAGAAACTTGGATCTAGAAATGGAAGTAGGTATGATTAACAGGCTTCCGACACGGACCGCCCCCAAAATAGATTATAATTTCAAGGTCCACAAAATACAATAAAGCGTTAGCCTAATAATATAATATAATGCGCGAGAGCATTTAAATTTAGCATGCAATCATCTGAATACCAGTTAACTGGTTATGCAGCCTGCGAGGTACTCAAAGAGTAGCAATTAATTGTGATGATTTTTAAATAAGCGTTCGTATATAACAAATCTACAAATAATAACAGGAGACTAATCCAACTAAAAAGCGGTTGTGCCCATGAGGTCGACATAGAACATGACTCAAATGCATAGTATGTATGTATTAAAATATATGAAGTTTGCGGGAAGAAAACTAAGTCTTGCCCAGAAATTGCCTCTAAACACATCGGAAGTGTGTGTGTGTGTGGGATGGTGGAGGGGGGGGGGGGGGGGGGGGGGGGGAGGGGGGGGCTGGGGGGGGGGGGGGGGGGGGGTAGTGGGGGGAATTCGAAGTCATATCAAATTATTTATTATTATTATTTATTGGTGTTTAAGGTCACATACTTATGCACAATGGCTAATCGTGACCGTGACAGTTTTACGGGTGGAGGAAGCCGGAGTACCCGGAGAGAACCACCGAGCAACGACGAGCAGCTGTCAGCTCTGCAACATCGTAACTCTGAACTCTGCACCACAGCACAGGCAGGGTTAGATTGGTTGAAGACATGCGCACCATCGACGTGCTGTACGCCTCAGTACACAGCATCATCGTGCCCCCATGTAGGCAATCGGGGTGAAGTAGTCATATCAAAATCTCCTCACCTGCATTATTTAATCGTTCCTGTGCCAGTTATAAAAAAAATATAGGGCAAGGCGACACAAATGATGGTAACTAATTGTTCCGGTGAGTCGCAAGCTGAACTATCATGGGGTGATCCCACTGGTAGCAAAACTGTCCAAATACTCACATGTTGAGCGTCCAATACAAATGAAACAGGCAACCTTTCCAAGGAGCGAGTCTGCTAGTACATTCAGACGACACGGTATATGACAGATAGAGAGTTAATATGAAAATTCTTCTCCGTTAGTTATCATAACAGAAATGAATGCGTGCCGCCCTGGTTCTTGATGTACGCAACCACTATCGAGTTGTTCAACCATATCTGAACAAGCGTGTCCACATTGATGTAGCGCTAACAATATTGACATCATTCTTTGATGTTTATGTGTTTCTCCAGGAACCGAGGGCCCCAAGACCCCTGCATTTCGACGGACTCAGGGTAGTGCCCCAAACTATTGGCTCATACCCGTCATAATCGTGAAAGCCGGATCAGGCAGTTGCAGCAGAACTCTTTGAGCTAACCACTGAATATCTGCCCTGATATGGACCTTTTGTTTACTAGATCCGTTAAAACAATACTGATCCTGAGCGAATGCGTTTTCACACTCCAGTTCTGGTTAAAGAATAACTGGAAGGGACGTGTGTGTAAGCGACCCATCTAAACAAGATGTGTAGCCGCTCCGCACAACCCCATCAGTCACATAAAATTTCTTGCTGTTAATGCGTTTGATAGTAGACCAAAGCAAGCATAACAACTGACCAATTTCGTTCTGGATAATGGCAGATGAACCAGATTGTTGTGAGACATTACCGGTTTCATTATTCAAGTGACAGCCCAGGGCACTATCTTCAGACCGAAGTATATCACTCAGAACTGAAATACTATCCCTTGGACGATGAACCGTAGGTACTTTCTGAATGCCGGATATACCAGGACATGAAAAAACGGATCCTTACATCTATGCTTGTAGCATAGTCGATCACTCGAACGCTCGCTTTTACCGACTAAATGATAACCATAAATAAACTTTGAGAGCTATGATAAACTTGTTATCCAGCTCCAGTCTATTATCCATTGTAACGAGCTCTATGGCTTCGGTATAAGTAACAGGTGACTATAGAATCTTAAGAGAATCTTGATTCTTGACAACCTCTTTTACTTTCATTGTCAAGAGAACCTTCACCTCCGATTGGAGAGACTCTTATGCAAGGATTTGACAGAAGCATTGTCCATCAGACATTAAGGTAGTTGTGGTTCTCTTGGAAAGATAGCAGTAGGCCATCTGAGACCACACTTCTCGCTTACTGGTCTTCCATAATAGTTATCCAGTTTGATGCAAATCTTGATAACCATCCATCAACTGCTAAGCAATAGAGGTCCTAACCTTCACCTGTAGTACTTGCGAGGCCTACGGAAGGAGAAAACTACGTCTCCTTCGCGAAGAGCCTCGAGCCAACAGCTTAGGAGCGTCGAACTGGTAGTCTCGATCAGACCTAAGCCCCCATCTGCTATTGTGGGTCGATTAGACACCGACTTAAGGAGCAGAGTATTGATGCTTTCTTTGTAGCTTGGTCATAAACCAATGAAAGCTTATTATCAAAAACTCAGTGTCCGGAAACCGGAACGACCCAAAGAGAGTTTTTCACCTTGTCATCTATTAAGGATGACGACGCAAGGGCTCTGTCACATCTGATTAACTACTCCAAATTAGCAACTGTTAAGACAGAGTTATACGTGATAAATATAATAGCCCTGGAAAGGACTCTAATTGAGGTACGAACGTCCTCAAATTCCTTTCCGTAGAGACGTGCATCACAGTTCTTAAAGGTGATCTGCGTAAGACAGTGAGTCTAAATTCGCTCTGAATGAAGAAATGCCGTCTCAACTGTGTGAGCGAATAGAGAATGACGAAGGTAAGGCCATAGCCAGGTCCTTAGCCTGCTCATTCAAACGCAGAGGAACTCTCAATGCATCTTCCCCGTTTTCCGAAAATCGGTAAAATTGCAGATGATGACAAGAAACCGCCTTACTTCTTTCCACTGAATATGGCAGCGTCTAAAAAGCCAAAGGCCTGCAACACCTGTCTATACTTAACCAGAAAAGACATTTCCTCCTCTTTTTCCGGATGAAGTCAGCATCCAACAATGCTAGCGGTTTCTTGCAAATAGTCGCAGCATTCTGATTCGCTGGAACAATTTCAGGGTAGTGTTGATGGATTAAATCCTTCTCAACCATGTGTTGTTCCGAAAGGGAAGGGTAATCCCCCTCCATATCCCTTTCATCATTCATCTGAATCAGTTGATAATCACGGTTAGCGGCATCTGAACGCGCAGATGACAGGACCGACCCAGCACCATCCGACAGCTCAGGTTCTGAGACTGCCGTCGGCTGCTTCTACACTTGCTGGGATGAGCTGTGCAATCTGCGTCAGCAAATCCGTAACGGAGACCTGAGGAGCAGCGGTCATCTATTCTGGCCGCAGGCTGCTCCCGGGACAGTGTGTCCGAAACGGCTCTTTTCTCCAGACGTCCCGCTATATGAGGCCTCATCTTTTAGCTACTGAATAGTGCTACTTTCTAGCTGTCACAGCATTCTGATTCTCAGGAAAGAACTCAGGGAAGTATCGATGCATTAGATCCATCGCCACCCTGTGTTGTTCCGAAAGGGATAGGTAATTCTCCTCCAAATCCCTTTCACCATCCGACTGAATCAGATTATACTCACGGTCATCGGCATCTGAATGCGCAGATGACTGGACTGACCCAGCACCATCCGACAGCTCAAGTTCTGAGACTGCCGTCGGCTGCTTCTGCACTTGCTAGGGTGCTGCGATGAGCTGTGCAATCTGCGACAGCAAGTCCATTACAGAGGCCTAAGGAGCAGCAGTCTTCTGTTGCTTGGCCGCAGGCTACTCCTGGGAGAGTGTGCCCAAGATGGCTCTTTTCTGCAGACGTCCCAATGAATGAGGCCTTGTCTCCTTGGCTACTGTATGGTGTGACTTCTCTGACGAAGAGTGGACCTTCTCGGAGATGCAGGCTGGATATCAGACGTCCCATAGCCAAGGTGCAGTCGTGTGTGCTTGGTAGACGCTGAAGAAGAAGCTGTAACTATAGCCGACCCTGGCTGTAAACTGAACGGAGCATCCCGGACAGGAGGCGTGGACGTATGCTCCGACTGACACAAGTTCCGAACCACAACATCTGGCCCCAGATGTTGTTATGAAAGAGAGAGGGGGAAGCTCTCTCGCTCGCGGTCCTTCAGACCTTGCCGAGCTTTCTGCTGAACTTGCCGGCTTCTTCCTCTCCGTCATCACAGGGTGAGTCTGTTATTATTTTATAGTGCTCTCTCTACCCTTTCTATTCTTCACGACCGCAACGGACACACCCAGTATCACGGTACCCTCGGACGGTGTACCACTTCACCAGTCGAGCTAGCTGGCGACAGGGAACTTGAACCATGCTGTGATTTATTGCCCTGTCTAATATTCATGAGCAGTTTAGCTGCTAGCTCTGATCTAAATGCGACGATGGAAGCACACTCTCTGACGGCGTCACATAAACATCACCATGTTCTTGTTCCTCTGTAAATAGAAACTAAAAAACTAGAGCGACTTTTTGGCGAGAGGACCGGCAGCGGCCTCTCACCGTGAGAGGACCAGCAGTGGCCCGTCGCTAACAACGTACCGTGACACCCGTCTTTTGTTATCCCATGCGACACATGTTGAGCAAGAATTAGTGGGAGTACATCGACTACAAGCAAGGCAACCAACATGTAAATCAGAGGAAAGACTTCCTCGCCTTGCTTATTGAGCAATATGCATTCATAATGAAGCAAAGTAAGTCGAACGTACTCCCACCAACTCCACATTAAATATAAAAAGATACATAACAAAAAACATTCAAAATATAAATCAAAAAATAGTTTACACAAAAAATTTTTTTGAAAAATTTTGACAAGAGCCCAAGTTCCCAAAGGGAACGAAGTACCCAAATGTATCCCAATAGAGCCCAAGTGTAGACAAAAATGAAATTTTCTATCCAAAAATTAACTGCTACACTACCAGACTGTTTAATGTATCTTACCACAGACCTACCATATAATAAATAGGAAACTACATATATATAAAGAGCGTTGTTAATGTAAACAACGTTAGAATGAAAACCGGAAACAAGACCCCAGGCAACATGGCCCAAAGTCAGTAACAGATTTTTTAACTATCCGATATACGGCAAGAGCTTCATCAGAAGAAAAAACAATACATTGGATGTATGATGCATGACCAAAACACCTAAAAACCCAAAGGGTGAGGACGAGAAATATAATATATAAAATATATAATTTTATAAAAAAATTTCAATAAAACAAGCCAAAAAGCTTGCGAGTTTAACTGGGGGGAATCAAGGGAGGGTAGGGAAGGAATACTTAACAAACAGTGGAAAAAGCATTATCAACAATGATGATGTCAGGCCCATGTCCCGAAATTGGGTCACATGAACTAATTTTTATAAATATACTACTCAAAGTTTGCAAAGCACCACATATTTGACACATCAATGTGAAATTTTCTTGTGACACATTTGCGATATTTTTGGTGGATATGATTGAGGAATGTTTTGAGATGGTCCCCAGTGTTTACATTTGCTCTCTTGACAGGCAGACAGTTCGTGACAGTCATGGAAAGCATGCACCCCTTGATTTCCATAATGTTTTTGTGTACTGTCTACATGTACATGAGATGTATAGGGTATGCAGTCATCATTTCAACACAAACCCTTGTGATTTAATGACTGAATATGGTGAATGCAAATGTAAGATGACATTTGTCTGAAGCAGAAATGTGGTGGGCTGTAGGGATGGTGGAACAAGGGGCTAACCATCGTCAGGTTGGTGAAGCCCTTGTGTGCACCATATGGTGACCACCAGAGCCTGGGCAAGATTTCAGCAGTATGGCACACTAGTCAGACGATATGGTGGTGGCAGAGACAGGGCAACATCTGCAGCTGAAGACAGATTTTTTATCATTCAGGCCTGTAGGAACTGCTTTGACACAGCAACCCAGCTTCATAGTGACCTTCAGAAAGCATCCGAGATAAATGTTTCAACGCACACGATCCGGGCAAGGTTGCATGGAGGTGGTGTCCGATCGAGAAGACCATGTATTCACATTCAGCTTTCCCAAACCACTGCCAGGCACGATATGAATGGGCCATGGATCACGTTGGATAGACCAGAGAAGATTGATGACCTGTCCTTTTTACACATGAGTCAAGGCACTGTCTAAACAACACAGATAGGCATTCTACGGTATGGAGAAGACCAGGAGAGTGATTCTATGCAGCCAACATTGCTGAGCATGACCGCTATGGTGGAGGGTCAATAATGGTCTGTGGTGGCATCAGCTGGGACGGACGTACAGAACTCAGTGTCCTTGACAGTGGTACACTGACTGCACAGTGGTATATTGATGAGATCCTGGATGCCCACATCAGATTGTATGCAGGTGCAGTGGGTGATAGATTCATTCTGATGGACGATAATGCTCGTCCTCATGTTGCCCATGCTGTCCGGGAGTACCGGCAGAGGGAGGGGATTGAGCGTATGGGCTGGCCAGCAAGATCCCCTGACCTCAATTTCAGTCCGTCTAGTCCAACCAAGAAGTGTCCAGGAGCTTGGTGCCATGCTGGTCCAAGAACAGAACAACATCTCACAAAGGACCATCTGGAACCTGATTGGGAGCATGAGAAAGCATTGTCAATCTGTAATTAACAATAATGGGCCTCATAGTCGATATTGAACCCATATCAGTTCGCTCCGTCAACTTTTTGGCAAATCTGAAAAATTTCCTCTTTTACCAATAATATCCATTTTCCATGGTTATCGTATTCAAAAGCTAAAAAATAATGTCAAACACAAATAAAATCTTAATTTCTGTAGTTAAATCATTAAAGATATAATTAAATATAAAATAAATACACTTTTCTCCAGTTGGTGCCATTCATAACAATATTTCAACTGAAACGTAAAACAGGTAGTTGGATATACTTGGTGCTTAGCAAACTTTGAGTAGTATATTATAAAATTACAGCCCTGAACGTTTCAAACCACCGTTTCTTCATTGCTTCATCCAGTTGTGTCCTTGGATCCACCAAATTAACCATTGATTTGAGTCTGCCATCATTATAAACTTGAGATTTAAAAGCACAAAAGTCAGTTTGTTGTTATCTGACAAGGGCCAAACAAAGAATGATGTTTGCGCCAATTCCAGTCACTTCCTGGCGTCTGCACATGCGCAGAGAGTAAATGTATGGAGGACCAGATAGGACTTCTAATTTTCAGTTTTGCATGCAAATTTTGGGGATTGGGGGGGGGGGGGGGGGGATTTGTGTTTGGCCCTCGATATTTTAGAGTTAGCATCAGCTATGGCTGGGCCATTGGTATACTGCATAAAAATATGGCGTTGTCAACATGGCCGAAGGCCTATGACTCCTGTCTAGACTATGTTGGGAAGGAAAAAACATCCTCTTTCCTTCGCACAAAGTCTGTATCTAAAGACGACTGCGGTTTCTCTCTAGTAGTCGCAGCATGCTGATCAGGATAGTATTGATAAATAAAATCCATCACTACCATATGCTGTTCCGAAAGGGAAGGGTAATCCTCTTCCTTGTCCATTTCACCATCCGACTGATTCATCTGTGACGTTCGGTCCATCGCATCTGCGTGCACAGAAGACCGACCCAGCACCATCCGACAGCTCACCACCAGAGTCTGCGGAAGACTGCTCTTGGACTTGCTGAGATGCTGCGATCAGCAGCACAATCTGCGACAGCAAGTCCATTGCCGAGGCTTGAGGGGCAGTGGTCTTCTGTTTTTTCGCCGTTTGCTGCTCCTGGGATGAAGATCCGGAGAAAGATCACTTCTCTGAATGTCCCGATGATCGATGATCGCTAGCTACCGGATGGTCAGACTTCACTGGCGAAGACAAGCTCAGTCTTCGCACAGCTGGTTGGATATCCGAAGTCGGGTAGCTAGCATGCAGTTTTGTGTGCTTTTGTACCATAGCAGAGGAAGCCATCACTGTAGCCGACCCCGGCTGCCATCTAATCTGAGCGTCCCGAGCAGCGGGTGTGGACATATGCTCTGGCTTGTGCAAGTTTCTCAAAACAACATTTGGCCCAAATGTTGTTGGGTTAAAGAGGGACTTCTCCCGCTCGCGGTCTCGTTAGACCTCACCGAGCCTCCCGAAAAGAAACTTGCTGACTTCCTCCCTATTTCCGTCATCACTGGGAGAGCTTTTGATTTTGAGGTGCTAGCTCTACCCAAATCTACACTTCCGTCAACAGCAACAGACTTACCCGGTGTCACGGCTCCCTCACATGGAGTAAACCGCTTGAGCTAGCTGCATGCAAGGGATTAAGAACACTAACTAGAGGCCTTTCCCCTTGCTTAATATTCATGAGCACCTTTGCAGCTAGCTCTGTTTGCTCATCAGAGCGCAACGACGGTAGCACATTTTAGATGGGTCTCACAATACCATCACTATGTTCTTGTTCCTCTGAAAAAGAAACTGAAAAACTTTAATTATCTTGCGGTAAGAGTTCCGACATAGGAATCTCACTGCCAACAATGTACTGCGACACCCATCTCCAATGTTTGTCATCCCAATGAACACATGTAGGACAAGAATCCGTAGGCATGCATCAACTACAGGCAAGGCAACAAGCATGTAAATCTGAGGACAACTTCCTGGCCTTGCATTTAGAGCAGTAAGCTTTCATAATTACAATCAAAATACAAAGTCGATAGCACTCCCACAAACTCCACAATAAATATATGATAAAGATACATGAATAATAGCAATCAAAATTAAATTCGAAAAATTATAAAAAAAACTTTTTCGAAAAAATTTTGAAAAAATGCCTAAGTTCCCCAAGGGAACATGATGAGCCCAAGGGCATCCCGATAGAGCCTAAGTGTGGACAAAATCCAAATTTTTTTAGCTACACTACCAGAATCATAATACATGTATCCTGCAGTAATCCTACAGTAATATAATAAATGAAAGTGTCAATGACACTGTAGCTCAACTTGACAAACTTGAACTTGGTAAGTTATAAATGAAATGGTAAAATTGAAGATCATTGGTACCAATATTATTTGATGAAATTTCAACATAACAGCATTGTGTGTACACATCAGTGTGAGCCATGCATTTTTAAATGTAAACTGTAAGACTGGCTAAAGGAAGAATGTTGATACACAAATGCAGTATGTTCAGAGGTTATTGTAAATGGCAGATTTTTTTCACAGAAATGAATGCTAATCAATGGCTCTTATCTAAAGATCTTGCCTAATGAGAACACCAAGTTCAAAAACAATCCTATGATAAATGTGGCCTGTAGGCCATGTCAAAGAATGTTGATGCACAAATGCAATAAATTCAAGGATTGTTGCTGACAGCAACAGTTTTTGATGGAAATGAAAAGAAAATCAATAGCTCCTATCTTTGTCACCCTGCATAAGCATACAAAGTTTCAAAACAACCTGATAATGAATGTGCCCTCTGAAGCATGCCAAAGGCAGATGTTAATGCTCAAAAGCACTAAGCAGAAGGTCATTGCTTGTGGCAATGGGTTTTTGGGGGTTTTTTTTTATGGAAATTCATAAATATACCCTGCAGAGAGAGCAAAAGGGATAAGTTGATGCACAAATGCAGTAAGTTCAAAGGCTGGTGATAACAACAATAATTTTTTATAGAAATGAAAAAAAGAAATCACATCCAGAGGTCACCCTGAACACACATAACAAGTTTCAAAGTGATCCAATCATAAATGTGCCCTGAAAGGTGTTTTAAATGGAAATATTGAGGTCTGACTAAACTAAGTTCAAAGGTCAGCGGCAACCTTTTTTGACAGAAATGAAAGAAAATCGACAGCTGCCATATAGATATCACCCCACACAAGCACAGCAAATTTGCAAGTGATCCAATCATAAATGTGCCCAGCAGGGTGTGTCAAAGGGAAATATTGATGCTTAACTGCACTAAGTTTTAACTAAGTTCATCAAAGGTCATCGCCAGTGGCAACATTTTTGACAGATAGCTCCCATCTAGAGGTAACCCCAAACAAGCATACAAAGTTTCAAACCGATCTGATCATAAATGTGCCCTGTAGGGCATGCCAAAGGAATATATTGATGCCTGACTAAACTAAGTGCAAAGATCGTAGCCAGCGGCAACATTTTTTGATGGACGGAGATGGAAGAAAATCAATAGCTCTCATCTAGAGGTAACCCCAAACAAGCATGCCAGGTTTCAAAGCAATCTGACCATAAATGAGCCCTGTAGGGTGTGCCAAAGAGAAATATTGAGGTCTGACTAAACTAAGTTTTAAGAACGTAGGCCGTGGCAACATTTTTTGACGGAAATGGAAGAAAATTGATAGCTCCCATCTAGAGGTCACCCCAAACAAGCATGCCAAGTTTCAAAGCAATCCAATCATAAATGTGCTCTGTAGGGAGTGCCAAAGGGAAATATTGAGGTCGGACTAAACTAAGTTCTAAGAACATTGGCCGCGGCAACATTTTTTGTCGGAAATTGAAGAAAATCGATAGCTCCCATCTAGAGGTCATCCCAAACAAGCATACCAAGTTTCAAAGCGATCTGATCATAAATGCAACTCGTGAGGTGTGCCAAAGGAAATTGTGGACGTACGCCCAGACATACGTACATACTAACGTATGTACTAACGTACGTACGCCGACGGACAAGAAGTGATGGCAATAGCTCAGCTTGACTTTGTCAAGTTGAGCTAAAAATACTACATATATTTGAGGATATTGCCAATGTAAACAATGTTAAAGGAAAAAACCGGAAACAAGACATCAGGCACACAAAAAGGCCCAAAAGTCAGTAACCGATTTAAATGCTACCAGATGCAAAGCTTGATCTTCATACAAAGAAAAAACTATACATCGGATAGAAGATGCAAGCCCAAAATGACCTAACACCCATAGGGTGAGGACGTAACCATGGGGATAAACAAAATAAACATTCTGTAATACACGTTAAACTCCCAAGAAATTTAACAAATGAAAGTGTCAATGACACTGTAGCTTATCTTGACCTTATGGTATATTTTGGGGATTAATGTCATAATTACTCAACTTTTATGTTACATTCAAGTAAATTGTGCCATAATTATTGACTTTTTGTTGTCTATCAGAAATTACAGATTTTTTGGCTTTAAAATGTGTTTTGGATATTTTCAGTGATTTTATGCCCCCAAAAAATCCACTCCATGGACCCTTATTCAATGTGACTGGTTCCATAAGGTGAATATTTTTTTTACTTTAAAAAGCATTTTGGTGGATTTTGAGTAATTTAATGCAAAAAACAATTCACGACTGCCTGCCTGGGGCATCTTATATGGTCAACTGGGTGAATTTGGGGGGAGGGAGGGATGAGGGGTTTGCCACAAATCACTTTCATCCACTGGGACCCCGTACCCACCCCTTGGGGTGAACAAGGAAAAAATATTGCACCTAACTGTGTTTTGGGGGATTTTGAGAGATTTTATTAAAAAAATTTCACCCCATGAACCTATCACCCCAAACTCACCTGTATGGGGCCCGTCAATTGGGTGATTTTTTTTGATTTTTTTTTTTCATGAAATCACTCAAAATCCCCCAAAACACATTTTAAAATAAAGGTAAAAAAAGACTGTGTTTTGGGGGATTTTGAGAGATTTTATTAAAAAAATTTCACTCCATGAACCTATCACCCCAAACCCACCTGTATGGGGCCCGTCAATTGGGTGATTTATTTTTTTTTTTTTTTTCATGAAATCACTCAAAATCCCCCAAAACACATTTTAAAATAAAGGTAAAAAAAGACTGTGTTTTGGGGATTTTGAGAGATTTTATTCAAAAAATTTCACCCCATGAACCTATCACCCCAAGCCCACCTGTATGGGGCCCGTCAATTGGGTGATTTTCTTTGATTTTTTTTTTTCATGAAATCACTCAAAATCCCCCAAAACACATTTCAAACAAAAAGGTAAAAAAAGACCCCCCCCCCCCGACCTCACCCCATGTGGTGAACTGGGTGAACATTTTTTTTCCTTGGTCTTAAAATGTGTTTTGGGGCATTTTTAGTGATTTCATGCAGAAAAAAAAAATGAAAGTGACACTCTAGCTTAACTTGTGTGTTGTGTTTGATGAAAAGGATAATGTTCAATGTTTATGAAAGGATTATGAAATAAGATCAGAATTGTGATAATTGGGAATATGTTCATTTCTGTTCCCTGTTGCTATGTTTTTGATAAAAATAATATGAGGTGTTCACTGTCCTAAAGAGCTGAGGGGTGGGTTAATATGACCTCACAGTTAATGTATGTGGCCCTCACAGTTAACGTATATCAACAAAAGTTACCAAGTTACAGTGAAATTATTCCAAAACGAGTCATCCTATCAAGTTACATTGAAATCCCTTCATAAATATGACCTGTAGACTGTGCTAAAGGTTTTCGGGCTTCGGGCCCCTGTAGCCGTCAGTTTCCCAATTGCGTCCAAAAGGGGACGTTCTCATCTGGACATTATATGAAGTCAACCTACCAAGTTACAATGAAATCCCTTCATAAATATGACCTGTAGACTGTGCTAAAGGGCTTTGGGCTCGGGCAGCCATCATATTTGAATGATCGCAACCAAAAGGGGACATTCTCATTTGGGCATCATTTGGAGTGATCCTACGGAGTTACAATGAAATCGCTTCATAAATATGACCTGAAAACTGTGCTCAAGGTTTTTGGGCTTCGGGCCCCTGAAGCCATCACAGTTGACCAATCACGACCAAAAGGGGATGTCATCATCTACGCATTATATGGAGTCAAACCAACAGGTTACAATGAAATCTTTCCATAAATAGGACCTATAGACTATGTTAACCGTTTTGGGGTTTTGGGCTCGGGGGCAGCCATCAAGGCTGAATGATCACGACCAAAAGGGGACGTTCTCATCTAGACATTATTTGGAGTAATCCTACCAAGTTACAAAGAAATCCCTTCATAAATATCACCTGTAGACTGTGCTAAAGGTTTTCGGGCTTCGGGCCCCTGTAGCCGTCGCAGTTGCCCAATTGCGTCCAAAAGGGGACATTTTCATCTAGACATTATGAAGTCAACCTACCAAGTTACAATGAAATCCCTTCATAAATATGACCTGTAGACTGTGCTCAAGGTTTTTGGGCTTTGGGCCCCTGTAGCCGTCACAGTTGACCAATCACGACCAAAAGGGGTTGTCATCATCAATGCGTTATATCGAGTCAGCCTAACAAGTTACAATGAAATCCTTACATAAATATGACTATAGACTATGCTAAAGGTTTTTGGGCTCAGGCAGCCATCAAGACTGAATGATCGCGACTAAAATTTATATTTATTTATTTATTAGTGTTTAAGGTCACATACTTATGCACAATGGCTAATCGTGACCGTGACAGTTTTACGGGTGGAGGAAGCCGGAGTACTCGGAGAGAACCACCGAGCAACGACGAGCAGCTGTCAGCTCTCCAACATCGTAACTCTGAACTCTGCACCGCAGCACAGGCAGGGTTAGATTGGTTGAAGACATGCGCACCATCGACGTGCAGTACGCCTCAGTACACAGCGTCATCGTGCCCCCATGTAGGCAATCGGGGTGAAGTGTCTTGCCCAAGGACACAACGCGGTTGCCGCAGGTGGGATTCGAACCGAGGACCTCTCGGCTTGCAGCCCGCACCTCTACCAACTGAGCCACCGCGCCCCCTCGCGACTAAAAGGGGAAGTTCTCATCTAGACATTATTTGGAGTCATCCTACCAAGCTACAATGAAATCCCTTCATAAATATGAGCTATAGACTTTGCTAAAGGTTTTCGGGCTTCGGGCCCCTGTAGCCGTCACAGTTGCCCAATCGCATCCAAAAGGGGACGTTCTCATCTAGACATTATATGAAGTCAACCTGCCAGGTTACAATGAAATCCCTTCATAAATATGACCTGTAGACTGTGCTAAAGGTTTTCGGGCTTTGGGCTCGGGCAGCCATAATGGTTGAATGGTCGCAACCAAAAGAGGACATTCTCATCCTAGTGTCATTTGGAGTGATCCTATGAAGTTACAATGAAATCCCTTCATAAATATGACCTGTAGACTGTGCTCAAGTTTTTTGGGCTTCAGGCCCCTGTAGCCGTCACAGTCGACCAATCACGACCAAAAGGGGATGTCATCATCTGGGCATTATATCGAGTCAACCTAACAAGTTACAATGAAATTCTTTCATAAATCCGACCTACAAACTATGCAAAAGGTTTTTGGGCTCGGGCAGCCATCAAGGCTGAATGATCGTGACCAAAGGGGACGTTCTCACCTAGACACTATTTGGAGTCATTCTACCAAGCTACTATGAAATCCCTTCACAAATATGACCTGTAGACTGTGCTAAAGGTTTTTGGGCTTCGGGCCCCTATAGCCATCACAGTTGCCCAATCGTATCCCAAAGGGGACGTTCTCATCTAGACATTATATGAAGTCAACCTACCAAGTTACAATGAAATCCCTTCATAAATATAACCTGTAAACTGTGCTGAAGGTTTTCGGGCTTCGGGCAGCCATCATGGTTGAATGATCGCAACTAAAAGGGGAATTCTCATCTGGGCATCATCTGGAGTGATCCTACAAAGTTACAATGAAATCCCTTCATAAATATGACCTGTAGACTGTGCTCAAGGTTTTCGGGCTTCGGGCACCTGTAGCCGTCACAGTTGACCAATCACGACCAAAAGGGGATGTCATCATCTAGGCATTATATCGAGTCAACCTAACAAGTTATAATGAAATCCTTAAATAAATACGACCTATGGACTATGCTAAAGGTTTTTGGGCTCGGGCAGCCATCAAGGCTGAATGATCGGAATCAAAAGGGGACATTCTCATCTAGACAATATTTGGAGTCTTCCTACCAAGTTACAATAAAATCACTTCATAAATATGACCTGTAGACTGTGCTAAAGGTTTTCGGGCTTCGGGCACCTGTAGCCGTCACAGTTGCCCAATCACGTTCAAAAGAGGATATTCTCATCTAGACATTATATGAAGTCAACCTACCAAGTTACAATGGAATCCCTCAATAAATATGACCTATAGACTGTGCTAAAGGTTTTTGGGCTTTGGGCTCGGGCAGTTATCACGGTTGACAGATCACGCCCAAATGGAGAAATTCTCATCTAGACATCATCCAGAGTCATCCTACCAAGTTATAATGAAATCTCTCCATATTAAACATGACCTCCAGACTGTGCTAACAACTTTTGGGTTTCGGGCTTGGGCAGCCATCACGGTTGACAGATCATGACCAAAAGGGGACGTTCTCATCTAGGCATTATACTGAGGCATCCTACCAAGTTACAATGAAATCGCTTCATAAATACGACATGTAGACTGTGCTAATGGTTTTTGGATTTTGGGCTTGGGCAGCCATACTGGTTGACCGATCGCGACCAAAAGGGGACGTTCTCATCTAGACATGACCCCAAACCTGCATATGAAATTTCATGACAATCAGACAAGAACTGCGGGGTGTAGCCTGTGCTAAAGGAAAATGTGAACAGACTCACAGACTAACAGACTTCCGCACGCGTAATGGCATTAGTGGATGAAATTTTTTTGTCATGAAATTACTCAAAATCCCCCAAAATAAACTCTAAAGCAAAAAAAAATTCACCCATCGGACCCCCAACCCTACCTTCCCCCCCCCCCCATCCACAATTTCGTTGAAATTGGGAGAAAAAAAAACACATGGTTGCAGCAGCCATGTTACAATTGGCTGATTTGAAGCCAAACATTATGAAAAATAGACATGGTCAAAGCTAAACCTACATATGAAATTTTGTTGAAATCAGAGAAAAAAATACATGGCTGCCGCAGCCATGCTACCAATGACTGATTTAAAGCCAAACATTATGAAAAGTAGTCATGGTCAAAGCTGAACTCGTATATAAAATTTTGTAAAAATCGGAGAAAAATTACATGGCTGCAGCAGCCATGTTACCATTGGCTGATTTGAAGCCAAACATTATGAAAAGTAGTCATGGTCAAAGCTAAACCTGCATATGAAATTTTGTTAAAATTGGAGAAAAAAATACACGGCTGCAGCAGCCATGCTACCATTGGCTGATTTTAAGTCAAACATTACGAAAAGTAGTCATGGTCAAAGCTATAAAAACCTGTAAATGAAAGTTCATCAATTGGAGAAAATAAATACACATTTAGCATGTACTTACTGATCTCAAACACTCACAGTTGATGACAGTGTCCTACATGCCTGAGATATCATATTACATTCACACAAAGACACTTTTATTCAATGCTTTATTGGGGTTTTTTTCACTCAATGCAGTAGAAGAGAAAACAAGCCAAAACAATTTCACCCCTCAATTCCCACACCCCAGGGGCAGCCACCATGACCAGAATAAGAAGGTTTCATCTACTCATCAGTCTAAGACAACCTGCCAAATTTCAAGAAAATTGGTTAAGATAAAAAAAAAAAATTTAAATCACCCTACACTGCTGCTGCTGCACCAGCCACTGTGTGCAGCCAACTGTGACCAAAATAGGACATTCTCATCTATACATCAACCCGAACATGAATATGAAATTTAGTGATGATCAGATGAGAACTGCAGCCTGTAGCATGCGCCATACAAAATTCATGATGGCTGCTGCTGCAGCCAATGTAAGCAGCCGATCATGACCAAAATAGGACATTCTCATCTAGACACCAACCTGAACATGCATATGAAATTTGGTGATGATTGGATAAGAACTACGGCCTGTAGCCTGCGCCATACAAACTCACAGACGCACAGGTTCACAGACTCACAGACTTCTGCATGCCCCATGAGAATAGCTTAGGTTGACTTTGTCAAGATAAGCTAATGAAAGTGTCAATGACACTGTAGCTCAACTTGTTAAGACATGTACAAGAATAGTATGTGACACAGCAATGACAAACATCTAGGTAATGACCTGATAACAAAGGTACATATAAAGTATTGTAACAGTCTATACATAAATACTGACCGTAGCCTGTAACAAATGTATAGGTAAAGTATTGTAAAGGTGGGTGACAGTCAGATGCTAAACTAGAAAAGAAATCTTTGAGTCCCAGAGTGGGTCTGAATGAACCCCAAAATATTTGTTCTCATAGCACAGTGATAACAAAGGCACTCCAAAACACACTCGTTCCTGTCCCAAGGTGAAAACAAAGGGACCCAAGAAGTTTCGTGAAGATCAGTACATAAATACGAGCTGTATAGAAGTTGTGACAAAAAACTGATTGGACCTAATAATTGGTACCCAAGAAGTTTTGTGAAGATCGGTTCATAAATACAGCCTCTAGCCCGAGCCGTATTGACATGTGCGCTTACAGTGTATAAGGAGCACTGAATAAATCAAAGTTCATCTGATTTGCATAATTTCTGCACAAGAAAAAAACCTGCATTGTATGTGATGTATGCCATGTTACTAAACATTCATACAAAAATTTATTCAAATCAGAACATTCATACAGAAGTTCTGTACAAAAGACTGATTGCACTAATTTTGGTACAAAATGGCTGCTGGTGGCATCTTGAATTTTGGACCACACCCAAAAACACTCGTTCTCATCCCACGGTGATAACAAAGGTACCTAAAAAGTTTTGTAAAGATCGGTTCATAAATACGGCCTCTAGCCTGAGCCATATAGAAGTTGTGTACAAAAAACTGATTGGACCTAATTTCGGTCCAAAATGGCCACTGCCAGCCATCTTGAATTTTAGACCGCCCCCAGAAACACTCGTTCTAGTCCCAAGGTGATAACAAAGGTACCCAAGGCGTTTCGTGAAGATCGGTTCATAAATACAGACTCTAGCCTGAGCCGTATTGACATGTGTACTTAGTGTGTGTAAGTAGCACTGAAAAAATCATCTAATTTGCATAATTTTTGCACGAGAAAAAAAACTGTATTATATGTGATGTATCCCATGGTACTAAACATTCATACAAAAAATTATTCAAATCAGCGCTTTCATATGGAAGTTCTGAGCAAAAAAACTGATTGCACCTAATTTTGTACAAAATGGCTGCCAGCGGCCAACTTGAATTTCGGATCGCACCCCAAAACACTCGTTCTCATCCCACGGTCATAACAAAGGAACCCAAGAAGTTTCGTAAAGATCAGTTCATAAATACGGCCTCTAGCCCTAGCCGTATTGAATTGTTGACGGACAGATGGACAGACGGACGACTGGCCATGACATAAGCTCAAATTTGGCTTTGGAAGTGATGTCCAGATAATGTGGTGGACTGTATATGGTACTGGGAGAGTCTGACTTTGTAGAGTTGCAAAAGAAATAATGATGAAGTCCAAAATGTTGCCATGAAAATGAGTTGGTTCATTCACAATCTGCAGAAAATTATGAGGATAGTCTGAGTCTGGAAACAGTCAGCCAATCAAATTTAAGCAACCTAATTAAATATGTGCGGAAATTGCCCCTATTCGAACTCTGACCCACAATTGATGAAAGTGATCTACTACCGAATTTTCATCGAAATTGACTGACTGTAAGGAAAGTTAGAGTCTGGAAACGAAAAACACGGAAAGTGTGCACTTACTGTGTATAAGTAGCAGCACTGAATAAATCACAGTTTCCCTAATTTGCATAACTTAAGCACAAGAACAAAACCCGTATTATATGTGATGTATTGTATGTTACTAAACATTCATACAAAAATTTATTCAAATCCGAACTTTCATATAGAAGTTCTGTACAAAAAACTGATAACACCCAATTTCGTGACAAAATGGCCGATGGTGGCCATGTTGTATTTTGGACCAAACCCCAAAGGTCTGGTCTCACAATGATAACAAAGATACACAAGAAGTTTCGTGAAGATCAGTTCATAAATATGGCTTTTAGTCTGAGGTGCGTTGATGCATGGGCAGATGGACAGATTTTCGGTACAAAATTTCCCACATTCAAACTTGACCTAGGTATTGATAAAAGTAATCCATATGTGAAATTTCATGGAAATCGGTTGACTCTAAGGAAAGTTAGAGTCTGGAAACCATCAGCCAATCAAATTTAAGAAACCTAATTAAATATGCGTGGAAAATGCCCACGTTCGAACTTGGACCCACAATTGATGAAAGTGATATACTACCCAAATTTCATCGAAATCGATTGACTGTAATGAAAGTTAGAGTCTGGAAACGAAAAACACGGAAGGTGTGCACTTACTGTGTATTAGTAGTTGCACCGAATAAATCAAAGTTTCCCTAATTTGCATAATTTTTGCACGGGAACGAAACCCGTATTATATGTGATGTATTGCATGTTACTAAACATTCATACAAAAATTTATTCAAATCCGAACTTTCATATAGAAGTTCTGTACAAAAAACTGATTACACCCAATTTTGAAACAAAATGGCCACTGGTGGCCATCTTGAATTTTGGACCAAACCCCAAAACACATATTCTGGTCTCACAATGATAACAAAGATACCCAAAAAGTTTCGTGAAGATCGGTTCATAAATACGGCCTTTAGTCCGAGGTGCGTTGATGCCCCGGCAGACAGACAGGCAGTCGGGCAGATTTTCGGTACAAAATTTCCCACATTCGAACTTGACCTAGGTATTGATAAAAGTAATCCATATATGAAATTTCATCGAAATCAGTTGATTTCAAGGAAAGTTAGAGTCTGGAAACTGTCAGCCAATCAAATTTCAGCAACTTAATTAAATATGTGCGGAAAATACCCATATTCGAACCTGGACCCACAATTGATGAAAGTGATCTACTACCGAATTTCAGCGAAATCCGGTCACTGTAAGGAAAGTTAAGAGTCTGGAAACGAAAAACACGGAAGGATGGAAGGATACCCCAAATTTAATATCTCACATTTTTTTCAAAAAGCGGGAGACAACAAAAGTATGGAGGACCAGATAGGACTTATTTTTTTTCGGTTTTGTATGCAAACTTTGGGGATTGGGGGGCAAAATTTGTGTTTGGTCCTGAATTAAATTCAGTTAGCACCAGCTAGTCTGGGCCATTGGTTGAGGTATAAAAATATGGTTTCTCCAAATATCTCGACCAGGGTTGTGGTGGTTTTCAGGGCTTACCTTGAGGCAGGGCCGATTGGCCCCGGCCCCAAGAGGCCCCTTCTTGGGGCTTTTTTTCAGCCCCGACTTTTTTTTCTGTCTTGGCTCCCGAAATCTCAGTGTTGGTAGGTTTGGGCAACAAAATTTGTGAGATTAATTTTTCCATTCACGTCTCATTCACGCAAGTGTGATTACAATAGAAGCAGCAAATAACAGATAAAATAATAATACAAACTGTTTTTTGTCCGATTCAAATTCACATCCACTGAAATCTGCATGAAAACTGAGAAAATCCCAAGATTAAACAACAAAAAAACAAACACATTTACGAGACTTTGAAAGCACGCTTGTCAACTAATGGGGGAATTCCCTTCAATCCCACAATACTATGCGCGGGTACATCCGATCCTAACATCTGAATAAATGCAACACCAGACACAGAAACTGCCATCAAAATAAATGTACGAAATAAAATAAAATGTGTACCTGTGTCTACGTGGAGAGGTGGGGGCTGGGGGGGGGGGAGGGGGGCACATTCCATTTCTGAAATATCCAAAGCTGTGGGGAATTTTCATAGATTGAAATTATTTAAACGGTAAACTGAAATGGTTTTTTTTTTCAATTTTTTTCTTTGAGACAACCCTTGCATCGAAAATACACACCCCACAATATGTACGAAACGTCCTAAAATTTTATCAACAAAAAATCCAAAATGTCTATGTATGAAACGTCCAGCACCCACATGATGGGTCCAAGTCGTTTCGTCCCCGGGATGATTCATCCCCTAACATAGTGGGACGTTTCGTCCTCGAGACACTGACAGAGTGGGATGTTTCATCCCCTCCCAGAGACGAAACGCCCACTTGAATAGCAAATCATTAAGATGAAATGGCATGTTGGATTTTTTTCATGATGTAACAAGACATGATCACATCCTTAGAAATGGTTTGCCAAACCAGTTTTAATGATACACATCACATGTTCACATTAACCTGTCTGCTACTTATTTATAACACTCGCTCTTCACAAAAAATGGGCCGAATTGTCCCGGGGACAAATCATCCCACCAATAGGGGACGAAACGTTTCCGGGATAAATTGACCCGATCCCCACATGAGCTAGACACTCACATCATCATGAAAGAGTTATATTCTGTATGTGACCTCTGGGCATTATTTGAACAGAACAGAACAATCTAACACCGCATGAGGTGAACTGCCCGGGCATTATTCACGGGGAGCTGTATTAGTGTGACCAGAAGCACCGCATGTACTTTTGTTTTTGATAAGTTTTGAGTGCCAACAAAACAGAATGTCGACAGTCGATCCAAAGAAGACAATCCAATTAGCGACATTTAATAAGTTTCTATTCAAAGATAACTACGAATGTGACACAACGGAGTTCGAGAATAAAATTTATGTATCTACAATCAGATGTAAAATTTGTAAAGAGTTTGAGAAGTATGTTCGACGTGGTATACAACGGGAAATGCGGTCCTTACAGTGGATAGTAGATTTTTTTTTCTAAGCAAAAGCAATCAACTAAGGTCGCCATTGGAAAGAATGTAACAACATAAAATTACCCCAAAAGCCCACAACCTCAATATCTGGGGGACTTTTTTCAGGCTCCCAGGAGGCCCCGACATCAACATCTGGGGGACTTTTTTTTAGGCCCCGACCATTTTACTCGAGGCAAGCCCTGGATTTTATTATCCAGAAAAGACAAAGCCGATAGAACATCATTCCAAAATAAGTTCATGTGTTTTCCTGGTTTTTTTTAATTCCTCTTTGTGGAAATGCCAATGTTTGTAATTCCTGAACGGTTCTAGGTTGTTGACCACCAGTGTTTTCCATGTAGTCAATATGGAAGAGTCCAAAAGTTTTTTATCCAAATCATCTTTAAGGCATGATAAATGTTTTGATCTGTGGAAATTTAATTCCACCCTTTGAAAAAGACCAATGATTGTGGCACGTTTGATTTTGGGGGGGTTTTCTGGAACACAAAAAAATTATAAAATTTGTCCTGTATTTTTCCAATGAGGTCTTTTGGGGGATCTGGCAAAACCATTAAACAATGTGTTAAAACAGGTAGTGCCAAAGTTTTTATGATGCTAGTTTTTCCAATTAAAGTTAAATTACAAAATGACCAGTCTGCCAGTAGTTTTTCTTGTTCATATAGTTATTTAGTATATAATTATCACTAAATAGGTTAAATTCAATCCCCAGGATTTCGAAAGATCTTGAATGGATCCAACTGACTTGTTCATCGGTAGAAAGTGTTTCACCACAACCCCATTTTGAGCCTATCCAAATGTCTTCTGTTTTATCAAAATTAACGCTTAAATCAGATATAAGTGAGAATTTTTTAAGCATATTTAATGCATTATTTAGTGAGTATCTATCATCAGACAGGTATAAGGATGAGTCATCAGCATATTGGCTTATTAAGTACTCCGAATAATTTATATTTATTCCATTTAGTTTGGGATTAAATTTTAGGGCAGAGCTCAGAATTTCTACACAAGAGATAAAAGATACAGCAATGGGCGAGGGGTTCACCCTGTCTAACACCTCATCCTATGTCGAATATTTCGGAGCAATGACCATTGTTAAGTACGCAATTAGAAATATTGTTATAGAAAGTTTGAAACCATCTTATCACAGATGGTGCAAAGTTTAAAAACTCCATTGACTTTTGGATAAAAGTTCATTCCAAAGAATCGAATGCCTTTTTGGAGTTATAAGAACTAGGATACCCAGCATAGTCAGTTTTTCGCATTTTGCGATTAAATCAAAAGTTAATTGTAAAATAGTTAACCTTAAAAAAAGGCTACAAAAGGTCTGATTGTAGGTGAAACTTGCAACAAACAGAATACAAATGCATTTAATTCTGATCTAAATGGGGGTAACACTGAAGCACTAGTAGAAAAGACTCTTTCTTGAATAGTGAGAACTTACAACACAGGTCTGCACTGTCCTTGTGGAATGTTGAGAATCAAGGGTAACCATACACCTCTGTACATGAATGCAGGCTGTGGTGTGATACCACCTCCCACTGGCATACCACCTACGATAGCAGGAGGCGTTCCCTGAAGATCTGGTGGCTTCCCTGAAAAAAAAAACAAGAGAGAGAACATGAAAACTTTACTTTTCAGACAATTTTACAATCAAGCGATATTTCTGTTTATTATATGCTAGCCTGTGAATTATCACAAATTATCTAAAAGATATTTCTCGATATCAATCGACTCGATGGATATCGAGGAATATCCCTCAGTAGCTTCTGCCTTGAAGGAACGATCAGCTAATCTTTGTTATTGTTTTGAAATATCTGCATTTGGGGTTGAATTGGGCTGAATATTGTGCAATACAATTTCTCATATTTCTAGCACATAATAACTAGAGGCTCAAGAGAGCTAAAATGCTCACCTGGACCAAGTTGTCTGAAACTATAAGGGTTATGGGTTGGGAGAAAATGTAATCTGAATGAACCATATGACAGATTCGCCAGCAATATTTTTGTCCAATTGTTTCAACTGCTCAGAAGAAATCTTCATACCAAATACAAAATCTCTAGTCCGTGCAGTTTGGGACATATTGGACATTTCTTTTTTTTCTATTTTTAGCGCCAGGTGTTCCCACGGGGAACAGCGAAAAATTTTGGGGGCATGAATGAAGGACTTAGGATCAACTAATGCCACATATAAAATTTGGGTCAAATCGCTGTATTGGTTCATGAAATAGGAATTTTCAGGGGAGCTCAAAAGTGAGCCCATCACCTGGAGAGCCCAAATATGGACCTATCAACTTTTTTTGAACAATTTTTAATCTTGAACACCAGAGGAAGTTTCATACCAAATATCAAAGCATTCCCACTTGTGGTATATGAGATGATTATTTTTAATGAAGTTCATGATATTTGGGCATAAGCCCAAGCCCCAAAAGGGGAGAGACCCCATTTGAACAAAACTAAAACAGAATACCCCCAAGATGATGTGGGCCATATATGTTTCAATTTGGGCCATTGGTTTGTGAGAAGATATTTTTAAAAAGGTAAACATTAATCTTTTTCCCATTGACTTCAGTGTTAAAAAATGCTGATTCATCATATTTTCATAACACCAAAAACAGACCATATGACAGATTCGCCAGCAATATGTTTGTCTAATTGATTCAACTGCTCAGAAGAAAGCTTCATACCAAATACAATATCTCTAGTCCGTGCAGTTTGGCAAATATTGGACTTTTCATTTTTGTTCTATTTTTAGCGTAAAACCACGCCCAAAAAGGGAGGATACCCCATTTGAACAAAACTAAAACAGAATACCCCCAAGATGATGTGGCCCATATATGTTTCAATTTGGGCCATTGGTTTGTGAGGAGAAGATTGTTTTGCAAAAGCTAACATACGACGGATGCCAAGTGATGGCAATAACTCACACTCTGACTTTCAGTCAGGTGAGCTAAAAAAAATTATCTACTCTATTTCAGTCGGTATCTGGAATTATCTCATGGTGGACCTAAATGCTTTATTTTTCACGAGCGCTTGCACGAGTGAAAAATAATATTTTCAGGTCCACAAGATGAATTTTTTCAGTAGCTTCCTAAATGACATTATGGTTTGGCATATGACATCGCCTTGAATGTTGCCTTGAAGAAACGATCAGCAGATTTTTGTTATTGTCTTGAAACTGTTTGCAGTTTGGGCTGAATATTGTGTAGTAAAATGTCACAAAGCATATAATAAAAATAGGCCCATTAAATCCTCAGATGTGTACCCATACGCACAACTAGTAGAAAGCTGTATGATGGAGGGCCAACCCGGATGCCAACATTATGTACACCATACATGGTATGGATACATATAGAAATGGATTGGAGGAGTGCCGAATTTGATGGATAAAGGGTTAATATCTCCGGATCAAATTATTAGATTTACATAAAAAACTATACAGCACAGCACATCAGTAACCTGAATACATATATAAAGCAACCTGATAATCGGGTTAATATTTTTTGAGTTATTGCATGCCGAAGAAATGGATTGGAGGAGTTCTTAATTTGAAGGATAAAAGGGTTAATATCACAGGATCAAATTATCAGATTTACAGCAAAAGCTATACAGCTCGGCACATCAGTAACCTGAACACATATATGAAGAAACATGACAATCGGATTGATATTTTTTGAGTTATCTCATGCCAAAGGGATTGGAGGAATTTTCAATTTGAAGGATAAAGGGTTAATATCTCAGGATCAAATTATCAGATTTACACCAAAAACTATACAGCTCAGCACATCAGTAACCTGAATACAAATATAAAGTAACTTGACAATTCAAGCAATATTTTTTAAGTTATCGAATGCCAAAGGGATTGGAGGAATTTTCAATTTGAAGGATAAAAGGTTAATATCTCAGGATCAAAATAACAGATTTACACCAAAAACTATACAGCTCGGAACATCAGTAACCTGAAGATATATATAAAGTAACACGACAATTGGATTGATATTTTTTGAGTTATCCCATGCCAAAGGGATTGGAAGAATTCTCAATTTGAAGGATAAAGAGTTAATATCTCAGGATCAAATTATCAGATTTACACCAAAAACTATACAGCTCGGCACATCAGTAACCTGAACACAAATATAAAGTAACTTGACAATCCAAGCAATATTTTTTCAAGTTATCGAATGCCAAAGAAATATAAAGTTTATAGTAAATTTCCTTTCTTATTATACCTACCGCAATTGTTTACTACAGGCTTGCACTACAGTGGAAGACTCTAACCCGGATAAAATACTCTCTATTTTAATCTTTCCCAAGAGATTTGGGAAAGAAAAGTGGTGTAAAAAAAACACCACGAAAAAAAAAGCCAAAACATTGGTTGAGCGCACACCCAGTAGGGGACGCTCTTCTCTTAGTACAATTCCACGACTTCCGTTAACCAGTGTGCAAGGTAGTCATCAAGCCATTCTTTTGAGTCCGCCAACATAGGAGTTAAGTGATCAGCAGGGAGGAAGGATTCTTACCTGAATAAGACGGGAGGGCCTCCTCACTTAACCAACCCACACATAACTCAATTGCACTGGAACCGTGGACAGAGGAAGAGGTCCCTAGGCCTATCAAACCATAGCATCACAAACATTAGAAAAAGACAATGAGAGATGAGGCATATGGTGATGTGCGACGCACAGACAGAAAGGGCAGTAACAGCACAGAGCTGGAATTGACCTTGTAAGAAACTGAATGGCTGGGATAGACAACAGCCTGAGCAGAAAAAACAGGGCCCATAGAACAATAGTCCTCTGCCTGCTCCTGTAACTGTCGCAGATAAGTAGAGAAAGTAGCATTTCTCCAGTAGGCTGCCAGCATAACATCTGACAACATGACAGAATTAGTATAAGCCCTGAGAGGTTGACAATGCACGCACCTCGTGGCAGAAAGACGATTGGTAAGACAATCGCCAGGCGCTAGATGAGCGGAAGCTGCACGAATAGCAAGACAAATCCATCGAGAAATGGATTCAGAAGAGATCTTCTGTCGACCAGGAAAAAGAGACAGAAAATCGATCCTACCCTTCCAAATGAACAGAGCAAAGGGTGTTAACCCTCAACAGAAGGAAGATTCCCAATACAGATAGAAGGCAGATTAGTCTCCGGTATCTGATTCTTGGCCAGAAAGGAGCAATCACTGGTAAACATAACACTCGTGGGAGAGCTCCAGAATAAGGCCTGGTCAGCCGAGAGGGAGTGAAGCTCACTAACCCGTTTGGCTGAGGCAAAAGCCATCAGAAAAACTGTCTTGTATGTGAGAAAATGCATATCCACCTGGGATAAAGGCGCGAACACCCCCCTCCCCCTCCCAAGCAGAGCAGCACCTAAGAAACAGTCCATCTTGGAGTAAGCTGCAAAGTCCTAGGCCTTTTCAAGGAAAATTGCAGAACAAGCTTGGAGAGGCAAGGATGAGTGCCGATATGACGTTGTCCCAATACTAAAAAGGTCTCCGAAGAATGGACCTGTACCCATTGCTGGAGACCCCCAGAATCAAATATATAACAGAAACTCTGCAATCTGTGTGATTGAAGGAGTGACAGAAGCAACAGAGTGATCCGCACACCATCGACAGAAGACCTTCCACTTAGCCGCAGAGGCTAAACCAGTGGAGTGAGTGCCTCCTTGAAGAAGAAAAGCAACTCCACTGCTCGTCTCGAAAAAAAACACTACAGAGGAAGCAGGACCTGACAAATGACATGTGCGAAGGCACAATGAAGTCGGGTCGACCTGAAACCTCCTCGGGCAACCTTGGCAAAGAAAGTCGTGATGTAGAGGGAGACGTGCCAGAACCGTCGCTAACAGAGAGGGAGCAGATTTATCCACACCCACTGAGGCGACAGGGGTGCAATCGAAAGGATTCGACAACTGCAGGTTCGTATCTGGGTGAGAACCTGAGGCAGAATCGGAACCGGCAGGAAGGCATAGCTGACAAGACCGTCCCAAAAGAGGGACAGAGTGTCCACGGCGAAAGCCAGATCATCTGGACACAGGGACACGAAAGTGTTCACCTGATGGTTCCAACAAGTCACAAAGAGATCGATGTGGGGACGATCCCAAAGATCGCAAAGAGACTGGAACACCGCCATGTGGAGCATCCACTCGGTGGAAAAGAACCTGCACAGTCGGGACAGGGAGTCGGCTAGGACGTTCAGATGACCGGGAAAGTGATGAACCACCACTCCGGCATTGACATCCTTAGCGAGCAGTAGAAGATCCAGGCCTCGAAATAAGAGGCGAACGTTCATACCGTTTGCCTATCAGTTACGCAGATTTGTTTTCAGGCGAACGCTCGATCGGTTAATCAAAAATCGCGCCGATGGCCAACAAAGTTAGTTGTTACTGGATGAGAAAAGTTTTCAACGTATTTCTTCCCACGGATTTAAAAGAAGCACTGCAGTGAACAAAACGAGAACAAAATGCTCGTGGTTATCATACAGCGTGTTTCAATCATTACTGTACTTATGGGGGTATAAATCTATAGCATTAGCGGTACTGAAGATCTGCAGTACCAACTCGCGGTGCCCTCTGGCTCTCGAAACAATTAATTTGTTTCGATTCTGAGAAAGACGATTGTCTGTTACAGCTAAAGGGAGCTAACTGCTTTGTTAATACATTTACCGCAAGTGAGGTATTAACTCTCGCACTGCGTGAAGCTGAAAATAAGTCTTCTATACAATAAAAAGGAGACATATTGAAAATCAAATGAGCTGTTGTTAATTATTTGCATTCCGCCTCTTTTTACCCCACCAATCCATGATAAAAATTTTCGAACACATTATGGAAACGTCTTTTATTCACCAATACTGACTTCTTATTTACGTGCTTATTCCATTTGAATAAACAGCCAGCATGGTTGTGAACATGGGTTTTTCCAAATGATTTCGAACACTGTGGCTCAAATAAAGTTTTAGTTTGGAACTTTGGATTGCATTCTCCGGATTCCGAAATGTGAAGGAAGATAGATACAATTTACAATTATTTCTTTTCCAATGTTAATCAGAGACTGCCAATGCAACTCCCATGCCCTAAAGTTCAATGTATTCGTAATACAGACGTCCATCGATGGTATTTGACCCCATCCCCACACAATTACCCAATTCCCACTCCCAGTTCGAGACAAAGGTGTTTGGGTTTCTAAAATAATCCACACAGCAAAACAAACAATTAAAATTCTTTAATTTTCATTAGACTTAAAAATCATAAAGCAAAGAACAACAAATGTTAATGCGTGCATACGTGAATGTGCATGTGTACGTGGGGGTGGGGGGAAGGGGGGGGGGGCATGTGTATGTACCTGTTTTGTACTTCGCCTGCCTTGGGTCCCTTGTGTCTAAATGCCAAACTAATTTGGGAGGAACTGTAGTTGGGTCTGTCAGAAGCTTTGTCAGTATTAATACTTTTAATGCAATGGTTAACCAATAGGTTTATGAAAAAAATCTAGGTAACCGATCAACAGGTTAACCTTTGTCAAATGAGACAACCTGCGGGAAGGTTTATCAAAATCTTGTCATTTCGAGGCCTGAAGATCCGAACCAATTCGTACATGGGAACATAGTGCGTGTTGCCCTGGTTCCAAATGTAAACAACCACCGTCGAATTGTCGGACAACAGAAAGACCTGACAATTCGAAAGGCGGGTGATCCACTGCCGTAAACTCAGAAGAAGAGCAAGAAGCTCCTTCTGGTTGACGTGAAGAGCAACTAGATCCTGGTACCATGACCTGTGAAGGAAAAGACCTAGATGATCCAATGTCACACCCCATCAAAGATCGCTGGCGACTGCCGTCGGAACCCGATCGGACGTGGGGAAGTCCAACGGAACTTCCTGCATAATCCACTGAACATTGGGCAGGGGAGAAGGTGGCGAGGAAGAGACTCCGGTAACTGAAGCACCAGAACCAGAGGATCGACATTCGGCTTCCAACAACTGAGCAGAAAGTGTTGGAGAGGTTTGACATGCAGCCGACCTAGAGGAATGAGATCCATCACTGAACCGCAGAGACCGAGCAGCCGGGAAAGACTCCGAGCTGTTGCAGACGTGGACTGGGACAGAGTCAGGGCAAAAGGCTGAGAAAACCACAGCCCTTGCCTGTGAAACTGCAACCGTATCCAGCTGAGTACGGAAGTCCATCCCAGATGACAAAACGACGGAAAAGGGACCAGGTCCACCTTCTCCCCATTGACTCTGAACCCTAGTGACGTGAGTAGGCTCAACAGTGTGACGACATCAGACTCCTAAAGGGCAGCATAGGAATGCCTCTGGAGGATATCAACTAGATAAGCCAAAGAATACACCCTGGACAGTGTGCGATGTAAGACTAACACATACGACATCAGACAGGTGAAGGCCCAAGGTTCCAGTTCGAGGCCAAAGGGCATGGCCTTGAACTGGAAAACATCCTGGGGAATGGAGCGGCGAACTGACCTGAAAGCCTCCATGCTGAACTGAGGAATAATGATAGACTGCGTCAGGACTCAGATCAATAACCTGTATGAGTCGGCCGGCCGGCCGTCCTTCTTCGGCACCGAGAACAGGCGGGAATAAAATCCCACTGAAAGAAAGTTCTTGATGACCGCCCCCTTTGACAGGAGATTGCCTATCTCCGTGATCAAAAGTTTCCAACGTGTAACGTTGAAAGGGACTCATGTTGGAAGAGGCACTCTCGACTGAGTGGAATGCCTCAACCTGGGACGAATTCGAGGTGACTACTGCCGACGCCTACCCTTACCCTGTGAGTGAGTAGAAGTGGCAGCAGGAGGATCAGCCCTTAGCTTCGCAGAGGAAGCAGAAGAGTACTTGTTAGGCTTTGGACGACCCCTGCCTCCAACAGAAGGCTGATCAACCTGACTTAGCAGCAGCAGATCAATGGAATGACATAGGGAGTCATCCCGGACCGTTGCCAAGGAACCATGGAATAGTCGCAGACCGGCCGATAGAGGCAGATCGAAGAGCAGCGCACTGCCTCTCAAGAAGGGAACGCCTTGTGTCCAGCACAACGTTCCTGCGAACTAATTCCAAGTTAGCCATTTTACAGGCATGTGTGTGAGAAGATGCATGAGCGCCTTGGACAACACACACAAAAAAACCTGTTCTTCATCAAACTCATCTGGGAGCAGATAAGCAGCAAAGCAGAGACGACGTGATCGAAGAGAGAAAGCATTCCAGCATCTCTCCCGATAAGCTCAACACAGACTCCCGAGTCTCCATATGAAAAATGGCCGGCTTGGGAGTTGGAGTCCTGATCCAAGACCGTCAAAGTCTGGCAGACTGACGGATTGGCGAAATCGTAGGAACGATAACGCACCGAAGGCAAAAAAGTGTCAACCCTGATGAAGAACGACGTCTTCAAAAGCCTTGGAACTCAGCTTAGAGTCCAAAGCTGTAAATGCTTCAACCACCTGTACTGACAGGCATGGTCGAAGGTGCCCAGAAGCAGGTTGCTCCACAGGCTGTAGGGGTGCAACCGATGATTGCAGCCGGGCTGACACTGTCGGCTGGTTTGACGGTTTGAGACCTGGAAGGACCTGGAAGGAACCCAAACACAAAGTCAAGAGCTGCCCCAAGTCAGAAGACTGTTGGCTCTCGACGTCAGGTATTTCGGACTCATCCCATGAGTCGGAAGACACATAGCCCATCATGGGCAAACCAGCCGATGCCTCCCATGGTGAAGGCACACCAGGGGGAACAGAAAGTGGCCTGTTTCCAATCCCGGGAGGTGGTGCCACAGGGGGCACCCGGAAACCACTCGTAGCTTAGCTGGAAGCAACGGAAAAAGGCTCTTGGACAGAACCTAAGTGAGCAAGGAGAGGGCCTCCCTAAGCTCACTGACTGTGTCGGAACGGTATGACATGGGAACAAACCGACAAAGTGGCTTCACTCCTGACCCATTTTACCAGCGAAGGGTCACGATCCTCAAATACACACGACGCAGGGCAACAGGCTGAAGCTGAAAACATTTGAAGGCAGATGTGTATCGGGGTATCACATACCCCAAGGATCTACAGAGTAGAGACTGGCGGGTAACCGAGGCCATAACTCGGTTTAGGTTGTGAAAAAAAAGCAGCGAGTTGCACTGAAATTGCAGTCATACAACCAACGTTACGTTTTTTTTAATTAATCATTAATACAACGCATAATCTATGTATCCTGGAACAAGGGTCGAGCTAATTTGAAAACGCAGGTGTTATTTCTTAGAACTAACCCATATCATCCCTGATCGGTGTGTTGGGGAGGGAGGGAATGCGCTAAGCACCACAAATGGATATCCACTGATTACAGAAACGAAAGTAGAACTTGGTAACCAACCTCGTGCACCACGTGAGAGTTACAAGTTTTCTTGAGTTAAAATGGTGACTGAAGATCCGAGTCCCGTGTACGATAATCGAAATGACCCGAAATCAAAATTTTGTCCCTGCGTGGGACATACATACATTGCATGTATATATTTATTAAAAGCACAATTTAAGCCATAGAGATACGTTTTGTATATGCTCGAAGTGCTATTTAAAAACAAAAGTGTCAGCAAAAACAACAAATCACACAAGACACGCATCGAGTTAATTAGAATTTATTAAAGTTAACCATCGTTTCAAAACCCAAAAAAATGTGCACTGGCAGGAGACAGTTTCATCCATAAAAACATCAATGAAAGTGTCAATGACACTGTAGCTCAACTTAAGACAGGTACATGTTTAGTATGTGACACAGCAATGACAAACATCTAGGTAATGACCTGATAACAAAGGTACATATAAAGTATTGTAACGGTCTGTACATAAATACTGGCCGTAGCCTGTAACAAATGTGTAGGTAAAGTATTGTAAAGGTGGGTGACAGTCAGATGCTCAACTAGAAAAGAAATCTTTGAGTCCCAGAGTGAGCCTGACTGAACCCCGAAATATTTGTTCTCAAAGCACAGTGACAGTGTTAAAATTTTCCTGTCTCGGAATCTCATCAAGCTTATAACAGACCTTGAAAATCATGGTCAGAGGCCTAAAGGTGCTTAAATTTGATTTTCTGAAACCCTGCAATAACAATTTTGAATTATGAACAACCTGAATGAATTCAAGTTCATCTGGAAAATCATTCTTAGACTCTCACTTCATACCTGAACATGAGTTCACTGGTTCTCCACTTCCAAATTCCCAAAATTAGTTGAGAATGCATAATGTAGAAAAAACCGAAACCGAGGCCTGGGTCTTCACCCCCCAAAACAACAAAACTGAAGTGAAATAAACAGCTGTGCCATGAGCGCATGATACGCCCGTTAGTAATTACAAGAGGGAACCACACAATATGAGTATACATGTGTACTTGTCAGGTTACATATACTTGCCACCAAAAAATCATGAAAATTGCTCAAAGTCCAACATGTGGAAAATTGCCTATATTTTGATGAATAAAGTCCCATAACTCTGGAATGACAAATCAGACAGCGACACAAATCGAAAGGGAGATTCCTTCTATCAACATATACTTGCAACCAAAAAATCATGAAAATTGCTCTAAGCATTTTCAAGTTATTGTTCAACATGTGAAAAATAAAGTCCCATAACTCTGGAATGACTAATCGAATGGTGACACCAACTGAAAGGGAGCTTCCTTCCATTAACATAAACCACCTACCAAAAAATCGTGAAAATCTCTCGAAGCGTTCTCGAGTTATCGTACGATGTGTAAAAAATCAACAATTTTCTAAGTAATAAAGTCCCATAACTCTGGAATGACTAATCGAATGGCGACACTAAATGAAAGGGAGCTTCCCTCTATCGATATACAAAGACACCCCAAAACTCACTTGTTCCTGTCCTAAGGTGAAAACAAAGGTACCTAAGAAGTTTCGTGAAGATCAGTTCATAAATATGAGCTGTATAGAAGTTGTGACAAAAAACTGATTGGACCTAATTTCGGTACAAAATGGCCATGGGCAGCCATCTTGAATTTTGGACCGCACTCAGAAACACTCGTTCTCGTCCCAAGGTGATAACAAAGGTACCCAAGAAGTTTTGTGAAGATCGGTTGATAAATACAGCCTCTAGCCCGAGCCGTATTGACATGTGCACTTACAGTGTATAAGTAGTGCTAAATAAAACAAAATTCATCTAATTTGCATAATTTCTGCATGAGAAAAAAACCTGTACTATATGTGACGTGTTCCATGTTACTAAATATTCATACAAAAATTTATTCAAATCAGAACTTTCATACAGAAGTTCTGTACAAAAGACTGATTGCACTAATTTTGGTAGAAAATGGATGCTGGTGGCCATCTTGAATTTCGGACCACACCCAAAAACACTCGTTCTCATCCCACGGTGATAACAAAGGTACCCAAGAAGTTTCGTAAAGATCGGTTCATAAATACGGCCTCTAATCTGAGCCATATAGAAGTTGTGTACAAAAAACTGAATAGAACTAATTTCAGTACAAAATGGCCACTGGCAGCCATCTTGAATTTTGGGCCGCACTCAGAAACACTCGTTCTCATCCCAAGGTGATAACAGGGGTACCCAAGAAGTTTCGTGAAGATCGGTTGATAAATACAGCCTCTAGCCCGAGCCGTATTGACATGTGTACTTACTGTGTGTAAGTAGCACTGAAAAAATCAAAGTTCATCTAATTTGCATAATTTCTGCACGAGAAAAAAACCCGTATTATATGTGATGTATCCCATGGTACTAAAAATTCACACAAAAAATTATTCAAATCAGCGCTTTCATATGGAAGTTCTGTGCAAAAATCTGATTGCACCTAATTTTGTACAAAATGGCTGCCATCGGCCAACTTGAATTTGGGATCGGTCCCAAAAACACTCATTCTCGTCCCACGGTGATACCAAAGGTACCCAAGAAGTTTTGTAAAGATCGGTTTATAAATACGGCCTCTAGCCCGAGCCGTATTGGCATTTGCACTTACAGTGCTGAAAGTAACACTAAATACATCAAAGTTAGTCTAATTTGCATAATTTACATACGAGAAAAAAACCTGTATTATATGTGATGTATCCCATGGTACTAAACATTCATACAAAAAAAGCATTCAAATCAGCGCTTTCATATGGAAGTTCTGCGCAAAAATCTGATTGCACCTAAGTTTGTACAAAATGGCCACCAGCGGCCAACTTGAATTTCGGATCGGACCCCAAAACACTCGTTCTCGTCCCCCAGTCATAACAAAGGTACCCAAGAAGTTTCGTAAAGATCGGTTCATAAATACGGCCTCTAGCATGAGCCGTATTGAATTGCTGACAGACGGACAGATGGACAGACAGCCAGATGGACAGACGGACGACTGGCCATGGCATAAGCTCAAATTTGGCTTCGCTAAAGTTGAGCTAAAAATGCTTACGGTTACACTCTATTCCACTGAAAAATTTGTTGCATTGAAATTCGCCCCGCAATTTGCATTGAAAGTTTTTCTTTGAAAACTTGTGTTGAAAAGGGGTTAAATGTAATAAGGCTATACAAATCACACATATCAGGATGGATAAGAATTGCAGGCTTCATAGCACCAATCGCACGTGTCAATGTTAGCTGGTTGGAAGAAACTGTCATTTTTCTGGACAGATTATTATCACCCAGAGCAGCAGGTAAGGGAGACAACAGAAATATTTTGTTATTTACCTTAGAAATAAATTAACTAAAATTGTTAATGACGCTTAATTTACGAAAGATGTGGAAAACTTTTTTAAATACACCTTTCAATTCAATTAGGACATTCAGAAACCATGAATGACACAGCTTCTTATGTGAACTTGAAATTTATTTTAAATACTTTAAATATTTTTTTTAAAAGAATATACCTTCTATTAGAGAACACTCTCACCATGGGTGATGCTAAATTTCAAATCCACTGCATTGAGACAAATACAAAATCAACTGCATGGTAACCCTAGTCATCACTGTTAGGGAAAGAGTTAGGGAATTCAGAAAGCATGAATGACGCAATTTTTTGTAGGGGAGGGGGGGGAAGATTTTAACCTACATGACTTAGTTTTGTGTGTGTATGTATGTTTGTATAACTTATATTTATTTTTTTCTCCACAATTGTGTCCTCTATGTACATTTATTTTGTCACAATGTCATATACATGTTATGTTTTTTTCTGTCATCTCCCTCATGTCTATTGAGTTCTCCCCCTTGGCCTCTTACTTCTCCCTAAAGTCTCTGGAGGGAGAAGTCACTTCCCGCTAAAATCAGCTGCCAGGCTGACCCCTCATAGATACCTATGAAGTAATGGTTACAATACTGTGAATGATTTGCATTGGTGACAGTGTTAAAATTTTCCTGTCTCGGAATCTCATCAAGCTTATAACAGACCTTGAAAATCATGGTCAGAGGCCTAAAGGTGCTTAAATTTGATTTTCTGATACCCTGCAATAACAATTTTGAATTATGAACAACCTGAATGAATTCAAGTTCATCTGGAAAATCATTCTTAGACTCTCACTTCATACCTGAACATGAGTTCACTGGTTCTCCACTTCCAAATTCCCAAAATTAGTTGAGAATGCATAATGTAGAAAAAACCGAAACCGAGGCCTGGGTCTTCACCCCCCAAAACAACAAAACTGAAGTGAAATAAACAGCTGTGCCATGAGCGCATGATACGCCCGTTAGTAATTACAAGAGGGAACCACACAATATGAGTATACATGTGTACTTGTCAGGTTACATATACTTGCCACCAAAAAATCATGAAAATTGCTCAAAGTCCAACATGTGGAAAATTGCCTATATTTTGATGAATAAAGTCCCATAACTCTGGAATGACAAATCAGACAGCGACACAAATCGAAAGGGAGATTCCTTCTATCAACATATACTTGCAACCAAAAAATCATGAAAATTGCTCTAAGCATTTTCAAGTTATTGTTCAACATGTGAAAAATAAAGTCCCATAACTCTGGAATGACTAATCGAATGGTGACACCAACTGAAAGGGAGCTTCCTTCCATTAACATAAACCACCTACCAAAAAATCGTGAAAATCTCTCGAAGCGTTCTCGAGTTATCGTACGATGTGTAAAAAATCAACAATTTTCTAAGTAATAAAGTCCCATAACTCTGGAATGACTAATCGAATGGCGACACTAAATGAAAGGGAGCTTCCCTCTATCGATATACACCACTTACCCAAAAATCACGAAAATCTCTAAAAGCGTTCTCGAGTTATCGTACGGCGTGTAAAAAATCAACAATTTTCTAAGTAATAAAGTCCCATAACTCTGGAATGACTAATCGAACGGCGACACTAAACGAAAGGGAGCTTCCCTCCATCGATATACATCACCTATCCAAAAATCACAAAAATCTCTCAAAGCGTTCTTGAGTTATCGTACGACGTGTGACTGGACGGACAGACGGACAGCGGTATACCATAATACGACCCGTTTTTGCAAAATGGGCGTATAAAAATCACAACCACCAGTCTCTACTGCAGAGCGGCAACTCAGGAGAGTCGCCGCGGACCTCTGCGGGACAGAAGGTCCAGGCTGCACAAAAAGCGTTGGTCACGCAAAACTGGCCATGGGGCCAGAGTGCATGGACGGAAACGCCAAAACTGGCCATGGAGACCCCACCATGAACATCCGAATCCAATGAGAAAAACTGAGGTACTCGAAGCTGAGAGACCACAGCAGAGGGTTCGGCTGGCAGCCCCTTCCAACTTCGCCAAGTTGAAGTCAGGGAAGGCTGAGGCCAATACCCCACGTCCACACTACTAAACATCTCTGCAGACCCCTGCAGGGATTAAACTGCTGTGCTCAACGGTGGAGAGGACACAACAGGGGGTTCGGTCGACAGCCACTTCCAACTTCGCCGAGTTGAAGTCAGGGAAGGCTGAGGCCGATACCCCACGTCTACACTACCAGACACCTCTGCAGACCCCTGCGGGGATAAAACTGCTGTGCTCAAAAGCTGAGAGGACACAGCAGGGGGGTTCGGTCGGCAGCCACTTCCGACTTCGCCGAGTTGAAGTCAGGGAAGGCTGAGGCTGATACCTCACATCCACACTACAGACATCACTGCAGACCCCTGCAGGGATAAGCCATGGCTGGCTAAAACGGTTACTGGTGACACTGTGGACGGAACAGCAGTAGCAGCAGATACGACAGGAGCTGTTGAAACTGGCGGAAAAGGGGAGAGAGCGACCTAGCTCGGCCTAGGAGGCGTTACAAACCTAGGGACAGCCTCAGATGTTGAATGGAGAGGGCACATAGCCCTGGAACCAGGCATCTCTTCACCAGACATCCAACAACTCCCACAGTATCCACCACGGTAAAAAAAACTGCACATCCCCCACAGAGGGGGTATAACTCTCACCAGACATGGTTGAGTTGAAACAACAGTGTTCCCCACTCCCCACGGGGGCAGGAGGAGCCGCACTTCCACGGAGGGGATATAACTCTCACCAGACGTAGTCATGTCAGGAGGCCCCGAAACGACAGTGTTCCCACCCACCCGGGACCAGGTTTGAACAAACTTGAGTCTTATCCTCCAAGAGATGTTGTATACCAAATGTTAAAGGATTCTGACTGGTGGATCTGAAGAAGAAGATTTCTAAAGAAATTTTCTCATATTCCACCAAGTTAAAATTCAGGCTCCCATAGGGAATCCAAATATTAACCGAGAAACTCGATTTGAACAACCTTGAATCTGGCCCCCCTAGAGATGATGTATACCAAATATGAGAGGATTCTGATTGGTAGATCTGAAGAAGAAGATTTTTAAAGAGTATTCCATGCATTGCACAAAGTTAAAATTTGGGCTCCCATAGAGAGCCCAAATATTAACCCAGTGACTTGATTTGAACAATCTTGAATCTGACCCCCCTATAGATGTTGTATACCAAACATGAAAGGATTCTGAATGGTGGATCTGAAGAAGAAGATTTTTAAAGAAATTTCCTCAAATTGAAACCATGTTAAACTTTGGGCTCCAATAGAGAGCCCAAATACTAACTCAGGGACCTGATTTGAACAATTATTAACCCAGGGACTCTATTTGAACAAACTTGAATCTGACCCCCCTAGAGATGATGTATAACAAATATGAAAAGATTCTGACTGGTGGATCTGAAAAAGAAGATTTTTTGAATTTTTGAAAAAATGTATGGGTGCTATCAGAGTTATGCCCCTTCTGGTGCCCCCTGTGGGCGTGGCGATTTGACAAACTTGAATTGACATATGATAAGGAACATGCACACAAAATTTGGTTCAATTTAATCGAGTAGTTTGTGAGGAGAATTCGATAATGTAAAGTTCACGACGGACGACGGCGACGACAGACAACGGCGGCCGATGACGACGAAAGGCAAGTGATAAGTTAAGCTCCCTTTGGTGAGCTAAAAATCTATGCTATTTGAGTGAATATCGGGAATTATCTCATTTGTGAGGACCTCGTGGGAGTGCCCATGAAAAATAAAACTTTCAGGTCCACACTAATGAGATAATTTCTGATATTCACTAATACAGCTTAGATATGCTCTATATATTCATTATGTTTGAGTTACAAAACAGGATCTCTTAAGATATTTATTGAATTGTATATCCCTGTTAACGGTTTTAGAGATCATGCTAATGAATAGATAAAATAGATAGAATAAAATCCGTAACTGATTTGTCTTATTAATTAACACCTAGATGCTTAATGTTGCAACCTCTTGCCTCGAATATTGTGCAACAGGAGCTTAATACTGTTGGTTTGGATAACAGTAAACAGGAAAAGTTGCATAACTTGAACCTTTGTCTCTGTTTGTCCGTTTAAATTTCCTTTGTTATGCATAAAAAAAAAGTTTTCTATTTTTGAATGCATCAAAATATCTCTTGTCATTGGGGACTACTTTTAGAGTGGAAACTTTGGCAAAGAGTACATCATTTTGAACAACGAAATTCAAAGGCCTATTGGAAATGCTGTTTTCACAAACCATTTAGGCCCCACAAAGAAGATCTTCGGTTTCTCAGGCAATTTTTTCTAAAATTGCATGTTGGCGGATAGTTTTTTATTTTATTTTTTATTGTTGTAGTTATTTTTTTGCCATCAAAAGTTCATGTTCTTGGTTTGTTTTATGTTTTAGGCCTCATAATCTACTGAAGAGCATGGGTGGTGGTGTATTTCATCCCTGGAGTGCAAGAAGACTTTGCAATACTAAAGCCTTGTTGCACTCAAGGGACAAATTTATGAATTTTAGTAACTTGGATAAAACATCAGACATAAACCATTTAATTTTTATTTAAGTTTCCATTGGTTAAAAAAAGAGAGCATACAGCAGCCAAAGGGACCATGCAGGAGGGCCCGAGAAACAGATTTTTAACATTTTAGGCCTTAAGCACCTTTATCAAATTCTGGATCAAAGTGATAAAAAGAATCAACATGCCCTCAGTTTCTAGAAAACTTTTGGAAAATTATACAGTAAATAAGGTCTGAAACCAGTTACTGAAAATTAAAAATATGTCAAATTTGTCACGTTGCTTTAACTGTCCCTCTGCAACATTTCTAAACACACCATTTACAGATATCATACTGCGAAGAAATTTTAAACAGAGTTTGGATATTTTAATAATGAGGATGTATGATTACTTTCTTTCAACGAAACTTCTTTCTTTCAACCTCAGCTAATGATTTTTTAATCAACTATTTGGGGTTGAATGTGTGAATATTGAATTTATTTATTTATTTATTGGCGTTTAAGGTCACATATTTCTGCACAATGGCTAATCATGATCACAACAGTTTTATACTGAGCAATGGCAGGCAACTGTCAGCTCCCCAACATACTAACTTCACACAAGCAGGGTTAGCACTGGTTGAAGACAAGTGCACCATCAACGTGCAGTATGCCTTACTACACAATGCCACCGTGCCCCTATGTGGGCAAAGGGAGAGAAGTGACTTGCCCAAGGATGCAACGCAGTTGCTGCAGGAGGGATTCGAACTGAGGACCTCTATGCGGGATGTCCAATTTTTTAACCCTTCACCTAACATAGCGGCCAAAAACGATCAGAAAATTAACCAGAATAGACCTACCCCTGCCTAAAATATCTCGGAAGTTTCTCAGTAAAACTATAGGAATATGGATATCATCAGAACCAGCTCATCGAGCAGGTTCTAATGATATCCATATTTGTATGGTTTTAACAAAAAATTGTGAAATTTGTTTTCGAAAAATGTGAAATTTAACTTATTTTTTAAAAATACTGTGTTAGGTAAAGGCTTAAATTGTAACTGAGCTACAACTGTAGCTGAGAGCTGTGGATGTATAACCATTACAATTATCCTATAGGATTTGGTAACCTACAAACTAAACACGATATACAACTGTAAAAATGCGTCTGTTTACCATGCTCGCTTTACTAACTCTGCACAATTTGTTGTGAACTTCTTGCATACCAAAGCTGTACAATATATGCATTAGGAAATGTATTCACTTCTTCAAATTAGTAGCTGTTACACGATGCTAAGAACAAAAAGTCATCAGTGCCATAAGTGAGACAAGAGCAATGCAAAGGGAGGCACATGTCCCCGATAGTGTCATAAAAGGGTAGGTAAGTCTCTAGGGGGAATAACCAAAATCAAAAGGAAGCTTCCTCTAGACACCAACAATAACACTGATTTGAGTCAGCATTCATTAGTTACTGGATGGAAACCAAATTTAAGATGACCGTCATGGAAGTTATAATGAATTGGCCACTGGCGGCCATCTTAGTTAAGCTGACTGGTCCAAAATTGAAAGGAATCTCTCTCTAGACACCAACAATGCATAATCAAAAAATAAAATTGATTTCAGTCAGGTTTCAATAGTTATTGCATAACCAAACTAGAATGTCTAAAAGTTTCAATGAAATCTGTTCAATGGTTTAAGAGGAGTTGCGGATAGCAGATCTGTACAGAATGTCAATTGAATTCGACAAAGTTCATTTTTCAATATGGGAAACTGTAAAAAAGAAAATATCTGAAAACAAAATAGGAGGTGTACATCTTCAATGTATGTAAAAGAATGTCCGAGAGTTTAGCAGATGTGTACCCCCCTCCCCCCCCCCCCCCCAAAGCGTAACACCCCTATAGCATAACGGAAGGATGGACGTATGTCGGAATATGAAAATATCTGATCTGAAAGAAAAATAGGAGTTGCACATCTTCAGTGTATGTAAAAGAATGTTTGAGAGTTCCAATGGAGTTTGTTCAATGGTTTAAGAGGAGTAGCAGATAGCAGATCTATATCTCTCCCTACTAAAACTTGAATTGACAAAAACCATTCTTGAATATGGGGAACTGTAAATATGAAAATATCTGAAAGGAAAATAGGAGGTGCACATGTGCAATGTATGTAAAAGAAGGTCTGAAAGTTTCAATGAAATCTGTTCAATGGTTTAAGAGGAGTTGTGGATAGAACAGAATGTACAGAATGTCAATTGAATTTGACAAAGTTCATTTTTCAATATGGGAAACTGTAAAAAAGAAAATATCTGAAAACAAAATAGGAGGTGCACATCTTCAATGTATGTAAAAGAATGTCTGGGAGTTTCAATGTAATCCGTTCACTGGTTCAAGAGGAGTCGCGGATAGCAGATATGTTCACCCCTAAAGCATAATGGACGGACGGACGGACGGATGGATGGACAGACAAACGGACATTCCAACATCGAAAAATATGAAAATATCTGAAAGAAAAATAGAAGGTGCACATCTTCAATGTATGTAAAAGAAGATCTGCAAGTTCCAATGGAGTTTGTTCAATGGTTTAAGAGGATTAGATGATGGCAGATCTATACCCCCTCCTTACTAAAACCTGAATGGACAAAGACCATTTCTCAATATGGGAAACTATAAATATGAAAATATCTGAAAAGAAAATAGGAGGTGCACATCTGCAATGTATGTAAAAGAATGTCTGAAAGTTTCAATGAAATCTGTTCAATGGTTTAGGAGGAGTTGCGGATAGCAAATCTGGACAGAATGTCAATTGAATTTGACAAAGTTCATTTGTCAATATGGGAAACTGTAAAAATAAAAATATCTGAAAAGAAAATAGGAGGTGCACATCTTCAATGTATGTAAAAGAAGGTCTGCGAGTTCCAATGGAGTTTGTTCAATGGTTTAAGAGGAGTAGCAGATAGCAGATCTATACCCCTCCCTACTAAAACCTGAATTGACAAAGACCATTTTTGAATATGAGAAACGGTAAAAATGAAAATATCTGAAAAGAAAATAGGAGGAGAACATCTTCAATGTATGTAAAAGAATGTCTGAGAGTTTCAATGAAATCCGTTCAATGGTTTAGGAGGAGTTGCGGATAGCAGATGTGTACCCCCCTAAAGCATATCGGATGTACAGACGGACGTACAGATGTACGGACATACAGACGTACAGACGGACCAAGTGAACACTATACACCACCTACTTTTCAAGTGGGTGGTATAAATATGGGAAGCCCGAAAAATGAAAATATCTGAAAACAAAACAGGAGGTGTACATCTGCAATGTATGTAAAAAAATGTCTGAAAGTTTCAAAGAAATCTGTTCACTGGTTACGAGGAGTTGCGGATAGCAGATCTGTACAAAATGTCAATTGAATTTGACAAAGTTCATTTTTCAATATGGGAAACTGTAAAAATGAAAATATCTGAAAAGAAAATAGGAGGTGCACATCTTCAATGTATGCAAAAGAATGTCTGAGAGTTTCAATGAAATCCATTCACTGGTTTAGGAGGAGGTGCAGATAGCAGATGTGTACACCCCTAAAGCATAATGGACGGACAGATGGGCAGATGGATGGACGGACAGGCGGACAGATGTTCCAACATTTCGAGTTTATGGGCTACCAAGAAAACATTTTATAAGTCCAAAACCTTATTTTACCCAGAATCCCACCCTCCACCCTAGAACTTATATTTAACCCTAACCCAACCCCTCCACCCAAAAAAAACACCAAAACCCTACCCCACCCTGACCCTAAATCCCCACCCCTGACCCTAACTCCCACCCCCAGGACCTAACCCCTCCCCAACCTTAAGCCCTACTCTGGGGCTACCACTAATCCCACCCTACCCCTGACCCTAACCCCCACCCTAGCCAGACCAATAGGATTAGGGGCTATTTTTTGGTTTAGGGGCTACTAAAACTAAAACCCCACCCCTGACCTCAACCCCCAGGATCTAACCCAACCTTAAGCCCTACTCTGGGGCTACCCATAACCCTGACCCCACCCCTAACCCTAACACTACCCTAATTTGGAGGTAGCCCTTAATAATAATAGCCCCTAAACCCCCAATGTTCACCCGGACAGACGGACGTACAGTCGGACCAAGTGAACAATATATACCTCCCACTTTTCAAGTGGGTGGTATAAAAATGAAATTGATTTGCATCATTATTCATTAGTTATTGGATGGAAACCAAATTCAACATGGCCACCATGGAAGCCATAATGAATTGGCCACTGGCAGCCATCTTGGTTGAGCTGACAGGTCCAACATTGAAAGGAAGCTTCCTCTAGACACCAACAATGCATAATTAAAAAATAATGAAAGTGTCAATGACACTGCAGCTCAACTTGTTAAGACATGTACATGTATAGTATGTGACAAAGCAATCACAAACATCTAGGTAATGACCTGATAACAAAGGTACATATAAAGTATTGTAACAGTCTGTACATAAATACTGACCATAGCCTGTAACAAATGTATAGGTAAAGTATTGTAAAGGTGGGTGACAGTCAGATGCTAAACTAGAAAAGAAATCTTTGAGTCCCAGAGTGGGTCTGACTGAACCCCAAAATATTTGTTTTCATAGCACAGTGATAACAAAGGCACCCCAAAACATACTCATTCCTTTCCCAAGGTGAAAACAAAGGTACCCAAGAAGTTCCGTGAAGATCAGTTCATAAATATGAGCTGTATAGAAGTTGTGACAAAAAACTGATTGGACCTAATTTCGGTACAAAATGGCCACTGGCAGCCATCTTGAATTTTGGACCGCACCCATAAACACTCGTTCTCGTCCCAAGGTGATAACAAAGGTACCCAAGAAGTTTTGTGAAGATCGGTTCATAAATACAGCCTCTAGCCCGAGCCGTATTGACATGTGCACTTACTGTGTATAAGTAGCACTGAATAAATCAAAGTTCATCTAATTTGCATAATTTCTGCATGAGAAAAAAAAACGTACTATATGTGATGTATTCCATGTTACTAAACATTCCTACAAAAATTTATTCAAATCAGAACTTTCATATAGAAATTCTGTACAAAAGACTGATTGCACTAATTTTGGTACAAAATGGCTGCTGGTGGTCATCTTGAATTTCGGAACACACCCCAAAACACTCGTTCTCATCCCACGGTGATGACAAAGGTACCCAATAAGTTTGGTAAAGATCGGTTCATAAATAAATACTGCCTCTAACCTGAGCCGTATAGAAGTTGTGTACAAAAGAAAGTGTCAATGACACTGTAGCTTAACTTGTGTGTTGTGTTTGATGAAAAGGATAATTTTCAATGTTTATGAAAGGATTATGAAATAAGACAAGAATTGTGATAATTGGGAATATGTTCATTTCTATTCCCTGTGTGCTATGTTTATGATAAAAATAATATGAGGTGTACACTGTACTAAAGAGCTGAGGGGTGGGTTAATATGACCTCACAGTTAATGTATGTGGCCCTCACAGTTAACGTATATCAACAAAAGTTACCAAGTTACAGTGAAATTATTCCAAAACGAGTCATCCTATCAAGTTACATTAAAATATCCTCATAAATATGGCCTGTAGACTGTGCTAAAGGTTTTTGGCTTCGGCCCCTGTAGCCGTCAGTTTCTCAATTGTGTCCAAAGGGGACGTTCTCATCTAGACATTATATGAAGTCAATCTACCAAGTTACAATGAAATCCCTTAATAAATATGACCTGTAGACTGTGCTAAAGGTTTTTGGGCTTTGGGCTCTGGCAGCCATCAAGGTTGAATGATCGCAACCAAAAGGGGACATTCTCATCTGGACACTATTTGGAGTCATCCTACCAAGCTACAATGAAATCCCTTCATAATTATGACCTGTAGACTGTTCTAAAGGTTTTTGGGCTTTGGGCCCCTGAAGCCATCACAGCTGCCCAATCGTGTCCAAAAGGGGACGTTCTCATCTAGACATTATATGAAGTCAACCTACCAAGTTACAATGAAATCCCTTCATAAATATGACCTGTAGACTGTGCTAAAGGTTTTCGGGCTTTGGGTCGGGCAGCCATCATGGTTGAATGATCGCAACCAAAGGGGACAATCTCATCTGGGCATCATCTGGAGTGATCCTGCAAAGTTACAATGAAATCCCTTCATAAATATGACCTGTAGACTGTACTCAAGGTTTTCGGGTTTCGGGCACCTGTAGCCATCACAGTTGACCAATCACGACCAAAAGGGGATGTCATCATCTAGGCATTATATGGAGTCAACCTAACAGGTTACAATGAAATCCTTCTATAAATATACCTTTTGCCTATGCTAAAGGTTTTTGGGCTCGGGCACCCATCAAGGCTGAATGATCACAGCCAAAATGGGACATTCTCATCTAGACATTATTTGGAGTCATCCTACCAAGTTACAATGAAATCCCTTCATAAATATGACCTGTAGGCATTGCAAAAGGTTTTCGGGCTTCAGGCACCTTTAGCCGTCAAAGTTGCCCAATCACAGCCAAAAGGGGATGTTCTCATCTAGACATTATATGAAGTCAACCTACCAAGTTACAATGAAATCCCTTCATAAATATGGCCTGTAGACTGTGCTTAAGGTTTTCGGGCTTTGGGCTCGGGCAGCCATCATGGTTGAATGATCGCAACCAAAGGGGACAATCTCATCTGGGCATCATCTGGAGTGATCCTGCGAAGTTACAATGAAATCCCTTCATAAATATGACCTGTAGACTGTGCTCAAGGTTTTCGGGCTTCGGGCATCTATAGCCATCACAGTTGAACAATCACGACCAAAAGGGGATGTCATCATCTAGTATATGGAGTCAATCTTACAGGTTACAATGAAATCCTTCTATAAATATAACCTTTTGCCTATGCTAAAGGTTTTTGGGCTCGGGCACCCATCAAGGCTGAATGATCATGGCCAAAATGGGACATTCTCATCTAGACATTATTTGGAGTCATCCTACCAAGTTACAATGAAATACCCTCATAAATATGACCTGTGGACTGTGCTAAAGGTTTTCGGGCTTCGGGCACCTTTAGCCGTCACAGTAGCCCAATCATGTCCAAAAGGGGATGTTCTCATCTAGACATTATATGAAGTTAACCTACCAAGTTACAATGAAATCCCTTCATAAATATGACCTGTAGACTGTGCTAAAGGTTTTCGGGCTTCAGGCTCGGGCAGCCATCATGGCTGAATGATCGCAACCATAGGGGACAATCTCATCTGGGCATCATCTGGAGTGATCCTAAGAAGTTACAATGAAATCCCTTCATAAATATGACCTGTAGACTGTGCTCAAGGTTTTCGGGCTTCGGGCACTAGTAGCCATCACAACTGACCAATCACGACCAAAAGGGGATGTCATCATCTAGGCATTACATGGAGTCAACCTAACAGGTTACAATGAAATCCTTCCATAAATATGACCTTTTGCCTATGCTAAAGGTTTTTGGGCTCGGGCACCCATCAAGGCTGCATGATCGCGATCAAAATGGGACGTTCTCATCTAGACATTATTTGGAGTCATCTTACCAAGTTACAACGAAATCCCTTCATAAAGATGACCTCTAGACTGTGCTAAAGGTTTTCGGGCTTTGGGCCCCTGCAGCCGTCACAGCTGCCCAATCAAAAGGTGACTTTCTCATCTAGACATTGTATGAAGTCAACCCACCAAGTTACAATGAAATTCCTCAATAAATATGACCTGTAGACTGTGGTAAAGGTATTCGGGTTTTGGGCTCGGGCAGTCGTCACGGTTGGCAGATCATGCCCAAATGGGGAAATTCTCATCTAGACATCATAAGGAGTCATCCTACCAAGTTACAATGAAATCCCTCCACATTAAACATGACCTGCAGACTGTGCTAAAAGTTTTTGGATTTCGGGCTTGGACAGCCATCACAGTTGATAGATCATGCATAAAAGGGGACGTTCTCATCTAGGCATTATACAGAGGCATCCTACCAAGTTACAATGAAATCCCTTCATAAATACGACCTGTAGACTGTGCTAATGGTTTTTGGGTTTTGGGCTCGTGCAGCCATACCGGTTGCCCGATCATGACCAAAAGGGGATGTTCTCATCTAGACATGACCCTAAACCGGCATATGAAATTTCGTGATGATCAGACAAGAACTGCGGGGTGTAGCCCATGCTAAAGGAAAATGTGAACAGATGTCACAGACTCACAGACTCACAGACTAACAGACTCACAGACTAACAGACTCACAGACTCACAGACGAACAGACTTCTGCACGCGTGATGGCAATAGCTTATCTTGACTATGTCAAGTTAAGCTAAAAACTGATTAGACCTAATTTTGGTACAAAATGGCCACTGGCAGCCATCTTGAATTTTAGACCGCAACCAGAAACACTCGTTTTCGTCCCAAGGTGATAACAAAGATACCCAAGACATTTTGTGAAGATCGGTTCATAAATACAGACTCCAGCCCGAGCCGTATTGACATGTGTACTTACTGTGTGTAAGTAGCACTGAAAAAATCAAAGTTCATCTAATTTGCATAATTTCTGCACGAGAAAAAAACCTGTATTATGTGTGATGTATCCCATGGTACTAAACATTCACACAAAAAATTATTCAAATCAGTGCTTTCATATGGAAGTTCTGTGCAAAAATCTGATTGCACCTAATTTTGTACAAGATGGCTGCCATCGGCCATCTTGAATTTTGGACCAGACCCCAAAACACTCGTTCTCGTCCCACGGTGATACCAAAGGTACCCAAGAAGTTACGTAAAGATCGGTTCATAAATACGGCCTCTAGCCCGAGCCGTATTGAATTGTTGATGGACAGACAGATGACTGGCCATGGCATAAGCTCAAATTTGGCTTCGCCAAAGTTGAGCTAAAAATGATTCGAGTCAGCATTCATTAGTTATTGGAAGGCAGCCATACTGAATTGGCTAGATGGACCAAAATCGAAAGGAAGCATTGTCTAGTCATCCATCAGTAACACCTAAAATTATGATTTGATCAAAAAAGCGGTTCTTTAGTTATTGGACGGAAGCCAAAAGTTAACAGAAGGATGTCGGGCGGATAGTGAAAATATAATGCCACAGAGAGGTTCTTGGGGGCATAAAAAGGAAGGTTATGGAAGGTAATTTTGGGGAGTTTAGCTTGATGATGACAAAGATGGTGAAGGAGGATGCTTGGAAAGAAATGCAACAGAAATTTATTGCAGTCAGAATGGGGACAGACAACTTCAAGAAGGTCTGAAACACAGAATTACCCAATCATGGATAATACCAGTGCAAAAAACCACGACTGCCTCATCAGTCATATTTCACATTTTAATCGGCTTATCAAAGGTTCCTAAAGTATTGTTTGACCCTGATGTACTTAGAATACAGACTTTGTTTATGGCACTATACACATACTAAATTACTGCTACAATTATGCTCAAAGAGAAACAATGGAATTAACTTCAAAAAGTGATGATAAAATAAAAATACATACCTGGTTGCACACCAATATTTCCACTTGGGTTCATAAACTGTGACTGCATAAATGAGCCAACCCCATTGACTATGTCTTGGAAGATTTTTGTTGAATGAGGTTTCATGTCATAACTTTGACAAAAAAACCTGAAAATTAAGAAATGAGAAATATTAACAGTTTTTCACACAACTCAATTCAGTTTCTTACTTGGGAACATCTGTTTCATATAGACACCATCCTACTCACCACATTTTGGAAATTTCAGATAAAAAAATTCAATCACTCTAATTAATTACCTATATTTAAGTAAACATTTGAAAATTTAAATGAATGTCTCTGGATGGTAGAATTTACTTTATAACGTAATCTGCCCATTGTTGAGACCATTAACCCTTTACCCAACGTAAAGGCCAAAACTGGCCAGTGCTATTCTCAAGAATCGCCAATTAATTTTCAGTATTTTTTCATTTTTTGTCTCAAAAACATAGATTATGACCCCTCGTTAGAACGAGCTCATCGAGTTCGTTCCAATGAGGGGGTCATAACCTATGTTTTTGAGACAAAAAATTTTAAAAATTAGTTATTCAAGAATTATTTTTGCAAGTGTCGTCTGCTTTTCATGATAGGTAAAGGGTTAAATCCTAACTTTAAAAGTGGCAAAGCACAATCATTTACTGTCAAATCAGAAAATTTTGCTGGGGATTTAATTTCATTATTTTTGTGGTTGGCAAAAAATAATAAAATTAAATCCCAAAGAAAATTTTGCAGTGATTTTATCTTCATGTTCCTTATTTTACTGGCAACTCTCATCTGCATTCACACTGACCAGATTGCTATAATTGGTGACAAGATAAATAAAACTAAACGTAATTCAATGAAAACTCTATTTATTACACAACATGTCTCAATTTACAACTCGTCGTCACGTAAATATTGAAAAAATTTTAAGTAAATTTTGTTTCTTTAAAAAAAAAAGAAAAAAAAAAAAAAAAAGACAACTATCCTTCCAAAGGTCATTAAGTGCGAGGCCTGGATGACAAATGGCCTATTACAGTCATCTTTGAATAAGGGTAAATTAAATCTCAGAAAACTAAAATTTCCCACTGACTTTAACGTTAATAAGTATAAACAATATTGTGGTTTATACAATAAAGTAAATCGTGCAGTCAAAGCAAAATTCTATAAAGACATATTATATGAAAATAGAAACAATATGAGAAAAACCTTGGAAATTCTCCGAAATGCTATTAATAGAGCCAACAGTCCAAAAATATTCCCTACAGATTTTACAGTTAATGGTAAACAAGAATCAAATCAAAATGAGATAGCTATTCATTTCGATAAATATTTTTCAAAAATTGGTCAATCAATTAATGACAGTATAGGTAGTACATCCAAACATTTTTCTGACTTTCTGATTGGTAGTAATTCTGATAACTTTTTCATTAATCCAACAACAAAAGAGGAAGTGATATTCACAATAAAATCAATGAAGGGAAAATCAAGCAGGGACTGCAGTGGCATCTCGTCTAATTTAATTAAAACAGTAATCGACAAAATAGCCGACCCACTGACCCATATTATAAATACTTCCTTCATGAATGGAACATTCCCTGATGAAATGAAAATAGCCAAAGTTGTGCCTCTTTACAAAACTGGTGATCCTCATAAAGTTGATAATTACAGGCCGGTAAGTATTCTTCCGATACCTTCAAAGGTTCTTGAAAAACTTTTGTTCAAAAGACTCTATAATTTTTTAACGAAATATAATTTATTATATCAACATCAATATGGTTTTCGCAAGAAGCACTCAACTTTTCATCCTATGTTACATCTTCTTAATTATATTGGAACAAATTATGATAAACGCAATAAAGACTCTACATTGTCATTACTTTTAGATTTTTCAAAAGCATTCGATACTGTTAAGCATGAAATCTTATTACAAAAACTCGAGTTTTAAGGTATTAGAGGCATGGCAAACACATGGTTTCGCAATTACCTATAGGGGCGTGTTCAATTTGTGGCGTTTAATGATACCGAATCTAATAAGGAAGACACTTTGAGTGGGGTGCCCCAAGGATCTGTTCTAGGCCCTCTGCTATTTTTAGTTTACATCAATGATATTAGTAATTGTACGAAACTTAATGTCCTTTCATTTGATGATGACACAAATGGATATGAGTCAAACAGAAACAGCAAACTTTTGTGTAATCATTTTAACCAAGATATTGTGAAACTAGGTGAATGGTGTGAAGCAAATAAAATTTTGTTAAATGCTAAAAAAACTAAATACACCTTTTTTAATCCATCATGAAATAATGATAATTTTAGGATAAATTTGTTGATGAACGACAGACAATTGGAGCGAGTTACAAATTTGGCCCGTGAAAAAGCCACAAAGTTCTTAGGAGTTTATTTTGGTGAAAATTTGAGTTTCAGTCAACACACTTCGCACATTGCCTAAAAAATATCCAGAGCATTATATGCTATTAGCAGAGAAAAGAGAATACTTCCCCATGATGCTCTGAAATCGTTATATTTTTCACTTGTGCATGTGGCAGTATTGGGGTTAATTTTATTCCAGGTTGGGAAATGGTTAGTAAGTTTATTTCAGGTTACAGGTAGATTTATTTCAGGTTTTCAGGTATTTCCTGGTGAAACACTTAACTAATATATATCCCACTTTATTTCAGGCATTATTGTTTAGGGGAAAGAGTTAAACTTTATTCCCATATATTTATTGGACATAACTACCTTTATTTCAGCTCAGTTACAGAAGATTAAAATAATTCTTTCAGCCAAAGTATTAACATGATTATACAGCAGGTTGATATGCTTCCTCAATCAGCAGGTAGTGAGCTGTAATTAACTTATGCTTCATTGGTCAGTTGATTGTATTGTCAGCTATAAAGTCTCTGTTCTGATGAATTGAAATCTCCAGAATGGCTAAAGAACTCATTAACAAAAGAAACCAGCAAGATCTGACAAACTCATCTCCACCACAACCACCACAAGATTCTACAAACTCATCTCCATCACAACCACCTCCAAAGAAGAAGTCAAGCAAAAAACATAGAAGAGGATAAGCTGCTTCCTTCTACATTCCTCCTTTGCCATGCCCAGACAATCAAAATCATCTACAGTCACTGAGGGTCGAAAGGGGCTTGTTCCCCAAATCGTCCCTGCACGCCTTCGGCGCGCAAAACCATTTCATTCATTCATTCATTGAATTATTGATTTTCCAGTTGTTACCTGTGCCTTTCTGATTGTTCCAAATATTTAGTGGTGTATCATATTGTGTGTAATATTTGAAGTTCAAAGTTATTTTGTATAAATATATTTCTTGGACACTTGGATATTTGGATATTTCTGGGAGGATATTGGATAGCATGGAACACCAGGTACAGTGGAGGTTTATTTATTATAAACACCGTTCGCATAGCAAATATTTTGAGATTGTGCTTTGTTATTGTGTTAGTTGGACTTGAGTGGCCTGCACAGTGTTCCATGACTATGGCACACTGGTCATGCCACTGCAACTATCCAGGATTCTGTCTAACAGGATTGTATTTATTTATTTACTTCTGTAATCATGTATGTTGATGATTATTTTGCGTGGATTGCTCCAGTTATGTTTTATTTGATTAAATGGTTAATTCATTAACCCTTTGAGTGCAGCAACTTGTAGCGTGTTTCATACTGGAGTATTTAGGAGCTAATTTGTATCCAATATTTTTATGTTTGTTCAACGTGAGCGCACACCCCAGCCCATTCTGCACGCCTGCAGAATGGGCTTGGTCGAGTGCCGCCGAGAACAGCGACATGGATACAATATTTTCGCTATTTTCTGCATATTTCTTACTTGGTGTTTTATTCCATGCAGGTCCAAGATCCACCTACTCCCTGAAATTTACCACAGGAACTCGTCACACTGAGGGTATGAATGTATTATAGTTATTGCAGATTTTAACTACTTTTTGCTATGCCACATTATCTGTAGTCAATGATCTGACAGTTTTCCTGTGTAGTTACTCAGTCTAGGTTCAGATAAATCTATATAATAATAATGAGTAACTGGTCTTTTTAATTTGCTGGAAGCTAAGTAACTGATGCATGTATTATATGAGCTGCTTCCTAAATTTACTCAATCCATATCCAGTGTAAATAATTTTATCTATGTAAAACTCTAGGCTATGCTACCATAGCAACATGTAATAACAGTAGTAGCTGAATCATATGAATTGTTGGAAAGTGCTATGTATAGATCCTAATAATGGCAAGACATGTGTTAGTAATGGTAGTGACCACTTTACCGAAATAGCTATTATTAGCATGTCCAGTTTTCCCATGCTACTACAGGTTCTTATTATTTTATTGTATTTTATTTCCAGGGTTCCTTGTTGTTTTGTTATTCTTGATGTTGAAATGTGCAGAGTAATATTCTGCAACGATGTAATAAGACAGTTCGACCATATAGAATAAACGAACCCAATTATTGAACTTTAAACCGCCTCTGAGTTGTTTATTGGATGTTGTGGCTACATGCATAGCCACTTACTTTACTGCATTCAAGTATGGGGCCATACAAATGGTACCAATAAACTTTTCCTCTTACAAAAACGAGCATTATGGGTAATTAACAACAAAAAATTTAATTCTCATACGGATCCATTTTTTAAGACCGAAGGAATATTAAAATTCCATGACCTATACAAACAACACATGTTGTTATTTATGTACGACTGGTACAATGGAAATCTACCGATGAGCTTTGAGAATTTTTTCAGAGACGAACCTCAATCAAACTGGTATGGTCACAAGGCAAACGGGTCAAGTGGTACGAGGTATACATAGGACAAGCTTTACTCAAACGCTCCCACTACATTCGTTTCCTAAAGTATGGAACACTTTGAATAATCAAATAAAAGATATCAGACCGCGATCAGTATTCAAGAAATTAATTACTCAGTTATCAATTAATTCCTATTCTTCTTCAGTACGATGCCTGAACACCTATTGCGTCAAATGCAGGTAAACTTTGCGCCCTGAAATTAATTAGTAACTATAATAATTAGAATCATATCTGAGATTTAATTTCAAAATTTGAATGTGTCATGATATTTTATCCGGTTGATAAGTTTCTCCAAAGTTTGTCTCCAAACTAATCGTACGTATAGTTAGTAGCCATGACCAGTATCTGACATCTCCCATTCATTGCCGTCCGTATCAAAAGATTGTTGTTACGGTCTCCTTTGAAACACAACTGGAAAAATTGTTAAAACAACAGTCCTGGACATAGTTACACGGGACATAGATACTTGGAACATTGATAGACGGAATTTGTCAAGTTAAAAAACCTTATATATTTGTGTATGAACAAACAATATTCTATTCATGCATTGCAACCCCTTCTGAGCATAACTAATTCTGAATTAGATTACTGCTAAACTTCTATCTTCTCTTTTCCTTCTTGTCTATTTACTTTTTGTCTTTGTCTTTGTTTTGATTTTTTGTATATTTTTTTTTTTGTTGTTTTCTTTTTCCCTTCTGGTACGTTTCTTTTTTCTATTTCTTTTTTTTCCGGGGGAAACAGGTAGACAGCCAATCTGGCTATGTTTCCTCCTTACAATATCCATAATATTTAGTCCTAATTTTATAATCTTTGTACAATAAGATTTGTTAATAGTACAATTCTATACCCATTTCTGTACTTTTTGTATATTATGTGTATCGTTAAATAAATTAATCATTAATCATTAAATTAATCATTACCTACCACAATTGTTTACAATTGGCTGTAACGTAAGTGCAAGCCCTAATTCGGAACTAACTCAAGCTTAAGGAACTTTTCCAAACAAGTTGGAAAAGTAATAGAGTGCAAAAGCATGAAAAAGATCGAAAAAAGGGTCAAGCGAGACCAGTGCTCGACATTACAGGTACTTTCTCTCCACACCTCTTGTGTTTACCGAGCGCATGCACAACAACCGTGACGTCAATTCCGTATTTCCGCCAACGAGAAGTTTGTGATTTAGCGGGGAGGCATTGATATCCCCAAGGAGGGTGGGCCTCCGGTAAACAATTGAAATGGGTATGTCAAGAAACAAAATTTACTAAAAAAATTTAATTTCTTCTCAACCTACTCACAATTGTTTACAATCGGCTGAATAAACAATAGGAGGAGGTGAATCACATAACCAAAACCAACAAGAGCAGCAGAAAGAAAAGCAAGGTGGGCAGAGAATAGCGAAACCTGTAATGAAGAAAGAGAGAAGGCACCTGAAAAGAACAAGGCTGAGCAGAGCACAAACCCGATAAAAACAAACAAGGGGCCTTCTGCCGCGCAGAGGCCAATGGCAGGTTCTTGTCATTCTTGGGACAATCCTCCGGTGTCTTCACATCGTGTTCCAGGTCCAACGAGGGTGCACAACAGCCTGAGCAGCAACGAGAGGGCCTAAAGAAAAAAGGTTATCAGATTGCTGCTGTAGGTGGCGGAGATAAAAGGAGGAGAAGGTAGAAGCATTCCTCCAGTAAGCCGCATTCATAACATCCTGGAGCGAAACAGAATTGGCGAATGCCCAGGATGTAGATATGGCACGAACCTCATGAGCATTAAACTGGTTCGAAACAAGATCCGAAGCAGACAAGCTGGAATAAGCCAGCTTGATTGCAAGACAGATCCATCTGGAAATAGAATGGGAAGAGATAGACTGCCTCCTAGGAATGAGAGACAGAAAGAATATCTTCCGACCCTTCCGAATGAACTGAGTGCGATTAATGTAAGTCTTGATCGCACAAACAGGACAAAGAAGAGGCCTCCAGCCATCAACAGCAGGGGGAGTGCGAATGCAGATGGGAGGAGGTACCGAATCAGGAAGTTCATTCTTGGCCAGAAAAGAGCAATCAGTAGTGAAGGTGACACTGTTAGCCTCATTTCTAAAGAAAGCAGAATCAAGAGATAGCGCATGAAGCTCACTGACACATCTGGCAGAAGAAAACGCTAGAAGGAAAGACATCTTTTAGGTGAGAAAACGCATATCGGTCTTAGATAAAGGCTCGAATGGTGCCCCCTCCAAACAATGCAACACCCATGCTAAGTTCCACTTGGGTGTAAGACGCAAAACACAAGGCCTTTTCAAAGAAAAGTGCCGAATGAGTTTGGAGAGAAAAAGATTACGACCGATGCACCGCTTTCCCACATAACAGAAAGTATCAGACAGCATAGACCGATAGCCCTTTATCGTAATAGGCTAGAGGTCCTTGGAGTCAAAAAGGTATACCAGAAAATCCGCAATTTGAGTGATTGACAGATTACGGTAATCCACATTTTGAGCTGTACACCAGTGACAGAAAACCTTCCACATAGCAGCATAAGTCATGCCAGTGGAATGTGGTCGCAATGCAGAAATGCACTCCACTGTTCATCTCGAAAAATCTCCTCTACATTGGAGACAGGACCTGATAAAAGACAGGTGTGAAGGGACAGACTCACCAGGTTGTTGTGATACTTTCTGGAAAAAACCCTGGGAAAGAAGATCGCGACGTAGAGGTAGACGAATCGGCCGATTTGCCAACAGAGGCCGCAGCAGATTGATCCACAACCTCTGCGAAAACACAGGTGCGATCAGAATGATCCTGCAGCTGCAAGCACGAATCTTTGCCAACACTTGAGGAAGAATCGGTGCAGGAGGGAAGGCATAACCGATCCAACCTGTCCAGTCCAGAGACAGAGCGTCTACTGCAAAGGCCAGTGGATCTGAACAAGGAGAGACAAAGGTCTCTACCTGATGATTCCAGCGAGTGGCGAAAAGGTCAACCAGAGGACGCCCCCACCACTCACAAATCGCCTGAAACACCAACCAATGCAGCATCCATTCAGTTGGAAGGGCACTGTCGCATTGGGACAGGGAGTCTGCTAGGACATTGAGATGTCCGGGAATGTGCCGAATGGTCACCAGAGCGTTTTCATCCTGCGCCAACAGTAGAAGATCCCGAGATAGCCGATACATGGGAATCGAATGTGTGCATCCTTGATTCCGTATGTAAGCCACCACCATCGAATTGTCCGAAAGAAGTAGGACAAGGTGGTCTGACAGGTGAGAGATCCAGAGCCGAAAACAGAAGAGCAAGCAGCACCTTCTGGTTGATATGAAGGCCCACCTGCGTGAGTGGACAGACCAATGTCGCACCCCATCCCCGATCGTTGGCATCCACAGTAAGGATGCGATCAGCCAAAGGAAGATCCAATGGCACACCCTGTGTCAAGCAGGGAACATCGGCCCAAGGGTGGAGGTGACGAAGCAGGGACCGAGGAATAGGAAGTTCCAGGTCCAGAGGATCTACATTCGGAAGCCAATGATCCAACAGAAAGTGTTGGAGAGGTCGGACAAACAAGTGACCGAGCAGAATGAGATCTGTCACCGAACCGCAAAGGCCCAGCATCCAAAGGAAAGTCCTGGCCGAGACCAAGAAAGATTGGAGCAAGTTCCGAGTCAAGGCGGAAAGAATCATCGCCCGAGCATTGGGAACCAACACCACATTGTGAAGGGTGTCGAAATCCATTCCCAAATTATGAAATTGCTGAGAAGGAAGGAGATCCGACTTCTCGCGATTGACTCTGAAACCCAGCGACGCTAGTAAGCCAAGCAACCACCGTACATCGGACTCCAGAACAGCAGCATTGTGGTGCCGTTGGAGGATGTCGTCCAGGTAGGCTGACGAAGTCACAGCCGACTGAGTACATTGAAAAGCAAGCATGTGACATCAGTTGGGTGAAGGCCCAAGGAGCTAGGTTCAAGCCGAACCGGAGAGCTTTAAATTGATAGACTCGAGCTGATGCCAGATGAATGGTACATGGACGTAGGCATCCTTCAGGTCAATACTGGCCGCAAAGTCACCCTGATGAACTGAACGTCGAACCGACTGGAAAGTCTCCATACTGAAATGAGGTGCTATAATGGACTCATTCAGGATACTCAAAACGATGACAGGACGAAACTGGCTGTTTTTCTTCGGCACCAAAAAAAGTCTCGAGTAAAACCTTGGTGAAAGGGTGTTCCTGACCACCTCGATCGCCCCTTTGGAGAGGAGATCTCGATCTCCTGCACCGTAAGGTCCCGACACAGAGAATCGGAATGGACCTGAGTCGGGAGGGGCACCCGAGATAAACAGGGGTGCTGACGGAAAGACAGTCGCAAACCAGATTGGATGACGTCGAGGACCCAAGTGTCCAACGTTATCTCTGTCCAACGGTTGAAAAACAGCGACAACCTTCCCCCGACTGGAGGCAAATCGAGGTGAGGACCTTCATTTGTGGCCTCGACGAGGCCCCCGAGAGGAGAAACCACCCCCTCAGAAAGCAACAGAGTCCTGAGACTGTCCTCCCTGAGGCTGCCAGCGAGCTTGGCCGTGTCGGCGCTTCTTTTGACCCGAAGGAGCCGAAGGCATGGCCAACGTGGCAGACACAGCGGGACACTTGGCAGGACTGGAACGACCACCACGCGCAGCAGCAGGTTGGTCTAGCTGTCGTAGCAAAAGCTGGTCCTTCGAATGACGAAGAACCTCACCATGGACAGCTTCCATGGAACCATGGAACAGCTGAGGTCCAACCAAAGAAGCAGACCTCAGAACAGCACGCTGCTCAGAAGGAAGGGATGGAGAAGAATCCAACACCGCATCCCAGCGTGCCAGCTCCAAATTAGCCGTGTTACAGGCGTGAGCATGTTCATAAGAGTTCTGTGACAAAACACAAAAAGTCTCCTGAGCATCATGAAACTCCCCTAGTGGAAAATATGCAGCCAGGGGAGCGACGACATGGTCCACGAGAGATAACATACCCAGCATCTCATGGGATAGGCCCACCATAGACTCAACGACTGACATCGGGAGAACCGCCGACTTAGGCTTAGTCAATCCGAGGGAAGAAGAATCTTCGTCCACAGTAGTCATCCCTTGGAAGACTGGTGGACAGAAGGCGCTCCACAGTGGACCGTGGCCGGACGGTCACTGATGGCTGGTCTGAAGGATGAATGTCTGGCAATAAGCCAAAGACAAAATCCAAAGCCTGTCCCAAGACTGACAAGGGGGGCCCGTCGCCTTCAAGAAAATCGTCATCCTCTGTAGCAGAAGAGACGTAGCCCAACTCGGGCTGACCAGCAGGAACCTCCTGTGAATACTGAATAGTATCCAAAGGGCCAGGCGAGGAATCTCGGCGACCGCCCAAAGGAGGTTGTGCCTCAGGAGGCACAGGGAAGCCAACTTGAGGGTTTCTAGAAAGCAACCGGGTGAGCGCCAAAATGGCCTGACTCAGCACACCCTGAGAATCAGTCGTAGCAGCATCGCCCGGTGGAGTGTCTTCCCAATGGACCCTTCTAGCAGAAAAACCCAAATCCTCAGTAGGGACCGACGATGAATGTCGATCAGCAGACAGAATAGGGAGACGGTGAGAAGACACCGGAGGATAGTCCGAAGAGTGATGCCCAGGGGCAGTCACTGACCTCTGCAGAACAGAAGGCCCTGTCTGCAAATTCTCTAGAGAGACTGACGCCGTACGTCGATCAGTAGCTGGACCTGGGACACAATGAGAAAACACCAGAGGATTGTGCCAAGAATGACAGGAACCTGCCATTGGCCTCTGAATATGATCAATGAAATCAAGATTCCCGCCGACGGAAAACAGAACAACAGTGGTTGCGCTAACATGCAGGGGAAAAACAAGACTATGATGAGAAAACAAGCAAAAATGATCAAAAATATCAAATAGTAATCAATTTAGAGCTTGAAAATGATACAGTCCACTTGCACATAAACAGACAAGAAGCACCAAACAAATATAAGTTGTTCACGAAGATAACAGCTAAATAATAGCATGCGTCACAAGATTTCCGACCATCACAATGGCGGAAATAAAAGGAATTGATGTCACGGTTGTTGCGCATGAGCTCGGTAAACACAAGAGGTGTGCAGAGAGAGTACCAGTAATGTCAAGCGCCGGTCTCGCTCGAACCTTTTTTCAATCTTTTTTGTGCTTTTGCACTCTATTACTTTTCCAACTTGTTTGGAAAAGTTTCTTAAGCTTGAGTTAGTTCCGAAGTAGGGCTTGCACTTACGTTACAGCCAATTGTAAACAATTGTGAGTAGGTTGAGAAGAAACATACCAATTACTCAAAGAAATTGAACATGATTACAAGAGGAAAACCACAGGCCAGGTCACTATTTAATTAGCATGAAAGGGTCCACCAAAATGTTTATTTGCCCAATATGCCAGATATGCCTGCAAGGCGATAGCCATTCTCAATATAGTCTTTGTCTTTCGACACTTGGTCAAAAGCCAATAATGCCCAGTTGACATAAATGGGGTCTATTTGGCTTATACGTAAGTCACTTTTGACATCTTCCAATTTCCTCGTCCTTCAAAATGTGTTTTGACACTTCACTGGCATACCAGTTAATAAAGTTTGGTTTAACCGTACCTTTTAATTTGCCATTCACAGTTCCGGCAAGAGGTTAAAGTTCCTTAATGCTACAAGTTGGAACGAATACAGTTCTGATACTATTTTTGTGTGGCAGGTTAAAACATTCTTCCCTTTGATACACCCTGAACATGTCAAATATCGCAAGTGCATAGTGCTTTTTGTGACTATTTTTAGTTTAAACAATATTTATTTCGTAAACTCAAAATGTAAAACAGTTTACAAAATATATGGATTCGGCAGTAAGCATGCAGGCTTATATTTAGCCGTTTCCACTTGATGAGCATATTACAATCAAATGAACATACATCAAGAGGATGGGAGAAACACAAACGATGAAATGATTTTGGAAATGCTGCTATTTTTATGTAGTGCTTTATGAGCATTTTCACAGTATGGAATCAACACATCATTCACATACTCTATCATTGTTGCTGTAGTCGACCAGTGATTTTCTGAACATGTTACATGCCAATCTTCAGGAAAGTTGAATTGTGGATCAGTTACCCATGAAATTGAATCCCCATGAATACGTCACAGTTTAAATGAAAGTGTCAATGACACTGTAGCTCAACTTGTTTAAGACATGTACATGTATAGTATGTGACACAGCAATGACAAACATCTAGGTAATGACCTGATAACAAAAGTACATGTAAAGTATTGTAACGGTCTGTACATAAATGCCGACCGTAGCCTGTAACAAATGTGTAGGTAAAGTATTGTAAAGGTGGGCGACAGTTAGATGCTAAACTAGAAAAGAAATCTTTGAGTCCCAGAATGGGTCTGACTGAACCCCAAAATATTTGTTCTCATAGCACAGTGATAACAAAGGCACCCCAAAACACTCGTTCCTGCCACAAGGTGATAACAAAGGTACCCCAAGGAGTTTCGTGAAGATCAGTTCATAAATACAGACTCTAGCCCGAGCCATATTGACATGTGCACTTACTGTGTATAAGTAGCACTGAACAAATCAAAGTTCATCTAATTTGCATAATTTCAGCACGAGAAAAAAACCTGTATTTTTTGTGATGTATTCCATGTTACTAAACACTCCTACAGAAATTTATTAAAATCAGAACTTTCATACAGAAGTTCTGTACAAAAAACTGATTGCACTAATTTTGGTATAAAAAGGTTGCTGGCAGCCATCTTGAATTTTGGACCGCACCCAAATACACTCGTTCTCGTTCCACGGTGATAACAAAGGTACCCAAAAAGTTTCGTAAAGATCGGTTCATAAATACGGCCTCTAGCCTGAACCGTATGGAAGTTGTGTATAAAAAACTGATTGGACCTAATTTCGGTACAAAATGGCCACTGGCAGCCATCTTGAATTTTGGACCGCACCCAGAAACACTTGTTCTCATCCCAAGGTAATAACAAAGGTACCCAAGAAGTTTCATGAAGATCGGTTCATAAATACAGACTCTAGCCCGAGCCGTATTGACATGTACACTCACTGTGTATAAGTAGCACTGAATAAATCAAAGTTCATCTAATTTGCATAATTTTTGCACAAGAAAAAAACCTGTATTATATGTGATGTATTCCATTACTAAACATTCATACAGAAATTTATTCAAGTCAGAACTTTCATACAAAAGTTATGTACAAAAAACTGATTGCACCAATTTTGGTACAAAATGGCTGCCGGCAGCTATCCTGAATTTCGGACTGCACCCAAAAACACTTGTTCTCGTCCCAAGATGATAACAAAGGTGCGCAAGAAGTTTTGTAAAGATCGGTTCATAAATACGGCCTCTAGCCCGAGGCGTATTGGCATTTGCAGTTACAGTGCTGAAAGTAACATTAAATAGATCAGAGTTAATCTAATTGGCATAATTTATGGACGAGAAAAAAACTCGTATTATATGTGATGTATCCCATGGTACTAAACATTCACCCAGAAAATTATTCAAATCGGAGCTTTCATATGGAAGTTCTATGCAAAAATCTGATTGCACCTAATTTTGGTACAAAGTGGCTGCCAGCGGCCGTCTTAAATTTCGGACCGGACCCCAAAACACTCGTTCTCGTCTCACGGTGATAACAAAGGTACCCAAGTAGTTTCGTAAAGATCGGTTCATAAATATGGCCTCTAGCCCGAGCCGTGTGTACGGCATGACAGATGGACAGATGGACGATGGGCCATGGCAATATCTCAAATTTGGCTTCGCCAAACTTGAGCTAAAAATGTAAAAAATTAACACCACAAAATTTTATGATCTTACCATACTGGCCCCAGGCATATGTTGTGTTCTTACATGAAACTTGAACCCTATCCTCTGATCGTCTTTTTACTCTTTGCATTCTGTGTCATTGTTTTTTATTTTGAACCACTGTTGTCATAAAATTCTATTAATAACTGCTTTTATATATCTACGTCATTGAAAATCCCTCCATATTAAATATGATCTGTTGATTGTGCTAAAAGTTTTTGGGTTTCGGGCTTGGGCAGCCATCATGGTTCACAGATCATGACCAAAGGGGACATTCTCATCTAGATATTATACAGAGTCATCCTACCAAGTTACCATGAAATCCCTTCATAAATACAACCTGTAGACTGTGCTAAGTGTTTGGGGGTTTTGGGCTTGGGCAGCCATCATGGTTGACTGATCGCGACCAAAAGGGGATGTCCTCATCTAGACATTATACTGAGTCATCCTACCAAATTACAATGAAATCCCTTCATAAATGCGACCTGTAGTCTGTGCTAAAGGTTTTTGGGCTCGGGCAGCCAGCATGGCTGAATGATTGCAACCAAAAGGGGACGTTCTCATCTAAACATTATCTGGAGTCATCCTACCAAGTTAAGATGAAATCCCTTCATAAATATGACCTGTAGACAGTGCTAAAGGTTTTCGGGCTTTGGGGCCCTGTAGCCGTCACAGTTGACAAATCGTGACCAAAAGGGGAATTCTCATCTAGACATTATATGGAGTCATCCTACCAAGTTACAATGAAATCCCTTCATAAATACAACCTGCAGACTGTGCTAAAGGTTTTTGTGTTTTGGGCTCGGGGCAGTCGTTACAGTTGACAGATCGTGACCAAATGGGGAAGTTCTCATCTTGAAATCATGCAGAGTCATCCTACCAAGTTCCAATGAAATCCCTCTATATTAAATATGATCTGTAGACTGCGCTAAAAGTTTTTGGGTTTCGGGCTTGGGCAGCCAGCACGGCTGACAGATCATGACCAAAAGGGACGTTCTCATCTAGATATTATACAGAGTTATCCTACCAGGTAACCATGAAATCCCTTCATAAATACAGGTTTTCGAGTTTTGGATTGGGCAGCCATCACGGTTGACCAATCGTGACCAAAAGAGGATGTTCTCATCTCGACATGACCTCAAACCTGCATATGGAATTTTGTGACGATCAGAAAAGAACTACAGGGTGTAGCCTGTGCTAAAGGAAAATGTGAACAGACTAACAGACTTCCGCACATGTGATGGCAATAGCTTATCTTGACTTTGTCAAGTTAAGCTAAAAATACTTATTTCTCAGGAGGCACCTAATTCATCATTGAAAATCTACATCATCATTTTCTTTTTACCAGGAAATCTCTTCACTGATACTATTTTGCATTTGCAGGAATAAACATTTCAGCAACTATATTTTCATTGCTGAAAACATTGTTTTTCCTCCAGAATAGTGCAAGGAGTTAAATATATAATTCCAACTATTTTCAGGAATGTTTTACAGATTAACAAAAAAAGAAAAGAAAAAAAAGAAAACAAAAAGGAAAAGGGCCCCCTTCCCTCATCAATAAATGACTGAAAATTTACTGGAAGCTATTATTTGTTTTAACAGGCCTTAGATTTGTACAGTACTTTGCTAGCAAATTATGAAAACCATCCACAAAGTGAAATTTCTACTTGAACGATCACCATGAAAAGGTTCAAAAATCAAAAGCAAGGATGCAGCTAATTGACTTACAGGTTAACCCTAGAAGTACATTGCTTTTGTTTTTCATGCTTTTTCACAAAATATGAATTGTAATGCCCAGTGGGAACCTGATCTCTCCATTTTTGAATTAATTCCACTTGCTGTGCTGGATATCCTGAATCCAATATTTATGGTGGCAATTTAGTGATTTCTGCAAGTTTTCAAGGCATAAGTCAGAGAACACTTCTTGAAACAACCTGAGGTAAGAATTTATTTCATGCATGAATTTCAGCCAACAGTATAAAGAAGTTACCCTTTCACCAAACAAAGAAATCCATTAAGTTAAATGTTTACAAAAAGTATCAGGGTGAATCTTTTCCTGAAAAAAATCATCATGTGAGCCCTTACTCAACACAGGGCTTATTAAATAATGGGCTTTTGCTTAACCCTTTTAATGATGAGAATAATAAAATTTCAAAATATTTTGAACCCAAGTAATAACAACAGTCTCTTAAAAACTTTTGGTTTACTGCCAAAGTATTTACTGTTATCTTGCCTGGTTTAACACCAGGATGCCATCTAAAACTGTCTGAGTGTGTGTGTGCCTCTCCCATAAACTACTGCAACAGAGTAACACCATGCAGACTAAATCATTTCACCTCAAAGATGGTGAGGTACATCCACAGAACATGAACCTTATAATTTTTGGTACCTGCACTTCAGAACAAAGCCCAAATATGGGCTTCCAACACTCAACTATTATATAAAATGCTGTTATGTGACACAGAGCAATGACAGAAGCTACAGGAATGAGCTCTGTAGTCTTAGCCAATATCAGATTGCCATTTTAATTGGCTACAAAGGAGTGCCACTGAAGTCACTTTGAATATTTAATATTTAGTTTGACATAGGGCTCATTTTGGTCTGGTAGTATGTTTTTCTATAGCTTTTGCACAGCCTACAAATTTTCCATATATCTATACATATTATACTACAGTATGCACAGAGAAACAAAAGGTGGAGATCTACATGTACCTTTAGTTTTATTACCAACAGGATCAAGATCTAACAAGCAAATTTGATATTCATGGTTTATTGAGTCATCAATTTATTTTTTTATTTATTGGTGTTTAAGGTCAGAGATTTCTGCACAACGGTTAATCATGACATGAAATGACACGCAACATGGAGATAAGTCAAGACCAGCCAATCATTTATATCCATCTTGCCCATTTTAGAGGACTACCACCCCCAGGTATTGGTGACTAGGTCACTAGGTCACCAGTAAAACAGAGCATGTTTACCACAGTAAACAAGTGCTGTTCCACTTCCTGGGGTTTTCACAGGGAGTTGGGAGAGTCATCAACTTTCTACAGTTGTAGCAGCTGAGGATATAGGTATTTTCCAACATGCAGTGTGACACAGAACCAATTGATAGGATTACTGCAGAAAAAACTATCATTATGGTTTATCATTATAATTCTATGACCAATCCTTTGTACATGCGGGACCCCTCACAGAACTTGCACAATTTTCCAGGAGTCATTATAATGATAAGAGCTAAAAAAATAATAAAATATTCATTTCAAAATACCAGTGCATACCTAATCAATTCAGGATTAATCACAAGCTTGTGTAACACCTCTAGCGCAAGACATCTTTGCCACATAGGTTTTTCTGGATCCAGAAATTTAACAAGCAAGGACAAAAAAATCTCACATTCTGTCAACTGAAAATAAAATAAAAATACACTTCAATGCTTGAATAATAATCAAAAATAGGAAAAAGGATGATAATGGCAGTCTCAAATCTTTGGAACAAGTTTTCTTTCTTTGACAAAAGCACATAGTTTGAGATAGTCCCCATTGCACTTCAACCTGTCTGTACATTTCTGCCAGTGTAGAGAGGAGAAAAAAAAAAAACTAGAGGATGGCCACCAAAGGGTGGCTGATTCCCCCGAAAAAAGCCTTGATAGCCATTCCAACCTTATTCGCGACACACCCTCTGGTTGTGGGCAATAATAATACCAAGTATCATTAATATCCTTGAAGGCTGCAAGAAGTAATGGAGCAGACACGAATTCCGTCTACGCCCGAACAGACAGACAGACAGATGGACAGATGGACGACGTCACGGCTAGATTCCCCCGAATTTTTTTCGGGGGAATAATTACACACCCAACAAAATGGACATAAAAAACTGAATCAAAATCTTTGTGGCATAAAAAAAAACAAGTGTGTTCATTGGCCACTGGAGAGTTCATCTACTTCAACTAATCACAATGTAAAATAATAGAAACAATATCGACATGAACATTTTCTACCAAATTTTATTTCTTACTATACCTACCACACCAACACAATATGCCTTGCTTCTTGTTAACCTCTTTTCTTGAAAATAGTGATTTTGGGCATTTTTCAAGGATAAATCAGATAAAAATAAAACAGTAAAAAATCCACTAAACCAGACTGATCATGACCAAAAGCAGATGGCACATAACCTGATGTTCCTTTTTTCCTCTCTACCGTTGAACACCTCATGGTCATTCTACCATACAACATGTGCTCTTCACTTCAATTGACAGGGTGAGACACGTTTTGTACTGGTGTGGTTGGTACAGAAAGAAATAAAATTTGGTAGAAAATTTTTATTTCACTTACAACCTACCACACCAACACAATATGCTGACTGGACAATAGGATGGAGGTGTACACATGTAACACTGTATGGAACAGGAAACACTGTATATATATACTCTCCCAAAAAAGAAAGTGTGCATGCTAAAAATTAACACTAAAAAAAGATATATATCATTTTCATTCATGGAAATTTTATTCAATCACAGATGAATCAATTTGTGATCAACACGAGAAATTTCATTACGCTACGACGAATACTCTTGGTGCCATGGAGAGTCAAAGACACTAAGGGTCAAACACAAAAGTCACACACTCAATATCTGGTATGACCTCTGTCTGCATCGACTACTGCTGTGCATCTACGCCTCATGGAAGCGAACAAGTTAGCATGGAAGTGGGTTAGGGTAGGGTTAGGTTAGGGTTAGGGTTAGGTAGGTAGGGTTAGGGTTATGGTTCAGTTAGGGTTAGGGTAGGGTTAGGTTAGGCTAACCCTAACCCTAACCCTACTCTACACCACTGCAGTCGAGCACGACGATGACATAATGTCAAAATCGGACGAATTGCAGGTCTTCGAGGACGTAAGCCGTATTCTCTCAGCCGGTTGATTACTGTTTGAGGATGTATCCGTCTCAGGTTAGGGATGTTCCTGGCTGTTGTTGTTGCCGTTTGTTGCCGGTTCCAGAGATGGACAACACGGATACACCGATCTTGTGCAGGGGTGGTAACTCTGGGTCTCCCGGAGCGGGGTCGGTCTCGAACGTCATCATGTTGTGCATGTCGATGGACTAGCCTGTCTACAGTGTTACGGCGGCAGTTCAAATGCTGGGCAACCTCTCTGTGTGTTCTGCCAGCTCTAATCATACCCAGGGCAAGGAGACGTTGATTCATTGTCAATCTTGGCATGCTAATGTGGAGTCGTTTTAACAGCAGTGCAAGTTTGAATGTGAACGATAGGAAGGCCTTACTTTAGTGTTTAAATACCCAAGGATTCACACTGCTGCATGAATTTTCAGACTCTCCACGTGCAAAACATGCCTTTTCACAAACGTGCAGCACGTCATTTAATGTTAATGCATTTTTAACGGGGAAAGCTGTTTTTGTGTTCAATATAACTTATTCATGAACAGGTTAACACTCTTTACACCTACAAAATTATTTTTTGGGAGTTTGATCAATTTCTGCAATGCACACTTTCTTTTTTAGGCGAGTATATAACACTGTATAAGGAACAGATTTTTGTAATAAAGATAGTTTTCATTATATAACCAAGTATCTGCTGGTATGCTTTAATTTAAAACTTTGATATTTACTATTTTCAAGAAAAGAGGTTAATAAGGAGCAAGGCATAGTGTGTTGGTGTGGTGGGTTGTCTGAGAAATTATAAATTTACAGTAATTTGTATATTTTTATACTTACCAATGGCCCACACTAGCTGGTGCTTAACTCAAAGTTATTAAGGGCCAAACACAAATTTTGAACCCCCCCAATCCCCAAAATTTGCTTGCAAAACTGAAAATTAAAAGTCCTATCTGGTGCTCCATACATTTACTCATGCGCAGACATCAGGAAGGGACCAGAATTGGCGCCAACATCATTCTTTGTAGAAGAGAGTACTTCATAAAAATTCAGCGGGGAGGTATGATTGCCCACTCATGGGAGGGCCATCTCCATCTGGGCCATTGGTAAGTATAAAAATATACAAATTACTATAAATTTATAATATTTTTACACTGTAAACCAATGGCTCAGACTAGCTGAATCGTAAAAAGGTGGAGGGCCTAGGACTTCAGAATTAGTAGATCAACATAGTTCCAATCCTGTAATCCAAGGTGAAAGGAAATTAACATTATTAGGAATTACATGTGTGTGTCTCTATACGGTAATAGAGAAGACATATCATACAAAAGGAGCCCAGTTCAAGTAATTCCGTATACTTAGCATGAAGACTATGCTAAATGGATGTAACTAGTTCCCAATTTTTAAGGCTAGCCTGGACTAAGCCCCATAAATTAGGATGGAGTATTTGAGAATGAGAGAATATCCTTCACAAACATACACCATATACAATAAAACTCCAGCTGTATGAAGAATATAATTATGGACAAAATAGCTTCTCTCATAATTACATACCTATCAAGCCGGAGGAGAGGTTAAAAATCACCCCCCCCCCCCTTTCTTTTGAAGGAATCTTCAAAAATAAAGAGGGGAGCACTCTGGAATCAGTAAAAGCGGTACCAAAAAACAATATAAATATTCGTCAGACAGGCACTCAGGTATTAATTTATTATTAATAAATGGTGCTTAACGCCACTTCAGAAGTTAAAGCTATAGCGACGATCCTGGTAATTAATATTGCCCGCTATATAACGTACACCGGAGACGGCATATGCCAAAACCGGTGATATAATATATAACATACACATGTCCTATCGAACCACAATGAACGATCTCTGGAGAGTAAACACACTTCCGAGGTAACCCACAGGCGACCCCATTCAGGTGTACAATAAATTCCAGTAACAACACTCCCTGATGTGTACTATCCGATATCTATCACACTATAAATGTGCAAATATACAAGTTGAGTACTGACATTAATAGAAACCTGGATCTAGAAATGGATGTAGGTATGATTAACAGGCTCTGACACGGACCGCACCCGAAATAATTCATAATTTCAAAGGTCCATAATATACAATAAAGCATCAGCCTAATAATTATTATGCACATGAGCATTAAAATCCTGCATGTAATCATCTGAATACCAGTTAACTGGTTATGCAGCCTCCGAGGTACCCAAAGACTAGCAATTAATTATGATGAAATATGCACTCGTATATGACATATAGACGAATAATCACAGGAAACCAACCAACTAAAAAGTGGATGTGCCCATGAGGTCGCCATAGAACACGACCCAGCCGCCAATCGAGAAGTGAAGAAATGCATGTATGTATTTAAACTTGTACGAGGCTTGCAGGAAGAAAACTACGTCTTGCCTGGTAATCGCCTCAAAACACATTGGCGGTGGGGGTGGGGGTAGGGGATTCGAAGTCATATCAAATCCTCCTCACCCGCATTACTTAATTGTTCTTGTGTTGGTCATAAAAACCGCAATGGTTCAATGGTTCCCTCATGTCTAACTGACTCCATTATGCCACTATGGGCGGAGAAGGACAAAAACTTCCCCTGATAAAGAAGGTTCTCTCGTGGAGGAAGCTTCCGGGGAACGGCCCATAACAGACACTTGAGTAGACTGATCCAAGGTCTCTGTGACGACAGAGGTGCTACTAGTAGGATTCACAACGAGACTGTTTGATCTAAGACATAATCTACTGAATCAAATGAATTGGAGGATACGTGTATCCTATCATCCATCCCCATGAGATCAGCAGAGCGTCTACTGCATACACTCAATGGTCTGGGCATGGCGACACAAATGATGGTAACTGATTGTCCCAGTGTGTCGCAAACAGATCTATCATGGGGCAATCCCTCTGGTAGCAAATCTGTCCAAATACTCGCTTGTTGAGCATCTACTCCAATTGCAACAGGCGACCTTTCCGAGAGAGCGAGTCTGCTAGTACGTTCAGATGACCCAGTATATGATGGATAGAAAGATGAACATGATGATTCACGACATATTAAGAAAATTTTCTCTGTTAGTTGGCATAACAGAAATGAATGGGTGCTGCCCTGGTTCCCGATGTACGCTACTACTGTCGAGTTGTCCAACCAAATTGAACATGGACGTCCGTTATTAAGAGAATCCAATGTTGTAGTGCTAGCTATAATTAACATCATCTCGGAGATGTTTATGTGTTTCTCCTGGAACCGAGGGTCCCAAAGACCCTGACACCTCAAGACTGTGGGACTTAGGGCTGCGCCCCACCCCATTTGACTCACATCCATCATAATCGTGAAAGCTGGATCCGGCAGTTGCAGCATAACTCCCTGAGTTAACCACTGAATATCTGCCCAAATTTGAACCCGGCGGCCATTGGAATGAGATCCACAGCCGCTCCGCACAGCTCCAACAGTCGCATGAATTCCCTCACTATTAATGCGAGTGTAGACAAAAGCGAGCATAACAACTGACTAATTTCGCTCTGGGTAACAGCAGATGAACTAGATTATTGTGAGTCTCAAAGCTCAATCCCAAGTGATTAGAAGTCGGAGTAACAGAAGCAGACTCTGAACAGCGTTGTGAAGAATAATTCTGTTGCCATATCCCTGTAGAAGGTTGTCCAAGTAAGCCGATGTTACTGCAGACAAATGAGCTAGTAAGTAAGACATTACCGAGTTCATTATTCGAATGAAACGCCCAGGGGGACAGATTCACACCAAAGCAAATTGTTCTGAACTGATACACCTTCCCTTGTACGGCGGACCGCAGGTCCTTTTAGAATGCCGGATGTACCAGGACATGAAAGTACAGATCCTTAGGTCTATGCTTGCCACATAGTCGATCGCTTTTACCGACCGAATGATTTCCATAAATAAACCTTTAGAGCCATGATAAACTTGTTACCTAGCTCAAGTCTATTACCGGTCAGAATGAGCCATCCGGCTTTGGTACAAGGAACAGGTGACTGTAAAAATCTTGAGAATCCTGATTCTCGATGACCTGTATTGCTTCCTTTGATAAGAGAGCATATACCTCCAGTAGGAGAAACTCTCTTATGCAAGAATTTAATGGAAGATTTGTCCAATGCGGACAACTTGTTAGTGGTGTTTTACTCGGAATGATAGCCGAAAGCCGTCCGAGACTACTCTTCTCACCCACTGATCTTCCGTGATTGTTATCCAGATTTTTTGCAGAGCTTGATAACCTTCCACCAACTGGCCAGCAGTAGAGGTCTAAACCATCACCTGTATGACCTGCGAGGCTTACGGGAGGAGGAACTACGTCCTCCCTACAAAAAATCCTTGTCTCGTCAGCCTAGTGGCGTATGACCTATAGTCCCAATACGCCCCTTTCTCGAGTGGCTATACTGACAACCTCCAGAGTAATTATAAGAGGGTATCTTGTACCCTCGTGAGGAGTTTCCTTTTGACGATTTTTGTCTGGAACGCCCTCCTTTACTCTTGTCTGTTGAAGTTGGACGTTGATACGCCGACTTCAAAAGCAGAGCACTAGACGCTTTTTTAGTGGCTTGTTCATAGACTAACGAAAGCTAGTCGGCAAAAATGAAATGTCCGGAAACTGGAACGACTCGGAGAGAGCTTTTCACCTTGTCATCTTATCAGTGATGATGACACAAGGGCAACGTCACGTCTGATGAACTCCAGCTTTGCCACTGTTAGGGCGGAGTTATACGTGGTATACATAATTGCCCTGGAAAGAACTCTAAGAGAGGTACGAACATCCTCAAATTCCTTTCCCTTTAGACGCTGAGCCATAGCTCTTGTAAGGTGATCTGCGTAAGACATAACGTCCAAATTCGCTCTATTTGAAGAAATTGCCGTCTCAATTGCGTCTGAGCGAATAGTGAATGATACAGGTAAGGATACCTCTAGATCTCCGGCCTGCTCATCCAAATGCAGAAGAACTCTCTGAACATCTTCCCCGACCGTTTTTAAATGAACGTGTTCCAAAAAATGGTATGTATACAGAAGACGAAGATTAGAAACTGCCTTCTTCCTCGCACTCAAGAGGATAAATACAGTGTCGTCTATATGGCTGAAGGCCTGCGATACCTGCATAAACTCAACCGGAAAAGAAAGGAGTTCCTCCTTTGTCCGGATAAAGCCTGTGCCTAAGGATGCCAGCAGTTTCTCTCTTGTCATCGCAGCATTCTGATTCGGCGGAACAAAATCAGGGTAGTATTGATGGATGAAAGCCATTGCAACCATGTACTGTTCCAAAAGGGAAGGGTAATCCGCTTCCTTATCCCTTTCACCATCTGAGAGAATCAGTTGCAAATCTTGGTCCATTGCATCCGCGTGAACAGACGACTGGACCGACCCGGCACCGTCCGACAGCTCAGATTCTGAGTCTGAGGGAGGCTGCATCTGCACTTGCTGGGATGCTGTGATTAGCTGCGCGATCTGTGACAGCAAGACCGTCATCGAGGCCTGAGGAGCAGTGGATTTCCGTTTCTTAGCTGCATGCTGCTCCTGGGACGGTGTGTCGGAAACGGATCCTTTCTCCGACTGTCCCAATGTTCAAGGCCTCGTCTCCCTAGCTACCGGATGGTCCGACTTCATGGGCGAAGAGTGGTTCCTTTTTTTGTGCAGCAGGCTGGATATCTGAAGTCGGGTAGCTAGGATGCAGTCGTGTGCTTAAATTACGTAGCGGAGGAAGCCGTGACTGAAGCCGACCCCGGCTGCAGACTGGAGGGAGCGTCCAGAGCGGCGGGTGGACATATGCTTAAAGAAAATTTCTCATTTTGAACTAAGTTATAATTCGGGCTACCACAGTGAGCCCAAATATGAACCCAGGGACTTGGCTTGAACAAACTTGAATCTCACCCCCCTAAGCATGATGTATACCCAATATCAAAAGATTCTGCCCGTTGGATCTTGAGAAGAAGATTTTCAAAGAAATTTGCCTGAAATGCACTAAGTTCGAATTCAAGCTTCTATAGTGAGCCCAAATATGAATCCAGGGAGCCGATTTGAACAAACTTGAATCAGATCCACCCCATAATGTTGCATACCAAATATCAAAAGATTCTGCCTGCTGGATCTGGAGAAGAAGATTTTTGAAGACATTTGCCTGAAATGCACTAAGTTCGAATTTCGAGCTTCTATACTGAGCCCAAATATAAATCCAGGGGGTCAATTTGAACAAACTTGAATCAGATCCACCCCCACAATGTTGCATACCAAATATCAAAAGATTCTGCCTGCTGGATCTGGAGAAGAAGATTTTTTAAGAAATTTGCCTGAAATACACTAAGTTCGAATTCAAGCTTCTATAGTGAGCCCAAATTTGAATCAAGGGGGCCGATTTGAACAAACTTGAATCAGATCCACCCACAATGTTGCATACCAAATATCAAAAGATTCTGCCTGCTGGATCTGGAGAAGAAGATTTTTGAAGAAATTTGCCTGAAATGCACTAAAATCGAATTTCGAGCTTCTATACTGAGCCCAAATATAAACCCATGGGGGCCAATTTGAACAAACTTGAATCAGATCCACCCCACAATGTTGCATACTAAATATCAAAAGATTCTGCCTGCTGGATCTGGAGAAGAAGATTTTTTAAGAAATTTTCCTGAAATGCACTAAGTTCGAATTCGAGCTTCTATAGTGTGCCCAAATATGAATCCAGGGGGCTGATGTTAACAAACTTGAATCAGATCCACCCCATAATGTTGCATACCAAATATCAAAAGATTCTGCCTGCTGGATCTGGAGAAGATTTTTCAAGACATTTGCCTGAAATGCACTAAGTTCGAATTTCGAGCTTCTATACTGAGCCCAAATATAAATCCAGGGGGTCAATTTGAACAAACTTGAATCAGATCCACCCCCACAATGTTGCATACCAAATATCAAAAGATTCTGCCTGCTGGATCTGGAGAAGAAGATTTTTTAAGAAATTTGCCTGAAATGCACTAAGTTCGAATTCAAGCTTCTATAGTGAGCCCAAATTTGAATCAAGGGGGCCGATTTGAACAAACTTGAATCAGATCCACCCCACAATGTTGCATACTAAATATCAAAAGATTCTGCCTGCTGGATCTGGAGAAGAAGATTTTTGAAGAAATTTGCCTGAAATGCACTAAAATCGAATTTCGAGCTTCTATACTGAGCCCAAATATAAACCCAGGGGGGCCAATTTGAACAAACTTGAATCAGATCCACCCCACAATGTTGCATACTAAATATCAAAAGATTCTGCCTGCTGGATCTGGAAAAGAAGATTTTTTAAGAAATTTTCCTGAAATGCACTAAGTTCGAATTTGAGCTTCTATAGTGAGCCCAAATATGAGTCCAGGGGGCTGATTCGAACAAACTTGAATCTGAGCCACCCCATAATGTTGCATACCAAATATCAAAAGATTCTGCCTGCTGGATCTGGAGAAGAAGATTTTTTAAGAAATTTGCCTGAAATGCACTAAGTTCGAATTCGAGCTTCTATAGTGAGCCCAAATATGAATCCAGGGGGCTGATGTTAACAAACTTGAATCAGATCCACCCCATAATGTTGCATACCAAATATCAAAAGATTCTGCCTGCTGGATCTGGAGAAGAAGATTTTTGAAGACATTTGCCTGAAATGCACTAAGTTCGAATTTCGAGCTTCTATACTGAGCCCAAATATAAATCCAGGGGGTCAATTTGAACAAACTTGAATCAGATCCACCCCCACAATGTTGCATACCAAATATCAAAAGATTCTGCCTGCTGGATCTGGAGAAGAAGATTTTTGAAGAAATTTGCCTGAAATGCACTAAAATCGAATTTCGAGCTTCTATACTGAGCCCAAATATAAACCCAGGGGGGCCAATTTGAACAAACTTGAATCAGATCCACCCCACAATGTTGCATACTAAATATCAAAAGATTCTGCCTGCTGGATCTGGAAAAGAAGATTTTTTAAGAAATTTTCCTGAAATGCACTAAGTTCGAATTCGAGCTTCTATAGTGAGCCCAAATATGAATCCAGGGGGCCGATTTGAACAAACTTGAAATCTGAGCCACCCCACAATGTTGCATACCAAATATCAAAAGATTCTGCCTGCTGGATCTGGAGAAGAAGATTTTTTAAGAAAATTGCCTGAAATGCACTAAGTTCGAATTCGAGCTTCTATAGTGAGCCCAAATATGAATCCAGGGGGCCGATTTTAACAAACTTGAATCAGATCCACCCCACAATGTGGCATACCAAATATCAAAAGATTCTGCCTGCTGGATCTGGAGAAGAAGATTTTTGAAGACATTTGCCTGAAATGCACTAAGTTCGAATTTCGAGCTTCTATACTGAGCCCAAATATAAACCCAGGGGACCAATTTGAACAAACTTGAATCAGATCCACCCCACAATGTTGCATACCAAATATCAAAAGATTCTGCCTGCTGGATCTGGAGAAGAAGATTTTTTAAGAAATTTGCCTGAAATGCACTAAGTTCGAATTTCGAGCTTCTATACTGAGCCCAAATATACTCCCAGGGAGCCGATTTGAACAAACTTGAATCAGATCTACCCCACAATGTTGCATACCAAATATCAAAAGATTCTACCTGCTGGCTCTGGAGAAGAAGATTTTTTAAGAAATTTGCCTGAAATGCATTAAGTTCAAAATCGGGCTCCTATACTGAGCCCAAATATGAACCCAGGGGGGCCAATTTGAACAAACTTGAATCAGATCCACCCTACAATGTTGCATACCAAATATCAAAAGATTCTGCCTGCTGGATCTGGAGAAGAAGATTTTTTAATCTTTCCTCATTGCCTACAGTGTTAAAAAGTGCTGACTCAGCACTTTTTCAAAGTCCTGAAAAAAGTACCTTGTGATCAAACCGATAGGGATTTTTTTAACCATTCTATTCTACTGGATAAAAGTAAGCTTTATACAAAATAAGAATTCTCTGTGCCGTGTAGTTTTGGAGATATGGCAGTTTTGAGGTTTTTCCTATTTTTAGCTCCCGAGGTTCCCACGGGGCAATGAGAAAAATCTTTTTTGCATCAATCAACTACTTATGACCCACTGTCATGTCATATCAAATTTGGTTCAAATCGACTTCACAGTTCTGAAAATAGAAATTTTAGGCGTGGCCAAAATTTTTGCCCCTCCCATAACGAAGGCAAATAATGCCCGACAAACTTCTCTTGAACAAACTTGATTCTAAACCTCAAAAGGACTCTGTATACCACATATCAAGTCTCTGCTACTGGTGGTTCATTAAAAGAAGATTTTCAAAAAATTTGGCCATTTTTTCCCAACACCTCTGCTCAATATGAGCCGAAACCTAATTTTGATAAAAATCAAAATGCTCCTATATAACCACTATTTACATGAAATTTAATTAAAATGTGGCCAGTGGTTTAGGAGAAAGAGGCTCAAACACCGCCTTCATGCAGGACAACGGACGACAGACGACGGACGAAGAGTGATAAGAAAAGCTCACCCTGACTTTCAGTCAGGTGAGCTAAAAAGGAGATTTTAAAGCACAGACGTCATTTCATTGTTGATGACTTTTAGAGCCAAACAAAGAATGAAGTTGGCACCAATTCCGGTCACTTCCTGGCATCTGCGCATGCGCGGTGAGTAAATGTATGGAGTGCCAGATAGGACTTTTAATTTTCGGTTTTGCAAGCAAATTTTGGGGATTGGCGGGTTCAAAATTTGTGTTTGGCCCTTAATAACTTTGAGTTAAGCACTAGCTAGTCTGGGCCATTGGTTTACAGTGTAAAAATAGAAGGTGATCCCTCTCAATGTTGTTACTACAGGGTCACAATATGGAATGACTAAATCAATTTTCAAGATAGTGGCACCATGTTGATTAAAAAGCCACTTTGTCAATGAAAATCCCCCACCTCATACAAGCATCTGAAGGATGCGGGAGATTCTTAGAATACAAGCCTGTAGGCTTGGAGGATGTAACACTGGCATATTGTCACTGGTTAAGTTTATTCAATTGGATAGAAAGGTTTGATTCTACCTATTTCAGGAAAATCACAAACAGTTATGTCTTGGTTTGGTAAGTGTTGAGCTACTGATGGCTTTGATAGGGTTTATTGAAGCATGGTCACTGTTTTTCTTGAGATAAGAGTTCTGCCGGTAATTGTAAAATTCTGGCGCCTGTCCAAAAAAGGCTGAAATTTTTTCTTTGGCGAAAGACTTAGGTCTACTTGCAATTGTAACCTTAGTTACTTCTGCCTTTTAAATATCTTTGGAGACAACATCTCTTGAAAGGTGTAAGGAAAAAGATCAATTCACAGCCCAAAGAGATTTGTATTTGATGCTGAATGTACGTTTAATCATAAACTGATGCTAAATAGAGAGGTCACGCACAGTTGACCCTGCTAAAGTAACTCCATCCACAAGGTAAGTCATTGTGGTTTCTAGTGATTTATGAAATCTTTCATTGAGGTGCTTTAAAGTAGACATGCTTTGTAGATTAGAGCCTCATGCATAACACTTTTCATTTCTTTGACATTGTCAAGTACTTGTAAAAAGGGAGTTAATGCATGCCCAAGAAATTTCTGAGTGTCCTGCAACCGACAATCATGTTTTTTACAGCGTGAATCAAGATGGGTCCAAAATTCTGGACTTACTCTAGAAGCAGAAACAAGTGGACACCTTCTAGGTGATTTCTGAAAGATCAATTTAGGCAGTGACAGATCTATTTTGCAAAGTCAGCAATTTCTTCATTTATGGCTGTGCCAAAATTGGTCTCATCATTAAAAAGTTTGAGAAGTGCAAAGAAATCATCATCATCATCCTCATCATCATCATCATCAGAACAAGCCCCATCACACTGTGTGGGGTATGTGTAATCATTGTGAGCATCACCCAGAGAGAGCTCTGAAAAAGATCCAAAAAGGTCAGGAAGATTGGGTTATAACAGATTTTGATACTGTAGTAGAATGATGATGCGATTTTTACTATTTCTGACACTTGTCTTTTTCATGTTCATTTTGATGTTTTTTAGGAGCACCGGACAGAACTTATTTTTAGGATCGGTCATTTTAGTACCACCGGTTACTTTTGCTTGCAAAAACACACCTAGGTCACACCATGATGTTGTTTATTGTACAGTTTGGCTACAACTACGTTGTAGTATAATGGGAGGATTGGGTTATAACAGATTTTGATACTGTAGTAGAATGATGATGCGATTTTTACTATTTCTGACACTTGTCTTTTTCATGTTCATTTTGATGTTTTTTAGGAGCACCGGACAGAACTTATTTTTAGGATCGGTCATTTTAGTACCACCGGTTACTTTTGCTTGCAAAAACACACCTAGGTCACACCATGATGTTGTTTATTGTACAGTTTGGCTACAACTACGTTGTAGTATAATGGGAGGAACCTCATCCTCTCCCTCACTGTGCCTAGGTGAGGGTACTGTGTCCACATCAACGGATATCTGCAAACAAATTATGCTGAAAATATACTCTTTAAAACTGTGGTCATCATTATCAGAAAAAATTGGCAAAGCATTACTGCATACAGACCAAGCAGGTGAGTGTGAAAAAACAATTGCAATTTGCAGTGAACCTGTCAAAATTCTCAAATGCAAACGATTTAGAATCACTGGTGCTACTTTCAGATGAAACCGAATCATCTAAACTGGAGGATGACATTATATTGGAACGACCAGCCGCTCAAAACAAAAAGACACTTCTCCCCACCTGAGTATTGCTTTTATAGTATGAGTCTCCTTTGTTCTTTTGTTTCTTTGAAATGAAGTGGAATGACTATCTCGTGTGAGACAATATGCCAGTGTTACATCCGACAAAGCCAGAAGGCTTTATGGAAAAGAATTAATAATTTAACAGGAGTAATCAATTAACCCATTATCTAACATGAAAAGCAGACATCACTTGCAAATAAAATTCTTGAAGCACTAATTTTTTTTATTTTTTGCATCAAAAACATGGCTTATGACCCCTCATCGGAATGAGCTCAATGGGCTTGTTCCAATGAGGGGTCATAAGCTATGTTTTTGTGACAAAAAATGAAAAAGTAATAAAAACTGAATGGTGAATTTTGAGAATAGCGCTGGCTGGTTTTGCTGTTATGTTGGGTAAAGAGTTAACAGGGATTTCTTCACTACCTGTACTCTAGAGATTAGCTGAGCATTTATTCTATTATATCTTGTTTTCATGGAGCTCTGTCAAAAAAGGTATAACATATTAAATGCCTGTACATGTATTGGGTGTTCTGAGGTCAAATGGGTAATTTCTGGACATATTACAGGACTTTTTATACAATTAACAAGTGAATGCTCTATAACCTATATGGAATTGACAGGTCAAATTTGTACTGACAGTAAAGTAAATGATTTGTGTTTGGATGTTATTTTCATTTAACAAGATTTTTCTGTTAAGAGAATCCTATTAAGTCCATCACTGATGCTGATTCTGTGATTTTCTCACTCCTTCATAATATATTCATACAAAGATATGTGCAACAGAAACCATACAGCTGATGATCCAATATCTCACAGGCCTTTAAAAACTGAAAGCCTTCTTAAAACAGTTAAGCCTCAAAATTTTGCTTAATCCTTTACCAAGTGAATCAGCCACATCTGCCCATGGAATATAAAATTTGAGAAGATGAAATTTTTTCTTTTTTTAAATGTCAACAAAACCATATCACATGAAACCTCATTTGGAACGAGTTTGATGAGTTCATTTCAATGAGGGGTCAAACAGTGACCGTTGGGAATGGTGAGCGATCGCGCCAGCGCACCATCGCGCACCGCTTTTTCGTATACCGCGAGTAATTAGTCGCGCACGTTTATCTTCCGGTCGTGTTCAAAGCCTTCGTCGGAGAAGTGCAAAGTACAGAAGAACCTGTCATGAGCGACCACCCTTGGGACTTGCCAAAAATGGTCGTTAAAGACAGGTGGTCGCTGACGACAGGTTTGCTGAGAAGGGGTGCATTTCGAGTTTCGCTTTCACGATGCTTGAAGAGAGAAACGAAATGCGCCGATACTGGCTTTAGCATAGGGGGTCCGAATACAATTTCAACTCAAACGAGAAAATTGAGTGCAAAATCGCATGTTGATTTAAAATTTCCACAAAATCTCTTACTGCAATAAGATTTGTTTGGAAAAAACATTTCATTGGGAGCCCCCCCCCTCCCCCCAAGAGATCCCACCCCCACCCACCCAATTTGCCATCGTGTTTCAGGTACCGGTAACATGTCAATTTCAACGGGAACGGGACCACTCGCCCCCGGGCCAACTCGACCCCTTGGTGGTGCGCCAACTCACCTCCGGGCCAACTCGTCCTCGGGCCAACTCGCCCCCAGGTGGAATAACGAGGATTGGTGGTGATTGCTGTTGAGAAATGAGTAGGCCTAATAACGCTTCGGCCCTAAGAGGCCGAAACGTCTTGGAAATCGGGCCGAAACGTCTTCATTTTCGGTATTCTTTTTTAGATGTGTGGAGGGGTTTGTGGAGTTTTAAATCCTTTACCCAACATAAATAAGAATTTTGTGTTATTTATATCTGCTCACGTTTTTGTTTTTACAAATTTTTAATCAAATTTTCTATTAGGTATACTTACCAATTCATGTTTTTGTTACAAATCCGGAAGAAATAAAAAATTATTTCCAATGAAAAAATATTTCCAGTAACATATTTGAGGAATAAAAAGTCCAAATTATAATCCGAAATGACGTTTAAAGTGAAAAAGTGCCGCCATGAAATAAAGAAAAAACGAATTTCTGATGCGCGATTCCACTGTCTCTACCGCGTTCTGAAGTATTGGGACCAGTTTGTTCACTGGGTAGGTATAATGAAAATAATCGCAACAGTCAAAGAAATCAAAGGAATTAAGAACAAAGTGAGTACCGCCAAAGCGTTAATCTGATGACATGTTTTGTTCATGATTACTCATCTGTTATGTTTACATTGCAACTGTGCTGCTTGATTGGGGGGATGTTTCAGTCAGACTGTCAAATTTATTTGTGCTGGAATGTACTAAGTCTGTGAAGTTGATGATTAAAAGAAAATCGGATATAAATGGGATTACTAATTCAGAAATCTGTAAGTAACAGGAAATATAAAATAATTCTATTTAATTCAAATAAAAAAATAAATAACGATAATTTTCGAAGTTGGCCAACTCGCCCCCAAAATCGGGCCAACTCGCCCCAAAATTCTTATTTATGTTGGGTAAAGAATTTAAAACTCCACAAACCCCTCCACACAATCACATCTAAAAAAGAATTACCGAATGTGAAGACGTTTCGGCCCAATTTCTAAGACGTTTTGGCCTCTTAGGGCCGAAACGTCTCAAGGCCGAAACCTCATAAAACCAATTATTTTGGAAATCGCGCGTTATTAGGCCAACTGATTTCTCAACAGCAATCACCACCAATCCTCGTTATTCCACCTGGGGGTGAATTGGCCCGAGGGCGAGTTGGCCCGGGGCGAGTTGGCCCACCAGCAAGGGGGCGAGTTGGCACGGGAGCGAGTGGTCCTGTTCCCTGATAACAGGTAAAAATCGTAACTTTGGTCTAAAAACTGCGGTCGCTGGTCGCGTATTGGAGGTGGTCGCTGACAGTGACGACAGTGTCATTATAGAGTGAAAATGATCGGTTCACAGGGAAAGCAGTCGTTAATGGCAGGTGGTCGCTGACGACACTGGACAGTGGTTGCCCAAAACAGGTTTCAATTCATTGATGTAACGAGACAAGCGGAGTAACTCTAAGTGAATCGTCGTGTCCGAAAGCAGGTGCGCGGATATATTATCGGCGTTTTGACTGTCATCAATGATCTTTCGTATAGCATCGGGTGAATCATACCGGAAGTGTTAAAAAGTTTCGAAAGTCGTGACTTTGAAAATTTCTCGCGCCGAAATGAAATCCAAAAACAAACCAGGCGGCATTAAAGGGAATTCTGTTGCTCTGTCAACATTCAAAAAATGGCCAACAGGCGATCTTATAGGCGAGAAGCACGAAGAATGCGATGGGAAATTGATGGTAACGGAAGTTTGGTGCCGTGTCTGTGCATCCCACAGTGACAAAATTTTATCGGATGCAAGAATCAATGGGAAGGCACGGGAAGATGCAGTCGCTTATATCAGAGGGACAAATTTCATGACGAAATGGACGGTCACACGTCACTTAGGGAGCAAAGTCCATGCCATTGGAATTCAGTATAACAGGCAGTCTGAAAATCCAATTCTTGTTGCAACAGACTCTGGTGAAAGCTCAGATCAGCCCAGTGCATCTTGCTCCAGTGGTCTAACTGCAAAAATTATATCACAGGATGTCACCCGAAGAAGAATTGATCAGGTTTTCCTGTCTCAGTCCACTGATGCCTACCAGAAGTTGATAAACACGGCATATATACTCGCAGTAGATGGGGCACCAACAGAGTTCTTTGGGACCATGGTGAGGGCCATGAAGTTTAACAAAGTTCCACTAGTTACTGGTATGGAGTCGCCATATATAGCCAGGGAGTTGATCCACTGCATCGCTGAAACTATACGCAAGAAAATATCAGATATTGCACAAGCTGCCAATGCATTTTCTGTTCTGTGTGATGGTTCACAGACTCGTAAAACTGGTAAGGAAAAAGAATTGGTGTACATCCGGCTTTTACGTGAAGGAGAAGCTGTTTATTTCCTACCTGCTCTGGAAGATATCGACACGTTTGGGGACAGCACAGCGGAAAATCTGAAAAAGTGTGTCGACAATGTTTTTACAAATAAGCTCGGAATGTCGGATGAACAGTACCTTAACAATTTAATTTCAATAACTGCAGATGGGACAGCTGTCAATACAGGATCGAAAAAGGGGCTGTTCACACTTCTAAAAAGAGAGAGACCTTGGATAGTTCCTATTCATTGTGTCCAACACAGAGTAGAGTTGGGTTTAAAAGACAGCGTCATGAAGTGTGAGCCATTTGTGAAAGTTACGGAGTTTATGAAAAACTTGTACTATTTCTTCAAACAATCAGGGAAATTTAAAAGGCACTTCTATGAAACTGCTGATGCCCTGAATGTCCAAGTTTATGTTTTCCCAAAAGTGCATGGAACCAGATTTGTAAGTCACCACAGGAAAGGGGTCAATAACCTTCTCAATAACTGGATAGTCCTTCTTCAGGCAGTAGAAAATGCTATTGCGAACACCACCTTCTCAAAAGTGAATGCCAAATTATATGGATTCCTGAAGCAACTCAGAAGTTTCAAATTTCTATCTACTTGTGCTCTATACAGATCAATAGTGGTGATATTATCCAAACTATCCCTTCAATTTGAAGGCAAATCTACAGATGTGTTTGATGTCCGTCCATCACTGGATAAGTTTCGAATGAGCCTCTAAGATCTTAAAGATGATAACATGTGTCTAGATAAATTGTTAATCTATGAGAAACAAATGAACAAGCACTACATAATTTGTGATGCTTCAGATGATGGCACTATTCAGAAGATTTCATGCAGTCTCCCGCAACCCGGCCATATGCGAAGAAAACTTCAAAACAGAGAGTTTGTTGATGTTTCATATGACAGACTGACAGACACTAACATTCATTTAGTTGAAGAACATTCAAAAACGCTGAGATCCAATGTAATTGATAGTATCGAGAACTGCATTGACGATAGGTTTTCATCCTTTAATGATGATTTGTTCACCAATATGTTATGGCTGAATCCTGCAAATTGGACGGATGATCACAAGTCGGAGACGAAATCAATACTTACCATTTCTGATCACTTCAAGGATCCTCTCGCTCAACATGGATTTGACTCTGATGCTGTAGGTTTGGAATGGAGGCAACTTAAATCAGTTGTACGCTATTATTATAAGGACCTTCTTAAAGATCCAGCCATTATGTGGAAGAAACTTTTTGAATTTCGGCGAAAAGAATTCCAGAATGTTTCCCTTGTCACAGAATGCATCTTTTGCCTGAGTAGTAGCAACAGTACTGTTGAGCGAGGTTTCAGTGTTCTGACTCACCTTCTCTGACAGACGACTAAACACATCACATCAATCCATGGAGGATCGATTATTAATCAAAGTGAACCACAATGTCTGGTCTGACTTAGATAAGAAAGACATTCTCGCTTCTGCCACTGATCTATTCATGAAAAAACGTCGGACTGTCCAAATGAATGTGCCAGGAGGAGATGTGGACTTACTATCCCCCAGGAAAAGAAAAAGGGCAGAATCAAGTGATTCTTCTGATGGCGATGATGAGGAGTGTGATCATGACTCAACAGTGGGCTCGGATGTTACAAGTGACTCAGACATAGAATAATAACTGAAATACAGCATTTTTAAATGACATTAAACCATGTTCCACCTTGAATAATAACTGAAATACAGCCCTTTTAAGTTTTGAATGACATTAAACCATGTTCCACCTTGAAATTGCCATGTTACAGTTATATTTTAAAAATCACTCTCCTAAAATTTTTCACTCTCGTAAAATCTAAAAGTGGAGAGTGAATTTCCACTCTCCTGCTCTCCCGCTCCCAACGGTCACTGGTCAAATGATATGGTTTTGTTGAAATTTTGTGAAAAATTTGAAATGAAAATAATATATCAAATTTTGATATTGCATGCATTGGTTTAAGGATTAACCATTTTTCATGTGATTAAAACATTTTCATGGAACACTCTATTCCTTTATAACTGCATGGATGGATAGCAATACTGTAATAGTTGTACAATGTATTGTACTGAAGTGAAAATAGATGGTAACCATTCTTCTCTCCTTCATTCTAAAAACATGTAATGTAAAAAAAACCTTTTTGTGTGGACTCTGTGGCATTGTGTGCATTATTCAAGCGTCATACGGTTGTCCATGTATTGTGACTGAAGAACCATTTGATTCAATGCAGTAGATAGCGGCTTGTGATTCTCTAGGTGTCTTTCTAATATGAATTGTTTATTGCAGAACTCCCAATTGCAGTACCATTACACTGGGTGAAGGGTTAAGATTCAAACCAATAAACTGATGTGTGCTGTTTTCTCTTTATGTCAATGAACTGAGTTAAATCTGAAATTTTAGTATCAACCCTCTATGACGATCAATTTTTTCAGACGATCTACTTCATTTCACCCTGTGAGTCTTACTCTTAGGTACTAATTTCGACTCAAGTATTGGCTGCCTTCACGGCAGCCAATACTTGACTTGAAATTACTAGCAATTTCTAGAAGCCAAGTGACTCAAGATATGGGCTTTTAAGACTGAACCATTTACAAAGTTAAATTTACACATCAGACGAAAAAAGGATGTACAATTTCTAAGTTATCAATGATTATTGTTTATATTAAGATTGACTTACCAAGAGATGATAGTAATTTTTTATGAGCACTGCTACTATTCTAAGTAGTCTCATAACAATAGGAAAAAATGGTTTTTCAGCTGGAGCTGGTGAAGGAGGTGGAGGTATTCCCTGTCTGTACTTCAGACTAGGTGAGAAAAGCTTTATCACCAGTGGACATACTTTCTCTTTGAGCAGGAAACTAAATTCTTCATGCTGTTAATTAAAGAAAGAAAGAATATCCTCAATAACACTATATGACAGAGTGAAGTTCTCTTAAACTTGTCTATTTTGTCCACTTCTCACACTTTTTGGGGGAATTTCTCCTATGAGGAATAACTTTTGCAGAATCGATTTTAAAAACAGAGACTGAATATTTACATCAAATAGTCAAAAGAGGTGAACTAACAAATATTATCCATTTAACACTTTATCCATGGAATCAGCTGCATCCGCCTGCATAATTTACAAATTCAGCAGTGGAAAAAATTAAATTTTCAAAACATTTCAACAAAAGCATATCCAGTAACCCTCACAGTAACGAGCTTGTCTGTTTGTTCCAATGAGAAGGGGGTGGGGGGTGGGGGGGGGTGGGGGGGGGGTGGGGGGGTTCGGGGGGGGGGGGGGTCTACAGGAGATATTTTGTTGAATTGTTTTGAAAAAGTAGAAAAAACAATAACAAGAGGACTCTCAGCCAACATAGCTCCATCCAGGGCAACTACTTTCAGAGGCAGCCATATACAGGGTAACATTTGATCCCCAATCTCTGATTCTGATAACCCTTTACCCAACACGGATAGCAGACATAATCATTTTTTGTCTCAAAAACATAGCTTATGGCCCCTCATTGAAACAAGTTTGTTGAGCTTGTTCAATGAAGACTCATTAGCTTTGTTTATTACACAAACAAGAGCACCGCTGGGCATTGCATCATACGCCAGTGAACTGTTCATATTGTACCATTTTAACACATTTGCAATTTTTTTAGAGTGCGAGAAATTTATACTGGCATATATATATATGTTACGGTCAGACTTTGAAATCAGTGATTTTGTGAAATGACTAAATTTTTCAGTCATTTGAGAAAAAGACTAACAAGTTTGAAGCCAATCGAAAAACAAATACTAAAGTTATCATCCGGAAACCAAATATTTGACGAATTCTAAGTCCAACAGGGGCCATAATTCAGGCAAAAATTGTTCAGACCGACCCCATATTCGAACTTGACCTGTATTTTGTTGTGATTAAACCACAAACCAAGCTTGGAGCCGATCGGAAAACAAATACTAAAGTTATCATCCGGAAACCAAATATTTGACGAATTCTAAGTCCAACAGGGGCCATAATTCAGGCAAAAATTGTTCAGACCGACCCCATATTTGAACTTGACCTGTATTTTGTTGTGATTAAACCACATACCAAATTTGGAGCCGATCGGAAAACAAATAATAAAGTTATCATCCGGAAACCAAATATTTGACGAATTCCAAGTCCAACAGGGGCCATAATTCAGGCGAAAAATGTTCGGACCGACCCCATATTCGAACTTGATCTGTATTTTGTTGTGATTAAACCACATACCAAATTTGGAGCCGATCGGAAAACAAATACTAAAGTTATCATCCGGAAACCAAATATTTGACGAATTCTAAGTCCAACTGGGGCCATAATTCAGGCGAAAAATGTTCGGACCGACCCCATATTCGAACTTGACCTGTATTTTGTTGTGATTAAACCACATACCACATTTGGAGCCGATCGGAAAACAAATACTAAAGTTATCATCCGGAAACCAAATATTTGACAAATTCTAAGTCCAACTGGGGCCATAATTCAGGCGAAAAATGTTCGGACCGACCCCATATTCGAACTTGACCTGTATTTTGTTGTGATTAAACCACATATCACATTTGGAGCCGATCAGAAAACAAATACTAAAGTTATTGTTCGGAAACCAAACGGACGGACGGACAGACGGACAATGCCATACTATAATACGTCCCGTTTTTCAAACGGGCGTATAAAAATGAAAACATAATAAAATTTGGCAAATGCATTGGTGTTACTTTGACCAGGTAGTCGGTTATTGTGATTGATGGCACACTGTCTATTGACAATACATACTGTTATAAATTTTTGTTAAAAAATATCCAGTGGTAAAGAAATTATGGCTTGGACAAACAAAATGTTGACGTTTTTCTGAGTGTTACCATTACCATGTCGTCTGTGCCCTTGACCTTGATGGATACAGATCTTATTATGATTGATGGCACACTGCCTAGTGACAACACATACTGTTATAAAGTTTTGTTAAAAAATATCCAGTGGTAAAGAAATTATGGCTCGGACAAACAAAATGTTGACGCAGGTTGTTACTTTGACCAGGTAGTCTGTGACCTTAACATTGATGGATACAGACCATATTGCGATTGATGGCACACTGTCTATTGACAATACATACTATTATAAATTTTTGTTAAAAAATATCCAGTGGTAAAGAAATTATGGCTCAGACAACCTTTACCATGTCGCCTGTGACCCTGACCTTGATGGATACAGACCTTATTATGATTGATGGCACACTGCTTAGTGACAATTTTTTTTTAACAAAACTTTATAACAGTATGTATACTGTTATAAAGTTTTGTTAAAAAAAAATATCCAGTGTTAAAGAAATTATGACTCGAACAAACAAAATGTTGACGTTTTCCTGAGTGTTACCTTTACCATGTCGCCTGTGACCTTGACCTTGATGGATACAGACTTTATTGTGATTGATGGCACACTGCCTATTGACAATACATACTGACGGCCGGACGACGAACAACTCGATACCATAAAAGCTCTGCTGACTTGATCAGGCGGAGCTAATCAAAATAATAAATGTTGATACTGGGTGTGAAATAACTGTTATACTTATACTTACTGAATTTATTTATTTATTTATTTATTTATTTATTTATTTATTAGTGTTTAAGGTCACTTATTTCTGCATAATGGCTAATCGTGACCACAACGTGGAGATAAAGTCAAGTTTAGTCAATCATTTATACCCATGTTGGCCATTTTAGAGGACTTCCACCCCAAGCATTGTTGACAGGGTCCCATTTTACCCATAAAATAGAGCTTGTTTACCACAGTAAACAAGCACTGCTTTACATCCCTGGGTTTGCAACAGGGGATGCTTACTGAATGCCTGGGTATGACTGTGTTTCATGACTAAAAAAAATATCAGCTCACTTAATTAGATATCTCTTAACTGAATAACCTTGTTAATTTAATATAACTTCCAAGCACCAAATAATTTACTCTATCTTCAAGGTAAATTTTACTTCTCACTTGCATATAGGGTATAAAGAAAACTCTTGCTAATTTAACTCTTTACCCAACAAATCGCCCGCATCCGCTCGTCGAGCTCGTTCCAAAGAGGGGTCACATGATATGGTTTTGTTGAAATTTTTGGAAAAAAATTAAATAATGATATTTAAAATAACAAATTTTGAAATCATCTGCGTTGGGTAAAGGGTTAATAAAAAAATATTATAATCTATCAAGGAATTAGTTTGACAATGACTGAATTTTCTATGTTTATAGACCTATTTGACATTTAGTACATCCAATATGGGCATTTAATCTATACTATCTTATTTGGCAGAGCTCCGACAAACAAGATAACAGAGTACATGCTCAGTTTATCAGAGCTGGGTGTTTTTTGGGTTTTGAGCTTAGCTCCAGTTTTTGCAGCAAACCAGAAAATCGAACAGCAAGAATCAGCAAAAAACGGCCAAACAGTTTTACTCTGTTTGTGCATAAACCAATCTAACTGCCTTACTGCAAGGGAACTGGACTGGCGACCCCTCTGAACTTTTATTCCTAAGTCTGGCAAAGGGGTGAATATGTCATGTTCTCACATGTGACAATGAGAACACAACAAAGATCAAATGAAATTTTTTGATTTGTTAACCTAATTTGTGTTTTTTTTTCTGACTCAATAGGCCAAGCAAATGATCCCTTAGAACCCCTGGAGAATGAAGAAAGGGAGTTAGGCTGAATCCAATAGAGATATTTACAGGTAGGGCTTTTTGTAGTGAGAGGTGTCATACAAACTATTTAAAGTGTTGTTTACTATATGTTCATAAAACAAAGAAAAACTGAACCAAAACTGAGGTGTTTTCTTGAAACCAAATCAAAATTGAAACCGAACCTGAAAAATCAAAACCTCCCAGCTCTACAGTTTACCACTAGAATACAGGAAAATCACCAAATCCCTGTTAATTGAATACTTCTGTTAAATGAATATTTTTCACAAGCAAAGTGAATCTTCAATTATCAAGGCTCCACTGTAATCCCTTTCAATCTTGTGCCTTAGAAATGTATTATCCGGTATAAAATCATTCACTGCTGGTGAGAACATGAAGATTCTATTTTTCACTTAATTCAAATCCTGATACAAGATGTATGAAATAAGAAACAAACAGAGTGCTTCCTGTAAGGCCTCAAATGAAATTGTTGAAAATAATGCATTGTTTGGTAAAGCATCTGCTAACTGTTCCCAATAACATCAATATTTTGGGGCATTCAATAAAGGAATTTTCTTGAAACAACAGTTCAAAATTCATTCATTGATGCCACTTGATGTGTTTTAATTTCATCCCTCATCTTCTGAGTCAATACCAATGATTATCTAGCAACACGAGAATACGATGGGTGCACTTTGGTCGACTTCCAGAATGTTATTGAATATCAGGAAATACTGCGTTCAAAGTATGAGTTTAACCCCTTACACACCACACACGATAGCAAAATTTATCTAATGACTGTAACATAAACGGAAATTTGATTGGTCAAGAGATAAACGACCATGTATTTGTCTCGTTCCGGAATTTCGTGTGTTCACGTCATGACGTGGCAAACGAGTCAAACTGTCATGGACAAACTTCAACAGTAATATCAAACACTAGTATTGTGAAAAGTTCACCTGAGTGAAATAATAGTAGGAGTATGCCATTATTCAACAATTGTGCTGCATTAAGAATGTTAATGTGTATTTTGCTGGCTTAAAGAAAGGAGAGGAGTGATTAAAACTTCAGACTATTATAAGCTTGTTTCATGTTAATTTATAATAATACATTAAATTGATTTTAGTTTATACCATGCTTCCCTACCAAACAAATGTGACCCAGAGTATGTGCAAACATTGACAGTCTTAGTTGTCAATAGATAAAATTGTCACCCATGTCTATTCACGTAGAACAGGATTTTACCTACCCTCAGCCAGCTGTATCCCCAAATGATATACGGCAGCTGAAGGTAGGTAAAAGCCTGTACTACGTGAACAGACACGGGGTAACTAATATTATTCTGAAGATTATTTTTTTTAATTTTTCAAAAAATTTCAATACACCATATCATGTAACCCCTCACAGGAATGAGCTTGAAGAGCTCATTCCAATGAGGTGTCTCCTGTTCTACTGGAGTAAAAAGTGATCAAAGTTTGAATTAGCCCTTTAGGGGTTAATAGTTTGAAAGAGGGTCAGATCATGTGACTGTTGAAAAGTCCCATTTATTTTCTTAATGTGCTTTTTCATCTGGTGAAAATTACTTTCAATGCAGAAGGAATTTCCAGCCCAGAACAACAAAATTCCATTCATTAACAGTACATAATCTTAGGTTTCTTAATAAAACATATTCAGGTGCATTTTAAAAAAAATTAATTTGCCACTGATTTCTATAATTCAGTTTTTCTAAAATTTTCAACAAATCAACTTAATTCTTTTGGTGAAATCCACGAACCCTTTAGCCAACTCGAATTGCAGACAACACTAGCAGAAAAAGTTCTTGAATAACTAAAGTTTGAATTTTTGACATCAAAAACATAGCTCATGATCTCTCCTAATTATTTCAATGAGCTCATTCCAATGAGTGGCCATAAGCAATGTTTTTAAGGCAAAAAAATAAAAAAAATATTTTTGTGTACAATGCTAGCAAGTTTTGGACATTAGGTAAGGGTTAGAGCTCAAGTTAACCTTTGGCAAATTTTTCTGCCTCAGAAAAGGTGGTCCCCTGTCCAATCATCAAGTTAGCCTTCAGCCGGCCTAAAGCTAGGATCTCAAAATATTTCGACATTCTGGAACGAGAGTTAAAATCTTGAATTAACATTGACCGTCGGTAAGAACTGGAAATCTAACTCAATATACTTCTTTGAAACACCAATAAACAAAACTGGTCATTTAAGGAAAGTAAATCTTCAAAACTGTGATTTTGTCAAATCCAAACGACCATGTCTGTTCCCACTGCTAGGTTTGGGGGCTAGGCTTCAGGACCAAAGTCAAATTATCTGGATAAATGGTTACTAGTGAAATTTTGGCCAGAATATAATAAGAAATAGCTGCTGGCTACAAGACTTACAAGTTGGTGGCAAAATGGAAATTATGAAAAAAAAGAGAAAAGATTCAGCCATTTGAGGGCTGAAATATTTTGAATGTAAAATGTTAACTATATATAATATTCATTTACTCACTTATTTAAATGTTGGAAAAAAACTTGTAAAATATATATACAAATTCATTTACTCACAGATTTAAATGTTGCCGAAAAACTTGTCAATACTGACTCCAGTAGTTCCAGTCCAAAAGTCCTCGTCATCTCGGTCATACCAACTAACCAGAATGGTTGATCTGCATTCACAAGTTGACACAAATCCTGAAAAAGAAGAGACAATTTGGAAACTGATTTATTCAAACATTGTCATTTATTACAAAAAATAGAGATCTTGACTTTTATTTTTCAATTCTACTTTCTATAGGTTGTTTGTGAAACAAATGAAAGTGTCAATGACACTGTAGCTCAACTTGACAAACTTGAACTTGCTAAGTTATAAGTGAAATGGCAAAATTGAAGATCATTGGTTCCAATGTTATTTGGTAAAACTTCAACATAACAGCATTGTGTGTGCACAACGTCAGAGCAATCCATGCATTCTTAAATGTAAACTGTAAGGCTGCCTAAGAGAAGAACGTTGATACACAAATGTAGTAAGTTCAGAGTTTACTGTAAACGGCAACAATTTTCACAGAAATGATAGCTAATCAATAGCTCTTATCTGGAGGTCTTGACTAATGAGCACAGCAAGTTCAAAAACAATTCTATGATAAAGGTTCCCTGTAGGCCATGTCAAAGAAGAATGTTGATGCACAAATGCAATAAATTCAAGATTGTTGCTAACAGCAACAGTTTTAGAAGGAAATGAAACGAAAGTTAAAAAATTTATAGTAATTTATATATTTTTTATACTTACCAATGACCCAGACATAGCTGGTGCTAACTCTTAAAATATAGGGCCAAACACAAATTTTGCCCCCCAATCCCCAAAATTTGCATCTAAAACTAAAGAAAACATGTCCTGAAAGGCCCTCCACACTTCGCCCCTACTGCGCATGCGCAGTGTCAAGGACGTTCCGAAATTGGCGCCATTTATCATTCTAATAACCAGTGCCTGGTAAGCGCTATGTACTCAGCGGGGAGGCAAGAGTTCCCAACTCCTGGGAGGGCCATCCCCGTCTGGGTCATTGGTAAGTATAAAAAATATATAAATTACTATAAATTTTTTAACATTTTTATACTGTACCAATGACCCAGACATAGCTGAATAGTAAAAAGGCTGGAGGGCCAAGGACATAGAGCAAAATGGAATACGCTCAATAAAATAAAATAGAGTCATCCCCTGTAGGGAAAAGAAGTAATAGGCCTTACATGTATCTTTCTTATTTATGATAAATTAGAAAGATACAACACCTTCCAAAAATTGAGCTTCATACATCCATGTACTCTATTAATATCCAATAATCCTTATACTAATAATTTTTAAAGTAAGCCAATAATAAAATAAGTCTAGAGAATAGAGACTCTTATACTCCTAAAAGTGTGTGAGAATTGCATAATCATGTCCGTTGACATATGCAATAATTAAAAGCTATACTTTAAAAACTAAGACTTGAATGAATTTTATAAACTTAAACTTCTCACTAAACAACCATCCCAATAACAGCTCAGAATTACTAACTCCGGAGGAGGTATCCCCTTGTTTTCATAGTAAAAACAGGTGACCCAAGGGAACACCCTCCCCCCCCCCCCTTTTCTTGCCCTGGGTCAAATAGCCCAGAGCAAAGAGGGCAGCCGAACGGAGACACTGCCGAAACAGACAGCCTACCTAGCTATAGTAGCAACTGTTAAGTGAATGACATTCTGAGCAGTAGATAATAGACCTAACAATAGAGGCCTCCAGAAATGGACTCGATATTTCTGAGATAAAATTCATGAATGGATGGCTGAGCGCAATGAGCAGCCTTCAAAAATCTATAATAGCAACACTATTAATGTAAGCCCAAGAAGTAGAAGAACTCTTACTTCATGAGCCGAAATCTTAAGCACAACTGCTAAGCCAATGATATACCATAAGCAGTACGCTAGTTAATAGAATCCATTAACAATAAAATGGAGCGTAACGTCCTTCTACTAGACATCAAAGACAGAAGAAGCTTACGCCCTTGTAATAAACAGATATCTGTTTATAAATACATAAACTGTACCCGGAAAGAGTAAAGGCCTATGCCCATACGAAGACGGAAGGACCTTAAAATAATAGGTTCCGGATAATAGGAGCCTAACTCTTATGCAACAATCCAACCTAAATAGTAACGGAAGTATTGATTCCGAAACTATGAAAGTGAAAATCATCCATCGATAGTGCATGAAACTCACTGACTCTACAGTAAAAGAGAAACCAACAGAATTACTGTCTAAAAGGTCAGAATTTGAAAACTACTGTTTCCAGAGGCTCAAATGATTACTTAGCTAAATAAGAACCGAAGTTAAAATCCGTATAGGAATTTAATCTAAAGATTCTAAGTCTATTTATCAAAAAGTTACTAACTGACTTAGATAAAGAGACAAAAGACTCAATTGTAAACTATCGTAGAGTGCATAGGTATGAGGTAACATAAACCTATAACCTAAATAACAACAGGCTGCAGTAGATCTTGTGAAACAAGTATACTAAAAACTAGCAATGCATAGTATGGAGGGATCAACCATATGAACATAATGATCCCTACACCACGACGGAAGAGCCTCCACTTTAGTCGCATAGAATAGCGAAGAAGAGGATCTCCTATAGTAAGAAATCGCGTCCAAAGCTCGTCCAGTACAGTGCTTACAATGCAATACGGACCACACAACGGAATACATGAAGGTTGCGACCTTGCTGGTTGTGATAAAGATGACACGATTAACCCAGTGAAAAAAGATCCTCACATAGAGGAAGATTTCACGTTAAGATCCACAGTAGACAAGAGAGTAAATTACTCATGATCTCTGTGAAGATAGAGATGCTATCAACAGAAATGTATTGTGGTTGTTTATCTTAGCAATACCTGCTAAAACAACAGCGCCGGAGGATACGCGTATCCTATCATTCCGTCCTATAGATCAATAGAGCGTTAACAGTATTAGCTCAGAGATCTGGACAAGCCAACACATACGTCTGCAATTGATTAGCAAGCTGTGTCATAAATAAAACATCATTGGGCGCTCCCATAGATAGCAAATCTGATTAAATACTTGTTTGTTGAGAGTCCATTCTGACAGCAACAAGCGACCCGTAAGAGAACGGGAGTGCGATAAAACAATCAGACGACCCAGAATATGACGGACCAAAACTGAACTTGGTGTACTATAACCAACAGACGGATTCTTTCCATTAAATTGAATAACGGAAACGAAAGAGTGCCTCCCTGGTTCCGGAGATACGCCACTACTGTCGAATTAAAGGACAGGAATTTTGGCATGCGTTTCTGAATAATGTTCATGCAATGACATAAAGCAAGCCTAAAAAAACATTATTCCGCGGAAGTTAAACTGATAGCTAAAAGACTGCGGAACCCAAAGACCCTGGCACTTCGAATCCGTAGGGATCAGTATATATCCCAATCTGTTTGACTGGCAACCGTCATAACAGCCACACTAGGGTCCGGCAACTGCGGCGGCACTCTCTGAGTCAACCACCGAATGTTTGCCCCAGTCTGAATCTCTTGTAACACTAGATAGACAAGAGAATGTATAAATCAAGCAATTCATGGATTGCCGGAAAGTTGCCGTCGAAGAGAAGCTCCTCCGAGAACGAAGCGACTCTGAGAGAGTTCTTAACCTACTATCCACGCGTGGATGTAGCTAGGGCTGCATCACGTCTAACCAACTCCAATCAGCCACTGAAGGGCGGAGTTATACGTGAACAAACTACTGCCCTCAAAAGAAATTACATTGAGAATAATATCCCGTAAATCTTTTCTTGAAGACGTAATGATAACGCCTCAGTAAGGCGGATTACGTATAATAAAGCGTCTAAGTTAAGTCTACTATACATAATGTCGTTCCCAACATTGAAATTGGAAAAGACATAAACGGCGAAAAAGAATATATGCAGTCTTTAATCACACCGTCTAGACGCATATGAACTCTCGGTATGCCCTGCTCTGCCAAAATAAACTATATGTAAAAAAGATAAAATGGCAGAAATGAGCCACGCGGACAAGAAACTAAACTATCATGCTTAGTAGCAGGCTTGTATATATATATATAATATATAGCGTCGAAAAACACATGTTGTAATGACAATATTGGACTGCGTCGGTAAGTCAGGGACAAAGTCCCTGTACCGATCGAAAAATCCGAGTCCAATGACGCTATAAGTCTCTTATCCAAGATCGCAGCAATGAAGTCCGAAAAATAATCACTGGAAGAAATGCCAGAAGATATGAAAGGCATCTTCCGATACTACTAAAGGGAAAACTCGAAATCTTTCGAATCCCTTTCGCCATCCTGTCGGACCCTATAAAGCGTTCGGTCGTCCGAAGCTTGATGCAACCGCGGACCGCACCGACCCAGCGCCGTCGGATAATTCCTGATTCGACCGAGAAACCGTCAATTGCTGGGATGCTGCGAAACAACTGTGCTAACTCGGATAGCACGTCCGTCACTGAGGCCTGAGGAGCAGCGGTCTTACGATGCATTGCCGCAGGAAGCTCCGAGATCGTTACCCCGTGCATACTTCCAATATGCGAGCGAACGGAGTGTATAGGCCTCGTGTCCCTTGGCTACCGGATGGCGCGACCTATTCGCTGTGGAATCACTGAATGCCGAAACTGATCGGATACTCGAGGTCACGTAGCCAATGTGCGGTCGTGTGCCCTGCTGTGAGGATGAGGAAGCATTAAAGACAGTCTCTCGGACTGTCAATATAACGGAGCGTCCCGAGCAACGGACATATGCTCCGAATGTAAAATATCTGAACCACAACATGCGGTCCCCTATGTTGTTGGCTTCCTCCGATCTGTCCTCAATCTGCCGTCACTGGGTGAGTACTAAAGTAATTAAAGTGCTCGCATCACCCAAATCTCCTTCCTAGACCGCAACGGACGAACCCGGCAGCCGAACCATTCGATGAATGTACGCTACACCGGGTGAGCTAGAGAATGTCACTCCGTAAGCGATAGACATATTCCATGAGCACTTATTGCCGCTAACTCTTCATTAACTATGACGACAGAGGCACACTTTTGAAAGACATCTCCATAACTCTTCGAACAAGAAACCAGAAATGCTTGGATAGCAAGCATAAAATAATAATATATATAGCGTCGTTCAATAATTCGAAAGTTTGTGTGACATTATTGGACTATGTCGGAACTGAGGGACGATGTCCCTGAACCGAACCAAAAATTTCTACGTCCACCGACGCTATCAGTTTCTTATCCGGCATCGCAGCATATGTTGTTCCGAAAGGGAAAGCTTGAAATCCACCGAATCCCTTTCGGTATCCCGTCGGACCGGATGAAACTTTCGGACGTCCGTACCCGCTTCCGCGGAGCGTCCCGACCCAGCATCGTCGGATAAAATATATGCGACAGATTCAGTTGATGCTGGGATGCTGCGATAAACTGTGCTATTAAGGAAAGCACGTCCGTTCCCGAGGCCTGTGCAGTAGCGGACTTACGATGCATTGCCGCTGGAAGCTCCGTGTACGTTGACTCCCGCACAATTCCTATGCGAACGTCCGGAGTCTGCAGGCCTCGAGTCCCCGGCTACCGACCCAGCGCTGTCGGATAATTCTCGATCCGACACCGTTTCTGTCGGCTGCCGGGATGCTGCGATAAGCTGTGCTATGTGCACAAGAATGTCCGGCGTCGAGACCTGCGGAGGCGCAGTCTATCGGTGCTTCGCCGAGGGCAGCTCCGCATCAGATGGCTCCCGCATACTTCCTATGCGAACGTCCGGAGTCCATCGGTCTCGAATCCCTGGCTGCCGGATGGTGTGACCTGGTCGCCGAAGAATCCTTGATCGGCGAAGCTGGTAATATATCGGCGGTCACGCAGCCAAGGTGCGGTCGTGTGCGCTGACGAGAAGAGGAAGCCTTAGCAGTCTCAGCGGACTGCCTATACAACGGAGCGTCCCGAGCGACGGACGTATGCTCCGCTAACGACACATTTGTACCACAACATCTGGGGCCAGATGTTGTTGAACGAGAGAGGGGCCTCTCTCGCTTGCCGTCCGGATGGACCGGAACGAGCTATGAACCGGACTAAAAGGCTTCCTCCGTTCTCCCTCCGATCCGCCGTCACTGGGTGTGCATTAAGTTAATTTTATAGTGCTCGCATCACCCCAAAATTCCTTCTAGACCGCAACGGACGAACCCGGCTGCCGAACCATTCGGTGAATGGACGCTACACCGGGCGAGCTAGCGGACGTCAAAGGCCGTCGAACCTACTAGGGTCCTCTTAGGCAATTGGCGTATTACATGAGCACTTTTCCGCTAGCCCTTCATTAATTGTGACGACGGAGGCACACTGTTGGAAGACATCACAGATACATCACCCTAATCTTTATCGTCTGAAATAGAAATTGATAAAGTAGAGTGACCCTGCGGGGAAAGGACCGGAGTGTCCAAATCCCCAACAACATACCGTGACATACGCTTCCCATATTGTCATCGAAATCATACGATACAGAACAGGAGTTAATGCGAGTACACTGACCACATGTAGAATGATAATAAGGTCAGAGGAAGACTTCCTCTTAAAACAATTGATCAATATCCTTTCAATGTGAAAGGAAAACAAGTCCTGGTACTCGCACTAACCCCTGGCAATCAAAATACATAATAATAATATGATCCATTAATATAGAAAAAATAATTGAAATCAAAATATTTTGAAAAAATATTTTTTCAGAACAGCCCAAGTTTCTGAAAAGTAACGTTGAGCCCCAATGGATCCCAAGCCTAAGTGTGGACAAAAATTTTAAAAATATTTTAAACAATTTATGCAACACTTACGAACAATAATAATGTATCTAGTTATGATTAAAATAACATAAAGATATTATTATTTAGAAATCCCCCCCTCACACAGAGGGCTGTTGTAAATGTAAACAATGAGTGTAAAAACACTAAAATAAGACTCCAGGCACCCAGGCCCGAAATCAGTTACCAAAAATACACCATCTGATGCAAAACAGAGACTTCCAGGGAAGAAACTGCAGAACATCAGATGGTAGATGCAGAACACAACGCCTAACCACCCGTAGGTGAAGACGTAAACATGGGGAAAGAACAGAATTCATTCTGTTATTAAGCTAAAACTCCCAAGAAATTTTAGTAATAATAATTACAGAAACTATGCCAAAAGCATGGGAGAATAGCAAGGGGGAACTTAAAGGACAGGGAGAGAGGAAAAACACTTGAAAAAACAGTGTAACTAAATAATCAGAATGACAACAAAATGGCTGCTGCCTTGAAAATAGGTAACTTAACATAATTTCATTAAAAAATTTTAAGTTACAGCCCTGATAATATTCTGTCACACATTCTTTTCCTCTCCTCCTTTTCTATCCTCCTTAGAATCACCATTTCACTAATATTTATGTGTCTGACATCATTTAAACTGAGATTTAAAAGCACAAAGATCAGTCAGATGTTAACTGATGAAGGGCCAAACTTAGAATGATAAATGGCGCCAATTTCGGAACGTCCTTGACACTGCGCATGCGCAGTAGGGGTGAAGTGTGGAGGGCCTTTCAGGACATGTTTTCTTTAGTTTTAGATGCAAATTTTGGGGATTGGGGGGCAAAATTTGTGTTTGGCCCTATATTTTAAGAGTTAGCACCAGCTATGTCTGGGTCATTGGTACAGTATAAAAATATCGATAGCTCCTATCTTTGTCACCCTGAATAAGCATACAAAGTTTCAAAACAACATAATAATGAATGCACCCTCTGAGGCATGCCAAAGATGTTAATGCACAAATGCACTGAGTTTGAAGGTCATTGCTTGTGGCAATGTTTTTTTTTCTTTTTATGGAAATTCATAAATATACCCTGCAGAGAGTGCAAAAGGGACAAGTTGCTGCACAAACATGCTAAGTTCAAAGGCTGGTGATAACGACAATAACTTTTATGGAAATGAAAAAAAAATCAATAGCTCACATCTAGAGGTCACCCTGGACACACATACCAAGTTTCAAAGTGATCCGATCATAAATGTGCTCTGAAGGGTGTGCCAAAGGAAATATTAAGGTCTGATTAAACTAAGTTCAAAGGTTGTTGCCAGCGGCAACATCTTTCGACAGAAATGGAAGAAAATTGATAGCTCCCATACAGATGTCACCCCAAACAAGCACACCAAGTTTCCAATCGATCCAATCATAAATGTTATTGTCAAAGGGAAATACTGATGCACAAGCGCACTAAGTTTTTACTTTGTTCATCAATGGTCATTGCCAATGGCAACTATTTTTGATGGAAATGGAAGAAAATCAATACCTCCAATCTAGAGGTCACCCCAAATAAGCACACAAAGTTTCCAAGCGATTTAGTTACTGATGTGTCCTGTAGGGTGTGCCAAAGGGAAATATTGATGCATATCTGCACCAAGTTCATCAAAGGTCACTGTCAACAGCAACATTTTTTGATGAACAAGGAAGAAAATCAATAGCTCCTATCTAGAGGTTACCCCAAACAAGCATACCAAACTTCAAAGTGATCCGATCATAAATGTACCCTGTAGAGCATGCCAAAGGGAAATATTGAGGTCTGACTAAACTAAGTTCAAAGGTCATTGTCAACGGTAACATTTTTTGATGGAAATCGAAGAAAATTGATAGCTCCCATCTGGAGGTAACCCCAAACAAGCATATCAGGTTTCAATGCAATCCAATCATAAATGTTTCCTGTAGGGTGTGCCAAAGGGAAATATTCAGGTCTGATTAAACTAAGTTCAAAGGTATTTGCCAGCTGCAACATTTTTTGATGGAAATGGAAGAAAATCGACAGCTCTCATCTAGAGGTCACCCCAAACAATCACACCAAGTTTCATACCAATCTGATCATAAATGTGTCCTGTAGGGCATGCCAAAGGAATATATTGATGCCTGACTAAACTAAGTTCAAAGGTTATTGCAGCGTCAACATTTTTTGATGCAAATGGAACAAAATCGACAGCTCCCATCTAGAGGTCACCCCAAACAAGCATGCCAGGTTTCAAAGCAATCAGATCAGAAATGTGAGCTGTAGGGTGTGCCAAAGGGAAATATTGAGGTTGGACTAAACTATATTCTAAAAACGTTGACAGCAGCAACATTTTTTGACAGAAATGGAAAAAAATTTATATCTCCCATCTAGAGGTCACCCCAAACAAGCACACTAAGTTTCAAAGCGATCTAATCATAAATGCGACCTGTGTGGTGTGCCAAAGGAAATTGTGGACGTATGTACGAACGGACGAGAAGTGACAGCAATAGCTCAGCTTGACTTTGTCAAGTTGAGCTAAAAACGAAATTTTCAATTATTTAACAAAACAGATATTCCATGTGCCATTTTTGATTCTGGTTTGGAAAAGAGTGTAATTTGGAGTCATCCTTTTGAAATAATATCATGGCACAATGTCATTTATACCAAAAGGCACAGGTCTTGTTTGTTTTTCTTAAATTCTTTCTATAGGTTGTCTGTGAAACAAGAAATGCAATTTTTAATTATTTAAAAAATAAAAGATTCCATTTGCCATTTTTTAGCCTGGTTTGATAAAGAATTTAATTTGAAGTCATCTTTTTGACATAACACTGTGACACATTTTTTTCCCTGCAGTACTGTGATCACAAAGGCAGATAGTGAATTTTGACAGGTAAGCAACTGTGGCATGATCTGGGTGAAATTCTCTGTCCGCTTATGTCTCAACAATGATAGAGAATCTCACTTAATAAAACTGAAATGTGAGAACATTGAATCTCAGATGCTATTTTCATTTGTTTTTTGAGGGAATTTGTCTTCATATCACAAAAGTTTGTTTTTGAAATCTCCGAGCCACCAGGCAACTTGGGCAATGAAGTTGCCTCAGATCGGCAAACTTCACTCTGCTTTCAGTAAAAACTTTCTTTGATGAAACAAATTTGCAACAGTGGGACAAAAAATGTCACAAACTATATCTTGTTTGACAAAGCTCACTGGGAAATTTTCACTGCTAAAAACATTGATTCTTTCATGTAATACTGTGAGGAGTTAAATTTCTAATTCATTTTCAAGACTGTTTTGTGGATTAATAAAAAAAAATAGAAAAAATGCCTTTTGAGGAATTACTGCCTAAGAAAGAAGAAATTGTTTTATAGTTAAAGTTCCATGATGGTACCTATAATGGATATGATGTATTGGCAAAAGACAATATTTGAAAGGTTTTTGGTAATCAGTACATGCTAACAATTTTCTCCAGTGAGCTTCACAATATTCATATGAGTTTATCCCAGGTTAAAACAAAGCGTATGTGTCTGGGTGCATGAGTAGAGAGGGGGGCTCTAATAATGTTTAACAAGAAAAGAAAAAAATAAATCCAATCTTTTTTCCAATTCACACCTTTCCGAGACAAAATGAATGATATACAATTAATTTTCTGTTACGAAAACAACAATGTGTTGATGTTTACATTATAAACTCACCTGAAACAACAAATAAGCATCTCCTGCACATGGCCTTAATGATTTTGGTGGAATCTTGCTGCCAAGTTTCAGTTCTTCAAAGGACATTGTTTCTAAAGTTTCTGTAAGATCAGAAAGTAAATGTTAGTTTTTTTCACAATTATCCCTTAATCGTTCTGCTTAAAATTCATGCAAGATTCAGAATTGATTCTCGCAAATGATTCTCACATGGAAAATAATGAGAATCACCTTTGATTCTCACAAAATGTTCATTTAATTCTTGTCACAGACTATGAAAATGTCCTTAAAGGCCTAGAGTAGAGAATTCTACTTATTTTTACTCTCTCATAATAAGGTAACACTTTGACTTAGCAGCTGTATCTAATGAAGTCTTGGCAGCCTATACAGGCAGCCAAGACTTTATTATACACCAGTGCCAAGTTAATGTAAATTCCATCACCAAGACAACCAGAAACCTGTATGCTGAAAAATATGTTCTGCATGTATAACAAGATACTCACCAGACATGTTAACTCTCCGGCATGCCCAGGAAAATCCCGGAATTTCAGTGTAGTTCCCGGCCTCCCGGACGGGAATAAGTTTTGGACCCAAAATCCCGGGAAACAACAATCAAATATTTTGTTCCCGTTGTAACTTATGAAAAACGTTCGGAGTCAAATCACATGCATTTCAAACTCTGGTAAAAACTCACGAAGCAGTAAAATATGGATTTAAGTTAAATTTATTTAAGAAAAGGGTCTTTTATGATATATATTTCAACTGTGTTCATGTTTATTTCTGGGTTTTTTCTTTAGAGATTCGTGATTAATGTGTGAGTGTCGAAGTGAAAATAGGTGACTTACTTTCAAAAAATTGAAAACTCCACCTTCATTTAAATGCAGTTTTTGGAAATTAAAATATTTGAAAAGGAATTAAATAATATATATTTATTTATTTATTCCTTCATAGCATAGCTTTAATTCTCATCCCTTTTTCAAAATCAAAACTTAAACAACAACTATTTAGCACAGTTTATAAGTAGGTTAAAGTCGCTTAGGATGCCGAAAAATTATGACTGCATATTTAAACACAATGGACTTATTTTCTAACACTACATTTATTATGTTGTGCTGACTACAAAACTGTTAACTGTTGGCCATCTGTACCCAGAAAATTTTGAATGGAATTAAATAAAATGCTTCAATGATGAAAAGAAAAGTTTTGTGTAGGGCACAATCGTCCCACATGCATGAAGTTTGATAAAGATACTTTCTAAGTACTAATGTTCTTGAAGTAACTGAACATTAGGACATCTTTTCCTGTTAACATTTCCAGACTTGGGAAATTATTAGCTAAGTAAACTCTGATAAGAGCAAACAACAGGTGGAAGTGCTCTGTGGGACAGTGTGGGTGGTAGTGGGGAGGGGGGGTCCATGAAGAAGAGGATCCTGGGGGGGGGGGGGGGGGTCAAATCAAGTTATTTTATGATTTTTTAATATAGCATAAATGCATCAGCATAGTTGACAACTAGTTCTGGATATAACCTGGTGTTAATAGTGGTCCATGAGCTGAAAATTCACAAGTTGTTTCTTTTATTTTGTCCCCGCGCGAACTTTTCCCTGAAATCCATCCCATTTCCCTGAAATCACCCTCAGGTTCCCTGAAAAATTATTCTGGAGGTTAACATGTCTGATACTCACCAAAATTGGAACCAAACCCTTAATGGTTAAACTTAAGTAAATATATAAATAGGAGGTTGATTTTTCACTATGGAATATGTACTGTTACACTCAGAAGGGTAAAACTGTACTCTCAAATTCTAATTTATTTAAGAACTGAAAACTGATTCTTGCAGAAGGAGTTCGTGAAAATCAAAACAAATTCTTGTGAATCAGGAGAAATGTTAATGCTGACAGATCATTGTTTGCAGAAAATTAAAAATATAAATGTTTTACCGACTTCAATTTGCTCTATCAAACAGGATTGAACTGAGTTTTAAATTCCAAGCTGCATTATGGGGGAAAACACAGGTTGATATTTTTGACATCTGTAAGCAGAGGACTAATGAAGTAGTGGGATGATAGTTTAAAGCTCTGATGGTGCTTCTGAATGATGCAAGGGAGAACAGAAGGAGTGCTTTATAAAGTTTGTTGGACATTACATTTAAAAACGGTGGCAGAACTGTCAAATGGTATAGATAAATCAATTCATCAATACTAATAAGCATGTAGAAACACAAAAGATTGCAATATAATTTCTGAACATTTTTAACCTGTATATATCAATTACTTTTCCTATCTATTTACTTGACTGGTAGAGAGCTGAATTATTTTTAGTTACCAAAATTTGTTCACATGTTCTTGCCTTTTTACTATTTATGGGAGAGAGCCTGTAGGCAGTATTTTAACAAGTTATATCCATATAGACTAAATAATTTCACTTCAAAGATAATATGACGCACATCCTCATAATCTGAAGTCTTTTAAGTTACAGCAACTGCACTTCCAAATAAATCTCAAATATGGGCTTCCAGCACTCTATCAGTTACACTTCCTTTGAATATCACCAGTTGGAAAACTAATGTTTCTATGCCCATATCCGTTTTATAAAGGTAACTAATGATTGTCATGAACTACTAGAGTGCTGGAAACCCATGTTTGGGCTTCAATCTAAAGTGCAGATACAATAACCTAAAGACTTCATATTCAGTGTATCCCATACAATGAACAAGATAAAGACATGTTAACTCTTCGAACACGGCAGGCTGCTTTCCCATCAAGGAACATGATACATCATAATTTCGTTAAGTAGGATTGCTGCTGAGTGAATGTGTGGGGTAGACCAATCAATATTTTCAATGTGCAGCCTAAAGACTGCACGTTAAAAATATTAATTGGTCTACTCCTAAACAACAAATAGGGGCTCTTCCCACTTTCAATCCAATCTTTGAATCCACTTTCATAATAGTTGTATGCTCTTCTGTAATGCTTAATTTGTACACTATACTTTGGAAATAAATGCAGTTTAAACTAAAATGGACATTATTTTAAATCCTTTTAAACTTACAAATGCCGATATGATTACCGATCCAATGTCGAGGTGTGACAGCACAAAAGTGGGTTTAATCATTATCAACTTACCATCCGGAAACCAATTGTTTACAATTTACTATGTGAAGGGTCACTGTGACCTTGACCTTTGATCTGGTGATTCCGAAATAAATAGGGCTCTTTCTTGCACCAATGCCAATCCACCTATGAAGCTTCATGAACGTAGATCGAACCATTGACAAATTATCATCTGGAAACTAATTGTTTAAGATTTATTATGTTCAAGGTCACTGTGACCTTGGCCTTTTACCTAGTGAGTCCAAAAATAAATAGCGGTCTTCCACTCACCTAGGCCAACCTACCTATGAAGTTTCATGAATGTGGGTCAAACCATTATCAAGTTATCGTTCAGAAACAAATTATTTAGGATTTACTATGTTGAAGGTCACTGTGACCTTGACCTTTCACCTAGCAAGTCCAAAATAAATAGGGTTCTTCCTCTCACTGATGCCAACCTAACTATGAAGTTTCATGAACATGGGACAAACCATTATCAAGTTATTATCTGGAAACCAATTGTTTTGATTTACTATGTTCAGGGTCACTGTGACCTTGGCCTTTGACCTAGTGAGTCCAAAATAAATAGGGGTCTTCCACTGACCTAGGCCAACCTACTTATGAAATTTCATGAACGTGATTCGAAACATTATCAAGTTATCATCCAGAAACCAATTGTTTACGATTTACTATGTTGAAGGTCACTGTGACCTTGACCTTTCACCTAGCAAGTCCAAAATATATAGGGTTATTCCTCTCACTGATGCCAACCTAACCATGAAATTTCATAAACATGGGTCGAACCATTATCAAGTTATCATCTGGAAACCAATTGTTTTGATTTACTATGTTCAGGGTCACTGTGACCTTGTCCTTTGAAGAAGTGAGTCTAAAATAAATAGGGTTCTTCCTCTCACAAAGGCCAACCTACATATGAAGTTTCATGAATGTGGGTTGAATTGTAGTCAAGTTATCAACCGGAAACCAATTGTTTACAATTGACTATGTTCCAGATCACTGTGACCTTGACCTTCGACCAAGCAAGTCCAAAATTAATATAGGGTTCTTCCTCTCACCGATACCAACCTACCTCTGAAGTTTCATAAACATGGGTTGAACCATTATCAAGTTATCATCCGGAAACCAATTGTTTACGCCCGCCCGTCATTCATCAAACTATAAGTCGAGTTTGACTTCGTCACAACTCGACTAATAAAATATTTCAGTCTGTCAAAACATTATACAGAAAATCCCCAAGTTACCCAACTTTTCAGACCTCTTTGGCTTCACTACATTCAATATAAGCATTTTCTCTTTCACAACTAAATTGACAAGAGTCCCAATGACTTCTATCACACAAGATGCAATAGATTAAATGCTCAATTTATCATGAAAGACAGAACAAAAATCTGGTTGTTGACTATTTCTGTTAATTTCACATTTTCACATTTCCATAGGCAAAGTGACTTAGTTGGCCATTGGTTGAGAATCAGACTGAATATCACATTCCCACATTACTCATAACATTAACAATCATTCACAGACAAGACATTGTAAATACTAGAGAACTTTTGAGAATTCTTGCAGCCACAACAAAGAAGGAGTACCACTTCACTACCTGCAGTCAAAAGAAAATATATACTGATTTGGAGTAGGTATCAGAATAATCTTGTGACTGCAAGAAGATGTAAGTTTTCACAAATGTCTGGAAGCAGCAAGTGAAAACTTCTTGAAGTCTTGAAAGAAATTAATCTGGTACCCACTTAAAAACCATAGGTATTCTTCTTATTATATCTGTTGTAATGTTTAATTAAAACATGTTTAAATTGCAATTAAAATTCCCCAGATACTGAAAACGTGCAATGATATTGATCTCAACTTAATGTGTAACTGAGCATCACTTCCAGATAGATATATCTATCATGACCAGATATCAAAACAAGTGGAATGCCAAGGGAGGCTATGGCTCCGTCTCCCACTGCCAAGCATGAGTTTCTAGTCAATTATCTTTTTTGATATTGAACTAATAAATATCTTATCTCCATTAAACCACAGCATTAATACAGCATAATGCCCCCACTTTTTGTCTTCTGAGTTGGAAAAGGGCCATAACTATCAAAAGATATTGAACCAAGCCCACTATCAATCTCAACCTCTTTTATGTGGTTATAAACCTATGTATAAAATTTTGTTTCATTTTGTTCTGTCAAACTAAAGTTATCGTCTGGTAACCATATCTGGGGAGAATGGACAGACAAGGGTAACGCTAATGCCCTTTGCCAAATTGGTTGGGACATAAAAATAATTTTTAGACACTTGCAACAATTTTTTCAAGTAGCATATAATAAAAAGGTTAATCTTTCAATGATTGTTACACTGATTTACAGAAAACAATACTTTTATGATGCTTCTTCCAATCTTCTATATCAGCTAATTGATTTTTGGATGGAGAATAAAATTAACTAACCTTGGGACTTTATTTTGTCTTCAGCTACCACTCTCTCGAACACAATGCTAATCAGTTGTTTTATAGTAGCAGCTGCCGTGTTTATCGTTGTACTGTCTTTGGTAAAATGTAGTCTAAAGCACAACACCAAAGCCTATAGAAATTAAACGCTAATATTAAACCATTACCATATAATATATGATACCGCAATAACCCATTACCTAACATGAAATAAAGATGACAATTGCAAACAAAATTACTGAATAACTCATTTTTTCATCAAAAACAGCTTATGAACCCTTATTTGAAGGATCTCAATGAGCTTGTTCCAGGGAGGGGTCATAAGCTATTTTTTGAGACATAAAAATGTAAAAATAATGAAAACTGAATGGTGATTTTTGTGAATAGTGCTGGCCGGTTTTGGCCATTTAATTGGGTAAAGGGTTGAATGTCTTTAAAACCAAAAATTGTTTACACCAATGATTGTTGCTAGTGACTTAAACAAGCTCAAAACAAAACAAATGAAACATGATTGTGGAGGTTATTTTATTTGTTTATTATCTCGTGAAGTGTAGCTATTCCATTTTGTAATCTGACAGGTTTATTTTAGAGCTGAAACGGTTAGCTGGATAAACAGTTTGCAACCGGTTATCAGCATAACTGGTTGGAAAAGCTGTCAACCAGATAACCACTATATGTATACCTATAGTTTACGGGATAGCATCGGGGAAATAAACAGTACTTGACCATGAGACGTTAAAATTCTTTTGCTGGCGCAAGCATTGTCAAAGCTACCAAATATTTGTCGATTTTCAATGATGTGTACTTGATGTAACATGAAAGGGTTAAGGTGTTGTAATGTTGAATGAAGAGTTATTTTGGTCACTTGGGCTGTCAAGTCGTGGATAAATGTTCGTAACAAACTGCCCACAGTCAAGTGCACTGCAGGTTTGTTTTCTGCGTGGGCAGCAGTGAGCACGTGCCTGTCAATGTAAATTGTCTTTGGAAAAAAAATGACTTTCTTCTCCTTGATGAGGTGTTGTTAATTGCAGATTTTTATGCTGAAAAAATCCTTCAGTGTCAGTGATGATGCTTCCAAAATAAACTGACTGTTTGGTACTTTACCATCGTATTTCAGAAAAACATGTTTTGATTTTGCTGAACCGTTTAAAAGTATGAACGTATGTCATAAAAAACCTAATTTAAAATCTTGCATTTCAAAATTTGGTTTTCAATGGTCAATGTCAGATAATGAGGGGCTCTTGATCAATGAGGCATGTAATTATTTTTTACCACACCCCTTTCATGACTCGCAACATATTCCCACCAGAAATTTCATTGTGATGAATAGGTAAATGTAAACGTGGAACTGTTTGTGACATTTGTTTTAGAAGTGAACATAAAAAGATACTCAAACAAGATCATCGCCTAGCGGGGCAACATACGTTTGGCAAAATTGGAACATGCACAAGTTTCTCTGGAGTAAAGTTTGAAATTTTTGTTGACTCGACTATGTCTGTCCACCCCCCCCTCCAATCATTTCCCATTCCCCTGCCCTGCCTGGGGTAAAGGGTTTCAAATTGTATGCTTGTGTGGCCACATTTCATATTGTTTTTGTGAAATTTTAGTATGCAGGATGGAAATGCAAACAATTTTTAGGTGTAGAAGATTCTCCTCGCCGTTTACAATGGGAGAGTCCATTCACTGACAAGTTAAGTTCATTGATAATGGTTGACGATAGGTGGCGCCAAGGAAAAGGACATTTTGGGGATCATAAAAGCAATAAACGGTGAGGATTCTCGTCGTTTAAAAAATAAAAATGGAGTTATCTGCTCCTGTCACATGTACAACGACAATTGATAACAACATGCATGCAAAGTTTGAACAATAAAGCAAGTAAAATGTTGAAGGAGTTGGCGACACAATAGTGTAATGTTTTAAGTACTAAATGGGTGCATAACTCTGGAAATACAAAACAGAGTTACCTGCTCTTGTCATATGCACAACAGCAATTGGTGATCAACATGTGTGCAAGGTTTGAACAATATAGCATGTAAAATGTTGAAGGAGTAGACGACACGATACTGTAATGTTTTAAGTACTACAAGGGGGCATAACTCTGAAAATACAAAATGGAGTTACCTGCACATGTCACATGAACAATGGCAATTGGTGATCAACATATGTGAAAAGTTTGAACAATGTAGCTTGTAAAATGTTGAAGGCGTAGGCGACACAATACTGTGATGTTTCAAGTACTAAAAGGGGTCATAATTCTGGAAATACAAAATGGAGTTACCTGCCCTTGTAACATGCACAACGACAATTGGTGATCAATATGTATGCAAAGTTTGTACAATATAGCATGTAAAATGTTGAAGGAGTAGGCGACACAATACTGTAATGTTTTAAGTACCAAAAGGGGGGACATAACTCTGGAAATACAAAACAGAGTTACCTGCTCTTGTCACATGCACAACGGTAATTGGTGATCAACAACTCGACTAATAAAATATTTCGGTCTGTCAAAACATTATGAAAAGTTTGAGCAATATAGCATGTAAAATGTTGAAGGAGAAGTATTGTTGTACAATATAGCATGTAAAATGTTGAAGGAGTAGGTGACACAATACTGTAATGTTTTAAGTACTAAAAGGGGGGACATAACTCTGGAAATACAAAACAGAGTTACCTGCTCTTGTCACATGCACAAAGGCAATTGGTGATCAACATGTTTGCAAAGTTTGAACAATATAGCATGTAAAATGTTGAAGAAGAAGGCGACACAATACTGTAATGTTTTAAGTACTAAAAGGGGCATAACTCTGGAAATACAAAACAGAGTTACCTGATCTTGTCACATGCACAACGGCAATTGGTGATCAACAACTCAACTAATAAAATATTTCGGTCTGTCAAAACATTATGAAAAGTTTGAGCAATATAGCATGTAAAATGTTGAAGGAGAAGGTGACATAATACTGTAATGTTTCAAGTACAAAAAAGGGGCATAACTCTGGAAATACAAAATGGAGTTACCTACTCTTGTCACATGCACAACAGCAATTGGTGATCACCATGTGTGCAAAGTTTGAACAATATATAACATGTAAAATGTTGAAGGAGTAGGTGACACAATACTGTAATGTTTTAAGTACTAAAAGGGGGGACAAAACTCTGGAAATACATAATAGAGTTACCTGCACTTGTCACATGAACAATGGCAACATGTGTGCAAAGTTTGAACAATGCAGCATGTAAAATGTTGAAGGAGTAGGCGACACAATACTGTGATGTTTCAAGTACTAAAAGGGGCATAACTCTGGAAATACAAAATGGAGTTACCTGCTCTTGTCACATGCACAACGACAACTGGTGATCAGTTTGAACAATACAGCGTGTAAAATGTTGAAGGAGTAGGCGACACAATACTGTGATGTTTTAAGTAGTAAAAGGGGGGACATAACTCTGGAAATACAAAACAGAGTTACATGCTATTGTCACATGCACAACGGCAATTGGTGATCAACATGTTTGCAAAGTTTGAACAATATAGCATGTATAATGTTGAAGGAGTAGGCGACACAATACTGTAATGTTTTAAGGACTAAAAGGGGCATAACTCTGAAAATACTAAATGGAGTTACCTGCCCTTGTCACATGCACAATGGCAATTACTGATCAACATGTCTGTAAACCTTTGGAGGAGTAGGCAACACAAAAATTGTTTACAGACAGACAGATGGACAGACAGGCAGACAACACCATAACATAATTCGTCTGTCAAAAAATGATGGGCATATAAAAATTAGGAGTACATACTCACCCTATGATCACATCAAATTCAAACCAGGTAAAAGGCTCTTTGCTAATAAAGTTTATCTACGCCTAACTACAGTTTACAAACTGGTTGGAAAATTCTTAACCAATATCAATGATAATCATCGGATTCATCTCTCACTTCAAATGCACGCACATGAGAACAAATAGCACACGCAAACTTTGTTTCAGCTTCGTGTCATGCAGCGTGCCTGTGACTTTCAAACAGCAAGGCCTGGTTTTGTGTCCGGGCAATGCAGGGTGACCACTTTTTGCGATGTATCATCACTATTAGGAGGGACTATTGCAGTTATATAAATTGTTAACGATAGTTTGCACATTGGCGATTTCCGCTGGCACTCATTGGTGTTCATTTATTTACTTTTTGCGGAAATCAGGTGGCGGTGTTTTGAACTGTTTTCTCACCATCCCTTACTGATTTTGCATTGTAGACAATGCAATAATATCAGCGGTTGAAATTAATGGATATCCGGTTGAAATCCGGTTATGCCCGACGGTTAGCTGGTTACAAAAATGGGCCAACCATTTCAGCACTAGTTTATTTTGTGTTGAAAATTAACTGCTACATTTGGGGATGCAAACATGTCTTAACTCGAACACACCTGGGAAATAAAGAGTGAATTTATTGAACATCGAGATTATTAAAATTGATTACACAGCAAATGTTTCTAGTCAAGTGTCGTCTGCTTATCAAGGCAGACACTAGACCAGAAAAAACTGCGGAAGTTTTATGACTTTTCCTGCACATGATTATCTAAAATATCTGTATCCAAGCACTTAGAGTGCAACATCAAAGGCAAATGTACTGAACGAAAGACTACTAGGAGTTTACTGGTAGAGCGCAAAAATATTCTTGGTCATTAAAATTTGTTCAGATGTCTATGCCTCATTATAATTTATGGAAGAATACCTTAAGGCACTCTCCCATAAATTTAAAGAAGGCAAATCCACTACAAAGTAACATCACTTCAAAGATAATATGAAGCACATGCATAGACTATGAAGCCTTTAAATTGTGCTATCTGCACTCCAGAATAAGGCCCAACTAGAAATATAACTGAAGGTGATTCATACCCCCACTTCCGTCTCACTAGAATGCACCTCTGAATGTTGAGCTTGAAAAACCAATAATAAATCCAAGTTCATAGGAGATAACTTGGTAAAAATTTTGGAATATGGACATGTTCAATTGCTAGTAAAAATGTTTGAGAAGTTTCATCAAAATCAGTTCAAAAATGTAGGAAGAGTTGCACACACAAGAATATCATTTGAAAATCTATAAAAAAATCTAAGTTCAGGAGAGATAACCTGGTTAAAATTGTTGAGGTGAAAAATTTTAGAATATGCGCATGTTCACTTACTAGTCATAATGTTTGAGAAGTTTCACTGAAATTGGTTCAATAATGTAAAAGGAGTTCCCCACACAAAAGAATCTCCTTTGAAAATCCATAATAAATCTAAGTTCAGGGGAGATAATCTGGTTAAAATTATTGCAGATGAAAAATTTTAGAATATGCACATGCTCACTTGCTATTCATAATGTTTGAGAAGTTTCACTGAAATTGGTTCAATAATGTAGAAGGAGTTGCACACACAAGAATGTCATTTGAAAATCCATAATAAATCTGAGTTCAGGGGACATAACCTGGTTAAAACTGACGCAGATGAAAAATCTTGGAATCTGCACATGTTCATTTACTAGTCATAATGTTTGAGAAGTTTCATCGAAATTGGTTCAATAAAGTAGGAGGAGTTGCGCACACAAGAATCTCAACTGAAAACCCTTAATAAATCTAAGTTCAGGGGAGATAACCTGGTTAAAATTGCTGCAGTTGAAAATTTTTTGAATATGCGCATGCTCACTTGCTAGTCATAATGTTTGAGAAGTTTCATCAAAATCGATTCAATAATGTAGGAGGAGTTGCACACACAAGAATCACATTTAAAAATCCATAAAAAATCTAAGTTCAGGGAAGATAACCTGGTTAAAATTGTCACTGGACTATGGACTATTGGACTATGCACATGTTCACTTGCTAGTCATATGTTTGAGATGTTTTATCAAAATCGGTTCAATAATGCAGGAGGAGTTGCACACACAAGTTCGGACGGATGGACAGACAGGGCATCAACAACATAGCCCCCACGTCTCTGGAGCGGGGGTATAAATATGGGCTTCCTGCACTCAACTAGTTAATAAGGCTAACAGAACTTTTGTTCAATGTAGACTGGGGCATGAATAAAAGTCAAATACTACCTTAGCTAGACTTTCATGTTGGACTACTGAGTTTGTTGTGATCAATAGGATTGCAGTCTGTAACAGTTTCAACTCTTCCAATCCTACTTCCATTAGATGCCATAACATTTCGATTATATCATTTGCTGCCGTCTGAAAGGTAAACAACAAAGATTCCAATCTTAATGATTTAGTGAATACACTTTGTACATTTGAAACATCTTTTTTAAGTTTGTTGTGTTACTAAATACCATTCTACTAACATTCTTTTTTGTATCTTATTGTCAAGACACTACAGACTCATTATTTTTTTTTGACTCCTCAGCATCCACTTAGCAGCATATTTGACATTTTGTTCCAACAATGCAATGGATGAGTTACCTGCTGAATTTTCTCAATTTACTCTGAAAATGGGTTTACAATTTTTTTTACATTTTATACTAAATAAAGAATCTCTTATGAGTCACAATTTGATATGAAATTTCTGAACGGAGTTCCCTAAAATCGATCTGAGCAGAGAATTATTGAGGCTAAGATTGATTTTAATAAAAAAAGTTCAAAAATGTAATCTCAAATATTTTTAGGAATTCGTAATTTACCACATAATGACTTCAAAAAAGAGAAGATTAATTTAATTTCTTGTCAACAACAAGGGTGCTGGAAGTGGGAGCAACTGCCCCCATCCCTACCATATGGCTAGAAGGCAGGGGGTGAATGAGGTGAGGGGCAGTGCATTCGCTTTTTCACCACAAGTTCATTAATGGAAAGGACTACTTTCTAAGAACAATACAACTGACTTTTCATTTCTAATGTATTTTATGCCAATGGTAGTGGGTAGGTTGGGGAGGGGGGTATTGGGCAAAATGAAAGAGGCTGGTCGGTATCAAGAAATAAAGAAGCGATACAAGCAACAGGGTGATTTCCAAAGCTTTATATCTTTTTATCATCCCTTGATTACAACAAGGCACCATCTGCAATGTAAAAGCATTGCAGATGGCACCTTGTGGCACTTAAGGGACAATAATACATATAATGTCAATACTATTGAGTGTCACATTACAATTCATACCTTCTAAACTCATACCCAGAGTCAAATGCCCTTTTTGATACAACTGCCCCCCCCCCCCCCCCCCAAATGCTTCCATCTTACTGGACTCTGCAGGTATAACAGTACTAAACAAATGAATGAAAGTTAAGCATCTTGAAAATTGGCAGGCTATGTGATCTAATATCCGAACTAAGCAGCCCTGAAAAAACATATTGCTTTGAAAAACTTTTGAAGCATTTTACAAAATTCTTGCATCACTGCTGAATGTTCGAAAAGAGAAAAGAGAGTGATTTGATAAATTCTGAAGACCTAAAAAGCTAAGTGACTACTAGTGTGTTGTTGTTAGGAAACCACTGAGAAACGTAGGTGTGTGACTAGACCTTCAATTTTCTCTTGTCTTTGTGACATGATCCACAGGTTTTTAGGACTACAAAAATTGTTAGAGAGGCTAGACATGACAAAGCTATTTAAATGTCCAAAGTAAAATCATGCAACCATATTTTTTATGCTATAATGGTGGTCTGTGCAAAATACAGAATGTGGTTATAATTACTAACACAGTTATTCACACAATTCAAAATACATTACCATGGATATTGCTTGATGAGAGACCAGCCTCTGTACAGCTGCAAGTCCCAACTGAACCAACTTGGGATTCTTTGTGTGACATCCCATTACAAAAGGGTGAATTATATCTGGACTAGCAGGAATTAAACCTGAAATAGAATTTAAACAAATTTAAGAATAGGCTCCACTGTAAAAATATACCATGAAATTTGTCTTCAAACCTGAATATCAAAAGCCCTGCTTCAAGCTTCAGAAAACATCTTCACTGATTTCCTTACACAACTTGGAAACATCGATAGCAATATTTTTCCCATGCAAGTGAATATTTAGTTTGCAAACTTGTTCCGATGGGGGGGTCATAAACTTTGAGAAGCAAAATAAGAATTAACTCTTAACCTGCTGAGTATTTTCAGAATAATTTTCATCAGATATAGTCATGGCTACTTTGAATCAGTCATTACTAGATTTGATGAAAAATTCATCTAAATTTAACTCAAGAAGTCGTTGGTAACTAGAGGTGTGACTGTCCCAGATGGGCCTGTCCATACCCCCCTCCCCCCCCCCCCCCACCCAGCTGCCCCTGCCACCATGATAATTCTAAGATGAAGAGGGGCACAACTCTGGCAAAGTCCGATCAAAACTATAATCGCAGATGTACAGGTTCCCATGGTAGTGAACATCCATACCAAGTTCAAAAGAATCGATTCATAAACATTTGAGAAAATCTCCGGACAAAATTCAGGCATTCTGAAATGAAAAGCGTCATAACTCTGGCAAAAAAGTCTGATCAAAACATTAACTGGTAGAGTGCTGGAAGCCCTATTTTGGGCTTTACTAAAAGTGACAGGCAATAATTGTTGTAGCTGCATTCTGCCTGAGGAAGCCTTTATTGTCCCTGATATGGATCAGATTTTTTATACAATACCTTGCTCTCTAACATTTAATTGGATAGTGCCTATAAGGCACTATCCAATTAAATGTAATAGAGCAGTATATGATGAGCTTTGATTTGTTGTCAGAAAAAACTCAGCACTTTACCAGTTAATTGTAGATACACAGGTTCCCATGGTAGTGAACATGCATACCAAGTTTCAAAGAAATTGACCCACAAACATCTGAGAAAAATCTCTGGACAAAATTCAGACACTCTAAGACAAAAAGGGGCATAATTCTGGGGAAAAAATGTCTGAATGAAACTATAATCATAGGTGCACAGGTTCCCATGGTAGTGAACATACCAAGTTTCAAAGGAATCGATCCATAAAAATCTTAGAAAATCTCCACACAAAATTCTAGGCAATTCAGGCATTCTAAGATGAAAAGGGATATAACTCTGGCTAAAAAGGTCAGATTGAAACTATAATCACAGAAGCACAGGATCCCATAGTAGTGAACATCCATACCAAGTTTCAAAGGAATCGACCAATAAACATCTGAGAAAATCTCTGGAAAAATTTCAGACATTCTCAGATGGAAAGGGGCATAACTCTGGCAAAAAAAGTTTGATCGAAACTATAATCACAGGTGCATAGTTTTCCATGGTAGTAAACAAGAAAGTTTTTGCAAGTGTCATGTGTCAGTCATGTGAGATAAAGAGTTATAGCAATTGTGATGAAGTGCATGAAGTGGATATGGCTATTTTGTGGGGTGAAGGGTAAACAAACTTTGTATGTCAAAAAACAGTGTATAAAGAACCTATTTACCTCATGAATATTTTCTTCCAGTTTTTAATCATACAAAGAAATTGTTAAAAAATTCAAAATTATTAGGAGAAACAACATAAATGACCTTCTCTCATTATATTCAAATGCAACACAAAATAAAACCCCTGCTTTTCTACACTGGGCATTGTGAGGAATTTTACAATAAAACCAGATGAGAAGATTCTTGTCTGGAATGTCTAAATCCCTGTAACCTGTCTGAGAAATAATGCACTTGACTTCACCTATTGAAAAGGCGAATTCCAGAAACCCTTCTTAGAAACAATCTTGTTTGAAGTTAGAGTGCTGTAAAACCAAGGAAACTAAATATACTGCCAGAAAACTGAAATTTTTATTTCTTATATCAATGACCTTTACTATTGATCTTGCAAGCAATTCCACACATCTACTCTGCATAAGTGTATAAGTGTTGTATGTCCATGTAAACTAAGTTTCTTTCACGTCGTTGAGTAAGATCCACAAATGGATAAATAGACAGAGCAACTCACTTATATTCCTTCTTTTAAGCCTTAAGTCCCCTTACTGGCCCAACGGCCACCAGTGCATTGCTTTGAAAACATATCCCCCAAGCTATTCTTCCTTGAGAACTCAGCTGGTAGGCTGCATTTATCCTGGCAATGTTTTTGCATCATTGTTGTTGATTACCTATGCAGACAGCCAACACTGATCTAGACACACTATTATGTCACCTGCAGATGTGTTCATGTATATATAGTAGCCATTATCGAAAAAATAATTTGAGGCTTTAAGGCTTAATAATAATGTCCTTGGATCAAAGTCACGACACACCTTTGAGTCAATAACTGTACTAAGTGTATGAATAAGATCTGTCAGTCATACATTGTACAACCCAGACAAGATCGGTATTCAAGAACCCAAGTTTCACTGCTTGTGACCTTGACCTTGATGATATATGACCTTGGATCAAAGTCAGGACACACCTTTGAGTCATGAGCAATAATTGTACCAAGTGTATGAATAAGATCTGTCCATCATGAATTGGACAAGCTGGACAAGAATGGAATTTGAGAATTCATGTGTTGCTGCTTGTGACCTTGACCTTGACAATATGACCTTGCATAAACATGAATGGTTTAATTTTTTAACACAAATATAAAAAAAATAATCTCTACAAACCTGAAATTATATCATCACTTTTGGTTGTAATGGTTCTAAGTTTTAGCTGCATAGCCTCTGATGCCTAGAAATAGAACAATAATAAATCCATTCAGGTGAGAGTGTGTGTCTCTCTATATATAAAGAAATAGAGGATCTTTAATGAGTCGCAATTTCATATGAAATATCCATACCGAGTTCACTGGTTTCGCTTGGGTGTTTTTTGTAGTGGGTCTTCTGAGGAAGAAGTTATTGAGGAATGTTTTTATCAGACTGAGATTGATTTGACCCTTTTGCTGCCAAATTTTACTGAAACCGCATAAAGTGCAGACCCAATTCACATATTATACTGTACTCAATTAAATTATCATTAACAGTCATGTTTTTTTCACATATGGAGAGATAACTTCAATGATCTAAGGACAATTACTTTTTAATAAGCTGCTACATGTATGTGAGGGCTGAAGCTCATTGTAAAATCCTTGAGGTTATTTTTCTCAGCAACCAGGCCTGTTTTTTAGGCAGATGATCACCATCTCCCTCTATAGTCTGTTCAAGGAGTAGAGAATCTTATCATTGATTATTAGCAGCAAAGTCTTGGCTGTCTGTATAGGAAGCCAAGACTTCAAGTGGAAAACATTGCCAAAGTAATTTGACCACTGTGTGCAGTGTCTATTTGATTGTACATGTATGTTAAAGTACCTGTTCTGAGACTGCAGAGTCAGATATAGGCCTTTAACCCTTTACCAAACATAAAAAGCAGGTGACACTTGCAAACAAAATTCTTGAATACCGGTAAGTAATTTTTTATCTCAAAAACATAGGTTATAACCCCTCATTGGAACGAGCCTAACAAGCTTGTTCCAAAGAGGGGTCATAGCCTATGTTTTTGAGACAAAAAATGGAAATATAATGAAAATTAATTGGGGATTTTTGAGTATAGCGCTGACCGGTTTTGGGCGTTACGTTGGATAAAGGGTTAAATGTTAACTGCTCTAAAGAGATGGTATTAATGACAGGTTAATGGTATGGGGTTTCCCCCATCATAAATCATTAAATGAAGAACTATATGGAAAATCAATCTCCTGTATTTTATTCCAGGAGGGTGTGAGATAGGGCACAGCAAATCTCAAATTTTCGGTCAAGTCGAATCAGGCATAGGATTTCAAATCAAAACGAATTGAATATCATGGCTCGTTAAATTGCAAATATTGCACCTTCTTACAACCGTAGATATTCTCAATTTTAACTCAAGTATTGTATTCAAGCGACTCGTCTGTATGGATAAGTCAATAAATATACATGTATTCCAGGATGGAATTAAAAATAGTTCTGGAAGTGGAACATCCTTGAACTATTCTTCTATCATCAGGTTGTCTGTGGGATTGGTAGGATTTTGAGAACATCTCAAAACTTTGAATACTTCTGAATCAGTGTCACTCAAATTGAATCGATTCATTCAGATAATTTTGAATCAACTCGTAATTTCAAAGCTTCGTGTGGCTCTAGTTTTAGCCGCCCTTCTGTTATTTTCAAAACTAGGAGCCTCACATACACTGAAAAAACTTCAACAGTTATTGGGTAAATAAACAGAGCATGTATTTGTCATTAGCCCTTTACCTAATTTATTTATTTATTTATTAGGGTTTAAAGACACTTTCAACAGTCCAGGTCAACTTGTGTCAGACAGTTTTCTGGGTGGTGGAAGGCAGAGTCCCCCAAAAGAACCACTGTGGAGCAGCAAGCAACTGTCAAATCTACCCAATATACTAAAGCTGCACATGCATGGTTAGCATTGGTTGAAGGCAAGTGCACCATTGACATGCAGTATGCCTTAATACACAGCGCCACTGTGCCACCACATGGGCAATCAGAATTATGTGTCTTGCCTAAGGACACAAAGCAGTTACCGCTGGTAAGGATCAAAACCCTCTACCTAATGAAATAATCATAACTGGAAAGTAATATTCATAAAAACTGCCATTAAGATTTTATTATTTTATTTAAATTTTTGCTTCAAAAACATAGCTTATGACCCCACATTGGTCAATAATTTTGAGGGGGGTTGGTTTGGGGGGGGGGGGGGGGGGGAGATTCATCCATTAGTCATGTTATGTGAAGATTAACACAAATGAAGTGTGGCTACTACAGATTGAAAAAAATAAATCGAATACTAAAATTCTGAATTAGTTCCAAAAAAAGTTTACCTCCTTGACATCGGAGAATTTTCTTCTCGATTCTGTAGACAAAGTTCTCAAATCATTCTGAAGACTTTCCATCAGCTTTCTACCCACAGCAGGATTCACTTTGGCCGATGCACCCATCATTGTGACTCTTTACAAGTTGACAGTGTTAGTTCAATAGATAACAAAGCACAAATTTAATATCACAACTACTGCTCACTAACTTGCCACAGTTTTGCAAGTATTAAATGAAAAAGGTAATTCCACACTTTTCCAATGTCAAATCCAATTTTCCACTTTAATTTGTATTTTTCAATTCTTGAAAATCCATTTGTTTGATGTGCAATGAGTATCTGAAAAAAAGAATAAGTGAGAATCTTAATTCTTAACTGGTAGAGCTCTGAATTATTTTTGGTCATCAAAATTTGTTCATGTGTCTTTGCCTTGTTACAATTCATGAGAGAGTGCCTACAGGCACTCTCTCATAAATTGTTACAAGGCAAATCCTAACAGACAAAATTATTTAACTTCAAATGTAATATGAAACACATCCATCAAAAATGATGCATTTAAGTTGAAGAACCATACTTCAGAATAAAGCCCCAAAATGGGCTTCCAACACTCTACCAGTTAACTGTCATTTACACTCAATGACTGACCAAATGAAAGTGTCAATGACACTGTAGCTTAACTTGTGTGTTGTGTTTGATGAAAAGGATTATGTTCAATGTTCATGAAAGGATTATGAAATAAGACAAGAATTGTGATAATTGGGAATATGTTCATTTCTGTTCCCTGTCTGCTATGTTTTTGATAAAAATAATATGAGGTGTACACTGTACTGAAGACCTGAGGGGTGGGTTAATGTGACCTCACAGTTAATGTAAGTGGCCCTCACAGTTAACGTATATCAACAAAAGTTGCCAAGTTACAGTGAAATTATTCCAAAACAAGTCATCCTATCAAGTTACATTGAAATCTTTTCATAAATATGGCCTGTAGCCTGTGCTAAAGGTTTTCGGGCTTCGGGCCCCTGTAGCCGCCAGTTTCCCAATTGCGTCCAAAGGGGACATTCTCATCTAGACATTATATGAAGTCAACCTACCAAGTTACAATGAAATCCCTTCATAAATATGGCCTGTAGACTGTGCTAAAGGTTTTTGGGCTCGGGCAGCCATCATGGTTAAATGATCGCAACCAAAAGGGGACATTCTCATCAGGGCATCATCTGGAGTGCTCCTACGAAGTTACAATGAAATCCCTTCATAAATATGACCTGTAGACTGTGTTCAAGGTTTTCGAGCTTTGGGCCCTTGAAGCTGTCACAGTTGACCAATCATGAACAAAAGGGGATGTCTTCATCTAGGCATTATATGGAGTCAAACTTACATGTTACAATGAAATCCTTCCATAAATATGACCTATAGACTATACTAAAGGTTTTGGGGTTTTGGGCTCGGGCAGTCATCAAGGCTGAAGGATCGCGACCAAAAGGGGACGTTCTCATCTAGACATTATTTGGAGTCATCCTACCAAGGTACCATGAAATTCCTTCATAAATATCACCTGTAGACTGTGCTAAAGGTTTTCGGGCTTCAGGCCCCTGTAGCCGTAACAGTTGCCTAATGGTGTCCAAAAGGGGCTGTTCTGATCTAGACATTATATGAAGTCAACCTACCAAGTTACAATGAAATCCCTTCATAAATATGACCTGAAGACTGTGCTAAAGGTTTTTGGGCTTTGGGCTTGGGCAGCCATCATGGTTGAATGATCGCAACCAAAAGGGGACATTCTCATTTGGACATCATCTGGAGTGATCCTACGAAGTTTCAATGAAATCCCTTCATAAATATGACCTGTAGACTGTGCTCAAGATTTTCGGGCTTCAGGCACCTGTAGCCATCACAGTTGACCAATCACGACCAAAATGGGATGTCATCATCTAGGCATTATATGGAGTCAACCTAACAAGTTACAATGAAATCCTTCCATAAATACAACCTATAGACTATGCTAAAGGTTTTTGGGCTCGGGCAGCCATCAAGGCTGAATGATCGCGACCAAAAGGGGACGTTCTCATCTAGACATTATTTGGAGTCATCCTACCAAGCTACAATGAAATCCCTTCATAATTATGACCTGTAGACTGTTCTAAAGGTTTTCGGGCTTCGGGCCCCTGTAGCTGTCAGAGTTGCCCAATCGTGTCCAAAAGGGGACGTTCTCATCTAGACATTATATGAAGTCAAACCTACCAAGTTACAATGAAATCCCTTCATAAATATGACCTGTAGACTGTGCTAAAGGTATTCAGACTCGGGCAGCCATAATGGTTGAATGATTGCAACCAACAGGGGACATTCTCATCTGGGCATCATCTGGAGTGATCCTACGAAGTTACAATGAAATCCCTTCATAAATATGACCTGTAGACTGTGCTCAAGATTTTTGGGCTTCGGGCACCTGTAGCCATCACAGTTGACCAATCACGACCAAAAGGAGATGTCATCATCTAGGCAGTATATGGAGTCAACCTAACAAGTTGCACTGAAATCCTTCCATAAATACGACCTATAGACTATGCTAAAGGTCTTTGGGCTCGGGCAGCCATAAAGGTTGAATGATCGCAACCAAAATGGGACGTTCTCATCTAGACATTATTTGGAGTCATCCTACCAAGTTACAATGAAATCCCTTCATAAATATGACCTGTAGACTGTGTTCAAGGTTTTCGAGCTTCGGGCCCTTGAAGCTGTCACAGTTGACCAATCATGAACAAAAGGTGATGTCTTCATCTAGGCATTATATGGAGTCAAACTTACATGTACATGTTACAATGAAATCCTTCCATAAATATGACCTATAGACTATACTAAAGGTTTTGGGGTTTTGGGCTCGGGCAGTCATCAAGGCTGAATGATCGCGACCAAAAGGGGACGTTCTCATCTAGACATTATTTGGAGTCATCCTACCAAGGTACCATGAAATTCCTTCATAAATATCACCTGCAGACTGTGCTAAAGGTTTTCGGGCTTCTGACCCCTGTAGCCATCACAGTTGCCTAATGGTGTCGAAAAGGGGCTGTTCTCATCTAGACATTATATGAAGTCAACCTACCAAGTTACAATGAAATCCCTTCATAAATATGACCTGAAGACTGTGCTAAAGATTTTTGGGCTTTGGGCTTGGGCAGCCATCATGGTTGAATGATCGCAACCAAAAGGGGACATTCTCAATTGGACATCATCTGGAGTGATCCTACGAAGTTTCAATGAAATCCCTTCATAAATATGACCTGTAGACTGTGCTCAAGATTTTCGGGCTTCAGGCACCTGTAGCCATCACAGTTGACCAATCACGACCAAAATGGGATGTCATCATCTAGGCATTATATGGAGTCAACCTATAATTATGACCTGTAGACTGTTCTAAAGGTTTTCGGGCTTCGGGCCTCTGTAGCTGTCAGAGTTGCCCAATTGTGTCCAAAAGGGGACGTTCTCATCTAGACATTATATGAAGTCAAACCTACCAAGTTACAATGAAATCCCTTCATAAATATGACCTGTAGACTGTGCTAAAGGTATTCGGGCTTGGGCAGCCATAATGGTTGAATGATCGCAACCAACAGGGGACATTCTCATCTGGGCATCATCTGGAGTGATCCTACGAAGTTACAATGAAATCCCTTCATAAATATGGCCTGTAGACTGTGCTCAAGATTTTTGGGCTTCGGGCACCTGTAGCCATCACAGCTGACCAATCACGACCAAAAGGGGATGTCATCATCTAGGCAGTATATGGAGTCAACCTAACAAGTTGCACTGAAATCCTTCCATAAATACGACCTATAGACTATGCTAAAGGTCTTTGGGCTCGGGCAGCCATAAAGGCTGAATGACTGCGACCAAAATGGGACGTTCTCATCTAGACATTATTTGGAGTCATCCTACCAAGTTACAATGAAATCCCTTCATAAATATGACCTGTACACTGTGCTAAAGGTTTTTGGGCTTCGGGCTCGGGCAGCCATCATGGTTGAAAGATTGCAACCAAAGGAGACAATCTCATCTGGGCATCATCTGGAGTGATCCTACGAAGTTACAATGAAATCCCTTCATAAATATGACTTGTAGACTGTGCTCAAGGTTTTTGACAGTTGACCAATCACAACCAAAAGGGAATGTCATCATCTAGGCATTATATGGAGTCAACCTAACAGGTTACAATGAAATCCTTCCATAAATATGACCTTTTGCCTAAACTAAAGGTTTTGGGGCTCGGGCACCCATCAAGGCTGAATGATCGCAATCAAAATGGGACGTTCTCATCTAGACATTATTTGGAGTCATCCTACCAAGTCACAATAAAATCCCTTCATAAATATGACCTGTTGACTGTGCTAAAGGTTTTCGGGCTTCGGGCCCCTGTAGCCATCAAAGTTGCCCAATCACATCCAAAAGGGGACTTTCTCATCTAGACATTATATGAATCAACCCACCAAGTTACTATGAAATTCCTCAATAAATATGACCTGTAGACTGTGCTCAAGGTTTGCGGGTTTTGGACTCAGGCAGTTGTCACGGTTGGCAGATCACGCCCAAATGGGGAAATTCTCATCTTGACATCAGAAGGAGTCATCTTACCAAGTTACAATGAAATCCCTCCATATTAAACATGACCTGCAGACTGTGCTAAAAGTTTTTGAGTTTCGGGCTTGGGCAGCCATCACGGTTGACAGATCATGCCCAAAAGGGGACGTTCTCATCTAGGCAATATACAGAGGCATCCTACCAAGTTACAATGAAATCCCTTCATAAATACGACCTGTAGACTGTGCTAATGGTTTTCGGGTTTTGGGCTCGGGCAGCCTTACCCAATTACCGGTTGACCGATCGCGACCAAAAGGGAACGTTCACATCTAGACATGACCCCAAACCTGCAGATGAAATTTTGTGACGATCAGACAAGAACTGCGGGGTGTAGCCTGTGCTAAAGGAAAATGTGAACAGACTCACTGACTCACAGACTTCTGCACGCGTGATGGCAATAGCTTATCTTGACTTTGTCAAGTTAAGCTAAAAACCTTTATATGATGAACATGACAAGTGTTCTGAAAGTACTCTGGCTGGAAAGAATCAATTGATCGAGGTAGAAACAGAAAAGGTCAATGAAAATCATTTGTCTTCCTGTTAAAAGTCACTGAGATGAATCTGCTAAATAACACTAAGATGGCCTACGGCTAGCTTTCATTTACACATGTAATATACATGTAGGAAAATGACTTAGCCATAAGCCACAACTGAGCTTTTGGTAAACAGTTTGCGAGTTTACTGGTGTTCAAAGTCAATGTCAGCAACTATGGCTATGTGCAAACCAATGACTTGCAAAATCATCATTAAAACTTTCCTTTCCAGTGTTTCCAGAATGTGCCAGGCTCCTTGCCCCCCGCCCCCGCCCTTACTTATACACATATGGCTGGACATTAAATTCAGATTGAAAAACAATGATATAAAAATTTAAACATGGGGATTCTCATGTTACATATCTGAAACTTTTGCCATCTTCATCTAATTCAAGGGGCATACATGTATCTCCTAAACTTTGATACTAACAAGTGATGATTTGTATTTCCTAAACAGTCAAATGTTCCCTAAGTTTGAAAACAAACTAGTTGTTTCAAACAGATTTTATCTGGCTGAACCCTAAATTTCAAGTTCAAGTAAAAACGTGACCTGAATGCAAATCAAGGCCAATAACCCTGAAACCATGCAAACAATTGTTGTAAATCTTGTGGGTCAGAAAGTGATGTTGACAAGATGCATTTTGGCAAAACTTTGTCAAGCTACCTCTTAACAGTTCTTGAGATTTGACACAGGATGGAGGGAAGGAGTCAGGGAGGGAGGGTGAGACAGAGTTATGGAATACAAAATGCTATAAACTTCCATTTTCGCAAAATAAATTTCTGTCATAATTTTCCATTGTTGATAATTCCCAAAGTGAAAATCATTTCAAATGGTTGTGATTAATGATCACTGTCATTTCAAGTTAACACTTTATCGTATCCATGTAACAGAAATGTTTGTCAAAAAATTCTAAAAGAAGAGAAATTTTGTTTTTTTTACCTCTAAAACCACCCATTATGGCCCCCTCATTTGAACAAGTTGAACAAACTTGTTCAAATGACAGGGTCATATGCTATTTTGCAGGCAAAATTTAACCCTTTAAACCCTGGTGGTATCTTCCATGTCAGTTCAATGGCAGCAATTGGAAGAGTCTATATTCATTATTTAGGGGTAGACCAACTAATATTTTCAATGTGCAGCCTTGGGGCAGCACATTGAAAATATTGATTGGTTTACCACACACATTCACTTTGCAGCCATCATACTTATTGAAAGTATGATATTTCATGTTCCTGGCTGGAAAAGCAGCCTCTCAGGTTCAAAAGGTTAAAAAATAAACTCTAGATTACAAATTTTGTGAACCATTCATTTTCATTTTATTAGGTGAAGGGTAAACATACATAAGTCTGACAATGGATTCTAAATCCACTTCAATAATTTATTTTCTGACAAATTATGTAGAATGCCCTCTTTTTGATCAGCTACAGTTTAATTGCATTCCTCACATGGTAACCAAGATGTCCCATTTTCTTTTGCCTTGAATGTTTCCTTCCACACCGGCATTATTTTATTGTGAGTACAAAATGTGCTTTGTAACGAGAGATATATTAAGAAATTTCATTCAACTGGGGGTAATAATTTGCTGAAATCCATCTAAACCATGAATTCATATAAATCAGCAGGTAATAGAAAATTATTTATTGATTTTCTGGTACTTTATTACGTTATGAGATGTTGATATAGATTATTATTGAATGCAATTAACCCTTACACACTAACAAACAGAACGTAATCATTAATGAAAACAGAACATTTGAGTGAAATAAAAAAAAATTTGTTACAAAAAATCAAAAGAGTCTGTCTGTTGGATCTGAAGATCTTTGAGGAATATTCCTCATATTGCACTAAGCTGAAATTTGAGGACCACTGGGCACACATGGACTTGGTTGGGAACATACTTGTATCTGCCCCCACAAGGATGGCTTTTACCAAATATGAAAAGTTTATATCAGGTGGATCTTAAACCTTTACCCAACACAGACGATATCAAAATTTATTATTTTAAATGGCATTTTTTCAAATTTTTCAAAAAAATTTCAACAAAACCATATCATGCGACACCTCGTAGGATTGAGCTCAATGAGCTCGTTCCAACGGGGGGTCACATGATATGGGTTTGTTGAAATTTTTTGGAAAATAATATTTTTTTAACTGCTGAATTTGCATATTACGCGGGCGGATGCGGGCGATTCGTTTGGTAAAGGGTTAAGAAGATTTTTAAAGCATTTTTTCATATTCCTATAAGGAGTCTAAATATGAATGCTAGAGCTGAAATGGTTAAAGGGTTTACTAGATCGATTAATCACATGGATAAACCTTGGTTAACCGATTAATCATTTGCCCTTAAAGGTAGCTGAATAATTGCCGTACCATTGATGATTTATAGCGTTAACCCTTTACCCAAGGTAAAGGACAAAATCAGTAACAAAAATCTCCATTTAGATTTTATTATGTTTTCAATTTTGTCTCAAAAACATAGCTTATGATTTTGAGCTCGTTCCAATGAGTCATCATAAGCTATGTTTTTGAGACAAAAATTTAAAATTTTCAGTAATTCATGAATCTATTTTGCAAGTGTCGTCTGCTACCGGAATTGGGTAAAGGTTAACTTGAGATTGACCAGTTCCAGCTATTGATACAGTATAATGATCATGCACTCTGTCTCATATAATTGAGGTGAGTCAGTGTGACAATGTTTGCCCTTTTTGGAGCAAGTTTGTTCCTTTGTTAACCCAGAAAATACAGTATTTCAAAAGTAACGGTTAATCGATCAATTACTTTTTTGATCGACAAAGACATTGATCATTGGTTAATCGATTAATCGGTTAACCGTTTCAACTCTAATGAACACAGGGACTTGGTTTAAATAAACTTGAAACTGGTCTCTATAAGAAAGCTGTATAGTACATACCAACTATCTGAAGATTTTGACTGCTGGATCTGAAGAAAATGTTGAAAAATATTCCTCATATTGCCCTGGGTTCAAATTTGGGTTCCGATAAACCCATCGACTTGATTTGAACAAACTTGACCCTGACCCTGATAATGATGTTGCATACCAAATATGAAAAGATAGACAGATATTTATTTGTACAATGAACAAACATTACAACATGCAACATAGGCAATGAAAGTGTCAATGACACTGTAGCTTAACTTGTCTGTGTGTTGTGTTTGATGAAAAGGATAATGTTCAATGTTTATGAAAGGATTATGAAATAAGACAAGAATTGTGATAATTGGGAATATGTTAATTTCTGTTCCCTGTATGCTATGTTTTTAATAAAAATAATATGAGGTGTACACTACTAAAAGGCAGAGGGGTGGGTTAATATGACCGCACAGTTCATGTATGTGGCCCTCACAGTTAACGTATGTCAATGAAAGTTACCAAGTTACAGTGAAATTATTCCAAAATGAGTCATCCTATCAAGTTACACTGAAATCCCTTCATAAATATGGCCTGCAGACTGTGCTGAAGGTTTTGGGCTTCAGGCCTGTGTAGCCATGACGGTTGACTGATTACTACTAAAAGGGGACGTCCTCATCTCGACATTATACTGAGACAATCTACTAAGTTACAATGAAATCCCTTCACAAATTTGACCTGTAGTCTGTACTAAAGTTTTTCAGGTTTTGGGCTCGGGAAGCAATCATGGTTGAATGACCGCGACCAAAAGGGGACATTCTCATCTGGGCATCATCTGGAGTGATCCTACGAAGTTACAATGAAATCCCTTCATAAATATGACCTGTAGACTGTGCTCAAGATTTTTGGGCTTCGGGCACCTGTAGCCATCACAGTTGACCAATCACGACCAAAAGGGGATGTCATCATCTAGGCAGTATATGGAGTCAACCTAACAAGTTGCACTGAAATCCTTCCATAAATACGACCTATAGACTATGCTAAAGGTCTTTGGGCTCGGGCAACCATCAAGGCTGAATGACCGCGACCAAAAGGGGATGTTCTCATCTAGACATTATTTGGAGTCATCCTACCACGTTACAATGAAATTCCTTCATTTTTCGGGCTTCGGGCCCCTGTAGCCGTCACAGTTGCCCAATCACGTCAAAAGGGGACGTTATCATCTAGACATTATATGAAATAAACCTACCAGGTTACAATGAAATCCCTCCATATTAAATATGACCTACAGACTGTGCTAAAAGTTTTTGGGTTTCAGGCTTGGGCAGCCATCACGGTTGACAGATCATGACCAAAAGGGAACGTTCTCATCTAGGCATTATACAGAGCCATCCGACCAAGTTACAATGAAATCCCTTCATAAATACGACCTGTAGACTGTGCGCATACCGGTTGACCAATCACGACCAAAAGGGGACGTTCTCATCTAGACATGACCCCAAACCTGCATATGAAATTTCGTGATGATCAGACAAGAACTACAGGGTGTAGCCTGTGCTAAAGGAAAATGTGAACAGACTCACAGACTAACAGACTCACAGACTAACAGACTTCCGCATGCGTGATGGTAATAGCTTATCTTGACTTTGTCAAGTTAAGCTAAAAATGGCTTGAGAAACAGATAAACTTTGTGTGGCTTTTGGGCATAATTGAATCCAAGGTGAGTGACAAGGCAGATTTAATTTTCCTTTTTTGACATGCCTGTGTCGGAAAATTGCCAAGACTGGATAATTCAAAGTGTTGTTTTTTTTATCAGTCTTCCATGATATCATTTTTGTACTGAAGTTCACCTTCCTGCCTTGACTTTTATTTGGCTGATGGTTCTATTGAGTTTAAGTACTTGGTTTTCAAGCTCTTTGTCTTGATCGTCAAATACATGTGAGTCTGGAGAGTGGAGATTTCTGTCCCTTAAATGTATTTCATTCCTTTACAGTTTACTGAGTGGACCAGAACTTTTAGAACGAAGACTTTGCAACCAGATTGTTGGTTGATTTAACAGATCAGATCATCTCTTTTATGAAGGTAGTCAACAATCTGATTGAGGGTGTCAGTGAAATGTGCTCTGAGATACATGCATTGCTTTGCATAGTCAACTGTTACAAGAAAAATGTATAGCAAGATTACCCAACTCTATAATTTTACTATTTCGGGTTCTCAACCTGTCAGCTACATGTATATATATTTTCTGTGTTGTCTCTGTTGTTGTTCTAAAATTTCATTTCTTTTTCGACTCTGTTTGCACAATTTGTGACTTCAGATCAGATGTGAAACTAGGATCTCAAGATTTTCTGAGCGAATCTGAGTCTTTTGCAGCATTGGTAGGCCTATAATTAAAGACCATATTGGGGCTCTATGTTATGTGGAATTTGTGTTGGGCCAATGCACTGGGATGCCAGAGAAAAATTGTGTGGGCGGGCACTCCCCCCATCCCCACCCAAACTATGCCACCGGCAAGTATGCCAATAGCTTCAGAACTGCTTGAAATTGCAATACTGGACACAATTACTGGTGTCATTTTTTTGTGCCTTTCACTTTCACAAGGTGCCTTAGTTTTTCAAGGAAATACATTTATATTAGCTCCAATTTGAAGACCTGGAGGCATGGTGGCTCAGTAGGTAGAGGTGCAGACTGCAAGCCAAGAGGTCCTTGGTTCGAATCCCACCCACGGAAACCGCGTTGTGTCCTTGGGCAAAACACTTCGCGCCCATTTCCCATGTGGGGGCATGGTGGCATTGTGTACTGAGGCGTACTGCACGTCGATGGTGCACTTGTCTTCAACCAATGCTAACCCTGCTTGTGTGGAGTTAGTATGTTGGGGAGCTGACAGTTGCTCACCATTTCTTGGTGGTTTTCTCCGGGAACTTTGGCTTCCTCCACAATTAAAACTGTCGTGGTCATGATTAGCCATTGTGCAGAAATATGTGACCTTAACCCTTAAAGGCCTATTTACTAATTTTCCAACCTCGGAATAGGGGCCCTTAACATGCCATCATGAGGCGGTCTTACTGACAATAGACAAATTACATGTAACTAAGCAGTGGTTGCTTAACAAGCAGCCAAGACTTTTCTAAAAATCACTGCTAAGCCATTAGACGTATAGAGACTGCAGGCCTGGCATTCTTAAAAATGCAGGAGGGCTAAAAATCGCTCCCCTCGCATGGCCTAGGGGAGCGATTAGCTATCCTCAAGTTTACAAAAGCTGCGAGTGGCACAATAAAGTTTTACTATTAATGAATTCTGCCTGAGTGGGCTTTGTACATCTTATTTGGTGCTGCTAACAAGGTAGTCTCTGTGAGATGGCTACACTGCCCCTCCAACACCTCCGGCCACGTCAAGGCCCGGAGGTGTGGGAGGGGCAGTGTTGCCGTCTTGCAGAGACCACTAACATAGGAGAGATTTGAAATGGGTTTTAGGAATGGGCTGTTATGGTAATCATTAATTTCTAAGGCCAGGAGGGCTAATTTTCGCCCTCCTTAATTTTTTTTAGGCGAGCAGTAGGCAAGCGAGTAAATCGCTCTCCTGAAAATGCCAGGCCTGAGACTGTGGAATGGTGAAATTTCAAGACACTTGTCCAGGCCCTTATGGGTTAAACACCAATAAATAAAAAATATTAATAAATAAATAAATCATTTGGAGACCAGTGGCAGTTGATTTTTGTAATAGATCATTTATGTGTCGCCAACTGGGCTCCAACTTGGAAAGCATATCTTCATTGAAATTACATAAAATGAAGAACAAGTTTAGATAATTGCTCCTTATTAAATATATGCTGACCATTTTGGCACAAACACAGCATCTTCTTTGTTCTTTAGACAATATTGAAAAAGAATCAAATAAATTATTCAAAAAGGTAAATGTCTACCACATTCCAAAAAGATTTTTCTTTCATTTCAGGCACGGTGGGATTCATATACATGTAATTAATTTACATATTCAGACTTTCTTCTGGGAAAATTAAAATAGGCTCTGGTGTCCTGGACACACAAGAGAAATGAATCCTGGAACCATTAACAAAACACAGATGATAAAACCATTTAAATTAAGTCTTTTCCATGCATTTATTCGAAAAAAAAACCCCAACAACTTTACAATGTTTCATCATAATTTTTGTAATAAAAACACCAAGGAGCAAGAAACTGCGAAATCACACATTGAGTCAGCAGAATAATACATTAGACCCTTTGAAATTGAAAACCTCAAATTTGCACTGAGCGATGGTCATGAGAGATATAGGATATAACTACATATATGTACAATACACGTATCAGTATCAGTTTACGTAAAAATTACTTATTTGATGGGAGACAGTTTATGGGAGACAATAATTATAAAAAAAACATGCAAGGTGCAATAGTGGTGCTGTGTATGGCTCGTCAATGGGGCACTTGCCTTCCCCCATTGCTAACCATGTTTGTGTTGGGTTAGTAGACTGGAGAGTCTGACAGTTACTTGCCATTGATTAGTGGTTCTCTATTTAGGCTTCACCCATCCATAAAACTGCCCAAACGATATGTCCCTGGCTGTTGAAAGTGATGTTGAAGTCTCAATAAACAAACAATTATATAAAACAAGGTGAAGCATCATCATGTGCGATAAAACAATAAAATTCTTGGATTATATTATGCATTATATTCAGTAAAGTGTTATATCATGCACCTAACACACAACTACTGGTGCATTATTTTGAATCCATTGACTAAAATCATCAAGTCATTCTCGTTAAGGTCATATGATGTGGTACACAAAATGACATGAAATCTAGGATGTTCTTCGGCATTACCTTTTGCTGGTCCTCAGAGAAAATTAACACCTGAGATACTCCCCCACCCTTTCCACAATATATACCTATTTTATCTCTATTCTCGAACAAAAAGAATACATGTGAATCATGCACATATATCACTACATCATCATCATCATATTATGGGTGGGAGATCATAGAGCAACACTGAATACAGTGCAGGGGGTGTAGTGTAAATGAGGGTTTCAGGACTGTCTCCACAACGGGACCTAAGAAGAGATCAGGTCATTAGTGGAGTACCCAACTTGTGCCAGTAGACCACCAATTCACAATACTGGGTAGGCTTACATTGTGTAATTGATGTGCTATTCAGGTGGTCTACACTCTGTCTCCACAACTGATTTGGTTAATCACCGACTCAAAAAGTAAGTATTGGGATATGACAGTGACTAACCAGTCGTTGGTCTAAGTATGATGACAAGAGAGCATCACAAGCAAATTATAGACATATAAGCTAAGATAGTATATTTTTATACGCAGTAAAAAACAGTAAAAACAATAACCCGGTAATGGCGCCGAAACGAATAGACCTTTTCATCGATGCCGAATCGGAATATCGATCCCATTCGCGCAGAGGAGATTGTCAAACTGGGACGCATTCGCACAAAGGATGCTATCAACCCCTATGTGCAAATGCAATCGAATTTCTGATTCCGCATCAATGAAAAGGTCTATTCATTTCGGCGCCATTACCGGGTTATTGTTTTTACTGTTTTATATTTATACAAAAACATGGACAATTTCAAAACCTTCGTTGACACTTCGAGAGTATTCAAATAACGATAATTAAAGGATAAAACATAGTTTGGATCAATAAATTCTGCCCAAATGTAAGGAAATACGTGTACTATCGATTGCAGCCAGTAATAAGGACGAAAGCTTGATATATATTCCTATTTTCGAGTTTTGAGTTCACATGAAAACTTGATGGTAACTTTTTCTATAGGATTGAATGGGAAGAATCTGAACGTAGAGGGGTAGCCACTACTTTCAGATCGCTGAACTACATGTAGGTAGATTAGACACTGAGATCATAATATGACGATTGTTAGAAATTTAGAAAACAATTACAATGTAGTTGCAATGCTGCATCCTCTATGTCATGGGAGTTTATTTGTTAGCTTGTCTCATACAGTTCGGACACCGTGGACTGGTAACTTTCCATAGGTGGGCAATATTTCCACAGACACAATAATATTACATGTTGGTGGCTGGTTTGGGTGTATTCGAGGCTCGAACTAGAGATCGCAACCATTTACTTCATTCAGTTGCTGTCAAGTGACTTGTACCCTAACAGTAACAATCAAGAACACACAGATCCTCAAAAATATTAAATGATATAGCTGGCAAAACAAATAAATTTTAGTATATGTAGCAATTGCAATGTAGGTGTGTCCGGAGTGTCGAGTGGGGAGGAGTAGCAAATCTCCACAAAAAATTGGTTTAAAAATATTCGGCGTGTCGATTTACAGATGACAACAAATACACAAACACAAAATTGCACTTGATATTTGTATACATGTATATCTCCAGGATGAACGAACGGGTCTGTTCTGTATGGTTCCGGTGTTAGCACTGCAGAACGGTGTCAAATCTGTTAGTCTGGTGTAATAAATCCTGCGACGAAATTAGGAAACGTAAACAAAACATTAGCATTTAAAAACAGACATGGCAGGATTTAATTGCATGTCATGGGATTGCACTTTTCCAGGAATTACTTTTAAACTGTTATCGAATGTAGCGAATAATTTACTCCAGTCTTATTCCCAAAATAATTAACAGAAGTCGTTGATTGTATTCTGAAAATGAAAGTGCCACACTGGCAAATCATCAAAACCTCGGAACACATCAGGGGACAATACTCCCAATGTTTGTGATGCGATTGACCGACCGACCTTGTCCACTGGAACACTGATCTAAAAATACACATGAGTGATAGTCAAGGGGGCACAACGGAAGCGTATTCAGGGCATGTGTGAATGTTTTTCCAAGTCGGACGGCTTAGAAAGTCGTTACAACGACCTATGTAAGTCGTCATAACGACTTCAAGTATAAAGTCGTTATAACGACCTACCTCCGCGGCGTTATAACGACTTTCTAACCGATTTTAAATATTTAGCTTTGTCGTTATACGGCTTGATTCAGTTGTTATAACAACTTTCTAGCTCGTTATAACGAGTTTGCAAAATCCTTACAACTAGTTAGCTTTGTTGGTGTAAGACTTCCAGTCGTTTTTTAGCTCGTTATAGCGAGTTGATAAGTCGCTATAACGACTCACATCCCTTATAAAAAAAGTACCATGGTAAATCCCAAAATACCCTGGTAATACTATGGTATTACCAGGGTATTTTGGGATTTACCATGGTTTACCATGGTACTTTTTTATAAGGGATAATTCGTTAGAACGAGTTACTAAGTTGTTATAACGACTTAGGAATCATTTCATAATATTCTAAATATGCTTCCGTAGGAGGGTCTAGGAAGATTCGGCCCCGGGAAGATTCGGCCCCTGGTTAGTGGGAAGATTCGGCCCCAGTTGGGGCCGAATCTTCCCGGGGCCGAATCTTCCCACCAAAAACTAATTTCGGGAAAACATTTTCTCATTTAGTTGAAAAAATAGGAACCTACCATTTTTGTCCCGGGATGAAATGAATGATAGTCCGTCACCACCAAAATTAAAAGTTCAACTGACTTGAAAACTCGCTCAGTTTGTTTGTTTAGCACTGGGAGTGGCTAACTGACAAGCTGATACATGCCGCTTGTGTGGTGTTCCTGTGTTTTGATAGGGATGCGCTTGTCTGATCTCTAATCATCCTTTGGTTGTTTGTCGCCATTAGTAAGCTGTTAATGATGATTAATCATCTTTCACACTCTTTGATGGTAACATCGCCAAACATCTTCAAAGAATATTCTTGGATAAACATTTTGTAGCATGTCCTATAAAACGATTATCCAGCCAGATCCCTGTCATCATTTTCAACGATGTATCCTTGTATTGAGTGTGGTTTAGAGGTGAGACCAAGGCAACACGCCGTGGAATGCGATTCTTGCGAACGATGGCAACACAGAAAATGTAACACGGGCATATCAAACAAAGATTATCTGGATGCAAACAGAGGTATAATTCAGTTGACATTTACATGCCAGCCATGTCAACGCCAAGTTGAACCAGAAGATAATAGGTAATTATTATATATATAATAATTATAATTAATAATACTGTGCTTGAATTTACTGTAACACAGAGTTAAAAAAAATTATTTTAATCGTGTTATAATTTTGTATTCATATTTAGTTACTGAAAACGTATGTATTGCTATTTCTCTCTTTCATTCCATAGCCTAGATGAAAACCACATCCATTATTTTAATCATGTTAAGGGAAAACTTAATTATGACCCTTTTTTTTCAAAATATTCAGTACTTTCTAATTTTTTTTTTGCAGTCGGGATGCCAACAATGTTGCACTTTTGGCTGAGATGATGGAAGTGGATGCAGCTGAAAGAGGGAGTGAAACATCGACAGGAGAAAGTGAGGAAAGGTAATTATTGACATTTTTCTCTCAATCTTTTTAATTGCATCATTTATTTTTATTTTTAAATGAATAAATGAATAGATCAATAATTTTGTGACTGCGAATGAAGTCGGGGACCCCTACTAGTAATAGATAAATTGTAATATATATATATATATAAACCTTTCTTTTCCATCTCGTTTTAGCCTGGCATAGAAGATTAAACTCAAAGGGAACCCGCCTCAGCTTTTACAAATTGGCAGTTGTATTACAACATGAAGCGGAGTGGGTCAGAATAAATGTTCAGGCAGGAGATTTGGAGACAGAGATTAGGAAAAAATATACGAAAATCGACACGGAGATAACAGATCTATGGACTAAATATAGAGACGGAAGCATAAGAACAACAGACTTTCTTAAAGAGATAAACAAAGTTTATCAACTAGGTAAGAGCAAGCGTTGAAACAATCTCGATGTAAATAGTCACAGTTTGAATTATTCATATATCTCGATGTATATGGTCTCAAATTATTTCAGGTTTTAAATGACATCTCGGTGTAAAATATGTGATCTCAAATAAAGGTTAATACCCAAGAGTCAACGATATTTCATATGATATCTAGATGTAAAATTTTGTGAAATAGAATGCATAGTATGTTTTTGTATATAATTGTATATATATGTATATAATTGTTTTATGTTAAATTGAAAAAAATATATTAAAACAACAAATGAAACTTCACATAATAAAGTTTTATACTCAATCCTAACCAATCGTCGTTATTTGTCGCTCCTCCCCAAAAATTGCGTTGGGGCCGAATCTTCCCGGGGCCGAATCTTCCCACTAACCAGGGGCCGAATCTTCCCGGGGCCGAATCTTCTCGGGGCCGAATCTTCCCGATCCCCCGTAGGACACACTACCAGGCAAAGATATCAATTTTTTATCTGATTTCTGTTATCTGGCCCCTATCGGGTTCGCCGAAACGTGTCCCGATAGGAATCTTTGCTGGTGCTCTATCCTAAAGTTGAAGCGCGATCACGACGTCAGAGCGGAAATGTTGCTGAGTCCAAGTCGTGATTCCGGTCGCGTGGTTCACATGAATTGTGCAAACATGAGAAAATAAGAGCTATGCCTCATACGCCCGTTGGGCTTTTTCGAATTGTGCATAATCACTGTTTTCATCCAACAAATGGCCTGCATCGCCAAGCGCTAAAGCCTTCATAGGGTGACAGGAGTCAATTTTTTTTCCTGCGTATAATCACTCCAAATCCTTAAAGATGCATTTTGGTATCCCCCAAAATGCCCAAATAACACCGGGGGGGGGGGAGGGGGGCGAGGGGGAGGCTATGGATTATAGGAGTCAAATTCTTTTCTGCATGTAATAACTTCCAATATCCTTCAAAATGCATTTTGGAAAAAATGCCTAAATGACACTGGGATGGGGTGGGGGTGGGGGTTAGTCATAGAAGTCAAATTTTCTCTCTGCATGTAATCACTCCAAATCCTTCAAAATGCAGTTTAGAGCAAAGAAATTTTGTTTGCCTAAATAACAACGATGGGGGGGGGGGGGGGGGGCGGTTGGGTTAAAGGAGTATAATTTTTTCGGCATGTAATGACTCCCAATCCTTCAAAATGCATTTTGGGAAAAATTGACTAAATGACACGGGGGGGGGGGGGGGGGGGGGCAATACCTCTGACAACAATTTTCTTCAGATAATGGTGGTCATTAAACTTGAGGTAGACATTGTTCCCAAAGAGATATATACCCCCAAAAATTGATATTTATTTACTAGTTATTTCATTAACAAGCATTAGACCATATTTATTAACAAAGGGCAATAAATCCCATAATTTTCATTGGATATGGCTGGTCATCGAACATGACGTAGAGATTATTGCTTTAGAGACATATACAAAAAGAATTGAAATCCGTTAACTACTGTTCCAGTTTAGCCATAAACAATGTTCGGAAAAAATGTTGATGGAAATATGCAATTTCCAAGTCCAAAAGGCCCATGATAACACTTGTAAAATTCATCGGACCATGCCCCAATTCGAACTTAACCTTCATTTTGATATAACTGAGGCAGAAAGCAAGTTTGGTCCTGATCTATGTATCCAAACTCAAGTTATCATCCGGAAAGCCTAATGCTGATGGTAATCAGAAATTTTTAAGTCGAAAACGGGCGTATAAAAGGATTGCACGCAGTCGGGAGAAGGGGTGCTGTCATAATGCCGCTCTTGCTGGGAAGCAGGATAAATTTCCGACCCGATGGATATAGAATGTGAAACATTGGCCTATAGAATCCCCAACCTGTGATACAATGGAAAAACATTTTGTGGAATCGAACTCTCAAAAAATTCTCCGCCGAAAAAACAAATTAGAATGTGTCATTTGTGTCAAACTGTGTGCAAAGCACTCTACGGTGTATCCTTGCATTTGGATTTCTGATTTTGAATGAAAGCGTCGACGTATCTAGCTTTAAATGAAGCTGCAGTCCGATAGCACATGAAAAATCCCAAACCTTCTTGCACATCTACTAACCCTATTGCAACATGGGTTTAACGTTTCGAATTTCATACCCTAGATATAGAAGCCTTTTGCCAAAAATGGTATAGGAAAACACTAAAGTGACTCAGATGACACATCAGAGTGACGTGCGGAAAGTCTAAAACCTCTATACGCATATACACATCCTATTGCAATATCCGAGGATAGCTTTAGTTTTAAGATTTACATGCCTCGGAAGCCTTTCGGCAGACATTGTCCAACAAGACACCGAAGCGGCGCATGCAGATCTGATAGCACAGCCAAGTGGCAATGAAAACGGGCTAATACTTCCGCAGACCCTTAGCAACATCTGAGCATAGTTTTTGCATTTCGAATTTCATACTGCAGAAACCTTTCACCGGAAACGGTCTGACAAAATACTAAAGTGCTCAGGTGGCACGGCTAAGTGGCAAACGGAAAATCCGAAACCTTAGTGCATATATAAACCCTCTTGCAACATCTGACCATAGTATCACAGGGTTGTTATTTTAAGGTTATTCTAAATTTTAAAAATAAGTAAACAATTCGAGTTATTTATAATGAATGAAGGAAAGAAACTTTTTAATAATCAATGGGAGTAAACTGGGTAAGCGCATTAATTTAATTAAGTTCGAATTCGAAAAGCGTTCTTGGTTCAGTCGCTGTCCTGCAGGGACTGTATAAACAATGCATTCCAAATTAGAACTTATTGAAAAGTCAGTTCATGTCAATGCAAGTCATCAAAGCCGTCTTTCCTAAATTAACACTTTTGACAAATCAAGTTTTTGATAAGTGATGCGCGCGCCGATATAATACCCCTTAACTTCAAGACAGACACGATAGGATGGAATAATTGTTAGTTCACGCGGTGTAGTAAAGCGTTAATGTATTTGTGTGGTTCCGGTAAGCCGTCATTTGGACGACAGGATTCCCGATCTGATGATTTGCATCGAGGGGGGATGCCGAAGAAGAACTGACGAGTATATGTAGTATTTAGTTTATAGTATTTAGTTGTGATAACACGTCGTAGTTACATATTCATTAGTTAACAGTTTTAAGTGTATTAGTGAACCTGTGTTATTAGATGATTAGTTGTTATTATTACGGGTTAGAAGCACTGTTAGTAGAAATTGTAGGTGATAAAGTAATCTAAAAGGTGAATTTTAATATTAAAGGTGATTCCCCATAATTTGGCAGACGCCACGGGATAAATATGCGCATGGGCGGTTGAGTGAAAGATTGCGTGATTTCTTATCAGTAGTTGCAGCTTCGACCTTTCTCTACGAATATAAATTTGGGAAGCAATTTAGTTTTAGACAATATTTTAATACTTGTTTTCGGTGGGATTCAGTGACTAGTCACAAAACTCATTTCAATTGTGGTTGGGATTATTTATTTAGGATTTGTTGGCTATTTGTAAATAAGAGTATAGAAGATTTATATATATAAACTGTTGGATTGTTAATAGTCTTTATCTTATTAATGAAGAAGCCCTGAGTACCCTAGGGTTTGATGAAACCTCAGCCCCGCCAAGAAATTAGCCCGTGTTAGTTCATTACTGTTGAAAGCAATTGATTGAAGCGCGGCGCTACTCTGTAGCTTGTGAATAAGCAATTGCGATCTACAAGAATGAGCTAGTGAAAGTCCCCCGTCCCCGATGAAAGAGTATCTTAGGTCCCCAGCAACGTTAATCAATCCCAGCCTTGGCCCTCGGCTGACGAGTGCCCTCTGGCAAATAAATATTCACTCTCTCCGAGACGTTGCCACGGCGGCGTTCCGGGGGACAGTAATCTCTATTTATCAGAAAGTGCTAACACCTGTATAGACACCTGATTGAGCGATTCCCCGGTGGAAATAACGGGTGGTTCCACTTAGCAGGCGGACCCTTTGGTCATAATAGTTTTAGCGCTTTGAATTACACGCCCTAGATTGGTCCAGAAGCTTTTCGCCAAAAGAGAAGGTACAGGGAGGCCGGGGAGGGGCTACGTGCCTATCAAATATTTTGTCGGAAGATTTCCGGCTTGACAGGAAATTGTTTAGACTCTTTGTTGGTAACATTTTGGCAAAATGGAAGGAAAATTATTGATATTTTGACTAAAGCGTGTATTTACACTGAATTTTAGATAACTAGCCCGTTTTGGGACCAAGACGATAGAAATACTGATACCCAATCTAAAATCGGTCGTTCCATAATATTCCAAATACGCTTCCATAGGACATTCAATTCCCATTGTAAAGATCATTATATTAACATAACCCGTGGAACAACTTGGCGTAATAATAGAAGTATACGCGGCTCTGGTGAGTCTTCATTTCTGATTGTAATATGGAAAGTATAGACTCGATGAAGTCAGGCGATAGGCTCGACTGTCACTGTTGAAAACACGAGCGATGTATACCGGTACGATCTGGTGATTTTGTGACGACCTAGTGCCATAGTATGATTTTTTGCATGCTATATTGGGCCCGAGTGTTGTATTTGAGATCTGGTTACTTCGGGATCTGGGGTAATACCCCCCCCCCCCCCCCCCCACACACACACACACACTCACAACCCGTCATCCTGACAGCGCTGCAGATAGGTAGTCGCTTTTCGGTGATCAAGTATTTAGAATTTTTTCAAACTGAGTGAACCTTTGTCTCCCATCTTTAAGGATACTATTAAAGTCTCTCAATGAGATAAACGTGGTTTGCACCCTCCACCCCACACACCGATCACATTCTTAGCGGTAACACGAACCCAAAGGTTGCCTATCGTAAATTCTTTACGCCCGCAATGAGCATGTACACACAGTGCTGTCGTAGAATCGGGTGCGGGGAGAAGGGGGGGGGGGGGGTATACACTTGCGACGGCTTGAGCGCACAGGAACAAGGGCGGGAGCAGAACATTAAAAGCTTATCATCGTTTGGGAACAAAAGCAGTTTTGTTGTGGAATTGTGTCTATATTGTGAAACTGTTTATAGTCAACCGGAGCGGAGCTCGCAGGAACTGACGTCAGAAGTCAGAACGAAAAATAAGACTAAAGAAGAAATCACGTTGTTTATTGACATTTGAACTTTCCATATTTTTCGAATTACTCACCAAGATTAAGGACTTGGATTTTGGTGAGTTCGTTATATATGCGTATTATAAAGTCATTAAAGGCAATATTTCTTTACTTACGTCGCTAACAGTTATTAAAACACCTGTCAAATAACTCACGACGAAGACGCGACACATGGGTTAACAATATAATAAGACGCCGAGGAAATTTTGATTCGCGGTTTTCTCGGATGACAAAATATTGGGTAATACTTTTTGCCGGTAAAAAAGACGGTATCCGGTAAAAAAGACGGTAAGTGTATAAAAACTACGTTTTAAAGTACTAAATGTACCTCTGAATGTGTGAAAAGTGATTATTTAAGGAAACTTACGCAATAATAAATATATAGAAGGAAGAATAAGTATTGTTTGTTTCATTGTAGACTATTTTCAAGACAAAATAGATCATTTCGCCATCGACACTGATCGACACGCCATTTTGTGCAAGGAAAACAACGAATTCGCTGAGATGCACGACGGGTGAATATTATCATACTTGCTCGATGGAGGTGTAACTAATTTGTGTGCGTAATATTCAGATGTTTCTGTTCACTCACTAAGAGGGGATATATATAACAGAAAGGTTTGGGGAGAGAAACCATTTATATTTTGAAAATAGTCTACAATAAAACAAACAATACTTAATCTTCATTATATATATTTATTATTGCGTTCGCTTCATTAAATTGTCACTTTTCACGCGTTCAGCTGTACATTTAGTACTTTAAAACATAGTTTTTATACACTTACCGTCCTTTTTTACCGGCAAAAAAGTTGTGTTCAAGCTATTTTTTAAACGGGGGTTCATAACTTATTTTCAACTTAACTTACTTTCAGTTAGCGTTTCGTCAAACACACGTCGAGGTGATAATAAATATTAAAACCAACCACACATCAGTGGATACTAGTTCTAGATTCCTGTATGTCCTACCCCAATGGTACTCACAGGCGCCTATTAAGACTGAAGCGCCTTGTTCTCACTCCACCAATGAGCTCCCAGTGGCGGGCCGGGGAGGGGGGTGCATGAGGGCCACCATATGCAAACCATAATTAACTGTTTTTACCCCCCACGTTTCCCCAAGAGGCGCCAGAAACAATCTCAGAGATTCAGAATTTGGAGAAAAAAAATATCCTGGGAAGGGCTCATATAATCGTGGGAGGGAATGCGCCCAATTCCATAGTTCAAGCGTTATATCGATCTCGTCCCCCCCCCCCCTCCCATTTCGAAAATATGACATGGATTTTTTTTTATCTAGTAGGGGCGTAGCCAGTATTCTATAAGGGGGGAGTTAGCCATTTTTTTGTGATGGGGGGGGGGGGGCAATCATGATATTTGGAAGGTCGTTGTGGGGTTTGCCCCCCCCCCCCCCAAATGCAAACTGTCAAATACTGTTTTTAATCCCCACCTTTCTTCAGGAGGCACCAGGAGCGATCTCCCCCAGAGTCTAGCAACTTAACCTTCTTCCCAGTGGGGGGTGGGGCTCCAAATGCAAACTGTCCCTTATTGTTTTTAACCCTCACCCAGGCCTTCGATTGGGGATCCTCGCTCTGCCGCTGGGGCCACCGTTGATATTGTATCTAGAGAATGCCATGGTTTAGTGGTCAGTATCATTCAGTGTTAATCTGAACCGGAGATTGGGGAGGCCCCACAGCGACCACATCATAAAAGGGCCCATATAAAGTTAAATAAACAGTGTAAATCAGCATTTGAATTATTGGTTTTGATGAATCCACCCCGCCCCCAAACCCTTTCCTTAATAAACATGTGAAAGGTTGAGTTGCTGGAAAATATCGTACGATCTTTTTTCAGCTTGGGATATCTTCCAATAGGTTTATTTCAAAGTGATGAAAAAAAACAACTGCAAAACGAATGCTTTCAGTTGCCTCTTGACAATTTTACTCGACACGATGATAAACTCTGTTCAATAAATTATGTTCACAAAGATCTTTGTTGTTTTTTTTTTAAGTTGCTTGGTAAGCCAGCATGGCGACCAGAATCGAAGACTAGGCTACTGTCCAATCCCTGTACATGTTAATTCTCTTCTCTATATTCCCTGCCCAGTAAGCACATACAATTACATTTAAACTGACATCTGAACACAACACAATCCATAACGCTTTTCACTGACAGACACTGGCGTTTTAGGCTATCTTGAACTTGCACTCCAAGATTGGGCATCAAGTAATTGGAAGCATTCCAAATTTATTGCTTGTTAATTCCAGCCGCCCACTATACACAATGTGTATGTTAGACACTAATGTGTATAGCGGGCGATTGGAATTAATTGTTTACGATGAGTTGTTTCTGGGGAGGTCTAGCGCTAGTTAGGCCTGGGGGCGGACCCCACAACGACCTTCCAAATATCATGATTGCCACCCCCCCGCCCCAATACAGAATCCTGGCTACGCCCCGCTAGATATATAATCCATTTCCCACATTTTCTAAATGGTGGAGGGGGGGGGGGGACATAACGCTGGCATATTTCAATGGCTTGAACTATGGAATTGGGCGTATTCCTTCCCATGGTTGAGGGCCCTTTCCCGGATATTTTTTCTTCTTCAAATTCTTAAGCTCTGTGATCGATTCTGGTGCCTCCTGAGGAAACGTGGAGTTAAAAACAGTAAGTTACGGTTTGCATTTGGGGCCACTCAGTCCCCCCCCCCCCGGGCCCACCACTGTGAGCTCACATATAGGGATTGGTGGAGTCAGCACAAGTCTTAATAGGCTCATGTGGGTATCACTGAGGTGGGACTTACAGGAATCTTGAACTAGTATCCACTGATGTATGGTTGGTTTTAATATTTATTATCACCTCGGCAGGTGTTTGGCGAAACGCTGACTGAAAATGAAATATGAAACCCCGTTTAAAAAAAAAAGCTTGAACACAACTTTTTGCCGGTAAAAAGGACGGTAAGTGTGAAGTGACAATTTAATGAAGCGTGCGCAATGTAAAATGAAGATTAAGTACTGATAATTTTATTGTAGACTTTTTTCAAATTATAAATGGTTTCTCTCCAAAAAACCCTTCTGTTAAATCCCCTCGTAGTGAACAGAAACATCTAAAATTAGCTACACCCCCGTCGAGCAAGTATGATAATATTCACCCCGTCGTACACCTCAGCGAATTCGTTGTTTTCCTTGCACAAAATGGCGTATCGATCAGTGTCGATGGCGAAATGAGCTATTTTGTCTTGAAAATTATCTACAATAAAACAAACAATACTTAATCTTCCTTCTACATATTTATTATTGCGTAAGCTTCCTTAAATAATCACGTTTCATACATTCAGAGGTACATTTAGTACTTTAAAACGTAGTTTTTATACACTTACCGCCCTTTTTACCGGATACCGTCCTTTTTACCGGCAAAAAGTATTACCCAAAATATTTATCCACATCCATTGGCAATTTCGAGAAATTTATGAATGTAAATAATACATTTCCGCCGAGGGAATACATAAATTTATCAAGCGTGTCTACGGTTTATTTTAGGTGGATTCGGATATATTTTCGTAAAATTTACGGTATCAGGACAACTCGTACCCACGGCAACTCGTACCAGTCAGGTCGTACCCAAAATTGGACGACTCGTACCCAATTTCGGCTGGACAACTCGTACCCACAATTGGACAACTCGTACCCAAGGTTGGACAACTCGTACCCACATGTACCTGGTCTTTAATTGTATGGGAGAATGCGAATATTGGCTGAAGGACTTGATAAGATTTGTGTCTGCTTTCAATGGGTGTGCATAAAGGCAAAAACTTTCCATTTTTAGCATTTATCTCAGCAGAACAGTCTGAACAGACTTCGCCGAAAGTCAATTTCACCGGTATGGATATGCCATCAAGAGAGCAATTCAAAGGAAACAGGAAATATTTAAATTATATATTAATACAGTGGTGTAGATACGGAAGACGACCCCCTCCCACTCCCCCTCCCTAAAATCCGGTAATCTTTGGCTCTTCGTTAAACTTCTGAGGGCTTTTCTACGTGATATTTTGTTGTACTGGTAGTCATAGCCAGCAGTTCACGTGTTGCAGGGTTAATGCAAAATGAGATGCGATCGGGGCTCATTCCCTCACCCTAACCCACCCCTTCATTAGTTGAAAGATTAACGCGATGTCGGACGCGATCGTGGCCATCAGAAGTCCTTCCCACGTCAAATTATATCGAGAGAGAGAGAGAGAGAGAGAGAGAGAGAGAGAGAGAGAGAGAGAGAGAGAGAGAGAGAGAGAGAGAGAGAGAGAGAGATTCACTTTTATTCACATTTATAGTCTAATTGCAAACCTAACGAAAATGCAAATTATCATTTAATTTTCATGATTGTCATGGAAGATAATTGTTAGAAAAACACACCTCCCAACTGGAAGATTAACTTAATTGGCGATAATAATATGCACAGATAATTGGAAGAAAATTAAACACCAATTGACTATAAGGTAGTAGATGATAGAAAATAATTCTTCATGATCTCACACCTGTCATTGCTGCGTATGTCTAAATTAAATGACTGTCGAGTTTTCAGGTGTGTCGGTGTTGACCATAAAATTTCCGACAGAAATCAGTTGATGCGAGCTGGTGGACTCATAGAGAGAGATGTATTAGAGCTTTTTAATTACATTTTTGTTAAATGAACATAATTTGTGATCTTCTTGATTCAGTCTATCACTGGTCATTGTTTGCCGTTTTTCTTCCCAGCGGGTAAATGTGCTACGCTTCAAGTACAAAATCCGGCTGGACTCTCAATTTACAATGAAATCCTTTCTCGCCTGACCGGAGAGGCGCCTCACCAGTGATGTAACTTGCCACACGAAAAATAATGTAAAGGTGGAGAATGGCATTATTAATTAGGAAAGACAAGAGTTAATGCGACGAAGGCTATGGTCTTCACCCTGATAATTTGCAGAGCCTAGGCCTAGACGCGAGGCCTTTTAGTTTTTTCCAGTACTCTGTTTCCTAAAACTGAAGCACAGAAACCGGGTGTCGGGGTTGGAGAGGTGGGGGGGGGGGGGGGGCATTCACGCCAGTTCTCGTACGAATACGATTGCAGACTTTCAGGAACCACTGGTGCCTGATATCAACAAAGTACGGTCAATGAATATATGTTTCCTGTTCTGTGTATCACAGCCGTCATTTAGACGTAAACTTTGTGTATATTTCATTCACATTCATGGAATATCTGACGAAGGAATTTCAAAGTAAACTGATTTCCATTACTATTATAGCACCTTAAACGGATGAAACAAAAGGAAAAACCCCACTTCTATAGTTCTTAGGCCATTAACGGCCTTCGCCCATACAATTAAACACCAAGTACAAGTTGACCAGCCATGGGTACGAGTTGTCCAGCCTTGGGTACGAGTTGTCCAATTGTGGGTACGAGTTGTCCAGCCGAAAATGGGTACGAGTCGTCCAATTTTGGGTACGACTTGACTGGTACGAGTTGCCGTGGGTACGAGTTGTCTAGCAACCAAATTTACGAATCTTCTAAAAAAAATAAAATAACTACTTTACAATTCCGTTTTGAATATGGAGGCCAAGAAAAAAAATATCAATTGGGCCCCTTTTTCAGAATTGATGAAAACGCGAACTACGGCATGCGAGTGACAGGTGTTGATCACTGATTCATATGGTTCAAAAGTTATGGGTGTAATAAAAACCTCATTAAATTAGCGATCAACACGCGACCTTCTTCCAGACTCTGAGATTCAAATTTTCAAATTCATCGATTTTTTAACGGTCCGATTTCTGCGTTTTGACTTGTTTTCAAAAAATCAATCAGTCAATTTTAAAACAACAACAGTCACTCATAGCTAAATTTGTCATTTGTTTTGCAAACACATTGTTGGCAATTCAAGTTTTGTTCGCATCGTATCTACTACGTCGTAAGTAATCAAAATGGAAAACAAAACCTTTACCTGTGGAATTTGTGAGAAAGGATTTTCATCCAATGATCACAAAAATCGTCGCGAGGTTACTGTACACAGGGGAGAGGCTACACATAGCTGTACTTTATGCCCCAAGACTTTCAAGAGATGAGTTAACAGATCATCTGAAAAGCCACCAAGAAGGTGCTTTGGACTATCAATTTTGTGTTTCGCAACTAAATTCAACAAAAGAGAGGCAGTGCACATCGTACAGACGGTGATGTCAAGGAGTTCCAGGGCACGTTTTGTCTGAAATCTTCGTTAAAGAATCTGTAATTCATTTTTTATTCCATAAGACACTTCTCGAAAAAACAAAATGGCGGGTCAGTTTGACAGAAATACATGTATCGATTTATTCATGACTGTCTGTTGGTTATCAAAACAGCCCTTAGGTGTTTAACAGTTAATTGTGGACCAGTGCATTTAAAAATGGCAAATTCAAGTAATGTCCGGCCATCATTTTTCTCAAAGTTGATGACAATAATCGCTTTTAAAAATTAAAAAAAATGCTAAAATTTGGGTGATAACACTATGGCCTGTGTTTAATCATAGAAAAATCACACCCACGCTATCATGTTTTACTAGCCTGTATATTTTATTTTTGAACGTTTACTGAAGAATAACCCACCCATCTAAGTAAAAGCATGAAATAGCTACCATTATCTAATTTCCCATGTGGGGGAGGGGGTGAGTGGTAGCGTTGTGTACTATGGTTCAGCGAATGATAACCTTGTGTGGAACTTTGACAGTTGTTTGCCTTTGCACGGTGATTCTTTCCAGATTGCTCCAACTATCGTTAAATAAATAAATAAATGAAAAACTACAATTCTATAATAACAGGCCAAGCCCCCTTCATTTTACATGTTTTGCGGGGGGGGGGGGGGGGGGGGGGAATCAGCAGTACTTTTCCCCCTCATTTTAACAGTTGAAAAACGCTGTTACTCGATCAAAAATGGTAAAAGGATAAACGATTCTGTATTAACCACCCAAAATTGCCTGACTTGGGAAAATATAACTCACCTAGAGCTGCACCAAAGCTACATACACTATTTGAACTCCCGTGTTGTGAGTAGGTGTAAAGTGCGGATTCTAGACCACTTTTCCAAAAAACTGTACATGTACACGTACATGTACGTGTACCGCCATAGGGGTTGAGTGTTAAATCGTGTATAGAGGTAAAAAATGTCGTTTTTGCATGGTGGTCTAGAATCCGCAATTGTTTTCGAGGCTCTCAGATCGCACTTTTGACTGTTCAAACATCCGTTGTCGAACAAGTACATTCGACACGTCGCTCGAAAGTGAAAAAAATGTATGAAATTTGAAGAAAATGTAAATTTAAAAATTTCTGTCGATGTTCCCATCGTGGATCAGGCCTTCGATCTATCATTGGTGAACGCAGGCAAAAAACGTTTTGCGGCTTCTAGACCAGCATAAAAATGTGGTTTATGGCTTCTGGACCACTGACGTTTGCCAACGGCTGTTTGAAAGACCTTAGGTGTGATCCGATCGGTGAAACGATTTGTGGATTCTAGACCAGGAAAAATCAACCTCAAAACCTTTTCTTGACGTTCACCAACGGCGAAAAGTGGGTGTAAAGCGCAGTTACTCGTCAATGATTTTTAATTTTTTTTTTAAAACCGATTTTGGCTTCTGGTACATCAAAAAATGCATTTTGCGGCTTCTGGACCACCATCACGTTCGCGATCGTGTTCCGGATGGTCGAGAGTGCGATCCGATCGGCGAAAACGATTTGTCGATTCACCTTGCCAGTTTTGTGAGATGAATCGTAATAGAATCGGTTTTGTCGAGAGGAAATGAAAAAGTGATTGATATATATATAGGAGAGAAAAAAAAATATAAATAAATAGTTATTTAAAAAAAAATAAATATCAAATCGAAATAGATAATAAAACATATGTAAATCATGAACAATTCCCAGATTTTGAGAGCAAGGTTTCTCTTAAAAATGCTGATGAGAGCGTACCCATTCTGCGTGAACGATCAACTAGGTTGCCTCTTATTAGAACGATCCATTGGGTGTCGGGATCATCTAGACTTCGATCACAAGGATCATTTGTGTCTGACGATGGAAAGGGAAGATATGGTCCTCAAGTATTTCGAACCGGCATTCGAATGCTTTCAAATCGACGACGTGATCAAGTTTTGGAAGAGATTAGTCTTCTGTAGCGGGCGAGATAAGCCCACCGGTTCAGAAGAAATGAAATTGGTGCGTAGAAGTCTGACTTTAGAAGACAAGGGATGCGTCTTGAAATTATTGCTGGAGGAAGCATACGTCTAAGTTTTCTCATTGATATAAATAAGGAGAATAGAAAATAAAAAATAAATACACACATAAATTTTTATCTAATATTAGAAAGAAAAAAACATAAAAAATGAGAACCAGAAATAAATTGTATCTGAGGTTAGATGACGACGAGGATGAGAAGCCGAACGGCATTTTGCCAATGGCGCCATCGCCAGAAGAAAAAGAAAGAGGAGAGAGGTATCGCATCGATCAAATCAGTAGAATCCAATTGTATCTGATGCGAGAGAGAGATTCTGGTCGTTCTCTCAAGAAGAAGTATTCGCATCTCGTGAAATTCGTCAACGCGGTCGACACAACACTCATCATGATTTCCATGGGTTTACATGCAGCTGGCATCGGATTGTTGTTGACCGCAGTCAGCGTTTCGATTATGTTGACCATAGAAGGAGTGGCTCTCGCCGCCGGATTGTTTAGCACGCTCGGAAACTTTTTGAGTAGGAAATTATATCTGAAGGCTAGAAAACACGAAAAGATTTGCGTCTTGGCCGACTCTAAGATCGACACAATATCTGAAATGATCTCGATGGTGTTGAAAGACGGTAGGATATCGGACGGAGAATACTTCACAATATTGAGTGAGAAAACGAAATACGATGCTATGAAAGAAGCTGTGAGAATCAAGACTCATCAGATCATCAAGGAAGAGATGAAGGATTCTCTCATGGAAAGGGGGAGGAAAGAGGCCAGGGAGGAATTCGGTAAGTTGATAGTACTCAACAGCAGTGATTGAAAAATATATATATATAGAATAAGAACAGAATTTTTAAAAAAGAAAATATTAAATTTATATATAAAATAAAAAATAAATACGAAATTAATTTAAATAACTCTCAAAAATGTATTGCGTAAAGTGTAAGAGAGTTACTGAGACGGGTAATTCTTGAGAAGTATGAACTAAAAATGACAGACAGATGCTTCACGAAATGTTCAATGTGTGTGGTTCCATCAAGACTCGATTCATAAAAAAAAACAAAAAAAACGAGCAGAGGCAAAGGCGTCATGAATAAAATGTTCAATAATCTACCTTTCAAAATCCATCTGCCGGGTCACAGTTTCATGGGACCCAGAACGAAATTGAACAAGAGACTCAACATTGATCTGACTCCTAAATCTTGGAGCAAACCCGTGGACGTGGCCGCGTATGATCACGATCTGTGCTACGCAGGACATCCTGACACCAAGACTCACAACGACGTCTGCGATAAAAACATGTTGGTGAATTTGAGTGGCATATCGAATCTGACCAGTAGAGAGAAGATAGAACGTTCGCTGGTCAGCAATCTGATCGGTGCGTAATGTCTATTCGGATGGGGCATTAAAAAAAAAAGCGCTTCGGAAAAGAAGAAGAAACAATTATTGACAAGAGAATTGGCTGAGGAGTTACACAAACCCGTCGTGCATAAATTTCAAAAGAGAAGGGTGTTCGTGAAGGGTCTGGATGACATTTGGTCCGCCGACTTTGTCGACATGAGATCGTTTTCGAGGTGGAACGAGGGCGTCAAATATCTATTGACGGTCATCGACATGTTTTCTAAATATGGTTGGATCAGCGCTTTGAAGAATAAATCGGGACCTTGCGTCACTGAGGCTCTGAAGAGCGTGTTTGACTCGTCTTCTCGAAAACCGAATAAATTATGAGTGGACAAGGGAAAGGAATTCTACAACAAGGACGTTCGTCGATTGGTCAACCTCTACTTGATCGAAAATGAAGAGAAATCTAGCATCGTGGAACATTGGAATCGAACGATTAAGGAAAAGATGCACGGTACTTCACAGCGAATTCGATCAAGAAATACATATATGCTCTGAACGGTTTGGTCAAAGATTACAACAACACGCAACATAGATCGATCAAGATGACTCCCATGGAAGCTAGCGATCCTCGAAACGAAAAACGGGTCTACGCGAATCTATATTCCGAGAGATCTAAGATCAGGAGGTCTAGACTGACGAAATTTGCGGTCGGTGATCGAGTGAGAAGCTACGCTTATAAGAAGCACTTCAAAAAGGGTTACACTCCTCGATGGACCTTGGAAATCTTCGTGATAATCAGAATATTTCACACCGATCCGGTGACTTAAGAAATCGAAGCTTTAGATGGTGAAGAGATCATCAGAAAGTTTTACGAACAACAATTTGCAGAAGACGAAGTTTTAATAAAGAAAACAAATTTTTTTATTTACTCTCTTTAACATTTTCTTGTTTACACATATATATAAAGGAGAGAAAAAACAATAATAATAAAAAATAATTAAAACTATTTTTAGATAAAAAAAGCAAGCTAATTAATAAAGAAAAAACAAAAAAAACCTTTAAAAATGGCAAATATACTAGATATCGCACAAGGCATAGTGAAAGATGAAAGTATTCAAGAATACAAGGTTCACGAATATGAACCGATAACCGGAACGAGTTTGAACAATGCGGGAGAGATAAGAATCAACGTCGAAACCCAAGATCTATTTGTTCATCCTAGCGAGAGTTACATAGTGGTGCAGGGACGTCTCATCAAGGAAGATGGGACCGACTATGTCGACGATGACGTGGTTACTCTAGCCAATAATGGCATCATGCATCTATTCAGTAATATAAAATACTTAGTATCCGGACAAGAGATAGAATCTGTGTTTCATCCCGGTCAGACCACCACGATGTTCAGATTCTTGACGTATCCAGATGATTTTTCGAAATCCAGAGCACTTAATCAGTTGTGGATGAAAGACACCATTGGCCCTGATAGCGCCGGCACTGCCACGATATTCAACTACGTTGTCAAGACGTCCAGACCAAAAGGAACATTTTATTCAGGATACCTTTGAAGCACATCTTTGGATTCGTGGATGCTTACAACAAGATCATGTACGGATTCAAACACAATCTGATGTTGATTCAAAAGGGAAACGATGATGTGATAGTGAGACTCCCCACGACCGATGCGGGTAAGTTAACTCTACACAAGATATCGTGGTTTGTTCCACATGTGCAGCCTTCGATCATGGAAAAAATGCGTCTCTACAACATCATAGAATCCAAGAGTAAATTACCCGTGGGATTTGGAATGAGACAGTGCGACACGACTAGCATTCCACTCTCCACTAATCACTTTGATCGGAGATTGACTGTGAAATCCACTTCCGAGAAACCGCGTTTCATCATGGTCACGTTTCAGACCGATAGGGACGGGTATCAGGAAGAGAATGCGTCGCTGTTCGATCACTGCAATTTGAGAAACATGCAAGTGTTTCTGAACGCCACAAGATATCCAGCAATCGATTACAATGCGTCGTTCGACAAGAATGATTTCTGCAGACTGAACGGCGACGCTGCAGATTTTAGAAAGAAGTATCATGGTCTAGACGAATTGATGAGCAACCCTAATATATCTCCCGCCGAATACAAGTCGATGTATCCCATGTTCGTATTCGATGTTAGTAAACAGAGCGAACGACTCAAGATTAGCGTCTTAGACATTCAGATGAAGATGCAATTCGATAGGAACGTACTGAGAAAAACCGAAGCCTTTGCCCTGGTCCTGTCGGATAGAGAATTACAATTCGAATCGGATGGAAATAAGATGTTGATCATTCGATAAAAGACGTGTGTGTGAAAAAAAAAGAAAAAAATATATAAATAAAAATTTTAAAAAATAATTATAAAAATGAATGATAAAGAAAGAGAATACTTGAGAAGAAACGGACGTGTTTTGATTAAAAATATTTCGCAAGAATCTCTAGCAATAATTCTAGACACTTTAGTCGAAACAGATCCTTTGATATTGACTGATTATATGAGATGCAAACTCGAGAGTAAAATCTTGATAGAAGATAACACCAGAAAACTTTTAGACACATTGACGTATAGAGAACCAACTGCTTTTCGAGAATTTATAAAAGCTCTTCGAAACGCTAAAATAGATGTCGATGCATGTTTCGAGATAGGTGATCCAATCTCACGAGATGAAACATTATGAGAAATAACGTATTAAAACAATAAAAAAAAAGTAATGAGATCTAGAGAGATTAACATCTTTCTAAATCTCATTACTTTTTTTTTTGTTTTTTTGTTTTTAATAATCACTCATTATTTTTAATTAATTATTTCCACGTGTTCACTGTTTGTTCAGAGGATCTAGTTCGATCAGTCTGCTCACCATGGAAGTGGCGGCATCGGGATTATTGGTTTTCATAACGAAATTAATCCTGTCTCCGCCTTTCACTTTGAGAGGCGTGCCGAACGTGGTAACATTCGAGTGTTGATTCTCGGTCTTTTCGATGCTGTATCTCTAATCGCTCTCTACTCCATTCACCGTGAGATTGACAACCGCTCTGTTATTCAAATCCTTGGAAGCCAGACTCACTCGAATGATTTTGCCTCCCAACAGCATGGGATATCCCACCTGACCATGTTGCGATCCGCTACCTCCATTTCCAAAAGACCACTCGGCTTTTCCCTCCTCTAATGTGCCGGTCTCCTCGGCCCACACGGTGATCAATTGCCTGGCGTATTTGACTTTCTCCACCACCGAAATCAGGGTGCAGGCGGCCGACATGTGCATGGGATCCGGTAGATTCATGAGCATGTGTCCGCCCATGTCTAGTTTACCTTCCATGATGTCGCCCTTTCTCCTGCTGACCATCCTGGAATCGAATTCAGGATCGTGATCGAGACCGAATAAATTCTGACCATTCATGTTGATGCCACCCTTCATGGTTCCGCCAGATTGTTTGTTCAGGTAGAGATCGTCCACTTGTGATTCTACATATTCTTGAGAGCATATCATGGCAGAATCCACATAGCCCTTGTTGACCGTGGTGGAGTCCGCATCCGCGTCGTCAACCTTTGACAGATTCAATATCTTGTTGAATCCTGCATTCAGATCCGATTTCATTTCTCATCTGTCAGACTTTCTCTGTTCCAGATCTACGTAGTGTTTGGTCACCACGTCCTTGGGATTCGTGGGAGTGGCCACATTCGTTATCTTGTTAGAATTGGCGTTCAATTCCGATTGCATCGTTTTCTCAACATATCTACTTCTCAGATGTTTGCTGAATCACGCGTGAGAGTCATCTGCTTATTTCTTGGTCGCGGCATTGGTGGAATCTATGGGATTCGTGACGTCCAACAAATGTTTGGATTTTAGATGGTCGGTCATGGTTTTATCCACGTAATTATCTAGCATGATTTGTTTGAAATCCACGTTCTCCCGTCAACGTATTTTTTAGTCGCCGCATCTGCAAGATCTATCAGCTCGGAAAGATTGTAGAGCTTCCTATCGTTCATGTTCAAAGGTTCCTCTCTAGGTTCGTATCTCCGAACGTAATGTTCATCCAAGTTGGCGACGTCGTAACCATCACCGACTTCGAGCGTCTTCCTCTTCTTTTTAGGTCGACTTGCATCGTCACTTCTACCAAATTTATCGACTGGCATGTTCTTTTGAGTTTTTTTTTGTTTTAAAAATATATTTCAAACACAGTTTATTAAAAATGAATTATTTCAATTATTTTTTATTTTTTTTGTTTTTATTCGATTATATTTATTTAAAATAATTTTTTACCTTTATATATACGATAAAAAAAATCTCTCTCTAATGTAAATCATTGAGAATGTCTTGAAACCGATCTCCTTCCGACCATCTCTTGAGAATGTAGAGACACAGGCGACTGCAAAACACTTGATCTGGCGATTGCACTCGTGCCGTGTTGTAACAAACCATCGATTCGTTGAAATAGTTCTTTCTTTCTTTTGCCGGCAAGATTCCGTAGCTGTCGAAATAATAATTCTTCTTCTTCCCGTTCTTGAACCACGCCACCCATTGAGTGCCTTCACACGATAAGTCATCCAGATTTAAAATTCCGCATTCTGATTATCGAGGTCTTCTCTTCGGTAAGGTATCTCTGGAAAACACGCCTAGAAAATATTTGATTTTCAAATCCTTCGCCGCATTCGACGATCGATGTTTGATAGGGGTTCGCTAGGTGAGACGACACCTTCTACGGATATCTCTATTTTCTTATTCATAAATGTGTATATTTTTTTTTTATTTATTTATTTTATTATAATTCACTAAAATGACGTTATTTTTTATATTTTTTTTCTTTTTCTTTTTTAAACTAACTCTCTCGATGTCTCTATCGATTTTCATAATCTTGAATCCATCTAATTCCTCTTGATTTTCTAGAATCCTATTGTCCTTAATCATATCTGGAATCCTATCATCCATAATCATATCCAAAGTCCAATGTCCTGGTACCAAAGTGCTTATTTTATCGTCTAACATGAATTTCTTATTGTCATCAGCCATCAACGAAATTTTGTTGACTATTTCGGTATACAAGCTGTGATTGTCGCTTCGAATCGATTTCATAGTCTTATAAACTGGACCACTTCCGAACATACAATCTTTATACTCTTGAAAAGAGATGTTTTTCTTCACCACGCATGCTTTAACCCCTTTGCACTTCTTGATCTCTTCATCTTCTAGACGATAAGCATACAGTTTGGGTCTCAAACCCATGAATTCAATGATTTGTTTACCGCCACTCTCGTCCTTAAATTTACCGAACACCTTCTTGTTGTCATTCGATTAAATGTTAGACGGGTGATCGATGGGATAATTGCTCATGTCAAACCATGCGGTCACGTCCGGAGATATATCTTGGTAGACGTCTTTCATCTCTATCTTGTAAACTAAACTGTCCATATCGGTGAACAGTAGTTTGGCCTTCTCACCAAATTTCTGTTTGACGTAATCATAGTGAAACTCGTACATCAATCGCTTGCTGATATCTAAGATGATTGGTCTTAGATAATAGGGTTTGTCAAACTTCAGGTGCATCTTTTGCATTTGAATGGCCACTAGATTTTTGTCGAATATGGTTCGGTGTTTGTAATTGGGTTTTGCCACTAATTTTTTAGCTCTTTTCTCAGATGTGACGAGTCGAACATCGGTTCTCTTCCTGATGTTTTCCATCGATTTACCGTACACGCAGTTGTTCATGAGTTTGAAGAAATCTTTTCCGAAATCATTCTCCGCTCGAATTCTGAGATTCGTGGTGAGATCAATGTATTTTTTCATCCAAGGCTCTTCGTCGAATCAAATGACGCGATGTATGTCGACTAATTTCATCCCATAATCGATGTATTGTTTCAAATTCTCGCTGTAGACGACGTACTTATGTTTGTTAAATAAATTGGGAATGAGTTTTTCCTCGTCTCCTTCAATTGGTTCCATTCGTTCGGGAGCCAATGGATAATCGTTGTGTAGATCGTGTAATTCTTCTGGATAGTTCAAATCGACTTCTAAAATGCAAGGATAGTCTCTCCATTTTTGCATCTCTTCCGGTTCTGTCACCCATTCGAAATTTCCAATCAGTAAAGGACAACTCATGGCCCAACCGTGTACATTATTAGCATCCCAATACTGTATGTATTTATTCGATCGTTCTGAATCGAAACCTTCTTTCATGTAGGGATTGTTAGCTTTAGAATATCTGTGAGAGATCATCGAGACGCCACCTCTCACAGCCTTTTCGAACATGAGCAACATGTCCACATAGGATAATAATTCCAAATGGATTTCGGTGGTCATAAACAGAGCGTCCAACGCCAGACTGGGTGCAGTGAAATACCAAGCTGAATCCAGATCATAATTTTGATGACAAACGTCTCGAAAATTTTCGAACACGTCTGCCAAGAGCAGAACGTCGGTCTTCAGATAGAGATCGTGATAATCTCTCATTGCTTTCATATCAAATGATTTCCACATGTTTTTTGGCGTGTTCATAATTCTCATCGGAAATGTCGGATTTGTATAATTTCGAATAAAAATCGAAATTATACATATCTTTCGACATAACTTTGAAGAGCGTCGGGTTGGCAGGAACTCATTTTCACAGGGAAGCATTCGAAATCGGCGTATAAGACGAATGGTACTTTGAACCTTCTATTGTGATTTTTAAAGTTCACGATGGTTTTGGGTTTAGGCATTTCGACTGCGACACCTTGATTTTCGTTGCAGTATTCCTGATGTTTCGCTAACGATTTTTCGCTATGAAACATGTTCATGCAGTTGCAACATAAACATATCTTTTGTTTATGTTTATTATTTTGTCTCGACAGTAATCGGCTCGAATCTTTAACCCAACAATAATGATGATTGTCACCATTCAAAATCAATAATAAAATAACCGTCTTTTCTCTTTCGAGATACGAAGTCTGTCTGAGAGGATAGATCGTTCATTTTTCATCGTCGTATCCCAAGACGTTCACCGCTACGGTGGGATTTTGAGCCTCGAAACGTTCGATGTGTTTTAACTGCGTTGGAAAAGTCACTCCGGTCCAATCAAGATTTTTAGAAGTCTCCTCGTAATGAGAAACTCTATCGGAGTGCATTTTGAAGGGGTATAAAGTGGAGGTGACTTTTAGTTATATGAATTTCGAGTTTCAACACCTCATCGAATGTCAAATTACTACCTTCATGTTGATAATTCGCATGAGATGTCAACATCTTGTCTTTCATCGTTTCAAAAACGTATGATAAATCTGAACCTCAAAATACGGGTTCGACATTAGATCTGAAATATGCATTTTTCACCATGCTCTCGCCGGAATTCACGTCGATTTTATTCATCACACAATGAAGTATCATCTTAATTTTTTATCCCATGTTGATGTGTTCACAAAACAAATCCAATACTTTTTTCTTCACCCATTCCATGAACAATTTCGGATCGACTTTCTTGAATGAGGGAACGACATCAAAAGTTTTAAAAATGCCTTTGATTGCACTCTCCCATTCTACGGGATTTCAATTGGAATGCTTCCATGATGACTCTGCTACATATTCTTCTCCTTTCCCTTCATCGATTGCTCATCGAATTTCGTTCGATATATCTCGTTTGTCTAGATTCTGAACTGCATCACTCGTTTTAGTTTTAGTTTTTTTCTTTCTTTTGAAACTTGAAGTTCATTGATGGCTTTTCATTTAGTCGTCTTCTTATTTTTCGCAACCGAAACGTTTTTTTTTTTCGACGTTGGCATTTCGATTCCTTTTACTATCTTTTTCTTCTTCTCATTTTTCACAACCGAAGCATTTTTTAACGTCGTTGCTATCAACATTTCGTTTACCTTTTCATCGAGCAAACTATGTATCTCCTCACGCATGAGCTTTCTAATTTCATCACGCTCCACGTTTCATTTTCTGTCATCAGGCATTACTGTCATCAGCTTTTTTTTTCGCAATTCAAGTCTGTTTAAGTTTGTCCACTTTCGATCTTTCTATTTGTTCTTTCCATCATTTTGCAAACGATATTCCTGTATGACTTCAGTTTTTTTGATTTGGTTCTATGATTTCTGAAATGTGGAATGTTTAATTCTCTTCACATCTCGTTTAACTGAGGTAGGTTTTCTCATTTAAATTTTCCATTTTTTATTTGTTTGCTTCATTTGTAAGAATATATTTTTTTTTGAATTTTGTATTTAAATAATAATTTGTTAAAAAGTTTTAAAATAGTCTTTATATATATGTAAAAAAAAAAAAATTCAAATTAAAGAAAATTAAAATTAAAAACTTTTTTGTATATATATAGAGAGAAAAAAATAAACTTTTTTTAATAAATTATTATTTAAACATAAAGTTTAAAAAACGAAAAAAATTTTTTTTATGTTCTTAACATGAGAAAAATTGAATTAATACAAGAAAAAAGGACGTTAAAATTTTAACTTTTTATTTATATAAAGGAAAAAAAACTTCTACAAAAAAAAATTTTTTCACATTAAAGAAAATTAAAAAATTAAAAAAACTTTTATTTATATAGAGAGTAAAAAAACACTTTTTTAACAAATTATTATTTAAACACAAAATTGAAAAATAAATATTATTTGCAATAATTCATAAAACAAAAAAACAAATTATCGATCATGACAACAACACCTAAAAGATGCGAATTGAAATTGAAACAAGTCAAAACATGTAAGAAATTCGGTTGTAAAATCTATTGATTACAATGACATGACGCCATCGAATTGAACGAGGTTGAGATGAAGGGTTTAGAGCACAAATACGACAAATATAGCATGCCTTTGAAATTGGACGAAGCCATGCTCAATTTGTTTTACGAGTACCAAAGCGATCTACAGAACATCGTCATTGCCGAAGACAGTGAATTCGACAAGGACAATTTGTCATTACCCTACAGTTACATATATCCAAAAATCTCTCTCGAACTCATGAACAAATGGGGTGGTGAGAGCGCGTGCACCAATGTAAAAAAAATCGCAAAAGTAAAGATAAACATTCAACACATTTTTGAAAAAGAAGAAGACACGACCGTCAGCATGCTAATAACGGACTTGAAAATATAAAAACAATAGAGAGACTGATTTTTAACGAAGAAGAAGGAAAAAAAAGTAATGAGATCTAGAGAGGTTGAACATCTCTAGACCTCATTACTTTTTTTTTGTTTTTTTTGTTTTCCTTCTTCTTCTTCTTCTTCTTCTTCTTCTTCTTCTTCTTCTTCTTCTTCTTCTTCTTCTTCACTATCGCCCATATATATTATAGTAACGTTTCCTTTTTTCTCAAATTTCGATGTTGATTCTTCTTTTCTTTTTTTTTGTGATATATTACATTTTTATAAGAACACATTTCTTTATCTGTATCATAATTATGAACGAATGTGGTGCATCTCTTGGTAACACTCACATCATTACCATTCTCTTCAGAAGGTAGTGGTGACGGTGGAAAACATCTAATTCTTTTAAATTTCAACCATCTATCCCACTCTTTTTTCATTTCTTTCCTATGATATCCATCATTAGCATCTAATTGTTTTTCCACATCTTTTCCCCACACTATCCCACAGTATTCATCATTAGCGTCTAATTGTTTTTCCACATCTTTTTCGCGTTCTATCCCATGATATTCATCATTATCATCTAATTGTTTTTCCACCTTTTTATCCATTTTATATTATTTTTTTTTATACTTTCTATGATTTATATTTTTATATTTTATATAATTTTTACATTATAATAACATATTCAAAATTGGTATATTCTTAAACGGTGAGTTCTCACCAAACAGCAAACCCTTACAGAGTCGACCAGTGTTCTGTCCACTCTTCAGATAGAAACCGTTTCAACTGAAAGAGTTGCCACCTCTAACGGGTTCTAGATACACTCCTTCACCATCGTCGTCTACGTGGATGCAACACATGGCTCCTCCCTTCTTCAAAAACAGTTCGCTGCCACCCATTAATTTCTCAACTCCCGAACTCACGAGTCCCGTGAGAGCTCCCACGCCGAGAGTCTTTCCGAGAAAGGGTAATGCTTTCGCAGTGACTCCTGCCAATAGCGGTGGGAAACCGCCTTTCATTCTCAAATTGTATTTCAATTGAGCAGGACTCAATCTCACCCTCAGTGCTCTTCTATCACGAATTGCTTTCTTCATCCTTTTGATTTGAGTTCTGGTCCAAGTGATTCGATCGTTACCATCCCTTGTCAGATCTTTGTAAGTGAATTTGAATCTCACAGGCTCGTCTTGATTGATCGCTCTCTTAAGTTTATCCCTCTGTCCTTTGGATATATTCATGTTTTTAACCATGTATTCAGTCATATTTCTTTTTTTTAAATATATTTTGTTCAATTGTTTTAATGATAATTATATATATTAAATAAGTTTTGTAAAATTAATATTGCGTTTATTTTATTTTCTTATTTATATATAAACGCAATATTTTTTTTTTGCTTTTTTATATTTCTCTTATGTGAAATCGTATCATCACCCTCTCTCCACAAAGATCTAACAGTTCACCATTTTAATCCATCAACGTGGTTTTGAGACTATACAACGTGTCTAAAATCACTGGTAGATAAACTAAATTTCGAGGTTGTTCCACGATTTTATAACCCGGCGACAAGTTTGGAAGAAGGAATAGATCGTCGGTTGAGCGCTACCATTCACGTAGCTTCCAGCAATCACATCCACGTTCACCAGAATGCTATTGACTACAAGAATGTCGACCGTATTTTCAGATGCCGCGTGGCCTTGATACATCTTTCGATCGAATCCCAGCATCTTGCCTACAGAATTGTCCGTGTTGAAATCCACTCGAAAATTAGCTTCCAAATCCAACATTGTCTGTAGGGTATTAGGGTTGAGAGCGAGTCTGATCTTGTTGCTTCCCTTTCCATCCGTCTTCATTCACGTCTGAATGTAATTATTCAAATTGTCTATGTCGTAACTTCCTTTGGGAATTTGAATCTCCAACCAATCCATTCTGTCAGAATACTTGAAAGAGTTATTCTTTTCGGTGACGTCGGGAAAGGAATAATAAGTCTCCAGATTCACCAATGACATCTTGTATCTTTTCTCTCTATTCAATTCGATGGAAGGTTCGAACTTCATCGCAAATCGAGTCAAATTGCCACTCACCATGATTTGAATGGATTGTTTTGCAGCCGTATTCTCGGCTATCCGTTTTAACAATTCTCCTTGTTCGAACATTATATTTTTAATTTTTTATTTTAATTTTTCAAAACTAAATTATTGATTTATGATTTTCTAATTTTTGTTTTCACTCTCTATCTTATTATCATCAGAAACATAAAACTTGTCGATTAATTAAATTTGAATAATTAAATTCGCTGGTCAAATCGATTACGACGAAATTGTAAAGTCCTCCATCCCAAACCCTCTTGCAGAATCTGCTGAATTCCGCCACGCTCATGTCGTTTATGACATGATCACCATAGATGTGATTGAGATTCTTCAGATCCTGGTGAAAGAGACACAGTAAATTAGCGTTCTCCCTTATAGTCTGTCTGGGCAATCGAAAATAATTCTGCGTCAGGTAGAAGAGTCCACGTTGCTGTGACGACCTCTAACCTAATATGATTCACATCGGTTCTGTCTCTCCAAAAGCAGATCATCAAAAATCATGAGATTCTTATCTTCTGATTTCAGTTCTCTAGGATCCAGAATGTCACTATCTTTCTCATAAAATTGACACTAGACTTTCGAAGATGCATTTCTCTTCATCAATTCCATCACCACACCATCCAAAATGGTCGAAAGAGAAGCTTCACTTTTATCGAATTCCTCCCTACTGTCAAAGATTTTGGCTATGACATCCTTAGGCAATCTACGATCCATACACTCTCGAAGCAATCTGTATTCGGGTTGAAACAAACTCTTGCCAAACCCGAATAATCTGTCATAATCCAACCAGATGGGTTGGGACAACAGATTCATCAACAGATTGGTCTTTCCACAATTCGATTTTCCCACTATCAAGCCTCTTATGCTTTTGGGAAAGAACTCGTTATTCGGCCTCTTGGTCATGGTGTCTTTCCAAAACATATCTTTAATGTTCATCTTTTTTACTTTTTGTTATTTTTAGATTTTCAAACACAATTTTTATGTTTTTCACACTCAGTTTTTATAAATATTATTATTTATTTATATTACACCATCGCGAGTTCTCTTCAATCCACATCCATTTGTCATTTTGACTAAATCTTGTATGGGTACCACAGCATCCTTAAAATCTTTCCAACTTTTCGGTGCTCGCTCTAATGTAGCTCGCTTCGCTGGCAGACTGATCAACTTGTTGATCAATGCATCGGCTGCCCTCTTGCCAGCCACAGAAGCTATCCTGCCACTAGCTTCAGAAGCGGCTTTCTTACCAGCATCCAAAGCCGTCTTCTTACCAACCTCAAATGCGGTTGATGCGAGTTTTCTACCTGCATTGCTCGTGAATGCTCGCATTATAGAATCGACAATGACAGAACTGCCTTGAATGTAAGTTCTAACATATCCCCTGTTCTTTATCACCAACATATTTTTATTTTATAATATATATTTTGTTTTGTCACTGGTAAATCGTTTGTTGTTTAAATACTTTTTATTATTTTTTAGTGTAAAATTTACTGTTTTTATTTTTTATCTATTTTTTGTTTGTTTGTTCTCTCTACTTATTATATATATCAATCCTTCAATTCGTTCATCAGCCTTTTGTAATCGTGTTTATTCAAAACCTTCTGCCTCAACAATTCGCCGCATATGCTCACTATCTCATTATCTAATCCAGTATTACCAGCGCATCGACTTGCTATCAACAATCTCAATCTCTGAGACATAGCATTAGAATCGCTCAGAAGAAAAGTGGTTCTCACCCCTTGCCAGTCACTGATTCAACGAATTTCTTATTCATATCCCATATGGGTTTCACCACCTTCGTCCACTTGTAACCTCTATTGGCTTTGGGTCTCGTTTCTCTGGCATTGTTATTTCTCAACATGGTGTGGGTCTGAACCAGAATGTCACCGTAATTGTCGAAATCCCGATCCGTGTAATCTCCAGGCTTGTTGAAAAGGAGCAATTTGCACAGTCCAGGAGTTAATTCATACCTATTTGAACCGACGATTAAATTATCATCATCCTCTTGCACTTCAGTGTCGCCTACAAACGTTCTACCATCAGAATCCTTATAAATTCCATACAACAGATCTCTCTTACCACCATACTTGGATGACGTGACATTATCAGTGGTGATAGTCGAAGCCACATCATTGCTTTCGCTCACGTCAGTTTCGATTCTCATGGGAACGGAATTCGGCGATGATCTTTGAAAGGAAAACCCCCTCGTAAAACTGCCAGACAATGAACCCGTTCTCAAAGAACTTTCTTTTATGGGCTTCAATTCATCAATGATCTACTTCTTACTTCGTTCCTGAACCTCCGTCACAGGTTTAAATAATGTTGCGGTTTCGCTTCTTAATTCCAACTCTCCAAGCCGTCTGCTTCTGTCAGAGGATTGGATGCTTTTCTTGAGTCATTGATATTCGTTGAGAAGCTGATCTCTCCGCTTGGAATATGTGATGTGTAAAAACATTTTTTCGTTTTCTAAAATTATTAATATTTCCTTTAGAGTATGGTAACGTGAGTTCTTTTATTATTCTCAAAAATTAAATTATTTCTTTGTTTTATGTTTTAAGTAAATAAAAATCTTCTGTCTTTAATATATAATAACTAAAACCAGTTGAGGAAAAACATTTTACAAAATGAAACCTCGATAAATGTGTTTTGCCCCTCGAACGTGTTAAAGATCACATCACTGATTATTCACTTCAAATGAGAACCAGAAATAAATTGTATCTGAGGTTAGATGACGATGAGGATGAGAAGCCGAATGGCATTTTGCCAATGGCGCCATCGCCAGAAGAAAAAGAAAGAGGAGAGAGGTATCGCATCGATCAAATCAGTAGAATCCAATTGTATCTGATGCGAGAGAGAGATTCTGGTCGTTCTCTCAAGAAGAAGTATTCGCATCTCGTGAAATTCGTCAACGTGGTCGACACAACACTCATCATGATTTCCATGGGTTTACACGCAGCTGGCATCGGATTGTTGTTGACCGCAGTCAGCGTTTCGATTATGTTGACCATAGAAGGAGTGGCTCTCGCCGCCAGATTGTTTAGCACGCTCGGAAACTTTTTGAGTAGGAAATTATATCTGAAGGCTAGAAAACACGAAAAGATTTGCGTCTTGGCCGACTCTAAGATCGACACAATATCTGAAATGATCTCGATGGTGTTGAAAGACGGTAGGATATCGGACGGAGAATACTTCACAATATTGAGTGAGAAAATGAAATACGATGCTATGAAAGAAGCTGTGATAATCAAGACTCATCAGATCATCAAGGAAGAGATGAAGGATTCTCTCATGGAAAAGGGGAGGAAAGAGGCCAGGGAGGAATTCGGTAAGTTGATAGTACTCAAGAGCAGTGATTGAAAAAAAAATATATATATAGAATAAGAACAGAATTTTTAAAAAAGAAAATATTAAATTTATATATAAAATAAAAAATAAATACGAAATTAATTTAAATAACTCTCAAAAATGTATTGCGTAAAGTGTAAGAGAGTTACTGAGACGGGTAATTCTTGAGAAGTATGAACTAAAAATGACAGACAGATGCTTCACGAAATTTTCAATGTGTGTGGTTTGATGAAGACTCGATTCATCAAAAAAAAAAAAAAAAAAACGAGCAGAGGCAAAGGCGTCATGAATAAAATGTTCAATAATATACCTTTCAAAATGCATCTGCCGGGTCACAGTTTCATGGGACCCAGAACGAAATTGAACAAGAGACTCAACATTGATCTGACTCCTAAATCTTGGAGCAAACTCGTGGACGTGGCCGCGTATGATCATGATCTGTGCTACTCCGGACATCCTGACACCAAGACTCACAACGACGTCTGCGATAAAAACATGTTGGTGAATTTGAGTGGCATATCGAATCTGACCAGTAGAGAGAAGATAGAACGTTCGCTGGTCAGCAATCTGATCGGTGCGTAATGTCTATTCGGATGGGGCATTAAAAAAAAAGCGCTTCGGAAAAGAAGAAGAAACAATTATTGACAAGCGAATTGGCTGAGGAGTTACACAAACCCGTCGTGCATAAATTTCAAAAGAGAAGGGTGTTCGTGAAGGGTCTGGATGACATTTGGTCCGCCGACTTTGTCAACATGAGATCGTTTTCGAGGTGGAACGAGGGCATCAAATATCTATTGACGGTCATCGACCTGTTTTCTAAATATGGTTGGATCAGCGCTTTGAAGAATAAATCGGGACCTTGCGTCACCGAGGCTCTGAAGAGCGTGTTTGACTCGTCTTCTCGAAAACCGAATAAATTATGAGTGGACAAGGGAAAGGAATTCTACAACAAGGACGTTCGTCGATTGGTCAACCTCTACTTGATCGAAAATGAAGAGAAATCTAGCATCGTGGAACGTTGGAATCGAACGATGAAGGAAAAGATGCACGGTACTTCACAGCAAATTCGACTAAGAAATACATATATGCTCTGAACGGTCTGGTCAAAGATTACAACAACACGCAACATAGATCGATCAAGATGACTCCCATGGAAGCTAGCGATCCTCGAAACGAAAAACGGGTCTATGCGAATCTATATTCCGAGAGATCTAAGATCAGGAAGACGTCTAGACTGACGAAATTTGCGATCGGCGATCGAGTGAGAAGCTACGCTTATAAGAAGCACTTCAAAAAGGGTTACACTCCTCGATGGACCTTGGAAATCTTCGTGATAATCAGAATATTTCACACCGATCCGGTGACTTAAGAAATCGAAGCTTTAGATGGTGAAGAGATCATCAGAAAGTTTTACGAACAACAATTTGCAGAAGACGAAGTTTTAATAAAGAAAACAAATTTTTTTATTTACTCTCTTTAACATTTTCTTGTTTACACATATATATAAAGGAGAGAAAAAACAATAATAATAAAAAATAATTAAAACTATTTTTAGATAAAAAAAGCAAGCTAATTAATAAAGAAAAAACAAAAAAAACCTTTAAAAATGGCAAATATACTAGATATCGCACAAGGCATAGTGAAAGATGAAAGTATTCAAGAATACAAGGTTCACGAATATGAACCGATAACCGGAACGAGTTTGAACAATGCGGGAGAGATAAGAATCAACGTCGATACCCAAGATCTATTTGTTCATCCTAGCGAGAGTTACATAGTGGTGCAGGGACATCTCATCAAAGAAGATGGGACCGACTATGTCGATGATGACGCGGTTACTCTAGCCAATAATGGCATCATGCATCTATTCAGTAATATAAAATACTTACTATCCGGACAAGAGATAGAATCTGTGTCTCATCCCGGTCAGACCACCACGATGTTCAGATTCTTGACGTATCCAGATGATTTTTCGAAATCCAGAGCACTTAATCAGTTGTGGATGAAAGACACCATTGGCCCTGATAGCGCCGGCACCGCCACGATATTCAACTACGTTGTCAAGACGTCCAGACCCAAATGAACATTTTCATTCAGGATACCTTTGAAGCACATCTTTGGATTCGTGGATGATTACAACAAGATCATGTACGGATTCAAACACAATCTGATGTTGATTCAAAAGGGAAACGACGATGTGATAGTGAGACTCCCCACGACCGATGCGGGTAAGTTAACTCTACACAAGATATCGTGGTTTGTTCCACATGTGCAGCCTTCGATCATGGTAAAAACGCGTCTCTACAACATCATAGAATCCAAGAGTAAATTACCCGTGGGATTTGGAATGAGACAGTGCGACACGACTAGCATTCCACTCTCCACTAATCACTTTGATCGGAGATTGACTGTGAAATCCACTTCCGAGAGACCACGTTTCATCATGGTCACGTTTCAGACCGATAGGGACGGGTATCAGGAAGAGAATGCGTCGCTGTTCGATCACTGCAATTTGAGAAACATGCAAGTGTTTCTGAATGCCACAAGATATCCAGCAATCGATTACAATGCGTCGTTCGACAAGAATGATTTCTGCAGACTGAACGGCGACGCTGCAGATTTTAGAAAGAAGTATCATGGTCTAGACGAATTGATGAGCAACCCTAATATATCTCCCGCCGAATACAAGTCGATGTATCCCATGTTCGTATTCGATGTTAGTAAACAGAGCGAACGACTCAAGAGTAGCGCCTTAGACATTCAGATGAAGATGCAATTCGATAGGAACGTACTGAGAAAAAACCGAAGCCTTTGCCCTGGTCCTGTCGGATAGAGAATTACAATTCGAATCGGATGGAAATAAAATGTTGATCATTCGATAAAAGACGTGTGTGTGAAAAAAAAAGAAAAAATATATAAATAAAAATTAAAAAAAATAATTATAAAAATGAATGATAAAGAAAGAGAATACTTGAGAAGAAACAGACGTGTTTTGATTAAAAATATTTCGCAAGATTCTCTAGCAATAATTCTAGACACTTTAGTCGAAACAGATCCTTTGATATTGACTGATTATATGAGATGCAAACTCGAGAGTAAAATCTTGATAGAAGATAACACCAGAAAACTTTTAGACACATTGACGTATAGAGAACCAACTGCTTTTCGAGAATTTATAAAAGCTTTTCGAAATGCTAAAATAGATGTCGATGCATGTTTCGAGATAGGTGATCCAATCTCACGAGATGAAACATTATGAGAAATAACGTATTAAAACAATAAAAAAAAAGTAATGAGATCTAGAGAGATTAACATCTTTCTAAATCTCATTACTTTTTTTTTTGTTTTTTTTGTTTTTAATAATCACTCATTATTTTTAATTAATTATTTCCACGTGTTCACTGTTTGTTCAGAGGATCAAGTTCGATCAGTCTGCTCACCACGGAAGTGGCGGCATCGGGATTATTGGTTTTCATAACGAAATTAATTCTGTCTCTTCCTTTCACTTTGAGAGGCGTGCCGAACGTGGTAACATTCGAGTGTTGATTCTCGGTCTTTTCGATGCTGTATCTCTAATCGCTCTCTACTCCATTCACCGTGAGATTGACAACCGCTCTGTTATTCAAATCCTTGGAAGCCAGACTCACTCGAATGATTTTGCCTCCCAACAGCATGGGATATCCCACCTGACCATGTTGCGATCCGCTACCTCCATTTCCAAAAGACCACTCGGCTTTTCCCTCCTCTAATGTGCCGGTCTCCTCGGCCCACACGGTGATCAATTGCCTGGCGTATTTGACTTTCTCCACCACCGAAATCAGGGTGCAGGCGTCCGACATTTGCATGGGATCCGGTAGATTCATGAGCATGTGTCCGGCCATGTCTAGTTTACCTTCCATGATGTCGCCCTTTCTCCTGCTGACCATGCTGGAATCGAATTCAGGATCATGATCGAGACCGAATAAATTCTGACCGTTCATGTTGATGCCACCCTTCATGGTTCCGCCAGATTGTTTGTTCAGGTAGAGATCGTCCACTTGTGATTCTACATATTCTTGAGAGCATATCATGGCAGAATCCACATAGCCCTTGTTGACCGCGGTGGAGTCCGCATCCGCGTCGTCAACCTTTGACAGATTCAATATTTTGTTGAATCCTGCATTCAGATCCGATTTCATTTCTCATCTGTCAGACTTTCTCTGTTCCAGATCTACGTAGTGTTTGGTCACCACGTCCTTGGGATTCGTGGGAGTGGCCACATTCGTTATCTTGTTAGAATTGGCGTTCAATTCCAATTGCATCGTTTTCTCAACATATCTACTTCTCAGATGTTTGCTGAATCACGCGTGAGAGTCATCCGCTTATTTCTTGGTCGCGGCATCGGTGGAATCTATGGGATTTGTGACGTCCAACAAATGTTTGGATTTTAGATCGAGATGGTCGGTCATGGTTTTATCCACGTAATTATCTAGCATGATTTGTTTGAAATCCACGTTCTCCCGTCAACGTATTTTTTAGTCGCCGCATCTGCGAGATCTATCAGCTCGGGAAGATTGTAGAGCTTCTTATCGTTCATGTTCAAAGGTTCCTCTCTAGGTTCGTATCTCTGAACGTAATGTTCATCCAAGTTGGCGACGTCGTAACCATCACCGACTTCGAGCGTCTTGCTCTTCTTTTTAGGTCGACTTGCATCGTCACTTCTACCAAATTTATCGACTGGCATGTTCTTTTGAGTTTTTTTTGTTTTAAAAATATATTTCAAACACAGTTTATTAAAAATGAATTATTTCAATTATTTTTTATTTTTTTTGTTTTTATTCGATTATATTTATTTAAAATAATTTTTTACCTTTATATATACTATAAAAAAAATCTCTCTCTAATGTAAATCATTGAGAATGTCTTGAAACCGATCTCCTTCCGACCATCTCTTGAGAATGTAGAGACACAGGCGACTGCAAAACACTTGATCTGGCGATTGCACTCATGCCGTGTTGTAACAAACCATCGATTCATTGAAATAGTTCTTTCTTTCTTTCGCCGGCAAGATTCCGTAGCTGTCGAAATAATAATTCTTCTTCTTCCCATTCTTGAACCACGCCACCCATTGAGTGCCTTCACACGATAAGTCATCCAGATTTAAAATTCCGCATTCTGATTGTCGAGGTCTTCTCTTCGGTAAGGTATCTCTGGAAAACACGCCTAGAAAATATTTGATTTTCAAATCCTTCGCTGCATTCGACAGATCGATGTTTGATAGGGGTTCGCTAGGTGAGACGACACCTTCTACGGATATCTCTATTTTCTTATTCATAAATGTGTATATTTTTTTTTTATTTATTTATTTTATTATAATTCACTAAAATGACGTTATTTTTTATATTTTTTTTCTTTTTCTTTTTTAAACTAACTCTCTCGATGTCTCTATCGACTTTCATAATCTTGAATCAGTCTAATTCCTCTTGATTTTCTAGAATCCTATTGTCCTTAATCATATCTGGAATCCTATCATCCATAATCATATCCAAAGTCCAATGTCCTGGTACCAAAGTGCTTATTTTATCGTCTAACATGAATTTCTTATTGTCATCAGCCATCAACGAAATCTTGTTGACTATTTCGGTATACAAGCTGTGATTGTCGCTTCGAATCGATTTCATAGTCTTATAAACTGGACCACTTCCGAACATACAATCTTTATACTCTTGAAAAGAGATGTTTTTCTTCACCACGCATGCTTTAACCCCTTTGCACTTCTTGATCTCTTCATCTTCTAGACGATAAGCATACAGTTTGGGTCTCAAACCCATGAATTCAACGATTTGTTTACCGCCACTCTCGTCCTTAAATTTACCGAACACCTTCTTGTTGTCATTCGATTAAATGTTAGACGGGTGATCGATGGGATAATTGCTCATGTCAAACCATGCAGTCACGTCCGGAGATATATCTTGGTAGACGTCTTTCATCTCTATCTTGTAAACTAAACTGTCCATATCTGTGAACAGTAGTTTGGCCTTCTCACCAAATTTCCGTTTGACGTAATCATAGTGAAACTCGTACATCAATCGCTTGCTGATATCTAAGATGATCAGTCTTAGATAATAGGGTTTGTCGAACTTCAGGTGCATCTTTTGCATTTGAATGGCCACTAGATTTTTGTCGAATATGGTTTGGTGTTTGTAATTGGGTTTCGCCACTAATTTTTTAGCTCTTTTCTCAGATGTGACGAGTCGAACGTCGGTTCTCTTCCTGATGTTTTCCATCGATTTACCGTACACGCAGTTGTTCATGAGTTTGAAGAAATCTTTTCCGAAATCATTCTCCGCTCGAATTCTGAGATTCGTGTTGAGATCAATGTATTTTTTCATCCAAGGCTCTTCGTCGAATCGAATGACGCGATGTATGTCGACTAATTTCATCCCATAATCGATGTATTGTTTCAAATTCTCGCTGTAGACGACGTACTTATGTTTGTTAAATAAATTGGGAATGAGTTTTTCCTCGTCTCCTTCAATTGGTTCCATTCGTTCGGGAGCCAACGGATAATCGTTGTGTAGATCGTGTAATTCTTCCGGATAGTTCAAATCGACTTCTAGAATGCAAGGATAGTCTCTCCATTTTTGCATCTCTTCCGGTTCTGTCACCCATTCGAAATTTCCAATCAGTAAAGGACAACTCATGGCCCAACCATATACATTATTAGCATTCCAATACTGTATGTATTTATTCGATCGTTCTGAATCGAAACCTTCTTTCATGTAGGGATTGTTAGCTTTAGAATATCTGTGAGAGATCATCGAGATGCCACCTCTCACAGCCTTTTCGAACATGAGCAACATGTCCACATGGGATAATAATTCCAAATGGATTTCGGTGGTCATAAACAGAGCGTCCAACGCCAGACTGGGTGCAGTGAAATACCAAGCTGAATCCAGATCATAATTTTGATGACAAACGTCTCGAAAATTTTCGAACACATCTGCCAAGAGCAGAACGTCGATCTTCAGATAGAGATCGTGATAATCTCTCATTGCTTTCATATCAAATGATTTCCACACGTTTTTTGGCGTGTTCGTAATTCTCATCGGAAATGTCGGATTTGTATAATTTCGAATAAAAATCTTCTTTCGACGGTGGCGCGGTGTCGTCGAATCTCTTTAGATCATTCATGTAATCATAAGGATAGACTCCTTTCCTCAACATGATGTCCACTTGTTCTCCGAAGTGTTTGCTCGTGATTTTAAATCTATCCTTGTTCATGTTATCAACTAATTTTTCCAGAGCGGTCAACATGAATTTAAAACTGTCGATGAAACGTATGCCTCTACGAATGAATTTCCTTTTTTCTTCCAACGTCTCTCCGTCGATTACTCTTTTCTTCTCCACGAGCTTCCATTTCGTGAAGGAAATGTATCTTTCTTCATTGTTCACGATGCAGTTTAATTCTTCGTCAGTGGAGCCAAGATTTTTTACGAACAGATGACTGTCATAACCTGAGAGATTGTGAAATATCGCCGGATAGAAAACGGAGTCTCGATATTTTAAATTACACTTGCTGTGAGCCGGACTGTGATACAGACCCGTGTAATGATCATGATCTCTGACCTTCTTATTTTCCTTCGAATTCTCATCGAATGATTGTCTGCATATATGACATTCGGTGGCTCTGTTATTTTCATCCTGCTGCTCTCGCGTGATGATCATTTTCACCGGAGTTTTGAATTTGTCGTATAAAATTTGAATTTTCAATTCTAACTCTTCCACGAACCTTTGAGCCACGTCGTCGTCTTCACACTGTTTTGTGTAGGTGAAGGGACCCATGTCGTGTTGTGAGTCGAAAGCACATTTCACATAAATGCAATAGCCTGAAGGCGTGTGTTTTTGATATCTTTCGACATAACTTTGAAGAGCGTCGGGTTGGCAGGAACTCATTTTCACAGGGAAGCATTCGAAATCGGCGTACAAGATGAATGGTACTTTGAACCTTCTATTGTGATTTTTAAAGTTCACGATGGTTTTGGGTTTAGGCATTTCGACTGCGACACCTTGATTTTCGTTGCAGTATTCCTGATGTTTCGCTAACGATTTTTCGCTGTGAAATGTGTTCATGCAGTTGCAACATAAACATATCTTTTGTTTATGTTTATTATTTTGTCTCGACAGTAATCGGCTCGAATCTTTAACCCAACAATAATGATGATTGTCACCATTCAAAATCAATAATAAAATAACCGTCTTTTCTCTTTCGAGATACGAAGTCTGTCTGAGAGGATAGATCATTCATTTTTCATCGTCGTATCCCAAGACGTTCACCGCTACGGTGGGATTTTGAGCCTCGAAACGTTCGATGTGTTTTAACTGCGTTGGAAAAGTCACTCCGGTCCAATCAAGATTTTTAGAAGTCTCCTCGTAATGAGAAACTCTATCAGAGTGCATTTTGACGGGGTATAAAGTGGAGGTGACTTTTAGTTATATGAATTTCGAGTTTCAACACCTCATCGAACGTCAAATTACTACCTTCATGTTGATAATTCGCATGAGATGTCAACATCTTGTCTTTCATCGTTTCGAAAACGTATGATAAATCTGAACCTCGAAATACGGGTTCGACATTAGATCTGAAATATGCATTTTTCATGATGCTCTCGCCGGAATTCACGTCGATTTTATTCATCACACAATGAAGTATCATCTTAATTTTTTATCCCATGTTGATGTGTTCACAAAACAAATCCAATACTTTTTTCTTCACCCGTTCCATGAACAATTTCGGATCGACTTTCTTGAATGAGGGAACGACATCAAAAGTTTTAAAAATGCCTTTGATTGCACTCTCCCATTCTATGGGATTTCAATTGGAATGCTTCCATGATGACTCTGCTACATATTCTTCTCCTTTCCCTTCATCGATTGCTCATCGAATTTCGTTCGATATATCTCGTTTGTCTAGATTCTGAACTGCATCACTCGTTTTAGTTTTAGTTTTTTTCTTTCTTTTGAAACTTGAAGTTCATTGATGGCTTTTCATTTAGTCGTCTTCTTATTTTTCGCAACCGAAACGTTTTTATTTTTTTTCGACGTTGGCATTTCGATTCATTTTACTATCTTTTTCTTCTTCTCATTTTTCACAACCGAAGCATTTTTTAACGTCGTTGCTATCAACATTTCGTTTACCTTTTCATCGAGCAAACTACGTATCTCCTCACGCATCAGCTTTCTAATTTCATCACGCTCCACGTTTCATTTTCTGTCATCAGGCATTACTGTCATCAGCTTTTTTTTCGCAATTCAAGTCTGTTTAAGTTTGTCCACTTTCGATCTTTCTATTTGTTCTTTCCATCATTTTGCAAACGATATTCCTGTATGACTTCAATTTTTTTGATTTGGTTCTATGATTTCTGAAATGTGGAATGTTTAATTCTCTACACATCTCGTTTAACTGAGGTACGGTTTTCTCATTTAAATTTTCCATTTTTTATTTGTTTGCTTCATTTGTAAGAATATATTTTTTTTTTTAATTTTGTATTTAAATAATAATTTGTTAAAAAGTTTTAAAATAGTCTTTATATAAATGTAAAAAAAAAAATTTCAAATTAAAGAAAATTAAAATTAAAAACTTTTTTGTATATATATAGAGAAAAAAAAATAAACTTTTTTTAATAAATTATTATTTAAACATAAAGTTCAAAAAACGAAAAAAAAATTTTTTATGTTCTTAACATGAGAAAAATTGAATTAATACAAGAAAAAAGGACGTTAAAATTTTAACTTTTTATTTATATAAAGGAAAAAAAACTTCTACAAAAAAATTTTTTTTCACATTAAAGAAAATTAAAAAATTAAAAAAACTTTTATATATATAGAGAGTAAAAAAACACTTTTTTAACAAATTATTATTTAAACACAAAATTGAAAAATAAATATTATTTGCAATAATTCATAAAACAAAAAAACAAATTATCGATCATGACAACAACACCTAAAAGATGCGAATTGAAATTGAAACAAGTCAAAACATGTAAGAAATTCGGTTGTAAAATCTATTGATTACAATGACATGACACCATCGAATTGAACGAGGTTGAGATGAAGGGTTTAGAGCACAAATACGACAAATATAGCATGCCTTTGAAATTGGATGAAGCCATGCTCAATTTGTTTTACGAGTACCAAAGCGATCTACAGAACATCGTCATTGCCGAAGACAGTGAATTCGACAAGGACAATTTGTCAATACCCTACAGTTACATATATCCAAAAATCTCTCTCGAACTCATGAACAAATCGGGTGGTGAGAGGGCGTTCACCAATGTAAAAAAAATCGCAAAAGTAAAGATAAACATTCAACACATTTTTGAAAAAGAAGACACGACCGTCAGCATGCTAATAACGGACTTGAAAATATAAAAACAATAGAGAGACTGATTTTTAGCGAAGAAGAAGGAAAAAAAAGTAATGAGATCTACAGAGGCTGAACATCTCTAGATCTCATTACTTTTTTTTTGTTTTTTTTGTTTTCCTTCTTCTTCTTCTTCTTCTTCTTCTTCACTATCGCCCATATATATTATAGTAACGTTTCCTTTTTTCTCAAATTTCGATGTTGATTCTTCTTTTCTTTTTTTTTTGTGATATATTACATTTTTATAAGAACACATTTCTTTATCTGTATCATAATTATGAACGAATGTGGTGCATCTCTTGGTAACACTCACATCATTACCATTCTCTTCAGAAGGTAGTGGTGACGGTGGAAAACATCTAATTCTTTTAAATTTCAACCATCTATCCCACTCTTTTTTCATTTCTTTCCTATGATATCCATCATTAGCATCTAATTGTTTTTCCACATCTTTTCCCCACACTATCCCACAGTATTCATCATTAGCGTCTAATTGTTTTTCCACATCTTTTTCGCGTTCTATCCCATGATATTCATCATTATCATCTAATTGTTTTTCCACCTTTTTATCCATTTTATATTATTTTTTTTTATACTTTCTATGATTTATATTTTTATATTTTATATAATTTTTACATTATAATAACATATTCAAAATTGGTATATTCTTAAACGGTGAGTTCTCACCAAACAGCAAACCCTTACAGAGTCGACCAGTGTTCTGTCCACTCTTCAGATAGAAACCGTTTCAACTGAAAGAGTTGCCACCTCTAACGGGTTCTAGATACACTCCTTCACCATCGTCGTCTACGTGGATGCAACACATGGCTCCTCCCTTCTTCAAAAACAGTTCGCTGCCACCCATTAATTTCTCAACTCCCGAACTCACGAGTCCCGTGAGAGCTCCCACGCCGAGAGTCTTTCCGAGAAAGGGTAATGCTTTCGCAGTGACTCCTGCCAATAGCGGTAGGAAACCGCCTTTCATTCTCAAATTGTATTTCAATTGAGCAGGACTCAATCTCACCCTCAGTGCTCTTCTATCACGAATTGCTTTCTTCATCCTTTTGATTTGAGTTCTGGTCCAAGTGATTCGATCGTTACCATCCCTTGTCAGATCTTTGTAAGTGAATTTGAATCTCACAGGCTCGTCTTGATTGAACGCTCTCTTAAGTTTCTCCCTCTCTCCTTTGGATATATTCATGTTTTTAACCATGTATTCAGTCATATTTCTTTTTTTAAATATATTTTGTTCAATTGTTTTAATGATAATTATATATATTAAATAAGTTTTGTAAAATTAATATTGCGTTTATTTTATTTTCTTATTTATATATAAACGCAATATTTTTTTTTTGCTTTTTTATATTTCTCTTATGTGAAATCGTATCATCACCCTCTCTCCACAAAGATCTAACAGTTCACCATTTTAATCCATCAACGTGGTTTTGAGACTATACAACGTGTCTAAAATCACTGGTAGATAAACTAAATTTCGAGGTTGTTCCACGATTTTATAACCCGGCGACAAGTTTGGAAGAAGGAATAGATCGTCGGTTGAGCGCTACCATTCACGTAGCTTCCAGCAATCACATCCACGTTCACCAGAATGCTATTGACTGCAAGAATGTCGACCGTATTTTCAGATGCCGCATGGCCTCGATACATCTTTCGATCGAATCCCAGCATCTTGCCTACAGAATTGTCCGTGTTGAAATCCACTCGAAAATTAGCTTCCAAATCCAACATTGTCTGTAGGGTATTAGGGTTGAGAGCGAGTCTGATCTTGTTGCTTCCCTTTCCATCCGTCTTCATTCACGTCTGAATGTAATTATTCAAATCGTCTATGTTGTAACTTCCTTTGGGAATTTGAATCTCCAACCAATCCATTCTGTCGGAATACTTGAACGAGTTATTCTTTTCAGTGACGTCGGGAAAGGAATAATAAGTCTCCAGATTCACCAATGACATCTTGTATCTTTTCTCTCTATTCAATTCGATGGAAGGTTCGAACTTCGTCGCAAATCGAGTCGAATTGCCACTCACCATGATTTGAATGGATTGTTTTGCAGCCGTATTCTCGGCTATCCGTTCTAACAATTCTCCTTGTTCGAACATTATATTTTTGATTTTTTATTTTAATTTTTCAAAACTAAATTATTGATTTATGATTTTCTAATTTTTGTTTTCACTCTCTATCTTATTATCATCAGAAACATAAAACTTGTCGATTAATTAAATTTGAATAATTAAATTCGCTGGTCAAATCGATCACGACGAAATTGTAAAGTCCTCCATCCCAAACCCTCTTGCAGAATCTGCTGAATTCCGCCACGTTTATGACATGATCACCATAGATGTGATTGAGATTCTTCAGATCCTGGTGAAAGAGACACAGTAAATTAGCGTTCTCCCTTATAGTCTGTCTGGGCAATCGAAAATAATTCTGCGACAGGTAGAAGAGTCCACGTTGCTGTGACGACCTCTAAACTAATACGATTCACATCGGTTCTGTCTCTCCAAAAGCAGATCGTCGAAAATCATGAGATTCTTATCTTCTGATTTCAGTTCTCTAGGATCCAGAATGTCGCTATCGTTCTCATAAAATTGACACTAGACGTTCGAAGATGCATTTCTCTTCATCAATTCCATCACCACACCATCCAAAATGGTCGAAAGAGAAGCTTCACTTTTATCGAATTCCTCCATACTGTCAAAGATTTTGGCTACGACATCCTTAGGCAATCTACGATCCATACTCTCTCGAAGCAATCTGTATTCGGGTTGAAACAAACTCTTGCCAAACCCGAATAATCTGTCGTAATCCAACCAGCTGGGTTGGGACAACAGATTCATCAACAGATTGGTCTTTCCACATTTCGATTTTCCCACTATCAAGCCTCTTATGCTTTTGGGAAAGAACTCGTTATTCAGCCTCTTGGTCACGGTGTCTTTCCAAAACATATCTTTAATGTTCATCTTTTTTACTTTTTGTTATTTTTAGATTTTCAAACACAATTTTTATGTTTTTCACACTCAGTTTTTATAAATATTATTATTTATTTATATTACACCATCGCAAGTTCTCTTCAATCCACATCCATTTGTCATTTTGGCTAAATCTTGTATGGGTACCACAGCATCCTTAAAATCTTTCCAACTTTTCGGTGCTCGCTCTAATGTAGCTCGCTTCGCTGGCAGACTGATCAACTTGTTGATCAATGCATCGGCTGCCCTCTTGCCAGCCACAGAAGCTATCCTGCCACTAGCTTCAGAAGCGGCTTTCTTACCAGCATCCAAAGCCGTCTTCTTACCAACCTCAAATGCGGTTGATGCGAGTTTTCTACCTGCATTGCTCGTGAATGCTCTCATTATAGAATCGACAATGACAGAACTGCCTTGAATGTAAGTTCTAACATATCCCCTGTTCTTTATCACCAACATATTTTTATTTTATAATATATATTTTGTTTTGTCACTGGTAAATCGTTTGTTGTTTAAATACTTTTTATTATTTTCTAGTGTAAAATTTACTGTTTTTATTTTTTATCTATTTTTTGTTTGTTTGTTCTCTCTACTTATTATATATATCAATCCTTCAATTCGTTCATCAGCCTTTTGTAATCGTGTTTATTCAAAACCTTCTGCCTCAACAATTCGCCGCATATGCTCACTATCTCATTATCTAATCCAGTATTACCAGCGCATCGACTTGCTATCAACAATCTCAATCTCTGAGACATAGCGTTAGAATCGCTCAGAAGAAAAGTGGTTCTCACCCCTTGCCAGTCACCAATTCAACGAATTTCTTATTCATATCCCATATGGGTTTCACCACCTTCGTCCACTTGTAACCTCTATTGGCTTTGGGTCTCGTTTCTCTGGCATTGTTATTTCTCAACATGGTGTGGGTCTGAACCAGAATGTCACCGTAATTGTCGAAATCCCGATCCGTGTAATCTCCAGGCTTGTTGAAAAGGAGCAATTTGCGCAGTCCAGGAGTTAATTCATACCCATTTGAACTGACGATTAAATTATCATCATCCTCTTGCACTTCGGTGTCGCTTACAAACGTTCTACCATCAGAATCCTTATAAATTCCATACAACAGATCTCTCTTACCACCATACTTGGATGACGTGACATTATCAGTGGTGATAGTCGAAGCCACATCATTGCTTTCGCTCACGTCGGTTTCGATTCTCATGGGAACGGAATTCGGCGATGATCTTTGAAAGGAAAACACCCTCGTAAAACTGCCAGACAATGAACCCGTTCTCAAAGAACTTTCTTTTATGGGCTTCAATTCATCAATGATCTACTTCTTACTTCGTTCCTGAACCTCCGTCACAGGTTTAAATAATGTTGCAGTTTCGCTTCTTAATTCAAACTCTCCAAGCCGTCTGCTTCTGTCAGAGGATTTTATGCTTTTCTTGAGTCATTGATATTCGTTGAGAAGCTGATCTCTCCGCTTGGAATATGTGATGTGTAAAAACATTTTTTCGTTTTCTAAAATTATTAATATTTCCTTTAGAGTATGGTAACGTGAGTTCTTTTATTATTCTCAAAAATTAAATTATTTTTATGTTTTATGTTTTAAGTAAATAAAAATCTTCTGTCTTTAATATATAATAACTAAAACCAGTTGAGGAAAAACATTTTACAAAATGAAACCTCGATAAATGTGTTTTGCCCCTCGAACGTGTTAAAGATCACATCACTGATTATTCACTTCATGACAAACAGGAGGACTTTGAAAAGTATGAATGTTTAGCGCATAAGAACGGCACGTTTTTATCGTAATCCTCAAAACAGCATTTTAGATGAAAGTGAAAAATTCTGTTTTTTAAAACCACTTTACGAACGAAAAATGAAAAACCGGTTTCTGATTTAAAACCACTTTATGAACGAAAAATGAACTGGTTTCTGATTTAACGCGTTTGAGAATAATTATATCCGTTAAAAGGGTTCATTCATATCTCTGAAACATTATCACGAGTCAATTAAAATTCAGTTTACCTCTTAAAAACCTAACTGAGTGGAATGCGATTTATTGTCCATTTATTAAAACGAAAAACCTTTCATTCACACCAGAACAAAACATGAAAGGATTTTGCAAAGATTTCATAGTGTCAATTAAACACAATTTTTATCTCCTAAAACCCATCTAAGTGGAACGCTTTATAGTTGAATTTTTACTTGAATGAAAAAAAAACTATTTTATTTACGCTGATTGCAATATTTGAAAACTATACAAAACTGATCTATTACGATTTAGCTTAAAACTCGCTATGACAAAACGTGAACGGATGATTTCCATCATTTCTAATTTTTCAAACTCGAGTTTTTCAGTTTCATCCATTGAACGAAAACCTTTTCATTTATACAAGAACAAACAATGAAAGGATTTTGCAAAGATTTCATAGTGTCAATTAAACACAAATTTTCTCACTTAAAACCCATCTAAGTGGAACGCAATTTTATAGTCGACACTATTAAATAAAGAAAAAGCTATTTTATTTACACTCAGTACAAAATTGAAAACTTCTCAAACTAATCTATTACGATTTAATTATTCATCAGATAGTTGCATCTAAGCACTTAATTCTACGAACTGCACCTCAGAAGAAATCAGCGACAGTACTTGTCTTTTTCAAATTTCTCGGATGCCATAGAATTAAGAAAGGACGCTGGTTTTGTTTACATTGGCATGGCGGGGGTTCGAACCCACGCCGAGAGAGTTTCCTTCGGCACCAACCGCCTAGCGAAAAAGGGTGGCCGAGTGGTGTGCATGGTTCAGTATAGTTTCGCTAGGTGGTTGGTGCTGAAGGAAACTCTCTCGGCGTGGGTTCAAACCCCCGCCATGCCAATGTAAACAAAACCAGCGTCCTTTCTTAATTCTATGGCATCCGAGAAATTTGAAAAAGACAAGTACTGTCGCTGATTTCTTCTGAGGTGCAGTTCGTAGAATTAAGTGCTTAGATGCAACTATCTGATGAATAATTAAATAATTGAGTATTCCGTGTGTTCTGTACTGGCCTCGTATATACTTGGTTAACTAGCATTCCCTTTTCGGGGTCTGTCGGGGGCTGAGTGGTGTGCGTGGTTCAGTATAGTTTTGCTAGGCAGTTGGTGCCGAAGGAAACTCTCTCGGCATGGGTTCGAACCCCCGTATTATGATTTAGCTTAAAACTCGCGAGGTGAATCGTTTTCGCTGATCGGATCACACCCTCGACCATCTGGAACGCGATCGCGAATGTGGTGGTGGTCCAGAAGCCGCAAAAAGCATTTTTTGATGTACCGGAAGCCGAAATCAGTTTTAAATTTTTTTTTAAAAAAAATCCTTGATGAGTAACTGCACTTTACACAGACTTTTCACCATTGGCGAACGTCGAGAAAAGGTTTTGAGGTCGACTTTTCCTGGTCTAGAATCCGCAAATTGTTTCACCGATCGGATCGCATCCTAGACCTTCAAACAGCCGTTGGCGAACGTCGGTGGTCCAGAAGCCACAAACCACATTTTTATGCTGGCCTAGAAGCCGCAAAATGTTTTTTGACTGTGTTCACCAACGATAGATCGAAGGTCTGATCTGCGATGGGAACGTCAACAAAAAATTTTAAATTTACATTTTCTTCAAATTTCATACATTTTTTCACTTTTGAGCGACGTGTCGAATGTACTCGTTCGCCAACAGATGTTTGAATGGTCAAATGTGTGATCCGAGAGCCTCAAAAACAACTGCGGATTCTAGACCACCATGCAAAAACAACATTTTTTACACTCTGCACACGATTTAACACTGAACCCCTGTGGCGGTACACGTACATGTACGTGTACGTATACAGTTTTTTGGAAAAGTGGTCTAGAATCCGCACTTTACACCTACTGTTGTGTCCTTGGGCAAGGTAATTAACCCCGATTATCCATATGGGGGCACGATGACGCCATGTACTAAGGTGTACTGCATGTCGATGGTAAGCATATCTTCGAACAATCTTACCCTACCTCTGTGACAGTGTGGATTTACGATGTTGGTAAGCTGACAGTTACTCATCATTGCTCGGTGGTTCTCCTTGGGTATTCCGATTTCCTCGACCCATAAAATTGTCACAGTTATGATTAGCAATCGTGCATAAGTATATGACTTTAAACACCAATAAATAAATAAATAAATAAATAAATAAATAAATAAATAAATAAATAAATAAATAATGATAATTAGGATTTTAAATCTATTAAGACCTGAATAACTTATGAATTGGCGCATCTTATTTGATTCTAGCGAGTGGATTGACAGTGACTTCTGAACTTCGAGCTGGAGAATTTGTGCATAACTCCATGTTCATTCAGAAATGTGGGGATGCACGTCGATGATACGCATATCTTCGAACAATCTAACCCTACCTGTGTGGCAGTGCGGATTTACGACATTGGTGAGCTTTTCTGCAGACAGTCTGTTAAATTCTGACATAGATTTATTCATGAAAATGCAGCTGGTTTACAGAACTGTATATTTTTTTTTTTCAATTGAGTAAAAATATTTGGTAGTTACTGATGTAACACGCCAATTAGCATGTTTAATGGATCTAACTATGCCAGACCGACCTACCCTTTGCCCACCATGATCACAACAAATGTTTCAATTGATTCTCTCTCTCTCTCTCTCTCTCTCTCTCTCCATCCTCACCAACCGCTTTCAGTCTATATCGATGATACAGTACTGGTGAAAACTAATTGCATTCAAACTGTTGTCGATAATAATTAGTTTTATGTGAGTAAGATTTTTGACGCAATTTACAAACATAGCGTGAATTCATCCTTTCCGTTTCAGAAGCGAGTTAATAGAGTGGCAATACTCTTTCATTTATATGTATGAAAAGGATGGGTCCGACCCCAACCTGTCAATCGCTGATTGGGTAATTAAATACCAAGGCAAGGTGGGTTCTACCCCAACCTGTTGATCATTGATTACTTCAAATTCTCCCACAGTGAATTGTGGGAAATTACAGTGATAGAGCTCTGGAGTAAAATAAGTTTTTGCCCAACTTCACACAAATTGATATAGTTTACTTCAAAAAAGAAACATCAAAGTCACATTCATGACAAGCCGAGGTAGCACATCTGAACCACCCACTCCACATTGTTTAATCAGATAATCACTTTAATCAGATAATGAGTGATCACTGATTTTACAATGATTTAAATTCTATCAAACGTTTTTTTTTTAATGATTTAAATTCGATGAAATGGTTTTTTAGTGATTTAAATTCGATGAAACGATTTTTTAGTGATTTAAACTTGATGAAACGGTTTTACAATGATTTAAATTCGATAAAGCATTTTTCAGTGATCATTTTACGTGACAAATCACAATTCTGAAAAGGAAAGGATGAATTCATGCTATGTTTGTAAATGAAATGAAATGAAACTTTATTCACAGTATATCAATTACATATAAAGTACAATTGTTAAAATAAACAAATCAATCAAACTCAATTTTGATACACTGCAAGAATGCCACATAGCAGAAAATGCTGTCTTCCTTCCGCTCCTCAGACGAAGCAAAAATTCTCGACAGCAGATCGTGTATTTAAAACGATTTTTAAGGCATATAATAGTGTCTCATTGATGACATGGACGAGCAAACAAGGATCACAGCTGTTGAGGGATTAATAGTTGTATTGACCAGGATACATAACAAAAAATGACTTGATAGTTATTAGGCAGTACAAAATTCCATGATGTACTGAGTCGGAAAGTGACAAAGAAATTAAAATAATGTCTTCATCTTATAATAATAATGTACCCAGTGCCGTCACACGAGATCTCCTTTAAATTGGATCTCGTGCTCCATGCGTTAGGTTATTTATATGGCTGCTCTTAGCTTGCTGTCTGAATACATCATGGAGCAGAATTTAACCAAAACAGGAGAAATAAAGATTGCAGGACTCTCCAGGATATTAGATCAAGTCGATGGGCTGTGCACAAAATGGGATGAGGTTCCAGTGAGAGTGAAAAAAAAAAAAAAAAAATTAAATTAAATTGTGTCAAAAATCTTACTCTCATAAAACTAATTATTATCGACACAGACAAAAATTACACAAAAATGTAAATTTTAAACCAATGCCCTATAGGGGGAGCGAACCCAAATACAGCCGAGTTTACAACCAGATCTATCTGTAACAAACTACCCTATCCTCCCCCAGTGCATATGAAATCAGCCTTTAGTTGGAACAATGCATTAACTGGTGGTAATATTTTGGGGCTTGCAAATAAGCTAGAACCAGTAAAACCGCCAGTGATGGGGGAATCACTGAGGGAAAAACCTATAGATGACTCAACCAGCCTACCCTCAAGGAGAATTCAGTGTATTGAACCCTGGGGGAATGAACAGTTACAGGAAGTATGCACACCCCGAATGCAGTAGCTGTCCCACCCATAGACCAGGGTATTAGGCCAATTACTGAATCTTCAACATCGAGTTCTGAAGAGAAAGTGATGCTTTACAATGAAATCTTTCAGCGCCATTCAAACAGGTACGTCGATTTACCCAATAAAACCCAATACTACCCAATAACACCCAATAATACCCAATACTACCCAATAACACCCAATAACCCCCAATACTACCCAATAACACATGACAGCACTCAATACTACCCAATTGGCACCCGGACAAATTCCCCAAGACCCAAGTTAATGCACTTAATCTCCCGGACATAATGTTCTGGATAAAATATGGTCTGATTTGTTTGTGAATCATTCCTTCCTCAAATTCATGCTGTTTGAGGGCCCATGTGCATAAAAAGTGAATGCAGTGTCAGCCGCGCTGAGATAGCGGCAATTGGGCCAGCTCACATTCTGAGAAGTTTGCTCACAGGAGAACTCGGTCCTTGTTATCGTTTGGACCCAAGCAAAGTCAGTTGAGAAAGTCGATAAGACAAAAACAGCGCAGGCTATTTTCTTCTTGTTACCTCGAAATTTAGTGCGCGATCAGTATTAGATTTATATCAAGCTACAGCTTTGCTTCGTTCAAAGCTCAAAAGCTGCCATTTCGTATATATTTTCTCAAACAAATATTGTCATGAGGACAGTTAACCCTTTACCTACTGCGTGAAATTATGCGACAGAAAGATATGAAAATCAATCAGGACCCCCTTACTAATGGTACTTTCAAAAATCTTTTCCGGTCCAACTTACAAAGGGTGGTGGGTTATGCTCGCTCCTCTCATGCTTCCCTTATGTGCTGACCGTCACCAAGGGCATCAGAGGGGAGAGACTCCCCCCCCCCCCGACGCCTTCGGTGATGGTCAGCGCTTCGAGATGACTTACCATCCATCTGCTATTTTACAGCCCACCCACTATTTTATTCAGCAATTTATCACTGGCCTGTACAATCTGACAAACTACTTATTGGGTGATAGAGGACAGACGGCACCAACCATAGTGTAGTTTACAATAGCTGTGGAAGCCAATGTTTGGTGAACACGTGGGAAATTTTATGGAACGACGTCCCTTCATGTGTTATGGGAAAAGGCACGGGATGAACCATGAGAATGAGTTGGCCCCGATTTGAAAGGAAAATGAAGCTTCACCTGAACGAAAAACAATTATCTTGATTCACAGGCCCCTCGAAGCGCGAAAACAAAATAGATTATAAAGCCACAATTAAAAGTGTCTAATGGCGATGGGAGGGATGGCAAATAGAAAGATTAAAATGTTATGAAAATGTACTTAAGGTGAAAAAGAAATGAAGGAGTAGAATGACAACACACGTTTTTTTTTTGTCTTTCCTTTTTTTTTAATAAAAGTAATAAATTTCTGAAATAAATCTAGGACAAGACCAGTTTACATAACATTAGCACAAATTATAAAGGTTTATACAGTGGTGTAACAACTAATAATACTTCTACATCTCCAACTACAAATGGTATATTTGCTCACACATAGTACTCACAAAACAATTATCAGTAACAAAACAGAAACGCAGCAAAATTAGTTATAGTATCCTTATACACCCCCACCCCCCCCCCCCAAAAAAAAAAAAAAATTTTTTTTTACTTAAATTATATCTTGTTTCAGCTTTCCAAACAACATAAAGGGTAAGTAGAAGGTACAATATCATATTTGATGCTCAATAGTCATGAATTCATCAGAATTCATGAGCATAAAAACCTGATTTCATGAATCCCATTTATTTTCACAACATCCTACAACATCGAGCAGGCTGACACGACAACATGCGTACTTTCTGAGTTTTCTCGGTGAGTTTTCTGTGAACTTCAACTTACAACTGAAGGATGAGTATTTTACAGGGGAGTAGGAAGGTAAAAATATTTGGGGAGGAGTGGAGTGGTGACTGACTATATTCATTAATTGTGATTGCTTTTTATCTCTAAAACCTAATTCACCCGAACACAATAACCATTTTCTGTTTTCTTGTTTTATGTTAGTTCCAATGCTATAACCAGATATAAATGTTCATTTTATTTACTTTGTTGCATTTACTCACAGAGTCAAAGACATTGGGCAAGTCGTTCAACCCATTTCTCAATGTAACAATGAATGTAACGGCAAACACTGGCCAGCATTATTCACTAAAACTGCCATTCAAATTTTATTATCTTTTCACTTTTTAGTTTCAAAAACATAGCTCATGACCCCATCATTAGAATGAGTTCATTGAGCTTGTTCCAATGATGGGTCATATTAAAGCTTTGTTTTTGAGACAAAAATTGAAAAATTAAAGTCAGTCAACAATTTTTTCCAAGTGTCGTCTTCTATCCAAATTGGTTAATGGGTTAATCTGGTGTCTGAGAGCCATGGGTGACCTCCCAATTCATAATAACTACCTCAAGATATTGTAAAATCATCCCAAAAAGCGTCTCAATAAATTCCAACTATAATTATCTGTTAAAAGTATGTGAGGAAAAAATTTAGACCACCTGGAAAAAGGTGAGTTTTGGAACTGCTGGACCACTCACCCACCCTCTCCTTGTGTATCGGAATTTTTTTAAGAGCCCCCCCCCCCCTCCCGCCCCTGCTGTGAGTGGGTAGAGTATAGGGTATGATGATGACAGGGAGTTTAAAAAGCCTACTTGTAACATCGACGCTGTCGAGAGAGATCCGCATCGTGATTTCTCTACAGTAGAATATTCGGAATGTAAGACAAATTCCCCCAGCAAACTGCCTCGCTGTCCAAAAATGCACAGCCGGACAACTGCCCTAAACCAATTCTCAGCTAGGGCGACTGCCCCTCCCTCAGTCCAGTTAGCAGATAGGACGACTGCCCCAGTCCATTTGGCAGCTTGAAGGACTGCCCCCTCCCCCCCATTTGTTCTTAGTACAACTCAAGTAAAGTTATATTTTATTTTTATTTGCATTGTTCATTTTCAGATTTATATTTCTTATTCCTGGAAACTATTATAAAAATAATAGTTACTTGCGAATCGGTCAATTTTTGACAGGGATATCTAGGATTGTTGAAGCCTTAAAAATGAATGACAGTGGATCCCTAGTCTTATTGTATCGTCACCTGAGTTTCACTGTACCATACATGAAACTCGGGTTACAATGGAATTGCTTGTCCTTTTTTTAATTACAAAATGAAAAAGTGAGACAAGCTCAGGAAGAAAGAAAAACTTTAACAATAATTCTTCCTCAACGGAATGAGAATTTTTTTATTCCAAAACATTGATTATGACCTCTCATACGGGATCATAACCTAGAAATGTTTTGAAATAAAGAAAAAGCTCGCAAAAAGTTTGTTTTTTATTCCCACCCCCTTCAATTTGTCTTTGTTCAATTATTGTTCTCTGTCCAATTTTTTAGTGGAAATGACCAAATAAACTGGGGGGGGGGGGAGGGGGAGGGGGCACCATAACATTCCCGCACGTTGATTGATTGATTAAATAGGGGAGGGCAGACACCACCGAGTAGCTCGGAGTAGCCATGGAATTAATCTGTTAGTAAATGTCAGTTATCAACGAATGAAGTTAATCAACACAATATATCAAAGATAGACACTCCCAATCTGCTCACATTTGCTGGTAATAACCAATCAAATAATTGCAGTGAAATAATGAGACAGTGCGGTCATCCTTTGATCAACTCTTTTGAGCAAAGAATATTGGGGAGTTATTTGATATTTTCAAGTGTTTGTTGACGTAGTTAGATGTTCTGATAGGTTCGGATAAAAACTTTAAGGATTTTCTCCGAATGTTCCCCCGAAAGCCTTGTTTTTATCACATAATTGCAAAAACCCTCACAATAAATGAACCACTTAAAATATGCTATGTGCGATATATGCTCTATATATTCGTTATTTCACTTCAAATAACAGAATATTGGATAAAGAAGTGAATAAAAAATGACTAAATGGGTGAAGAAATTACCACGAAATTGTTCACTGGAAAAGCGCAACTTGAAAGCCACGCTTTTTAAGCCATCGATTTTGAAGTAAATCTTTGACACTTCAAAATACATTGAACATGCATAGAAAAGCACACCGGCTACTTAATTTTCCATTATTTTATCAGCCTTTACGATGAAATGTCGAAAAGTTACCTGGAATAATTCAAAACAATGTAACAAACACTGAAAAGAAAGGAAAATTATTTTAACAACCGAAGGTAGGTTTGTGGCATTAGACTTCTGTGCTTTCATCCTTTTCCGAGAAGAAGTGAGTTTTTATTTTTTCATTTTATTGAAAATAAGTCAAAAACTAATGGGCAAAAAAAATTAAACCCAATTACCCCCCTCCCCCCCCCCCCCCCCCCCCCATCTCAGAAACTTGAGTGAGGGGCTATTACTGGAACTGGTTAGCTCTGTCGATTCCAATGATATTTATATTTGCATGGTTTCACAACATATCAGTTTGTTGAAACTCCTTCAAAAGTAATTTTCTGGGCTTATTGCACAATTTTGTCGAGTAAAGGATTAACACTACACATGCCGCAGTGTTCTGCACTTTGGAATTACTATGTTGGAAATTTGACACGTGCTTGTGGAAATAAATATTACTTACCGATTTTATTCTTGTTAGGCCAAACAGGTAGTCGTACTCATTTTCAACCGATCTGCAAGATCGACATATGTAGGCCTAAGATCCACTGGACGATGCGAAGATTTATCATCATTTATATTTTCACGTTTTGAATGACAATACATATTACAAAATTCACACAACAAACTTTGCACGTTGTGTGTCTCTTTTTGGCATGTTTTACATGGACATCTGAAGGCTTTGCGCTTGGGCATCTTGGAAGATTGTACTGACCATGAATGAATGAATGAAAGGTTTTAGCACGCTTGCCTTAAACCCCTACCCCCGAACGACAGACACATTTTCCGGACTATTTTTAGGAGAGGCCACCTGCCACTCTCCCACCGCTGCCTAATCTTCACCACTTATTATACTTATTATTATACTGATTTAGAGAACTATACCCGATACTTTGCTTTTTAAACAAAAAATCGCTTGGATCGGGTGAGGTTTCTCTCCGAGGCGTTTTGTTGAAGAGGATTCTGTCCGTGTGTAAGGGAAGGGACCGTGTCCATAGAAAAATTTGTTCCGACCCTGTTATCAGATAGTATTGGGTGTTATTGGGCATTATTGGGTAGTATTGGGTGTTATTGGGTAAATCGATGTGCCGATTCAAAATTACACAATGAAAACACCAAACCACACTCCTTAAAGACAAGTTTTTGAGTGGAAAATGAGTTGGACTCTTTGGCATGTGTACCCAAATCTATGAAGAAGAAGGCGGTTTTGTTACTCCAGATAATAAAGAATATACCCAATTTATCCTGGGATGAGAAATATCGACTCGTGTATAACGGCATTACAATTTTGGGCTCCATTATGTGTGATCTAATAAATGATCTGCTGCGAAAAAGAAAAGATTTTCATCCGACAGTCTGGAAAACATCCTTAAAGATCAAAATATCCCAAGGGGCCTGATCGGAAATAAAGAACATATGGACTTTTTCTCCCAGAAAACAATATCTCTGCAAAGCTACGATGGACCAGTTTTTAAAGAAAATCGACTGGAAAAGACTGCGAGAGTGAACTGGACTTCGTGGAAGCTCTAATCAATAAGCATGAAACTGGACCAAAAAGCGAAAACTCCTAAACTACAGAGTGCCTTCTTCGACAAGTTTGACATTCGCCAACTTCAGGAAATATACACAATTTATGGAATTTAAGCAATTATTCAAACGCTGTGATCCGATAAAAATTTGGCTGTTATTAAGCGGGTACATTAATAATATTTGGGAATGTATACAGGACATATTTTATCAACAAAAATCTGGTACTCAAGGCATTCTTGCGTATTATCTTGTTCTTATATAGGTATTGTGAGGGAAAGGTCTTGAGCTTTGTACTAAAATAATCGTTTTAGCACATATGCTGTAGTATGGTTCAATGAATCAGATTTCATTTCGATTTGTGCTGTAAAGGGGTGGTAAAAAAAAAACCTTGAAAAAACAACAGTTTGAACACAATTAGTTTCCACCCATACTGTATCATCAATATAGACTGAAAGCAGTTGGTGAGGATGGAGAGAGAGAGAGAGATAATCAATTGAAACATTTGGGCGAGCAAAGGGTAGGTCGGGCTGGCATAGTTAGATCCATTAAACATGCTAATGGGCATGTTACATCAGTAACTATCAAATATTTTTACTCAATTGAAAAAAAAAATTATACAGTTCTGTAAACCAGCTGCGTTTACATGAATAAATCTATGTCAGAATTTAACAGAATGACTGCAGAAAAGCTCACCAACGTCGTTAATCTGCACTGCCACACAGGTAGGGTTAGATTGTTCGAAGATATGCGTACCATCGACGTGCATCCCCTCATTTCTAAATGAACATGGAGTTATGCACAAATTCTCCAGCTCGAAGTTCAGAAGTCACTGTCAATCCACTCGCTAGAATCAAATAAGATGCGCTGATTCATAAGTTATTCAGGTCTTAATAGATTTAAAATCCTAATTATCATTATTATTTATTGGTGTTTATGGTCATATACTTATGTGCGATGGCTAATCATAACCGTGACAATTTTATGGGTAGAGGAAACCGGAATACCCAAAGAGAACCACTGAGCAATGACGAGTAACTGCCAGCTCAATAACGTCATAAATCCGCACTGTCACACAGGTAGGGTCAGATTGTTTTAAGATATGCGTACCATCGACGTGCAGTACACCTTAGTACTCGGCGTCATCATGCCCCATGTGAATAATTGGGGTTAATTACCTTGCCCAAGGACACAACGCGGGAGTTCAAATAATGAATGTAGCTTTGGTGCAGCTCTAGGTGAGTTATACTTTCCTAAGTCAGGCAATTTTGGCTGGTTAATACAAACCGCGTATCCTGTTACCATTTTTGATCGAGTAACAGCATTTCTCAACTGTTAAAATGAGGGGGGAAATTACTGCTGATTTCCCCCCTTACAAAACATGTAAAACGAAGGGGAGCTTGGCCTGTTATTATAGAATTGTAGTTTTTCATTTATTTATTTAATGACAGTTGGAGCAATTTGGAAAGAACCACTGTGCAAAGGCAAACAACTGTCAAAGTTCCACACAGGGTTATCATTGGCTGAAGGTAGTATGCCATAGTACACAACGCTACCACCCACCCCCTCCCCCACATGGGTAATTAGATAATGGTAGCTGTTTCATGCTTTTACTTAGATGGGTGGGTCATTCTTCAGTAAACGTTCAAAAATAAAACATATGGGCTAGTAAAACACGACAGCGCAGATGTGATTTTTCTATGATTAAACACAGGCCATAGTGTTATCTCCCAAATTTTAGCATTTTTTTTTAATTTTTAAAAGCGATTATTGTCATCAACTTTGAGAAAAATGATGGTCGGACATTACTTGAATTTGCCATTTTTAAATGCACTGGTCCACAATTAACCGTTAAACACCTAAGGGCTGTTTTGATAACCAACAGACAGTCATGAATAAATCGATACATGTATTTCTGTCAAACTGACCCGCCATTTTGTTTTTTTGAGAAGTGTCTTGTGGAATAAAAAATAAATTATAGATTCTTTAACGAAAATTATTACCATATTATATTAAATGAATATACGTTATTTATTAGGGGACTGCATCATAGCAATTAAGGTTATTAAAATTTTAAACATATGACCACACACTTGTCTCCTTCACCCCTCCTCATAACCTCATTTGACCCCCCCCCCCTCCCCTTATTTGATGTTGAGCAGCTCCACCGGTCAATTGACATCGAGTTATGTATCTCTGCTTCTTGTGGCATTATGACGCTTAAGTTGAATCAGCTGAAACCACAAGTCGCACAGTTAAATGTCGAAATTGGCCATTTCTCCATATGTTTTTCTAATGTCTCTTTCCTAGTATAGGATTTCAGACAAAACATACCCTGGAACTCCTTGACATCACTACCTGTACGATGCACACTGCCTATCTTTTGTTGAATTTAGTTGCGAAACACAAACTTGACAGTTCAAAGAACCTTCTTGGAGGCTTTTCAGATGATCCGTTAACTCATCTCTTGAAAGTCTTGGGGCATAAAGTACAGCCATGTACACCCTCTTCCCCATGTACAGTAGCCTCGTGGCGATTTTTGTGGTCATTGGATGAAAATCCTTTCTCACAAATTCCAAGGGTAAAGGTTTTGCTTTCCATTTTGATTACTTACAACGTAATAGATACGATGTGAATAAAACTCGAATTGCCAAAAACGTGTTTGCAAAACAAATGACAAATTTAGCTATGGGTGACTGTCGTTGTTTTAAAATTGACTGATTTATTTTTTGAGAACAAGTCAAAGCGCAGAAATCGGACCGTTAAAAAATCGATGAATTTGAAAATTTGAATCTCAGAGTCTGGAAGAAGGGCGCGTGTTGATTGCTAATTTAATGAGGTTTTTATTACACCCATAACTTTTCAACAATTGGAATTAGCGATCAACACCTGTCACTCGCATACCGAAGTTCACATTTGAAAAAAAAAAAAATTTAACAAGATTTCATTGGTTTTTAATTACACCCATACACGCAGACACAATGCAGTGTTTACCTACACACGTGTCCAGGTCAGAGTCAGTCGATAGCATTCATATACATATGTCCAATACGTTAATATTAAATAATATCTATCCCAAATTACGACTTTAAAAAAAAAATATGTACTAATCGACGTAAACATTATTAATTCATTTATTAATATACTAATTATTATAATCAACCCTAATTACACTCATTAATTACATTAATTATGCAACAGTCATTAATTAAAATTAATTGCACAACAGTTATTAATTAAAGTGATTAAAAAATATTCATTAATTAAGTGACATTGTGTTAATTACCTTACGTAACATTTTAATTACATGATGTCATCCCCTATCCCCGGCCACAGAACTGGGTCATCAGCCACATACATTACTACTGGCAGTTATTGACCTTTTAATTCCTCGACCAGGCATAATGATCGACAACAGCATGCCAAATGATGGGGTCGATGGAGTAGAGGGAGAGAAGGCCAGGGAATTTGCTCAGCAGATAAGCGGGGCAATAACCGAAATGACACCACTGAAAACTCAAGATCCAGTTGGGGGCTATAGGGCAGACCATGTTCTTGTGGCCTACAATGCGAAACAGTTAGTGTTTCAAAGCCAGTTTCATATTTTGCGAGGTTCACCTGTGGTTAACCGATTGAGAGAGGATTTACAATCCATGAAGACTGTGGGAAAGAATCAGGGGGAACAATTAACAAATAGGGAAATAACAAAGCAGTCACCCACCATGCTTCTGGATTCAAAACCATCAAGGCATGCACCTTTTTCAAAATAATGGATGCTGTAGCCAAGAGCGTAATGCATTGCGCTTGGAGCCCAAGGTTTGCGAGTTCGAATCCCAGTCGGGGAAACATAATGTAATGCAATACCCACATGGATTAAAAACCACACTGCTGCTCCATAGTGCCATGTTCGGGCTCCTCCATAGTGCCATCCTATCGGGTGAGGAAGTAAATGGCTGTTGCGTGTGAGGTAATTTCTGTGCATGTTAAAGAACCCTAATGTGGCAAAAGAGCTACAGCTCAGCAAAATTCCCCCAATTCCTCCTTGTATATAATGTATATAGTGTGCTTCATTACCTGTATAAAGAACCCCGGCAATGAATCAGTCAGGGTCCTCTGAAAAATCAATGGAGGAGTGACTATAAAGTGCACTGAATGGTGCAACTACCAGAATAAAACGGGTGTAAGATGCGAATTGCAGCTTCAGGCCACACTAAATATACCCGAGATGATTCTGCTGATGTGGAGTTCACACAGGGTGCTCTGAAAAATATTAACGCAGAAATTTCCAAAAAACAGAACAGAATACTATTGACCAGCCTCCCAAGGCAATCACTGATTGGCAGTATGTTGACCAGTGGAAAAAATGGCGAGGAAAGGTCAAAGTGGCTAGACCTGGTGCACGAGGTAAGCAGGCCCACCACTATGCCATTTTTTAAGCATGAATCAGACTCGCCCCCAAATTTGGTTATGATCCCCAAGTTGGAAAATCGGTGTAGCCGGTTTGACCAGTCGGACAAACTGCAACATCAGCCCTTGTTGGACGAATCTGTTCCAAACTGGGATAACCAGCACACCAAAAGCCACAGTCAAGTCAACTTGAAAGAAGTCATCGCAGGCACATCAAGGGCGCATCAAGTGGGTATGTCCAATATGCTGAGGCTGGGAATCAAAGTTATAAGATCCAGGACCAAACCAACCTGGGTGGGTTAGGGATCGAAGGTGGTAGGCTAGGGACTGGGCCAACATCATACAGATGGGGTGTACAAAACCAGTCTAGCCATGGACCAAAACATACCACAGATGAGCTCAGAGACTTTCTACAAAAGCTACTGGATACTTTTCAGGGCCCAAGCCACCCAACCCCACCACAGCAAGGGGTGGTTAATAACTAGGATTTACCAGGAGGTTTAGGGCCAAGGCTGATTAATAACCAAATGGTTTCTGCTGCCACACACCCTATGCACTACCCGGGGCCGGGTCATGACATATCCAGGAGAATGACAAATGGGACAACAGGGGAGCTAATTGTTAATGCCAGGGCTGCAGGCCTCAGGCCTCAGGGAGCCAACCCATGCCACTACAGCCGATCTCGATGCATATAGTTCATCCACCAGGCCCTGTGATTGCATTGCCACCTACTGTCTGGCCCACACCAGTTGGCAAGGTGCCAGGGGCACATCACTTTATGGGGGTGGGGTCTCCGGGGCCACTGATGACATCAGAGTCAAATGCAGCAGTTTAACTGTGCCTCACTATATCTCAGGGATGATCCGGTTGGGAATAACCAGTGCCAGAGTTACAATAAAGTTTTGGGTGACAGTCCGAACAGCTATCACACAGGGCACAGTCAGGTATGTGTACTGAAAGGTGTATCATATGATCGGATAGAGGCTTGGTTGCCATTCAAAAACAAGTTTCTCAAGTATGCAGAGTCAGAAAATTGGAGTGTGGAAGAAAGCCTGCGGGCATTAGGCTGGTGTTTGCATGGTAATGCAAACAAAGTATTTTACTAATCACCCAGCAACCGAATGCAGATATGGTGAGCATCACGTGAGACAAGGGAAGTCAGTTCAGGATAAACAAATTGCTTTAAACGTCACAGCTTCATTTCCAACATAGCAAGCAGACCTCTGACCAATCTTTAGAAGAATGGACAGAAACAGTAATTGACCTTGGCCACTCACACGTTTCCAGAGTGTTCCCTGGATTTTACCTTCTAGCAGGCGATCATGCATTTTTGTCATGGTTGCATAGATACTCGGTCTGCAGAAATGGTATCATCAAAATGACCCAAAACAATGGAGGAGCCAATACATGAAATGAGAAGACACCAGCACAACTTCACTATGATTCATGGCAAAACATGTTGCGAAGTGCAAAGAATTGCATCTGACTGAGATGACGAAGAGGGCGAATCATTTGTATGTGTGGTTAAATCTCCTACATGGGGACGTAACTGGTCTTGGAATCACCAAGGTGGGCAGAGGGAGCATGCAAATGTTCCATCTGCCGAATTTAGATCACAGCATCGTTCTGGCTCCCCATGGAGGATTTAGGTCAGGACAGGGTGAAACTGACCACCTAAGAGCAAAGACATTCGTGCTTGAGACTACCTCAACGTTGTCAGGGAAAGTGGATAAGTTGATCGCATTGGAAAACCTAACAACCCAGTTAGACTCCATTGCACAATTGCCTAAAAGGGAGACGGCGCAAGCTGGAAGTCGAGCTAGGTCGCCATCTCCAGGCCCAAGGACATGTCGTTGTTTCGCCTGCAACAGAATGGGACATTTCCAGAAAGATTGTCCCACAAAGAGTCCCAACAATCGACCAAGTAGAGAGACTTGTGTCAAATCTGCAGAAGCACTAAACTCTCAGGGGACGGAGCCCGAGGTCTGACTCCACCTCTTCACAGCCAAATGACCTCGAAGAAGTAGCACTGGATGTGAGTGTAGTACCGACCAACGATGCAGTGGAATTGGTGATTCAAAGGGTGAAGTCCCTTTCAGTGATTGAGTTCTGGGTCTCTATAGCTGGCAAAGGAACGTGAGTTGTGGTAGACACAGTGGCAGATGTTGTGATAATATCTGATGCACTATTCCAACAGCTTGGGGAGACCGTTAACCAAAGTCATTCAGCTCAAAACCGCTGCAAAAAGATGGTAACATTTCTGGCAGTTTAGTGGACCCAGTCGAAATACAGAGTGGAGACCTAAAATTTGAGGAGAGAATATTTGTAGCTCCAAAAAAGGTTCCCATATGCTTGGGTATGGACTTACTGAGAAAACATGGAGCCCAGATCTATGTTAATGGAGGTTCAATATCACTAGGAGGATGTACAATTCCTACCTTGACTGCAAGTCCTGATTCAGGCTCAGTAGCTAGGTTGTAGTCAGCAGCCATACTGTGATCCTATCAAACCCACTAGTCATGGAATGCAAAGTTGAAACACAGGAGGAATTACCATTTCCGGATTTGATTGTGGAACCAGTTGAGGACCAGCACATGCTCTTGATGCCAACAATTAATTCAAAGTCTGCAGAACCAAAGGTATGTGTGATGAATTCAAATAACTACCCACTGGTTTGGCAGGCAGGGAAACATGTAGGAAATGTGTCAGAGGTAGAAGCTGTGGTTGCACAGATTGAAGAGACCCAAGCCACTTGGGAAGATTCTCAGGGTCAGCAGATTGTGTTTGGTCCTGATGGAAGTGGAAACCTGACATTTGCAATGAACCACAATCGCCCTCGGATGGCTGCCCTTCAGAGTCTGGTGCGGAAACTGAAACAGGTTCAGGTGAAACAGCCAACTCAAGTTTCTCTTTGACGTCTGGTATGGAAAGCGAGGAGCATTCAGGTAGTCACAAGTTGCCAGTACACCGGCATGACCTTTTTTAGAAGTCAGCAGAACATTTATCTGGTGCTGAAGCAGACCAGCTTGTGGCACTGCTCGTGTAGTTTCAGGATGTTTTTGCACGGGATGAATTCAATCTTGGAACATTTTCAGAGATCAAGCACTGTACTGACACTGGGGATGCATAGCCTGTGAGGTAGGCAATGTGTCGAATCCTGTTGTGTTTTGTAAATGAGGAGGAAGATAATCTTAGGAAACTCCTAGAGGCCAAAGTAATAGAATCGTCTATGTCCGAGTGGATATCCGCACCTGTGTTTGTTAGAAAACGAGATTCTACTGTGCGCTGGTGTGTGGATTACAGGTGGGACAATTCTGCGACCAAAAAGGAAGTTTACCTGTTGTCCCGAGCAGATGAATGTTTGAATTCCCTCAGTCAGAAGCAGTGGCTTGGAAAGACAGCCTGCATGGCAGCATATCATCAGGGCCTGGTGAGGGAAGCCGATAGAGACAAAAGTTCATTTATAACCAAGCATGGAACTTTCCAGTTCATACAGATGCCTTTTGGCCTAGTAGGTTCACCGTACACATGATGCCAGGTGATCAATCTGGTACTGCAGGGCCTCATCTGTCAAGATGCTTGAGTTAAATTGATGACATTGTTCTGAAAGGGAATTCAGTGGCCAACCACCTGGAGAACATTAGATTGGTGCTTATGAGGTTTCGGCAATATAATCTGAAGTTAAAGCCTAAAAAATGTGAGTTTTTCCTGAAAAGCATTGAGTTCTTAGGTAGAATTGTGGGGTGCAATGGAATGGAAATGAGTGACCCATCCGTCGAGTTGGTCCAGTCATGGCCAGTCCTGACATGCACTAGAGATGTAGAGGCATTCTGTGGACTCATCAACTACCACAGAATGTTTATTGAGGGACATGCAGACCTGGGACGGACATTGTACGCAGTGACAGGAAAAAATTAATTTAAGTGGGGGCCAGAACAACAGAAAGCATTCGAGCAGTTGAAGCATGCCCTGGTTTCTCCTCCACTTCTGGCGCTTTCGAATCAGACAGACATGTTCATCCTGGATAGAGATGCGAGTAACTCTGCAATTGGGACAGAACTTTTCACACCTCCAGAATGGTGTGGAATGGACCATTAGCTATGGGAGCTTTGCATTTACTCTTCAGCAAATTAGGTATTGTACCACACGAAAGGAGCTGCTGGCAATCGTGCATTTCACCTGGCAATTCAGGGCATACCTTTTGGGCAGGACGTTTCTCCTTGAAACAGATCACACACGGTTCCCTCCATTGGCTGATGAATTTAAAAGAACCACTGGGACAGTTGGCTAGGTGGTTGGAGGAACTGAGCTACTATTCCCCACATAGAAAAAAACAGCTTTAGCTAATTCTTCTTTCTTGGATTGTAAAATAGGATTTCTTGTCATACTAAAACTCGAAAGTCTTGTAAACTCTGATAAGTATATATAGGATATGCAGGATTAAGTGGTAGAGACATGTTGACTGTTCAATATTTTACTTTGACATTTCTGTAAAAAGTAGAAGTTGTCTATTTTATACCCAAAAAATTCATATGGGGATGAAATGTTTCATGTAATTATTGAAATAAACCATGTGTATTTGTCACAATACATTGGACATAAAATGTATTGCAATTCAATACATTTTTTTTCCAGTGTATTGTTACAAAAACACATGTTTATTTCAATAATTACATGAAACATTTCTTAATAGGAGAGCATAAAAGGCCATCGATTCTCAGCGCTTCTTCACACATTCTTTTAGACTATCAAGAGGTTAAGATTGAATTTCATACTGCTCCATAGATGTATAAAGTGAGAGATCCTAGATTAGAAAAAGCAAGTGACCCAAACAGTATTTATTAAAATGAAAGATAGAGAGATAGCGACATCCAAGAAAATAGAGAAAACAAGTAATCCAAACAGTATTTATTTTAAAGAAGAAGTCAGATTTCTTGTAGGGGACCTTTAAGAGATACCTGATACATGGTATGAAGCAAAAACTCGTATCAATCAACTTTATGAACTCACAAAAAACTGTTATATTTGTAAAGAGAGTAGACATCTGGCTAAAACATGTCCAAATAAAGGGGCATGTTATTATTGCAAACAGAAAGGACATTGGATTAATGAATATGCATTGAAACAATTATCTAATCAACCAAAGTGGGGGACACCAGCTGTTCCATTACTTACCACAGGGTATGGCATTCTTCCAACACCTACTACTGGGTTTAACATTCATCTAGGGCAGATAGATCGAAAGATTCCACCACTGGATGTCACAATACCTAATACCTCACAAAGCAAAACAGCCTGACGATAATGTGTTTTCCGATATTGATTAGGAATCAGACACTTTGTTATATAATATGGACATGCCAGGTGAAACCAAAACAGATGAGGAATTAGAAACATTATTTCCAGAGAAAGAGGCACCGCCAATGAAAGTTTCAATAAAACATAAAGCTAAGGACAGTGAACCAAAAGTGTCAAACTACCCAAGAAACTGCAATAAACATTTGAAAAGTGACATTCAGAAAGTAAAACATATCTTTGTATGATCACAAAATATTCATGGAATAAAATTCAGAAAAAGGTAATGATCTTGTTTTCTGTTCAAATATTCCTTGGTTAGGAATTTGTTTTTATACTTGTCTGACAAATAGTTTTCAAGAAAACTATTGTCAGGCAAGTACACAAATCTCATAGAGCTAAAAAACCCCAAAATAATTTTCTGTTTGCAAATTAGTTTTCTGAAAAAAGTATTTTGTAAAAACTCTTTTCAGAAAACTAATTAGCAAACAGAAAAATAATTTCATAAAAAAAAACTCAAAAATTGTTTTTCTGTTTGCAAATTCGTTTTCTGAAAAAAGTTTTTACAAAAAAATTTTTTCAAAAAACTAATTTTCTGAAAACTTAATTTGCGTACAAGTAAAAATAATTTTATGTTAAAATAATCTGAGGTACAGTGCAAAACGTGTTTGTGTTACACATAAGTACTTTTGTTTTTTTCAGAATTTGTACAATGCACAAATTCTGAAAAAAACACAAACACATTTTGCATTACACCATTTTGTAAAATCAAAGGGAATATAGCTAAGTTTTTTCTCCGCTATGAAAAAATTTAAATTGTCAAAACGTGGGAACTATGAGGTTTATACCTCGTGAATGAATAAAGTCTTGATGTGAAGACTCAAATGAGGAAACTGCCAAGTGTGTGTATCAAGAGTTTTCTCTTTTTACAATATGTGGTGGCCCTGAAAAGGGCCTTTTGCTGTGTTTCTCCTTATCTTAATCGCTAACCCATCATATTTATTCCATTCTTCTTACATCGTTTGTTAACATCACATCTAGTAACAAAAGCTTGTTCACCTCTTAATCTTGCATATTGGATGGTATCCCTGATGATGTTCTGTAGAAATTGTTGTAAATTTTGTCGAATATCATCAAATACTAATGGTGAAATTCTCTCCACTCCAGCCCTTCTTGCAAATCTTTGTAAATTATTTCTTGGAATAGTAATGGATGATTCCTGCTTCATTCCACCTCTTCAAACTCCATTTCTTCACTTCGATATCTTCAACTCTTTGAATAGCTGTATTCTTATGGTTGGTTCAGTATCAAGTATTGCTGAGCTCGAGTTGACAGTTTTATGCTTACTTCAACAGCGTGATAGTAAACGTCATAAAGGATTGATTTTCTACTGCCTTATAATCAAAATAGCATGTAAGCGTTCTTTGGAGAGATTTTCATCCGAATGACAGCTTGCTTTGCCTATAAAAACCAGGTCACAATAACAAATTATGATTGTATTTGTTCAGTCAAGAAAATATGGCAGACCTCAATTTCTTATCAGACTTTGACAATTTAATAAGCATTAATCCTACAATACTAGTATCAGAAGATGGGAAAGAGAAGTCTATAGCGATTTAACAGGAATCAACCACTACTTCAACAGATCATAATGAAGGGGTTTACTGAAGGATATTTTAAAAGCTATACAAGAAATGAAATCTTGTCACAACCAAGTAGTCCTATCAACAGAGAAACGAATAGTTCCAGTGGAATTTAAGATGGTAGAAGAGAATCCAATAGAAATTCCACGATGGCAAAAACCTGGACGAAAATCTGGACAAGTCACATAAACGATTTATTACTACTGATACACAAAATGAGGTTTTTGAAGAGCAGAAAACGGAACACTTCAAAAAACCACTCACTCTACTACCCAACATGAAACGTACATTTCAATGACGGAATTGGAAGATATTCGAAGAGAATGGATAAGTGAACACATTGGCAGAATTTTAAAAAAGCTCTTTTTGAGGCTACCTAAATGATTCAGAAGAGAGGCATACACGTTCACAAAAATCAAGTCACATAGAGACACAGTTCCTTTTTAAAAAACTTTATTTCTTCCTTATGTTGAACTGAGTGGGAGGGAGAGGTCAGTTGGATATTTTTGTTGGATAAAAAATTGCACACTTGACTTTCATGGGGAAATACAAAATGAGGTTTTTTTGTTCACAAAAATCAAGTCACATAGAGACACAGTTCCTTTTTAAAAAACTTTATTTCTTCCTTATGTTAAACTGAGTGGGAGGGAGAGGTCAGTTGGATATTTTTGTTTGATAAAAAATTGCACACTTGACTTTCATGGGGAAATACATTTAATAAATCTTGCTTTTATGTTCAAGCAACGTGAAATGGGTGAGCTCACTTAGACATTTTTTTGTTTGATAAAAAATCACACTCTTAACTTTCACACTTTCGGGGAAAGGAGCAATGTATCATGAGAAGGTACTCTTTTTAAAAATTTGTGGGCCCTGAGAAGGGCTGGTGCGAAGCCAGTTTAGTGCTGAAGTTCACTGCCAAGGAGGGGCAATGAGGCGATCTCATCTCCTCTTCAGTAAAGCATTCGTTTTCCCAGTCTTCTTCTTGTCTTCTGCCAAACATGATCGCCTCAAAGACAGCCGTTGGGTAATCGCCGGGATATTTTAGTCTGTTATGGAACTGGATCTCTCCAAACGGCCGCCTCACCACCCCAATCTCTGTAAACTTTTCCATCATTTCTCTAAATACATTTTTCGGCAGGGTTGAACTACACCACTGGTAGAGCGCTAACAGGAAAAATTCATTTGTCCTCAGTCTTCTTTCTTTCAAAAATCTTCCTGCTTCTTTTTCTGCATCTTCATCTGTTATCTCTCTAATTTTTTAAAAATCCATGTTGACGAAATAATTCAGCTCGAGTTGACAGTCTTATACTTCCTCCAACGACATGATAGTATATGCCGTAAAAGATTGATTTTTTCCCGCCTTATAATCCAATAGCACGTGACCATTCTTTGAAGAGATTTTGATCCGAATGACAGTTTGTGTTGGGTATAAAAAGCAGTGAACATTTCATGAAAAATGAATGTAAAGTTCTCTCTTGATCAAGAAGTTTACAGAAAGTGAAGGACTGGGGAAATATCTGATAACGAATGGAATAAGCGACTGGACGAAGAACACAAAAGAATAGAAAATGAAAAGATACGATGAAGACAGTTATCAGAAGATTGTTTTGGACATATACACAGTACCGGTTCTCTAAAGTATACTTGTCAGTGGAGCCAGCAAATTATTAACAAATTGGAACGATGTGCAGGGATAAGGCAGTTCTTAGCAGCTCATGGTTATGAACTAGAGAAGTACCAGGTAAAAAAGGTTAGGTTAAACATATTTTTATTTGCCAAAAATAGTTTGCAAATTGGGATAGGAGGACAAGTGCTTTCCACTTAGTGTAACCTCCGCTCCCTTAACATAATACAAAAATTCTATACAATGGGGAAACAAACAAATGAGAGAAATGTGAAAAATATATACAAGAAAATCTAACTTCGAAATAAAAGGGAGAGAAAAAAAAGAAAAAAAAAAAAAGAAAAGAAAAGAAATGTGATTGATTGATTGATGTCCCTTTTGCACCTTGAGTACGTCTCTGTCAATTTGATTTTCCAAGCCGAGGGTCGACCAGGCGCTGCACCGAGTGGTTGCACTTCCCATAACACTAAACTTCCGTTTTTACTATAGCTACCACTACTGTTACTACTACTACCACCATCATCACTGCTACTACTATAGATAACACTTTTACTATCTCACTCAAATCTTAACACCGACATAGCACTCCTGCGGTGAATAATACCACTAATAATAATAATACTAATAATAATAATAATAATAATAATAATAATAATAATAATAATAAATACATATTAATTTCTGTAATCATCCATTGGTTACACTTTTGCCACCTAATCACGCGCCAAATGAGTCGCAATGAACTGCACGTGTTAAACAGTACCTAGGATGGAAACTCATTATCGAATCTTCGAGTGTTACGAATAACTTTTTGAACAAATTTAAAAAGAGAGGTATTAGTTTTATGTTCTAACATGGGATCGCCGTACAGTAAAATATCAACAGAGTTCAAATTAACATTAATTTCCAATAGTTTTCCAATGAGAGCGTTTGCGAGAGTCGGAATAAAAGGGGCAAAAGAGGAAATAGTGCTCTACATCCTCAACAACAGATGGACAATGGGGACGGTATGGGGATTCGGAGATGTAATTGAGAAACTTATCTCTGTTCAAATCGCTGCAATCAGTTCGAATTCTACTATGAATAATGTTGTATTTTCTGACACCACAGGAGAAGTATCTCCTTTCAGGCGGTGATATGAGTTTTTTGAATTCATTAAGTGAACTGCTGTTTCGTACGGACTCTGGTAGACTATTCCATGTTCCTGTACATGAGGGGAAAAATAATCTTTTGAATAGCTCTGTTCGAATGCAATAAGGTATAAAATTTTCCGAATTTCGTAGGTTATAACCAGATGTGTCACAAACTCTTGGTGGTAGTAATTCGTGGAGATAATCGGGCGTATCGTTGTTTACGATTTTGTAGAAAGTACACATCTTTTGCATGTGTCTTCATGTTTCGATACTGTCCCACCCAACTTCAATCAAAAGGCAATCTCGCGATACTGATCTCGTCAGCCCTGATGCGATTCGATTCGTGCGGAATCACAGTGTATATCCTCTAGACGCTTCATCAAATATTGAGGGCCTCTGCCCACACCGGACTCCCATATTCCAATATTGGCAAAATGAAGGCATTATACATCTTACTCAAAACCTGCTGTTTGAAAATATACTTTAGTTTTCTTAACTGTGAAAGTCTAACACAGGATTTTTTTTACAAATGTCAATATGCGCTTCCCTGCCCAAGTTGGATTGGATGGATAATCCCAAGTGTTTGTGAACGCCAACGAAATCAAGTGTTTCGCTGTCGGACAAAACACTTGGCATAATGACATCCCTATTGAGTGTAAACAACACAGCGTTGTTTTTTTTAGCATTAAATGTGACCATCCACGTACCGGCCCATTTATTGATTTTTTGGAGTTTGATGTTCATTTTTGACTCAATATCATGAATGTCAATAGATGATTCGGTCAAACAGGTATCGTCAGCGAAGAGTCTAACAATTGACTCAATATCATCGGCTATATCATTGATGTGGACCAAAAATAAAAAAGGTTCAAGAACAGACCCTTGAGGAATCCCTGCTTCTATGTTTCTGTACTCGGATTTACATTCGTTAATTTTCACCCTTTGACTTCTGTGTGCCAAATAGATTTGAAACCATCGCAGCAAGGGACCAGAAACCCCATATTGCTTCAGTTTGAAATTAGATCACTGTGCCAAACCCTGTCAAAGGCCTTGGAAATATCACAAAAAACACCACAAGTTTGCATATTTTTATCTATGGCGTTGCAAAGGGTGTGATAGCCCTCTATCAACTGGTACTATTATTCGGCAAAAACTCTGAATGGAATTTATAAAAAAAACTATTTTCAAGGAAATATTTGTGGATACCTCTGAAGACAACTCGTTTTATTATTTTACCGATACAGCATAACAACGATATGGGCCTATAATTTTTCGGGTTGTATTTCTCTCCTTTCTTATAAAGTGGAATCATATCAGCCAGTTTCCACTCACCGGGGTGGACGCATTCTGACAATGATTTATTGAAGAGGAGAAAAAGGGGTCTGCTAACAGAATATTTTGTTTCGTTCAACATTTTGTGACCTATTCCGTCGTGACCATGTGACTTTTTAGTTTTCAAACTTTTTTTAGAATATCCGAGATGTCCTGCTCAGAGAACGATATGCTGCTAATGGAGTGAGGGCATCTCCGTTTGAAGGGTGGAAGGGTTTTTGAACGCGAGTTAATGCACTGTTACTTCTAAAGGTTTCCTTTAGGATGTTTGCTTTCTCGGTATCGTTCTCGATAATTTCACAGCCTTCGTCGGATAGGCTGTGAAGATGGGGTATGCCAGAAGTTCTAGAAAAATTGTCCAGAAACTTTTTAACAACATGCCAAAACTGGTTAGGTTCCGTGTCGTGAGATAAAGACTCGTCAACTTTTTCCATGTATACATTCTTAGCAAATTTTTTCATGTTGTTAACCTTGTTTCTGTCTGTTTTATATTTTGTCCAAAGCTGGGGTTTATTATTTTTCAAGGCTAATTTTCTTAATCGATCAGGGCGGCGTAACTCTCTTCTAATAGCGCTGTCAAGCCGTGGTTTGTCCTTTTTTGCACTGTTATTGCGGAAATGGGGATACATTGCTTCGCTATTTTTAAGAACTCCGAGATAAAGTTTGACACAGCATCATTTATGGAAGGCGCGTCGCTTATTAAAAGTAAAAAAAAGTTGATCTATCCGGATCTTAATTGACAACCTGAAAGAAAATATAAAAAATGGGAGGTGAAATTCAATAATCTATATCCGGATTTAAGTGGATTCTATGAGGAATCCTAAAATCCAAGTTTTGGTTATTGATTTTTTTTTGCCCTGACATACATTCAGGATACAAGTTAATCTGATTTATCCTAACTCTTCTTATCTCTGCATGTTGTTTTCAAAGTGTTGGTATCACAAAATGAGTATCTTCAAAAAACATGCCTCCGTGAGGTCCTTTTCAGGACCAGCATATTCTCAAAAGAGTTTTCTCAATTACAAGTTCCAAAAAACAAGTCTCAGAAAAAGAGATACAGTTCCCTCACCCATTCTGTGAGTGATTGTTTATATTGAATGTTTGTGAATATCCTAAAAACAACTTTAGAATAAAATGTTGCAATTACGCCAGAGTGTCTCAAGGATTGTCTATGGGAGAACAGTGCTAAGAGGCGAAGGCACTATGGCGAACTGATTTAACACTGAAAACTACCATAGACATGTGTTCGCCATAGTACATTCAGGTTTTGATGTACTATAGCGAACTGATTTAGCACTGAAAATCCCCATAGACATTTTTTACGCCAGAGTGCCACTCTTGCGTAAATATATATATGGAAATTTTCAGTATTAAATCAGTTCGCTAAAGTACATCAAAACTTGGATGTACTATGGCGAACACATGTCTATGGGAGTTTTCAGTGTTAAATCAGTTCGCCATAGTGCCTCCCCTTACTACTTACAATGCCGTGGACAGTGTATAGGTTGGCTATATGAACACGTGTTATAAATGCATGTGTTTTCCAATCACTGGTTACAACGAATTACAAAAGAGCAATTAATGTATAAAACTGCATTGAATGGTAATCTAAGGACTGACAAGATGGAGAAGTGTTTGAAGGTATCTGTATCAGCGACCTTGGTGGTCAATTACTGTTAATGTAGGTATTAGAAAAGATTTGGTTTTCCATTAAATGCATTAGGTTTGACCTTTCTTCTTCCTCTGTTACTATACATTCCACCATCTGTCGTATTTTCGTACTTAGGGTATGGTACAAAGAAACGCCCATTTGTGCAAGTGAGGTTAAAAGATTTTTATGTGCAGTTAGAAAGTAACGGAGCCTTGTCAACATTGGGAAACCCAGTTTGAAGCTTTGCAAGAGGCTGCTGGCCACGATGTCAGATAGGAGGCTATTCCATTAAGAAAGGAGTGTTGTCGTTGGTATGTCCACTAATCATTTATAATGCGGAACATCGCGATGGCTTTAGTGATTGTCCACTGTGATTTAGTATGGTAGTTACACTACTGGTTGTATGGTAACTACAAGTCACAAATTTTCCTGCACATCTCTGCACCATTTCCAGGTTACTGCTAGACCCTCCAAACCCCTGTCGTGAAATTTATAATTCGCCGCTGACCCGGCCATATGGGGTAGCTGGCTAGCCGTCTAATGATTGGCTAGCTATTTTATTTGCATGGCGGCTGATCCGGTTGTTCCGATTGAAGTTTTGTGCAATTCGTATTTACGTCGCGAAGCTAGCGTATATTTTATCCCAGCAGACTGGCAAGGGGGTAGCTGAAGGGGAGTGGGGTGGAATAAGATAGGTGTTATTAAATAACAAGTTCGGAAGCTAATGAAAATAAATTTCGAAGAAATCTTAGTTTTGAATTATAATCCCGAGCTACAAATGTTTCAAATACATCATCCGGGCCTGCCTTCGACGAATGCAAGCTTTCATAAAGCATGCAGTTGGAATGTTTTTTTTAGTCGGGACATGAGCCATCACAGTCGAGACAAATCAGGTCATCTCTGCGACGCCCCTGCACACCACGAGGAATTACGTGTATGCTCCATGACTTTGTGGTGTAGGTTATGTACAAAGAGGGGACTCGCATTTTGTTGTTCATATCTCGACGGTTGGATACTTTCGCGGCTGACAAATTTAATGACAGATGACTGGAAGAAATTTAGGGCTTGCTATGGCTTACAGGGCTGGTGGTAGCTTCGGTGTCTAGTTACTGCTGTTTGTAACGATGGCGGTGTCTCATCATTCTGGACTGTTCCATATTTGGTCTCATCACGACGCGCAGCATTGCTCCTTTGTTTTCGGAGGACAATGGTAAGGATTGCTATATAGAAAGACCCGAGTTGAATTGGCTTTCTTCACTACATGGTTTATGTGCTTGTTCCAATTTAGACTTTGGTAAATGTTAACTCACGGGTATTCGTCATTCTGCTTTCTTTAGTACATGTATGTTGTAAGGCTGACGGATGGACTTCCTCTGGCTATGTGGAATACCTGTTATTTTTGGAGACTGAATTCCATAAGGCATTCTTTCCTCTCTGCAAAGCATTCGGGTCTTCTTGGAGCTGAACAACAGTTGGTGGATAGAAATGGTACAAGGATATTCCCCTGGGAGATTCGAGAATGTTTGGTGAACTCTTCGATTGTCAGACATCTCACACTACTTGGTGGCCGTGCACTCCCCCACCCACCCGCCGTAGAGATCATTGACCCACGCGCGTTGTCTGCCTCTGGTTCTATAATGGCTTAAGTTATGAGGCAATCTGATGTTTAACACCTTGCTGACTGCATGTGAAATATCAAATAGGACTTCGCCTGTCTGCCCCCTTTCATCAATGCTCTTTGCCAGGTCCTGGCGTGTTATATTGGACCACGAATCGTGGACGTTTCTTTAATTCATATTATGCATCTGCCAGAATTCCATTTGTTTTTTTATTTTATTTCATCACACTGCTGGCGATAGTGGTATGTTAGCAGTAGGAGAGCGATGGATCGACCCGCATTGGCCGGATCTCATGCCAGATCTCATATATAACGTCATAGTCACATGACCCAGTGACGTCATGTATTGTCATGGTTACCCGCGTGAGTGGCCATCTTGTGACGACATCTCCATAGCGATACGTGGTCCTAGTGCGTGTTGTTAGGGTGACACGTGTTTCCGTCGGCCATTTTGTATAGTGGAGGTCGTCATTTTGGTTTCTATGGTAGCACGTGGTTGCTATGTTACCCAAAGGCCTACAATAGGACAGGGGTATGTCCGTAGGGTATGTTCGATTGAATAAGAGTAATTTCCCAATTCGAAGAATTACCCAAATAAACCCGACAATCCTTCCAAATCACCAAAATGCACTTTTATTTAATGTGAAACCCCAGATTGGGCATATAATTGTAGCACGTAGTGCTATAGTACCGAGAGGACGCCCGTGGGTAAGTTCGATTGAACTAGAGAATTTTTCAGGTTCGGATTTTCCTCAAATCCTCGGATACTTCGTCGAATTACCACAAACAACCTGGCAAGTTGTACTATTTCGGATCCATGTAGAATCCTCTGATTCTATCTATCTATGCAATAGTTTTCGCCTACCCGACCATGTTGATTTGTCCTGGAGGATAATCCAGTACAGTAAAAGAGCCTATCTTTAGCTTTTCTGGTCTGTTCTGGTTAGATCTGACCCTATTCTGAATACTCTTGTTCTTGTTTCATATATCTAGATCATCCAATTAGTTCACTTTATCATCACGACCCATGGCACCCCAATTCCACAACCCCTAAATAACGAACGATGGGCCTTAGGCACCCCTTTTCTGAAATGAGGGCCATGAGAAAATCCCTCTTAACCTCATTTCGGTTGAGGTCATGAAAATATCCCTCAATGAGGTCTAATTTACTATCTCTCTTAGCCTCATCTCGGTATTTAACAGCCATGCCCCACGAAATCCCTTTTTGGAAAATGTCTGGGCTTTGGCACACCTTTTTTCTGAAATGAGGCCATGAAGGCCATGAGAAAATCCCTCATTGAGGTCTGATCTACTGTCCCTCTTAGCCTCATCTCGGTATTTAACAGCCATATCCCATGGAATCCCTTTTTGGAAAACATATGACCCTTCGGCACCCCTTTTTCTGAAATGAGGCCCTGAGGGCCATGGGAAAATCCCTCAATAAGGTCTAATCTACTATCCCTTTTAGCATAATTTCGGCTGAGGCCATAAGGGCCATGAAATAATCCCTCACGGCTGAGGCCATAAGAGCCATGAAAAAAGCCCTTATTGAAGTCTAATGTACCATTCCTCTTAGCCTCATCCCGGCATTCAAGAATACCTATGACATTGTACTGTTGGGGGATGCCTTTTATAGGATACTTGTCAAACAAGTTGTTTACATCCAGGTACTTCTGTTGGGTAGTTGATAAAAAACAACAAGATACAACATTTCTTCATTTTTATTCACAATATACAGTTTACAATTCAATTTCTTAAGGCATCATTTTCGTCTTTGTTGTTCTTCTGTCTTCTTCCTAACCATCCCATCGTCTTGTGGGTTGGAACTTTTTCCCATCGTCTGGTTAAGTTCATGATAAAACACGTTCTCTCATTGATCGCTGGTAACTTGGCTTTGTTGGTTGCTTTAATTTCCTGTCTGGCATCTTTCTTCTTTTTGAGTTCCTCTTTCTTGTCTTCAGGCTGCTTCGTATCGGTAACTTTGTTCTTAAAGGGATCTGGATGGGATCTGGCATCATACGCTTGTCTTCAGACGGATTTGTAGTTTGAATAGTAACTTCAGTCTTCTGATCATCATTCTTTTGGGTTCCTCTTTCTTGACGTCAGGCTTCTTCGTAGTGGTAAGTTCGTTCTTGTTCTGGTTCATCTTCGAATCTTCATCTTAGTTTGAGTGGAAACCTCTTTCTTTATGGAGGCTGGCATCGTTCTCTTGTCTTCAGACTGATTCGTAGTTTGAGTAGTAACTTCATTCAGCCTTCCGAACATCACTCTTTATGGGATCTAGCATCGCTCTCTTATCTTCAAGCTATTTCGTAAATTGAGTGGTAACTTCATTCTTTTGATCATCATTCTCAGTCAGTTATTCTGTCTTCGTTCTCTTGTTTCCCAATCGGCCAGTATCCACACATCTTCGTTTCTTTCCACCAATACCTATGTTGCTTTTCTAGATTTTTTCCTTGACCCCATCTACCACATGATTCACTTGAGCCAGTTCTTGGGAAGTAAGCTTTAATCCAGCGTTATTCTTGAAGATATGTATGTGTAAGTCATTGTTGTTGACACAGACATCTTTACTCTTCGATATGCAGAACATAAATGAGTTTATTTTCATACCAACACTCCTTTTTTCCTCTGAACGTATTCTTCTTCATCATCTTCTGCTGTGAATGAGTAGTTTGTCAGCATATTTCTGGGATTCTTCAAAGTCAAAGTCCTCTTCTTCACGAAGACGCTTGGCAGTTTCTTGATTTTCTTGTGTATTGAGTCGTTGCAAAAATTTATAATGTACACCAATGTATCAATGTATTTCGCGCCAATGGCTTCTCTGACACTCTTTTGCTCTATATGCTGTTTCAATTCGATATACTTTTCACGAGGTTATCAAAATCGTCTTGGTATTTGTCATAAGCACTTTGGACGATAGTTCCCATCATAGAAACGTCTTTTTCTTCTTCTTCTTATTTCATATCTTCTGATAGTTCCGACGACTCACCGGAGTCCGAATCTCTTGACCAATTTCTTTGTGTTGATTGTATTGCGGCCGCTCTCTTCGAAGGTCAGATTACAAATGATAAGTTTGTTACGTGTATGCCCTTTTATAGGATATCGAACTGAACATTGATGATGGGTTTGGATAACTTTCCTAAAGATCCTTCTTTCTGTATGATCCGTCTTTTTTGCGATAAGATACTTTTCTCTTTGGTAAGGCAATTCTCCTAATCCGGTGTTTCTATGGAATCAGCCGAGCTCTCTCAGATTTGGCCATAGGTACTGCCCCTTCAAGATATTCGAGGCATAACCACATATACATTGTATCAAATCATCATTGGCCGTCTCGATCACAGTCTTGGCTTCATGTCGATCCGCATCAGATAGGATTCGCAGTGTATCTGAATTTCTGTCTAGTCTTGCAGTGTTGTTCGATTTTACCGATTTCCCCATGGGACAGTAATCATTCTCGTGTCTGTGCGTCTTCTCTGATCTGAAAAAGGCCTTTCCAAAATATCTGCAGCAATGGACTTTCATGACTTTACTCTTTCGTGGTCGGAGAACAAATGAGTATTTGGTGTTGGTACATCCCTTTTATACTTTTTTTTCGTGGCTTGAACTTGTGTAATGAGTGACGAGAGAAAGCAACTCTTTCGTAATATACTTCTTTTTAAATCGTAGAAATTCCATTATCTGTCAGCAGCCTCAATACACATTCGTAATTTTTCAGATCAGCAAATTCCCCCACAATCAGTTGTATCTTATCCTCGAGGATGTTGGTAGCACATTTACATAAACAGGTAATCAAATTTTCATCAGCAGCGCGTAGAACGGCATCGATTTCCTCCTTATCAGCATTGCGTAAAAAAGTACTTTATTCTGGTCAGTCATTGAATCTTCAGTATATGTCTGCCCTTCTGTTCTTCTTGGGCGGTGATATTCTTCATGCCTACAAACACTGAATGATCGGATAAACAACTTCGTACAATATCTGCACTGGAACCGACGATGATTCTTCGGGTGTCTTCTGGCATTATCCGATCTCGAAAATAACTTGGAACAGTATCTGCATCGAACTGGTAACATGTCTTCACTCGACGATGATCAGGACACAAATTAGGTTTAAGCCGAGCTTGCACCCTTTTCATACCTTTCCCAGAGGAAATACCCGAATGTAGCATGAAATTCCCGGATGTAAAAAACTTGTTTAACAAGTATCCTGCAAAAGGTATCCTCCAATAGTACAATGTCATAGGTATTCTCGAATAACAGGATGAGGCTAAGAGGGATGGTAAATTACACTTTATTGAGGGATTTTTTCATGGCCCCCATGGCCTCATCCGAAATAAGGCTAAGAGGGATAGTTGTTTAGACCTCATTGGGGGTTTTTCGAATGGTTCTCATGGCCTGATTTCAGACAAGAGGCCCAATGGGGCCTAAAGTGCTCACCTTGAACAGAACACAATATAAACAGAGTCCAAGAATGAATCTACATTAAGCAATCAATCTCCATAGGATCCATTGCCAATCCTTGAGACCCTCAGGAGTGACCATAGGGGAGCTCCACTTTTTACATCATGATAAACTAAAGAAAAATTATGATGCTTGGACTATGGAGCCCATTGATAAATCTATGTGGATTAATCTTAGTTACACACCTCAAGAGGGTACTTAATAAAACATTTCTAATTCTTCAGCTACTTGGCCAATTCCAGCCCCCATTGGGAGCCCAAAAATTAACCCAGGCAATCAATTTGAACAAACTTGAAAATCACCCCACTAGAGATGTTGTATACCAAACATGAAAGCATTCTGACTGGTGGATCTGAAGAAGATTTTTTAAAGAAATTTCCTCATACTGCACTAAGTTAAATATGCTCCCCCCCCCCAAAAAAAAAAAAAAAAAAAAAAAGATGTTGCATCCCAAATATGAAAGGATTCTTACTCATGGATGTGAAGAAGAAGATTTTTAAAAATTATTCCCGACATTATACACTTCATGTAAGTTAAAATATTTTAATATTAACCTAGGGACTTGGTTTGAACAATCTTGAATCTGACCCTCATAACAATGATGTATGCCAAATATTAAAAGATTCTGACTGCTGGTTCTGAAGAAGATTTTTAAAGATTATTCCCCAGAATGCCCTAAGTTAAAACTTCAGGCTCTTGTATTGAGCCCAAATATGAACTAAAGGGCTTCATTTTAACAAACTTGTATCTAACCCCTCTGTGGCTAGAATACCACATATCTGACCATTTGTTCAGGAGAAATTTTTTTCTTATTTTTGCAAATATGCTCAGCATTTTTACGACCCCCCCCCCCCCCTCTACAGACAACCCTGACATAACCCATGGCAATTTTTGTTACCATTCAATTCTATTGGTCCTAATGATGCTTCCTACCAAATAACAGTTCTCTGTTCTGTGTGGTTTGGGAAATATGAGTGTTTGAAAATATTTCTAATTTTAGCTCCCGGGGTTCCCACGGGGAAACAGGAAAATTGTTTTTGCATGATTCAAGTACTTATGATCCAATAATACCACATGCCAAATTTGGTTCAAATTGGACCATTGGTTCAGAAATAGAAATTTTGGGCGGGGTAAAAAATCTTGCCCCTCCCATTACAAAGGCAAATATTACTCCACGAACTTTGTTTGAACAAACCTGATTCTACACCTCAAAAGGAAGAAATATTTTGGAGCATTTTCCCCCACACCCTCCAAATAGGGTTGTGTATGCTGAGTTGAACAAAAATGCAATGCCCCTTCGGGACCATTACTCTCAAACTTTTACTTGAAATGGCCCAGTGGTTTTGGGGAAGAAGTCTAAAACAGTGTTGAAGGACGTCGGCATCAGGCGGACAGCGAAGAGATAAGCTCACCTTGACTTTGTCAAGGTGAGCTAAAAATCTTCATCAGCAAAATTTTAATTAATGAAGCACCGGGTTGTACCCGGTGCTTCATTAATTCAATTTTTGCTGATTATCCCTATAATTAGGGTTTGGAATATAATTTTATTGCGTCCATGGAAATATTGCCGATCCATGGAAAGTGACCAGTCCATGGCGGCTGCACTGTAATAACAATCTATTAATTGAAAATAGAATATGTTTTTCATTTTTGGAATTCACTTTAAAAAAATTTCCTCAATTCTGTATTTGTATTTCTATTAGTTCCATGAATCCTGCATCATATGTAACATGTGTTCAACTAAACCTGTGCACTTTACAGCCTTAGTCCAAGTATATTTTTACAGGCCTTTCAATTCATTTATTTTGAGAACACCCTTTTGCCCTAATTTAGGCATATTAAAACCAGAAATAACAGCTTTATCCTGTTATGTTTTAATGCTATTCCTTTCCGGGTGTTTTTATTATGACGGTAGTTATTCGCAAATGTAGAAGAGGCACTGAGAATTTATATATCTTAATGTCTTCGCACCTTCTCCAATTTGGGCACACCTGTAAACGTTGTGAAACTGGAGTAATCTAAAGGCCTGATTTTCATGTAGCATGTGATATGGTAGCCTGTCAACTAATTCTGTGCAATGCCTATGGTTAGTCAGGTATGTTAGCTCACCAAATAACCCTGTGCAATGCACAAGGGTAAGTCACTCTTTTCTTTATGATTATAAAAAAGTTCATCTCTATTATGATACTAAATCTGTACATAGTACAGCCTTACGTGTAGTGAGTGCACATTTTTATGTAGTGTGTGATATGAAAGTTGCCATTTTTTTTATAAACAGAAAGTGTGACTAACCATGTGCATTGCACATGGTTAGTCACACCTTCTGGTTATAAAAAATGTCAGTATTAAGTAACTAACCCTGTGTGCTGTACAACCTACGCATAAATCTCATCTATATCAACTATTTAGCCAACATCCACAGTATTATTCAGGTCGTCAACTCATTCACACATCTGACTTCAGAGCGTGAACAACACCTAGATAGCGATGGAACTACCAGATAGACTAGTGAAAGCCATTTCAGCTCTGGGCGTCTCATGCCCTGTCTCCTGGACTATCCAGGAAATAGGCTTGAGCGTCCACCTGAAAGTGGAATATGAAATTGTGAAGCCAACAACAACAACAACACCAACCTCTTCGGGGAGAGGTAGTACTTTTGGAGAGAGGATCCCCTCTCCTACTGGTCCTCACGCAAAGGGGCACGGAGGCCCTGAAAAGAGACACAAGAAAAAGAAGAAGAGCCCATCGACCAAGCGCAGGGACGCCCAGCGCTTGGAGGCCTTCCGGAATAGGAAGAGTTGAGTGAGGGGGTGGAGGCTCTGGAGGCAGTCGCCAGTTCCCCTCCTAGTCCCACTGGTACACCCAATCAACTGCCGGCTCCTGAGCCGGTACAGTTGGATGAGGAACATCCAGTGGAGACGGAGGAGGAACTGGAAGTTGTTTTTTCACCGCCTCCCACTCCTCACTCCCCTCTTCCTTCGCTTCCGGACAGCCCGGGCAAGGGAGACTCTGCCAACCAACCAACACTGGCCGCACTGATAACAGAAGCAAGGGAACTGAGGGCGCAGTGTAATAAGCTCCAGGAAAAGTGCAAAGATGGTGATAAGCGCTCGGATGAAATCTCCAGAATGGCCAAAGATCTCATTAACAAAAGAAACCAGCAAGACCCGACAAACTCATCTCCACCACAACCTCCACAAGATTCTACAAACTCTTCTCCATCACAACCACCTCCAAAGAAGAAGTCCCGCAAAATACATAGAAGAGGATAAGCTGCTTCCTTCTACATTCCTCCTTTGCCACGCCCAGACAATCAAAATCATCTACAGTCACCGAAGGTCGAAAGGGGCTTGTTCCCCATATCGTCCCTGCGCGCCTTCGGCGCGCAAAACCATTCCTTTCGGCCTATTTAGCCAACGGGTGCGCAGTGGCGTTGCGGTAACGGGTTCTCGTCAGATCGCCGAAGTTACGAAACATCGAGCTCGGTTGGTCCTTGGATGTGAGACAGTCTGAGCGATTGATTCAGATTCCCGCATTGTGTCCTTGGGCAAGGCATTTAACCCTGACTGTTCACATGGGGGCATGATGACGTAGTGTACTAGGGCGTACTCCACGTCGATGATGCGCTTGTCTTCAACTAATCAAACCCTGCCTGCGCTCCCAATCATTGGGATGTTGGGGAGCTGGCAGCTGCTCGTCATTGCCCGGTGGTTCTCTCCGGGTATGCTGGCTTCCTCCACCCATAAAACTGTCACTGACACGATATGACCTTGGCTGTTAAAGTGTCGTTAAACAGTAATAATAAATAATAATAATCATACCAACATCCATTAAAAAGCATTAAGTACACAAGCAATGTTTCAGCCAAAGGACTTCAGGGTTCAACCTTATGGTCTATTTATTTATTTATTCATTTGAGGTTTACAACACTTTCGACAGCCAGAGTCAACTTGTGTCAGACAGTTTCATGGGTGAAGCCAGAGTACCCAGAGAGAACCACCAAGCAACAGCGAGCAACTGTCAGACTCCCCAACATACTAACTCCGGAAAAGCAGGGTTAGCATAGGTTGAAGTGCACCATCGACCAGCAGTACGCCTTCGTACACAGCGCCGCCATGCCACTGCACCCCCACATCAGCAATCGGGATTAAGTGCTTTGCCTAAGGACACAAGGCAGTTACCCCAAGCGGGGATCGAACCGTGGAGCTTTTGGGGGGTGAAGTGTCTTGCCCAAGGACACAACGCGGTTGCCGCAGGTTGGATTCGAACCGAGGACCTCTCGGCTTGCAGCCTGCACCTCTACCTACTGAGCCACCGCGCCACCAGAAACAGCTATATAGAAAACAATATTTTTAGTCATTAGTTCCTCAGGCCGAACATTCTTCAGGCATGCCTATTGCTCTCAGAGAAAAATTCAGACTTCTGGAAACCTTAGGACCTGAGCTGGACAAGAGTTTAACAATAGCTGCTTTGAGATTTAACCCGTTACCCAATGAATCGCCCTCATCCGCCCGCGTAATATGCAAATTCAGCAGCTAAAAAATATTATTTTTCGAAAAATTTCAACAAAACCATATCATGTGTCGAGCTCGTTCCAAAGAGGGGTCACATGATATGGTTTTGTTGAAATTTTTCAAAAAAATTTAAAAAATGATATTTAAAATAATAAATTTTGAAATCGTTTGTGTTGGGTAAAGGGTTAAGAAGGCAAATGCACTCCTTGGCAAACTGAGAAGTGCAGTTATTTGTGCAGTAAAACCTGCCTTGAGAGACCAATGTCTTGAGAGACTACCTGTCTTGAGAGACCACATCTGCCAGGCACCGATTGGTTTTACTCTATAATGGACCACCTGTCTTGAGAGACCACCTGTCTTGAGAGACCACTGTGACCTAATCCCTAATCAAATGGTTTTTGCGCGACGAAGGCGTGCAGGGACAGTTTGGGACAAGCACTTTCGACCCACTATTACTGTATATGATTTGGTTCTTGTCTGAGCTTGGTAAAGGAGGAAAAGGAAGGAGGAGGTTTAGCCGCGTTTGCTCTTTTTCCGGTGCCTTTTCTTGGAGGTGCCTGTGATGGCGATGTAGCTTTGATTTCTTGAGCCGCTGTGGTGAGATTCTCTTTAGGAGACTATTTGTAGCTTTCTTCTAACACTGCTCTGGACCTTCTGAGGAGTTCTTCTACCGACTCCTTGATCGGATCTGCCTGGTCCGTGCTTTCTGGGAGTGAAGGAAGGGGGAAATGAGGTGCGGGAGATAGCATCCAACTGAGCTGGCTGGGGAGCCGGTAGTTGATTGGGTGTGCCTGTGTGACTGGGAGGGGACCTGGCGGCTGCCCCCGGAACCTCCATCACCTCACTCACCCCTTTCTTCCTATTCCGGAAGGCATCCAAGCTCCGGGCGTCCCTGCGCTCAGTCGATGGACTTTTCTTCTTTTTCTTCTTTTCTCTCTTTTCAGGGCCTCCGTGCCCCTTCGGGTGAGGACCAGTGGGAGAGGGGATCCTCTCGCTCGTCAAGGGTACACTACTACCTCTCCCCGAAGAGGGTGGTGTTTTGGTGTTCTCTTCTTCTACTCTAAATTCCAGGTTCAGATGGACGCTCTTGCCCATTTCCTGGATAGTCCAGGAGATGGGACAAGAAACGCCCAGAGCTGTGATGGCTTTCTTAAGACGATCTGGTAATTCCAGGTTTTCCATTCTTGTAAACAAGGTGTTCACGCTCTGAGATCAGGAGTGTGAGTCGATGTTGTCATCCACTGTGACCTTCAAAGGAATGATTTCGCGCGCCAAAGGCGCGCCGGGACGGTATGGGGAACAAGCCCCTTTCGACCCTCGGTAACTGTATATGACTGGCTGTCACATGTCTAGGCGTGTTGAAGGAGGAAAAGGTTCCGGTACTCGGCAGGTGTCTCCTGTTGCGGCGTGGCGGTCTCGTTGACTGATGTCGGTTGAACCCTCGGGTGAAGACCAGTGTGGGATGTTGGGTCCTCTCACAAAGGTACTACCTCTCCCCGAGGGTGCAGTCGATCTAGATTTTCGGGCAAGTATAGTCTGCCACTTCGGAGATGATTTTAAGTGATGGCCATCACTGGCAAGTATAATCTACCTCAGGCTGTCTCTGTTTGATAAGATGTCTTTGAAGGAAACAACAACTACCCCTTTCGGGGACCACCAAGAAGAAGACCCGAACTTCCCTGGTTCGGGGGCAGGCCTGCATTGTAATCCTAATAGGTTGGGACAAAAAGATGCGCAATGCGCTTACAAAAAGGGGCAGAGGCGGAACGCAGGACCAACGCTCGCCTCCCTTAAAGTGGTCGACCACTTTTAGGGATGGAGTGAAGGATGTTCAGGAACCATGGGGGTTACCGTTTCTATAACGGTTGGACTGTCCATAGCGGTTATTGGGGTGCTGGTCAAAAAGCAGCTTCTGTGTACCTGCTTAAAAGAAGAAGGCAGAATTAGTTTTCATTATAATATGTAAAAATAAAAAGATAGAAGTAGCACATTATGTTTTAATTGTGATCACAGTTAATCTGCCTGTTAGATCACCTTCTTATGGTGATAGTGAATTTGTAGCAGGAGGGTAACAGGTTTAGACACTAAACCACACCCGAGGGTGTTTCTGTTATGCCCTTCGCTGGTTTCGACCATATTTAGATTAGTTTGAGTTTGTTTTGGATCACGATTAAACACTGCAAATCCCACCCCCAACCGGGGAGGCCCAGCCAACACAGAACGCTCTCGCCTAGTATCGCGAGCGTCCTGTGTGGGCCGAGCCCCCCCCCCCCCCCGGCCGGAAATGAGATCTACAGTATTCAATTGTGATGTAATTTTAGTTGAGTCGGTGAAGGCAGCCCTTTCTGGTAGAAGGCCACAGTCAAGCTGTTCTTCTGCCTGTTTATTCACCTTCTCGTTCCCTATTTATTTAGTTTTTTTAACAATATTTAATCCTGATGTAATTTTAGTTGAGTCGGTGAAGACAGCCCTTTCTGGTAGAAGGCCACAGTTAAGCTGTTACTCTGCCTGTTAGTTCACCTTCTCGTTCCCTAGTTTTTTTCGAGCGGTCTTAGTTTTGATTGCAATTTTTGGACTTTTGTCGGATTTCGCAAATGGCTCCAAGTTCGGAGATCAGTTCGCTGTCGGCTAACCGGTCATAATTTTTCGCGGCCAGGGTGGCTAGGCGATCTTTAATGGTGGGGATATCGGCCCTGTCGTGGAGTGTTTTGTTGAGTGTGTCCCATGGGGCGCGGAGGGCAACTCTAAGCGCGTGATTTTGGACCTTCTGGAGTTTTCCCATATTAGTTTGATTGAGGTCAGTTAGTATGATTGCACCGTATTCGAGTACTGGGCGCACAAAGGCTTTGTATAGTTTGAGTAGGGTGGATGGTTGGCTCCCCATGAAGTTCCTTTAAGCATTTTCAGTAAGTTAATGCGTTTGGTGGCTTTTTTCGCCATGTCGTCGGTATGTTTGTTGAAGGACAGTTTTTGATCAATGGTGATGCCCAGGAATTTCGCTTCTTTGCATTCTGGGAGGGTGTTATCCACAAGTTTTAGGTCAAAATCCCGTTTACTTATCTTGCGAGTAAAGGTGATTCGTTGGGTTTTATTGGCGTTTAGCTTAATTCTCCATTTGGCACACCATTCTTCAAGCTCGTCGAGGGCGCGTTTCAGGGTTTTTTTGAGCAGATTGGCCGTATTGTTAGAGTCCCAGAGGCCCTTATCATCCGCGAATTGGGAAACTTGAACGCGATCATCGGAGAAGCTAAGGTCATTTACGAGAAAGATGTATAGGAGGGGGCTTAGGACGGATCCTTAGGGGGTGCCTGCTTCAATGGGGACTTTTTATGCGATGTCTTGAGAGACCGCCCCTTTGAAGACTGAAACCGTCACAAAAACTTTTTATCTTTTCTGGGATTACTAACATAATTAAAAGTATTAAAAGCTCTTAACTGGGTTTCAATTGATATTCAGTTACATAACTCATTAAAGATTGAGATGTTTTTATAAGACCCCCGTGAAAAGATTAGGATTATTGCTGAATAAACAATTTCATACATACCTGAAATGTGACAGATGGGATGATAAAAATAAATTTGTGTTGAAAATCTTCAGTGAAGATTTTCAACACTAATTTATTTTTATAATTTTTGTAACAGTCCATTTCAATTTGTTACAAAAACTTCATAAACAAGAGGCTCCAAGGGGCCTTAATCGCTCACCGGGCAAAGTGATTCAAACAAAGTGGTTCAAAGAAATATTTGGGGTCACATTCAGTTAGACATGGTTCATCAACACAACAAAGGAATGAAGTCGTGGGAGACAAATTTTATGGAACTAAGGACATGGCTTGAACAAACTTGAATCTTACCCCCCTAAGGATGCTGCATACCAAATATCAAAAGCATTCATCTGCTGGATCTGAAGAAGATTTTTAAAGAAAATTCCTCATTTTGAACTAAGTTATCACTCGGGCTCCCACAGTGAGCCCAAATATGAACCCAGGGACTTGGCTTGAACAAACTTGAATCTCACTCCCTAAGGATGCTGCATGTCAAATATCAAAACATTCCAACTGCTGAATCTGAAGAAGAAGATTTTTAAAGAAAAAATCCTCATATTGACTAAGTTATAATTCGGGCTCCCTGTAAATATGGACCCAGAAACTTGGCTCTAACAAACTTGAATCCCCCCCCCCACCCCAAGGATGCTACACACCACATATCAAAACATTTCGACTACTGGATGTGAAGAAAAAGATTTTTTTAAGAAAATTCCTCATTTCGAACTAAGTTACAATTCAAGCTCCCACAGAGAGCCCAAATATGGACCTAGGGATATGGCTTGAACAAACTTGAATCTCACCCCCTAAGGATGCTGCATACCAAATATCAAAACATTCCGACTGCTGGATCTAAAGAAGAAGATTTTTAAAGAGAATTCCTCATTTTGAGCTAAGTTATCATTCGGGCTCCCACAGTGAGCCCGAAGATGGACCTAGGGGCATGGTTTGAACAAACTTGAATCTCACCCCCCCCCCCCCCCCTAAAGATGCTGCATACCAAATATCAAAACAATCCGACTGCTGGATCTGAAGAAGATTTTTAAAGAAAACTCCTCATTTTGAACTGAGTTATAATTCGGGCTACCACAGTGAGCCCAAATATGAACCCAGGGACTTGGCTTGAACAAACTTGAATCTCACCCCCATAAACATGCTGCATACCCAATATCAAAACATTCTGCCTGCTGGATCTTGAGAAGAAGATTTTTAAAGAAATTTGCCTGAAATGCACTAAGTTCAAATTTGGGCTCCTGTACTGAGCCCAAATATGAACTCAGGGGGCCGATTTGAACAAACTTGAATCAGATCCACCCCACAAAGTTCCATACCAAATATCAAAAGATTCTACCTGCTGGACCTGGAGAAGAAGATTTTTTAAGAAATTTGCCTGAAATGCATTAAGTTCGAATTCGGGCTTCTATATTGAGCCCAAATGTGAATCCAGGGGGTCGATTTGAACAAACTTGAATCAGATCCACCCCCACAATGTTGCATACCAAATATCAAAAGATTCTGCCTGCTGGATCTGGAGAAGAAGATTTTCAAAGAAATTTGCCTGAAATGCACTAAGTTCCAATGTGGGCTTCTATAGTGAGCCCAGATATGAATCCAGGGGGCCGATTTGAACAAACTTGAATCAGATCCACCCCATAATGCTGAATACCAAATATCAAATGATTCTGCCCACTGGTTCTGGAGAAGAAGATTTTTTAATAATTTTTCTATAATTCATACGGTGCTATCAGAGCTTTGCCCCATACAGAGCCCCCAAAGGGACGTGGCCATTTCATTTGAACAAACATGAATTGCCATATAGTAATGAACATCCACATGAAGTTTCATGAAAATCGGACCAGTGGTTTCAGAGGAGAAGTCGTCTGAAAAATGTTCACGACGACGGACGACCGACGACGACAGACGGCAAGTGATAAGTTGAGCTCCCTTCGGTGAGCTAAAAAAGAGGTGCCGAAGGCCATATGTTTTCCAAAAAAGGGATTCCATGGGATATGGCCATTAAATACCGAGATGAGGCAAAGGGGGACAGTAAATTATGAGGGCTTGTTTCATGGCCCCAGTCGAAATGAGGCTAAGAGGGATAGTACATTAGACGTCATTGAGGAATTTTCTCATGGCCCTCGTGACATCATTTCAGAAAAAGGGGTGCCGAAGGCCAGACATTTTCCAAAAAGGGGATTCCATGGGACATGGCTGTTAAATACCGAGATGAGGCTAAGAGGGATAGTGAATTAGACCTCGTTGAGAGATTTTTTCATGGCCCTCATGGCCTCAGCCGAAATGAGGCTAAAAGGGATAGTTAATTGGACCTCATTGAGGGATTTTCTCATGGCCGTCATGGCCTCATTTCAGAAACAAATGGGGTGCCGAAGGACAGACATTTAAACAAGAGTCCCCAGGGGGCCTTAGGCGCTCACCGAATGTTCCATATTGTTAAGACACAAATTTTATCAAAAGCTATTCTTCGGTTCTACAGAGTAAATCTATACTCTCTGTGGAGCTAAAACATCAACAGGACTGAATGGGACAATGCTGCTGATCAATATCAAAAGATTCTGCATGATGGTTCTGAAGAAGACTTTTAAAGAATTTTCCTTGAATTGCACAAAGTAAACATTCACGCCCCCATAGTGAACCCCAATATTGATCAAAAGACTCAATTTGAACAAACATGAATCCAACCCATACCAAGATGCTGAATACCAAATATCTAAAGATTCTGCCCACTGGTTCTGGTGAAGAAGATTGTTAAAGATTTTTTCTTAAATTGCACTAAGTAAAAATTCACACCCCATAGTGATGCCCAATATTGAACGGGGGATTCAATTTGAACAAACTTGAATCAGACCCATACCAAGATGCTGTATACCAAATACCAAAAGATTCCGCCCATCGGTTCCGGAAAAAAAGATTTTTAAAGAAATTTTCTTAAATTGCACCAAGTAAAAAATCACACCCCTTTAGTGAACCCCAATATTGATCGAGGGACTCAATTTGAACAAACTTGAATCAGACCCATACCAAGATGCTGTATACCGAATATCAAAAGATTCTGCCCATCGTTTCCGGAAAAAAAGATTTTTTTCGGTGAGCTAAAAATTCCTCATATTGACCAAGTTATAATTCGGGCTCCCATGGACCCAGGGACTTGGCTTTAACAAACTTGAATCTCACCCCCCTGAGGATGCTACACACCACATATCAAAACATTCCGACTCCTGGATCTGAAGAAGAAGATTTTTAAAGAAAATTCCTCATTTTGAACTAAGTTATCATTCGGGCTCCAACAGTGAGCCCAAATATGGACCTAGGGACATGGCTTGAACAAACTTGAATCTCACCCCCTAAGGCTGCTACATACCAAATATCAAAACATTTCGACTGCTGGATCTGAAGAAGAAGATTTTTAAAGAAAATTCCTCATTTTGAACGAAGTTATAATTCGGGCTACCACAGTGAGCCCAAATATGAACCCAGGGACTTGGCTTGAAAAAACTGGAATCTCACCCCCCCCCCCCCCCCCCCTTAAGCATGCTGCACACCCAATATCAAACGATTCTGCCTGCTGGATCTTGAGAAGAAGATTTTTAAAGAAATTTGCCTGAAATGCACTAAGTTCAAATTGGGCTCCTATACTGAGCTCAAATATGAACCCAGGGGGCCGATTTGAACAAACTTGAATCAGATCCACCCCCACAATGTTGCATACCAAATATCAAAAGATTCTGCCTGCTGGCTCTGGAGAAGAAGATTTTTTTAAGAAATTTGCCTGAAATGCACTAAGTTCGAATTCGGGCTTCTATACTGAGCCCAAATGTGAATCCAGGGGGCCGATTTGATCAAACTTGAATCAGATCCACCCCACAATGTTGCATACCAAATATCAAAAGATTCTGCCCGCTGGATCTTGAGAAGAAGATTTTTAAAAAATTTGCCTGAAATGCACCAAGTTCAAATTGGGCTCCCATACTGAGCCCAAATATTAACCCAGGAGGTCGATTTGAGCAAACTTGAATCAGATCCACCCACAATGTTGCATACCAAATATCAAAAGATTCTGCCTGCTGGATCTGGAGAAGAAGATTTTTTAAGAAATTTGCCTGAAATGCACTAAGTTCGAATTCAAGTTTTTATTGTGAGCCCAAATATGAATCCAAGGGGCCGATTTGAACAAACTTGAATCAGATCCACCCCACAATGTTGCATACCAAATATCAAAAGATTCTGTCTGCTGGATCTTGAGAAGAAGATTTTTAAAGAAATTTGCCTGAAATGCGCTAAGTTCGAATTCGGGCTTCTATACTGAGCCCAAATGTTAATCCAGGGGGCCGATTTGAACAGACTTGAATCAGATCCACCCCACAATGTTCCATACGAAACATCAAAAGATTCTGCCTGCTGGATCTTGAGAAGAAGATTTTTAAAGAAATTTGCCTGAAATGCACTAAGTTCGAATTTGGGCTTCTATAGTGAGCCCAAATATAAATCCAGGGGGCCGATTTGAACAAACTTGAATCAGACCCATACCAAGATGCTGCATACGAAGTATCAAAAGATTCTGCCCACTGGTTCTGGAGAAGAAGATTTTTTAATAATTTTTCTATAATTCATATGGTGCTATCAGAGTTATGCCCCATACAGAGCCCCCAAGGGACGTGGCCATTTCATTTGAACAAACATGAATTGCCATACAGTAATGAACATCCACATTATTATTTCGTGAAAATCGGACCAGTGGTTTCAGAGGAGAAGTCGTTTGAAAAATGTTCACGACGACGGACGGCAAGTGATAAGTTAAGCTCCCTTCAGTGAGCTAAAAACGGATAACATGGGACATGGCTGTTAAATACTGAGATGAGGCTAAGAGGAATAGTAAATTAGATCTCACTGAGGGATCTTTTCATGGCCCTCCTGGCTTCAACCGAAATGAGGCTAAGAGGGATAGTAGATTAGACCTCATTGAGGGATTTTCTCATGGGCCTCATTTCAGAAAAAGGGGTGCCGAGGGCCGTCGTTCGTTATTTATGGGGGGGGGGGGGGGGGGTGGGGAGTGGAATCGGGGTGCCATGGGTCGTGATGATAAAGTGAACTAATTGGATGATCTAGATAAATGAAACAAGAATACTCGGAATTGAGTCAGAACTAACCAGAACAGACCAGAAAAGCTAAATATAGTAACAACAAACAAAGCTGTTCCAACTGATAGGCTCTTCTACTCTACTGGAGTATACACCAGGACAAACAAACATGGTCGGTAGACGAAAACTATTGCATAGATAGATAGAAGCAGAGGATTCTGCAGGAATCCGAAATAGTACAACTTGTCAGGTTGTTTGTGGTAATTCTACGAAGTAAACTAGGATTCTGCGGGAATCCGAACCTGAAAACTACTCTTATTAAATCAAACATACACTTCGAACATATCCCTGTCCTATTGTAGACCTCTGTGTAACATAGCAACCACGTGCTACCATAGAAACCAAGATGGCGATCTCCAGTATACAAATTGGCCGACGGAAACACGTATCACACCCTTACAACACGCGTTACGCATGTGCATCAGATTCTTTCAGATTCAGATTCTTTATTCACGATATACATATATGTATGATGTAAACAAAAATAAAGATTATGCATGAGTAACAAATAGCATACCGTGGGAAGTGGCATAGCCAGATTGGCTGTCTACTGCCACCCCCTAAAGGAAACATAACTCGCGAACAGACTGTGACTAGATGAGTAAACATAGAGCGATTTATCCGGTCTATGATAGGGATGCTGGTTCTTTCCGTTCCTTGGGTCGAAATTACGTTCAAGTGTGAGAAGCTAGGATAAGAAGCCAGCGGGAGGGTGGTGTTTCTGTGCATTAACACCACGTATTACTATGGGGATGACATCACATGATGGCCGCTCACGCGGGTTACCATGACAACCAAACATGACGTCACTGGGTCATGTGACTATCACGTCATATATGAGATCCGGCCAATGTCGGTCTATCCATCGCTCTCCTACTACTTATGCCATGTACCTGGACAGTTAAATGGGGATCCCGGTCGGGGACCCCGGAAATGGCGTCATGTCACGTAACCCAGTGGCGCCATGTTTGGTTGCCTTGGTAGCCCTTGTGAGCGGCCATGCTGTGACGTCATTACTATAGTGATGCACTGTCCCCAGTGCGCAGTGCATGTTGTTTGGGTGATACGTGTTTCCGTCGTCCATTTTGTATACTGCAGGCCGCCATCTTGGTTTTTCTACGGTAGCACGTGGTTGTTATGTGTCCCTAAAACCTTCTTATAGGACAGGAGTATGTTCGGAGGGTATGTTCGAAAGAATGAGGAGTAAATCTAATTACCCCCAAACAACCCGAAATCCCTACAAACCACCAAAATGCACCAAAAACTACCGAAACGCCCTTTTGGGCATAGAATAGTAGCGCGTGGTTGCTATGTTACTCAAAGGCCTACAACAAGACGGGGGTATGTTCAGATGGTATGTTAGAATAATTAAGAGTAAATCTAATTACCCAAATAGACCCGACAATCCCCTCCAAACCACCAAAAACGACTTTATTTGATGCGGATTCTTCAAAAATCATCTTTTTTCAAATACAGATGCGTTCTTTTGTATAAGAGTCAATCTAATTACCCAGAATCCTCTGTTAGAATTACCACAAACAACCCGATAATTGTTTACTTGGCTCGGATTCCTGCAGAATCTTTATTTTTGGACCGCCATACCATAGCTTTTTTCCACAATAAAAGGCTCGCTAGCTAAACATGGAATGACAAAGTTTTTGAGGTATTCACCAGATATTTTCAGATAAGTATCCTTAAAATGTATCCTTAACAGGCATCCTCAACTGATACGTAGCCATGTCACAGGTATCCTCGAATACCGAAATTAGGCGAAGAGTCGTATGTGCGTATCACTGGATTGAGCAATTGCTCTATAGCTCATTTGCTCGATAGGATTAGAGTCGTTCGAGCAATAACTTTTCAGTAATTGCTCGATAGCTTATAAGGGGAATTTGGGATAGGTATGTCTTGGGGTGGTCCAGAAGGCCGGGCCAAACAGGTAATTGTATCCTCAGATAAGTATCCTATAAAAAGTATCCTCGAAAGGTATCCTCAAATAATACAATACCAGGTCAAAGGTATCCTCAAATACCCGTATGTGCATATGTGCTAGTGCACAATGTGTCACATAGTGCATTTTCACATAAGCACATATCGGCACATCCAGCACGTGCCTATGTGCTAACTGTAATGTGTACATATGACATAAACAGGTCGTCGGAAGACTTATGGAACAAGTAGTAATGGCACAAGACTGCAGTGATGTTAGAAGACTATATAGTATTGAATGACTACAATAGAGTCAAATCATGGGAGAAATAGTTGGAGACAAGATGGAAGCCGTTGGTAAGACTACATGTATAGGAGCTACGAGTCATATATGAGCTAGGTGCCATATAGGAGCTGTATAGGAATCCGGTCATAGGTATCCTCAAATACCCGTATGTGCTTATTTGCTTGTGCACAGTGTGTCACATTGTGCATTTTGACATAAGATGATAAGAACATATCGACACATCCAGCATGTGCCTATGTAATGTGTACACATGACATGAACATGTTTAGGGAAGTCAGAATACTTTATGAGTAGATGGGGAAAGTCATAACATACCTTTTAGACAGATAGGTAGGAACCTAGGATTCTGGGTAATGACTCTTATACAAAGGGACGTGCCTTTTGTTTGGGGAAATAAAACATGGTATTCTGCAGGAATCCGAGCTAAGTAAACAATTATTGGGTTCTTTGTAGTAATTCTAACAGAGGATTCTGGGTAATTAGATTGACTCTTATACAAAGGAACGCACCTGTTATTGGAAAAAGGGATTCTTGAAGAATCTGTATCAAATAAAGTTTTTGGTGGTTTGGAGGGATTGTCGGGTCTATTTGGGTAATTAGATTTACTCCTAATCATTCCAACATACCCCCGTCTTGTTGTAGGCCCTTGTGTAACATATCAACCACATGTTACTATTATACCCAAAAGGAGGTTTCGCTAAGTCCGTTTCGGTATTTTTTGGTGCATTTTGGTGGTTTAGGGGATTGTCGGGTTGTTTGTGCTAATTAAATTTACTCCCATTCAATCGAACATACCCTCTGAACATACCACCATCCTATAAGAAGGTTTTAGGACACATAGCAATCAAGTGCTACCATTGAAAACCAAGATGGTGGCCTGCAGTACACAAAATGGACGACGGAAACACGTATCACCCTAACAACATGCGCTGCGCATGCGCTCTAGGACCACGTATCACTATGGTAATGACGTCACAACATGGCCGATCAACCGGGTTACCAGGACAACCAAACATGACGCCACTGGGTCACGTGACATGGCGTCACTTTCAGAGTCTCCCTGAATTGAACTGTCCAAGTGCATGACATGCTACTGGCGATGTTTTCTAGCATTTTACACAGATGATAGGAGTCTATTTGAATCGAAAAATCTACCAGAGAACTGTTATCCTGTGTCTTTGACTTAGTCAAAAACTCCCGGACGATAATTCTCTGGTCAATTTTTTTCACCTTTATTGAAAATGGCGACCGCGACTGCATTTTTCCTTTGTGGGCATTCAAAGTTGTCCCTTGGGGTAAAGATGCTTGGAAGAAGATAGGCGAGAGTTTCGAGAGTAGCTCGTTCGTGAATCTTGCTGGATCGCCATCTGCTCCTATAGACTTGTGGATATGTATTTCTTGAATGATCTTCCCTATACCCTTCGATATTACATGAACTGCACTCACTGCAAATATGTTGGGAAATTGACTTTTATTAAACGACTGTTTTATGAAATCTCCATCTACAGCAACACTAAAACATGTGGAAAATGAAAATCCGTTCCACACGTATGTGCTGAATGGAAATCGTTGACGGACTATTTTTGGATAATCACGTCATCTGTCAAAACTTAACATAACCCCGCTTGCTTGGAATTTCCGTCTGACCTACAATCACGGAAGCCATGCAGTTTTAACGGAGTGATTGCGTTCTAATAAGCCATCGTATAGACAACAAACTAAATAAAAAAAACAAAAACATTTTTATGTATACAATTACTTCTAAAGTTTAGAAGGGAGAGTTCAGATCAATTTATTGTAAGCTTAATAATGATTACAAATTGAATAGAACTAGCTCAACTATGCATGTACTACGATATTACAAACATACGTACACCACGTTTGGCCTATGTATGAATCTGCCCACGCGAATTCCCTCCAAATCGCACGCCGGGTTTTGTCAACATTAACTGGTTAAGGACTGGTTTATTTTTGGTGGACTGAATTTGTTATTCAAAATTTGATTTATTACAAATTATTGGAGAGCGTCCACAGGCACTCTCCAATTATTTGTAATAGAACAAATTTATATAAACAAAATATTATTAGCATTTGGCTGAATATGAAACAAGAACAAGGCAAATGTAGCCTTTTGCTCTCATACCCTAATTTTTCTGAAAGCCCTGATAGTGGCTTCTAGCACTCAACCAGTTAATAGCAGATGATTGATCACCCGAAGGGAGCGCGGTGGCCCATTGGTAGACTGTTGGACTTCCATGCTGTAGGTCCCGAGTTCGATCCCCGTCCGGGACTGTGACGACCCGCGTGTCATTGGGCAAGGCCGGTTGCCTGCATCGGGGCACGATGACGCCGTGTACTATGGCATACTGCACGTCGATGGTGCACATGTCTTCAGCCGCTGTAACCCTGCTTAAGCGGAGCTTGAACAGAGTTAGAATGTGGAGGTACTGGTAGTTGCTCGTCGTTGCTCGGTGGTTCTCTCCGAGTACTCTGGCTTCCTCCGCCCGTAAAACTGTCACGGTCACGATTAGCCATTGTGCATCTTAAAACACCAATAAATAAATAAATTGATCACCCGTAACTGAACCGATTGCGAAATAACTTGTTGATAGTTGTCAAATGAATTGCCAAGTGTCCTTCTAATTGTTTTTACAGACGTGAGGGCGCGTAATAAACACAGGACGATACGTGCGTGTTGTGGCCTCTCGTTTTATCCTTCCGGGCTGGCACTCGTGCCATATCGATTAACCCATTCACACGCTCGAGTCGTTCTGCGTATTTCTCCCATTTGCTTGTTGCTGTAGCAAGGGTCATTCATGTTGAGAAAAAATAAATCGTCAATTAAGCTTTCGATGATGGGGTTTGATTATGGGATGTCATCAGATGATTTCAAGTATGACAAGACAAAACATTTGACTTTTACCCGAAGGGGTGATCTAATAATTTTTGGGCCTCAAAAACAAAGGTGACAATTGGTGTGTTTTTGCTGGGAAGTCTCCGAAAACATATGCCCGTGACCGCTAGTTTCCTTCCTGTCAGTTTTTCTCTCTAACTGAGAAGCCTATGTCTATGCTCCTGCCCTAGACGTAGATTAATGCTCTAACTGGTCGGGTGAACTGGTTGCATGACATCCGATATTGAGGATAGTCTCCTGTGCAGCCCACCAGGCATTCACCTAGAGGTCTGCTATCAGCTTCAGCCATTTTAAAATGGCGGCGCAAATAGAGTAGAAGAAAGACATTTCTCGGCAGGGAGTAGAAATTGTGCCGTTGTGTACGTTAAAATGCCTAGATCTTTCCCATTTCTGTCCCAATCTTTTTCGAGAGATTTTGTGATCGACTTGAACCAAAATTGAGTGCGTGTCACCGCCAAATAACAGCATTCGACGCGTTTTAATGCGCGAGAGTCGCGTCGATTATTCATATTTTGATCTCAAATGTTTATATCTGAGCGCGGCATTGCACCTCAGTATTGTGTATCGTTAAGCACGCCCGATACCTGTAATTTTGACACCCATCACACTACTGTGCTGCAATTACTTCAAAAGTTACAAATGATTTTATCTTTTCGACCCTCCTGGGTAGGACTCACTCACGAGCGATGGACGTATGGCACTTCGCGTACAACGTGATACAGTGTGGCGGAAGGACACAATTTCTCACTTTAAAATAAAAAAGTTATAAGTATCGACAATGATGAATGAAAATCACGGTCTAATTCCCAAGTACAGGTAACAGGATTTTCAAATTTCAGGTGTGGTATCATGTCCTCAAATGGTTCATCTGAAAATAAGGTCAATGGCTGTTATAGTTATACCAATTGCACCCCTCGGTTACTTGTGTTTTAAATGCTGCAGGTAATCCCCCCCCCCCCCCCTCTGACACACACACCACCACCCAACCCATTGCCCACACACCCGTAGAGTAGAAGTTTACAAAACGTGCTGCCATTTATTCTTCCAATTTGAAAGAAAATATACAAAAGAAGGAACTGGGAATTCAAATGCTCAGTAATATAATATATTTTCAACTTATTCAGATATACATGTAAAGAACGGGTATTAAAATGAACCTGACAGCTAAAGCTAAATAGCCCCCCCCCCCCACCCCCACACCTGCCCCCATGAAAATAGGTTTAATGTACAATTGGAAATAAATTCTCCAAATGCTAATGAACGGTCTGGTGTCCAAACATATTCATATCGTAGAAAACCTTTTCACGTGCTACTTGTCTGGAAAGTGGAATTCCATTTTTAGTACTGGACATACACTGATTCACTCACTCTATCATTCTCATCTGCGCAGATCCGGTGACTTTACCATGCTTCACTTGCATAATCCTCTTATAATGACACACGTCTTAGTACAGAAGATGACTTCCTATATACACCCTCTGTTTGAAGTTTACAAAAATAACAAAAATTCTGTGACATCCCGTAACACATGCAGCCTTTTGTGTGGTGTAAAATTAAATTAATCTTAAAGAATAGGTACGGTACCATCAAAGCAGAGTATTTTTTAAAGCAATTTCTACAGGGCGACATAGAACTCTAACAGGCACCCACCCATTACATTATGGTTTCTAAAAAATGGTAAGTTTTCATCTGATTCAAAATTGGTCATGCGATTCACAATTCACTTCATTACTTGTGCACTACAACATAAAAAAACACTACTGTAACAGAGAAAGCTTTGGTAGCATTTATATTGTCCAAAAATACCTTGTCGCCCAGTACCTTGAAAACTACTGTTACTGGGAGACAAATATTTATCACTGGGTGACATTTTGTCGTCCAGTGATAATGTTAAAAAACACTCTGCAACAAAGGTTATACGCACGACTCACAGTCCAGTTGTTTTCGAGATGTCAGAAACTATCAGAGCAACAAATCCCCAAATCAATAGTTTTGGGAGTGGGTGCTTGAAACTTGGTGAGAAAAAAATGCAAAAAGAGTGGGTGGGTGGTAAAAATGACGATGCAAAAAAAAATTAACCAAACGTCTTGCAAAAAATTCCCACTCAGTCCGGGCTACTTAGTTGTCATTATTTGCCGAGAGTGTGTCCCGGGTGAGGTTCGGCAGGTTTAAGTCTCCTCCAATTCAAGAGGACATTCTTGTTGCTTTGTGGACTTTTTCAGTTGTTTCACAGTTGTTCCACATAACCAATATCATTTAGAGGAGGTCTGTGTTCAGAGCCTTTGATCTACGAGAAGTCTTCCAGGTGGTAAGGTTTGGGAAAACGACTGGAACTGTGTAGAAATCAATGATCATTCTGTCGGTGATGGACTCCCTCTTGGTGGTCACAGGTGGTTAGTACTCCACCATATTCGTTGCTTCTTGCTTTCTTAAGGGGTCGTCCAACCTAACTTTGGTCAATTTTTTGACATTTTTCCCAATGCCTCAGAAACAGATAAGAGAAGTAAGGAAAGGCAAATTATATATCAAAATAATGAGTAAAGTGCATAGAAAAGGTACATATTTTTTTTCAGGAAAAAAAGTGAATTTTATGATTTTGAAGAAGATTAATTTGCAAATGGCATAAGTAACGAACCGGTAAAACCACAAAATAATCGGTAATTCGAAAGCCTTGTCCTCAATATAATGATAACATACTACAGACTCGGAGAAAGCATTTTTTTGACACACACTCTGGTGGGTTTTGACGTTTGAATGTAATAACACCAACACAAATTTTTGATGTTCCGGATGTGGCCATGTTTCAACGATGTTTTTCCGGTCATGTGATTACGATGTGGTTCTTGCAGAAATACTCAATTTGGGCAATCGTAAGAATGCAAGGACGTGATCACGCCCTTTATTTGTTCGAGACAATGTATGAGCGTATTTGCAAACAGGTGACAGCAAGTACTTGAGCTGTTAATGTCATAACTGCAAAATATGGTTCGAAATTCCCTCTCGTGTTTACAGGCCGTCTGAACTTTTTTGTTGACAAAAAATCTGAATTATTGCGCACTAGAAAGACAACATGAACCACTTGTAAAAAAATAACCGAGTGTATAAAATCGGGACGATACACATAAAATAAGGCAATATTCATAACAAAGTAAGCAGAATGCTTCAGAAATCACTTTTTCACGAAGTATATTCCAAGTGACCTGGAACTATATTGAGCGTGTTAATTTCCCCCTGTCGCTGCGAAGTTATTTACGTCCTAGTAACCATGGAATTTGAAGGCGGGTATGTTTGATGTCTGCAAAGGACCGATTGAAGATGGGTTGAAAATGATGCATTCGTGCTTTTAAATAAGGTGCGCTTGGACGATGCTGAGAATTTAGTTTTTTCTTCCAACCAACCATAGTAATACAAGCGTCGATCAGTGTCTTTTATGATCGTTTTACACTGACAAATGCGACAAATCTCCTTCACGGGAAACCATCCCGCAATTTGCATATCACAATAAACATAACCGCATGGCCGCGTGGTCAAAACCGAAACGAATTATCGAATGCACGGTCAATATTAGCTGCAATTGGCTTTTAAATAAATGAAATACACGAAATATTCGCAATTTCTTCATTATTCATGCCGAGTTACTTTTCAATCAAACCACATGCGTTCAGTTTCGTTTGTCGGCATCAACTAATAATAATAACTCTTTGGCCAGCCGCTGATTTGTCGCGGTCCTCATAAGAGAAGGCCATCATTCCCCCTGCACCCCACCCCCTCTTCCCCTCCTCTCCTCCCAGCATTCAGCTATAAACTGCTTAATAGTGTCCCTCACTTCCTCTTTTTCAATTTCTTCAATAAGCATTCCTACCCTCTCCCTCGTGTCCCCCTTCAGCCATCTATCCTTTGTTTCTTCACCCCACTTCTGCATTATTCTTCCAGTAAATTTTATTCTATGAGGTATATACTGTGGGCATTCCAAGAGAAAATGTTCCAGGGTCTCCACTACTCCAGAGTGGCACATTTGGCATCCCTTTTCCCCATCTCTCCCAATTTTTCCCCGAAGCTCCAGTGATCTTGATCTCAGTTTGAACAGCAGTGACCCTCCAAAGGTGCCATCTAGGTACTTCTCAAAAGCTGGCTTTTCTTTATATTGTAACCCCTGCAGTGATCTTTTCACGCTAACCCCTGCTCGCCAGTTTCGATTGCAATCTTCCATGACTCTCTCTTTGACAAACCTTTTGCCTTCTTTCATTCCTACTTCTATGTTTGTGACCTCTATAGAGTAATTGTCCATTAGTTCCCTCACACGTTTTGACCACCCCGTTTCTATATTAGAATTCCAAATGGTATCGAGCATCAATTTGCACCACCGGTTGTCAGGCAGGTTTCTCAAGTAGTTAAAGTAACACAGTTTTCCCAAATCTACCCTGTCCTTGATTTTCATCCACCCAAGCTCCCCCCTTACTGCTTCCAAAGCTGCAGCATTACTCGACCCTGTTATCCATCTGCCGGCATCATTTTGAGTATTTTCCAACTTCTTAATAACGGTTTGGTTTAATGGAATCACGTCCGTGCCATACGTTATACTTGGTAAACCCACCCTCTCCCACAGTGTTTTCCCCACAAAGACCTTGTTGAAACTATTTTTCCCTAAAAGTTTTAGTTGGTTCAGAATTCTTTTCCCCTTCAGAATCAGTTTGGCTGAGTAATTTCTGTACACCCCTCTTCCCGTTATATTTATGCTTACCCCTAGATACTCATACTCTCCCGTTTCTCCTACAGTGATTTGTTTGCTTTCCCCTTCGGGGATTGAGAACTCCCCCACTCTCCATCTCTTCGTCATATCTACCTTGCGTCCAACGGGTATTACCTTGCTTTTATTTTCATTTAGTTCGAGCCGCCAAGTGTTCCCATATCTACCAACAATTTCCAGCAGTTTCTCTAGCCCCTGTTCAGTTCTAGACATTAACACCATGTCGTCCGCAAAGAATAAGCCTGGTATCTTTATGTCTCCAACATTTACCCCCTCCACACTCTGAATTAGTTCGTCCCTTAAATCTTTAACATACAATGCAAACAAAATCGGTGAAAAGATACACCCCTGCTTGAGGCCTATATCCATAGGGACTCGTTTTGTAGTGATACTCCCTAGACTGAGTTGGCTTTGCACATCTGTATACAGTGCTTTCATGATTCCCACAAAGTCACCCCCCAGTCCGATGCCCTCGAGCTTTCGCCACATACCTTCCCTCCACACTCGGTCGTACGCTTTTTTCACATCTAGAAATGCCAGAAACATCTTTTTCTTTTCAGCCTTTGTTGATTCTATCAGTTGGGTGAGTGTAAATAGGTGATCAGTGACTCTTCGTCCTTTCCTGAAACCATTTTGAATTTCTCCTAAAAAACCCTTCTCTTCAATAACTTCCTCTAGTCTACCGTATATGACCTTACAGAATACTTTTCCGATGTTACTACTAACTGATATCCCCCTATAGTTATCTAGAACTTCCTTATCCCCCTTTTTGTGTATGAACGACACCTTACTTTCCCTCCACTCTCTGGGGACCTCTTGCTTTCGCAGAGCCAGGTTGAAAAGGTTTGTCAGGACTTCAATAAGTGCCTCCCCTCCATTTTTGAGGAATTCGTTCGGAATTTCATCAGTCCCTCCCGCTTTACCATTTTTTAATTTCGAGACCACGTTCCGCACTTCTTCTGCCGTTATTTCGCTACATACACGATTGGATAGGTTCTCCTCCACCAGTGTATTTCTTTTTGGTGGGGACCCACTGCCCCATCACCTATCGTTTATCTTTTCCCAGTGCTTGACTAACTCTGAAGCGATACGGCCTTTATCTTCTGTACTTTCCCCATCCACTTTGATACTCTGCACACTACTTTTCCCCCGTTTATTTACCCAGTTCCAAAATACGTTTGAGCTCGAACCCCCCGTTTTCTTTATTGTTCTGGCAAGACTGCAATTGCGCTCCTTCCTATTATTATTCTTTATCTCATTCACCTTTTTCCGTGCCAGTTCATATTCTCCTTTCATTAGTCTCGTGTCATTGTTATCCACCCCTTTAAGCTTCCTACTTCTTCTGTAAGCAGCGCATTTAACCTTCCTTTCTTTTATAGCCTTTTTCAGTCCCTCGTTAACCCTGTATCCAAGCTCTCTCGTTGGGACCCTCACCCTTCCTATACACTCCTTCCCTGCCTCTGTTAGGCTATTTACTATGCCATCTGAAATACTCTGGACATTTGCATCCCTAGGTATACATTCAAGATTTGGTTTTAGTTTTTCCCGAAACTGCTTCCAGTCGGCTCCTTGTTTTAGTCCCCAAACTTCCTTGAAGGTATTTCTGTCTCTATTCGTCTGTTTGCCCATAATCTTAACTGTTATCAGGTTGTGATCACTACCCAAGTCATTTTTTCCCTCGTCATCTATTTCTACATCTATAACCTCCCTCCATACGCTAATGTCAGTGAGTATATAATCAATTATTGTTTTCTTATCGTTCCTCTCCCAGGTCCATTTACCCTTACATTTCGCATCCCTGTTCAGGATCTTTAAACCAAGCTCTTTTGATAGGTCCAACATCTTCCTCCCATTCGTGTTAATTTTCCTATCACCTCCCTGTATGCCCTCCTCCTTATCCCCGATGTGCCCATTGAAGTCCCCCATTAGGACAATACTGAACCCTCTGCTCCCAAGCTCTGTGATATTCGATCTAAGAGTTGTATATATTGAATCATTCCACTCGGGCTTACTTCCCTCCACTGCTAAGTATACAACACCAACGGCAACACTCCTGCTTCCTAACTTGATTTTTGCCCAGACTATTTCGTTGGATACTGGAATCTGAGTCCTTGCTTCTGTGAGATCTGTAATCAATGAGGGCTGTAATTCCTCTTTAGCGTAGATGCCAACACCCCCACCCCGTTTCTGACCCTCAGTTCGCCCAGCTCCTATCCACACGCAACCCTTCATTTGATCAACCCGCTCATCCCGTCGTATCCACGTCTCACTTAGACCCATTATATCGAAGTCTCCTTCGTCCATAATTGTTGATATTTCGCTTACTTTCTTGTGCAGACCCTGGATGTTGCAGTACCCAAACTTAATGAATCTTTGTTTTTTTGTCATCACTGGCACATTATTATAACCCTGGTATGTCCCTGTATTGTGCATGTTTGTTGTTCTTCCTATGTTCCCAGCATTTGTGCCACTCTGGGTTACCGGCTGTGGTCCCCTACCCCCCTTTTCTCCAAAAAAGGCCCAGCCACCTGTAAGATTTTTTGGCCCAACAGGTCTGTACCCATCCTACTTAAATGCAATCCGTCTCGCCCATACAACTCTCCTTGTCCCCAGAATGAATCCCAGTGGTCAATGAAATGTACTCCCAAGTCTTTGCAGTGCTCTTCCAGCTCCTCGTTTAGTGCCATAATCCGCGAGTTCCTCTCATTCCCACCACCCATAACGGGGAGCACCCCTGAAACGATGATCCGAGCATTCCTGCTAAGTAGCTTACTAATTAGGTCCTTGTATGTGTCCACCAAACGAACTGATTTCCTCTCCCTGATGTTATTGGACCCCACATGTAATACCACTACCGGATCAGGCCCCGACCCAGCTACAATACCGTCCACTCTATCCATCAGGTCCTCCACTTTAGCCCCCGGAAAGCACAGAACTGTTCTATTTTTACTGTCCGGACCACAGACAACTTTGTCGATCCCCCGAACTATGCTACTTCCCGCAACCACCAACTTACTTTTGGACCTCGCCCTATTTATCTCCTCTAGTCTCCTATTGTTTACAGCGTCCTCTTCCTCTCCAACAGCCCCACTCGGAATCAATATCGGTATCTTTGACCTAGGATTACTCCTATCCTTGTCCCTCCGTCTCTTTCCAGGCCCTGAGCTACCTGGACTACTCCCCTGGTCTTCTCCCGGATCCCTCCTCCTTTTTCCTGGCCTAGACCCCAAGCTACTATCTGTTGCAACTACCTCCATCTCCTCCTCTGTCTCTTCCGAATCGAGCACATCAAATCTGTTTCTGGTGCTGCACTCCCCACTGCCTTTGGACTTTACACCCCTATCTACCTGCTTCTCTGGCCCCCCTTTCCTACCACTTTTGGTAGTCCACGCCAAACGCTTTACAGCATTGCTCCGGCCTGGGCCCCCCTCATCTGTCCTACGTACTTTTCTAGCAGCCCCCACCTCATCACCTACCTCATTCACATCAAAGGTTCTACCCCCATGTTTCCTCTTGGAACCACCGACAACCTTCCATCCTTCTCGGAAAGCCACTTTCACAGGCGTAACTCCAGACAGCCCCGCCCTACCAAGTTTTCCCTTCAGCTCAGCAATCTCCCCCTCAAACTTAACAATTGTCTCAAGTAGGCGGAGGATTTCCTGACAGTTTGCACATACCTCTCCATATCCCATCGAGCGACAGTCCCCATACATCATAGAACACTGTTTACAAACTTCAAGCCCAATATCGCCATCGGTGGCCCCACCAACCCGGCTCTGACCGACACCCCCAGTGACCTCTGTCTGCACACCAATACTTACTCCGTTGGCACCGTTGATAATGCTTGTGGTAATTAAATAGTACGAGAAGGCGAAGGAAGCCAAATATTTTTACATCATCTATTATTTAATTCAAATTGATAATTTCTTTTATTTTACTGAAATTATGAACTGATAAGTTGGGTGTGTTGCGATTATTATGCCCCAGACCTGGAACTTAGTGAAAGTTGGAAAATCAAAGGTGCATCTCGGGCCGTGCAGTGGTGACCCCCCTGTCCTCTTAATCTTAGTCTTACCCATTCATCATTGCATGTACCAACATTCCCCCTTGTATCTCAACCATTGCTACTCCAATTTGAAGGATATTTGGTTTTGTGATCGAGCATCATGGAGAAACAATACCTGTGTAGCTGCTGTAGCATGTGTTTCTTCCCACATTTTTTCAGAGTTGTGGTACTTTTTCACTCTTTTGAGTTAGAAAATTTTGTTTATAACTAGTTGATTTGTTACAATTTGTTGCAGAGTGCCTGCTAATACCCTCAATTGTATTGCTACAGAATTTTCTTGTGAAGATTTTGTTCCTATTACTTATCAAGCAAAAACCTAATGAATATTCTGTATAAAGCCACCAATCTGATGTTTGACACTTTTATTGGAGCTGTTTTGAAGGCTTATGGAACTCAAAATGTTGATTATGGCAGGACTTTTCTATTCACCCATTAATCGATAAATTAAGTGTTATAGTTGGAAGTAAGAAGCATGAAAGGTCCAGAACTAAAACTCTAAAAAGAATGTTTTGCAATGTACCATGATTTTTGCAGATACACTTATTTGGAGGTTTACCTGTCTGATAGTGTTTGGAACATGTGTGGCCAGGATCTTCAAAAAGAAAAAAGAGTTGAACTTTGAGAAAAAAGGCATATGCCTTGAGTGCCGGAGGTAGAGTCATACAAGGAAGAGAGTCCCCCCCCCCCCCCCCCTCCCCAAAATTTTCTGTGTCAAATGGAGCTCACTTGTCATCTTTTGGGGATTGCTTTGTGTACTGCGTTCTTGAAAAAAATATGTGAGACCCTCTGGATGTGCCCTTCTGATCTCAATATGTCAGTAAGCCTCCTTGGGGAAAGTACATGCAATAATGGTTATGTAAGGTTGATTTGATGTTTTTTGAATAACAATGTACTTTTAAGTACATTAGATGGTTTATTGCAGTGACAGGTTACAGTTACCCTTATTTCTTCTTCAACAGATATCATGAGTGTATTGGTGTCCAAGAGTTAAACAAAGCTAATATACTTATTGATAAACCAGACAAATTTAACAATTTAATCACTATCAAATTGATGCATGGGATAAAAGGGGTTACAGTGCAAGGGGTTTGTAAATATATTTATTCAACTACAATGTATGACTTTGCAGTGCATTCTACATAGGAGAATATCATATTTTCTTTCCAAACCATTACAGTAACACATACATCTTGATATTGGGAGACACTCTTTTGTCCTTCCATACTTCTTCTGCTGGACTCCTTCAAGTTGACCTTTGTTGAACTCCCCAAATCAAAACATAAACAAAAGAAAATGTCTGCCTTCAATCAGTGAGCACTCCACTTATAACATTTGGTCTCAATCTTCATTACTTTCATGAATTAGGAAAAGATTTCTTCGAGTATGTACTTAAATGTTTATAGAATACAGCTGTTATTTTATTTTGAGGTATTTTATTGTAAAAATTTTGTTCTCTTACTTATGCCATAGCAGACTTTCAGGTGGTGCTATTTACACATGGCAGCAGTTCCATGGCAAATTTCAGTTTCCACATGTTCTATGTTTCATTCCAAGCATTTTGGTATATAATTTATTGGGGTTATTCATTTTGGGCCTTTTTTAGACTTGAAAGAAAATTACATGAAATTTGACCAAAGTTAGGTTGGACGTCCCCTTAATTACCTCAGCCACGACCACGAGCGAACGACTTGTCGACAGTGGAATGGCTTGCTTAAAAGAGTGAAAGGAGTTGGACACTAAATGTGGCCTTATGATATATTATAATGGAAGTGCTTATTTCCACATACGTATGTGGAAATAAGAGAACCACAGTGAGTTGCTTATTGACACATACGTATGTGGAAATAAGAGAACCACAGTGAGTTGCTTATTGATCAGATCAAAGCGGGCCTTACTAAGGGAGATAACTGCTGTTGGACCTTGTATGAGCGATGATATTTTCCATTTGTGCCAACTATATTTCCAAGAACTCTTTGAATTTTAAATTATATTATCTAGGCTGTCCAATGTTGCACCTACTACTCTCGCGCAACGAAATGGTCGTACATGCACTAGAGAGCCCTTGTTATAGATTATCATGGTACATCATGTATTGTCCAAAATACTTATTGTGTACCCGGGGTGGGCGGATTTCTAAACACAAATGTCGGGGTGGGTGGTCAAAGCAACCGAAAAGCAATTTCTTCGAAAGCTCAAAAATGTTTTAACTCCACATCATTTTTAAGTCTTTTTAATCTGTTTGGGCAGGAAGAATGAAGAATTGGAAACAAGAGGCTCCAAGGGGCCTTAATCGCTCACCGGCCAAAGTGGTTCAAAGAAGTATTTGGGGTCACATTCAGTTAGACATGGTTCATCAACACTACAAAGGAATGAAGTCATGAGAGACAAATTTTATGGAAAAACACTAAGGAATGGATTTCAACACACCTGAACAAAACATGCCCCCCTCCACCCCACCCCTGCCCATAGAGCCCAAATATTAAGCCAAGGACTCAAATCGAACAAACTTGAATCTGATCCCCCTTGAGATGTCATATACCAAACAGGAAAGAATTCTGACTGGTGGATATGAAGAAGGTTTTTAAAGAAATCACCTCACATTGCACTAAGTTAAACTTTGGGCTCAAATAGGGAGCCAAAATATTAACCCAGTGTCCCGATTTGAATAAACTTGAATCTGACCCACCTGGAAATGTTGTATACCAAATATGAAAGGACTCTGATTGGTGGATCTGAAGATGAAGATTTTAAAAGAAATTCACTCATATTGTACTTAGTTAAAATTCAGGCTCCCATAGGTAGCCCAAATTAATAACCCCGGGACCAGGTTTGAACAAACTTGAGTCTTACCCTCCAAGAGATGTTTGTTGTCTACCAAATATGAAAGGATTCTGACTGGTGGATCTGAAAAAGATTTTTAAAGAAATTTTCTTATATTGTACTAAGTTAAAATTTCGACTCCCACAGGGAGCCAAATATCAACCCATGGACAAGGATTGAACAAACTTGAATCTAACCCTCCTAGAGATGTTGTATACCAAATATGAAAGCATTCTGACTACATGGTCTGAAGAAGAAGATTTTAAAAACAAGTCGGAACAGGACCCAAAATTTTCAGGCTATAAATTTTTTTTTTCCATCTCAAAATTGAACAAAATGCATAAAAATACACCAAAAATGTCCGAATTTTGGTCCAAAATTTCGTAGTCCAAACCTGATCCCCGATTTTTTTTTCATCTCAAAATTGAACAAAATGCATAAAAAACAATTTTTTTTTTTCCAAATTTTCATGCTAAAAATTTTTTTTTTCGTCTCAAAATTGAACAAAAAACAAATAAATATTTTTTTTAAAAATTCCAAATTTTGGTAAAAGATTTCGGAGTCGGAACCAGACCCAAAATTTTCAGGCTAAAAATCTTTCTTTTTTTTCGTTTTCACAAAACACATAAAAAATCCCCCCAAAATTTTTTTTCTTAAATTTTGGTAAAAAATTTCTAAGTCCGAACCAGACTCAAAATTTTCAACCCAGGGACCCAATTTGAACAAACTTCATTGTCCCTGTATCAGTATGCATTGTGTCTTCTGATTGGTCAACGTGACCGAAACAAATGGCCATGGTATCGGCCATCTTCAAACATGCGGGTGATAAGAGCATGCGCCGTTGTTCCCGTTTGTCACTCGAGAAACATCCAAGTGATAAAAATAACTTTGACCCCGACTGGGTCACCACATCGATTGCAGAAACTCCTATTAGAACTATTAAGTAAAATCCAACTTATTGTCGTATTGTAGTGAATACTAATACAAATTAAAAAACATCGTTGCAGCCCTATGAGTAGAAGCACTTGTTGGCTGTCGTATTTGATGAGAACTGAACAGATTGAATCAGGTTCGCAAATATACTTTTGCGCTTTGCGGGGTGAGAACATCAAGGGGAGCAACTCATCTGTCTTCTTTCATATCGCTTGATCAGAATACAAAATGTCAATCTCTCGCTTCGTTGTCACTGCGATGGAGACATCATTCGTAAACGGATTGAACTCACGCCTAAATCCACCGTCAAATCAAATAATACTGCCCAACGGGTTTTTAGAGAGTATTTGTCAGATAAAGACTTTGATACTGAATTTGAATCGGTTTTAAAACTTCACAAAAGTGAAAAACTTCTCCATGTGTGACCTGGTTGATAAACAAGGATTCGGAAATAGACTCGGTCTACTTATAGTTTTGCTGCAACGTTTGTTTCGCTGTTTGGTTCAAAACCTGAGGCTCAGTGTGGGGTTTAGACTTCGTCGCCTGAGTCTTAATGTGGGATCATATTTTACATCTCAGCATTATTTCTATGTTAGGAGGCAGAACAAAATCGTTATCTCGGGCAACATCCAGGGTACATGGAGATTTAATACCTGGATGTCTCCTTTTCAACCATTCGGCTTGCACCTCATGGTTGAAAACCGACATCCAGGTATTAAATCTTCATGTACCCTGGATGTTGCCTGAGATAACTTATAATATGACCCCTCCTAGAGATTATGCATACGAAATGTTAAAGGATTCTGACTGGTGGATCTGAAGAAAAAGATTTTTAAAGAAATTTTCTCATATTGCACTAATTTAAAATTCAGGCTCCCATAGGGAACCCAAATATTAACCGAGAAACTCGATTTGAACAAATTTGAATCTTCCCCCTCCCCCCCACTAGAGATGAAGTATACCAAATATGAGAGGATTTTGACTGGTGAATCTTTAGAAGAAAATTTTTGAAGAATATTCCACGCATTGCACAAAGTTAAAATTTGGGCTCCCATAGGGAGCCCAAATTTTAACCCAGCGACTCAGTTTGAACAAACTTGAATCTGACCCCCCTATAGATGTTGTATACCAAACATGAAAAGATTCTGAGTGGCCAATCTGAAGAAGGAGATTTTTAAAGAAATTTCCTCAAATTGCACCAAGTTGAACTTTGGGCTCCAAAAGAGAGCCCAATTATTAACCCAGGGACTGGATTTGAACAAACTTGAATCTGACCCCTACAGATGTTGTATACCAAACATGAAATGATTCTGACTGGTGGATCTAAAGAAGAGGATTTTTAAAGAAATTTCCTCCTCAAATTGCACCAAGTCAAACTTTGGGCTCCAATAGAGAGCCCAAATCTTAACCCAGGGACTCGATTTGAACAAACTTGAATCTGATCCTCATAGAGATTTTGTATAACAAATATGAAAAGATTCTGACTATGGATCTGAAGAAGAAGATTTTTTTGAATTTTTGAAAAAAATTATGGGTGCTATCAGAGTTATGCCCCTTCTGGTGCCTCCTGTGGGCGCGGCAAGTTTATTTGTACAAACTTGAATTGACATATGATAAGGAACATGCACACAAAATTTGGTTCAATTTGGTTGAGTAGTTTGTGAGGAGAAGTTAGTTGATAATGTAAACTTCATGACGAATGGAAAGTGATAAGTTTAGCTCCCTTCGGTGAGTTGAAAATGTAATTTTGCCATCCAAACATTCTTCAGACAATCAATAGTTGTCTCTATGTTCAAATGACTATTGATCCTGGTCATGGTCATTTGAGTATACCTCTTATAAACATATATGATTCTAAATTAAGATTTCGGTCTCTTCGCATCTGCTAGATTGACCAATGAAGAATGTCAGGTAAACTTTTATATCTAAAAAAAAGCAAAATATAACATCATTTTGGAACATTCCCGGTAGAGGGTTCAGAAAACGTCACCTTACTTAGCTAAGCTCAGTGCACTGTCCGCCTAAACCAATATTAAGGAAAGCAGTAAATGTTATTGTAAAACTTTTTTCAGTCCGATTAAGGCAACCAAGAGTGTTTCAGAATGTAATCATCGTATATCATGCTTTTATTTGGATAAAGTGTGGGGGTGGGTGGGGTAATGAATTTACCCCAGCCTTGCAGGCATCTTTCCTTGAGTGAAGGGTGCCCAGATGTATCCCAGCAGGATTGGTTCATAAACACCACTACCCTTTTGCACTTCAAAGCTTCTGCAACCCTGATTCAATCCAAGCTGCTAATTTGATAGGAGTCAAATTGTATCTTATTGCCATGTGTTGAGATGCCAAAGTTGTCAATTGATACAAGATGGACAACTCTAATATGATTTTGATTGATCTCAGTCCCAAACTTTTTCACCTTTTGAAGTGATGATCGTTTCCCAATCTTAATTTATACCCGAAATGCTATAGAGTGATATTACTGTTATGGATGGAAAAAGTTATCAACAGAAATAACACTTGCTCCAATTTGGAGAGCAGCCCAGAAATCAACTTTAATTTTGTTATCTTTTACAAATGACAAAATCCAGTGGACACAAACATGTATAGTTTGAGACCATTTAATATTTTATCAATCTCATCTAGATGGAAATACATTTACACAGGTTTTCGGGGGGGGGGGGGGGGGGGGGGGGGGGGGCAGGGGGGGGGGGGTCATGCAATGGTTGGAAAAAACGTGCTAAAATGGGGGAAAAAATCAGACAAAGACTTGGATGGGTCCAAGTGGTTGGTCAAATACAAAGTAGTATCATATGTGTCTGAAAATTGTTTTCCGACACCCCTTGGTATACGAGTCTATTTGGGGACTATGGTTTATGAGAAAATGATTTTTAAAGCATTTTGAGGCTTTTGGGGCACCCCAAGGGACATAGTAACTTTTGGGGAAAAAAACTTGGAAGAGTAAACTCCACCAAGGAGCTTTGTACCAAATTAATTTAGATATGGCCCAAGTAGTTATGATGCAATTATAGAACATTCCAAATTAGGTTCATGAAATGAAAGTGTCAATGACACTGTAGCTTAACTTGTCTGTATGTTTGATTTGATGAAAAGGATAATGTTCAATGTTTATGAAAGGATTATGAAATAAGACAAGAATTGTGATAATTGGAAATACGTTAACTTCTGTTTCCTGTATGCTATGTTTTCAATAAAAATAATATGAGGTGTAGACTTTACTGAAGAATTGAGGGGTGGGTTAATGTGGCCCTCACAGTTAATGTATGTGGCCCTCACAGTTGATGTATGTCAATGAAAGTTACCAAGTTACAGTGAAATTATTCCAAAATGAGTCATCCTTTCAAGTTACAATGAAATCCCTTCATAAGTACGGCCTGTAGACTGCTAAAGGTTTTTGGGCTTCAGGCCTGCTTAGCCATCACGGTAGACCGATCGCAACCAAAAGAGGATGTCCTCATCTAGACATTATACCGAGTTATCCTACCAAATTACAATGAAATCCCTTCATAAATATAACCTGTAGTTTGTGCTAAAGTTTTTTTGGATTTGGGCTCGTGCAGCCGTCATGGTTGAATGATCACAACCAAATAGGGACGTTCTCCTCTAGACATTATCTGGAGTCATCCTACCAAGTTACAATGAAATCCCTGTTACAATGAAATCCAACCTGTAGACTGTGCTAAAAGTTTTTGGGTTTCGGGCTTGGGCAGCCGTCACGGTTGACAGATCATGACCAAAAGGGGACATTCTCATCTAGACACGACCTCAAACCGGCATATGAAATTTCATGACGATCGGACAAAAACTACTGGGTGTAGCCTGTGCTCAAGGAAAATGTCAACAGACTCACAGACTTCCACATGCATAATGGCAATAGCTTATCTTGACATTGTCAAGTTAAGCTAATAAAAATTGGGGACCAGAGGTGGAGCCCAAAATGGGCATGCTACCACAGAAGGCCCAAATATTGACCTTCCGACTTACCTTTAACAAATATTAATCTCCACAACCAAAGGAAGTTTCAAAATTAAAATATCAAAGCATTCTCTCAGGTAGTTCATGAGAAGAAGATTTTTGATGTATGTCAACGAAAGTTACCAAGTTACAGTGAAATTATTCCAAAACGAATCATCCTTTCAAGTTACAATGAAATCCCTTCATAAATACGGCATGTAGACTGCTAAAGGTTTTTGGGCTTCAGGCCTGCTTAGCCATCACGGTAGACCGATCGCAACCAAAAGGGGATGTCCTCATCTAGACATTATACCGAGTTATCCTACCAAGTTGCAATGAAATCCCTTCATAAATATAACCTGTAGTTTGTGCTAAAGTTTTTCGGGATTTGGGCTCGTGCAGCCGTCATGGTTGAATGATCACGACCAAATAGGGACGTTCTCCTCTAGACATTATCTGGAGTCATCCTAGTTACAATGAAATCCCTTCATAAATATGACCTTAGATTGTGCTAAAGGTTTTCAGGATTTGGGCCCCTGTAGCCATCACAGTTGACCAATCGTGACCAAAAGGGGATGTTATCATCTAGACATTATATGGAGTCAACCTACCAAGTTACAATGAAATCCCTCCATAAATACAACCTGTAGACTGTGCTAAAGCTTTTCGGGGTTTGGGCTTGGGTAGTTGTCATGGTTGACAGATTGTGACCAAATGGGGAAGGTCTCATCTAGACATCATACAGAGTCATCCTACCAGGTTACAATGAAGTCCCTCCATATTAAATATGACCTGTAGACTGTGAGACTAGTTCATGAGAAGAAGATTTTTAGGCTTTTGGGCATTACTCCCAGTCCCAAGGGGAGTAGCAACTTTTTGGGAGAAAAACTCAGAAGAGTATATTCCACCAAGATGCTTTGTACCAAATTAGTTTAGATTTGGCCCAAAGGTTTTGAAAAAGAATACTTAGTTGATGGAGCACAAGACAGATGATGACTTGGCATTTTCCTAGTTCCTGGGGTTCCCATGGGGCTGTGGGCATAAATCAAGTACATATCAAAACACAATATTCTGGTCCGTGCAGTTTTTGAAATATGGGTATTTGACTGTTTTTCTATTTTTAGCTTCTGGGGTTCCCATTTTTGCAGCTATCAATCAAGTACTTGTGACCCAGTTAAACTACATACAAAATTTAGTTCAAATCAGCCCATCGGTTCTTGAAATAGAATTTTAGGGTGGAGCCCAAAATGGGCATCCTCCCAGAGAGTCCAAAACTTTCCTTGAACAAACTTTAATCTTCACCATCAAAGGAAGTTCCATGCCAAATATCAAAGCATTCTCTGTGGTTGCTCGAGATTTTTAGGCATTTTGAACATTAACCCAAGCCCGAATATGACAGCAGCTTCACTTCAACAACGTAGAAAGGGTATACTCCAAAGATGGTCTGTACTTGAATTTGGCCCAGTGGTTTTGAAGATGAAGACAAGTTTCAAATTAGTTGATGGGGAGAACAAGAAAGATGATGACTTGGCATTTTCCCATTGCCAACACTGTTAAATTGGGTATCTCCATATGGCACCCCATGACAAAACTGATAGCAGTATTTTTTTAGGTCCATCTGATTCCACTGATCATAAAGAAGACGCATATCAAAACACAATAGTCTGGACTGTGAAGTTTTTTTAAATATGGGCATTTCAATTTTTTTCTATTTTTAGCTCTGGGGTTCCCACAGGGCAGCGAAAAAAAATATTACTACATGCCAAATTTGATTCAAATCAGCCCATTGGGTCTCAAAATAAGAAATTTTGGGTGTAAGCCGAAATGAGCATGCTCCCACAGAGAGCCCAAATACTGACCTGCAATCTTCCCTTGAACAAACTTTAGCCTTCACCACCAAAGGAAGTTCCATACCAAATATCAAAACATTCTCTCTGGTGGTTCATGAGAAGATTTTTGGGCTTTTGGGGCATTAATCCCAGCCCAAAGATGTCAGCAGCGTCATTTGAACAAAGTAAAGGGTATACTCTAAAAATGGTCTATGCCATATATGTTTGAATTTGGCTCAGTGGTTTTGAAGAAGACAAGTTAACGGACGATGGATACCATGTAATAGCAATAGCTACCGCGGACTTTCAGGCAGGTGAGCGAAAAAGTAAATGTGGAAATTGAAAAAAAAAAAATGATGAAAGGTGGTATATATACAATTATGGAAAAGATTATAGTCAAGGGTTTAGTTCAATGCATTTTGTAGAAGAAAATAATAAAAAATAGGCCGATGAAATCGTCAGATGTGTACCCATATGCACAACTAGTAGAAAGCTGTATGACGGAGGGCCACCCCGGATGCAGACATTATGTACACCATACATGGTATGGGTACATATAGAAAAGGATTGGAGGAGTGCCTAATTTGATGGATAAAGTGTTAATATCTCCGGATCAAATTATTAGATTTACATAAAAAACTATACAGCACAGCACATCAGTAACCTGAATATATATATGAAGTAACCTGATAATTGGATTAATATTTTTTGAGTTATCGCATGCCGAAGAAATGGATTGGAGGAGTCCTCAATCTGAAGGATAAAGGGTTAATATCACAGGATCAAATTATCAGATTTACACCAAACCCTATACAGCTTGGCACATCAGTAACCTGAACACATATACGAAGTAACATGACAATCGGATTGATAGTTTTTGAGTTTTTTGAGTTATCTCATGCCAAAGGGATTGGAGGAATTTTCAATTTGAAGGGTTAATATCTCAGGACCAAAATAACAGATTTACACCAAAAACTATACAGCTCGGTACATCAGTAACCTGAACACAAATATAAAGTAACTTGACAATCCAAGCAATATTTTTCAAGTTATCGAATGCCAAAGGGATTGGAGGAATTTTCAATTTGAAGGATAAAGGGTTAATATCTTAGGATTAAATTATCAGATTTACACCCAAAACTATACAGCTTGGCACATGAGTAACCTGAACACAAATATAAAATAACTTGACAATCCAAGCAATATTTTTCAAGTTATCAAATGCCAAAGGGATTGGAGAAATTTTCAATTTGAAGGATAAAGGGTTAATATCTCAGGATCAAAATAACAGATTTACACCAAAAACTATACAGCTCAGCACATCAGTAACCTGAACACAAATATAAAGCAACTTGACAATCCAAGCAATATTTTTCAAGTTATCGAATGTCAAAGGGATTGGAGGAATTTTCAATTTGAAGGATAAAGGGTTAATATCTCGGGATCAAATCATCAGATTTACACCAAAAACTATACTGCTCGGCAAATCAGTAACCTGAACACAAATATAAAGTAACTTGACAATCCAAGCAATATTTTTCAAGTTATTGAATGCCAAAGGGATTGGAGGAATTTTCAATTTGATGGATAAAGGGTTAATATCTCAGGATCAAAATAACAGATTTACACCAAAAACTATACAGCTTGGCACATCAGTAACCTGAACACAAATATGAAGTAACTTGACAATCCAAGCAATATTTTTCAAGTTATCGAATGCCAATGGGATTGGAGGAATTTTCAATTTGAAGGATAAAGGGTTAATATCTCGGGATCAAATCATCAGATTTACACCAAACACTATACAGCTTGGCAAATCAGTAACCTGAACACAAATATAAAGTAACTAGACAATCCAAGCAATATTTTTCAAGTTATTGAATGCCAAAGGGATTGTATTTATTTATTTATTTATTGGTGTTTAAGGTCACATACTGTTGCACAATGGCTAATCATGACCACAACATGGAGATAAAGTCAAGGTCAGTCAATCGTTTATACCCCATGTTGCCTACTTTAGAGGACTCGCACCCCAAGCATTAGTGACTGGGTCCTATTTTACCAGTGAAAAAGAGCTTGTTTACCACAGTAAACATGCACTGCTTCACTTCCCGGGGTTCCCATGGGGGGGGGGGGGGGGGGGGGGGGGGCCAAAGGGATTGGAGGAATTTTCAATTTGAAGGATAAAGGGTTAATATCTCAGGATCAAATTATCAGATTTACACCAAACACCATACAGCTCGGCACATCAGTCACCTGAACACAAATATAAAGTAACTTGACAATCCAAGCAATATTTTTCAAGTTATCGAATGCCAAAGGGATTGGAGGAATTTTCAATTTGATGGATAAAGGGTTAATATCTCAGAATCAAAATAACAGATTTACATCAAATACTATACAGCTCGGAACATTAGTAACCTGGAGATATATATAAAGTAACATGACAATTGGATTGATATTTTTTGAGTTATCTCATGCCAAAGGGATTGGAAGAATTCTCAATTTGAAGGATAAAGATTTAATATCTCAGGATCAAATTATCAGATTTCCACCAAAAACTATACAGCTCGGCACATCAGTAACCTGAACACAAATATAAAGTAACTTGACAATCCAAGCAATATTTTTCAAGTTATCGAATGCCAAAGAAATGGATATGGATGCCGGACGGACAGATGGATGGACGGACAAAGGATGGATGAATGATGGATGACCACCCCGGAGGCCGGCATTATGTGTACCATACATAGTATAGGTACACATAAAAATCCTTATTCAAGTAATTTGTATATTTTTATACTTATCAATGACCCAGACTAACTGGTGCTAACTCAAAATTTGATCAAGGGCCAAACACAAATTTTGCCCCTCGATCCCCAAAATGTGCATGCAAAACCGAAAAATTAATGTCCTATCTGGTCCTCCATACTTTTTGGATCTGCGCATGCACAGTATCCAGGACGACACCGAAATTGGTGCCAACCATCATTCTTTCTACAGATTGCCTGTTAAATGTTATAAACAGCTGAGAGGTATGAGTGCCCACTCATGGGAGGGCCATACCCGCCTGGGCCATTGGTAAGTATAAAAATATATACAAATTTAAAATTTATAATATTTTTATACAACAACCAATGGCCCAGACTAGCTGAATAGTAAAAACGCTGGAGGGTCTAGGACATAAAAGGAAAATCCAATCTCTCAATTACTTCAGGAAAGGATATCTCCCACAGGAGAAAAGGAGAAGATAGGAATTATATATGTCTTTCTCCTTTACGAGAAAAGTGAAAGACATAACACCAACAATGTAATTGAGTATTACATAATATATAATTCTCCATTTAATGCCAGCATAACCCGTTATGCTAATTCGGTGAAGGAAAACCAATATATAAAGATAGTCCAGAGAATGAGACTCTTTGTACTCATTTAAATGTGTCCAAGAATTGTATATTAACGCCTGTTTGACACGCAACATATACAAATGCTTCCCAGTGAGCTACACTTTAAAAACAGTACATAAATGAGACATAGTTATTGCTTCACACTGAGTTACACATTAAAACCATCCCAGCACCGACTCAGGACTACTGACACCTGAGGAGGTCTTCCCTTGCTTTTCACTATAAAGCCAGATGATCATAAGGGAAAAAAACGTCCCCCCTTCCCTCCCCCCCCCCCCCCCACCTTCCCCCTGTTCTGAGGTACATGTCCTCAGAACGAAGAGGGTAGCAGAACAGCGCCAATGCTGGAACAGGCTGCCTAAATAACTATAGATGTAACCATTAATGGACAATATTCTGAGCAACAGAAAGAGGACCTAAAGATCTAAGGTCACCGGAGATGGAGTCTAAATTTCTCAGGTAAAACTTGGTAAATGAAGAGGGCAGTGTCCAGTATGCAGCCTTCATGAGATCAGTAATGGCTATACTGTTAGAATAAGCCCAAGAAGTGGACAGTGCTCTAACCTTGCGCGCTGATATCTTATTAACCGAACGTTGATCCGAAGATAGATTTTCATAGGCAATGCGTATTGCCAACTGAATCCATCTACCGACTGAATGAACAGAAATATCTTTTCTGTTAGGAATCAATGAAAGAAAGAAACGTTTTCTTCCTTTTCTAATAAAATCTGATCGACGTTTATAAATGCGCATAGTCCTGACTGGACACAGCAAAGGTCTACAGTTATCAGAGGACAGCAGAGCCTTAATGATAATAGGCTCAGGCCGCTTGTCTGGAATCTGATTCTTAGCCAGAAATCTGTAGTAAGGGTAATGGTATCACCCACATTATGGTGGTGAGATTCATCAACAGATAAAGTAGCAAAGGCTAAGAGAAATGCTGTTTTATAGGTCAAGAATTTGAACTTTTCAACGTCCAATGACTCAAACAGAGCTTCTTTGAGCTTCAACAGAACCCATGCCAAATTCCACTCAAGAATTAATCGGAGGGTTCTAGATCTATTAATAGAGAAATTTCTAACCAGCTTGGACAATGAAGTATTTGATCCAATAGACAAGTTATCATGATGAGCGTAAGTGTCTGATAACATAGACCTATAGCCCTTAATAGTGACGGGCTGCAGTTTGAGATCGTCAAACAAGTAGACCAGGAAATTGGCAATATTTAGTATGGACGGATCATAAACGCTTATCGACTGACCCTGACACTAATGAAAAAAAACCCTTCACTTCGCTGATTAGTTCAACAAAGAGGAGGACCTCCTGCAGTTAGAAATTGCGTCCACTGCATGTCCTGTAAACTGTTTTTCATGCAAGAAGGACCGCACAATGGAAATACGTGAAGGTTGAGACCTTCCGGGTTGTGATGCAGTGTGCGTGACTTCCCCTGATAAAGAAGATCCTCTCGTGGAGGAAGCTTCCGGAAAACATCCCATAACAGACACCTGAGAAGATTGATCCAAGGTTTCTGTGATGAAAGAGGTGCTACTAGCAGGATTTTGCAACGAGACTGTTTGATCTTTAACAGAATCTGCTGAATCAACGGAGTTGGTGGATACGCATATCCTATCATTCCGTCCCGTGAATGCCCAGGAGGCCAGGTTCAGACCAAAGCACATTCCTCTGAACTGATAAACCTTCCCTTGTACGGCGAACCAAGGGTACTTCCTGAATGCCAGATGTACCAGGACATGAAAGTACGCATCCTTTAGATGTATGCTTGCCGCATAGTCGTCCACTCGAATGCTCACTCTTACCGACTGAATGGTCTCCATATAGAACTTTGGAGCCATGATAAGCTTGTTTATCCAGCTCGAGTCTATTACCGGTCGGAACAAGCCATCTGGCTTTGGTACGAGGAACAGGTGACTGTAAAAACCGTGAGAATCTTGATTCTCGATGACCTCTATTGCTTCCTTTAATAAGAGAGCCTGTACCTCCGCTAGGATCAGACGGAAGATTTGTCCAACGCGGATATCTTGTTAGTGGGGGTTTCACTCGGAATGATAGACGTAGGCTGTCTGAGACTACACTTCTCACCCACTGATCTTCCGTGACTGCTATCCAGTTTCTCGCGAAGTTTGATAACCTTCCGCCAACTGGCAAGCTATAGAGGTCTTGAACATCACCTGTATGACCTACGAGGCTTACGGGAGGAGAAACTGCATCCTCCTCGCAAAGAACTTCATCCCATAGGCCTAGGGGCATCTGACCGATATTCCCGAACAGACCTACGCCCCTTTCCTGAGTCGCTATATTGACGACCTCCAGAGTAATTGTAAGAGGGTTTCTTGTACCCTCATGAGGAGTTTCCTTCAGACGTTTTAGATCTAGAACATCCTCATTTACTCTTGTCTGCTGAAGTGGGTTCCTGAGATGCCGATTTCAATAGCAGAGCACTTGACGCTTTCTTAGTAGCCTTTTCATAGACTAACGAAAGCTTGTCGTCAAAAATAATATGTCCGGAGCGACCTGGAGAGAGCTTTTCACCTTGTCATCTATAAGTGATGACGGTGCAAGTGCAGCATCATGTCTGATTAACTCCAGATTAGCCACTGTTAGGGAGGAGTTATACGTGGTATACATAATTGCCCTGGAAAGAACTCTAAGAGAGGTACGAACATCCTCAAATTCCTTCCTGTTGAGACGTTGCGCCATAGCTCTGGTAAGGTGATCTGTGAAAGACATTGCGTCCAAATTCGCTCTACTTGATGAAATTGCTGTTTCAATTGTGTCTGAGCGAATAGTGAATGATGCAGGTAAGGATACATCTAGATTCCCAGCCAGCTCATCCAAATGCAGAGGAGCTCTCTGAACATCTTCTCCGACCGTTTTAAATGAACGTGGTCCAAGGGACGGTATGTTTATGGAAGATGTAGTTAAGAAACCACTTTTTTTCCTCGCACTCGAGAGGTTGATTACAGCATCATCTACATGGCTGAAGGCCTGCGACACCTGACTAGACTGAACCAGAAAAGAAAGAACTTCTTCCTTTGTCCATATAAAGTCTGCGTCCAACGACGCCAGCGGTTTCTCTCTTGTCGCAGCATTCTGATTCATCAGAACAAATTCAGGGTAGTATTGATGGATGAAATCCACTGCAACCATGTGCTGTTCCGAAAGGGAAGGGTAATCGTCTTCCTTATCCCTTTCACCATCTGATAGAATCAGTTGCGGATCTCGGTCATTGCATCTGCGTGAACAGACGACTGGACCAACCCATCACCATCCGACAGCTCGAGTTCTGTGTCTGAGGGAGGCTGCACCTGCACTTGCTGGGATGCTGCGATCAGCTGCACAATCTGCGACAGCAAGTACGTCATCGAGGCCTGAGCGGTCTTGTTTCTTAGCCGGTTGCTGCTCCTGGGACGGTGTGTCGGAGATGAATCTTTTTTCTCGGAACGTCCCTATGATCGAGGCCTCGTCTCGCTAGCTACCGGATGGTCCGACTTCACGGGCGAAGAGTGGTCCCTTCTTCATGCAGCAGGCTGGATATCCGAAGCCGAGTAGCTAGGATGCGGTCGTGTGTGCTTTATATTTGAAGCTGAAGAAGCTGTGACTGTAGCCGAGGCGCGTCCCGAACGGCAGGTGTGGACGTATGCTCCGGCCCATGCAAGTTCTTCACCACAACAACTGGCCCCAAATGTTGTTGGGATAGAGAGGGACCTTTCCCGCTCAAGGCCCTTTCAGAGCTTGCTGAGCTTCCCAAAACACTTGCTGGCTTTTTCCCTAGTTCCGTCGTCGCTGGGTGAGCTTGTTTAGATTTTAAGGTGCTCGCAATACTCACTACACTTCCTTCGACCACAACGGACATACCCAGCATCACGGCTCCCACGGACAGAGTAACCACTTCACCGATCGAACTAGCTGCTGGCAAAGGATTAAAACCACCGGCCAGTGGCTTTATCCCCTGCTTAATATTCAAGAGCACCTTAGCAGCTAGCTCTGTTTGCTCATCAGAGCACGACAATGGTAGCACACTTTTGGAAGGTGTCACATAACCATCACCATGTTCTTGTTCCTCTGAAAAAGAAACTGAGAAACTTGAATGACTCTGCGGCAAGAAGATCGGCATTGGCCTCTCACCGCTAACAACATATCGTAACATCCGTGTCCAACGTTTGTTATCCCAATCATCACGTAGGACAAGAATTCGCAGGAGTACAACGACTACAAGCAAGGCAACAACCTTGTAAATCAGAGGAAGGCTTCCTCGCCTTGCATTTTGAGCAATAAGCTTTCATAATTAATCAAACAAAGTTAACTGAACTCCCACCACCTCCATAATAAATATATGATAAAGATACATAATAATCAATAATCAAAATACAAATCGAAAAATTAATTTAAAAAAATTTTTCGAAAATTTTTTAACAAAAGACCAAGTTCCCAAAGGGAACATGAAGAGCCCAAGGGTATCCCGATAGAGGCTAAGTGTGGAGAAAATCCAAAAATTATTGCTACACTAACGAAATATTAAAACATGTATCTTACAACAATCCTACAGTAATAATAAGTAGAAACTACATATATTTGAAGGATGTTGCCAATGTAAACAACGTCAAATGAAAAAAAAATGGAAACAAGACCTCAGGCACTGAATAAAAAAGGCCCAAAGTCAGTAACAGATTTTAAAGCTACCAGATGTAAAGCAAGATCTTCAGATGAAGAAATGAAAGTGTCAATGACACTGTAGCTCAACTTGTCGAGACAAAGACATGTACATGTATAGTATGTGACACAGCAATGACAAACATCTAGGTAATGACCTGATAACAAAGGTACATATAAAGTATTGTAACGGTCTGTACATAAATACTGAGCGTTGCCTGTAACAAATGTATAGGTAAAGTATTGTAAAGGTGGGTGACAGTCAGATGCTAAACTAGAAAAGAAATCTTTGAGTCCCAGAGTGGGTCTGACTGAACCCCAAAATATTTGTTCTCATAGCACAGTGATAACAAAGGCACCCCAAAACACACTCATTCCTGTCCCAAGGTGAAAACAAAGGTACCCAAGAAGTTTCGTGAAGATCAGTTCACAAATATGAGCTGTGTAGAAGTTGTGACAAAAAACTGATTGGACCTAATTTCGGTACAAAATGGCCACTGGCAGCCATCTTGAATTTTGGACCGCGCCCAGAAACACTCGTTCTCGTCCCAAGGTGATAACAAAGGTACCCAAGAAGTTTTGTGAAGATCGGTTCATAAATACAGCCTCTAGCCCAAGCCGTATTGACATGTGCACTTACAGTGTATAAGTTGCACTGAATAAATCAAAGTTCATCTAATTTGCATAATTTCTGCACGAGAAAAAAACCTGTACTATATGTGATGTATTCCATGTTACTAAACATTCAAACAAAAATTTATTCAAATCAGAACTTTCATACAGAAGTTCTGTACAAAAGACTGATTGCACTAATTTTGGTACAAAATGGCTGCTGGTGGCCATCTTGAAATTCGGACCACACCCAAAAACACTCGTTCTCATCCCAGGGTAATAACAAAGGCACCCAAGAAGTTTCGTAAAGATCGGTTCATAAATACGGCATCTAGCCTGAGACGTACAGAAGTTGTGTACAAAAAACTGATTAGACCTAATTTCGATACAAAATGGCCACTGGCAGCCATCTTGAATTTTGGACTGCACCCAGAAACACTCGTTCTCGTCCCAAGGTGATAACAAAGGTACCCAAGACGTTTCGTGAAGATCGGTTCATAAATACAGACTCTAGCCCGAGCCGTATTGACATGTGTACTTACTGTGTGTAAGCAGCACTGAAAAAATCAAAGTTCATCTAATTTGCATAATTTCTGCACGAGAAAAAAACCTGTATTATATGTGATGTATCCCATGGTACTAAACATTCACACAAAAAATTATTCAAATCAGCGCTTTCATATGGAAGTTCTGTGCAAAAATCTGATTGCACCAAATTTCGTACAAAATGGCTGCCATCGGCCATCTTGAATTTCGGACCGGACCCCAAAACACTTGTTCTCGTCCCACGGTGATAACAAAGGTACCCAAGAAGTTTCGTAAAGATCGGTTCATAAAAACGGCCTCTAGCCCGAGCCGTATTGGCATTTGCACTTACAGTGCTGAAAGTAACACCAAAAAACATCAAAGTTAGTCTAATTTTCATAATTTACGCACGAGAAAAAAACCCGTATTATATGTGATGTATCCCATGGTACTAAACATTCATACAAAAAATTATTCAAATCAGAGCTTTCATATGGAAGTTCTGTACAAAAAAACAGATTTCTGCATCGTCGGTACAAAATGGCAGCTGGCAGCCATCTTGAATTTCGGACCGCACCCAAAAACACTCGTTCTCGTCCCACAGTCATAACAAAGGTACCCAAGAAGTTTCGTAAAGATCAGTTCATAAATACGGCCTCTAGCCCGAGCCATAGCGGCTTGGCACTTACAGCTCTGAAAGTAACACTAAATAAATCAAAAGTCAGTCTAATTTGCATAATTTACGCACGAGAAAAAACCCGTATTATATGTGATGTATCCCTTGGTACTAAACATTTATACAAAACTTTATTCAATTCAGAACTTTCATACAGAAGTTCTGTACAAAAAACTGATTTTTGCATCATCGGTACAAAATGGCCGCTGGCAGCCATCTTGAATTTTGGACCACACCTAAAAACACTCGTTCCCGTCCCAGGGTCATAACAAAGGTACACAAGAAGTTTCGTAAAGATCAGTTCATAAATACGACCTCTAGCCCGAGCCATAGCCAATTGTTGACGTACGGACAGACGGACGACGGGCCATGACAATAGCTCAAATTTGACTTCGTCAAAGTTGAGCTAAAAACGATACATCGGATAGAAGATGCAGGACCAAAACGACCCAACACCCCTAGGGTGAGGACGTAACCATGGGGATATACAGAATAAACATTCTGTAATACACGTTAAACTCCCAAGAAATTTAATAAAATATTTCAATAAAAATAAGCCAAAAAGCTTGGGAGTTTAACAGGAGGGCTTTAAGGAAGGATAGGAAAGGAACACTTAACAAACAGTGGAAAAATCATTAGCAAGAATGATGACATCAGGCACATGTCTCGAAATTGGGAAACATGAAATAATTTTGATAAAAATTATAAAGTTACAGCCCTGAACATTCCTAACCACCGTTGTTCACTTCTATCATCAATTATGTCCTTGGATCCACCAATTTTACCATTGATTTGTGTCTGGCATCCTCAATGAAAGTGTCAATGACACTGTAGCTTAACTTGTGTGTTGTATTTGATGAAAAGGATAATGTTCAATGTTTATGAAAGGATTATGAAATAAGACAAGAATTGTGATAATTGGGAATATGTTCATTTTTGGTCCCTGTATGCTATGAGGTGTACACTGTACTAAAGAGCTGGGTTAATATGACCTCACAGTTAATGTATGTGGCCCTCACAGTTAAAGTATATTAACGAAAGTTACCAAGTTACAGTGAAATTATTCCAAAACGAGTCATCCCATCAAGTTACATTGAAATCCTTTCATAAATATGGCCTGTAGACTGTGCTAAAGGTTTTCGGGCTTCAGGCCCCTTCAGCCGTTAGTTTCCCAATTACGTCCAAAGGGGACGTTCTCATCTAGACATTATATGAAGTCAACCTACCAAGTTACAATGAAATCCCTTCATAAATATGACCTGTAGACTGTGCTAAAGATTTTTTGGCTTTGGGCCCGGGCAGCCATCATGGTTGATTGACCGCAACCAAAAGGTGACATTCTCATCTGGGCATCATCTGGAGTGATCCTACGAAGTTACAATGAAAATCCTTCATAAATATGACCTGTAGACTGTGCTCAATGTTTTTGGGCTTTGGGCCCCTGAAGCCGTCACAGTTGACCAATCATGACCAAAAGGGGATGTCATCATCTAGACATTATATGAAGTCAACCTACTAAGTTACAATGGAATCCTTTCATAAATATGACCTGTAGACTGTGCTAAAGGTATTCGGGCTCGGGCAGCCATAATGGTTGAATGATCGCAACCAAAAGGGGACATTCTCATCTGGGCATCATCTGGAGTGATCCTACAAAGTTACAATTAAATCCCTTCATAAATATGACCTGTAGACGGTGCTCAAGATTTTCGGGCTTCGGGCACCTGTAGCCATCACAGTTGGCCAATGACGCCCAAAAGGGGATGTCATCATCTAGGCATTCTATGGAGTCAACCTAACAGGTTACAATGAAATCTTTCCATAAATATGACCTATAGACTATGGGAAAGGTCTTTGGGCTCGGGCAGCCATAAAGGCTGAATGATCGCGACCAAAAGGGGACGTTCTCATCTAGACATTATTTGGAGTCATCCTACCAAGCTACAATGAAATCCCTTCATAATTATGACCTGTAGAATGTTCTAAAGGTTTTCGGGCTTCGGGCCCCTGTAGACGTCACAGTTGCCCAATCGTGTCCAAAAGAGGACGTTCTCATCTAGACATTATATAAAGGCAACCTACCAAGTTACAATGAAATCCCTTCATAAATATGACCTGTGTAGACTGTGCTAAAGGTTTTCGGGCTTTGGGCTCGGGCAGCCCTCCTGGTTGAATGATCGCAACCAAAGGGGACAATCTCATCTGGGCATCATTGGGAGTGATCCTACGAAGTTACAATGAAATCCCTTCATAAATATGACCTGTAGACTGTGCTCAAGGTTTTCGGGCTTCGGGCACCTGTAGCCATCACAGTTGACCAATCGCGACCAAAAGGGGATGTCATCACCTAGGCATTATATGGAGTCAACCTAACAGGTTACAATGAAATCCTTCCATAAATATGACCTTTTGCCTATGCTAAAGGTTTTTGGGCTCAGGCACCCATCTAGGCTGAATGATCGCGATCAAAATGGGATGGTCTCATCTAGACATTATTTGGAGTCATCCTACCAAGTTACAATGAAATCCCTTCATAAATATGACCTGTAGACTGAGCTAAAGGTTTTCGGGCTTCGGGCCACTGTAGCCGTCACAGTTGCCCGATCACGTCCAAAAGGGGACCTTCTCATCTAGACAATATATGAAGTCAACCCACCAAGTTACAATGAAATTCCTCAATAAATATGACCTGTAGACTGTGCTAAAGGTTTTTGGGTTTTGGGCTCGGGCAGTCATCACGGTTGGCAGATCATGCCCAAATGGGGAAATTCTCATCTAGACATCATAAGGAGTCATCCTACCAAGTTACAAAGAAATCCCACCATATTAAACATGACCTGCAGACTGTGCTAAAAGTTTTTGGGTTTCGAGCTTGGGCAGCCATCACGGTTGACGGATGATGCCCAAAAGGGGACGTTCTCATCTAGGCATTATACAGAGGCATCCTACCAAGTAACAATGAAATCCCTTCATAAATACGACCTGTAGACTGTGCTAATGGTTTTTGGGTTTTGGGCTTGGGCAGCCATACCGGTTGCCTGATCGCAACCAAAAGGGGACGTTCTCATCTAGACATGACCCCAAACCTGCATATGAAATTTTGTGACGATCAGACAAGAACTGCGGGGTGCAGCCCGTGCTAAAGAAAAATGTGAACAGACTAACAGACTTCCACACGCGTGATGGCAATAGCTTATCTTGACTATGTCGAGTTAAGCTAAAAATGAGATTTAAAAGCACAGATGTCAGTTCATTGTTGCAGACTTTAGGGCCAAACAAAGAATAATTGTTTGTGCCAATTTCGGTGTCTTCCTGGACACTGCACATGCACAGATCCGAAAAGTATGGAGGACCAGATAGGACATTAATTTTTCGGTTTTGCATGCAAATTTGTGGGATTGGGGGCAAAAATTAGTGTTTAGCCCGGGATTAATTTTTGAGTTAGCACCAGCTAGTCTGGGACATTGGTTGTTATATAAAAATATAATAAAAATTCTATGATCGTCTTTTAGTACTTTTTAGTACTCAAGACACAGTTAATTCCCATCACCCCCAGAATCCCTTCCCATCCTCCCAAAACCTCTTCCCCATCATCAGTAGAAAATTGAGAGTCTGGAACAGAAGGAGTTTGAACATGAGTGTTGGTTAGGGTCAGAAGCACTGAGAAGGGGCAAATACAACCACTTTCAGATTAGGTGGGAAATGCAAGTGCTCAACTGCATATATGCTTTGTATCACTTCTTAGCAGAAATGGGTAGGCTGAAACGGAATAACAATGCATGGTTCGCAACATTTGAAAAAATGTTTGAACCATGTGCTCTCTGGGAAGAAGAGAAAATTGATAATAATAGTTTTATGTTAACCCTTTGTGCACAGGGACCACAACTAAAGTATGTCTTATTATGACTAAAATTTTGGTTGTACAAACAAATGTCAATATTATGAAATGATTAACAAGATTACTGAAAAAAATAGTAAAATAGTTGATTGTGCCAATGATCATGCACTGGGAAATCAGACAAAGTATTAGAGAAAGATTGCCCCAAGTCTGCCCACCAGAATCTGCCACAGAAGTTCCATTTTTGAAATTTAGAAAACCTGGAGTGATTGGATATAAAAAATCACATGAGTATTTTCACATTATACCACAATTGCTTTGAGTGTTCAACATTACCCGGAACATTAAAAAATCTGCTAGATACACCATGCATGGAATCTTGCTCATGTGTTAGAACATCCTGTGAGAATGCAATTTAAGGAATCAATGACCCTTGTAGGAGTTGTTCCTGTGCGTGTCTTTGGAAATCGTGAAATGCAGGAAAACCTCCAAATTAGGTCTGTGATTCTTGTCTCCCATTTTCCACAAGAGATGGACATTATTGGAATTTTGAGTTTGGTATCGGTTTTGGTATATTGAGGGAGGGGGGGGGGAGCATATACCACAGTATTGGTTCAGTATTCGTTATCTGATGTGACAGAGATTTGCTGATAGTACAAAAATTCACACCAGGAAAATACAGAATAAGTTGTTCTTTTATCATTCTACAAGAGCACCACAAATGACACTGCAATGAGCTGAACATCAATATTCTTTCACCAACACAGATCATATCTACAGTAATTTTGTGCCTTCTTCCAAACACACCTTAACCTTTAAAGGCCTATATCAGGCTTTTGCAATATCAAAGCATGTGTCCTTTATATGACATCATTAGGAGGTCCTGCTGACTATAGACAAAATGCCTAAGCAGTGATTTCTTGTCAAGTCTTAGCTGCCTTAAGAGGCAGCCAAAACTGGGCTAGAAGTCACTGCTAAATAACTGAACATGTATAGGTTGTAGTCTAGTGGGAATTCAAAACAATTGCCCAGGTTGTAGTCTAGTGGAAATTCAGAACAATAGCCCAGGCCCCAAAGGGTTAACAAAACTGAAAAGAAAAGCAGTCAGTTCTTTCATGAAAATAAACACTTAAACTGCTATCAGCCTCAACAAAGCCTTATAAATAGAAAATGTGGGAATATTTGAAAATGTAGAGAGTTTCGGTATTCATTGATTGGTTTGGTTTGGTTTTTCATATCGCTATCAGTTTGGTTTTCCAGTACATTGCCCATCTTTATTTTCCACCCTAGTTATGTTCTGTATTATTATATCAATACAGGGCTTATCATTTTAACACAAAGGCCTTATTTTGGAGGTCTGTAGTTTATTCATCAAGTTTGTGAGACAAAAGTATTTTATCACATAATCAGCATCAAATAGCTCATTATGGAAGTACCATCTGCAATTCATCAAATGAAAGTATCAATGACACTGTAGCTCAACTTTACAAATTTGAACTTGGTAAGTTATAAATGAAATGGCAAAACTGAAGATCATTGGTACCAATGTTATCTGATGAAATTTCAACATAACAGCATTGTGTGTGCACAACGTCAGAGTAATCCATGCATTTTTAAATGTAAACTGTAAGACTTACATGTAAGGCATGCCAAAGGAATATATTGATGCCTGATTAAACTAAGTTCAGCAGCAACATTTTTTGATGGAAATGTAAGAAAATCAATAGCTCCCATCTAGAGGTCACTCCAAACAAGCATGCCAGATTTTAAAGCAATCCAATCATAAATGTGCCCTGTAGGGTGTGCCAAAGGGAAATATTGAGGTCTGACTAAATTAAGTTCTAAGAACGTTGCCAATGGCAACATTTTTTGACGGAAATCAAAGAAAATCGATAGCTCACATCTAGAGGTCACCCCAAACAAGCATACCAAGTGATCCAATAAATAATGTGCCCTGCAAGGCGTGCCAAGGGGAAATTTTGATGCATAACTGCACTAAGTTCATGAAAGGTCATTGCCCCGTGGCAACATTTATTGGCAGATATAGAAGAAAATCGATAGCGCCCATCTAGAGGTAACCCCAAACAAGCATACCAAGTTTCAAACCGATCTGGTCAAAAATGTGGTCTGTATGGCGTGCCGAGGTAGTATATTGATGCCTGACTAAACTAAGTTTAAAGATCGTTGCTAGCAGCAATATTTTTTGACGGACGGAAATGGAAGAAAATCGATAGCTCCCATCTAGAGGTCACCCCAAACAAGCATGGGAAGTTTCAAAGCAATCCGATCATAAATGTGCCCTGTAGGGTGTGCCAAAAGGAAATATTGAGGTCTGACTAAACTAAGTTCTAAGAATGTTGGCCGCGGCAACATTTTTTGACGGAAATGGAAGAAAATCGATAGCTCCCATCTAGAGGTCACCCCAAACAAGCATGCCAGGTTTCAAACCAATCCAGTTATAAATGTACCCTGTAGGGTGTGCCAAAGGGAAATATTGAGGTCTGACTAAACTAAGTTCTAAAAACATTGGCAACGGCAACATTTTTTGACGGAAATTGAAGAAAATTGATAGCGTCCATCCAGAGGTCACCCCAAACAAGCATGGGAAGTTTCAAAGCGATCTGATCATAAATGTGACCTGTGAGGTGTGCCAAAGGAAATTGTGGACATACATACGCATGCCCAGACATACGCCGACGGACGAGAAGTGATGACAATAGCTCAGCTTGACTTTGTCAAGTTGAGCTAATAACCATGTGACGTGAGAAGTCAATGAGGCTTCCTTACATAGTGAGTTGGATTCAGAAGTAGATTGGAATTAATATCGGGAGCATGGGAGTTTGGTGGTTAGAGCACTGGACATAAAGGCAAAATGTTGAGGGTTCGATCCTGACCTGCATTAACTGCATTCTGTCCTTGGACAAGACTGTCTATGTGGGAGCACAGTGGTACTCTGTGCTGAGGCATACTGCACAGGGATGGTGCACTTGCATTGTGCAGAGTTAGTAAGTTGGAGAATCCAACAGTTATTTGCCACTGTTCATTGTTTCTTTCTGGGTACTCTGGCTTCCTCCATCTGTAAAACTGTCTAGACGCAATAAACAATTTATCTCAATTTTTTAAGTCATTATGTGATTATGTGATAAATTACACGTGTCATAACAAGAATCTCAAACTCAATTTTATGTGACATTTCTGTACCTCATTCACTAAAATTGATCTGAGCCAAAGTAAACATTGGCTCATCGATTTTAGTGGTCTCAGTTCAAAAAGTTATTATCAAATTGGGACTCATTTGACATTCTCTCTTTTTCTGTCTTTCCATTACATTTACTGCTGAATTTCATATTTTACTTTCAGAGACCGTCTCTTTGGTCTTCATATCAAATAAATGAAAGTGTCAATGATACTGCAGCTCGACTTGTTAAGACATGTACATGTATAGTATGTGACACAGCAAAGACAAACATCTAGGTAATGACCTGATAACAAAGGCACATATAAAGTATTGTAATTGTCTGTACATAAGTACTGACCGTAGCCTGTAACAAATGTATAGGCAAAGTATTGTAAAGGTGGGTGACAGTCAGATGCTAAACTAGAAAAGAATTCTTTGAGTCCCAGATTGGGTCTGACTGAACCCCAAAATATTTGTTCTCATAGCACAGTGATAAGAAAGGCACCCCAAAACACCCTCGTTCCTGTCCCAAGGTGATAACAAAGGTACCCAAGAAGTTTCGTGAAGATCAGTTCATAAATACGAGCCGTATAGAAGTTGTGACAAAAAACTGATTGGACCTAATTTCAGTACAAAATGGCCACTGGCACCCATCTAGAATTTTGGACCGCACCCAGAAACACTCGTTCTCATCCCAAGGTGATAACAAAGGTACCCGAGAAGTTTTGTGAAGATCGGTTCATAAATACAGCCTCTAGCCCAAGCTGTATTGACATGTGCACTTACTGTGTACAAGTAGCACTGAATAAATCAAAGTTCATCTAATTTGCATAATTTCTGCACGAGAAAAAAACCTGTACTATATGTGATGTATTCCATGTTACTAGACATTCATACAAAAATGTATTCAAATCAGAACTTTCATACAGAAGTTCTGTACAAAAAACTGATTGCACTAATTTTGGTACAAAATGGCTGCTGGTGGCCATCTTGAATTTTGGTCCACACCCAGAAACACTCGTTCTCATCCCACGGTGATAACAAAGGTACCGAAGGAGTTTCGTAAAGATTGGTTCATAAATACGGCCTCTAGCCTGAGCCGTATAGAAGTTGTGTACAAAAACTGATTAGTCCTAATTTCGGTACAAAATGGCCACTGGCAGCCATCTTGAATTTTGGACCGCACCCAGAAACACTCGTTCTCATCCCAAGGTGATAACAAAGGTACCCAAGATGTTTCGTGAAGATCGGTTCATAAATACAGACTCCAGCCCGAGCCGTATTGACATGTGTACTTACTGTGTGTAAGTAGCCCTGAAAAAAAAACGTATTATATGTGATGTATCCCATGGTACTAAACATTCCCCAAAAAATTATTCAAATCAGCGCTTTCATATGGAAGTTCTGCGCAAAAACTGATTGCACCTAATTTTGTACAAAATGGCCGCCATCGGCCATCTTGAATTTCGGACCGGACCCAAAAACACTCGTTCTCGTCCCACGGTGATACCAAAGTTACGCAAGAAGTTTTGTAAAGATCAGTTCATAAATACGGCCTCTAGCCCGAGCCCTCTTGGCATTTGCACTTACAGTACTAAAAGTAACACTAAATACATCAAAGTTAGTCTAATTTGCATAATTTATGCACGAAAAAAAAAAAACGGATTATATGTGATGTATCCCATGGTACTAAACATTCATACAAAAACATATTCAAATCAGAGCTTTCATATGGAAGTTCTGCGAAAAAATCTGATTGCACCTAATTTTGTACAAAATGGCTGCCAGCGGCCAACTTGAATTTCGGATCAGACCCCAAAACACTCGTTCTCATCCCACGGTCGTAACAAAGGTACCCAAGAAGTTTCGTAAAGATCGGTTCATAAATATGGTCTCTAGCCCGAGCCGTATTGAATTGTTGACGGACAGACGGACGACTGGCCATGGCATAAACTCAAATTTGACTTATGTCAAAGTTGAGCTAAAAATAATCAGTTATAAATATATCTATGATCAGGAAGATGAAAGTAACTGTGGAGTTATAACTGCTATCATTTAGAATAATTTACCCATGTTGTTTACATAAGACTACCTTGATTTATTGTTTAAACCCCATCACCCTGATGCTGTAATTTCAAAATTTCAAGCTGCAAAATTTTCCCATAATGCAACTAGGAATTTAACCAATTCAATCTTGTTTGACAGAGCTCATCAAGATCTGTTAAACAAGATTGTATCGGTTAACTTCTAATTTGCATTATGAGAAAAATTACTATTTAAAAATTTTGGCATTTTGACATTAGTGTGGTAAGGGTTAAACTTGAGCCTGTCTAAAGGCAACCAATTTTGGAACTCACACTAACCTACATACAGGTTACGTGGATTCCACATGGATAACTCGTTGTTCAATAAATCAAACTAATAATTTTTAACTAGGTGGTATGGCATCATATTTGGTATGCAAGTGCATCTTATGGATGTCCAGCCTCATGATCAATGCAGTATTTCTATCAGAGTTATTGCCCTTTATGGCCATGGAATTCATTTCATTTGAACTCACATTTTTTTTCTAAAATAAGAACAATATCGTTGTGCATCTTGCTTTTGCTGATGAAATCCTATTAAGTGGTTGAGTGCTAAATTATTTTACAAAGGTGAATTGAAACATGGGGAGTTTTTTCAAAGATATTGCACTACCAGCAAGAGTAGCCTTAGTTTAGTCAGATTTTGTTCATACATAATTGTTTTGTTACAATTTATTGGAAGCTGCCAATAGATGTCTCCGATAAATTGCTGCCAAACAATTTTATATAGAAGAACGTTCTTCTGCTCTGAACAAACATCAAGCTGATGTATGCAGTGTAAAGCCACTAAAGGCGGTTGGACAAGAACTACGGGATGTAGCCTGTGCTGAAGGAAAATGTGAACAGTCTGACAGACTTCCACATGCATGATGGCAATAGCTTATCTCGACTCGAAAAAAATGTCATCAAAAAGACAAGTAACTTTCCAGTATGCTAGGGGTAAAAACAGTCACTCTGGGAACTCATTAATATCTTTCAACAGTTGTTTTGAACATGTTAATTTTTTTATCATATCTCTTACAATATTGGGAGGGGGGGGGAGGGCAGAAAATGCCCCTTTGAAAATCTTTTCGTGTAAAGTTAGGTCAGGTGGTAGGGTTTTCAACCAAGGTGGATGCCACATCAGATATTTTTAAAAAGGTTTAAAATGAACCTTTTTCCTCAAAATCCTTATTCTGAAAATGGGTTGAAATTTGAGCCTCAGTGTTCTATGATAGCCAATAATTCAACAAATAATTGTTTTGTTTTAGGCTTCATAATCTGCAAAATAACATAGGCAGTGATATATTATATCCTTTTTATTAACTTGGGCAATTTGTCTGACATAATCCAATTAATTTGTTCCTTGAGTGCAACAAGGTGACATCTGCAATGCTTTACCTTGTTACTCTCCAGGTACAAATTTTTATTTTCTTAAGTTTGCATTGGTAATAAAATGCGAGCATACAGCAGCCCAAAATGACCATGCAGAAGGGCTTAAGAAATAGACTGTCAACTTTTTAAGGCTGTGTGCAACACTAGTGGTTTTTTTTCCAAAAACTAGCACACTCTGAAAGCTCAATCATTTTTATTCTCTGCTGTTTTGGTTCAAAACATGTCATCTGATAGTTGAGACAACACATCATCAGTTAGATCTGAAAAAGAAAAAGAAATGCAAATGTATTCTAGGCAAACATTTGTTACTGATATCCCATAAGATTCATTTAATGATATTGATTTGCATTTTAATCCATCACTGAACTGTTCAGGGAAGCACAAATTGGATAACCTTGCATTAAGTTCCTCCAAAAGTTATCCAAAAAAGTTTCTAGGACAAGCTTTTCTTGTGCCTCTAGAATCACCTGGTTTAAAATGAGTTTCCAACAAATTTATCATAAACCCTTTCCATTGTTCACTTTCTATTTTTGTTTTCAGGGATTTTTTTAAAGGACGACTGCGCCGCAGGCGCACGAGTTCATACACCGGAGGCATTTGAATTCAACAGTCCTTTATATTATAAAACTTTTTTTTATTTACCGGAAGAAACGCCCGAGAAGAGACTTTACAAGAACGGCTCTTATTCAAGGAATCTTCCCAAGAACAACTAGAGTGATGTCACGCATGCAGCCAGACCGTCGCAGGAATGGCAATGCTTAGACGCAAAATAGTCGGAGCCATTTTTTGTTAACAGTTTACCTAACAAATCTGCCATATCTGCACTCGTGATATACAAAAGTTGCTATTCAAATTTTATTTTTTCATTTCTCTACTTCAAAACATACCTCCTGACCTATTATTTACTTATTTATTTATTGGTGTTTAAGGTCACATATGCACAATGACTAATCATGACCACGACAGTTTTACGGGTGGAGGAAGCCGGAGTACCCAGAGTGAACCACCGAGCAACTGTCAGCTCCCCAACATACGAACTCCACACAAGCAGGGTTAGCATTGGTTGAAGACGGGTGCACCATCGACGTGCAGTACGCCTTTGTATACAGTGTCACCGTGCCCCCCACATGGGCAATGGGGGTGAAGTGTTTTGCCCAAAGACACAACGCGGCTGCCGCAGGTAGGATTCGAACCGAGGGCCTCTCGGCTTGCAGCTCCTGACCTATTAATGGAACAAACTTGATGAGCTTGTTCCAATAAGGAGTAATAAGCCATGGTTAGAAGTAAATAAAAAATGAAAAAATCTGATGTTTCAGAAAAATAATTTGTACTGTTGGCATCAACTTGTGTTAGGTAAAGGATTAAAGATGCAGTACATAAAGCAATGTTGGGCTATATGAGACGATTTTCTTTTTTGCATGTAATAACTCCCAATCCTTCAAAATGCATTTTGGGAAAAATTGCCTAAGTGACACGTTTGTGTGTGTGTTTGTGTGAGTGTGTGTGTATGTGTGTGAGTGTGTGTGTATGTGTGTGTGTGTATGTGTGGGGGGGGGGGGGCAGGGGGGGAGGGAGGGGTTGGGAGTTGTGGAACCTATATTGAAACCTTAGCTGTATTACTAGCTGGAAAATACACATATCAACTTTGGTTGAAATCAAATAATCCAAACTTGAGTTATCAGTCGGAAATCAATTGTTTACAGACAGATGGATGGACCGACAGGTGGATGGACGAAAGTCATGACTGTAGCCCTGACTATAAACAGTCAGGCTAAAATGCATTTTGTACCAAAGAAGAAATATTTTGCATGAATGGCCCTGGGTGAGGAGGAGGTAGGGTGGGGGTGAGGGGTGGGGGAGAGTGGGGGTGTGTTAGGGGAGACCATTTTTTTTTACACATGTGGTCGGTCTAAATCCTTCAGAATGCATTTTGAGCAAAGAAAAAAAAATACCTAACTGGGGGAGGGGGTGGGGAGGTGGGTGGTGGTGTTTGTCTGGGTTTTTAACCACAAACTTTAACAAAAACTGTAAAAAAGCATTTTTTACGAAAGAAAAAAAATGCCTAATTGGGGGGGGGGGGGGGGAGGGGTTACATGAGTTTAAAAAAAGGTTCCACATTGGGGTGGGGGGGGGGGGGGGGGTGGGGGTGTAAATTTCTGTCTGGATTTTTAACCACAAACTTTAACCAAAACTATAAAGAAGCATTTTTGACAAAAGGAAAAAAAAAAGGTTCTGCATGTAGTGACTGTATATAGTTCAAAATGCATATTGGAGGAAATAAAAAAAAAAAAAAATGCCTAATTGGGGGGGGGGGGGGGGGGGGGGGGGGGGCGTGTTTGTCTGGGTTTTTAACCAAAACTGTCAACAAGCATTTTTGACGAAACAAAAAAAAAAAGCCCTATTGGCCCCCGGCGGGGTGGGGGGAGGGGGGGGGGTTGTGTTGGGGTTGGGGGTTCGTAAGTTTAAAAAAAAAAAAAAAGGTTCCGCATGTAGTGACTGTAAATATTTCAAAATGCATATTGGAGAAAAGAAGAAAAAAAAAGCCTAATTGGGGGGGGGGGGGGGGGGGGGGTAGGGGTGTTTGTCTGGGTTTTTAACCACAAACTTGGAGTCATCCTACCAAGCTACAATGAAATCCCTTCATAATTATGGCCTGTGGAATATTCTAAAGGTTTTCGGGCTTCGGGCCTCTGTTGCTGTCACAGTTGCCCAAAAGTGGACGTTCTCATCCAGACATTATATGAAGTCAACCTATCAAGTTACAATGAAATCCCTCTATAAATAGGACCCGTAGAGTGTGCTAAAGGTTTTCGGGTTTTGGGCTCGGGCAGTCGTGACGGTTGATAGATCACACCTAAATGGGTAAATTCTCATCTAGACATCATACAGAGTCATCGTATCAAGTTACAATGAAATCCGTCCATATTAAACATGACCTGCAGACTGTGCTAAAAGTTTTTTGGCTTCGGGCTTGGGCAGCCATCACGGTTGACAGATCATGCCCAAACGGGGACGTTCTCATCTAGGCATTATACAGAGGCATTCTATGAAGTTGCAATGAAATCCCTTCATAAATACGACCTGTAGACTGTGGTGAAGGTTTTCAGGCTTCGGGCTCGGGCAGCCATACCGGTTGACCGATCACGACCAAAAGGGGACGTTCTCATATAGACATGACCTAAAACCTGCATATGAAATTTTGTGATGATCAGAAAAGAACTACCGGGTAAAGCCTGTACTCGAAGGTTGACTAAAAAAAACTTTAACCACAAACTTTAACCAAAACTTCAAATGTCAACTAAACAGGAAAAAAAAAAACAAAAAAAAAAAACCCACTTGAACCTTCAGTAAAAAACTTTAACCACAAACTTTAACCAAAACTCTAAAAGTTAACAGACGGACAGACGGACGGACGGACAGACAAAAGTCATTACTATAGCCCTCACTGTAAACAGTCGGGCTAATGAAAAGGGACAATATAATTGTTTTCAAAGGAACATTCGGATACCAATTCGGTAAAGTGAGTGAACCATCAGTTGAGGGAAGTAGCAGGGGAGGAGGCGTGGGGGGGGAGGGGGGAGGGGGGGGGGAGGGGGGTGTGGTATTGAGATGTTCTCCCATAATTCACTGGGAGTCAGACTAATTTACAAATTTACAATTTACTACATCATGTGACATTCCTAGCAACACGCAACACCCATAGCAACAGGCGATCTATTGGACCGATTTTGACCAAAATTGATATATGGACCCACAGATTTATTTATTTATTTATTGGTGTTTAAGGTCACATATTTCTGCACAATGGCTAATCATGACCACGACAGTTTTACGGGTGGAGGAAGCCGGAGTACCCGGAGAGAACCACCGAGCAATGGTGAGCAACTGTCAGCTCCCCAACATACTAACTCCACACAAGCAGGGTTAGCATTGGTTGAAGACAGGTGCACCATCGACGTGCAGTACGCCTTAGTACACAGCGTCACCATGCCCCCACGTGGGCAATGGGGTGAAGTGCCTTGCCCAAGGACACAACGCGGTTGCCGCAGGTGGGATTCGAACCGAGGACCTCTCGGCTTGCAGCCTGCACCTCTTCCAACTGAGCCACCGCGCCCCCGGACCACAGATGCAATAGGAGTCCAAACCAAGGAGTTCGTAATGATGTCAGTTTGTTTCCCTAGCAACGAAGTGCTTCCCTAGCAACAGGCGGCCTCTTGGGCCGATTTCGACCAAATTTGATATATGGATCCACAATGCACTAGGGATGCAAACCAAAGAATCGAAAATGGTGTCAGTTGGTTTCCCTAACAACCAACGTGCCTCCCTAGCAACGGGCAACCTACTGGGCCAATTTTGACTAAATTTCACTCGTGGACCCATAATGCATCAGGGATTCAATCCAAGGAGTCGGTAATGATGGCAGTTTGTTTCCCTAGCAACCAACGTGCCTCCCTAGCAATGGACGACTTATTGGGCCAATTGGACCAAATTTGATATATGAACCCATAATGCACAAGGAATCCAAATCAAGGAGTCAGAAATAATGTCAGTTGGTTTCCCTAGCAGCCAACGTGCCTCCCTAGCAACGGGTGGCCTCTTGGGTCAATTTCAACCAAATTTGATATATGGATCCACAATGCACTAGGGATCCAAATAAAAGAATCGAAAATTGTGTCAGTTGGTTTCCCTAACAACCAACGTGCCTCCCTAGCAACGGGCGACCTACTGGGCCAATTTGGACTAAATTTGATACCTGGACCCTTAATGCACCAGGGATTCAAACCAAGGAGTCGGTAATGATGTCAGTTTGTTTCCCTAGCAACCAACGTGCCTCCCTAGCAATGGGCGACATAATGGGCAAGTTTTGACCAAATTTGATATATGAACCCATAATGCACTAGGAAAGCAAACCAAGGAGTCGAAAATTATGCAAGTTTGTTTCCCTAGCAACCAACGTGCCTCCCTAGCAACGAGCGGCCTCTAGGGCCAATTTCGACCAAATTTGATATATGGAACCACAATGCACTAGGGATCCAAACAAGAATCGAAAATGGTGTCAGTTGGTTTCCCTAACACCCAACGTGCCTCCCTAGCAACGGGCGACCTACTGGGCCAATTTTGACTAAATTTGATACCTGGACCCTTCATGCACCGGGGATTCAAACCAAGGAGTCGGTAATGATGTCAGTTTGTTTCCGTAGCAACCAACGTGCCTCCCTAGCAACAGGCAACCTATTGGGCAAGTTTTGACCAAATTTGATATATGAACCCATAATGCACTAGGAATCCAAATCAAGGAGTCAAAAAGTATGTCAGTTGGTTTCCCTAGCAACGGGCGGCCTCTTGGGTGAATTTCGACCAAATTTCATATATGGATCCACAATGCACTAGGGATCCAAACAAAAGAAAGATGGTGTCAGTTGGTTTCCCTAACAACCAATGTGCCTCCCTAGTAACGGGCGACCTACTGGGCCAATTTTGACTAAATTTGATATGTGGAGCCATAATGCACCAGGGATTCAAACCAATGAGTCGGTAATGATGTCAGTTTGTTTCCCTAGCAACCAATGTGCCTCCCTAGCAACGGGTGACCTATTGGGTCAATTTTGACCAAATTCACTCTATGGACCCACCATGCACTAGGGATCTAAACCATGGAGTCGAAAACGGGGTGAATTTTGACCAAATTTGATATATTGATATATGAACCCATAATGCACTAGACACCCAAACCAATGAGTTGCAAATGACGTCCGTTGGTTTCCTTGGCAACCAACATGCCTCCCTAGCAACCGATGGTCTATTGGGCCAATTCTGGCCAAGTCTGATATATGGGCCCATTATACACTTAGGATCTAAAAGGAGTCTGTAGTGATGTCAGTTGGTGTCCATAGCGGCAACCAACGTGCCTCCCTAATGATGGGCTATCAGGAAAATTTTGACTAAATTCAATATATGTACCTATAATACACCAGGGATCTAAACCAAGGAGTTGTCAATGATGTTAGTTGGTTACCTTAGCAACCAACATGCCTCCCTAGTAACGAGCGATATATTGTGCCAAACTAATTTATGTGGCGGCATGTTAGTGACTGTTTTGAGACATGTTTTTCGAAAATCATCTGACATCGTCATATTTTGGAAAGACGATTGTCAGATCGTGTCCGGTCATCAGCAATAATTAAAAAAATACCAAATACTGCTTTCAATCGCAACGTTTTCCCATTTTCAATACCCCAATGGATGTCCTGTTTACTGGTTTTATGGATGGGATTTCCGTGGCTACTGCAACGTTACACATTTGGTATGGTCTCACTCTCATCTCTAAGGCTAAATTTTACAGCAGGAATTCTGAGAAATACAGTTTTAGCAGTGTATAGCGGCACCCTGAACCTTGAACTGGCACTCTGTAAACATGACTTGGAAGATTATCTTTTCCATTTGAGATTAAAATTTTAAAATATAAAACATATCATCAGGCAGTTACTCGGAGCTCTGGATTTTTTTCATCGTCCTTTTTTGCATAGCTTTGCTATAATTTCTTGTTTTGTATAAGATTTGTTGCTTCTGAGTAGTTTAGGGATTACACAGAATTTAACTGAAAGAGTGCTAAATTATTTTTGACCATCAAAATTTGTTCTCATGTCTTTGATTTGTTACACTTTATAAGAGAGTGCCTGTGGCAACTCTCCCATAAATTGTAACAAGGAAAGTCTTTATTGAATAAATAATATCCCTTCAAAGATAATACGAAGCATGGCCATTGAATATGAAGCCTTTAAGTTGTAGTAAATACTCACACCTCAGAATAAAGCCCAAATATGGGCTTCCAGTTAAGGGATTATGCTTTCTACTTTCACTTAACTTCACTTGCTTTATATGGGGGTTGTGTTTTGAAACAAAAGCTATGCATGTAAACAGTTAAATACTTGGCCAATTAAAGTCTTAATATCTTTATTCAAATTGGTGCAGCATTAATTTGTTAACTCTGCGGGAACCATGATCTGCTTTTTAAAGATGATAAAAACTTACAGTTGTCTGCCTTTGACAATGGACTGCTTAATGTAACACACTGTTGAAAAGCTCTCCAAGCCCTTTTCAACAGTGTTTAACATCACAACATTTGGTCAGTTTGCTGAAAGAAACTTGAGTAGTAAATTTCAGTGTTCTACAATGTTCACATCATGCTCAGCTCTTACACTTGTATGCACAGCAATATCACTCTGCTTTCTCTTGCTTACAAAATCTAAAATAAAAAAGGTTCCCTGAACAAATGTGTTGTAGTGCATGCAGGGTTTTTTTTCAGGTTCGGTTCTATTTTTTTTAGAAACCTTGTTTTCGGTTCGGTTTTTCGGCACTATTTCCAGACCCTTCAATTAATCTAAATCACTATTGTCTTACTAGAAAAAGACCATCGAAAAGTCACCTGAGAGCTATTTAAAGCATGCTACATCCTACTGGCAGTACTGGGACATAGCACACTTCACTAGCACTCAGTTGATGAAGGGTTAATATGAATTTGGGGTAGATTGTATGTCATTTGATTATTTTCCTGTTGTATATGTTCCGTTTGGTAAATGCTAAACATCAGTGGCAGCAAAATATGGGGGATAGTAGTATCCCCCCCGCCGCAAAAAACAAGCTTCAAAATTGTGATCTGACACAACCTGGTCGCCTTTGAAGACCACATCAAGCATTGTAGAAATGCTCAAATATCGCTCCGATGGAGTCCAAATTATTCAAATATGATTTTTTTTCCTGGGCCATGGCCCACAGATCCCGAATCAATGGGTGGGGGCACACTCTCGGGAGATGCCATAACCATCTCGACCTTGGACCCCCACATCTTACTTAGCAACCCCCTTCCTTTCCCCCCCCCCCCCCCAACTGAAATGCTGGTGCCGCCACTGCTATACATTATATACCTGAATTGTTATTTTGTGTTCAGTTTTAATTTCGATAAAATAAATAATTTTCACTTGTAACTTTTCTGTTAAGTTTAACATCGCCATAATATGGGACTCCATTCACTGCCCTGTTCCTCGATCCCTCACTGGACCTCTCGCCTCTTTTCGAAGTACAGAGTATGAAAGATGGGGTTATGGCATCAATGAGTATCACATGGGGAATAAATGGTCAAAGTAAATAACCCCATACAATTTAGATTATTATTTTATTTCATGCATTTAATATGAGATAAATATAACTGAAATGAAAAAATTTAAAAAAAACAAAAAATGTTCACGTGCTCCGACATGCACCTAATTTCGGGCAGTAAAAGCCCACACTCACTGGCCATATTCATTCTTGTGTTGGCCCCACCGGCTGTTCTCACAGTCGGGGTGCGACTTATACAAAGGTCGCAGGGGAGGTATTTTGGCTGAAAATATTGGGTGCGACTTACACGTGGGAACGAGTAAAACACGGACATAATTATACGGAAATAATCGCTTTTGGATTTGCCCGTTCTGCTAACGTTCGCTGTCATTTTCAAAATGAGATTACGAGGGGAGCGTTGTAAATTTCGAAGTTAAATGTCAAAGGATGCAAAAACCATATGGACTTTTTTGGGGCCCCTGTCGGTTCGGTTTTTCGGTTTGCAGCAAAAACCGAAACTGAACCGAAAAATCTCCATGCTCTAATGTGTTGCCTGAAAAGTTAAGGTAATCTTTTTTCGGGTCACCTTAATTTTGAATTTGTACTGGCCCACCCAAGACTACTCTGATGAAATGAAGAAAAACTTTCAACATAAAGTAATGATTTGGCAAATTAATACCACTGAATAAACTAGATTTATTGGTTTGTTTGTTTATTAGGGTTTAACACACTTTCAGTAACCAGGGTTACATCATATTAGACAGTTTTATAGGTGGAGGAAGTGGTTAGCAACTGTCAGACTCTCCAACGAAATAACCTGGCACAAACAGAGTGAGCAGTAGTTGATGGCAAGTGGACCATCAATGTGCAGTATGCCTTTGTACAGTCCAGTCACCATGGAATGGCACTTTTCCACATGCCCACGGTGGGTGTGAACAAGCGTGTGAAAAGACAACAAAATTTGTCCACGGTAAGTGACCGTGGACAGAAAAAAATATACGGCATGGGCACCTTGAACAACTGCCCACGGCATTAATACATTCCACAGACATTTCCGTGTTGGGGATTAAAAGCTACGCCGAAAGATTATTGATGATCTTTTAGATTTATGAAGTTGCATATTTTTTTCTAGTCTTAATGTCATCTCAGTTAATTAATGCATCAATTATTTTAGGTAATGTTTTGTGCCGCAAAATAACAATAAAATTAAACTGAAAGCGACAGAGGTTTCAATGAAAACATTTAAATTAAAGTTGCCACTGCATTTAGGTTTGTCAGTTCTATGTTGCATTCGTCCTTGCAATATACTCAACACAGAAAATGCCAGAATACAGACAATTTAAAATAATTGATAGGCGAGTCGCGGTGAGCCTTTTTCCCTGTGTACTCAAAAACATCCTTTTTTCTTCTTGCGACCAGCTTTTTCAACCAACAAAACCCTTCAAAATTCTAACAATAGTTTGTTGTTCAAAATTCGCTGAGGTTCAGAAAGTTTTCACTGCACTGAAAAAACAGAGATGGCCCTGTAACATTGGAACAGTAGTAGTTTTTATATAATACCGTGGTTTCAGCGTGGGCATCCGCCGTGGGCACGTGGAAAAGTGCCATTCCATAGCGACTGTACTGTACACAGCACCACCGAGGCCCTATGTGGGCAATCAGGAATAAGTGTCTGTCTTGCCCAAGGACACAGCACAGATGGCATGGGTCAGAATCAAACCCTTAAAATTTCAGTTTGACATCCAATGCTCTAACCAAGGACACAGCTGGACCTATTACTAATCCCATAATTGTTATTAACTCTGACAAGGGAGTGCGGAGGCTCAGTGGTTTGGGTATTTCACCAAAACTTGGTATTTTTTCAATATGTATTAATACCGTACCGAGTCAATTTCAACAATTTCAATTTCGTCGACTAGCAATGTCAGTATTCTCAAACTAATGATAAACTTAACTTGTTTGACTTGAACTTCATCTAAATTCATCACACTCAAAACAAAAGTGGGAAATATGAAGTATGTAAAGCTAGCCAATCATTTTGAGGCATTTTCCACAGGCTGCCTGTCATAAATGATTGATTGATTCTTCTAAATTCTAATACTGATTGAATGAAATGAAATGAACTGCCCCAAGTGTTTTGATTAACAAACACGCCTATTCTATTCTATTCGAAACAGATTTGTGGCTTACTCCCTCACATTATAATTGGTTGTAATAAAATCAAAGGAAGTACTGAAGTACTGACTTTGGCTCACTTTGGCTCAGTGCTTGGTCAGTGTTTGTATAGTACAATGGTTTAGAAATACTAGTAAGCCATACAAATGTTTGGCAATTGTTTCGATATTGTGACTATTATACACAAACAATGGGAAGAGTTGCTAAGGTTAATGAACATCAATAAAATAAATGAAAGTGTCGATGACACTGTAGCTCAACTTGTCAAGACAAAGACATGCACATGTATAGTATGTGACACAGCAATGACAAACATCTAGGTAATGACCTGATAACAAAGGTACATATAAAGTATTGTAATGGTCTGTACATAAATACTGACCGTTGCCTGTAACAAATGTATAGGTAAAGTATTGTAAAGGTGGGTGACAGTCAGATGCTAAACTAGAAAAGAAATCTTTGAGTCCCAGAATGGGTCTGACTGAACCCCAAAATATTTGTTCTCATAGCACAGTGATAACAAAGGCACCCCAAAACACACTCGTTCCTGTCCCAAGGTGAAAACAAAGGTACCCAAGAAGTTTTGTGAAGATCAATTCATAAATACGAGCTGTATAGAACTTGTGACAAAAAACTGATTGGACCTAATTTTGGTACAAAATGGCCACTGGCAGCCATCTTGAATTTTGGACCGTACCCAGAAACACTCATTCTCGTCCCAAGGTGATAACAGAGGTACCCAAGAAGTTTTGTGAAGATCGGTTCATAAATACAGCCTCTACCCTGAGCCGTATTGACATGTGTGCTCACATTGTGCAAGTAGCACTGAATAAGTCAAAGTTCATCTAATTTGCATAATTTCTGCACGAAAAAAAACCCCTTAGAATATGTGATGTATTCCATGTTACTAAACATTCATACAAAAATTTATTCAAATCAGAACTTTCATACAGAAGTTCTGTACAAAAGACTGATTGCACTAATTTTGGTACAAAATGGCTGCTGGTGGCCATCTTGAATTTTGGACCACACCCAAAAACACTCGCTCTCATCCCACGGTGATAACAAAGGTACCCAACAAGGTTCGTAAAGATTGGTTCATAAATATGGCCTCTAGTCTGAGCTGTATAGAAGTTGTGTACAAAAAACTGATTAGACCTAATTTCGGTACAAAATGGCCACTGGCAGCCATCTTGAATTTTAGACCGCACCCAGAAACACTCGTTCTCGTCCCAAGGTGATAATAAAGGTACCCAAGACATTTCGTGAAGATCAGTTCATAAATACAGACTCAAGTCTGAGCCGTATTGACATGTGTACTTAATGTGTGTAAGTCGCACTGAAATATCAAAGTTCATCTAATTTGCATAATTTCTGCACGAGAAAAAAACCCGTATTATATGTGATGTATCCCATGGTACTAAACATTCACACAAAAAATTATTCAAATCAGCGCTTTCATATGGAAGTTCTGTGCAAAAATCTGATTGCACCTAATTTTGTACAAAATGGCTGCCATCGGCCATCTTGAATTTCGGACCGGACCCCAAAACACTCGTTCTCGTCCCACGGTGATACCAAAGGTACCCAAGAAGTTTCGTAAAGATCGGTTCATAAATACGGCCTCTAGCCTGAGCCGTATTGGCATTTGCACTTACAGTGCTGAAATTAACACCAAAAAACATCAAAATTAGTCTAATTTGCATAATTTACGCACGAGAAAAAAACCCGTATTATATGTGATGTACCCCATGGTACTAAACATTCATACAAAAAATTATTCAAATAAGAGCTTTCATATGGAAGTTCTGTACAAAAACCAGATTTCTGCATCATCGGTACAAAATGGCGGCTGGCAGCCATCTTGAATTTCGGACCGCACCCAAAAACACTCGTTCTCGTCCCACGGTCATAACAAAGGTACCCAAGAAGTTTTGTAAAGATCGGTTCATAAATACGACCTCTAGCCCGAGCCATAGCCAATTGTTGACGTACGGACAGACGGACGGACGATGGGCCATGACAATAGCTCAAATTTGACTTCGTCAAAGTTGAGCTAAAAATGAAAGTGTCAATGACACTGTAGCTCAACTTGTTTAAGACATGTACATGTATAGTATGTGACACAGCAATGACAAACATCTAGGTGATGACCTGATAACAAAGGTACATGTAAAGTATTGTAACGGTCTGTACATAAATGCTGACTGTAGCCTGTAACAAATATATAGGTAAAGTATTGTAAAAGTAGGGTGACAGTTAGATGCTAAACTAGAAAAGAAATCTTTGAGTCCCAGAGTGGGTCTGACTGAACCCCAAAATATTTGTTCTCATAGCACAGTGATAACAAAGGCACCCAAAAACACTCTTTCCTGTCACAAGGTGATAACAAAGGTACCCCAAGAAGTTTTGTGAAGATCAGTTCATAAATACAGACTCTAGCCCGAGCCGTATTGACATGTGCACTTACTGTGTATAAGTATTTATTTACTTTATTTTATTGGTGTTTAAGGTTACATATTTCTGCACAATGGCTAACCATGACCGTGACAGTTTTACGGGTGAAGGAAGATGGAGTACCCAGAGAGAACCACCGAGCAACTGTCAGCTCCCCAACATACCAACTCCACACAAGCAGGGTTAGCATTGGTTGAAGACAGGTGTACCATTGACGTGCAGTATGCCTTAGTACACAAGGTCACCGTGCCCCCACGTGGGCAATGGGGGTGAAGTGTCTTGCCCAAGGACACAACGCGGTTGCCGCAGGTGGGATTCGAACCGAGGACCTCTTGGCTTGCAGCCTGCACCTCTACCAACTGAGCCACCACGCCCCCACTGTGTATAAGTAGCACTGAACAAATCAAAGTTCATCTAATTTGCATAAATTCTGCACGAGAAAAAAACCTGTATTATATGTGATGTATTTGAGTGTTACTAAACATTCATACAGAAATTTATTCAAATCAGAACTTTCATACAGAAGTTCTGAACAAAAAACTGATTGCACTAATTTTGGTACAAAGTGGCCGCCGGCAGCCATCTTGAAATTTCGGACCACACCCAAAAACACTCATTCTCATCCCAAGGTGATAACAAAGGTACCCAAGAAATTTTGTGAAGATCGGTTCATAAATACAGCCTCCAGCCCTAGCCGTATTAACATGTGCACTTACAGTGTATAAGTAGTACTGAATAAATCAAAGTTCATCTAATTTGCATAATTTCTGCACGAGAAAAAAACCCGTATTATATGTGATGTATTCCATGTTACTAAATATTCATACAGAAATTTATTCAAATCAGAGCTTTCATACAGAAGTTCTGTACAAAAAACTGATTGATCTAATTTTGGTACAAAATGGCTGCTGGTGGCCATCTTGAATTTTGGACCACACCCAAAAACACTCGTTCTTGTCCCACGGTGATAACAAAGGTACCCAAGAAGTTTTGTAAAGATCGGTTCATAAATACAGCCTCTAGCCTGGCCCATATAAAAAGTTGTGTACAAAAAACTGATTGGACCTAATTTCGGTACAAAATGGCCACTGGCAGCCATCTCGAATTGTGGACCGCACCCAGAAACACTCGTTCTCGTCCCAAAGTGATAACAAAGATACCCAAGAAGTTTTGTGAAGATCGGTTCATAAATACAGACTCTAGCCCAAGCCGTATTGACATGTGCACTTACTGTGTATAAGTAGCACTGAATGAATCAAAGTTCATCTAATTTGCATAATTTTTGCACGAGAAAAAACCTGTATTATATGTGATGTATTCCATGTTACTAAACATTCATACAAAAATTTATTCAAATCAGAACTTTCATACAGAAGTTCTGTACAAATGAAAGTGTCAATGACACTGTAGCTCAACTTGTTAAGACATGTACATGTATAGTGACACAGCAATGACAAACATCTAGGTAATGACCTGATAACAAAGGTACATATAAAGTATTGTAACGGTCTGTACATAAATACTGACAGTAGCCTGTAACAAATGTATTGGTAAAGTATTGTAAAGGTGGGTGACAGTCAAAAGCTAAACTAGAAAAGAAATCTTTGAGTCCCAGAGTGGGTTTGACTGAACCCCAAAATATTTGTTCTCATAGCATAGTGATAACAAAGGCATCCCAAAACACTCGTTCCTGTCCCAAGGTGATAACAAAGGTACCCAAGAAGTTTCGTGAAGATCAGTTCATAAATACGAGCCATATATAAGTTGTGACAAAAAACTGATTGGACCTAATTTCGGTACAAAATGGCCACTGGCAGCCATCTTGAACTTTGGACTGCACTCAGAAACACTCGTTCTCGTCCCAAGGTGATAACAAAGGCACCCAAGCAGTTTTGTGAAGATCGGTTCATAAATACAGTCTCTAGCCCGAGCCGTATTGACATGTGCACTTACTTGTACTAGTAGCACTGAATAAATCAAAGTTCATCTAATTTGCATAATTTCTGAACGAGAAAAAAACCTGTATTATATGTGATGTATTCCATGTTACTAAACATTCATACAAAAATTTATTCAAATCAGAACTTTCATACAGAAGTTCTGTACAAAAGACTGATTGCACTAATTTTGGTACAAAATGGCTGCTGGTGGCCATCTTGAATTTTGGACCACACCCAAAAACACTCGCTCTCATCCCACGGTGATAACAAAGGTACCCAACAAGGTTCGTAAAGAAACACTCGTTCTCGCCCCAAGGTAATAACAAAGGTACCCAAGACGTTTTGTGAAGATCAGTTCATAAATACAGACTCTAGCCCGAGCCGTATTGACATTTTAACTTACTGTGGGTAAGTAGCACTGAAAAAATCAAAGTTCATCTAATTTTCATAATTTCTGCGCGAGAAAAAAACCTGTATTATAAGTGATGTATCCCATGGTACTAAACATTCACACAAAAAATTATTCAAATCAGCACTTTCATATGGAAATTCTGCGCAAAAATCTGATTGCACCTAATTTTGTACAAAATGGCTGCCATCGGCCATCTTGAATTTCGGACCGGACCAAAAAAACACTCGTTCTCGTCCCACGGTGATAACAAAGGTACCCAAGAAGTTTCGTAAAGATTGGTTCATAAATACGGCCTCTAGCCCGAGCTGTATTTAATTGTTGATGGACAGTTGGCCAGACGGACGACGGAGGACTGGCCATGGCATAAGCTCAAATTTGACTTACGTCAAAGTTGAGCTTTTAACTGATTGCACTAACTAAAGTACAAAATGGCTGCTGGTGGCCATCTTGGATTTCAGACTGCACCCAAAACCACTCGTTCTCGTCCCAAGGTGATAACAAAGGTACCCAAGAAGTTTCGTAAAGATCGGTTCATAAATAAGGCCTCTAGCCCGAGCCGTATTGGCATTTGCAGTTACAGTGCTGAAAGTAACATTAAATAGATCAAAGTTGGTTTAATTGCCTTATTTTATGCACGAGAAAAAAACCCTTATTATATGTGATGTATCCCATGGTACTAAACATTCACACAAAATTTATTCAAATCAGCACTCTCATATGGAAGTTCTGCGCAGAAATCTGATTGCACCTAATTTTGTACAAAATGGCTGCCAGTGGCCATCTTGAATTTCAGACTGGACCCCAAAACACTCGTTCTTGTCCCACAGTGATAACAAAGGTACCCGAGAAGTTTCGTAAAGATCAGTTCATAAATACGGACTCTAGCCCGAGCCGTATTGGCATTTGCACTTACAGTGCTGAAAGTAACACTAAATAAATCAAAGTTAGTCTAATTTGCATAATTTATGCACGAGAAAAAAACCTGTATTATATGTGATGTATCCCATGGTACTAAACATTCATACAAAAAAAATTATTGAAATCAGAGCTTTCATATGCAAGTTCTGCGCAAAAATCTGATTGCACCTAATTTTTGTACAAAATGGCTGCCAGTGGCCGTCTTGAATTCCGGCCGGACCCCAAAACACTCGTTCTCGTCTCACGGTGATAACAAAGGTACTCAAGAAGTTTCGTAAAGATCGGTTTATAAATACGGCCTCTAACCTGAGCCGTGTGTACGGCGCAACGGACGGATTGACAGGCCAAGACAATACCTCTAATTTGGCTTCGCCAAAGTTGAGCTAAAAATTGGCTTATGTTTGTTTGTGATTTATTTACTAAAGAATTGTCATATCAAACAAGAACTGTCAGTTCAGGAATACTTGATATTTACTCATATCGCAGTATTTAAAAAAAATACCGTACACTGTATTTAAAAAAATACCGTACACTGTATTACAAATTGGAATAACGTGAAGCCCTATACGGAATTGGACTTCAAATCGAAAGGTCCTAGGGTCAATCCCCACCAGGGGTAACTGCATTGTGTCCTTGAGAAGTGTCCTTGAGGAAAGCACTTAATTCTGATTGCCCACGTGGGGACATGGTGACACTGTGTACCAAGTCATTCTGCACATTGATGGTGTTCAATCGCACTGCTTGTGTGGAGTTAGTTTGTTGGGGAGTTTGACAGTTCCTGGGTGGTTCTCTCTGGGTGCACCGGCTTCCTCCACCCATAAAACTGTCCGATACAAGGTAACCCTGTCAGTTGAAAGTGTTGTTAAACCCAAATAAATAATTAACTCTGACTATTTATTAAGATTTTTGAAGCTGGTGAGGGGCACTAAATTATTTTAGGTTGTCGTAATTTGTTCAGATGTTTTTGCCCTGTTACAATTTATAGGAGAGTGCCTCTCCCATAAATTGTAACACAGCAATTCCAAACACACTAAATAATTTCACTTCAACGGAAATATGAAATGCCTCCACAGAATATGAAGCCTTCAAATTGTGGTACCTCAGAATGAAGCCCATAAATGGGCATTCAGCATCTGCCCAGGTAAGAAATTGAGGAACCTTCAAACCATGAAAGGCAAATTTTTCCAGATCTGTGAAATGCAACCTTCACTCCAAGGCTCTTTACTATTTTAATCATAAGAATTTTTAACTTAAAAATAGTAAACACATACCGTCTTGCCATAAACTATCCATGTTAAAGGCTGGCTTCTTGGTAGCAGACAGCAATTCCAATTTTGCAGCTGTTTTGCTGTTAGAGTTCAAAGCATTTGATGATCCAGTTTGTGTGGGAGTTGTGTGTACAGCATTATTTACACAAAATCTGGAGTTACCTGATGAAACTGGAAAGTTTTGTGGTTCATTCATTATCGTTGGAGATTTTTGTTTGAAACTAAATTTTGACTTCTGTTTAGATTCATTTGGCGTAGATTGCAGCAAAGAGCTAGTTTTGTTAATCACACCAGTTGCACTTTTGCACTGCAATGCACTGGGCATTTCTTTTGCATGGTGAGGAGTGTTTGTGATATCTGATCCTGTAAATACATCGGAAGACTTATCAAATATCGCAGAGTTGCGAGCAATTGTCTCTTTTCCGGCAAATTGTCCAACCGACTTTTGAAACCTTTCTGTACTGTTAAGAGGATTGCCAGTTTTAGAATATACACTTTGGTTTACTGAAGACTTTGACACACAGCTACCTGCTGGCCTGACTGCCACTGAACTAGTTCTGTCTGGAGTGAATTGTGCAGTTCGTCCAGGAGTTGGAAAACTTCTTGATTGTTTTGGTTCTGGCAGAGGAGATGAAAAAGAACCATTCCATAACTTGTTAGGTTTGAGAGTATTGCTCTCTCCAATGGTACTATGATTATTATTGTTAATGTCATTACGACAGCTCCTTCTTTGTTTTTGTGACTCTTCTAAAAATGTCTGTAACTCTCTCTCCACAGACTGCACAACATGTGGGAGGGTAGATATGTCTGCTGAATGTATTCTTTTAACCAATGTATTTTTTATAACATATATAATCACAACATTATTTGGCGTAATATTCAAATAGTGATTTCTTGAAGTCGGACTGATAACACCAACCTGGAAAAAGAGAACAGAAATATTTTATCTGTACAAAATTTTCACAGTTGACTATAAACTTACAAGAGGAATTCAACTTCTGTTTCATCCACTCGCCTATACAATGGAGACCACTTAATTGGATATCTCTTAACTGTATAACCCTGTTAATTGAATATTATTTCCCAACACAAAACTATTTACCATACCCCTAGTATAAATTTGACCTGTTAATTGAATATAGGTTATAGAGTAAACTCCTGTTAATCGAATAAAAAATCCTGCAACCTGTCGAGAAATTAGCGTGACTCTCCACAGTTTTCCTTTGTTTATAGACCTATTTGGCCTCAGTACATCCAATAAAATTATTTAATCTATTATATCTTGTTTGACAGAGCTCAGTCAAATAAGATATAATAGAATAAATACTAAGTTTATCTCTAGAAAAATGACATGATCCCATGTTAATTGAATACTCTTGTTAATTTAATAATTTTCATTGGCAAAGTGGCTATTCAATTAACAGGGTTCCACTGTATTTTTTTTATTGGTGTTTATTCCTCTGCACACCAACTCAAAATACTAAAAATTCAAGCAGTAAATTTTTCCATCATGCAACAAGGAATTTAATCAATTCTATCATTTTTGACAGAGCTCAATGAGCTCTGTCAAAACAGTATTGAGTTGGTTCAATCCACACATACTTTATGAGAAAGCTAGAAATTAATTTTCATATTCAAATTTAAGTATGCAGAGGTTTATATCACTCAAAGCATCTATGGCTATATATCATAACTGCAACCCAAGTATAAAGTCAAGTTTAGCCAATAGTTTATACATATGTCGCCCACATTAGAGGACTTCCACTCCAGGCATCAATTACCATGTTTTATTTTATGAGAAAAACATAACTTGTCTACCACAGTAAACAAGTACTGTTCCCCTTCCCAGAGTTCCCATGGAGGCATGCAGCTGCTCCCACAAAAAAACATTGTCATGCCAGACATGAACTTTCTGCAATAATACAAACTGCAGAAAGGTTGACTGTCATACTTTCCTTTCCATTTTCGAAAGCTGACTGCCATAATCTCATTTTCTTTACTGCAGCATTTCAAATGATTCCTGACAGTTTTCCAGGGGTATACTACATATCTTGACTGTTAAGCATTGGGAACCTAACTCGGGATTTGATCATATTTTATTATAACAAACAGATGACCCAACATGCATATTTTAGGTAAACTTGCAAATTATATTTTAAGTACTTTTGCCAGTTGTTTGTATACAAGTCTTCACAACAAACAACTGAAAATTCACAGGATGTAGAGTGTCAACATTTAGCAGACATGTATACAAATCTCCCAGGCTTTTAAGGGTTAAAATACCATGATCTTTTCTTGGATAACGCCTTTGTTTTTGCCTATGAAATGCTATTTTGTGACACACTACAGGAATGAGCTCGCAGACCCCTTTCCATTAGAGCATCACATAACAGCCCAACAGCAGTTTAATGGAAGAAATTGCTTGAGCAATCTTTGGTTGATCAGATCAGGCCCTTGACACCAAAACTCTTGACACTGCATTTGTTTGGATTCCAAAACAGTTAGACAGACCCCAGTTATCAGGATCTGTTAAGCAGCTTTTTAGGATTTGGAACAGTTTAATAAAAGATCTTCCTGATGACAAAACAAGCATAATAATAACCTCTTGTGGCATTTGGTGGTGGTCGTAGTGGGGAAAGGGAGGGGAGTTTTAGTGGGTGGTAAGTAGAATTCACATTTGTTCCAAATGTTGACAACTTGTGTGTATACATGAAATGTTTGGCTGATTGGTCTGCATTACGTGCTGTTGTGAATCATGTCAGCCTTAGGCCTTAATGTGGACCAGCCAGCCCAAAATTTAATGTAAAAACTAAAAAATTGGCTGTTAATATACGATTTTTGTGAACCTTCTTTAAAGTTCTTTTTTTGAGCCAGTATACCTCTATACTAGATGATAAAAAATTTTCATATGGAAGTTAATAATATGGATTACCCCTATTACCAACATGCATTCAAACGTAAATTATTCTAAAGCTCCTTTGCTAGAGGGTCTGGCACTGGAAAGATAAATGCAATTATAGGAATTCTATATTAATCATTTATCCAATGCATGCGATATCAAAATTAGTTATTTTAATTATATCCTTTTTAAATTTTTTCTCAAAATTTCTACAAAATTAAAGTGTCAATGACACTGTAGCTTAACTTGTGTGTTGTGTTTGATGAAAAGGAAAATGTTCAATGTTTACGAAAGGATTATGAAATAAGACAAGAATTGTGATAATTGGGAATATGTTCATTTCTGTTCCCTGTATGCTATGTTTTTGATAAAAATCATATGAGGTGTACACTGTACTAAAGAGCTGAGGGGTGGGTTAATATGACCTCACAGTTAATGTATGTGGCCCTCACAGTTAACGTATATCAATGAAAGTTACCAAGTTACAGTGAAATTATTCCAAAACGAGTCATCCTATCAAGTTACATTGAAATCCCTTCATAAATATGGCCTGTAGACTGAGCTAAAGGTTTTTGGGCTTTGGGCCTCTGTAGCCGTCAGTTTCCCAAATGCGTCCAAAGGGGACGTTCTCATCTAGACATTATATGAAGTCAACCTACCAAGTTACAATGAAATCCCTTTATAAATATGATCTGTAGACTGTGCTAATGGTTTTGGGGCTTTGGGCTCGGGAAGCCATCATGTTTGAATGATCGTAACCAAAAGGGGACATTCTCATCTGGACATCATCTGGAGTGATCCTACAAAGTTACAATGAAATCCCTTCATAAATATGACCTATAGACTATGCTAAAGGTTTTGGGGTTTTGGGCTCGGGCAGCCATCAAGGCTGAATGATCGCGACCAAAAGGGGACGTTCTCATCTAGACATTATTTGGAGTCATCCTACCAAGGTACAATGAAATTCCTTCATAAACATCACCTGTAGACTGCTAAAGGTTTTTGGGCTTCAGGCTCCTATAGCCGTCGCAGTTGCCTAATGGTGTCCAAAAGGGGCTGTTCTCATCTAGACATTATATGAAGTCAACCTACCAGGTTACAATGAAATCCCATCATAAATATGACCTGAAGACTCTGCTAAAGGTTTTCAGGCTTTAGGCTCAGGCAACCATCATGGTTGAATGACCATAACCAAAAGGGGACATTCTCATGCGGGCATCATCTGGAGTGATTCTACGAGGTTACAACGAAATCCCTTCATAAATATGACCTGTAGACTGTCCTCAAGATTTTCGGTCTTTGGGCACCTGTAGCCATCACAGTTGACCAATCACGACCAAAAGGGGATGTCATCATCTAGGCATTATATGGAGTCAAACTAACAGGTCACAATGAAATCCTTCCATAAATATGACCAATAGACTATGCTAAAGGTTTTGGGGTTTTGGGCTCGGGCAGCCATCAAGGCTGAATGATCGCGACCAAAAGGGGATATTCTCATCTAGACATTATCTGGAGTCATCCTACCAAGCTACAATGAAATCCCTTCATAATTATGACCTGTAGACTGTTCTAAAGGTTTTCAGGCTTCGGGCCCCTGTAGCCGTCACAGTTGCCCAATCGTGTCCAAAAGGGGACGTTCTCATCTAGACATTATATGAAGTCAATCTACCAAGTTAAAATGAAATCCTTTCATAAATATGACCTGTAAACTGTGCTAAAGGTTTTTGGGCTTCGGGATCGGGCAGCCATCATGGTTGAATGATCGCAACCAAAGGGGACAATCTCATCTGGGCATCATCTGGAGTGATCCTACGAAGTTACAATGAAATCCCTTCATAAATATGACCTGTAGACTTGGCTCAAGGTTTTCTGGCTTCGGGCACCTGTAGCCATCACAGTTGACCAATCACGACCAAAAGGGGATGTCATCATCTAGGCATTATATGGAGTCAACCTAACAGGTTACAATGAAATCCTTCCATAAATATGACCTTTTGCCTATGCTAAAGGTTTTTGGGCTGAATGATTGCGATCAAAATGGGACGTTCTCATCTAGACATTATTTGGAGTCATCCTACCAAGTTACAATGAAATCCATTCATAAATATGACATCTAGACTGTGCTAAAGGTTTTTGGGCTTCGGGCCACTGTAGCCGTCACAGTGGCTCAATCACGTCCAAAAGGGGACTTTCTCATCTAAACATTATATGAAGTCAACCCACCAAGTTACAATGAAATTCCTCAATAAATAAATACCTGTAGACTGTGCTAAAGGTTTTCGGGTTTTGGGCTCGGGCAGTCGTCACGGTTGGCAGATCACACCCAAATGGGGAAATTCTCATCTAGACATCATAAGGAGTCATCCTACCAAGTTACAATGAAATCCCTCCATTTTAAACATGACCTGCAGACTGTGCTAAAAGTTTTTGGGTTTCGGGCTTGGGCAGCCATCATGGATGACAGATTGCCCAAAAGGGGACGTTCTCATCTAGGCATTATACAGAGGCATCCTACCAAGTTACAATGAAATCCCTTCATAAATACGACCTGTAGACTGTGCTAATGGTTTTCAGGTTTTGGGCTTGGGCAGCCATACCGGTTGACCGATCGCGACCAAAAGGGGACGTTCTCATCTAGACATGACCCCAAACCTGCATATGAAATTTCGTGACGATCAGACAAGAACTGCAGGGTGTAGCCCGTGCTAAAGGAAAATGTGAACAGACTCACAAACTAACAGACTTCCGCACGCGTGATGGCAATAGCTTATCTTGACTTTGACAAGTTAAGCTAACCATATTATGTGACCCCTCATTGGAACAAGCTTGTTCCACAAAGAGGTTCTCATATGGTTTTGCTGAAATTTTTTGAAATTTTTTTTCTTTTCAACTGCACAATTTAAAAATTACACAGCCTGATGTATCAGATTCTTTAGGTAAAGGGTTAACCACTATCCGATATAAAAAAGTATATTATAGTAAAGTATGTAATTTTACCTGTCTCAAAACAAAAACAGATCCTGGATTGATATCATATGCATGATCCTTCACTATGTCCCTATGTAAACTGCCCCTTATTTTACCTGCAAATAACATTTTAAAGAGAAATTTGTTTTTTCCAACATTTAGTGTATATGACCGATATATTAAGGACATTATTAGGCTGTACATTATGTCAACCCTGTTTCCTAACTAGACCAGCAGAACATGCTTGCAAAAGAATGTATTAAATAGCTAAAATGTTCATTTTAATAATTAATAATAATTAATAATAATTTTCAGCCTAAATCCACAAAATGTGCTCTTTGGCTTTACATACAAAAAAGGGAAATGATTTCTTATCTATATATTGGTGCAGAAAGCTTGTTTGTAGAGATGCCTTTTCAAACCAGCTTTGAATGACTCAGTTTCCTATGGTAGTCTCAGGTGACTTGGTAAAAGGTTCCAGAGATTAGGGGTGGCGATCAAAAATGCTAGCGGATGCTAATTTTGAAACAGGTTGGACCAAAGTGTGCGAGTCCGAAGAACGGAGGTCTCAGGCAGGTGTGTAGTATGTGACCAGATCTGAGAGATATGATGGTGCCAGGTCATTAATACATTTATATGTCAGAAGGATTATTTTATATTGAATTCTTTGTTGGACAGGAAGCCAGTGGAGGTCATCAAAAGAACCTTATGATGCCTCACTGGAATGAGCTAAATGACCACATTCCAATGAGGGTTCACAAGCTGTGTTTCAGAAGCAAAAGTTTAAAAAAATATTAAAATTTGAATGTTGATTTTTATCAATAGCATCAGTAAAGAAATAACTGTTAGGTTAGCCAAAGGTTTCATGCGAATAATGTTGTACTCTTTCAGTGCAGGAATTCAGTGGAGGCACAAAATAGTCAATTAACCCTTAAGTCACTACTCAACCACAAACTGCCCCCTTTATATTGCTCTGAAACAGTTGTTCCATGTGTATTCTTCCTTGAGAACTCTACTGGTAGGATGCATTTATTTTGACAGTGATTTTAGATCCTTTTTGGCTACCTGTGCAGGTAGCCAACAATAATCTAAAAACACTGTTAAGTCATCTGCAGTAATGTAATGTATATATGGTAGTTATTAATGTAAAATTAATCTGAGGAATGAAGAGTTAACAAATGAATGGGTGTCAAATTTATAATAGACAACATACATAAAACTACAATAATATTAAAAGATTCCACAAAATGAAGCTGAATTAAGGTAGAGCTGGGTGATATACCGGTTTTTTGATAATGGCGATATTAAAATCGGTTTCAATATCGAGGCCTCTACAAAATATCGAAATACCGGTATATTTTCGGTATGATAAATGGAGACCACGGTTCTCATGATATACTAGATATAGCAGTAATTTCCCCAAAAGCCGGCATTTAGATTTCTTCTATATCACCCATCGCAACGTAACATTTACTTACTCCACAGTGTCCGCACAGTAAACAATTAACATACAGCTGTCAGCCTGTCACTGTCAGTATGAGTATGTGACTATGTGTGCACAACTGCACACGCCCTAACCTGCAATTAAGTCACCCCAATGACCCAATTCTCGTTTTTAATCTGGTGACATTCTGCATTTCTGATCTATTTTTATCACACTGACTTTGGCAGAACTGTGCAGAAGACGAAGTTGAGTGCTACTGCAGTAAGTCAGTAACTCGTTGAAATATTTTACAACGAACAACAGAACAATGTCGGATAGGCTTACTGATAATCAAACTCCATCTTACGCAACTAACGTCCGTTGGATGTTACATATTTGGAAGTGTTGTGGTAGATACGCATGCGGACCATGATGATGTGGTCCGAGTTGAACCAGCTCTAGTTCAGCTCTTTGAAGGTTGCGGCTACCCCACTAGTCAAGTGGGACAGCCACAACATTCGGAGAGCTGAACTTAACCAGCTCTTGCTATTGGGCAGACTCAGCAGTAAACTGTGTTGTTAGATTTGTGCTCATACAGACACGGGTACATGTACCGTTACGACCATTAGTTCATGTAGATTACCCTGTATGAAATGCATTGAAAATAATATTGGGATAATATTGAATATCGCGATATTTTCGGAAAATATCGCGATTTGTTTTTTCCCCAATATCGCCCAGCTCTAAATTAAGGTCACCTTTTTTCAGGTCAGTGTATTATACATGCACTCCAAACCAATATCTGCATCTAACACTTATCAATGGGGAGCTCTCTGAGAGAGCTTCAAATAGATTAGTGTAAGCTGCTGGTTTTGTGTCAGTGGATAAAAGCAGCAATTAATGCTAGAACAAGACTAACAGTGACTGCACGATGACGGATGCCCCCAAACTAAGACCTTCATCTGTGACCTTGACCTCCATCGAACAAAATTTTTTTTATGTGCGACACATCGACTCCCCATAGGCTACATATATGCCAAGTTTCAACAAAATCCAACAAAGCATCTCAGAGTTATGGAGCGCACACAAAAATCTTCCTGACAGACTGACGGATGGTCGGAATTGACAAACACTATATGACCCCAGAAAATATTTTTCGCAGGCATAAAAAGAAACAAATATCACAACATTTAACTGGTTGAGTGCTAGAAGCTCTTTTTTGGACTTTATTCTGAAATGCAGGTTCCACAATTTAAAGGCTTCATATTTTGTGTCTATGCATCATATTACCTTTAAAGTTAATTTTTTTAGTTGATTTGGATTTGCCTTATAACAATTTATGGGAGAGTGCCTTAAGGCACTCTCCCATAAATTGTTACAAAGCAGAAACAATTTTTGACAACCAAAAATAATTTAGCACTCTACCAGTTAAGTGCACATTTTGATCAAAATGCGGAAGCAATTAGGCTCATAAAAAAATTCTTGTTTCCCAGGCTATTGTCCTTCAATTTTATAATTTTCTTTCTTTCTTATTAATCCACAAAAAAGTCCAGAAAATGAATTAGAATTTGCACTCATTACAGTGTTAAGTGGAAAAACCAATGTTTTCAGCGAAAACAACCTGTAATACAGTCTGATGCAGTTGCAAATTTAACCAACTACATCTTTTTTGACAGAGCGCTGTGAAACAAGATATTGTTGGTTACATTTTAATTTTTACACAGGCAAAATTGTTTCAAAGAGATCTCCAGGTAATAAAAAAAAAGTGACGAGGCAGATTTTCAATGAAGAGGTTAGTGAATGAGCAAGAAGAATTTTTTTTAAATAGCCTTACATATACATATCTTTCAGGAATTTTGCATGACTTTTAAAACAAGAGGCCCCAGGGGGCCTGAGGGCACTCACCTGACATGGTAGTCTAAATATCAAACCAGGAACTTGATTGAATAAGCTGCATTCGCCTCTCTTAAGAAAAGCAAATACCAACTAGATGAAGCAGTTGAGCCCACACAATACACAGGATTTTCCTTCGATTTTCAGTTCCTGCACTTGTACGTCCCAAAATTGAGATAAATGCATAAAACAGATTTTTTTTTATTTTTGTTCGGAAATTTTCGAAGTCCCAAACAAAATATTTTCAGCCTAAAATTTGTTCTTCTTCTTAAAATTGACCAAAACGCATAAAAAAACAAAAAACTAATTTCTGGATTTTGGTCAAACATTTTCTAAGTCCCACCCGCCCCCCAAATTTTCAGTGTAAAAAAAATATATTTTTTTGGTCTTAAAATTGGCCGAAACGCATAAAAAAAACAACAACAAAAATTTCCGGATTTTGGTCAAAATTTTCAAAGTCCCACCTGGACCCCAAATTTTCAGTGTTAAAAAATAAAAAATTTGTCTTAAAATTGACCAAAACGCATAAAAAAAACTAGACTTTATGATTCTGGAGAATCATGGCTTTTCCCGAAGAGATTCCATGATTTTTCATGACCCCACAGTGTCTGATGAATTGTTTTTAACTGTCTCACTGAAGTTCCTTCATTGATGTTATGAGAAAGGTGAAAAATAGTAGTCTCAAATGGCACAGTTTGATAAAAAATTGTTTAGGTAAAAACCATCATTAACGGTGGAGTGGGTTAATGTCAATATCGTCGTCCAACAAGTCAATGACCGACAAAAGGAGTTATGTTTGTTTGACACATACTCACTGAGTGCTGTGTCAATTTAAAAATGGTCCATTTTATCTCAAATGTATCCAAAATATTGATGTCTGGCAGGTTGTAGAGGGTTAACAAGTGCCAACAGGAATATTTATTCATGCAACTTGTAATGTCACACCAAGAACTGTGAATGGCAATTTTTTCTTTAAAATCTACAAGATGTTTTCAGAGAAATCCAGGGAGAACAGGAATTTTAAGCTTTTGATGGGTATCATTGTTTTTCCAGCCCAAAACGGGTTAAGTGTTGTTTTTGGAATACTCTTATTACTTCCAAAAATAATTCTCAGTGAATTCTACTTCCACTTATTTTGATCTCTCCTCCCAACTTCGGGTGCTGTGGGTACGCAAACACAGCCTATTTTATCAACATTTTGATGTTTGAGAACCTGCATAGGGTTAACAAATGCTTACAGGAATATTTTGTACATGCACCTTGTAATGTCACACTAAGATATGAGAATAGCCATTTTTTCCTGAAAATCTACGGATGTTTTTAAAGAAATCCTCAGATAACATGAATTTTTAACCTTTTGAGGGGTATCTCTCTTTAACCAGCTCTAAAGGGTTAATGCTTGGTTTTGTGAATATCTTCATCACTTACAAAAATGATCGACGGTGAATTCCACTTCCAATGAAGGAGGTTATGTTTATCTCGTAGGTACACATTTGGTGTTATGGTTGCCCAAGAACAGCCCATTTTGTCCAAATGTCAATGCTTGGCAGCCTCTGGGGGGTTAACAAATGCTTACCAAAACATTTTGTTCATGCAACTTGTAACGTCACTCGAAGACCTGCGAATGGTCAATTGCTCTTGAATTTTTTTTTTTTTGAGAAATCGAGAAATCCACAGAAAACTGGAATTTTAAGCTTTTAAGGGGTATATCTCCTTAACCAGTCAAAAATGGGTTAAGACCTCGATCTTTGAATACATTTGCTACTTACAAAAATGTTTCCCTGTCAGTTTTGCGTCCAGTAAAAGGAGTTACGTTCCTCTGTTGTATTCCCATTTGATGTTGTTGTTGTTCAAAAACAGACTATTTTTTCAAAATTTTGACAATTAGCAGCCCATGGAGGGTTAACAAATGCTTAGAGGAATAATTTATCCAATCAACTGGTAATGTGACACCATGACCTATCAATGGCCATTTTCTCTTGAAAACCCTACCAGATGTTTGTAAAGAAATCCAGGGAAAACATAAATTTTTAAGCCTTTGATGGGTATCACTATTAACAACCACAAAATGGGTTAACGCTTGGTTTTGTGAATACCCTTATTACTTACAAAAATGGTCTTCAGTGAATTCCGCTTTCAACAAAGGAGATTATGTTTATTTATCAGATACACGTTGGGTGATGTGCGTGCCTGAAAACAGCCCATTTCAACAAAATTACGATGCTTGGCAGCCTCTAGAGGGTTAATAAACGCTCACCGGAATATTTTGTCCATGCAACTTGTAATATCACACAAAGACCTGCGAGTAGTCAATTTTTCTTGAAAACCTACAGGATGTTTTTAGAGAAATCCACAGAAAATGGGAATTTTAAGATTTTAAGGGGTCTCTCTCTTTAGCCTGTCCAAAATGGGTTAAGACTTCGACTTTTGAATACCCTTACTACTTACAAAAATGTTTGCGTATAGATTGTGCGCTCGATAAAAGAAGGCACGTTTCTTTGTGGCGTACCCATTGGGCGCTGTTGGCATCCAAAAACAGCCCATTTTATCACAATTTTGACATTTAGCAGCCCGTGGAGGGTTAACAAATGCTCACCGCAGTATTTTGTCCATGCAGCTTCTATTGTCACACCAAGGCCTGGGAGTGACAAATTTTTCTTGAAAATCTACAAGACTCGTTTAGAGAAATCCACGGAAAACACAATTTTTTTAGCTTTGTGGGGGTATTGCTGTTTAACCAGCCCAAAGCGGGTTAACGCTTGGTTTTTTGAACACCCTTATTACTGACAAAAATGATCCTCGGTGAATTCCACTCCCAATAAAGGAAGCTATGTTTATCTCTCATGTATTGTTTGGGTGCGGTGGGGGCCTGAAACAGGCCTTTTTCATCAAAATTTCGATGTTTGGCAGCCTGTGGAGGGTTACCATATGCATCGCCTGATATGTCGTGTATATCAAAGGGCGTGTCACAGACAGGTCTAGCAATTACGAATGTATAAAAAAAATCTACGAGACGTGTTTTGAGAAAGTGCCGATAAACCCCAATTTTGGCAGTTTTTTGCCAATTCTGACGAAATAAGGGTTAAATCGAAAATTCCGCTTCGGTACATTTTTAGATTTTGTACCCCTCTATGTGTGTACAAAATTTCGTGAAAATCGGTTCGAAAATGGCTTCTGAATCGTACGGACAAAATGTGTGGAAAAAAAAAAAAAAAAAAAAAAAATAATAATCCGTAGAAAAACAATTGTCTTTTCCAGAGGGAAAAGCCTAACAAAAAATGAATTTCCTGATTTTGGTCCAAAATTTTCCAAGTCCCACCCAACCCCCAAATTTTCAGTGTAAAAAAAAAAAATTTTTTTGTCTTAAAATTGACCGAAACGCAAAAAAAACCAAAAAAAATGTCCGGATTTTGGTCCAAAATTTCTAAGTCCGGAATGGGACCCCAAATTTTCAGCCTAAATATGAACCCAGGGACTTGGCTTGAACAAACTTGTATCTCACCTCCCTAAGGATGCTGCATACCAAATATCAAAAGATTCTTATTGGTAGAACTGAAGAAGAAGATTTTTAAAGAATATTCCTCATACTGCACTAATTTAAACATTTGGGCTCCCATAGAGAGCCCAAATATGGACAAGGGAAGTGATTTCAATAAACATGTGAAACAATCTTCTAAAGATGTTATATGTGAAATGTGAAAGCTTTTGGAGCAGTGGTTTTGGAGAAAAGTAGTCTTAAATGTTTTACCCATTACTCACAGTGTTAAAAAATGCCGACTAAGCACTTTTTCTAAGTCCCAGAAAAGTACCCCATGATAAAACTGATAGCAATTTTTTTTGGACCATTCCATTCTGTTGGTCCTAAGGAAGCTTCACACCAAATAAGAATTCTCAGTGCCGTGTAGTTTTGGAGATATAGGCGTTTTAATTTTTTTCTATTTTTAGCTCCTGTGGTTCCCATGGGGCGACAGAAAAAAAATTGGGCATAAATTAAGAACTTATGACCCAATAAGCCCTCATATCAAATTTGGTCCAAATCTGCCTCTCGGTTTGGAAAATAGAAATTTTGGGAGGGGCAAAAATTCTTGCCCCTCCCATAACAATGGCAAATATAGCCCCCTGGAACTTCTCTTGAACAAATCTGAGTCTACTCCCCAAAAGGATGCTGCACACCTAATATCAAGTCTCTGCTACTGCTGGTTCATGAGAAGAAGATTTTTTAAGATTTAGGCTCACTTTTTGAACAAACTTGAATTGACATATAAGGTACATGCACAGCAAATTTTGTAGAATTTGGTCCAGTAGCTTGCTTGAAGAAGCTGATAATGTAAAGTTAACGCCGGACACCGGATGGACAGACAATGGGCAGAAAGTGATTAGTAAAGCTCCCCTTGAGCTTCGCTCAGGTGAGCAAAAAAATTCTGATTTTGAAGCACTTTCAAGGGCCTTGCATACCAGTTTAAAATTCAAACTCTTTTACACACTTTCAAGGATCTCTACAGACCATGACACCACCCAAAATGATATGCTGCATTTCTAAATAAACGACATGCATTATCTGGTCATCAACTTGATGTAGTTTAAACATGCAAGCATTAATTTTATTTATTTCCAAAGCTTTCCAACTGACAATGCAATATCTTTCACTTCAGCACAGGAATGGTTTGAATTGGGAATGAGACAGAGGGCAAGTGGTCTCCCAACTTTTTTCAACAAACACACAGCATGATCACACAGTGAAGTTGAGAATTTAAGAGTATACAAGTGTGTCAATATATACAGGAGTTACTGTAATACATTATCTGCAAATGTAAACAAGCTTAGTTCCCCTTGCACAGTGCACACTATCTTTTGCCAGTTTGGTCTTTTCTTCCTAGCCTTCGAGTTAGAAGATAACTCAAGTAGAAGGAATAGACCAAAAATTTACCATACCTTTGCTTAATCACTAATGTGAGACTTGCAGATATTTATCACAATGTAATATACAATAATTATTTGTTGAGTCACTGGCATAATATAAAAAGATGTCATCAGCCATCTTGATGGCATCGTTTATTTACTGGTGCCCCTCACAAACCCACACTTTCTAACCCTTTACCCAATGAATCAGAGCTATCCGCTCACATAATTTACAAATTAAGCAGTTGAAAAAATATATATTTTTCAAAGAATTTAAACAAAACCATATCATGTGACCCCCTCGTTGAAACAAGGTCAATGAGATCGTTCCAAAGAGGGGGCAAATGATATGGTTTTGTTGGAATTTTTTTAAAAAAGTTTAAGAACAATTAAAACAAGGTGCAATGCCACGGGTATCCTTCGCCAAGAACTAGTCTACTAAAAGGGGGACAAAGTTGAACTAGAGAATGGCCACCAAAGGGTGGCTGATTCCCCCGAAAAAAGCCTTGATAGCCATTCCAACCTTATTCGCGACACACCCTCTGGTTGTGGGCAATAATAATACCAAGTATCATTAATATCCTTGAAGGCTGTAAGAAGTTATGGAGTGGACATGAATTCCGTCTACGCCCGGACGGACAGACAGATGGACAGACGGATGACGTCACGGCTAGATTCCCCCGAATTTTTTTCGGGGGAATAAAAATGTGGAAAAAGGCCCACAAAACCTGTTACTTGTGAATATCCTTTCCCCCATGGGGGTCTATCAGCATACCAAAGATCATTTAAATGACTGAGATATGAAGATCCAAAGTTGTCACAGGCGGACAGCTGGACAGACAGATGGATGGACAAATGAATGGACAGAACCCATTTCTATATCCCCCACAAACTTCGTTTGGCAGGGGATAATAATAATTTTTGACATCATGTGCATTTGGCAAAGGGTTAACACCAGACATGTTAACTCTCCCGGAATGCCCGGGAAAATCCCGGAATTTCAGTGTAGTTCCCGGCCTCCTGGACGGGAATCAATTTTGGACCAAAAATCCCGGAAAACAACAGTCAAATATTTCGTTCCTGTTGTAACTTATGAAAAACGTTCGGAGCCAAATCACATGCATTTCAAACTCTGGTAAAAACTCACGAAGCAGTAAAATATGGATTTAAGTTGGATTTAAGTTAAATTTATTTAAGAAAAGGCTATTTTACGATATATATTTCAACTGTGTTCATGTTCATTTCTGGGGTTTTTCTTCGGAGATTTGTGATAAATGTGTGAGTGTTGAAGTGAAAATAGGTGACTTACTTTCAAAAAATTGAAAACTTCACCTTCATTTAAATGCAGTTTTTGGAAATTAAAATATATGAAAAGGAATTAAATAATATATATTTATTTATTCCTTCATAGAATAGCTTTAATTCTCATCCCTTTTCCAAAATCAAAACGTAAACATCAACTATTTAGCACAGCTTAAAAGTAGGTTAATGTCGCTTAGGATGCCGAAAAATTATGACAGCATATTTAAACACAATGGACTTTTTTCTAACACCACATTTATTCTGTTGTGCTGACTACAGAACTGTTAACTGTAGGCCATCTGTAACCAGAAAATTTTGAATGGAATTGAACAAAAATGCTTCAATGATGAAAAGAAAAGTTTTGTTTAGGGCATAAGCGTCCCACATGCATGAAGTTTGATAAAGATACTTTCTGAGTACTAATGTTCTTGAAGTAACTGAACATCAGGACATCTTTTCCTTTTAACATTTCCAGACTTAGGAAATTATTAGCTAAATAGACTTTGATAAGAGCAAACCACAGGTGGATGTGCTCTGTGGGACAGTGTGGGTGGGTGGGGAGGAAGGGGGGGGGGGGGCTCATGAAGAAGAGGATATGGGGGGGGGGGTCAAATCAACAGTTATTTTATGATTTTTTTAATTTTTCAACATAGCATAAATGCATCAGCATAGTTGACAACTAGTTCTGGATATAACCTCGTGTTAATAGTGGTCCATGAGCTGAAAATTCACAAGTTTTTTTCTTTTATTTTGCCCCCGCGCGAACTTTTCCCTGAAATCCATCCCATTTCCCTGAAAATCACCCTCAGGTTCCCTGAAAAATTATTCTGGAGGTTAACATGTCTGGTTAACACCTTATATTGCTCTCATCAAGACCAGAGAATCAAGTTAATATAGCATTTCTGTGGATCAAACTTTCTCTCAATGGGCCAACTATGGTAATTATGGGTTGTCTTTCACATTTTTGCCCCTCCCCATTTTCATTGAGCTTCCACCACTTCACAATGCACATTTATGTGAGAAGAAGGATCAACATTTTGTCATGATTGTATACAATTTCACCCATAAAATTTGTTTCAAGCCTCTGTAAACTTGGCTTGAATCAAATTTAGTTAACCCTTTACCAAATGCATCAGCAACATCTGCATGCATAATATACATATAGAGCAGTTGAAAAAAAGAAAATTTCAATTTTTTTTAGCAAAACCAGATCATGTTCACTTGAATTAACCAGGGTGTGAAATGTTCAAAACCACTATGTTCTGCCATTGCAACTTTTGTAGGAACAATTGTACAAGGTTGTTTTAAACATTTCACTCACATGTTAATTCAAGTGGATAATTTCATTTCAAGGGTACAAGTGAAATGAGGCAAAAATAGTGGGCATTATGAGGTGAATAGCTGCTGATGAATGGGACATCAAAGCTTATAAACCTTGTTAGTTCTAACAGGATGCTTTGTTTTTCTTCCACCTGTTACTTCCATGCAAAAGCTTCATTGTGAAAGTTCAACACCAGTTAGATTGTAGTACTTGAAAAACACATCGGCATCCTCTGAAACTTGTGCTGGGGCTAAAGCTATTCACCACCCTATTCCCCAGATCCATGGTGCTAGTGGGTGAGTGAATTCAAGGACTTTGAAAGAACTTAAGTAAAGTTTTCAAAGATCTTGAAGCCCATACTTCTTAATAAAAATTGTTTAAAGAATTTCAAACAATAGAAGTGAAAATTAGGAAATCTGCAATTTTCCTCTTAAAAAAATTATGTCCATACAGACACCGTGATTTAGAACAAGAATAGCAAATTATTCATTTAGAATAAATCTTTCAACTCAAATAACTTGGCTTGATCAGACTAAATATTTCCAAACTGTAAGGCCACACAAAGTTGATTATCTGTTTCTCAGGCCATTTTTTTGTAAAAAGTCATGTCAGATGGGCATTTTAAAAAAAAAAAAAATGATTAATTTAAAGTAATTAGTATATTTTTTATACTTACCAATGGCCCAGACTAGCTGGTGCAAACTCAAAGTTATCAAGGGCCAAACACAAATTTTGAACCCCCCAATCTCCAAAATTTGAATGCAAAACTGAAAATTAAAAGTCTTATCTGGTTCTCCATACTTTTACTCTCCATGCATGCACAGCCGCCAGGAAGTGACCGGAATTGGTGCCAAAATCATTCTCTGTAGAAAAGTGTACTACATAATAACTCAGCGGGGAGGTATGAGTGCCCACTGAAGGGAGGGCCATACCCTTCTGGGCCATTGGTAAGTATAAAAAATATACAAATTACTTTCAATTTATCATATTTTTATACTATAAACCAATGGCCCAGACTAGCTGAATCGTAAAAAGGCGGAGGGCCTAGGACTTCAGAATTAGTAGACCAACATAGTTCCCAAGCCTGTAATCCAAGGTGAAAGGAAATTAAATTTAAAAGGAATTACATGTATATCTCTCTATACAGTAATAGAGAAGACACAACATAAATAAGGAGCCAAATTCAAGTAATTCCGTATCCTAATAATACACTTATTATGTGCATGAGCATTGAAATCCCGCATGTGATCATCTGAATACCAGTAAACTGACTAGACAGCCTTGCAGGTACCCAAAGGCTAGCAATTTATTGATGATGAATCATATGCTCGTATATGACATATAGACGAACAACCACAGGAAACCAACCAACTAAAAAGTGGATGTGCCCATGAGGTCGCCATAGAACACGACCTAGCTGCCAATCGAGAAGTCATGAAATGCATGTATATACTTAAATGCATACAGGGCTTATGGGAAGAAAACTACATCTTGCCTGGTAATCGCCTCTTAACGCATTGGTAGTGGGGGGGGGGGGGGGGGGGCATTCAAATTCATATTGAAACCCCTCACCTTGTACTTGAATCGTTCTTGTGTTAGTCATCAAACAGTATAGGAACCGCAAGGCTCCCTCACATCTGACCGACTCCATAATGCCACTGAGGGCGGAGAAAGACGTCATGAACAAATACACCGTATTTACATAATAAATCACACCACACCATACCAGTTTGAAGAGAATAACCTCCTCTAACAAACAGTATCATGTTTGATAGGACAACTAACTCAGCCGAGCTGAAGCAGCTAAAGGTCTTCCTGTACGTGAAGACCATTAAAAGCTGATAACTGAGGCCCTAGAACCTCACTACGGAGACTTACAATGCTAGCCATAGCTTATAAGTCTTCATCTACGTGAAGACAGATATATTGGTGTAAATTGCAACCCTGAAGGCTCAATTAATGGAGACTTACAGTTATCGTCACGCAAGGTAGGGAATGAAGAGCTGCTATATAAACAGCCCTGAATTCCCAGAGACCACAGTCCCAAGAAATAATAAATTCAGTTATGCCACTGCATGTAACTGAAAAAATCTCACTCATGATTTTAGCTGGGCTACTATGGTGTAACAATAAGACTAAAGACTATGACACCCAGGAAAAACAAACCGAAAAGCATCGTATCCTTTTTGGTTGTATTCCCAAAAGACAGCGAACAGAGCCTAACCAATGACATAGTTGTCTTGACGCCAAGACATATCTTAGCCTATCTATGCACTATCCATCTGGATTCAGGACGGGAAACAGGTGATAATAAAAAACTGGAGAATAATTTCGATGACGTCTAATGCTTTTCTTCAATAGGAAAGCTTATACCTCCAGAAGGAAAGCCTCTCTTGGAAGATTTGTCTAACAAGTATTCTTGTAAGTAAAGCTTGCTCGGGCGGATAGCCGCCGGCCTGCCGAGACTACATTCTAATCCACTTATCTTCCACAATTAATCCACTTTTGCGAGGTTTGTAACCTACCGCCAAGTGGCAAGCAACCAAAATCTATTCTCAACTGCCTCAACTGATCTCTTCAATAAGAGAGCCTTTACCTCCACTAGCAGTGATTCTCTTTGAAAGGAACTTCCGTGATTAACGTCCAGTCTCTCGTGAAGTTGATAATCCTCCGTCAACTGGCAAGCAATAGAGGTCATGTCCATCACCTGTACGACTTAAGATGCTTATGGGAGGAGAAACGACGTCCTCCCCACAAAGAAGTTTGTCTCGTCGACCTCAATTGTTCCCTTCAATAAGAGAGCCGTTACCTCCACTAGAAGTGACTCTCTTTGAAAGGAACTTCCGTGATTAATGTCCAGTTTCTCGTGAAGATGATAACCTTCCATTAATCGTCGACCTACGGGTGTCTGATCCATAGCCTTGATCAGACCTATACCCCTTTCCTGAGTCGCTATAATGACGACTTCCAGAGTAAATATAAGAGAGTTATTGTACCCTCGCGAGACATTCTCATGATGCTTTCTTAGAAGCAGAGTGGCCTCGCTTACCCCGGTCTGCTGATGTGTGTTGATGAGACAGCAACTTCAATAGCAGAGCACTGAAGCTTCTTGTAGCCTGCACATATATCAATGCAAGCTTGTCGTCAAATAGTATATTTCCAGTAACCGGAGCGACCTAGAGAGAGCTTTTCACCTTGTGATCTATAAGTGATGATGACGCAAGGGCAGTATCACGTCTTACCAACTCCTAATTCACTGTCCATGTGGAGGTGTACGTGGCATAAATGACTGCCCTGGAAAAAACTCTTAGCGAGGAACCACAGCCTCATATTTCTTTCCATTGAGACGTTGTGCCATAGCTCTGGTAAGGTGATCTGCTTAGGACATTGCACCCAGATTTGCTCTTTTCAATGAAATAGCACATTCCATTATTTCTGAGCATATATTAAATGATGCAGGTAGGGACATATTTTCATCCCTGGCCTTCTCATCTCAACGCAGACTTATTCAGATGGAACAATATTCTTAAGAGCTTAAGACTTTTCATAGTCTTAAAGTGCCCTTTAAGACTATGGAGACTCACACTCCATATCCCTCTCACCATCCAAATGTTCCATCCGCAAATATGGTCAACTCCATCCGACTGAACGGATGACTGGACCAACGCAGCACCGACTGACCGCTCACCATCAGAGACTGTTAAATGGTAGTACTAGTCTCAAACGACTAGCTATCAACCCGAACTTGCGAAGTCAGATAGCTAGTCTGTGGTCAATGCGCTTCATTAATGAAGCAAGGGAAGATGCCATAGCTGCCACCGAATCCGGTTGCAGTGTGGAAGAAGCATCCCAAACCGCAAGCGTGAACGGGCGTCCCAACTCACTAAAGTTTCTCATGCCAAAAGCAGTTCTCCAGCTCGCAGTCTGCTCCAGACCTCGCCGAGCGTTCCGAAACTTTTAGGCATCTATCCCTTATCGTGCATATCCATGGAAGAAGAGGAAGCCGTAACCACAGCCGACCCAGGCTGAAGTGTGGAAGAAACATCCCGACTCATCACACAGGATGGATGCTCCTCCTCATTGAAGTTGAAAACAGCTGTCCCCGACTGTTAATGGGACGAAAAAACGCTCTGCACTCTCGATCTGTCCTCAGATCTCGTAGAGTATCACGCTTAGAAACTTCTAGGCTTAATCCTCTTTCGTGCGCTTCCATGTAAGTAGAAGCCATAATTGCCACCGGCCCTGGTTGCAGTGTGGAAGGAACATTTCGATGCTTGTTCCAACTCAATAAGGTTTCTCACAATGGACACAGTCAACCCCGACTGTTAACAGGACGGAGAGGGTTCTCCGAACGGAGATCTGACCCCCGATCTAGATGAGCGTCCCGTAGAGGAACTTCTGGCTTCTTCTACATGCACAATTGACCGGACCGACCCAGCACCATCCGACAGCTCAACACTGGAGTCTGCTCTTGCATTAGCTGGGATGCTGCTAATAGCTGCGCAACTGCAACAGCAAATCCGTTCCCGAGGCTTGAGGAGCAGTGGTCTTCTGTTTTTCCCACCGCTTGCTGCTCCTGGGACGAAGATCCGGAGATAGATCTCTTCTCCGAGCATCCCACTGATCGATGCCTCGGATTGCTAGCTATCGGATGGTCTGACTTCAAAGGCGAAGAATGGCTCTGTCTTTGCGCAGCTGACTGGTTATCTGAAGTTGGGTAGCTAGCCTGCGGTTGTGTGTGCTTTAAATTAATGGAGGAAGCCGTGTCTGAAGCCGACCCTGGCTGCAGACTAGACAGAGCATCCCGAACGGACATATGCTCCGTCGCGTGCAAGTTTCTCATAACAACATTTGTCCCCAAATGTTGTTGGGTTAGAGAGGAGGGACCTCTCCTGCTCACAGTCTCATTGACCTTGTGAGCCTCCCAACAAGAAAACTTCATTTCGGCTTGTGAAACGTAGCGGAGGAAGCCATGACTGAAGCCGACCCCGGCTGCCAACTAGACAGAGTGTCCCGAGCGGTGGGTGGACGTATGCTCCGGCTCGTGCAAATTTCTCATAACAACATTTAGCCCCAAATGCTGTTAAGTTAGAAAAAAGGGAACATTAAGAGCCCAAAGGCATCCCGATAGAGCCAAAGTGTGGACAAAATCCAAATTTATTGAGCTACACTCCCGGAATAATAATCCATGTATCCTACAGCAAAACTACAGTAATAGAAAATAAAATACTACCTATATATGAGGACGTTGTCAATGTAAACAACGTCAATGAAAAAACCAAAAACAAGACATCAGGCACACAAAAAGGCCCAAAGTCTGAAACCAATTTAAATGCTACCAGATGCAAAGCTAGCTCTTCATACGGAAAAAAAACGATACATCGGATAGAAGATGCAAGACTAAACGACCTAACACCCCTAGGGTGAGGACGTAACCATGGGGAAAGACAGAATAAATATTCTGTAATACATGTTGAACTCCCAAGAAATTTAATAAAAAATTTCAATAAATGAAAGAGTCAATGACTCTGTAGCTCAACTTGGATATGGCAGGAATTAGTACTTGCTGTGACCAAGACAACTGAATAATGAATATGACAGGAATTAGTATTTGTTTTGGCCCAGTCAACAATAATAAAAGAATTACAAGGTGACTGTAATGGACTACAGATTAAGACCAATCATTGTAGATTATTATTTTTGTGTGGAAATTTTCAGTCCCAAACAAAATATTTTCAGACTAAAATTTTTTCTTCTTCTTCTTAAAATTGACCAAAATGCATCAAAACACAAAAAACTAATTTCCGGATTTTGGTCCAAAATTTTCTAAGTCCCACCCGGACCCCAAATTTTCAGTGTAAAAAAAATTTTTTTTTTTTTGTCTTAAAATTGACCAAAACGCATAAAAAACCAAAAAACTAATTTCCGGATTTTGGTCCAAAATTTTCTAAGTCCCACCCGGACCCCTAATTTGCATAATTTATTCACGAGAAAAACTCTGTATTATATGTAATGTATCCCATGGTACTAAACATTCATACAAAAATTTATTCAAATCAGATCTTTCATTTGGAAGTTCTGCGCAAAAATCTGATTGCACTTAATTTTGAACAAAATGGATGCTAGCGGCCATCTTGAATTTCAGACTGGACCCAAAAACACTCCTTCTCGTCCCACAGTGATAACAAAGGTACCCAAGAAGTTTCGTGAAGATCGGTTCATAAATACAGCCTCTAACCTGAGCCGTATTGGGATTTGCACTCACAGTGCTGAAAGTAACAATAAATAAATCAAAGTTAGCCTAATTTGCATAATTTGCGCACAAGAAAAAAACCTGTAATATATGTAATGTATCCCATGGTACTAAACATTCATACAAAAAATTATTCAAATCAGAGCTTTCATATGGAAGTTCTGTACAAAAAACAGATTTCGGCATCGTCGGTACAAAATGGCTGCTGGCAGCCATCTGGAATTTGGGACTGCACCCAAAAACACTCGTTCTCGTCCCACGGTCATAACAAAGGTACCCAAGAAGTTTCGTAAAGATTGGTTCATAAATACGGCCTCTAGCCCGAGCCATAGCAGCTTGGCACTTACAGCTCTGAAAGTAACACTAAATAAATCAAAGTTAGTCTAATTTTCATAATTTACGCATGAGGAAAAAACCCGTATTATATGTGATGTATCCCATTGTACTATACATTTATACAAAACTTTATTCAAATCAGAACTTTCATACAGAAGTTCTGTACAAAAAACTGATTTTTGCATCATCGGTACAAAATGGCCACTGGCAGCCATCTTGAATTTCGGACCACACCCAAAAACACTCGTTCCCGTCCCAGGGTCATAACAAAGGTACCCAAGAAGTTTCGTAAAGATTGGTTCATAAATACGGCCTCTAGCCCGAGCCATAGCAGCTTGGCACTTACAGCTCTGAAAGTAACACTAAATAAATGAAAGTCAGTCTAATTTGCATAATTTACGCACGAGAAAAAAACCTGTATTATATGTTATGTATCCCATGGTACTAAACATTTATACAAAACTTTATTCAAATCAGAACTTTCATACAGAAGTTCTGTACAAAAAACTGATTTTTGCATCATCGGTACAAAATGGCCGCTGGCAGCCATCTTGAATTTCGGACCACACCTAAAAACACTCGTTCCCGTCCCAGGGTCATAACAAAGGTACACAAGAAGTTTCGTAAAGATCGGTTCATAAATACGACCTCTAGCCCGAGCCATAGCCAATTGTTGACGTACGGACAGATGGACAGACGGACGGATGGACAGACGGACGGACGGAGACGGACGACAGGCCATGACAATAGCTCAAATTTGACTTCGTCAAAGTTGAGCTAAAAATAGCCAAAAAGCTCAAGAGTTTAACAGGAAGGGTTCATGGAAGGAATACTTAACAAACAGTGGAATAATCATTATTAAAAACTAGAGGATGGCCACCAAAGGGTGGCTGATTCCCCCGAAAAAAGCCTTGATAGCCATTCCAACCTTATTCGCGACACACCCTCTGGTTGTGGGCAATAATAATACCAAGTATCATTAATATCCTTGAAGGCTGTAAGAAGTTATGGAGCGGACACGAATTCCATCTACGCCCGGATGGACAGACGGACAGACAGACAGACGGACGGTGTCACAGCTAGATTCCCCCGAATTTTTTTCGGGGGAATAATGATGACGTCAGGCGTATGTCCCACAATTGGGAAACATAAAATAATTTTATAATTATTATAAAGTTACTGCCCTGAACGTCTAAAATCACCGTTGAACACTTCCATCATCCAATAACAGCCTTGGATCCACCAATTCTTGTATTGATTTGTGCCTGGCATCCTCAAAAAAGGAGATTTTAAAACACAGATGTCAGTTCATTGTTGCCGACTTTAAGGCCAAACAAAGAAGGATGTTGGCGCCAATTCCGGTCACTTCCTGATGGCTGTGCATGCGCGGAGAGTAAAAGTATGGAGGACCAGATAGGACTTTTAATTTTCGGTTTTGCAAGCAAATTTTGGGGATTGGGGGGGGGGGGGGGGGGGTCAAAATTTGTGTTTGGCCCTTGATAATTTTGAGTTTGCACCAGCTAGTCTGGGCCATTGGTTTATAGTATAAAAGTATTTGTATTTCTATTTATTCTCTCTCAGAGGATCGAATTACCACATAGTTTTATGTTTTCAGGCAAACAGAATGTACCACCTGCTTTGTGAATAAAGCCTCAGATGCACATATGTACATCTTAAAGTCCTGATCTGATTGAAAAGAAAGAAAAATAGATCTTTTTTATATCCTGAATGATGAATTGTAGTTTTATTCCAAATAAAAAAAATCTTTTTGGTATTAACCATATCTTGTGTTTTATATAAATCAAAAATGCATTTTTATAATAATACATACAAAACAACACAGTTCTACTGTGTTTTCAAGGAATAAAAGGCAACACAAATAAATCACCAGCCACCTTTTTTTTTAACTTTCTAAAACTGATGCAAATAAAAACAGGTGACAGGCCCACACATGTGTTTACAGTATACACAGCTTGGTATTTAACTCACACCATGGTTGGATATATACTTATGCTGCTGCTACTGCTTGCTCAACAAGAAAATATACAGGGCATGAAACACCAGGTGGGGTATCTGGTAGTCAGTGTTCTGTATAATTGCCTATTGGGCCCTCAAGTTTATACTGACCCCACATATATAGACACAGGCTGAAGTCTACCCATTGGGTCAAGAAGAGACATATCATCAATTGAGGGGCGATATCACTCTGTGTATACTGTATATACTAATATTCAGTTCTAACATGACATTCTGGTTCTGATGATGGTCATTTGGGTTTAAAACTATTATAACAGATCCACTGTATATTGTATATAGATTGTAACATTTCAAAGAACAATGAACTTCAACAAATATTTAATATCCACCTTCCAAGAAGTAAAGTTCATCCTCACTCCCCAACTCTTTGATGACCTATTTCAAAATTCCCCATGTTCAAATCTAATCTCCCACTTTGTTGTCAAGGATCAGAATCAGGCTTTTCAAGTGGGTTAGTTGGAACTGGTATCTTAGGGGAGAGAGAATGCTTGATAAAATTCATGTGTGCAGCTGGACTCTACTCTGTAAGACTCCTATGTCTTGTTCCAAGTACCCCTGAAGTTTATATTTATTATTTTTTGACGAAAGGTTATCACCATAAAGATTTGGTAACAGTAGTGGTCGGGTTCTTCAAACTTGATTTCCCCCGGCCCACACTTCCTGAGCACAGCCCTATGAACAGTTCACTTAGGCTGTAACTGGATTAAAGTCATCAATTATACATCAGGCCAAAATAATGTGTAACACAAATTTTATTTGCACTGATATTAAGTTAGATATCTTGAATGACTGAGCTTTTTTTTCATTTTGTTTCCAGGAACGAGTTAAAAAAAAAAATGCAACTGGGAAACAGGCTGTTTTGAACAACAGATAAGACATTTGCCCACAACAGACAATACACACTGAGAAATTTGCCCCAAGAGACTCGTTTTAGTAATAGGTCTACAAAAATATTGATAAGTTTTTAATTTTGTACCACACTGGGTATCAGAGATTTGACTGGGAAGGTTTGACCCCATAAATATCTGACCAAATTGTTTCAGTTTCGAGAACAAGCCTTTCCAAATGAATGTTGGACGATTCAGCACTTGGATGAATTGGCACAAAAATACCAATCCCAACTGCAGGAAGTATGTCAGACAATATTTGCTTTATAAGCACTCCACTTCTCCCAAAATTCAACACCAACCACCAACAGTGAGCTGCAGACAGTGGGAGAATCAGGCTTTTCTAAATAGGGACGAGTTGACCAGTTCAAACTACGCAGGTGAACATATTTTGGGTGATGCGCTGTTGGATTGCTATGCCTTGATCCAAGTACCTATGGGCTTCAAACAGTACAGGTTATACCAAAACCACCACCTGGCACATCCCAAAATCTCTGTTTACATGTCAGTCTGTCAGATGTCGTTATAAGTGATCTCACTGTTTCAGTTTCCTATTTCTTCTTTTTTCATATACCAACAGCTGTTTCCTGTTCCAATTTTTCTTCGGTAGGACAACAATGCTATTCTCATTTCACAATAAATTAAATAGTGTTGTGTTTGTATGGCTTGGGATGTGGTTGGAACAAAGTGGAATGGATTCAAATGTTTCTTAATGCCTTCAAAATTTTCATTTTTGGCTTTTATACTGCACATTGTCAAGTGAAATGTCACTTTTGTAGAAACTTCAAAACCGAAAATTAGAAGTCCTATCTGGTCCTCCATGCATTTGCTCTCTGCGCATGCGCAGACCCCAGGAAGTGACCGGAATTGGCGCTAACACCATTCTTTGTAAAAGAGAGTATTACATAATAATTCAGCGGGGAGGTATGAGTGCCGACTCATGGGAGGGCCCTTCCCATCTGGGCCATTGGTAAGTATAAAAATATAGAAATTACTATAAATTTATAATATTTTTACACAGTATACCAATAGCCCAGATGGGGGTGAAGTGGCATTGCGGTAACTGGTTCTTGTCAGATCTCCGAAGTTAAGCAACGTCGAGCCCGGTTAGTCCTCGGATGGTTGACACTTTGAGCGATCGATTCGGACTTCCGCGCTGTGTCCTTGGGCAAGGCACTTAACCCCGAGTGTCCACATGGGGGCACGATGACGCAATGTACTAAGGCATACTGCACGTCACTGGTGCGCATGTCTTCAAACAATCTAACCCTGCCTGTGCTGCAGTGCGAAGTTACGATGTTGGGGAGCTGGCAGCTGCTCGTAGTTGCTCGGTGGTTCTCCCGGGTACTCCGGCTTCTTCCACCAGTATAACTGTCACGGACCATGATTAGTCATTGTGCATGAGTATGTGACTTTAAACACCAATAAATAAATAAATAAATGGCCCAGACATAGCTGAATTGTAAAAAGGTGGAAGGCCTAGGACTTCTGAAATAATTCCAATCCTGCAATCCATGATGAAGGAACTTAGAATAATTAGGAATTACATGTATGTCTCTCTATACAGTAATAGAGGAGACATATTCTAAATAAGGAGCCCAATTAAGTAATTCCTTATTGTAAGCATGAAGACAAGTTCCTGGCTAGTCCGGACTAAGCCCCAAAAATTAGGATGGCGTATCTGAGAATGAGAGAAAATCCCCCAGAAATATACGCCTTACAATAACATTTCAGCTGTATGCAGGATATAAATACGGATACAACAGCTTCCTTCAAAGATACATACTTTTTAAGCCAGAGAAGGGGTAAAAATCACACCCCCCCCCCCTTTTTTTGACGAAGTCTTCAAAAGAAAAAGGGGAGAGCTCTGGAAACAATAAGACCGGTACCAAAAAACAATAAAAATAATCGTCAAACAGGCACTCAGGTATTAATTCATGATTAATAAATGATGCTTAACGTTACTTCAGAAGTTACGGCTATAGCAATGATCCTGGTAATTAATATTGTCCACTGAATAACATACACCGCAGACGACGTATACAGATACGTCAAAAAACGGTGATATATAAAAATATAACATACAAATATCCAATCGAGCCACACTGAATGATCCCTGAAGAGAAAACACACTTCCTAGGTAATCCACAGGTAGCCTCTGTACAATAAATTCCAGTAACAACACTCTCCAACGTGTACTATCCGATATCTACAATCGTAAAAACATGTGTTAGATGAGTACAACACATAATAGAAACTTGGATCTAGAAATGTAAGTAGGTATGACTAACAGGCTATTGCTTAGCAGTTGACGAATGGTTATCAAGATTCGCATCACTGGATAACTATTACGGAAGACCAGTAGGCGAGACGTGTTGGCTCGGACGGCCTATGGCTATCTTTCCAAGAAAACCACAACTAACTTAATGTCTGATGGACAATGCTTCCGTCAAATCCTTGCTCACGATAATCGGCATCTTAATGCACAGATGTCTGGACCGACCCAGCACCATCCGACAGCTTAAGTTCTGAGACTGCCGTCGACTGCTTCCGCACTTGCTGCGATGCTGCGATGAGCTGCGCAATCTGAGACAGCAAGTCCGTTACGGAGGCCTAAGAAGCAGCGGTCTTCTGTTGCTTGGCCGCTGGCTGCTCCTGGGACAGTGAGTCCGAGATTGCGCTTTTCTGCGGACGTCCCGATGAATGAGCCCTCGTCTCCTTGGCTACTGTATGGTGTGACTTCTCTGATGAAGAGTGACCTTCTCGCCGATGCAGGCTGGATATCAGAAGTCACGTAGCCAATGTGCGGTCATATGTTCTTGGTAGACACTGAAGAAGAAGCTGTAACTATATCCAACCCGGGCTGTAAACTAAACGGTGCATCCCAGACGGGAGGGGTGGATGTATGCTCCGGCTGATGCAAGTTCCGAACCACAACATCTGGCCCCAGATGTTGTTATAAAAGAGAGAGGGGGGGCTCTCTCGCTCGCGGTCCTTCAGACCCTGCCGAGCATAGTAAATCACTCGAACGCTCATTTTAACCGACTAAATGATAAACATAAATAAACTTTTAGAGCTTTGATAAACTTGTTATCCAGCTCCAGTCTATTATCTGTCGAAACGAGCTCTATGGCTTCGGTACGAGTAACATGTGACTACAGAATCCTAGAGAATCTTGATTCTCGATGACTCTATTACTTACATTGTCAAGAGAACCTTTACCTCCAATTGGAGAGACTCTTATGCAAGGATTTGACGGAAGCATTGTCCATCAGACATTAAGTTAGTTGTGGTTCTCTTGGAAAGATAGCCGTAGGCCGTCCGAGACAACACGTCTTGCCTACTGGTCTTCCGTAATAGTTATCCAGTGATGCGAATCTTGATAACCATTCGTCAACTGCTAAGCAATAGAGGTCCTAACCCACACCTGTAGTACCTGCAAGGCCTACAGAAGGAGAAACTGCATCTCATTCGCAAAGAGCCTCGACCCAGCGGTTTAGGGGCATTTGACCGGTGGTCTCGACCAGACCTAAGCCTCGTATCCGAATCGCTGTATGACGATCCCTAGAGTAATTATAGGAGGGTTAACTATACCCTCGCGAGGAGTCCTTTATAGACGACCTTCTGTCTAGTCCCCCCCTTACTCCTTTCTGCTATTGCAGGTCGATTAGATGCCGACTTAAGGAGCAGAGTATTCATGCTTTCTTTGTAGCTTGGTCATAAACCAATGAAAGCTTATCGTCAAAAACTTAGTGTCCGGAAACTGGAGCGACATGAAGAGAGTTTTTCACCTTGGCATCTATTAAGGATGACAACGCAAGGACTTCGTCATGTCTGATTAACTCCAAATTTGCAACTGTTAAGACAGAGTTATACGTGATAAATATAAAAGCCCTGGAAAAGACTCTAATTGAGGTACGAACGTCCTCAAATTCCTTTCTGTAGAGACATTGCGTCACAGTTCTTGAAGGTGATCTGCGTAAGAATGTGAGTCTAAATTTGCTCTGAATGAAGAAATGTAATCCCAATTGTGCCCGAGCGAATAGTGAATGACGAAGGTAAGGCCATAGCTAGGTCCTTAGCCTACTCATTCAAACGCAGAGGAACTCTTAACACACCTTCCCCGTTTTCCGAAAATTACGGAAGATGATGACAAGAAACTGCCTTACTTCTTTCCACTGGAAATTTGAATATGCCATCTAAAAGGCCAAAGGCCTGCGACACCTGTCTATACTTAACTAGAAAAGACATATCCTCCTCTTTTTCTGGATGAAGTCAGCATCCAACAACGCTAGCGGTTTCTTGCAAATAGTCGCAGCATTCTGATTTGCTGGAACAAATTCAGGGTAGTGTTGATGGATTAAATCCATCTCAACCATGTGTTGTTCCGAAAGGGAAGGGTAATCCACCTCCATATCCCTTTCATCACTCATCTGATTCAGTTGAAAATCACGGTCAGCGGCATCTAAACGCGCAGATGACTGGACCGACCAAGCACCATCAGACAGCTCAGGCTCTGAGACTGCCATCGGCTGCTTCTGCACTTGCTGGGATGAGCTGTGCAATCTGCATCAGCCAAACCATAACGGAGACCTGAGGAGCAGCGGTCTTCTATTCTGGCTGCCGGCTGCTCCCAGGACAGTGTGACTGATACAGCTCTTTTCTCTGAACGTCCCGATATATGAGGCTTCATCTTAGCAACTGAATAGTGCTACTTTCGAGCTGTCGCAGCATTCTGATTCTCAGGGAAGTATCGATGCATAAGATCTATCGCCACCCTGTGTTGTTCCGAATGGGAAGGGTAATTCTCCTCCAAATCCCTTTCACCATCCGAATGAATCAGATTATACTCACGATAATCGGCATCTTAATGCACAGATGTCTGGACCGACCCAGCACCATCCGACAGCTTAAGTTCTGAGACTGCCGTCAGCTGCTTCTGCACTTGCTGGGATGCTGCGATGAGCTGCGCAATCTGAGACAGCAAGTCCGTTATGGAGGCCTAAGGAGCAGCGGTCTTCTGTTGCTTGGCCGCTGGCTGCTCCTGGGGCAGTGAGTCCGAGATGGCGCTTTTCTGATGAATGAGACCTCGTCTCCTTGGCTACTGTATGGTGTGAATTCTCTGATGAAGAGTGACCTTCTCACCGATGCAGGCTGGATATCAGAAGTCACGTAGCCAATGTGCGGTCATATGTGCTTGGTAGACACTGAAGAAGCCATAACTATATCCGACCCCAGCTGTAAACTAAACGGTGCATCCCAGACGGGAGGCGTGGATGTATGCTCCGGCTGATGCAAGTTCCGAACCACAACATCTGGCCCCAGATGTTGTTATAAAAGAGAGAGGAGGGGCTCTCTCGCTCGCGGTCCTTCAGACCCTGCCGAGCTTCCTGCTGAACTTGCCGGCTTCTTCCTCTCCATCGTCGCAGGGTGAGCCTGATATTATTTTATAGTGCTTGCTCTACCCTTTCTACTCTCCTCGACCCCAATGGACGCACCAGGTGTCACGGTACCCTCGGACGGTGTACCGCTTCACCGGCCGAGCTAGCTGGCGACAGGGATCTGAAACCACGCTGTGGTTTATTGCCCTGTCTAATATTCATGAGCAATTTTGCCGCTAGCTCTGATTGATTATCTAAATGCGGACGGAAGCACACCCTCTGACGGCATCACATAAACATCACCATGTTCTTGTTCCTCTGTAAATAGAAACAAAAAAAATTTTCGAAAAACTTTGACAACAGCCCAAGTTCCCAAAGGGAACGAAGTGTCCAAGTGCCCAAATGTGGACAAAAATTACTGCTACACTACGGGACTGATAAATGTATCTTACAACAGACCTACCATATAATAAATATATAAAGAGCGTTGCAAATGTAAACAACGTCAGAATGAAAACCGGAAACGGGACCCCAGGCAACACGGCCCGAAATCAGTAACAGATTTTTGAACTATCCGATGTAAGGCAAGATCTTCGTAAGAAAAAACGATACATTGGATGTATGATGCATGACCAAAAATGCCTGAACACCCAAAGGGTGAGGACATAACCCTGGGGATATACAGAATAAACTTTCTGTGTAACACATTAAAACTCCCAAGAAATTTTATAAAAAAACTTCAATAAAACAAGCCAAAAAGCTTGGGAGTTCAACTGGGGGGTATCAAGGGAGGGTAGGGAAGGAATACTTAACCAACAGTGGAAAAATCATTATCAACAATGAAGACGTCAGGCCCATGTCCTGAAATTGGGGAACATGAACTAATTTTTATAAATATTATAAAATTACAGCCCTGAACGTTTCAAACCACTGTTTCTTCCTTCCTTCAACCAGTTGTGTTCTTGGATACACCAAATTAACCATTGATTTGTGTCTGGCATCATTATAAACAGAGATTTAAAAAGCACAAAAGTCAGTTTGTTGTTATCTGACAAGGGACAAACAAAGAATGGTGTTGGCACCAATTCCGGTCACTTCCTGGAGTCTGTGCATGCGCAGAGAGCAAATGTATTGAGGACCAGATAGGACTTCTAATTTTCGGTTTTGCATGCAAATTTTGGGGATTAGGGGGGCAAAATTTGTGTTTGGCCCTAGATATTTTAGAGTTAGCACCAGCTATTCTGGGCCATTGGTATACTGTGTAAAAATATTTTAATGCTCTATAAGGACTTAGTTTTATTCAGCCAAATAAATCCCATGTAAATGAAGAATTCTTTAATCCTTAACCCACTGAGGGTTTTGAAAATATTTTTCAGCAAATCTTCTCTGGTTCCTGAGAAGCAGTCATGATTAGGTTTGATGAAAAATTTATCCATATTAAACTCAAGAAATCATTGGTCAAAAAGTCCATTCAATTTACAGAGGGGAAATTTGATTAACTGTACCCAAATTGTACTTTTTTCAATGGTAAGAGATTCTGTGTCCTGAGCAGAAATACCTACCAGCAGCATGCATTGCCATCCAAGGAGTTAAAGGCATAACTCTAACTTTGATAACTCTCTACTGAAATGGAACAGATGCCCCTACATGCAGTCCCTGGGCAAACTTACAAGCTAAATTCTAAATATCTTGGCAGTTGTTTCTAGGTAAGTCTTTGCTGTCTACATAGGCAGCTAAGTCCTGCCTAGAAGTAATTGTAAAAACACAGGATGTACACTGTCAACATGCAGTAAATGAAAACATTTCTCAAAATTTTCTAGAGTTAAAGCTCTATTTCTTTTTATCCTTACCATTCCCATATTCTTGAATGATACTGTCGTACGCATTGCTGCTTTCAACAAAAGGAGAATTCATTCTGCATTGCAGGGAAGGTTAGGTACTAATCTGTTCTAACAACCTTACAGGAATGAAGGATTAAGATTTTACTGATCCCTATTACATAACGAATCGGCCACATCTGTCTGTGTAACTTGCAAGTTAAGCAGTTAATTTATTTATTGGTGCTTAAGGTCACATATTTCTACACAATTGCTAATCATGACTACAATATGGATATAAAGTCAAATCCGGCCAATCGTTTAACCCATACAGGCTAATTCTGACTTTAATCACATTCTTCTACAACAAAATAGGTGCCCCAACATGCAGTTTGGGGGTAAGCTTGCAAATTACATTCAAAGCTCCATGGCAGTTGTTTCTAGGCAAGTCTTGAATGCCTACATAGACAGTCAAGACTTGCCAAGAAACAACAGCAAAGCCATACGATGAAGATGGTCAAAGTAAAGCAAAAATGTATAAAAAATCACCAGGCCCTTAAGGGTTATTAAGCAGTTAAATTTTTTTTTATAAATTTCAAGTAATTTGTATATTTTTTTTATTTACCAATGGCCCAGACCAGCTGGTGCTAACTCCAAAATTAATCCAGGGCCAAACACAAATTTTGCCACCCAATCCCCAAAATTTGCATGCAAAACCAAAAAACTGATGTCCTATCTGGTCCTCCATACTTTTTGGATCTGCGCATGCACAGTATTCATGAAGACACCGAAATTGGCGCCAACCAACATTCTTTCTACAGATTGCCTGTTAAATGTTATAAACAGCAGGGAGGTATGAGTGCCCACTCATGGGAGTGCCATACCCATCTGGGCCATTGGTAAGAATAAAAAATATACAAAGTACTTAAAATTTATATTTTTATACAACAACCAATGACCCAGACTAGCTGAATCGCAAAAAGGCTGGAAGGCCTAGGACTTCAGAATTAGTAGACCAACATAGTTCCAAGCCTGTAATCCAAGGTGAAAGGAAATTAAATTTAAAAGGAATTACATGTATGTCTCTCTATACAGTAATAGAGAAGACATATCATAAATAAGGAGCCAAATTCAAGTAATTCCGTAATTTCAAGTAATATTCTTAGCATGAAGACTATGCTAATTGGATGTAACAAGTTCCCAATTTTTAAGGCTAGTCCGGACTAAGGCTCAGGCTCACTAAGCCCCCAAAATTAGGATGGCGTATCTGAGAATGAGAGGATATCCCCCACAAACATACGCCATATACAATAAAACACAAGCTGTATCCAGTGTATAATCTACAGACAAAACAGCTTAACTCATAGTTACACACTTATCAAGCCGGAGGAGAGGTTAAAAAATCCCCCCCCACCCTTTTTGAAGGAATTTTCTTCAAAAAGAGTGGAGTGCTCTGGAATCAGTAAAAGCGGTACCAAATAACTATAAATATTTGTTGAATAAGCACTCAGGTATTAATTATTAACAAATTGGAGCTTAATGCCACTTCAGAAGCTAAGGCTATAGCGGCGATCCCGGTAATTAATATCGCCCGCTTGTAACGTATACCGGAGGCGGAATACGTAGATAGGTCGAAAACCGGTGATATAATATACATGTATAACATACACATGTCCAATAGAATCACAATGGACGATCTCTGGAGAGTAAACACACTTCCGAGGTAACCCACAGACGACCCCATTCAGGTGTACAATAAATTCCAGTAAATAACACTCCCAGACGTGTTCTATCCAATATCTATGTTCCTAGAAGTGTGCAAATATACGAGAGTGTAAAGACAAGATGTATTCGATTGGGTACCAAAATTTAATAGAAACCTGTATCTAGAAATGGAACGAGCTATGATTAATAGACTCATCACAAACCGCTCCCGAAATAATTCATTGTTTCTAAGGTCCAAAACATACAATAATGCGTCTGCCTAATAATGCATTTATTATGCGTGTGAGCACTGAATCTTGCATGTAATCATCTGAATACCAGTTAACGGACTAGACAGCCTCCCAGGTACCCAAAGGCTAGCAATTTATTGATGATGAATCATATGCTCGTATATGACATATAGACGAACAATCACAGGAAGCAACCAGCTAAAAAGTGAATGTGCCCTTGAGGTCGCCATAGAACATGACCCAGCTGCCAATCGAGAAGTCATGAAATGCATGTATATACTTAAATGCATATGAGTCTTACGGGAAGAAAACTACGTCTTGCCCGGTAATTGCCTCTTAACACATTGGCTGTGGGTGGGGGTGGGGGGATGGTGGGGTGGGGTGGGGTGGGGGGTGTGTGGGGGTGGGGGGATTCAAAATCATATCGATCGAACCCCCCTTACCCGCATTACTTGAATCGTTCTTGTGTTAGTAATCAAATAGTATAGGAACCACATGCCTCCCTCACGTCTGACTGACTCCATAATGCCACTAAGGGCGTAGAAGATTGATCCAAGGTTTCTGTGATGACAGAGGTGCTACTAGCAAGATTTTGCAATGAGACTGTTTGATCTTTAACAGAATCTGCTGAATCAACGGAGTTGGAGGATACGCATATCCTATCACTCCGTCCCATGAGATCGACCGAGCGTCTACTGCGTACGCTCGATGAACTGGGTATGGCGACACAAACGTCGGTAACTGATTATACAGGTGTGACGCAAACAGATGTATCATGGGACGATCCCATTGGTAGCAAATCTGCCTGAATATTCGCTTGTTGGGAGTCCACTCCGATGGCAACAAGCGACCTTTCCGAGAGAGTGACTCTGCTAGTACATTCAGACGGCCGGGTATATGACGGACAGAAAGATGAACATGATGATACATGATGTATAGGAGAATCCTCGGAAGTATGACATTACCGAGTTCATTATTCGAGTGAATGCCCAGGGAGCCAGGTTCAGACCAAAGCACATTGCTCTGAACTGATAAACCTTCCCTTGTACGGCAAACCGTAAGTACTTTCTGAATGCCGGATGTGAAAGTACACATCCTTTAGATCTATGCTTGCCACATGGTCGTTCACTCGAATGCTCGCTCTCACTGACCGAATGGTATCCATATAGAATTTTGGAGCCAGGATAAGCTTGGTTACCCAGCTCAAGTCTATTACCGGTTGGAATGAGCCATCTGGCTTCGATACGAGGAACAGGTGACTATAAAAGCCCTGAGAATCTTGATTCTCGACGACCTCTATTGCTTCCTTTAATAAGAGAGCCTGTACCTCCGCTAGGAGAAACTCTCTTTTGAAAGGATCTGACGAAAGAATTGTCCAATGCAGACATCATGTTAGTGGGGGTTTCGCTCTGAATGATAGCTGTAGGCCGTCCGAGACTACACTTCTCACCCACTGATCTGCCTTGACTGCTATCCAGTTTCTTGCAAAGTTTGATAACCTTCCGCCAACTGGCAAGCAACAGAGGTCTTGAACATCACCTGTATGACCTGCGAGGCTTACGGGAGAAGAAACTACATCCTCCCCATGAAGAACCTCGTCCATCGGCCTAGGGGCGTCTGACCGATAATCCCGATCAGACCTACGCCCCTTTCCCCGAGTCGCTATATTGACGATCTCCTTAGTAATTGTAAGAGGGTTTCTTGTACCCTCGTGAGGAGTTCCCTTTTGATGTTTAGATCTGGAATGTCCTCCTTACTCTTGCCTGCTGAAGCGGATTGTTGAGACACCGACTACAATAGCAGAGCACTTGATGCTTTCTTAGTAGCCTGTTCATTCGAAAGCTTGTCATCAAAAATAGTATGTCCGGAGACCGAGCGACCCGGAGAGAGCTTTTCACCTTGTCATCTATAAGTGATGACGACGCAAGGGCAGTATCACATCTGATTAACTCCAGACTAGCCCCTGTTAGGGTGCAGTTATACATGGTATACATAATTGCCCTGGAAAGAACTCTAAGAGAGGTATGAACATCCTCAAAGTCCTTCCTGTTGAGATGTTGTGCCATAGCTCTGGTAAGGTGATCTGCGTAAGACATTGCTTCCAAATTCGCTCTACTTGATGAAATTACTGTTTCAATTTTGTCTGAGCGAATAGTGAATGATGCAGGCAAGGATACATCTAGATCCCCGGCCTGCTCATTGAAACGCAGAGGAGCTCTCTGAACATCTTCTCTAACTATTTTAAATGAACGTGGTCCAAGAAACGGCATGTTTATGGAAGATGTAGTTAAGAAACTGCCTTTATTCCTCGCACTCGAGAGGTTGAATATGACGTCGTCTACATGGCTGAAAGCCTGTGACACCTGTCTAGACTGAACAGGAAAAGAGAGAACTTCTTCCTTTGTCCATATAAAGTCTGTGTCCAATAACGCCAGCAGTTTCTCTCTTGTTGTCGGAGCATTCTGATTTGTCGGAACAAATTCAAGGTAGTATTGATGAATGAAATCCATCGCAATCCTGTGCTGTTCTGAAAGGGAAGGGTAATCCTCTTCCTTATCCCTTTCTTCATCCGAGAGAATTAGTTGCGAATCTCAGTCCATTGCATCTGCGTGAACAGACGATTGGAATGACCCAGCACCGTCCGAGAGCTCAGGTTCTGAGTCTGAGGGAGGCTGCACCTGCACTTGCTGGGATGCTGCAATCAGCTGCGCAATCTGCGACAATAGGTCCGTCATCGAGGCCTGAGGAGCTGCGGTCTTCTGTTTCTTAGTCGCTTGCTGCTCCTGGGACGGTGTGTCGGAGGTGGAGCTCTTCTCCGAATGTCCTGATGATCGAGGCCTCATCTCCCTAGCTACCGAATGGTCTGACATCACGGGCGAAGAGTGGTCCCTTCTTCGCACAGCAGGCTCGATATCCGAAGTCGAGTAGCTAGGATGCGGTCGTGTGTGCTTTAATAATGTAGTGGCAGAAGCCGTGACTGAAGCTAACCCCGGCTGCAGACTAGACGGAGCGTCCTGAGCGGTGGGCGGACAAATGCTCCGTCTCGTGCAAGTTTCCAACCAGAAAACCTCATTTCGGCTTATGAAATGTAGCGGAGGAAGCCGTGACTGAAGCTGACCCTGGCTGCAGACTAGACAGAGCGTCCAGAGCAGTGGGGGGACATATGCTCCGGCTTGTGCAAGTTTCTCATAACAACATTTGGCCCGAAATTTTGTTAGGTTAGAGAGGGGCCTCTCCCGCTCATGGTCTATTAGACCTCCCCGAGTACAAGAAACTTGCTGACTTCCTCCCTATTTCTGTCGTCGCTGGGTGAGCTTATTTATATTTAAGTGCTTGCTCTACTCACATCTACACTTCCTTCGACCGCAACGGACTTACCCGGTGTCGCGGCTCCCACTGATGGAGTAACCGCTACACCGGTCAAACTAGCTGCTTGCAAGAGATTAAAATCCTTAACAAAAAGCCCTAACTCTTGCAATCATGAGCACTGAAACTAGCTCTATATGCTCAACGGAGCGTGACGACGTGTTGCAAACAGATCTATTATGGGACGATCCCACTGGTAGCAAATCTGCCTGAATATTCACTTGTTGAAAGTCCACTCCGATGGCAACTGGCGACCTTTCCGAGAGAGCGAGTCTGCTTGCACATTCAGACAACCCGGCATATGATGGACAGAAAGATGAACATGATGATTCATGACGTATAGGAGAATCTTCTCCGTTAATTCGTATAATGGAATTAAATGAGTGCCACCTTGGTTCCTGATGTAAGCTACTACTGTCGAATTGTCAAACAAAATCTGAACATGGACATTCGCTATTATGTGAATCCAATGTTGAAGAGCTAGCCATATAGACATCATCTCTTTGATGTTTATGTGCTTCTCTCGGAAGCGAGGGTCCCAAAGCCCCTGACAATTCAAGTCTGCGGGACTTAGGGTTGCGCCCCAACCAGTCTGACTCGCATCCGTCATAATCATGAAAGCCGGATCCGGCAGTTGCAGCGGAACTCCCTGAGTTAACCACTGAAGATCTGCCCAAATCTGAACCCTTTGTTTTACTAGGTCCGTTAAAACAATACTGGTTTCGAGTGAATGTGTCTTCACACTCCAGTTCTGAGTGAAGAATATCTGGAGGGGACGCGTGCGTAGATGGCCCATCGGAATAAGTTCTGCAGCCGCTCCGCACAACCCCATCAGTCGTATGAATTCCCTTGCTGTTAATGCGTCTGAGTGTAGACAAAAGCGAGCATAACAACTGACTAATTTCGCTCTGGGTAACGGCAGATGAACCAGATTGTTGTGAGTCTTGAAGCTTATCCCCAAGTGAGTGAACGACTTGGACGGAGCTAGATCCGACTTTTTCTCATTTATGTTGAAACCGAGACGTCAAGAGTAATAGAAGCTGACTCTGAACATCGTTCTGAAGAATAATTCTGTTGACGTATCTCTGCAGAATGTCGTCCAAGTAAGCCGACGTTACCGCAGATGAATGACACGGAAGTATGACATTACCGAATTCATTATTTGAGTGAATGCCCATGGAGCCAGGTTCAGACCAAAGCACATTGGTCTGAACTGATAAACCTTCACTTGTACGGCGAACAGTAGGTACTGAATGCCGGATGTACCAGGACATTAAAGTATGCATCCTTGAGATCTATGCTTGCCGCATAGTCGTCCACTCGAATGCTCGCTCTTACCGACCGAATGGTCTCCATATAGAAATTTGGAGCCACAATAAGCTTGTTTATTCAGCGCATGTCTATTACCAGTCGGAACAAGCCGTCTGGCTCTGGTACGAGGAACAGGTCACTGTAAAAACCCTGAGAATCTTGATTCTTGAGGACCTCTATTGCTTCCTTTAATAAGAGAGACTGTACCTCCACTAGGAGACTCTCTCTTTTGAAAGGATCCGACGGAAGATTTGTCCAACGCAGACATCTTGTTTGTGGGGCTTTCACTCAGAATGATAGCCGTAGGCCGTCCGAGACTACACTTCTCACCCATTGATCTTCCATGTCTGCTATCCAGTTTCTCGCGAAGTTTGATAACCTTCTGCCAACTGGCAAGCAATAGAGGTCTTGAACATCACCTGCATGACCTGTGTGGCTTACGGGAGGAGAAGCCATATCCTCCCCGTGAAGAACCTCATCCCGTCGGCCTAGGGGCATCTGACCGATAGTCCCGATCAAACCTACGCCCCTTTCCCAAGTCGCTATATTGACGACCTCCAGAGTAATTGTAAGAGGGTTTCTTGTACCCTCGTGAGGAGTTCCCTTTTGACATTTTAGATCTGGAACGTCCTCCTTTACTCTTGTCTGCTGAAGCGGGTTGTTGAGACGCCGACCTCAATAGCAGAGCACTTGACGCTTTCTTAGTAGCCTGTTCATAGACTAACGAAAGCTTGTAAAATAGTATGTCCGGAGACCAGAGCGACCCAGAGAGAGCTTTTCACCTTGTCATCTATAAGTGATGACGACGCAAGGGCAGCATCACGTCTGATTAACTCCAGATTAGCCACTGTTAGGGCGGAGTTATACGTGGTATACGTAATTGCCCTGTAAAGAACATCCTGTTCATTCCTTCCTGTTGAGACGTTGCGCCATAGCTCTAGTAAGGTGATCTGCGTAAGACATTGCTTCCAAATTCGCTCTACTTGATGAAATTACTGTTTCAATTGCGTCTGAGCAAATAGTCAATGATGCAGGTAAGGATACATCTAGATCCCTGGCCTGCTCATCCAAATGCAGAGGAGCTCTCAGAACATCTCCGACAATTTTAAATGAACGTGGTCCAAGAAACGGTATGTTTATGGAAGACGTAGTTAAGAAACCGCCTTTTTTCCTCGCACTCGAGAGGTTGAATACAGCGTCGTCTACATGTCCGAAGGCCTGCGACATCTGCCTAGATTGAACCGGAAAAGAAAGCTCTTCTTCCTTTGTCCGTATAAAGTCTGCGTCCAAAGATGCCAGCGGTTTCTCTCTTGTTGTCGCTGCATTCTGATTCGTCGGAACAAATTCAGGGTAGTATTGATGGATGAAATCCATCGCAATCATGTGCTGTTCCGAAAGGGAAGGGTAATCCTCTTCCTTATCCCTTTCAGCATCCAAGAGAATCATTGCAAATCTCGATCCATTGTATCTGCATGAACAGACGACTGGACCGACCCAGCACTGTCCGACAGCTCAGGTTCTGAGTCTGAGGAAGGCTGCATCTGCACTTGCTGGGATGCTGCAATCAGCTGCGCAATCTGCGACAGCAAGTCCGTCACCGAGGCCTGAGGAGCAGTGGTCTTCTGTTTCTTAGCCACTTGCTGCTCCAGGGACGGTGTGTCGGAGATGGATATCTTCTCGGAACGTCCCGATGATCGAGGCCTCGTCTCCCTAGCTACCGGATGGTCCGACTTCACAGGCAAAGAGTGGTTCCTTCTTCCCGCAGCAAGCTGGATATCTGAAGTCGGGTAGCTAGGATGCAGTCGTATGTGGTTTATATTCGAAGCGGAAGAAGCCATGACTTTAGCCGAGGCCAGCTGCAATCTATGCGGAGCGTCTCAAACGGAAGGTGTGAACGTATGCTCCGGTCCACGCAAGTTCTTCGGCACAACATCTGGCCCCAGATGTTGTTGGGATAGAGAGGGACCTCTCCCACTCATGGCCCTTTCGGACCTCGCCAAGCTTCCCAGAACACTTTCTTCCCTACTTCCTTCGTCACTGTGTGAGCATCTTTAAATTTTAAGGTGCTCGCTCTACCCACTACACTTCCTTTGACTGCAACGGACATACCCGACGTCCCATGGACGGAGTAACCGCTTCACCGGTCGAGTTAGCTGCTGGCAAGGGATTAAAACCACCGGCCAGTGGCTTTATCCCCTGCCTAATATTCCGGAGCACCTTAGCAGCTAGCTCTGTTTGCTCATCAGAGCGCAATGATGGTAGCACACTTTTGGTAGGTGTCACATAACCATCACCATGTTCTTGTTCCTCAGAAAAAGAAACTGAATGACACTGCGTCGAGAGGACCGGCAATGGCCTCTCACCACTAACAACATATCATGACACCCGTGTTCAATGTTTGTCTCCCTATCAACACATGCAGGACAAGAATTTGCGGGAGTACATCGACTACAAGTAAGGCAACAAGCATGTAAATCTGAGGAAGACTTCCTCGCCTTGCATTTTGAGCAATAAGCTTTCATAATTAATCAAACAAAGTCGATTGAACTCCCACCAACTCCATAATAAATATATGATAAAGATACATAATAAACAATAATCAAAATACAAATCGAAAAATTAATTTCAAAAAATCTTTCAAAAAAATTTTGACAAAAGCCCAAGTTCCCAAAGGGAACATGAAGATCCCAAGGGTATCCCGATAGAGGCTAAGTGTGGAGAAAATCCAAAAATTATTGCTACACTACCGGAATATTAAAACATGTATCTTACAACAATCCTACAGTAATAATAAGTAGAAACTACATATATTTAAAGGACGTTGCCAATGTAAACAACATCATTGAAAAAACCGGAAACAAGACCTCAGGCACTGAATAAAAAAGCTCCAAAGTCAGTAACAGATTTTAAAGCTACCAGATGTAAAGCAAGATCTTCAGATGAAGAAAAAATGATACATCAGATAGAAGATGCATGCCCTAAACGACCAAACACTTTAATACACGTTAAACTTCCAAGAAATTTAATAAAAAATTTCAATAAAAATAAGCCAAAAAGCTTGGGAGTTTAACAGGAGGGCTTCAAGGAAGATTAGGGAAGGAACACTTAACAAACAGTGGATAAATCATTAGCAAGAATAATGACGTCAGGCACATGTCCCAAAACTGGGAAACATGAAATAATTTTGATAAAAATTATAAAGTTACAGCCCTGAACGTTCCTAACCACCGTTGTTCACTTCCATCATCCAATTATGTCCTTAGATCCACCAATTTTACCATTGATTTGTGTCTGGCATCCTCAAAAAAGAGATTTGAAAGCACAGATGTCAGTTCATTGTTGCTGACTTTAGGGACAAAAACAAAGAATGATGGTTGGCGACAATTTTGGTGTCTTCCTGGATATTGTGCATACGCAGATCCAAAAAGTATGGAGACCAGATAGGACATCAATTTTTCGGTTTTGCATGCAAATTTTGGGGATTGGGAGGGCAAAATTTGTGTTTGGCCTTGGATTAATTTTTGAGTTAGCACCAGCCAGTCCTGGCCATTAATTGTATAAAAATATATATTTATCGAAAAATTTCAACACAACCATATCATGTAGCTTTCTCACTGCAATGAGCTTGTCAAGCTCATTCTAGTGAGGGGTTGCATGATATGGTTTTGTTGAAATTGTTTGAGAAATTAAAAATGAACGTGTCAATGACACAGTAGCTTAACTTGTGTGTTGTGTTTGATGGATAGGATAATGTTCAATGTTTATGAAAGGATTATGAAATAAGACAAGAATTGTGATAATTGGGAATATGTTCATTTCTGTTCCCTGCATGCTATGTTTTTGATAAAAATAATATGAGCTGTACACTGTACTAAAGAGCTGAGAGGTGGGTTAATATGACCTCACAGTTAATGTATGTTGCCCTCACAGTTAACGTATATCAACGAAAGTTACCAAGTTACAGTGAAATTATTCCAAAACGAGTCATCCTATCAAGTTACATTGAAATTCCTTCATAAATATGGCCTGTAGACTGTGCTAAAGGTTTTGGGGCTTCAGGCCCCTGTAGCCGTCAGTTTCCCAATTGCATCCAAAAGGGGACGTTCTCATCTAGACATTATATGAAGTCAACTTACCAAGTTACAATGAAATCCCTTCATAAATATGACCTGTAGACTGTGCTAAAGGTTTTTGGGCTTTGGGCTCGGGCAGCCATCATCATTGAATGATCGCAACCAAAAGGGGACATTCTCATCTAGTCATCATTTGGAGTGATCCTACGAAGTTACAATGAAATCCCTTCAAAAATATGACCTGTAGACTGTGCTCAAGGTTTCCGGGCCCCTGTAGCCGTCACAGTTGACCAATCATGACCAAAAGGGGTTATCATCATCAAGGCATTATATCGAGTCAACCTAACAAGTTACAATGAAATCCTTACATAAATATGACTATAGACTATGCTAAAGGTTTTTTGAGCTCGGGCAGCCATCAAGGCTGAATGATCACGACCAAAAGGGGACGTTCTCATCTAGACATTATTTGGAGTCATCCTACCAAGCTACAATGAAATCCCTTCAAAAATATGACCTGTAGACTGTGCTCAAGGTTTTCGGACCCTGAAGCCGTCACAATTGACCAATCACGACCAAAAGGGGATGTCATCATCTAGGCAATATATGGAGTCAAACTAACAGGTTACAATGAAATCCTTCCATAAATACGACCTACAGACTATGCTAAAGGTTTTTGGGCTCGGGCAGCCATAAAGGCTGAATGATCACGACCAAAGGGGATGTTCTCACCTAGACACTATTTGGAGTCATCCTACCAAGCTACTATGAAATCCCTTCACAAATATGACCTGTAGACTGTGCTAAAGGTTTTCGGGCTTTGGGCCCCTGTAGCCATCACAGTTGCCTAATCATCCCCAAAATGGGACGTTCTCATCTAGACACTATATGAAGTCAACCTACCAAGTTACAATGAAATCCCTTCACAAATATGACCTGTAGACTGTGCTAAGGGTTTTCGGGCTTCAGGCCCCTGTGGCCAGAACAATTGCCCAATCGTGTCCAAAAGGGGACATTCTCATCTAGACATTATATGAAGTCAACCTACCAAGTTACAATGAAATCCCTTCATAAATATGACCTGCAAACTGTGCTAAAGGTTTTCAGTCTTCGGGCTCGGGCAGCCATCGTGGTTGAATGATCGCAACCAAAAGGATAATTCTCATCTGGTGTGATCCTACAAAGTTACAATGAAATCCCTTCATAAATATGACCTGTACACTGTGCTCAAGGTTTTTGGGCTTCGGGCACCTGTAGCCATCACAGTTCACCAATCACGACCAAAAGGGGATGTCATCATCTAGGCATTATATCGAGTCAACCTAACAAGTTACAATGAAATCCTTACATAAATATGACCTATGGACTATGCTAAAGGTTTCTAGGCTTGGGCAGCCATCAAGGCTGAATGATCGCGACCAAAAGGGGACGTTCTCATGTAGACATTATTTGGAGTCATCCTACCAAAAAGTTAAAAAATTTATAGTAATTTCTATATTTTTTATACTTACCAATGACCCAGACATAGCTGGTGCTAACTCTTAAAATATAGGGCCAAACACAAATTTTGCCCCCCAATCCCCAAAATTTGCATCTAAAACCAAAGAAAACATGTCCTCAATGGCCCTCCACACTTCACCTCTACTGCGCATGCGCAGTGTCAAGGACGTTCCGAAATTGGCGCCATTAATCATTCTAATAACCAGTGCCTGGTAAGCGCTATGTACTCAGCGGGGAGGCAAGAGTTCCCAACTCCTGGGAGGGCCATCCCCGTCTGGGTCATTGGTAAGTATAAAAAATATAGAAATTACTATAAATTTTTTAACATTTTCATACTGTACCAATGACCCAGACATAGCTGAATAGTAAAAAGGCTGGAGGGCCAAGGACATAGAGCAAGATGGAATACGCTCAATAATATAAAATAGAGTCATCCCCTCTAGGGAAAAAGAAGTAATAGGCCTTACATGTATCTTTCTTATTTATGATAAATTAGAAAGATACAACACCTTCCAAAATTGAGCATCATACATCCATGTACTCTATTAATATCCAATATAATCCTTATACTAATAATTTTTAAAGTAAGCCAATAAATAAAGTAAGTCTAGAGAATAGAGACTCTTATACTCCTTAAAAGTGTCTGAGGATTGCATACTCATGTCTGTTGACACGTGCTATATTCAAAAGCTATACTTTAAAAACTAAGACTTGAATGAATTTTTAAAACATAAACTTCTCACTAAACAACCATCCCAATAACAGCTCAGAATTACTAACTCCGGAGGAGGTATCCCCTTGTTTTCATAGTAAAACAGGTGACCCAAGGGAACACCCTCCCCCCCCCCCCCTTTTTCTTGCCCTGGGTCAAATAGCCCAGAGCGAAGAGGGCAGCAGAATGGAGTCACTGCCGAAACAGACAGCCTACCTAGCTATAGTAGCAACTGTTAAGTAAATGACATTCTGAGCAGTAGATAATAGACCTAACAATAGAGGCCTCCAGAAATGGACTCGATATTTCTGAGATAAAAATTCATGAATGCGGATGGCTGAGCGCAATGAGCAGCCTTCAAAAATCTATAATAGCGACACTATTAATGTAAGCCCAAGATGTAGAAGAACTCTTACTTCATGAGCCGAAATCTTAAGCACAACTGCTGAGTCAATGATATACCATAAGCAGTACCGATATTAATTGAATCCATTAGCAATAGAATGGAGCGTAACGTCCTTCTATTAGGCATCAAAGACAGAAGAAGCTTACGCCTGTAGAAATAAACAGATATCTGTTTATAAATACATAAACTCTAACCGGACAGAGTAAAGGCCTATGCCCGTACGAAGACGGAAGGACCTTAATAACAATAGGTTCCGGATATTAGGAGCCTAACTCTTATGCAAAAATCCAACCTAAATAGTAAAGGAAGTAGTGATTCCGACACTACGAAAGTGAAAATCATCCACCGATAGTGCATGAAACTCACTGACTCTTCAGTAAAAGAGAAGCCAACAGAATTACTGTCTAAAAGGTCAGAATTTGAAAACTACTGTATCCAGAGGCTCAAATGATTACTTAGCTAAATAAGAACCGAAGTTAAATTCCATATAGGAATTTAATCTAAAGATTCTAAGTCTATTTATCAAAAAGTTACTAACTGACTTAGATAAAGAGACATAAGACTCAATTGTAAACTATCATAGAGTGCATAGGTATGAGGTAACATAAACCTATAACCTTAATAGGCTGCAGTAGATCTTGTCAAACAAGTATACTAAAAAGTTGCAATGAGTAGTATGGAGGGATCAACAATATGAACATAGTGATCCCTACACCAACGATGGAAGAGCCTCCACTTTAGCCGCATAGAATAGCGAAGAAGAGGATCGCCTATAGTAAGAAATCGCGTCCAAAGCTCGTCCAGTACAATGCTTACAAAGCAATATGGACCACACAACGGAATACGTGAAGGTTGCGACCTTGCGGGTTGTGATAAAGATGACACGATTTACCCAGCGAAAAAAGATCCTCTCATTGAGGAAGATTTCGCGTTAAGTCCCACAGTAGGCATCAGAGTAAATTACCCACGGTCTCTGTGAAGACAGAGATGCTATCAACAGAAATGTATTGTGGTTGTTTATCTTAGCAAAACCTGCTGAAACAACAGCGCCGGAGGATACGCGTATCCTATCATTCCGTCCTATTAGATCAATAGAGCGTTAACAACATTAGCTCAGAGATCCGGACAAGCCAACACATACATCTGCAATTGATTAGCAAGCTGTGTCGTAAATAAATTATCATTGGGCACTCCCATAGATAGCAAATCTGATTGAATACTTGTTTGTTGAGAGTCCATTCTGACGGCAACAAGCGACCCCTAAGTGAACGGGAGTCCGGTAAAACAATCAGACGACCCGGAATATGACGGACCGAAACAGAACTTGGTGTACTATAACCAACAGACGGATTCTTTCCATTAAATTGAATAACGGAAACGAATGAGTGCCTCCCTGGTTCCGGAGATACGCCACTACTGTCGAATTAACGGACAGGATTTGGACATGCGTTTCGGAATAATGTTCATGCAATGACATAAAGCAAGCCTAAAAAACATTATTCCGCGGAAGATAATTGCTTGCTTAGAGACTGTGGAACCCAAAGACCCTGGCACTTCGAATCCGTTGGGATCAATATATCCCAATCTGTTTGACTGGCAACCGTCATAACTATAACACTCGGATCCGGCAACTGCAGTGGCACTCTCTGAGTCAGCCACCGAATGTTTGCCCCAGTCTGAATCTCTTGTAACACTAGATAGACAAGAGAACGTGTAAATCGAGCAATTCATGGATTGCTGAAAAGTTGCCGTCGAAGAGAGGCTTCTCCGAGAACGAAGCAACTCTGAGAGAGTTCTTCACCTTACTATCCACGCGCGTGGATGTAGCTAGGGCTGCGTCACGTCTAACCAACTCCAATCAGCCACTGAAGGGCGGAGTTATACGTGAACAAACTACTGCCCTCAAAAGAAATCACATTGAGAATAATATCCCGTAAATCTTTTCTTGAAGACGTAATGATAACCCCTCAGTAAGGTGGATTACGTATGATAAAGCGTCTAAGTTAAGTCTACTAGACATCATTGTCGTTTCCAACATTGTGGTTGGAAAAGACATAGACGGCGAAAAAGAATATTTCCAGTCTTTAACCACGCCGTCTAGACGCATATGAACTCTCGGTATGCCCTGCTCTGCCAAAATAAATTATTCGTATAATAGATAAAACGGCAGAAATGAGCATTGCGGACAAGAAACTAAACTATCATGCTTGGTAGCAGGCTTATATGCATATATAGCGTCGAAAAATAAAACACATGTTGTAATGACATTATTGGACTGTGTCGGTAAGTCAGGGACAATGTCCCTGAACCGATCCAAAATTCTGTGTCCAATGACGCTATAAGTCTCTTATCCAACATCGCAGCAATGTAGTCCGAAATAACAATCACTGGAAGATAATGCCAGAAGATATGAATGGCAGCTTCCGGTGCTACAAAAGGGAAAACTCGAAATCTTTCGAATCCCTTTCACCATCCTGTCGGACCCTATAAAGCGTTCGGTCGTCCGTACCTGATGCAACCGCGGACCGCACCGACCCAGCGCCGTCAGATAATTCCTGATTCGAGTAAGAAACTGTCGATTGCTGGGATGCTGCGAAACAACTGTGCTAACTCGGATAGCACGTCCGTCACTGAGGCCTGAGGAGAAGCGGTCCTACAATGCATTGCCGCTGGAAGCTCCGTGATCGTTACCCCGTGCATACTACCAATATGCGAGCGAACGGAGTGTATAGGCCTCGTGTCCCTTGGCTACCGGATGGCGTGACCTATTCGCCGTGGAATCACTGAATGACGAAACTAATCGGATACTCGAGGTCACGTAGCCAATGTGCGGTCGTGTGCCCTGCTGTGAGGATGAGGAAGCATTATCGACAGTCTCTCGGACTGTCAATATAACGGAGCGTCCCGACCGACAGACATATGCTCCGAATGTAAAATATCTGAACCACAACATGCGGTCCCCTATGTTGTTGGACGAGAGAGGGACCTCTCTCGCTCACAGCTCGGACGGACCTGGACAAGCCAGGAACCGGACTAACAGGCTTCCTCCGATCTGTCCTCAATCCGCCGTCACTGGGTGAGTACTAAAGTAATTATAGTGCTCGCATCACCCAAATCTCCTTCCTAGACCGCAACGAACGAACCCGGCAGCCGAACCATTCGATGAATGTACGCTACACCGGGTGAGCTAGCGAATGTCACTCCGTCGATCCTACAAGGGATCTCTTAGGCGATAGACATATTCCATGAGCACTTATTGCCGCTAGCTCTTCATTAACTATGACGACAGAGGCACACTTTTGAAAGACATCTCCGTAAATTTGCGAACAAGAAACCAGAAATGCTTGGTTATAGCAAGCATATAATAATAATATATATAGCGTCGTTCAATAATTCGAAAGTTTGTGTGACATTATTGGACTATGTCGGAACTGAGGGACGATGTCCCTGAACCGAACCAAAAATTTCTAAGTCCACCGACGCTATCAGTTTCTTATCCGGCATCGCAGCATTCTGGTCCAACGAAAGAAGCTGTAGGAGATCAAGTCAGATGACATACACAACAGCATATGTTATTCCGAAAGGGAAAGCTCAAAATCCTCCAAATCCCTTTCGGTATCCCGTCGGACCGGATGAAATTTTCGGACGTCCGTACCCGCTTCCGCGGAGCGTCCCGACCCAGCATCGTCGGATAAAAAATATGCGACAGATTCAGTTGATGCTGGGATGCTGCGATAAGCTGTGCTATTTAGGAAAGCACGTCCGTTCCCGAGGCCTGTGCAGTAGCGGTCTTACGATGCATTGCTGCCGGAAGCTCCGTGTACGTTGACTCCCGCACACTTTCCTATGCGAACGTCCGGAGTCTGCAGGCCTCGTGTCCCTGGCTACCGGATGGTGTGACCTGGTCGCCGATGATTCTCTGACTGGCGAAGCTGACTGGATATCCGAGGTCACGTAGCCAAGAGCGGTCGTGTGCGCTACCATGAGAATGAGGAAGCCTTATTGACAGTCTACTCTGGACTGACTATATGTCGGAGCGTCCCGAGCGACGGACGTATGCTCCGAATGCGAAACATTTTGTACCACCACATCTGGGGCCAGATGTTGTTGTACGAGAGAGGGGCCTCTCTCGCTCGCCATCCGGATGGACCAAAATGAGCTATGAACCGGACTAAAAGGCTTCCTCCGATCTCCCTCTAATCTGCCGTCACTGGGTGTGCATTTGGTTGATTTATAGTGCTCGCATCACCCCAAAACTCCTTCTAGACCGCAACGGACGAATCCGGCTGCCGAACCATTCGATGAATGGACGCTACACCGGGCGAGCTAGCAGACGTCAAAGGCCGTCGAACCTACTAGGGTCCTCTTAGGCAATTGGCGTATTTACATGAGCACTTTTCCGCTAGCCCTTCATTAATTGTGACGACAGAGGCACACTGTTGGAAGACATCACAGATACATCACCCTAATCTTGATCGTCTGAAATAGAAATTGATAAAGTAGAGTGACCCTGCGGGGAAAGGACCGGAGTGTCCAATTCCCCACTAACATACCGTGACATACGCTTCCCATGTTGTCATCGAAATCATATGATACAGAACAGGAGTTAATGCGAGTACACTGACCACATATAGAATGATTATAAAAGTCAGAGGAAGACTCCCTCTTATTACAATTGATCAAAATCCTTTCAATGTGAAAAGAAAACAAGTCCTGGTACTCGCACCAACCCCTGGCAATCAAAATACATAATAATAATATGATCCATTAATATAGAAAAAATAATTGAAATCAAAATATTTTGAAAAAATATTTTTTCAGAACAGCCCAAGTTTCTGAAAAGTAACGTTGAGCCACAATGGATACCAAGCCTAAGTGTGGACAAAAATTTTTTAAATATTTTAAACAATTTATTCAACACTTACGAACAATAATAATGTATCTAGTTATGATTAAAATAACATCAAGATATTATTTTCAAGAAATCCCCCCCCTCACACAGAGGGCTGTTGTAAATGTAAACAATGAGTGTAAAAACACTAAAATAAGACTCCAGGCACCCAGGCCCGGAATCAGTTACCAAAAATACACTATCTGATGCAAAACAGAGACTTCCAGGGAAGAAACTGCAGAACATCAGATGGTAGATGCAGAACACAACGCCTAACCACACGTAGGTGAAGACGTAAACATGGGGAAAAGAACAGAATTCATTCTGTTATACAGCTAAAACTCCCAAGAAAATTTAGTAATAATAATTACAGAAACTATGCCAAAAGCATGGGAGAATAGCAAGGGGGGACTTAAAGGAAAGAGAGAGAGGAAAACACTGAAAAATCAGTGTAACTAAATAATCAGAATGACAACAAAATGGCTGCTGCCTCGAAAATAGGTAACTTAACATAATTTCATTAAAAAATTTTAAGTTACAGCCCTGATAATATTCTGTCACACATTTTTCCTCTCCTCCTTCTCTATCCTCCTTAGAATCACCATTTCACTAATATTTATGTGTCTGGCATCATTTAAACTGAGATTTACAAGCACAAAGATCAGTCAGATGTTAACTGATGAAGGGCCAAACTTAGAATGATTAATGGCGCCAATTTCGGAACGTCCTTGATACTGTGCATGCGCAGTAGAGGTGAAGTGTGGAGGGCCATTCAGGACATGTTTTCTTTGGTTTTAGATGCAAATTTTGGGGATTGGGGGGCAAAATTTGTGTTTGGCCCTATATTTTAAGAGTTAGCACCAGCTATGTCTGGGTCATTGGTACAGTACAAAAATATAAAATCCCTTCATAAATATGACCTGTAGACTGTGCTAAACGTTTTTGGACTTCGGGCTCCTGTAGCCATCACAGTTGCCCAATCATGTCTAAAATGATCGCGACCAAAGTTAGACATTATATGAAGTCAACCTACCAAGTTACAATGAAATCACTTCATAAATATGACCTGTAGATTGTGCTAAAGGTTTTAGGGCTTTGGGCTCAGGCAGCCATCATGGTTGAATGATCACAACCAAAAGGGGATATTCTCATCTGGGCATCATCTGGAGTGATCCTACAAAGTTACAGTGAAATCCCTTCATAAATATGACCTGTAGACTGTGCTCAAGGTTTTTGGGCTTCAGGCCCCTGTAGCCGTCACAGTTGACCAATCATGACCAAAAGGGGTTATAATCATCACGGCATTATATCGAGTCAACCTAACAAGTTACAATGAAATCCTTACATAAATATGACTATAGACTATGCTAAAGGTTTTTGAGCTCGGGCAGCCATCAAGGCTGAATGATCGCGACCAAAAGGGGACGTTCTCATCTAGACATTATTTGGAGTCATCCTACCAAGCTACAATGAAATCCCTTCATAAATGTGAGCTGTAGACTTTGCTAAAGGTTTTCGGGCTTCGGGCACCTGTAGCTGTCACAGTTGCCCAATCGCGCCCAAAAGGGGACGTTCTCATCTAGACATTATATGAAGTCAACCTACCAGGTTACAATGAAATCCCTTCATAAATATGACCTGTAGACTGTGCTAAAGGTTTTGGGGCTTCGGGCTCAGGCAGCCATCATGGTTGAATGGTTGCAACCAAAAGGGGGCATTTTCATCTGGGCATCATCTGGAGTGATCCTATGAAGTTACATTGAAATCCCTTCATAAATATGACCTGCAGACTGTGCTCAAGGTTTTCAGGCTTCGGGCACCTGTAGCCGTCACAGTTCACCAATCACGACCAAAAGGGGATGTCATCATCTAGGCATAATATCGAGTCAACCTAACAAGTTACAATGAAATCCTTACATAAATACGACCTATGGACTATGCTAAAGGTTTTTGGGCCCAGGCAGCCATCAAGGCTGAATGATCACGACCAAAAGGGGACGTTCTCATGTAGACATTACTTGGAGTCATCCTATCAAGTTACAATAAAATCCCTTCATAAATATGACCTGTAGACTGTGCTAAAGGTTTTCGGGCTTCGGGCCCCTGTAGCCGTCAGTTTCTCAATTGCGTCAAAAGGTGACGTTCTAATCTAGACATTATATGAAGTCAACCTACCAAGTTACAATGAAATCCCTCCATAAATATGTCCTATAGACTGTGCTGAAGGTTTTCGGGTTTTGGGCTCAGGCAGTGATCACGGTTGACAGATCGCGACCAAATGAGGAAGTTCTCATCTAGACATCATCCGGAGTCATCCTACAAGTTACAATGAAAGCCCTTCATATTAAATATGACCTGCAGACTGTGCTAAAAATTTTTGGGTTTTGGGCTTGGGCAGCCATCACGGTTGACAGATCATGACCGAAAGGGGACGTTCTCATCTAGGCATTATACAGAGGCATCCTACCAAGTTACAATGAAATCCCTTCATAAATACGACCTGTGGACTGTGCTAATGGTTTTGGGGTTTTGGGCTAAGGCAGCCATACCGGTTGACCGATCGCGACCAAAAGAGGACGTTCTCATCTAGATATGACCCCAAACCTGCATATGAAATTTCGTGACGATCAGACAAGAACTGCAGGGGGTAGCCTGTGCTAAAGGAAAATGTGAACAGACTCACAGACTTCCGCATGCGTGATGGCAATAGCTTATCTTGACTTTGTCAAGTTAAGCTAAAAATCAATAATTGAAATAATAAATTTTGAAATTCTGTGCACTGGGTAAAGGGTTATAGATTACTTGTTCAGTAGGCACTTAATCCTGATTGCCCATGTGGGGGAATGGTGGCGTTGTGTACTAAGGTGTACTGCACGTTGATGATGCACCTGCCTTCAACCAATGCTAATCCTGCTTGTATGTTAGGAAGTCTGACAGTTGCTCACCATTGCTCAGTGGTTCTCTCGGGGTACTCTGGCTTCCTCCACCCATAAAACTGTCTAACACGAGGTGACTCTGGCTGTCAAAAGTGTAAATAATAAAATCTGTAATTTTTAGGAAAATGACCTGGAAATCTATTACTTGTATTTTTCAGAGTCCAGGGTCCGTAATTTCCACAAAAATCAGACGAGCAGAACGAAACGCAAACTTGATCTGTAAGTCATTGTGGTAGACTCACATACTAAAATGGCCGTAATTTTGATAATATCTGAAAGCATGTAGAAAAAAAGTCCGGAAACTTAAAAAAATTATAGTAATTTATATATTTTTTATACTTACCAATGACCCAGATATAGCTGGTGCTAACTCTTAAAAATATAGGGCCAAACACAAATTTTGCCCCCCAATCCCCAAAATTTGCATCTAAAACCAAAGAAAACATGTCCTCAATGGCCCTCCATACTTCACCTCTACTGCACATGCGCAGTGTCAAGGACGTCCCGAAATTGGCGCCATTAATCATTCTTACCAACAGTGCCTGGTAAGCGCTATGTCCTCAGCGGGGAGGTATGAGTTCCCAACTCCTGGGAGGGCCATCCCCGTCTGGGTCATTGGTAAGTATAAAAAATATATAAATTACTATAAATTTTTTAAGATTTTTATACTGTACCAATGACCCAGACATAGCTGAATAGTAAAAAGGCTGGGGGCCCAGGACATAGAGGAAAATCCAATAAGCTCAACTATATAAATAGAGTCATCTCCTGTAGGAGAAAAGGAGAAATAGGCTTCAAGTGTATCTTTCTTATTTATGACAAATTAGAAAGACACAATACCTTTTATAATTGAGCATGATAACATCCATGTTCTCTATTAATATCCAGTATAATTCGTATACTAATTATATTTAAAGTAAGCCAAGAAATAAAGTTAGTCCAAAGAATTGAGACTCTTTATACTCTTTAAAAAGTGTCCGAGGATAGTATAATAACATCCGTTTGACACATGACATATACAATTGCTATACTTTAAAACTATGACATGAATGAATTAAAAAACATAACTTTCACTTAAGAAACCATCCCAGTAACAGCTCAGAAATACTAACTCCGGAGGAGGTATCCCCTTGTTTTCATAATAAAAACAGGTGACCCAAGGGAACACCCTCCCCTCCCCCCCCCCCCCCCCCCCCTTTTTCTTGCCCTGGGTCAAATAGCCCAGAGCGAAGAGGGCAGCAGGACGGAGTCACTGCCGGAACATAAAGCCTACATAGGTATAGTTGCAATTGTTAAGTGATAGACTTTCTGAGCAGCTGATAATGGACCTAAACAATGCAGGTCTTCAGAAATGGATACAATATTTCTGAGATAAAAATTCGTGAATGTGGATGGTTGAGACCAATATGCAGCCTATTAAATCTATAATAGCAAAACTATACCTCAGCCCAAGATGTAGAAGAGCTCTTACTTCATGAGCCGAAATCTTAAGCACAGACTGCTGAGTTAAGGATAGATTATCCTAAGCAGTACCGATAGTTAACTGAATGCATTAAGTAATAGAATGGACCGTAATGACCCTTCTATTAGGCATCAGAGCCAGAAGAAGCTTTACGTCCTACTGATAAACTGAGATCTGTTAATAAATACATAAAGGTCTATCCGGACAGAGTAAAGGCCTGTGCCCGCTCGAAGACAGGAGGACCTTAAAAAACACTAGGTTCCGGATATCATTAGGAGCCTGATTCTTAACCAAAAATACAACATTAGTAGTAAAGGTAATAGAGTTCCCGATACTACGAAAGTGAGAATCGTCCACCGATAGTGCATGAAGCTCACTGACTCTTCAGCAGAAGAAAAGGCTAAGAGAATCGCTGCCTTAAAAGACCAGAATTTGAAACTGCTGTCTCAAGGATTCAAATGGTTGCTTTAGTTAATAAGAACCCAAGCTAAATTCCGAATAGGAATTAATCTAACGATTCTAGGTCTCTTATCGAAAAGTTTCCTACTAACTTAGATAAAGAGACATTAGGCTCCATTGTAAACTATCATGGTGTGCATAGGTATCAGATAACATAGACCTATAACCTATAAAAGTAACTGGCTGCAGTTGATCTCGTCAAACAAGTATACTAGAAAGTTTGCAATGTCTGGTATGGAGGAATCAAAAATATCAACATAAAGATCCCTACACCAACGACGGAAGACCCTCCACTTTAGCCGCATAGTATAGCGAAGAGGAGGTCCTTCTACAGTTAGGAATCGCGTCCAATGCTAGTCCTATACAGTGCTTGCTATGCAAGAAGGACCGCACAACGGAATACGTGAAGGTTGAGACCTTGCAGGTTGTGATAGAGTTGACACGATTTCCCCAGCGAAAAAAGATCCTCTCCTGGAGGAAGTTTCCACGGTAAGTCCCACAGTAGACATCTAAGTAAATTTATCCTCCGTCTCTGTGGGACAGAGATGCTACCAACAGAATTGTATTGTGAATGAATAATTCTAGCAATACTTGCTGAATCAACAGCGATGGCGGATACGCATATCCTATCATAGCGTCCTACTAGATCGATAGAGCGTTAACTACATATGCTCAGGGATCCGGACACGGTGACACATACGTCTACAATTGATTGGAGAGTTGTGTCACAAATAAATTATCACTGGGCGCTCCCATTGATAGCAAATCTGATTGAATACTTGTTTGTTGATAGTCCATTCCGACGGCAACAAATGACCCTTACGAGAAAGGGAGTCTGCTAATACGAGCCGACGACCGAGAATATGACGAACCGAAACAGAACTTGGTGTTCTATAACAAACAGAAGGATTCTTTCTGTTAAAATTAATAACGGAACCGAATGAGTGCCTCCCTGATTCCGGATAAACGCAACTACTGTCGAATTATCGGACAGGATTGAACATGCGTTTCTGAATAAAATTCATCCAATGACGTAGTGCAAGCCAACATAATATTCTTCCCTGGAAGTAAGGAGCTTGCCTAAAAACTGCAGAACCCAAAGACACTGGCACTTCAAATCCGTTGGGATCAAAATTGTGTCCCAACCTGTTTGACTGACATCTGTCATAATCGAAAAACTCGGATCCGGAAACTACAGTGGAACTCTCTGAGTCAACCACCGAATGTTTGCCCACGTCTGAATCTCTTGTTACACTTGATAAACAAGAGAACGTGTATATCGAGCAATTCAAGATTGCTGAAAGGTTGCCGTCGAAGAGAAGCTTCTCGAGACCGAAGCGACTCTGAGAGAGTTCTTCACCTTACTATCCATGCGTGTGGATGTAGCTAGGGCTGCGTCACGTCTAACCAACTCCAGGTTGCCACTGAAGGGCGGAGTTATACGTGGAAAAACTACTGCCCCTGAAAGAAATCTCATTGAGGATCATATCCTGGAATTCTTTCTGTTGAAGACGTAATGATAAACGTCTCAGTAAGGTGGTATACGTATGATAAAGCGTCTAAGTTAAGTCTATTATACATCATTGTCGTTTCCAACATCGTGGTTGGAATTGACATAGACGGCGAAAAAGATAATTAGCAGTCTTCAGTCTCGCCGTCTTAGACGCAAAGGAACTCTCGGTAAGCCCAGTTCTGCCAATAAACAATTATTCCCTAGAATTCACGAAAGGCAGAATAGAGCATTGCGGACAAGAAACTATACTAGCATGTTGATAGCAAGCTTATATATATATAGCGTCGTTCAATAATTCAAATGTTCTAAAGACATTATTGGACTGCGTCGGCAACTCAGGGACAATGTCCCTGAACCGATCCAAAACTCCGTGTCCAATGACGCTATAGTCTCTTACCCAGCATCGCAGCAATGTAGTCCGACGGAACAACCTCTGGAAGATAATGCCGGAAGAAATGTATGGCAGCTTCTGTTGTTCCGAAAGGGAAAGCTCGAAATCATCCGAATCCCTTTCGCCATCCTGTCGGACCCTATGAAATATTCGGTCGTCTGTACCTGATGCAACAGCGGAGCGTACCGACCCAGCGCTGTCGGATTATTCCTGATCCGACCGAGGATCTGTCGTTTGCTGGGATGCTAAAATAAGCTGTGCTATTTTGGATAGCACGTCCGTCACTGAGGCCTGTGGTGAAGCGGTCTTACGATGCATTGCCGCTGGAAGCTCCGTGTTCGTTACCCCGTGCATACTTCTATTATGCGAGCGACCGGAGTGTGCAGGCCTCGTGTCCCTTGGCTACCGGATGGCGTGACCTGTTCGGCATGGAATCACTGAATGCCGAAGCTGGCCGGATATTCAAGGTCACGTAGCCAATGTGCGGTCGTGTGCGCTGCTGTGAGGATGAGGAAGCATTATCGACAGTCACTCGGACTGTCTGTATAACGGAGCGTCCGGAGTGGCAGTCATACGCTCCGAAGGTGAAATGTCTGTACCACAACATCCGGTCCCATATGTTGTTGCACGAGAGAGGGACCTCTCTCGCTCGCCGCCCGGACAGACCGGACGAGCTAGGAACCGGACTAACAGGCTTCCTCCGATCTCTCCTCTAATCCGTCGTCACTGGGTGTGTACTAAGGTCTATTATAGTGCTCGCATCACCCAAATCTCCATCCTAGACCGCAACGAACGAACCCGACTGCCGAACCATTCGATGAATGGACGCTACACCGGGTGAGCTAGCGAATGTCAACTCCGTCGATCCTACTAGGGACCTCTTAGGAGATTGACGTAATCCATGAGCACTAATTGCCGCTAGCTCTTCATTAACTATGACGACAGAGGCACACTTTTGAAAAACATCTCAGTAATTTTGCGAATAAGAAACCAGATATGCTTGTACATAGCAAGCATATAAAAAATATATATAGCGTCGTTCAATAAATCGAACGTATCTGAGACATTATTGGACTGTGTCGGAACTGAGGGACGATGTCCCTGAACCGAACCAAAAAATTTCTAAGTCCACCGACGCTATCAGTTTCTTATCCGGTATCGCAGCATTCTGGTCCGACAAAGAACCTCTAGAAGAAGAAGTCGGATGACATATACAGCAGCTTATGTTGTTCCGAAAGGGAAAGCTCGAAAACCTCCGAATCACTTTCGGCATCCCGTCGGACCGTATGAAATTTTCGGACGTCCGCACCTGATGCTTCCGCAGAGCGTCCCGACCCAGCGTCGTCGGATATTATATTACGCGACAGAGATTCTGTCGTTGCTGGGATGCTGCGATAAGTTGTGCTATTTGGGATAGCACGTCCGTCACCGAGGCCTGTGCAGAAGTGGTCTTACGATGCTTTGTCGCTGGAAGCTCCGAGTACGTTGACTCCCGCATACTTTCTTATGCGAACGTCCGGAGTCTGCAGGCCTCGTGTCCCTGGCTATCGGATGGTGTGACCTGGTCGCCGAGGATTCTCTGATTGGCGAAGTTGACTGGATATCGGTGGTCACGTAGCCAAGGTGCGGTCGTGTGCGCTGCCATGAGAATGAGGAAGCCTTATTGACAGTCTCTCCGGACTGTCTATATAACGGAGCGTCCCGAGCGGCGGACGTATGCTCCGAATGCGATACATTTTGTACCACAACATCTGGGGCCAGATGTTGAAGTACGAGAGAGGGGCCTCTCTCGCTCGCAGCCCAGATGGGCCTGGACGAGCTATGAACCGGACTAAAAGGCTTCCTCGGTTCTCCCCTCTAATCCGCCGTCACTGGGTGTGCACGTGGATGTTTATAGTGCTCGCATCACCCAAAACTCCTTTGTAGACCGCAACGGACGAACCCGGCTGCCGAACCATTCGATGAATGGACGCTACACCGGACGAGCTAGCAGATGTCAAAGGCCGTCAAACCTACTTGGGTCCTCTTAGGCAATTGACGTATTACCTGAGCACTTTTCCGCTAGCTCTACATTAATTGTGACGATGGAGGCACACTTTTTGGAAGACATCACGGATACATCACCCTGATCATGATCGTCTGAAATAGAGATTGATAAAGTAGAGTGACCCTGCGGGGAAAGGACCGGAATGGCCAATTCCCCACTAACATACCGTGACACACGCTTCCCATGTTGTCATCGTAATCAACACATACATAACAGGAGTTAGTGCGAGTACACTGACAACATTATACAATGATTATGAAAGTCAGAGGAAGATTTCCTCTTATTACAATTGAACAATATCCTTTCAATGTGAAAAGAAAACAAAGTCCTAGTACTCGCACCAACCCCTGACAATCAAAATACATAATAACAAGATCCATTAACATAGAAAAAATAACTGAATCAAAAACTTTTGAAAAAAATATTTTTTCAGAACAGCCCAAGTTTCTGAAAAGTAACGTTGAGCCCCAATGGATCCCAAGTCTAAGTGTGGACAAAAATTCTAAAAATATTTTAAACAATTTATGCTACACTTACGAACAATAATAATGTATCTAGTTATGATTAAATTAACATCAAGATATTATTTTCAAGAAATCCCCCCTCACACAGAGGGCTGTTGGAAATGTAAACAATAAGTGTAAAAACACTAGAACAAGACTCCAGGCACCCTGGCCCGAAATCAGTTCCCAATAAAACACTATCTGATGCAAAACAGAGACTTCCAGGGAAGAAACTGCAGAACATCAGATGGTAGATGCAGAACACTACACCTAACCACCCATAGGTGAAGACGTAAACATGGGGAAAAGAACAGAATACATTCTGTTATCCAGCTAAAACTCCCAAGAAATTTTAGTAATAATATTACAGAAAATATGCCAAAAGCATGGGAGAATAGCAAGAGGGGACTTAAAGGAAAGGGAGAGAGGAAAACACTGAATAAGCAGTGTAATCTTGATAACAAGAATGACCACAACAGGCAGTTCCCTCGAAAATAGGTAACTTAACATAATTTGATCAAAAAATTTTAAGTTACAGCCCTGATTATTTTCTGTCACTCATTTTTCCTCTCCTCCTTCTATATCCTCCTTAGAATCACCATTTCACTAATATTTATGTGTCTGGCATCATTTAAACTGAGATTTACAAGCACAAAGATCAGTCAGATGTTAACTGATGAAAGGCCAAACTAAGAATGATTAATGGCGCCAATTTCGGGACGTCCTTGACACTGCGCATGCGCAGTAGAGGTGAACTATGGAGGGCCATTCAGGACATGTTTTCTTTGGTTTTAGATGCAAATTTTGGGGATTGGGGGGCAAAATTTGTGTTTGGCCCTATATTTTTAAGAGTTAGCACCAGCTATGTCTGGGTCATTGGTACAGTATAAAAATACTGTAATTTTGATGAACTTTTCAAAGTCGAAGGGCCGTAATTTCGCTAAAAATCAGTGGAGCAGAACAAAATGAAAACTTGATCTGTAGGCCACCATGTTAGACAAACATACCAAAAATCAGCTCAATATCTGGAAGCATGTAGAGAAAAAGCCTGGAAAACTGTAATTTTGATGAACTTTTCAAAGTCTATGGGGCCGTAATTTTGGTAAAAATCAGTGGAGCGGAACAAAACCCAAACTTGTTCTGTAGGCCACCATGTTAGACTAACATACCAAAAATCAGCTCAATATCTGGAAGTGTGTAGAAAAAAAGTCTGGAAAACTGTAATTTTGATGAATTTTTCAGAGTCCAAGGGCCGTAATTTGGGTAAAAATCAGTGGAGCGGAACAAAATGCAAACTTGATCTGTAGGCTACCATGTCAGACTAACATACCAAAAATCAGCTCAATATCTGGAAGCGTGTAGAAAAAAAGTCCGGGAAACTGTAATTTTGATGCATTTTTCAAAGTCCAAGGGCAGTAATTTCGGTAAAAATCAGTGGAGCGGAACAAAACGCAAACTTGTTCTGTAGGCCACCATGTTAGACTAACATACCAAAAATCAGCTCAATATCTGGAAGTGTGTAGGAAAAATGTCCGCAAAACTGTAATTTTGATGAACTTTTCAAAGTTCAAAGGCCGTAATTTCGGTAAAAATCAGTGGAGCGGAACAAAATGCAAACTTGATCTGTAGGCCACCATGTCAGACTAACATACCAAAAATCAGCTCAATATCTGGAAGCGTGTAGAAAAAAAGTCCGGAAAACAAGTACGACTGACTGACGGACGGACGGACCAGTCAAAAACATTATACCCCCGCAACTTCGTTGCGTGGGGTATAATAAATAGTTGTTCATTGTGCTGTCTGAACACTGATGTCTACATTAATTTTCTTTCTACAAAAACATTATGTATATTGCATTAAAAGGGTTAACTGGGCAAAGATAAAGGCCCCAAGCAATCAACCCTTTACCTAACACGACCAGAATCAACACTTGCAGAAATTCTTGAACAACAAAAACACAGCATACACAGAACCGTTCATTGGATCGAGTACCACAAGCTTGTTTCAATCAGGCAGGGACCAGCCGTGAGGGCGACTAGGGCGATTATGTCGGCCTTCTAAGCCCAAAGTCGCCTAGAAAAATAGTCGGGGCGATTACAAGTCGCTCTCTAAAAATTGGCGAAAATGAGGAAAGGCTGAACTGAGCGATGCAAGGTTTACACGAAAACGATTATTTTCAAAAATCGAATGTGCTCAAGTGTGATAAATGGGCATTTTAATTCGTCAAATAAACATCCATTTATTTGAAATCACACGACAGTCAATTGTCCATTGTTGCTTTTGGTGGATTTTTTTTATTTCTGTTTTGTTGCGTTTCAGTCGGAGCTTCAAGTGTCGAAACGAAAATAGGTGACTTACGCGACTCAACAATATAACCCAGTTTGAAAGTAGGTTACATTGCTTAGCATGCTGAAAATGTATACACAATGGACGTATTTTATATCACAGTATTTTTATTTCGTTTTGCTGACGACTGTTAACTGTTGGGCCGTCTATTCCCAGAAAAACACGAATGGAATTGAAACACATGAAAAAAAAGCTTTAGTGATGACAAGAAAACCTTTGTACTGGACCAAGTGTGCATGTGGACGATCTAGAAAAAGGGTCCTCCTAAACATTGGAATGACACAAAATTACGTGAAATGACACAGGAATACCATAAAAATGATGCGGAATGACATTTCTTTTACAAAATACTCGCCCCCCCAGAATGTATTTTTTTTATTAACTAACAAAGTACCTCCCAAGCAACCTTCTTACATCTGGTCCTGTTCACACTTTCAGACTTAGGAAATTATTAGCTTTGTAGACTGTCTTTGGTGAAAGGCAACCACAGGAGAGTGCTTGGGGATTGGCACGAAGAAGAGGGGAGGGGTCATGAAGGACAGGTTGCAGTGGAGGATTTTCTGTCAATAATTACTTTGTGATTTTTTAACCTGGCATAGATGCATCATAGACAACTGGACCTGGATTATTTTGACGTTAATGGAGGACCACAAATTGAAAATATGAAGGGGGGAGGGAGGGTGGTACATATTTTTAATTTTCCCCACTTGCCTATGAAGTCTCCCCACATGACTCTGCAGTCTCCCTATTTTTTCTGGAGGGAGACATAAAGTCTCCCTAAAATTCCCCCCTAGGCCGGTCCCTGCAATCAGGGGTTATAAACTTGACTGGGGAGGCAAAAATTAAAAAATTTAAAAAAATTAAGGAACATTTATTGCAAAAGTCTAAAATCAGTCTGAACTGGTGAACAGAAACTCTGCATATTTGCCTGTGATTACCTATGATGGCTAATACTGTCTATGAAGAAATAAGTGACCTATATTTTGCATGAGAAGGGGTGGGGGAGTAGATGAGAAGAATATATCTGTTACCTGTTTTGTCTTTTAGAGTAATACTTGCATCTCCACCTTCAAATTCAATATGTTCTATCACACCAAATATCAAAGGAACCTTCCCTCTAGGAAGCAATTTCCTACCAGCCTACAAAGAAGAACAGATTATAAAACAGATGAAATGGTACGTCAGTTGAAAATTGGAGTACTGTTGTTTGATAAATTAAGGCAGTGCCAAAGCGTATAAGTGAAGAGCAATATCCTTTAAAAACAAGTGGAATAATGGAATCAGATTTCATCCTCAGGTGAGTCAGATTCATGTTTTTTCAAATCAAGCACCTGGGTTGGACTTTTAACTTAATGCAACAGGAGGAATATTTTAAATAAAAACTTTCAGAATAACCAGTCAGAATCTTATGATATTTGGTATACTGCATCCTTATAGGGTCCAGATTCAAAATTATTCAGAAGATTCAAGTTTGTTCGAATAAGTCCATGGATTCATTTTTGGACTGCCTATGAGGGCCCAAACTTTAACTTAATCCAGTATGAGAGATATTCTTTAAAACTCTTCTTCAGATCCTCCAGTCAGAATCTTGTGATATTTGGTATGCAGTATCCTTATAGGGGCCAGTTTCAAGTTTGTTCAAATTCAGTCCCTGAGATCATATTTGAACTTCATGTCCTACCATATGAACTGAGCTAATGACAAAACCATGGGTTAGGCGATTCAGCGTCGGAGTCCAGGGATCAATCCCATCAGGGCTGACTTCAGAAAACTTCTTAGTTTTCAGTTCAGTCTCGCACCAAGCAAAATGCCTGGTGGAATTCCTGCTTGACGTAGGTGATATAAAATTAAACTCAAGCAGTTCCAACTTCACAGATCTTTCATCAATTGAGATTCCTGTATTTAAAAGCTGGGACCATAGGTCAATACTTATGAAGTAAATTATATATACTTTCCTAAATCAATTGCCCTTGAGTACCCAGTGATAAATTTAATTTCCCTTAGGGCCCACCATAAGTTTTAGGTGCACTACTTCTGACTTGCCTTGTTTTGACAGAAATGATACACTGTTTTAATGAACATGGCTTCGACCTTCTTACATCATCATGATCATTTCAGACTCAAAGATTGTCACAGTCAAACAAATTAACTCTTTACCTAACATGATTACACTTGCCAACTGAAAATCTTGAATAAAATTAATTTTTCCATTTTTTTGTCTAAAAAACTCATGACACCTTATTCAAAAATCTCGACAAGCTCATTCCACATTGCACCCAAATATGAACTAATAGGGACTTGATTTGCACAAACTTGAATCTGCCCTCTCCAAGGATGTTGTATACCATACAGCAAAAATTCTGAATGGTGGTTCTTGAGAAGTTTTTTTTTAAAGAATATTCCTCATAAGCAGACCAAATATGAACCCAGGGACTTAATTTAAACAAAAGTGAATTTGACCTTCCTGAGAGGGGGAAAGTGCCACCCCTGCTCTTTGGAACACAAATACTAAATAACAGTTTTCTGTTCTGTGTGGTTTAGGAAATGCAAGCATTTGAAAATATTTATATTTTTAGATCCTGGGGTTCCCTCGGGGATGAAAAAATTTATTTTTGGCATGGAATAAGTTTTTGACTCAAGAATATAACATACCAAATTTGGTTCAAATCAGCTCATCAGTTCAGAAAATAGAAAATTTTTATACTGTACCAATGACCCAGACATAGCTGGTGCTAACTCTTAAAATATAGGGCCAAACACAAATTTTGCCGCCCAATCCCCAAAATTTGCATCTAAAACTAAAGAAAACATGTCCTGAGAGGCCCTCCACACTTCGCCCCCACTGCGCATGCGCAGTGTCAAGGACGTTCCGAAATTGGCGCCATTTATCATTCTAAGTTTGGCCCTTCATCAGTTAACATCTGACTGATCTTTGTGCTTTTAAATCTCAGTTTAAATGATGCCAGACACATAAATATTAGTGAAATGGTGATTCTAAGGAGGATAGAAAAGGAGGAGAGGAAAAGAATGTGTGACAGAATATTATCAGGGCTGTAACTTAAAATTTTTTAATGAAATTATGTTAAGTTACCTATTTTCAAGGCAGCAGCCATTTTGTTGTCATTCTGATTATTTAGTTACACTGTTTTTTCAAGTGTTTTTCCTCTCTCCCTGTCCTTTAAGTCCCCCCTTGCTATTCTCCCATGCTTTTGGCATAATTTCTGTAATTATTATTACGAAAATTTCTTGGGAGTTTTAGCTGAATAACAGAATGGGTGGTTAGGCGTTGTGTTCTGCATCTACCATCTGATGTTCTGCAGTTTCTTCCCTGGAAGTCTCTGTTTTGCATCAGATGGTGTATTTTTGGTAACTGATTTCGGGCCTGGGTGCCTGGAGTCTTATTTTAGTGTTTTTACACTCATTGTTTACATTTACAACAGCCCTCTGTGTGAGGGGGGGATTTCTAAATAATAATATCTTTATGTTATTTTAATCATAACTAGATACATTATTATTCTTCGTAAGTGTTGAATAAATTGTTTAAAATATTTTTAAAATTTTTGTCCACACTTAGGCTTGGGATCCATTGGGGCTCAATGTTACTTTTCAGAAACTTGGGCTGTTCTGAAAAAATATTTTTTCAAAATATTTTGATTTCAATTATTTTTTCTATATTAATGGATCATATTATTATTATGTATTTTGATTGCCAGGGGTTAGTGCGAGTACCAGGACTTGTTTTCTTTTCACATTGAAAGGATATTGATCAATTGTTTTAAGAGGAAGTCTTCCTCTGACCTTATTATCATTCTATATGTGGTCAGTGTACTCGCATTAACTCCTGTTCTGTATCGTATGATTTCGATGACAATATGGGAAGCGTATGTCACGGTATGTTGTTGGGGATTTGGACACTCCGGTCCTTTCCCCGCAGGGTCACTCTACTTTATCAATTTCTATTTCAGACGATCAAGATTAGGGTGATGTATCTGTGATGTCTTCCAACAGTGTGCCTCCGTCGTCACAATTAATGAAGGGCTAGCGGAAAAGTGCTCATGTAATACGCCAATTGCCTAAGAGGACCCTAGTAGGTTCGACGGCCTTTGACGTCCGCTAGCTCGCCCGGTGTAGCGTCCATTCACCGAATGGTTCGGCAGCCGGGTTCGTCCGTTGCGGTCTAGAAGGAATTTTGGGGTGATGCGAGCACTATAAAATTAACTTAATGCACACCCAGTGACGGCGGATCGGAGGGAGAACGGAGGAAGCCTTTTAGTCCGGTTCATAGCTCGTTCCGGTCCATCCGGACGGCAAGCGAGAGAGGCCCCTCTCTCGTTCAACAACATCTGGCCCCAGATGTTGTGGTACAAAGGTATCGTTAGCGGAGCATACGTCCGTCGCTCGGGACGCTCCGTTGTATAGGCAGTCCGCTGTGACTGCTAAGGCTTCCTCTTCTCGTCAGCGCACACGACCGCACCTTGGCTGCGTGACCGCCGATATATTACCAGCTTCGCCGATCAAGGATTCTTCGGCGACCAGGTCACACCATCCGGCAGCCAGGGATTCGAGACCGATGGACTCCGGACGTTCGCATAGGAAAAGTATGCGGGAGCCATCTGATGCGGAGCTGCCCTCGGCGAAGCAGCGATAGACTGCGCCTCCGCAGGTCTCGACGCCGGACATTCTTGTGCACATAGCACAGCTTATCGCAGCATCCCAGCAGCCGACAGAAATGGTGTCGGATCGAGAATTATCCGACAGCGCTGGGTCGGTAGCCGGAGACTCGAGGCCTGCAGACTCCGGACGTTCGCATAGGAAGTGTGCGGGAGTCAACGTACACGGAGCTTCCAGCGGCAATGCATCGTAAGTCCGCTACTGCACAGGCCTCGGGAACGGACGTGCTTTCCTTAATAGCACAGTTTATCGCAGCATCCCAGCATCAACTGAATCTGTCGCATATATTTTATCCGACGATGCTGGGTCGGGACGCTCCGCGGAAGCGGGTACGGACGTCCGAAAGTTTCATCCGGTCCGACGGGATACCGAAAGGGATTCGGTGGATTTCAAGCTTTCCCTTTCGGAACAACATATGCTGCGATGCCGGATAAGAAACTGATAGCGTCGGTGGACTTAGAAATTTTTGGTTCGGTTCAGGGACATCGTCCCTCAGTTCCGACATAGTCCAATAATGTCACACAACTTTTGAATTATTGAACGACGCTATATATATTATTATTTTATGCTTGCTATCCAAGCATTTCTGGTTTCTTGTTCGAAGAGTTATGGAGATGTCTTTCAAAAGTGTGCCTCTGTCGTCATAGTTAATGAAGAGTTAGCGGCAATAAGTGCTCATGGAATATGTCTATCGCTTACGGAGTGACATTCGCTAGCTCACCCGGTGTAGCCTACATTCATCGAATGGTTCGGCTGCCGGGTTCGTCCGTTGCGGTCTAGGAAGGAGATTTGGGTGATGCGAGCACTTTAATTACTTTAGTACTCACCCAGTGACGGCAGATTGAGGACAGATCGGAGGAAGCCAACAACATAGGGGACCGCATGTTGTGGTTCAGATATTTTACATTCGGAGCATATGTCCGTTGCTCGGGACGCTCCGTTATATTGACAGTCCGAGAGACTGTCTTTAATGCTTCCTCATCCTCACAGCAGGGCACACGACCGCACATTGGCTACGTGACCTCGAGTATCCGATCAGTTTCGGCATTCAGTGATTCCATAGCGAATAGGTCGCGCCATCCGGTAGCCAAGGGACACGAGGCCTATACACTCCGTTCGCTCGCATATTGGAAGTATGCACGGGGTAACGATCTCGGAGCTTCCTGCGGCAATGCATCGTAAGACCGCTGCTCCTCAGGCCTCAGTGACGGACGTGCTATCCGAGTTAGCACAGTTGTTTCGCAGCATCCCAGCAATTGACGGTTTCTCGGTTGAATCAGGAATTATCCGACGGCGCTGGGTCGGTGCGGTCCGCGGTTGCATCAAGCTACGGACGACCGAACGCTTTATAGGGTCCGACAGGATGGCGAAAGGGATTCGAAAGATTTCGAGTTTTCCCTTTAGTAGTATCGGAAGATGCCTTTCATATCTTCTGGCATTTCTTCCAGTGATTATTTTTCGGACTTCATTGCTGCGATCTTGGATAAGAGACTTATAGCGTCATTGGACTCGGAATTTTCGATCGGTTCAGGGACTTTGTCTCTGTCTTACCGACGCAGTCCAATATTGTCATTACAACATGTGTTTTAATTTTCGACGCTATATATTTATATATATACAAGCCTGCTACTAAGCATGATAGTTTAGTTTCTTGTCCGCGTTGCTCATTTCTGCCATTTTATCTTTTTTACATATAGTTTATTTTGGCAGAGCAGGGCATACCGAGAGTTCATATGCGTCTAGACGGTGTGATTAAAGACTGCATATATTCTTTTTCGCCGTTTATGTCTTTTCCAATTTCAATGTTGGGAACGACATTATGTATAGTAGACTTAACTTAGACGCTTTATTATACGTAATCCGCCTTACTGAGGCGTTATCATTACGTCTTCAAGAAAAGATTTACGGGATATTATTCTCAATGTAATTTCTTTTGAGGGCAGTAGTTTGTTCACGTATAACTCCGCCCTTCAGTGGCTGATTGGAGTTGGTTAGACGTGATGCAGCCCTAGCTACATCCACGCGTGGATAGTAGGTTAAGAACTCTCTCAGAGTCGCTTCGTTCTCGGAGGAGCTTCTCTTCGACGGCAACTTTCCGGCAATCCATGAATTGCTTGATTTATACATTCTCTTGTCTATCTAGTGTTACAAGAGATTCAGACTGGGGCAAACATTCGGTGGTTGACTCAGAGAGTGCCGCCGCAGTTGCCGGACCCGAGTGTGGCTGTTATGACGGTTGCCAGTCAAACAGATTGGGATATATACTGATCCCTACGGATTCGAAGTGCCAGGGTCTTTGGGTTCCGCAGTCTTTTAGCTATCAGTTTAACTTCCGCGGAATAATGTTTTTTAGGCTTGCTTTATGTCATTGCATGAACATTATTCAGAAACGCATGCCCAAATTCCTGTCCTTTAATTCGACAGTAGTGGCGTATCTCCGGAACCAGGGAGGCACTCTTTCGTTTCCGTTATTCAATTTAATGGAAAGAATCCGTCTGTTGGTTATAGTACACCAAGTTCAGTTTTGGTCCGTCATATTCTGGGTCGTCTGATTGTTTTATCGCACTCCCGTTCTCTTACGGGTCGCTTGTTGCTGTCAGAATGGACTCTCAACAAACAAGTATTCAATCAGATTTGCTATCTATGGGAGCGCCCAATGATGTTTTATTTATGACACAGCTTGCTAATCAATTGCAGACGTATGTGTTGGCTTGTCCAGATCTCTGAGCTAATACTGTTAACGCTCTATTGATCTATAGGACGGAATGATAGGATACGCGTATCCTCCGGCGCTGTTGTTTTAGCAGGTATTGCTAAGATAAACAACCACAATACATTTCTGTTGATAGCATCTCTATCTTCACAGAGATCATGAGTAATTTACTCTCTTGTCTACTGTGGATCTTAACGTGAAATCTTCCTCTATGTGAGGATCTTTTTTCACTGGGTAAATCGTGTCATCTTTATCACAACCAGCAAGGTCGCAACCTTCATGTATTCCGTTGTGTGGTCCGTATTGCATTGTAAGCACTGTACTGGACGAGCTTTGGACGCGATTTCTTACTATAGGAGATCCTCTTCTTCGCTATTCTATGCGACTAAAGTGGAGGCTCTTCCGTCGTGGTGTAGGGATCATTATGTTCATATGGTTGATCCCTCCATACTACTCATTGCTATTTTTTAGTATACTTGTTTCACAAGATCTACTGCAGCCTGTTGTTATTTAGGTTATAGGTTTATGTTACCTCATACCTATGCACTCTACGATAGTTTACAATTGAGTCTTTTGTCTCTTTATCTAAGTCAGTTAGTAACTTTTTGATAAATAGACTTAGAATCTTTAGATTAAATTCCTATACGGATTTTAACTTCGGTTCTTATTTAGCTAAGTAATCATTTGAACCTCTGGAAACAGTAGTTTTCAAATTCTGACCTTTTAGACAGTAATTCTGTTGGTTCTCTTTTACTGTAGAGTCAGTGAGTTTCATGCACTATCAATGGATGATTTTCACTTTCATAGTTTCGGAATCAATACTTCCGTTACTATTTAGGTTGGATTGTTGCATAAGAGTTAGGCTCCTATTATCCGGAACCTATTATTTTAAGGTCCTTCCGTCTTCGTATGGGCATAGGCCTTTACTCTTTCCGGGTACAGTTTATAAACAGATATCTGTTTATTACAAGGGCGTAAGCTTCTTCTGTCTTTGATGTCTAGTAGAAGGACGTTACGCTCCATTTTATTGTTAATGGATTCTATTAACTAGCGTACTGCTTATGGTATATCATTGGCTTAGCAGTTGTGCTTAAGATTTCGGCTCATGAAGTAAGAGTTCTTCTACTTCTTGGGCTTACATTAATAGTGTTGCTATTATAGATTTTTGAAGGCTGCTCATTGCGCTCAGCCATCCACATTCATGAATTTTATCTCAGAAATATCGAGTCCATTTCTGGAGGCCTCTATTGTTAGGTCTATTATCTACTGCTCAGAATGTCATTCACTTAACAGTTGCTACTATAGCTAGGTAGGCTGTCTGTTTCGGCAGTGTCTCCGTTCGGCTGCCCTCTTCGCTCTGGGCTATTTGACCCAGGGCAAGAAAAGGGGGGGGGGGGGGGGAGGGTGTTCCCTTGGGTCACCTGTTTTTACTATGAAAACAAGGGGATACCTCCTCCGGAGTTAGTATTCTGAGCTGTTATTGGGATGGTTGTTTAGTGAGAAGTTTAAGTTTATAAAATTCATTCAAGTCTTAGTTTTTAAAGTATAGCTTTTGAATATTGCATATGTCAACGGACATGATTATGCAATTCTCACACACTTTTAGGAGTATAAGAGTCTCTATTCTCTAGACTTACTTTATTATTGGCTTACTTTAAAAATTATTAGTATAAGGATTATTGGATATTAATAGAGTACATGGATGTATGAAGCTCAATTTTTGGAAGGTGTTGTATCTTTCTAATTTATCATAAATAAGAAAGATACATGTAAGGCCTATTACTTCTTTTCCCTACAGGGGATGACTCTATTTTATTTTATTGAGCGTATTCCATTTTGCTCTATGTCCTTGGCCCTCCAGCCTTTTTACTATTCAGCTATGTCTGGGTCATTGGTACAGTATAAAAATGTTAAAAAATTTATAGTAATTTATATATTTTTTATACTTACCAATGACCCAGACGGGGATGGCCCTCCCAGGAGTTGGGAACTCTTGCCTCCCCGCTGAGTACATAGCGCTTACCAGGCACTGGTTATTAGAATGATAAATGGCGCCAATTTCGGAACGTCCTTGACACTGCGCATGCGCAGTGGGGGCGAAGTGTGGAGGGCCTCTCAGGACATGTTTTCTTTAGTTTTAGATGCAAATTTTGGGGATTGGGGGGCAAAATTTGTGTTTGGCCCTATATTTTAAGAGTTAGCACCAGCTATGTCTGGGTCATTGGTAAGTATAAAAAATATATAAATTACTATAAATTTTTTAACTTTCAGGCATGGTTAAAAAATCTTGCCTCTCCCATTACAATGGCAAATATTGCCCAACGAAATTTGTTTGAACAAACTTTATTCTCCACTTCAAAAGGAAGCTCAGCACCATATATCAAGTCATTGTACCAATAGGTTCATAAGAAGATTTTTTTTTAACTTGGGAGCATTTTCCACCACCACTCCTTATGGGGCAGAGCAACTTGATTTGAACAAAAACAAAATGTTATGTCATAACAAACAACCACATCATATTTCACTGAAATCGGTTCAGCAGCTTTGGAGAAGAAGTTGTGAATACCATGTTCATGGATGGCGGATGATGGATGAAGAGTGATCACTATAGCTCACCCTGAATTTCAGTCAGGTGAACTTAAAAAAGAGGATATCATATTAGGATTTGTTTAAACATTTCCAGCAAACAAAAGGCACTTGCATGTACAATTGCACACATTTTGATGGGAAATGTAATAATCAGCTAAACACTGGTGTCAATGTATACTGATGTTAAATTTCCAGTTCTTAAAATTTAATAAACCAGTATAAATAGGTTTTCAAGTGCTTTATCATGATTAACTGGTAGAGTGCTAAATTATTTTTCAAAGATGATTTCTAACATGAATATTTTTTCAGATATCATGCTACCAGCAGGGAAGACTTAGTTCAGCAAGATTTTGTTCATAAATAAGTGTTTTATTGCTATTTATTGGAGAGTACCTATTGGCACTCTCCAATAAGTTGTAACAAAACAACTTTATATGAACATTTTTTCCTACTGCCAGGTACTGTGCAAATAACAAGGTAATGCATACAGTGTAAACCCACCAACTAAAGTGACTTGCAGCACTCAACAAGTTAACTCGTTTGCTTCTAGATAATTAACAGAGATTATTCCCCACAGGGACTTAATTGTTTTCAATATATTGGTTTCGAATTGACAACTTGGATTTAATGAACACAAACATCAGTTATCATTGTCATTTCAGTAATTATATATTTCAGTAAAATCATTGTTGTTTTCCCATTTATATGTATTTCGATTGTCACTTGTTTTTTGCTTACGTTGAGAAGTCCATTCCAGGTTGCCACATCCCCTTTCCCGTTTAGCACCTGTTGTGGGTGTTCCCTTTGATGTGCTCGGCTGATCACTTTCAGACTTGGAGTCACTGTTCACCTTATAAGATTCAGTGTCACCTGAATATTCAGACGATGAGTCAGTAGATGTTTCGCTGTCAAAATCATAATCATTATCCAAATCTTCAACGATTTTTTGAAGGGCTTCATCCAAATTATAACGAGACATGACTACACATGCCCGCGTCAGAATAAACATACCCACAACATATGGAAACATCTCCCACAACCATTCACCAATGAGAATCGTTCTACTATCAGATGTTGGATACAGGGCTCAATTTAACTGAATTTGCATAGCGATTTTCGAATCAACTTTCAACTATAGCTAATCAATTTCACATGACAAAAACATATAAATAATAGAAAATGCTAATCAAAATTTATCCCAGTTAGTAAACTGCTATTCAATTTTTGAAAATTTAATCGGCCCCCCGATTGGAAATGTGCCATAATAATTTGCTACATATCATAGAAACGATGGGTCTCATTGGCTATCTCGGGAAACGTAAAATTCTGTTTCCTCTCTGCACAGAATGATGGATGGAAATGGAATATTCCATTCCCCAGAGTGAACAAGTTAAAAAAGATATATTTTGTGTTAACCCTTTACCCAACGTTTCGCCCGCATCCGCCAGCGTAATATGCAAATTCAGCAGCTGAAAAAATATTATTTTTCGAAAAATTTCAACAAAACCATATCATGTGACCCCTCTTTGGAACGAACTCGTCGAGCTTGTTCCAAAGAGGGGTCACATGATATGGTTTTCTTGAAATTGTTTGAACAAATTTAAAAAATGATATTTCAAATAATAAATTTTAAAATCATCTGCGTTGGGTAAAGGGTTAAGTTCCAATGCTGCTTTTTAACAATGTAATTTGCCACTTCTGATTATAAGTAGTTAACCAATTATATACTGATAGACAGAGTTTAGTGAGTTCTGTCAAACAAGAAGCAACCGGTTAAATTTTTAGCAGAACAAGTGTTGGAAGGAAACTCTCCATGGCAGGAGGAGGGATTTGATTCCAGGCAACAAGAGGGATTCCACCAAAAAGAGGAAAACTTACATCCCTCTGCACCTCATTCCATTCACAAATCTATCTTACTATTTTTGTACATAAAATCGGAATGAAATAAATACACAGAACGACATGCATGTGTGAATGGGTTAATCGATATGGCACGAGTGCCAGCATGGAAAGATACAAGGAGAGGCCGCAGGCCTCAAGTTTTATCCTTCTGTGATGGAACAAGTTTGTGTTTGACAACTTGGATTTAATCGTTCTGCATTTATTTCATGCTTTCACGTCTATAAAAAACAATTATTAGAAGGACACTCAGCAATTCATTTGACAACTCTCAACAAAAAGAACACATTTTATCGTTAACCAAATTTGCGAGAGGAACCTTTGTTACTATTTCGTCCCCCAAGTTCCAATGTGTTCTATGTGCTTACTGGCACATAGAACACATTGGAACGCAGGGGTTGATTTTCAGCTATCGCTAGTGATTCAAATTGTAATTACGTTGCACAATTTGTAGAAAATTCCAAGTGAAATTGTGCTTCTATTTAACAAGAAGGATGCCAATGCCCTATAGCTCACCAACATTCCTCTTTGATAGTAACTTTGGCAAACACAAGAACTGTATCAAACAGGCTCATAGCATGCGACAAAGCTGACCTAAATACAACCTCTTAAAAGTAAAACACAGAAACTGACATAAACACTAAGTTAAACATGAAATTCTGAGCTAAACAGAAAACTAAATGCAACTAAAAATGTCAAGAAAAATGTTTAAAATGCAGAGTATGAGGGGTTAATCATGGAACAATGATACTGAGGAACATGTATGATGAATATAAGTGCCATGGGAAGAGAAGGAGCACAGCAGCTGACCTAAACACTAAGTTAAACATGAAATTCCGAGCTAAACCGAAAACTAAACGCAACTAAAAATGTCAAGAAAAATGTTTAAAATGCAGAGTATGAGGGGTTAACCATAGAACAATGATACTGAGGAACAAGTATGATGAATAGAAGTACCATGAGAAGAGAAGGCGCACAGCAGCTGACCTAAACACTAAGTTAAACATGAAATTCCGAGCTAAACAGAAAACTGAACGCAACTAAAAATGTCAAGAAAATGTTTAAAATGCAGAGTATGAGGGTTAATCATGGAACAATGATACTGAGGAACATGTATGATGAATATAAGTGCCATGGGAAGAGAAGGAGCACAGCAGCTGACCTAAACACCAAGTTAAACATGAAATTCCGAGCTAAACAGAAAACTAAACAAAACTAAAAATGTCAAGAAAAATGTTTAAAATGCCGGGTATGAGGGGTTAATCATGGAACAATGATACTGAGGGACACATATGATGAATATAAGTGCCATGGGAAGAGAAGGAACACAGCAGCTAACCTAAACACTAAGTTAAACATGAAATTCCGAGCTAAACAGAAAACAAGAGCACCGCTGGGCATTGCATCATACGCCCGTGAACTGTTCAAATTGTACCATTTTAACACATTTGCAATTTTTCTTGTGCGAGAAATTTATACTGGCATATATATATATGTTACGGTCATTTGAGAAAAAGACTAACAAGTTTGAAGCCAATCGAAAAACAAATACTAAAGTTATCATCCGGAAACCAAATATTTGACGAAGAATTCTAAGTCCAACAGGGGCCATAATTCAGGCAAAAATTGTTCAGACCGACCCCATATTCGAACTTGACCTGTATTTTGTTGTGATTAAACCACATACCAAGTTTGGAGCCGATCGGAAAACAAATACTAAAGTTATCATCCAGAAACCAAATATTTGACGAATTCTAAGTCCAACAGGGGCCATAATTCAGGCAAAAATTGTTCAGACCGACCCCATATTCGAACTTGACCTGTATTTTGTTGTGATTAAGCCACATACCAAATTTGGAGCCGATCGGAAAACAAATACTAAAGTTATCATCCGGAAACCAAATATTTGACGAATTCTAAGTCCAACAGGGGCCATAATTCAGGCGAAAAATGTTCGGACCGACCCCATATTCGAACTTGATCTGTATTTTGTTGTGATTAAACCACATACCAAATTTGGAGCCGATCGGAAAACAAATACTAAAGTTATCATCCGGAAACCAAATATTTGACGAATTCTAAGTCCAACTGGGGCCATAATTCAGGCGAAAAATGTTCGGGCCGACCCCATATTCGAACTTGACCTGTATTTTGTTGTGATTAAACCACATACCACATTTGGAGCCGATCGGAAAACAAATACTAAAGTTATCATCCGGAAACCAAATATTTGACGAATTCTAAGTCCAACTGGGGCCATAATTCAGGCGAAAAATGTTCGGACCGACCCCATATTCGAACTTGACCTGTATTTTGTTGTGATTAAACCATATACCACATTTGGAGCCGCTCTGAAAACAAATACTAAAGTTATTGTCCGGAAACCAAACGGACGGACGGACGGACGGACAACGCCATAACATAATACGTCCCGTTTTTTCAAACGGGCATATAATTAAACAAGAGGGATGTCACATCCCAACGCTCACCTACATTCACGCTTGATAATGTCGTTCCAATGTGACATGCCTAATATTTAGTTAATATAAATCATTAACTAGGCATCAAATGATTAATGTGGTTTATGTGATGGCTTTGGAAAGTCTATATTTCTGCATTTATCATATATCAATTCAACATAGAATCATTGGATATAAAATCATTTTTTTCTTTTAGAAATGTTTATGATTAAGAATATGAATCGTGAGGCCAGATTGCATTGGAAGACATAAAGCAGAAACTTCTGTGAAGTAACACTGAAAGTAATATTGAGTTGGAATCACCTAGTTCTTTGCACGATGGAAACATCAGTGAACAATCACCTATTCATATTGTCACTACTAATGGGAACACATTTGAAAGTTTTTACTTCAATCCAATTAATGTAGAATGGCAGTTGCACCAATGTGCAATTTTTAATATAATTTTTCAACACCCAGTGGCATTTCAAAGTTCAGATCCTTCACATCGTCAAGAAATAAAGGCACCTTCTCTGTAATTCAGTAACCCATGTGTACAATATCAATTGCCTGGAAAGACACATAGAAACAGAACTCACCTTAACACCTCACCTTAACACAAACTTTTAGAACTTAAAATTGAGTAAGTCAGAGAAAAACGTGAACATTGTGACTGAAAAAAAGAAAAGAAATCAGTTAAATTTCTGCATACAGTAGGGTTAATACCTACAGTTGTTATTGAAATGAGAAAATAAACAGTAATGAGAGGTGAAGGAACCACAATCTGCACAAAAGCTGACTTTAACGCAAATTCTTACAACACCTAAATGCTAATTCTTACAACAAGTTTTGGCAGAAAATCAGCCTCAATTTCCTCAAATATGCATGTAATGCGGGTTAAATATTACTGCAATGGAGTTCAGTAACCCAAGTGTAGAATATTAATCGCCTGGAAAGACACATAGAAACACAACTCACCTAAACACAAAGTTTACAAAATTTTACAACTTAAAATTTACTAAGTCCGAGAAAAAAATTAAAATTTTTACTGAAAAAAAAGAAAATTTCCATTAAATTTCTGCATACAGTAGGGTTAATACCTACAGTTGTTATTGAAATATGAAAATCAACAGTAATGAGAAGTTAAAGCATCACAATCTGCACAAAAGCTGACTTTAACGCAAATTCTTACAACACCTAAGCGCAAATTCTTACAAGTTTTGGCAGAAAATTTTAGGTAAAATTTAGAAAAAAGTCATAGTATCAGGGTTAAATACTGTTCTGATAGTCCCCTACAACCTACATATGTAATATCAAAGGCCTGCGCCCCCTGATCTTTGAGAAATTAACCTTAACATTAAATCTTACAATATTGGACACGCTGGACGCCGACGCCCGAGGCCATCATATAAGCTCACCACTTCTAATAGAAGTAGGTGAGCTAACAAAACTAAAAATGTCAAGAAAAATGTTTAAAATGCAGGGTATGAGGGGTTAATCATAGAAAAATGATACTGAGGAACACATATGATGAATATAAGTGCCATGGGAAGAGAAGGAGCACATCAGCTGACCTAAACACTTAGTTAAACATGAAATTCTGAGCTACAGTTAAAACTAGAAGTCCTGTCCCGTATTCTGCACTAATTTGAAATAATAGCGCGTTAGGTTAGCTCAGCAAATCATCAGAGAATCACATCTGGTGCACGGTAGTGTATAGCAATTTCTGCAGAATTGTAACGCGCGACGGCTGATTGATATTCAGTACTTGAAACAGGCAATCAACAGTAATTAAGTCGCACCTCCTACTGACATAAGGTGGCAATTAAATATTAGAATGCAGATACTCAGAGGACGAGATGACGTTCATTCATCTGCACCCTCCCCCTCCCCCCCCCCCCCCTTATCAATTCATTTCGCGACAATACAAGAAGTATTTAAACATGCGTATTGCATGATTTTTGTTTTCGAAGATTGATGAGAAAATCATGCAGGTTAATTCAAGACTGCTAAATCTTGAGAAGGTAGAAGTAATGACATATTCATTTTGAGAATTTTTAGTCTACTATGTATGAATCGCAGCCGTTCTTATGGAGGAACTATGAGAAGACAAGCGTGATATTGATATTCAGACGCACTACACTTGATAGGTTAATATGTCATGGGGGAGCATTTCCAAATGACTGAGAACAATCAAAAGCGTGTAACAACTATATTTTTATACTGTAACCAATGACCCAGACTTAGCTGGTGCTAACTCTAAAATATTTAAGGCCAAACACAAATTTTGCCCCACAATCCCCAAAATTTGCATGCAAAACCGAAAATTAGAAGTCCTATCTGGCCCTCCATACATTTTACCCTCCACGTATGCACAGACTCCAGGAAGTCACCAAGTCTGGCGCCAAATAAATCATTCTTTGTTTGGCCCTTGTCAGATAACAACAAACTATTTGTGCTTTTAAATCTCAATTAATAATGATGCCAGACACAAATCAATGGTTAAATTGGTGGATCCAAGGACAGAACTGGATGAAGGAAGGAAGAAACGTGGTTTCATACGTTCAGGGCTGTCATTTTTTATTATTTAGTAAAATTAGTTCATGTTCCCTAATTTTGGGACATGAGCCTGAACTCATCTCTGATTGATTATGATCTATCCACTGTTTATTTAGTATTCCTTCCCTGCCTTCCGTTGATCCCCCAGTTAAGCTCCCAAGCTTTTTGGCTTGTTTTAATAAAGATTTTTTATAAATTTATTGGGAGTTTAATGTTTTATGCAGAAAATTATTGTGTACATCCCCAGGGTTACGTCCTCATCCTTAGGGTGTTCGGGCATTTTGGTCATGCATCTTACATCCAATGTATCGTTTTTTCTTCTGAGGAAGATCTTGCTTTACATCGGATAGTCTTGTATCTGTTACTGACTTTGGGCCGTGTTGCCTGGGGTCTTGATTCCGATGTTTTGTTTACATCTTTAGATAGTTTGCTAATTTTATTTAGGAACAACAGTTGTAAGTAACATTAAATATTCTGATAGTGTGGTAGTTTATTTTACACAGTTTTTATAATTTTGTTCACACTTAGGCTTTTTGGGGAACTTGGGCTCTTATATTACGAAAATTTTTAAAAAAATTTTTATTTATTTTTGAAAGAGTTTTTCTTTTGGATATATTTATTTCACTGATTATATTTAATGTTATCTTATATTATATGTAGATTTGGTGGTGGTACAATGACATATATTAGTTTTAGGTAATTATTTTTATTTAATAGTATGGCAAATAGAGGAAACATTTCCTTTATTTACTTGGTCGTTGTAATGAGTTTATTTTATGTACTACCACTAATTCTACTCCATGTATCAGATTTGTTAATCTGAATGACAGGTGTCATGGTTTGTGTTAGGCGAGTGGACACTATCGGTCCTATCATGGCAAGGGGACTCGGTGGTCCTCTCGTCAAAAGGTCACAGTATAGTTTTTTAGTTTCTATTTACAGAGGAACAGGAACATGATGTGGCTTCGTGACGCTGTCAAGGAGTGTGCTGTGCAAATCAGTCAAGAGCTAGCGGCAAAAGTGCTCAGGCATTAGACAAGGCCTAGATCCTTAGTAGGATTGATGACCTTGTCGCCAGCTAGCTCGACCGGCAGATTTAACTCGTATGTGAGGGACGTGATGCCAGGTATGTCTGTTGCGGTCGAGAAGAGGAATAAGTGTGAAGCGAGCACTATAAACATACAACATGCTCACCCTGCGACGTCAGGAAGGAGGAAGCATGGGAAGGAGGAAGTAGACAAGTTCCGAGGTATGCTCGTCTGGATCTTTGTGATCGCGAGCAAGAGGGAGGTCCCTCTCTCTTACAACAACATCTGCAATCAGAGGTTGTTGGTAGGAACTTGGCGGTCAAGTTCTGAGGTATGCTCGTACAGGTCCGTGATTGTGAGCAAGAGAGAGGGCCCTCTCTCTTATAACAACATCTGCGATCAGAGGAAGGTAGGAACTTGTGTCAGTCTGACAAGTTTGGAGGTACGCTCGTCCAGGTCGTCTGTGATTGCGAGCAAGAGAGAGGTCCCTCTCTCTTATAACAACTCTGCGTCCAGATGTTGTTGGTAGGAACTTGGCGGTCAAGTTCTGAGGTGTGCTCGTCCGTTCGTGTTTGCGAGCAAGAGAAAGGTCCCTCTCTCTTATAACAACATCTGTGGTCAGAGATTGTTGGTAGGAACTTGGCGGACAAGTTCTGAGGTATGCTCGTTCAGGTCGTCCGTGATTTCGAGCAAGAGAGAGGTCCCTCTCTCTTATAGCAACTGCTGGGAACAGAGGTTGTTGGTACGAACTTGTGTCAGTTGAACTTACATCCACGGGACGCTCCTTCCATAGACGAGTCTTATACCTTCCTCTATGTTCGAAAAGCATGCGACCGCACAGGTCCGTTGTCGCTAGTTAGCTTGATCTGTGAAGTAGTTACTCAGCCCCTGAGAACTATGATGCTGGGAGTAGACGATCTGGGCTAGAAAAAGTGAGATCATATAGGGTGGAGCGATCGATATGATATGCAATTATGCTCACCCAGTGACGACGGAAGGAGGAAACCGATAAGGTCCGAGGCCGGCTAGTCTTATGGTTTCCTCTACATACGGATAAAGTGATCTTTATTTTGCACAGGGCTATAAAACCCGATGAGTGGTGTCAGTGTAACGGTTAAGATTAGATACTTGGACCGTGACTCTGGATGTGTCGCATATGCATTGTATTTAGAGCTAGTGGGAGAGTGCTCAATGATTTTAAAAAGACAAGGGCTAGGTTTCACAGGGGCTTATGTCCCTTGTCTAAAACAGTTAGCTCATCCGGCAGATCACACTCGTATGTGGGTGATGTGATGCCGGGTATGTCCGTGGCGGTCGAGAGAGAATAGGGTGTAGCGAGCACTGTGGATCGAAACCATGCTCCCCTAGTGTTGATGGAAGGAAGAAGATGACAACTTCTGAGGTATGCATGTCCGGTTAAGAGAAAAGAAGAGAAACAAGCACTCCTGACCGCAGCTTGGCTAAATGACTCAGGTTTCCCGGTCTTCGTCGTCAAAGGTCCATCTTTAGTAAGAAGTCACACCATCTAGTAGCCAAGGAGATGAGGCTTCATTCATGGGGTCGTCCGCAGTAATAACTATATTGGACTCCCTGTCCTAGGAGCAGCCGGCGAAGAGGCTGTTTGTGACTGCTGCTCCTCAGGCCTCTGTAACGGACTTGCTGTCGCAGTTGCACAGCTAATCGCAGTATTCCTGCTAAGGCAGAAGCACTCAACGTTGATCTCAAAATCTTGAGCTGTTGCATAGTGCTTATTTGGTCAAGTCACCTACCTGTTTAGATGCTAGTGATTGTGATTCTAACTGATTTTATCATATTATGGATAGGATAACTTTTCCTTCCGGAACAACTCTTGGATGATATAGATATCATACATTATCATTTCCTTAATCTTGTTCCAGTGATTCAAAATGCTGCGAGCAATTATGAGAAACCGCTAGCGTAGTTAGACGCTGACTTAATCCGGTTAAGAGCAGGGTAATAAGATCTCTTTCCGGTTAAGTCTACATGGGTGTCACAGATCTTCGATTCTGTATACGACACCATATTTATCTTCCGGCGGAAAAAATAATTCGGTTTCTTATCTTCTTCCTCTGTATTTTTAATCGTTTGTGATGGTTCACACACTTTTAAAAACAGCAGGGGAAGACGTTGAGAGTTCCTTAGTGTTGATTGAGCAGGCTAAGATCCTAGTTTCAGCCTTACCTTCATCATTTTGTTGTTCGCTCTGACGCAATTGAGAAGATAATTTCTTTAGTCAGAGCGAATTTAGTCTCATGGTCTTATGTACTTAATTTTAAGTACTGTGACGCATTGTCTATATGGAAGGAATTTCGTGGTCATCACCAGCAGAAAGAGTATGAGAGGTTGTCCTAGACTCAAATCGTCTATTAGGACTCATAGCAAAGGTATAGGTATACCTAAGTCTTTGATGGTAACCTTTCATTATTGTAGGATTAAACTACAAGAAAGCATCTATTCTCAACTCTTTAAGTTGGGGTCTAATCGACTACAGCCAACAAAAGAGTAGGAGAGTTTGTCCTAGACTCAATTCGCTTATAAGGCTCATAGCGAAGGTATAGGTATCTCTCCAATATTATAATTCTTTAGGTTTGTCTATACAACCACTTGGATAGAGGTTTCTTATCAGACAGAGTTTGTAATCAGACTCCCCTGAGCCGGTGGTTCGAGGCTCTTGTAGAACTCGGTCCGGCCGATTTTGACTGGATGTCGATAATTAGGTTATTTATGATTATCTTTCAGTCTATAAGCAAACGTTCAGCAATTGCAGCGAGTATAGTTCTTTAGATCACTTGTATTGTGAACTAGATAATGTCTCATGCGATTTATGATAGGATTCATGTATCCCACTATTCATTTGACTGGTTTATCTGTTTCACAGAGCGAATTAACCAGCTGTTTTGACTCGCTTTTATCTGTTATCTGACGCATTAACTGCGATAGTTTTATGTGCCAGATGGAGTTGTGTGGAGCGGCTTGGAATGTTTTTTTCGATGGGTCGCTTACACACATGTGGTAGACGTTTTTCCCTCTTGACCTGTTTTGTTTTAGAGAATCTTTTAACATAAGGTCAAGTTTGGGCATATATTACAGTTTTCTCGATTATTTCGGACAGAGTTCATATATTGCGTTACAATCCTGAGTCTGAGGGTCTCTCTATGCACATCAGAGTTTATCAGAAGAGAAGTATGCTTCTGTTGTCATTATTTTTCAATAGAAGGGACATTTATGTTCATTCTATTGTTAAATAAGTCAGTTAGCTATTTGTACTGCTTGGGTTATTTATCCTCCTATTAGCAGTCAATGCTTAAGATTTCAGCGCATAAGCAAGCGCTGGCTATATCTTGCGCTTATTCTAACTGTTTGGCTATTATATGATCTTATGTGGGATCTCTTCAGGATAGTTAAGTTTTTGGCGCATAGGAATAATAGTTTCCATTATTTGTGTCGCTAGTATAAAGCTTTTGAGAAGTTCTAGGCCCTCTGCCTTTTTACGATTCAGCTAAGTCTGGGTCATTGGTTACAGTATAAAAATATGAAAAAATTTATAGTAATTTATATATTTTTTATAATTACCAATGACCCAGATGGGAATGGCCCTCCCATGAGTGGGCAGTACTGGGCACTCATACCTCCCCGCTGAATTATTATAACCTTTTTTATACAAAGAATGATTTATTTGGCACCAGATCAGTGACTTCCTGGAGTCTGCACATGCGCGGAGGGTAAAATGTATGGAGGGCCAGATAGGACTTCTAATTTTCAGTTTTGCATGCAAATTTGAGGGATTGGGGGGCAAAATTTGTGTTTGGCCCTAAATATTTTATTAGCACCAGCTTAGTCTGGGTCATTGGTAAGTATAAAAAATATATAAATTACTATAAATTTTTTCATTTATTCGTGAAAAATATCTGAATGAACGTTTTAGAAAGCTTAGTGAGCATGAACATTGCGGACAATTTTCTCGTCCCCCATCAGGACACGTGGTTTGAGACATTGTTACATCCTCTCTTAATTTCGTACCACAGGCGAGGTGACTCGACCCATCGTTCTTGTGAATTTAACATTCTCGTACATCATGAACAACTGTACCTTTGATTGTGGATATCCTGTAACCTGTCTAAAATCCATCCACGGTACATTTGTACAGAAACACCAACAAAGTGGAATTTCCACGCATATTGGATTGTGTTATGTGAAAGAAACATTCTCAACTTCAAGTGAGCTTCGAACCAATATAAAAAGCCTAATCCACAGAACCATACTGTGAGTTCCTTGTGTTCGCTTTGTCACAGAAACTGAGTATATCATTTGGGTGGATATTCCACCCTGGAGTGATTTGCAGACGTCCCCAATTATATGATAGGAAGTTCTTTGAAGAATAATTCTGCTTATTGGGTGAGTCGATGACTGCATGTGGAGTTTCCTCGAGCTGAAATTTGCAAGATTTCAGTCGGATATCCCAAACGGTGGGTGAGGATGCGAATTTTGTAGACCCATTCTACACAGGATCCTGTCAAATCTCTAATATAGGAGTACAGTTCGTTTTGAGTGGGCTGTCATTAAATCACCTGCGCCGTGACGTTTTTAACAAACACTTTAAAGTTTATGCAAAGACGTTTAGTCCCAAAGCTGTCCTCAAACAGACTGCTGTTTTTTTTTTCCATGTTCATTTTTTCTTCATCGAACTGTGAATGTATGCCAACACGTAAGCTCAACTTATTTTACTTTCACTTCTGGAAGGGAGGGCTTGTCAGGTGTTAATTTTTATAAATTGCCACCAGTCCGTTGTTCCTTTGAATATTCTACTTTCTTGCTCCTCATTTATGGAACAAATATTATTATTATTTATTGATGCTGACGGCTACATCAAAAACTTGGGCTATATTGTGGCGACGACCACATGTGTGGCGTAAAGTTCCAATAAATATGGATGATGATCGCTCTCCTTCTTGATGTAAACATACTAGGAGCGGTATATGTAGACTCATCCTGCCTGAACAGAGAAGATTTTTCTCCATTTGCAGCAGTTTTTCGGGGTAGCAATCAATAATGTTGGCAATCACCTTCTGTGCTTTTTTGGACAGTGAAGGTGTGAATAAATTAAGCTTTGAAAACAGCCCTGTCAATATAATAAAGCTCCCGTTTTATGACCCCAATTAGGAAATGGGTTACTTAACAACAATTAGGTGTAAAATTTATATTTACATCAGCCTCATGTTATTTTATCATCAGTGATTAATCAGTGATTAAGGATTAACAATGAAGAGTGATTGAAAAGACCTGATCTGGAGAAAACTCAGTTTGGGATAAAAAATAAAAGTTAAAAAACAACTAATTTTTTTCTGGCTGCTTTATTTGTTTACAGGGACAGGATTTTTCAGCAAATTCGCAGATTTCAGCGAATTCATGCTCCAATAGTGAAATTTTATAGAAATTAAGTATTTCTAAACCAATAGCTTCACTCTGTGTTCTTAAAATTTAAAAAAAAACCCTGATTTTCACAAATTTATTTTTTAAATAAGGGAATATTCACAAATTTAGACAAATTTTGTTGCTTGCTGCTCTCATCCCTGCTGTTTACTGATAATGTTGTAAGATATGCTTAGCTCATGAATGGTGACTACAAGACTGTTCGGAAAAGTTGAAGAGCAAACTGAGACAAGTTAAACAAATCAGAATTACGAAAACTCACTTAGCTTCAGAAGAATTTATCCCAATGTGTCTGACAGTACTCTTATGAACAGATCAATTGTAAATACAAGCAGTATGCCTGGTGAACAAAAATTGGGAAGAAGGGGTGGGGGTCCTTAAAGTCATGTAGGCCTATGGCCTACTTTTAACCAATCTGCACAAAGGGGGGGAGGGGGGGGGGGTGTTCAATCAACATTAAAGAATTATATTTATTTAACCCTTAGGCTAATACGAATACGCGCCCCATTTGCCAAAGCAAGAACCCCCCTCTTTGCCTCGAAACCCCAACTTGAGACCACTCAGTTATTTCAAAATCTTGTGTGTGGGGGGGGGGGGGGGGGGGGGGGGGGGGGGGGCGGAGGTCTGTCGAAATATTCAGGGGACAGTTTGACTTGGGTACAGGCGGGGTTCGCCAGCCTTACGGCATGGCGCTTAAGGTCGGTTTGGGTCAAATAGCGGGGAGGATTCAGATCAAAACAATGGGGGGGGGGGGGGGGCGATTTGGCCAATGGACGCTCTGGGCGATTGCCATCGTACTGAACCCTGTTTGTAATAATTGGGCATAGCTAGCAATATGAACAAGGGCCTTAAAAAGGAATGAGCCGGTTTTAAATGATGTTGAAAATTTACTGCGATTTGCTCGTTAAAAATTCAGTTGGAGACTGAGCGGTATTATCAGTATTTATTTTTTTTGTGGTGATTTTACAAACAAATTTATCCATGTTTTCCAAGTCGAACAAGGTCACAGATATTAATTGATAAAATGTTGGTGGCAAAACATTTTTTATTAGGCTATTTCAAAACGATCACGAGCTGGCTTGTTCGTCCATACACATCTCACACAAGTTTTGCTCCCGCGTTCAACAATAGACCGAATAAATCATTTAAAAGACAATTATCAGATTTGGTAGCGACTTTTTCACTAAGCCTGATTCTTGTGAAAATTAAAACTGGGCATTTCTACAATTTTTTCGGCATATTTTCACCACTAATTTACCAGGTGAACATGATTCGAAATGATATTGAAGGATGATCTAGACCAGTTCCAACATATTTCTTTTCTTAATGATATGTGTCGGAGATCAAAGTTAACAACCTTGTGAATAACGCACTACATTCTGCGTTACATAGCGCAGAAGTTATCACATGTTTAACGAGGTTTACTTGACTATTCTGCACTAGATAGCACATTAACTAACGAGCGTTTTCCGCACTAGATGTGACAGGACTTCTAGTTTTAACTGTAAACAGAAAACTAAACGCAACTAAAAATGTCAAGAAAAATGTTTAAAATGCAGAGTACGAGGGGTTAATCGTGGAACAATGATACTGAGGAACATATATGATGAATATAAGTGCCATGGGAAGAGAAGGAGCACAGTAGCTGACCTAAACACTAAGTTAAACATGAAATTCTGAGCTCAACAGAAAACTAAACGCAACTAAAATGTCAAGAAAAATGTTTAAAATGCAGAGTATGAGGGGTTAATCATGGAACAATGATACTGAGGAACATGTATGATGAATATAAGTGCCATGGGAAGAGAAGGAGCACAGCAGCTGACCTAAACACTAAGTTAAACATGAATGTGCTAAACAGAAAACTAAACACAACTAAAAATGTCAAGAAAAATGTTTAAAATGCAGCGTATGAGGGGTTAATCATGGAACAATGATACTGAGGAACATGTATGATGAATATAAGTGTCATGGGAAGAGAAGGAGCACAGCAGCTGACCTAAACACTAAGTTAAACATGAAATTCCGAGCTAAACAGAAAACTAAACACAACTAAAAATGTCAAGAAAAATGTTTAAAATGCCGGGTATGAGGGGTTAATCATGGAACAATGATACTGAGGAACATGCATGATGAATATAAGTGCCATGAGAAGAGAAGGAGCACCTAAACACTAAGTTAAACATGAAATTCCGAGCTGAACAAAAAACTAAACGAAAATAAAAATGTCAAGAAAAATGTTTAAAATGCAGTGTATGAGGAGTTAATCATGGAACAATGATACTGAGGAACACGTATGATGAATATAAGGGCCATGGGAAGAGAAGGAGCACAGCAGCTGACCTAAGCACTTAGTTAAACATGAAATTCTGAGCTAAACAGAAAACTAAACGCAACTAAAAATGTCAAGAAAAATGTTTAAAATGCAGGGTATGAGGGGTTAAATCATTGTAGAATGATAATAATCATCATATAGCAGCATTATAAAGGCCATGATATGGAAATAGGGCGAGTAAGTGACCTAAACAGAAGCTTTAACATTATTGGACACGTATGCTGACGCCGACCGATCGAGCCATGCCATAAGCTCACACAACTAAAGTAGGTGAGCTAAAAATAGTCCCTCAACGATTTCTGTTCCGCACATATGTGCGGAACAGATTTTCATTTTCCACATGGTTTATTGTTGCTGTATTTGGGGATTACATAGAACAGGTGTGTAATAAAAATTATAAAGCAGGATGCTTTTTTCAGTTATAGATAGAAATGAGTTACTTCATAAGGACTTACCTTCAATATACTACTATTAATTGAAAATTTCTTCAGTATGTTTTCATAACCTTTACCCAAATCCTGCAATAAACTCAACCAACACTGACTTTGAAATAGATCTTCACTAGACTGGGAAGAAAGTATGACATCATCTGACTTTTGAAAAAAAGAAAACAAAATGTAACTGATCAGTGAAAACATGTTTTCAAAGGCATCACTGCAGAAACCAACCTTTACTTCTACATTTTACTTGTTCAATCATGTATGTCTAAAGTTGGTTGTTAAGAAAGTTACTCCCCCATGCTGGTCTATCATCCTATCAAAGGACATCAAAATCTGACAACAGATGCCAAAGTTATAATACAAAATGTTTGTATGGATGTACAATATACCCACCAAACTTCCTAAGGAGGTCGGGGGTATAATTATAGTACATATGCAGTCCTTTAACCCTTTGCACACTGATGTCACAATGCCTAAATTTCAAGCAGTAGATTTTACACATAACACAATTAGGAAATAACCAATTCAACTTCGTTTGACAGAGCTCATTGAGCTCTGTCAAACACAGTTGACTTCGTTAAATTCCTAGTTGCATGAAGGAAAAAATTTATAGCTTGAAATTTCATATTTTGATATTGAAGTACAGAGGGTTAAAAACAGAAACTTTCTGAAACTTTATTCCAATTCAGCAGAATTGATATCTATTGGTATTTATAAATGTGTTACGCATTGGCATTCAACCACGTACCTTTTAAACCTTTACCTACTGTAACAGCCATAACTGGTCCGCATGTTTAAAAAAAACATTGCGAGTTTGCACCTAAGCCGAGGCGAATGGTAATGAAAGTGTCAATGCACTGTACCTTAACTTGTGTGTTGTGTTTGATGAAAAGGATAATGTTCAATGTTTATGAAAAGATTATGAAATAAGACAAGAATTGTGATAATTGGGAATATGTTCATTTCTGTTCCCTGTTTGCTATGTTTATGACAAAAATAATATGAGGTGTACACTGTACTAAAGAGCTGAGGGGTGGGTTAATATGACCTCACAGTTAATGTATGTGGCCCTCACAGTTAACGTATATCAACAAAAGTTACCAAGTTACAGTGAACTTATTCCAAAACGAGTCATCCTATCAAGTTACTTTAAAATCCCTTCATAAATATGGCCTGTAGACTGTGCTAAATGTTTTCGGGCTTCGGGTCCCTGTAGCCGTCAGTTTCCCAATTGCGTCCAAAGGGGACGTTCTCATCTCGACATGAAGTCAACCTACCAAGTTACAATGAATTCCCTTCATAAATATGACCTGTAGACTGTGCTAAAGGTTTTTGGGCTTTGGGCTATGGCAGCCATCATGGTTGAATGATCGCAACCAAAAGGGGACATTCTCATCTGGGCATCATCTGGTTTTTGGTCTTCGGGTCCCTGAAGCCGTCACAGTTGACCAATCACAACCAAAAGGGGATGTCACCATCTAGGCATTATATGGAGTCAAACTTACAGGTTACAATGAAGTCCTTCCATAAATATGACCATTAGACTATGCTAAAGGTTTTGGGGTTTTGGGCTCGGGCAGCCATCAAGGCTGAATGATCGCGACCAAAAGGGGATGTTCTCATCTAGACATTATTTAGAGTCATCCTACCAAGGTACAATGAAATCCCTTCATAAATATCACCTGTAGACCGTGCTAAAGGTTTTCGGGCTTTGGGCCCCTGTAGCCATCACAGTTGCCTAATGGTGTCCAAAAGGGGCTGTTCTCATCTGGACATTATATGAAGTCAACCTACCAAGTCACAATGAAATCCCTTCATAAATATGACCTGAAGACTGTGCTAAAGGTTTTCAGGCTTTAGGCTCGGACAGACGTCATGGTTGAATGATCGCAACCAAAAGGGGACATTCTTATCTGGACATCATCTGGAGTGATCCTACGAAGTTACAATGAAATCCCTTCATAAATATGACCTGTAGACTATGCTCAAGGTTTTCGAGCTTCGGGCTCGGGCAGCCATCATGGGTGAATGATCGCAACCAAAGGTGAGAATCTCATCTGGGCATCATCTGGAGTGATCCTGTGAAGTTACAATGAAATCCCTTCATAAATATGACCTGTAGACTGTGCTCAAGGTTTTCAGGCTTCAGGCACCTGTAGCTGTCACAGTTGACCAATCACGGCCAAAAGGGGATGTCATCATCTAGGCATTATATGGAGTCAACCTAACAGGTTACAATGAAATCCTTTTATGAATATAACCTTTTGCCTATGCTAAAGGTTTCTGGGGTCGGGCATCCATCAAGGCAAATGATCACAACCAAAATGGGACGTTCTCATCTAGACATTATTTGGAGTCATCCTACCAAGTTACACTGAAATCCCTTCATAAATATGACCTGTAGACTATGCTAAAGGTTTTCGGGCTTCGGGCTCGGGCAGCCATCATGGTTGAATGATCGCAACCAAAGGGGAGAATCTCATCTGGGCATCATCTGGAGTGATCCTGCGAAGTTACAATGAAATCCCTTCATAAATATGACCTGTAGACTGTGCTCAAGGTTTTCAGGCTTCGGGCACCTGTAGCCGTCACAGTTGACCAATCACGACCAAAAGGGGATGTCATCATCTAGGCATTATATGGAGTCAACCTAACAGGTTACAATGAAATCCTTCTATGAATATAACCTTTTGCCTATGCTAAAGGTTTCTGGGCTCGGGTATCCATCAAGGCAGAATAATCACGACCAAAATAGGACGTTCTCATCTTGACATTATATGAAGTCAACCTACCAAGTTACAATAAAATCCCTTCATAAATATGACCTGTAGACTGTGCTAAAGGTTTTCGGGCTTCGGGCTCAGGCAGCCATCATGGTTGAATGATCGCAACCAAAGGGGACAATATCATCTGGGCATCATCTGGAGTGATCCTACAAAGTTACAATGAAATCTCTTCATAAATATGACCTGTAGACTTGTGCTCAAGGAAAACGGGCTTCGGGCACTTGTAGCCATCACAGCTGACCAATCACGACCAAAAGGGGATGTCATCATCTAGGCATTATATGGAGTCAACCTAATAGGTTACAATGAAATCCTTCCATAAATATGATCTTTTGCCTATGCTAAAGGTTTTTGGGCTCGGGCACCCATTAAGGCTGAATGATCGCAATCAAAATGGGACGTTCTCATCTAGACATTACTTGGAGTCATCCTACCAAGTTACAATGAAATCCCTTCATAAATATGACCTGTAGACTGTGCTAAAGGTTTTCGGACTTTGGGCGCCTTTAGCCGTCACAGTTGCCCAATCATGTCCAAAAGGGGACGTTCTCATCTAGACATTATATGAAGTCAACCAAACAAGTTACAATGAAATCCCTTCATAAATATGACCTGTAGACTGTGCTGAAGGTTTTCGGGCTCGGGCAGCCATCATGGTTGAATGATTGCAACCAAAGGAGACAATCTCATCTGGGCATCATCTGGAGTGATCCTACGAAGTTACAATGAAATCCCTTCATAAATATGACCTTTAGACTGTGCTCAAGGTTTTCAGGCTTCGGGCACTTGTAGCCATCACAGCTGACCAATCACGACCAAAAGGGGATGTCATCATCTAGGCATTATATGGAGTCAACCTAACAGGTTACAATTAAATCCTTCCATAAATATGACCTTTTGCCTATGCTAAAGGTTTTTGGGCTCGGGCACCCATCAAGGCTGAATGATCGTGATCAAAATGGGACGTTCTCATCTAGACATTATTTGGAGTCATCCTACCAAGTTACAATGAAATCCCTTCATAAATATGACCTCTAGACTGTGCTAAAGGTTTTCGGGCTTCGGGCCCCTATAGCCGTCACAGTTGCCCAATCACGTCCAAAAGAGGACTTTCTCATCTGGACATTATATGAAGTCAACCCACCAAGTTACAATGAAATTCCTCAATAAATATGACCTGTAGTCTGTGCTAAAGGTTTTCGGGTTTTGGGCTCGGGCAGTCGTCACGGTTGGCAGATCATGCCCAAATGGGGAAATTCTCATCTAGACATCATAAGGAGTCATCCTACCAAGTTACAATGAAATCCCACCACATAAAACATGACCTGCAGACTGTGCTAAAAGTTGTTGGGTTTCGGGCTTGGGCAGCCATCACGGTTGATAGATCATGCCCGAAAGGGGACGTTCTCATCTGGGCATTATACAGAGGCATCCTACCAAGTTACAATGAAATCCCTTCATAAATACAACCTGTAGACTGTGCTAATGGTTTTCGGGTTTTGGCTCGGGCAGCCATACTGGTTGCCCGATCAAGACCAGAAGGGGACGTTCTCATCTAGACAAGACCCCAAACCTGCATATGAAATTTCGTGACGATCAGACAAGAACTGCGGGGTGTAGCCTGTGCTAAAGGAAAATGTGAACAGACTCACAGACTAACAGATTCACAGACTAACAGACTTCCGCACGCGTGATGGCAATAGCTTATCTTGACTTATGTCAAGTTAAGCTAAAAATGAAACAAATTCCAAATCTATAAAGGGAAATAACTCTGACAAAAATACTCCAAATAATACCTGAGCATGTGATAGAAATAAAATTTATAAAATACACTTGCACACCAAATATGATGAAATCCACCAACTATTTTTAAAGTTATTGAGTTCTGACGGTAAAAATCAAACTGATTCCAAGTCCATAAAGGGCAATAACTCTGATAAAAATACACCAAATACCATCAGCATTGAACATGGTCCAGACATGAATAGTATACACTTGCATACCAAATATGATGCGATTTCACCATGTGTTTTAAAAGTTATTGAGTTTAACAACTTGTTGCTTTCAGATCGACCAACTGACAGATGGACATTGTCACAAAAACAGATGCTTGTCGATTTCAAATTGTTGTTTTTTTATTCTTTCCTCAGAAACATATCTTATTACCCTTCAATGGAATGAGCTCATCAGGATCATTACGAGGGAGCCATAAACTATGTTTTTTGAGGTAATGAAAATGTTTAGTTAATCAAGAAATTTTTGGGGTCGTCTGCTTGTCATGCTAGATAAAAGGCTGCAGATATTGAGAATTTTTAAGATATTCCCCCATACCACAACCTTTAAGTCTTGTGCCAGAATAGGGGTTTCCAGCAATGACTTGGCTTGCCTTCAAGTATATACATGTAGATGGCCAAGACCTACAAAGAATCTACTTCCAGGTAATCTCTGTTCACGTGTAAGTGACTTCTTCATTTATTTATTGGGATTTAATGACACTTTCGACAACCAGGGTCACCTTGTGTCAGTCAGTTTTACAGGTGGAGGAAACCGGAGTACCCGGAGAGAACCAACGTACTAACTTCACACAAGTAGGGTTAGCATTGGTCAAAGACAAGCGCACCATCAATGTGCAGTTTGCCTTAGTAAACAGCACCACTGTGACCCCATGTGGGCAATCAGGATGAAGTGCCTTGCCCAAGGACACAATGCAGTTACCCCTGGCGGGGATCAAATCGTGACCATTTGGTTAGAAGTTCAATGCCATAACCACTGAGCCACCACACTCCCAAATGACACTTCTTCAGGACTATAAATTGGACCAAAGTTTGTTGGACAATAGGTCTTAAGACTTACTAAACACCAATTCTAGATGAGAGTATCAGTAAGAATATAATTTTCATAAACAACTAACATGAAATCATGAGTTTCATCCAAATAATAGATTAATACACATATACGGGATGAGCTTATTAAGTTCACTCCATGGTGAAGTCAGAAGCTTGTTGATAGCATTTATGCGAGATGCAACAAGCAAAACAGCTACATCAACCTTGTAAACAAATATATATATATAAAAATTACTTTTTCATATTCCTGATATCCTTTTTCAAAACACTATTACATCTCTCTAACGGATGTGAGATTTCGTAAACAAGGGTCGAAAAGCAATGTTTTGAAAGAAAAAAAAATTGAAATTATTCCAGAATGTGCTACTGGTACTGTTTAAACAATTACAGGCAACAGAGAGTTTATGAATTTCACAGATAATTATACCTTCACTGCCTTTGATGATTTCACATCAAACTCATCCAAGATGTCATCTCTCAAAACTTGATCTTGAGCCTTGAATGACGAAAAATAAGAATGTTTATTGTTATTGTTTGTATGTATGTCATTATCTGACAATATACGTTAAACATTTACATTACACATTTCCTTTCCTATAACTTTCACACAAGACAAAAGTAGTACAAAGTATTCCATTCCAGTATTTTGCCAGTTAACATATAAACCAAGCAGTGCTCAAGAGTCTGAGGCATGCAACTGCACTTACACACCCATCGCATACCTATCACATACCTCATTCTATCACAAGGAGTGTGAAAATTAGCATGCCCCAACCCTTCTGAATTGTGCATATGTGAACTGGACATGGGATATTCCCTCTTTAGTGGTTTGGGGATTGTTTGGGTCTTTTTTCCTAACAGAATTATATATGGTCAAACAGATTAAAGATTTTTCGACTGTGTTCAGACTTGGTTGATGGATGGATTTACAACTAGAATACATAAAGCATCTCAGACTCAATGGTTTTACACTTCTTTTCAAAAGGTGAGATTCTGCAGTGCTGTAGGGAGGAAAGCATACTGAGAATTTTGACCAGATTACGAATGAGTCTGTCCACTTTTGTACTCACAATACATGTACTGTAACAAGAATCTTCCAGTTGTTTCCTTTTGAAATTCAAAAGTCAGAGACAAGCTAACAACTTGAGGACCATAGCTAGGACTGATTCAGTCATTTTTAAATTTTCATATTCACATGTGAATAAATCATTACAGCAGAGCACGAACTTTGACAAGAACACTCGTGCCATTCACGCACCAGTCAAGTGAACAGAAATTTGTTTGGTTTTCTTCAATCGCATGCATCTACTGTGGTCATCAAATAATAGTGCATTCTAATCAATTATGTGCCATGATGACACACTTTTGATCATAACAGTATTTATCAAACTGCAATCAACTGTCAATAGTGTAAATTGACCAGGTCTTTGGATGGTTCTAAATTAGGCACAACGGTGAGCCTGAGGGTCACAGGACCTTCTGGGATGACATGGCTCAACACAGCAGGAGAAAATTTTGAATTACAGATAGATCCAAAACTGGCCATTTCCTCACACCTGGGCCCCAAGAATGTAACCTGCTCTACAATATTTTGATATTGGAGACTTGTGGAGACTTCTATCATTGAAATTATTCAAATGAACTTTTAATTTGTGCACATTATCATATTTTGGGCATAGCACTTATCATCAGAAATTTGGGGAATTTGAAGGCCTAACATTGACCATGGTGTTATGATTATAACTGCGTTGAATTGACGATGGTGATCTGAATGTCACTGAGAACAAGTTAAAGTCTCGTACATCCGGAAAAATATTTGCCCTGATATGTGGAGCAATGAAACTGATGAGGAAAAGGACAGGAAACAAGGCCGACAACAATCTTTGGTATTGTGTCTATTCAATCTATCCTGTCGCTTACTATCAAGCTATTACAGGGGCTCACTTTACTATCATTCCGAATGATAGTAAAGTGAACCCCTGTAAAAGCTTGATTCTACTGCAGTAAGAACGTTTGTCATATAGGAATAAAGTCAATGAAGTCAGATTAATTTAATTGATCATGATTTCCAAAATGAACAAATACACCGCAGATGATAACACAATGGTGGCGCTCCTAGTCACACCATCATACTTAAGCTTTTAATTGAGAAGGTGCCGCAAGGGCAAGACCTGTGACTGAAGTTACGCACTGGTGAGCAGAATCTTGCATTTTTTTTGCAAAGGATTATGGGGTATCATTAAATATTGATACATTTTATGAGGAGTCTAGAGAATCTAGCCATAATTTGGGGAGTACCGATACGGAACTGAGTACCACAGGTACTTGGCTTGTGGTACCAGTACCATTAAAACTGGTACCAATTGACAAGCATGGCAATAGGTAATGATTGAGTGGATGAGGAGAAGAAAGAAGAGTTGTACAGAAAACTCAAAACAAACTTAGATTCAGTCAGTAGCAGAGATTCAGCGAAGTTAGTACACAGGGACACTGTGCCCCCACTTGGGCAATTGGGATGAAGTGCCTTGCCCAAGAACACAACACAGTTACCTCTGGCAGGGATCAAACTGTATACCTTTCAGTTTGAAGTTTGATGCTGTAACCCCTGAACCATCTGAATGAAAAATACCAAAGATCAAAGTGAGTGGCTGAAAACATAAAAGAACATTCTTGGCACCAGAAGGATCTAAGTGTAAATTTATTTTCCAAGAATGTAATTCTACAGTTTTGACAGAAACTGTATTGAATAAAGTTTATGCATGTGATCTTGAACATGTAGCACAGTGGAGCCCACTTAATTGTATATCTTTCAACTGAACAGCTCTGTTAATTTTATATAACTTACAAACACAAAACCATTTACCATACATTCAGTATAAATTTGACCTTCTAACTGCAAACAGGTCATAGAACAAACACCTGTTACTTTAACCCTTTATCAAAAATGACGGCCAAAACCGGCCAGCGCTATTCTCATAAATATCCTATTTGTTTTCATTATTTTGTCATTTTTTGTTTCAAAAACATAGGTTATGCTCCCTCGTTGGAATGAACTCATCGAGCTTGTTCCAACAAGGGGCCATAACCTATGTTTTTGAGACAAAAAATTAGTTATTCAAGAATTTTTGGGGCAAGTGTCATCTGCTTTTCATGTTAGGTAAAGGGTTAAAAAAAAAATTTGTAATTTATCAGATTACTCCTGACATCCACTGAATTCCACACAGTTATAGACATTTTTGCCTCAATACATCCAAAATTGGCATTTAATCTATTACATCTCGTTTGACAGAGCTCTGTCAAACAAGTTATAGTAGAATAAATGCTCAGTTCAGTTTATAACTAGAAAATAGGAAAATGATCCATTTACTATTATTTGTATACTCCTGTCAATTCAATATTTTTTTCTCACAAAGTGGCTATTCAGAGTTCTACTATATTAAAAAGAATTGATAAAAAAAACAAGAACATTTTAATCTTTTAACTAATATGACTTGAGCGTATTTGAAAAAAAAATTCTTGAATAAGGCCCCACAAAGTAGATCTTCTGTTTCTCCGGCCATTTTTGACAAAATTGAATGCGGACGGGCATTTTTTTAATTTATTTTTTATTTTTGTGATTATTTCTTTGCCATAAAAAAATTCATGTTCTTGGTTTGTTTTGTTTCAGGCCTCATAATCTACAGAATAGCATTGGTGGTGGTGTATTTCATCCCTTGAGTGCAAGAAGGCTTTACAATGCTGAAGCATTGCAATGCCTTGTTGCACTGAAGGGACAAATTTATCAATTTTATTAACTTGGGTAAAATATCCGACATAAACCATTCAATTTTTATTTTTTTTAAGTTTGCACTGGTTATAAAAAGAGAGCATGCGTCAGCCAAAATGACCATGTGGGAGGGCCTGAGAAACAGATTTCGAACTTTTTAGGGCTAACTAAATATTTTCATTTTTTGCCCCCATGGAAAGAGCTCAACAAAACCGCTCCAATAAAAGGTCACATATTTTGGAAGCATAAATTGAAAAAGGAATAATAAAATTGTAGAAAATTTTTTTTTTTGTAAACAGTGTTGGTTGGATATGGCTGTTACATTATGACAGAGTTTCAGCTGGGAAGGCAGTGGGTCTGTTTTTAGGGTCCCATTCCCCTGGCCAATTTTTTCCCCAAATCATATATTAACTTCATAGTATGTTCCTGTGTGAGTTTGACACATGCCTCGACCAGTGTTAAAAACCCAGAATTTGCCTCCTACAACCAGCCTGACATTAATTATGCTGTAGATTTCATCTTGTGAATGAAATCAATTTGATGACATTAGTTACAATGTTACGTGAATGTTTGATTTAATTTGGGTCATCAGCTGATGTCATTGATAATACAGCTAGGGCTGGGCGATATTGTGAAAAAAAAATATCACGGTATTTTAAAAAAATCCTGCGATATTCGATATTATTGCAATATTATCTGGAATGCATTTCAAACACGTAGGGATAATTTGCATTTGTACATGTACTTTTGTTTTGATCACGTAAAGTATTATTGCAATGACAAATACTCTCAGCTGGATCTTAAGTGTATTTTTTCAATAAATGCTGAACCAGACCTTCTCACGAGTAATTTACAGCGAGAGCAATAATGTGCTCTCGTAACACCATTTACGAGAGCAATTTGCTCTCGTCTCCTTGAATTCTTGACAAAAGACTATGTCTGACCTGCCAAATTCATGCAATTGACGGGAGCAGGTTTTTGCTCTCGTAAAATAGAAATTGCAAGAGCAGGCGGGTGCGAGAGCAATATCTCTCGCCTCATGAGAGTGAACGGTCGATTTCACTTATCTTATGAAATGTCACTTGGCTCTTTCTGGCCTAGGTGGCTTAATTAACATTTACATAACAGGGGCGATGCAAGAATATGATGGTGCTGACAGAGGTGGGGCTACGCAGATTCCGACAACCAGAAGGGGGCCAAAGTCCCCCCCACCTCTCCTGTTGGTGCAATTCGCCGCCCTGTCGGAACTTTCCTGATGCCACCCAGCTGGATTATTTTTCCTTCCCATCTGCAGCTACTGAAGGTACCACTCAATTTATTTATTAAAGTCCCTGTTTCAAAAAAGGATTGGAAGTTTGTGGGCTAGTAATAACTTTTCTAAACTAATGAAACTGAAAGGGCGCTATCTCACCCGCATGCTTTCAATCAGATACAAGATGAATGACAAAATTCCATATTAGGCTAATTTTATTCTCTATGTGAAGGTTATTTGTAGGCTACTCTGGGTGTGTCAACCAATTGAAATGCACTGTTTCATCACATGCTATCAATATGCAAATGAAGCTATTGTTTCTGACTTCTCTTTGGTGATAGCTTAATTGTCATGGGCATGTGAATCTGGATTATACAAATAAGGTGTGTTCACGTGCCACAGAAATTGTTGTGTAAGAAAGTATGGTATGAACCCACCAAAGCACAAATAATAATTATTAAAGGTGAGTTTGGAAATTGATGTTTGTTAAAATATGCCGAATGCCTAACGTGAGCATACGACTCTTTATTTAAACAACACCCATCCAAATGAACCCATGATAAATTGTCATGTAACAAAATTAATTGTGACAAAACTCAACGCACATAGTTGAACTTGAGGCCAGTGGGGGAGCTTTCAAGTGTGTAATGCGAAACTGTATTAGAAACTTTACAGCCAAACCTAAAAAGAATCATGTAACCCATAGATGTATAACAGGTTGTTTCAAAGTGAAGCCGTTTTGTGCAACCTGACGTAACTGGACTGAACTGGACTTGCATGGGTAACAGTTCAATGGGGCATGCGAGTAAAAAAATAAATGAAAAATAACCGCATGTGTACCGAGACGCTGGTGTTTTGTGTTCAGGCCGGTTGATGTTTTAATACAGACACAGAGTTGTATTTTTGGTTTACCTCCCGACACTAATATTAACTAGTTTGTATCTCATACTATAACACACATCATACCCAAGCTAATCATTAAAAAATTCCCAGGGACGAAACTTCCCACCAACTGAGGACAAAAGTTCCCGGGACGAAAGTACCCGATCCCGACATGCAGAGTTGTTTATTTACGTAGAAATGTGATGTATCATCACAACAGGTGATATAACAGACTTTTAAAAGTTTTTCTTTTTTAAATAAAAAGGCAGCAGTATATTTCTAGTATATCACTATCAATGGAATCGTGACCTCCAACCATCGTACCGAAAACATACCGATATTTCAAAAAGGCCTCGATATTGAAACCGGTATTGATTTTAATATCGCCATTTTCGAAAAACCGGTATGTCGCCCAGCTCTAAATACAGCCAAACCTTGTTTTCCCCTAGGCACCAATGAGCCCCAACATTTTACCCCCAGACTGCCCAGAGGAAACCCTGATTATTAGTGTTCAACCGATGATCAGAACAGGCCAAGACAATTGGCCGATTGTGGGCAATCGGATGTCAACAGCAATGGCTCCTGGAACATCAGTTCAACTGATTGTTGACAAGCATTTTGTGATGATTCATGAACAGCATTTTTTTTATCTTCTGCAAGTGATCAATAGTTAATGTAAAATGATGTCAATGATACCATTCAATAAAGCTGAAAAACAACCACAGTGTGTATTCTTAATCTCTGTAGATGCCCCTTTTGGGGATATACAAGTTAAACGACATGTAAAGCTTACAATTGAGTATACTTGCGGCAATCGCCAGTTCATACTGGAAAAGTGAAGGTTGCACTCCATTGACTGAGGGTCGCAGTAAAATTACCAGTCGCACGAACTTGGGTGGTAAACGTGGCTCTAAGAGCCACGTTTACCGCCCAAGTGTGTGCGGCTGGTAATTTTACTGTTACCCTAGTCAATGAAGTTTAACACTGAGAAAAATGTTCAGTTTAATGTAGTTCTTTCGAGCCTTGATTTGACTAGTAGTGCACAGTATTACAATCGGAATCAGCATCAGAATCGGCCAATTGTGAGCTCAAATAACTGGTAATCGGACAGCAACCATTTTTGGTAAATGGTTGAACACTACTGATTATGAAAAGTGTAAACAGATTACAAAATTATGTACCAGATTAGGCAATAATCCTGCAGGACCTGGGAATTTTCTTTTCACATTCTTTCTTCTGACTGGATCGGAGGCTTTTCCATCTCCTCTAAAAGTATTCACATGACTGCTTACTCGAGTTCTTTGTTCAGATGTATTGTAAGATGGAAAGGAAGTACCAAAAGTCTGATTATCAGTCTGACATTGATTTACATTATCAATAATTTTACCTACCACCTGTGTATTTATTTCACTGGGCAAAGTTTGCATTTGACAAGAGAGATTATTTGAAGCACTCTTTTGACATGCAGAGAGCAATCTGAATTCTGAATTATGACATGGCTTCCTCAAAGTATGTGAAGTCTCAAAGTTTTTATCAGAACTGAAATTTGGTTTTTCATCAACTGCAGTATTTAATGGAATTGTTTTTGAGTTCAAAGCTTCATGTTTACATGGTGTAATTCCATTTAGAATACCATCTGAATTCTCAGTTTGAAGATTACAAAAGTTTGATTTTAATTTGGAAGATATTGGAATGGAATAAGTTTTGTTTTTCTCTGAAGGAAAGTCCAATGGGGTGGTATCTCTTAAAACAGTCCTTAAATCATCTATTCTGTTGCTCTTTTGTATATCAGATGTTGCAACAACATTTACAAAGTCCTTATTATTTTCATCTGGAACAGAATTGGATATGTCTTCTAAAGGTAATGTCTGAAAATAAACAATAAAAGATAATCATTTGTACCCCAAAGCATGATTTAATGCTTAACCTAATGAATTGATTGCATCCGCCCACTTAATTTAAATACAAACTGTGCAGTTAACATTTTATCAAAACCATATTGTGTGACCCCTAACAGGAACACACTTTTAGAGCTCATTCCAAAAAGGGGTCACATGCTATGGCTGTGTTGGAAGTTTTGGGTAATTTTGTTAAAGCAGGGCAACATACGCCTGTTAAAATTGGAACATGCACAAGTTTCTCTGGGGTAAAGTTTGAAATTTTTGTTGACTCGACTATGTCTGCCCCCCCTCCCCCTCCCTCCAATCATTGCCCATTCCCCTGCCCTGTCTGGGGTAAAGGGTTTCAAATTGTATGCTTGTGTGTATACATTTCATATTGTTTTTATGAAATTTTAGTATGCAGAATGGAAATGCAAACAATTTTTTGGTATAGAAGATTCTCCTTGCCGTTTACAATGGTAGCGTCCATTCACTGACAGGTTAACTTCATAGATAACGATTGACGATAGGTGGCACCAAGGAAAGGGACATTTAGAGGATCATAACAGCTATAAACGGCGAGGATTCTTGTCGTTTAAAAATAAAATGGAGTTATCTGGTCCTGTCACATGCACAACGACAATTGTTGATCAACATGGGTGCAAAGTTTGAACAATAAAGCAAGTAAAATGTTGAAGGAGTAAGAGACACAATAGTGTAATGTTTCAAGTACTAAAAAAAATAAACTCTGGAAATACAAAACAGAGTAACCTGCTCTTGTCACATGCACATCGGCAACTGGTGATCAACATGTGTGCAAAGTTAGAATATAGCATGTAAAATGTTGAAGGAGAAAGCGACACAATGCTGTAATGTTTTAAGTACTAAAAGGAGCATAACTCAGGAATACAAAATGGAGTTATCTGCTCTTGTCACATGCACAATGGCAAATGGTGATCACCATGTGTGCAAAGTTTGAACAACATAGCATGTAAAATGTTGAAGAAGTAGGTGACACAATACTATGATGTTTCAAGTACTAAAAGGGGGGACATAACTCTGGAAATCCGAAACAGAGTTACCTGCTCTTGTCACATGCACAACGGCAATTGGTGATCAAAATGTGTGCAAAGTTTGAACAATAAAGCATGTAAAATGTTGAAGGAGTAGGCGACACAATACTGTAATGTTTCAAGTACTAAACGGGGCATAACTCTGGAAATACAAAATGGAGTTACCTGCTCTTGTCACATGCACAATGGCAAATGGGGATCACCATGTGTGCAAAGTTTGAACAATATAGCATGTAAAATGTTGAAGGAGTAGGCGACATAATACTGTGATGTTTCAAGTACTAAATGGGGGCATAACTCTGGAAATACAAAAGGGAGTTACCTGCTCTCGACACATGCACAACGACAATTGGTGATCAACATGTGTGCAAAGTTTGAACAACATAGCAAGTAAAATATTGAATTAGTAGGAGACACACTACTGTAATGTTTCAAGTACTAAAAGTGCAGACATAACTCTGGAAATACAAAACAGAGTTAACTGCTCTTGTCATATGCACAACAGCAATTGGTGATCAACATGTTTGCAATGTTTGAACAATATAGCATGTAAAATGTTGAAGGAGTTGGCGACACAGTACTGTGATGTTTCAAGTACTAAAAGGGGGCATAACTCTGGAAATACAAAACAAGAGTTACCTGCTCTTGTCACATGCACAACGGCAATTACTGATCAACATGTTTGTAAAGTTTGAACAATATAGCATGTAAACCTTTGGAGGAGTAGGCGACACAAACCTTGTTTACGGGCAGACAGACGGACAATGCCATGACATAAAACGTCCGTCAAAAAATGACTGGTGTAAAATATAATGAAAATAACAAATTTTTATATTGTGTTCATTGGGTAAATGGTTAAAAAAAGGCTTTTGGGTGTGTGTGTGTGTGGGGGAACCTATTGCCAATGTTGATGTAATATGGGCACTCCTTGGTGATCGAAGACCTACCAGGTCGACATGCAAGTGAAAAATATTTAAGTAGAATTTTGTGAAATTCTATTCAACTTTCGGGGAAAATGGACAGGAGGTAATATGTGCCACTTGATATTTTTGTGCAGGAAGATTTTTGGGGAGGGGGAATATCCTACCTAAAATATGGTGGGGGAATGTCCAGAGGAAAAAATATCTGTACCCCAATGACTGAAGAGAAGAAATTGCAGGCAAGTACAAAAATGCTTGCCTCACTTTCATTTCACGAGAGCTAAAAAATTGAGAAGTACTTTTGAGATGTGACCTCTCAAATAGTCAGAAATTGCTAAAATTAATTGTTCATTGACTGTACCCTGATATGGTCCACTTTTATGTGGATACTGTTTAAATAAAGAGTTGTATAATTATTCAACGTGTTGTTTATTGTTTATTGTAATTGAAGCAACTGAAACGTTCGATGAAATGAGATATAATCATGTGGGTGTAACATATTCGGTGGCTGGAGTTGCTTACGTTAAGTCAAAGAAACAGGATTTAAAAACTTATCTTTTATTATTGTTGTTCTTCTGTAGATGCGAGTCAGATCTACCAACACAGCAACAAAATTGAAAGTGACATTTGTATGCAAGGCTCAATTTAACTAGATTTGCATAGCAATTTTTGAATCAATTTTCAACTATAGCCAATCAATTTCACATGACAAAAACATATAAATAATAAAATAATAAGAAATGCTATTCAAAATTTATCCAAGTTAGTAAACTGTTATTCAATTTTTAAAAATTAAATCTCCCCCTGTTTGTATGAGAAGTCACCACATCATATTCAGAAGCACCAGTCAATTAAAGTATCACCAATGGAAAGTCAAAAACAATAGCCCTGCTGCAAATTAATAGCCATGTGAACAAACATTGCAATTTAATTGGTTGGCGGATACCCAGCAACCTACAAATACATTCACATAGTAAATACAATTAGCCCAGTATGTAATGTCATTGACCTTCAATGAATCAGATTAAACCAACTGTACGCATGATTTCAACACAACATTCTGTCATATGTCAGTGCCTCTCACCACATCAAAATTAATCTTGCAGATGTGTGAATTCCCGAATATTATTATTAGTCATGGTGTCTGCAATAATTATAATTGTTGTGTAAGGTACTCACTTCAGAATGTATTCTTTGGACGTGAATCAGTTATTCAATTTTACTGAGTTTATCAATTTATTTTGTAACAAATGTGAGTGAAGATTTTGACTGACTAGCAGGCCTTTAGACTACTCCAATTTCACACTGTTTACAGGTGTGCCCAAATTAGAGAAGGTCTGAAGACATCAAGAAAAGTTAAAAAATTTATAGTAATTTCTATATTTTTTATACTTTCCAATGACCCAGACATAGCTGGTGCTAACTCTTAAAATATAGGGCCAAACACAAATTTTGCCCCCCAATCCCCAAAATTTGCATCTAAAACCAAAGAAAACATGTCCTCAATGGCCCTCCACACTTCACCTCTACTGCGCATGCGCAGTGTCAAGGACGTTCCGAAATTGGCGCCATTAATCATTCTAATAACCAGTGCCTGGTAAGCGCTATGTACTCAGCGGGGAGGCAAGAGTTCCCAACTCCTGGGAGGGCCATCCCCGTCTGGGTCATTGGTAAGTATAAAAAATATAGAAATTACTATAAATTTTTTAACATTTTTATACTGTACCAATGACCCAGACAAAGCTGAATAGTAAAAAGGCTGGAGGGCCAAGGACATAGAGCAAGATGGAATACGCTCAATAATATAAAATAGAGTCATCCCCTCTAGGGAAAAAGAAGTAATAGGCCTTACATGTATCTTTCTTATTTATGATAAATTAGAAAGATACAACACCTTCCAAAATTGAGCATCATACATCCATGAACTCTATTAATATCCAATATAATCTTATACTAATAATTTTTAAAGTAAGCCAATAAATAAAGTAAGTCTAGAGAATAGAGACTCTTATACTCCTTAAAAGTGTCTGAGGATTGCATAATCATGTCCGTTGACACGTGCTATATTCAAAAGCTATACTTTAAAAACTAAGACTTGAATGAATTTTTTAAAACATAAACATCTCACTAAACAACCATCCCAATAACAGCTCAGAATAACTAACTCCGGAGGAGGTATCCCCTTGTTTTCATAGTAAAACAGGTGACCCAAGGGAACACCCTCCCCCCCCCCCCCCCCCCCCCCCCCCACTTTTTCTTGCCCTGGGTCAAATAGCCCAGAGCGAAGAGGGCAGCAGAACGGAGTCACTGCCGAAACAGACAGCCTACCTAGCTATAGTAGCAACTGTTAAGTGAATGACATTCTGAGCAGTAGATAATGGACCCAACAATAGAGGCCTCCAGAAATGGACTCGATATTTCTGAGATAAAAATTCATGAATGTGGATGGCTGAGCGCAATGAGCAGCCTTCAAAAATCTATAATAGCGACACTATTAATGTAAGCCCAAGATGTAGAAGAACTCTTACTTCATGAGCCGAAATCTTAAGCACAACTGCTGAGTCAATGATATACCATAAGCAGTACCGATAGTTAATTGAATCCATTAGCAATAGAATGGAGCGTAACGTCCTTCTATTAGGCATCAAAGACAGAAGAAGCTTACGCCCGTAGTAATAAACAGATATCTGTTTATAAATACATAAACTCTAACCGGACAGAGTAAAGGCCTATGCCCGTACGAAGATGGAAGGACCTTAATAACAATAGGTTCCGGATATTAGGAGCCTAACTCTTATGCAAAAATCCAACCTAAGCAGTAAAGGAAGTAGTGATTCCGAAACTACGAAAGTGAAAATCATCCATCGATAGTGCATGAAACTCACTGACTCTTCAGTAAAAGAGAAGCCAACAGAATTACTGTCTAAAAGGTCAGAATTTGAAAACTACTGTTTCCAGAGGCTCAAATGATAACTAAGCTAAATAAGAACCGAAGTTAAATTCCATATAGGAATTTAATCTAAAGATTCTAAGTCTATTTATCAAAAAAGTTACTAACTGACTTAGATAAAGAGACATAAGACTCAATTGTAAACTATCATAGAGTGCATAGGTATGAGGTAACATAAACCTATAACCTTAATAATAACAGGCTGCAGTAGATCTTGTCAAACAAGTATACTAAAAAGTTGCAATGAGTAGTATGGAGGGATCAACAATATGAACATAGTGATCCCTACACCAACGACGGAAGAGCCTCCACTTTAGCCGCATAGAATAGCGAAGAAGAGGATCTCCTATAGTAAGAAATCGCGTCCAAAGCTCGTCCAGTACAATGCTTACAATGCAATACGGACCACACAACGGAATACGTGAAGGTTGCGACCTTGCGGGTTGTGAAAAAGATGACACGATTTACCCAGCGAAAAAAGATCCTCTTATTGAGGACGATTTCGCGTTAAGTCCCACAGTAGACATCAGAGTAAATTACCCACGGTCACTGTGAACATAGAGATGCTATCAACAGAAATGTATTGTGGTTGTTTATCTTAGCAATACCTGCTGAAACAACAGCGCCGGAGGATACGCGTATCCTATCATTCCGTCCTATTAGATCAATAGAGCGTTAACAACATTAGCTCAGAGATCCGGACAAGCCAACACTTACGTCTGCAATTGATTAGCAAGCTGTGTCGTAAATAAATCATCATTGGGCGCTCCCATAGATAGCAAATCTGATTGAATACTTGTTTGTTGAGAGTCCATTCTGACGGCAACAAGCGACCCCTAAGTGAACGGGAGTCCGGTAAAACAATCAGACGACCCGGAATATGACGGACCAAAACAGAACTTGGTGTACTATAACCAACAGACGGATTCTTTCCATTAAATTGAATAACGGAAACGAATGAGTGCCTCCCTGGTTCCGGAGATACGCCACTACTGTCGAATTAACGGACAGGATTTGGACAAGCGTTTCTGAATAATGTTCATGCAATGACATAAAGCAAGCCTAAAAAACATTATTCCGCGGAAGATAATTGTTTGCTTAGAGACTGCGGAACCCAAAGACCCTGGCACTTCGAATCCGTTGGGATCAATATTATATCCCAATCTGTTTGACTGGCAACCGTCATAACTATAACACTAGGATCCGGCAACTGCAGTGGCACTCTCTGAGTCAACCACCGAATGTTTGCCCCAGTCTGAATCTCTTGTAACACTAGATAGACAAGAGAACGTGTAAAACGAGCAATTCATGGATTGCTGAAAAGTTGCCGTCGAAGAGAGGCTTCTCCGAGAACAAAGCGACTCTGAGAGAGTTCTTCACCTTACTATCCACGTGCGTGGATGTAGCTAGGGCTGCGTCACGTCTAACCAACTCCAATCAGCCACTGAAGGGCGGAGTTATACGTGAACAAACTACTGCCCTCAAAAGAAATCACATTGAGAATAATATCCCGTAAATCTTTTCTTGAAGACGTAATGATAACGCCTCAGTAAGGTGGATTACGTATGATTTTGCATCTAAGTTAAGTCTACTAGACATCATTGTCGTTTCCAACATTGTGGTTGGAAAAGACATAGACGGCGAAAAAGAATATTTCCAGTCTATAACCACGCCATCTAGACGCATATGAACTCTCGGTATGCCCTGCTCTGCCAAAATAAATTATTCGTATAAATGATAAAACGGCAGAAATGAGCAACGCGGACAAGAAACTAAACTATCATGCTTGGTAGCAGGCTTGTATGCATATATAGCGTCGAAAAATAAAACACATGTTGTAATGACATTATTGGACTGCGTCGGTAAGTCAGGGACAATGTCCCTGAACCGCTCCAAAATTCCGTGTCCAATGACGCTATAAGTCTCTTATCCAACATCGCAGCAAAGTAGTCCGAAATAACAATCACTGGAAGATAATGCCAGAAGATATGAATGGCAGCTTCCGATGCTACGAAAGGGAAAACTCGAAATCTTTCGAATCCCTTTCGCCATCCTGTCGGACCCTATAAAGCGTTCGGTCGTCCGTACCTGATGCAATCGCGGACCGCACCGACCCAGCGCCGTCAGATAATTCCTGATTCGAGTAAGAAACTGTCGATTGCTGGGATGCTGCGAAACAACTGTGCTAACTCGGATAGCACGTCCGTCACTGAGGCCTGAGGAGAAGCGGTCCTACAATGCATTGCCGCTGGAAGCTCCGTGATCGTTACCCCGTGCATACTACCAATATGCGAGCGAACGGAGTGTATAGGCCTCGTGTCCCTTGGCTACCGGATGGCATGACCTTTTCGCCGTGGAATCACAGAATGACGAAACTGATCGGATACTCGAGGTCACGTAGCCAATGTGCGGTCGTGTGCCCTGCTGTGAGGATGAGGAAGCATTATCGACAGTCTCTCGGACTGTCAATATAACGGAGCGTCCCGACCGACAGACATATGCTCCGAATGTAAAATATCTGAACCACAACATGCGGTCCCCTATGTTGTTGGACGAGAGAGGGACCTCTCTCGCTCACAGCCCGGACGGACCTGGACAAGCCAGGAACCGGACTAACAGGCTTCCTCCGATCTGTCCTCAATCTGCCGTCACTGGGTGAGTACTAAAGTAATTATAGTGCTCGCATCACCCAAATCTCCTTCCTAGACCGCAACAGACGAACCCGGCAGCCGAACCATTCGATGAATGCACGCTACACCGGGTGAGCTAGCGAATGTCACTCCGTCGATCCTACAAGGGATCTCTTAGGCGATAGACATATTCCATGAGCACTTATTGCCGCTAGCTCTTCATTAACTATGACGACAGAGGCACAGTTTTGAAAGACATCTTCGTAACTTTGCGAACAAGAAACCAGAAATGCTTGGTTATAGCAAGCATATAATAATATATATAGCGTCGTTCAATAATTCGAAAGTTGTGTGACATTATTGGACTATGTCGGAACTGAGGGACGATGTCCCTGAACCGAACCAAAAATTTCTAAGTCCACCGACGCTATCAGTTTCTTATCCGGCATCGCAGCATTCTGGTCCGACGAAAGAAGCTGTAGAAGATCAAGTCAGATGACATACACAACAGCATATGTTGTTCCGAAAGGGAAAGCTCGAAATCCTCCAAATCCCTTTCGGTATCCCGTCGGACCGGATGAAATTTTTGGACGTCCGTACCCGCTTCCGCGGAGCGTCCCGACCCAGCATCGTCGGATAAAAAATATGCGACAGATTCAGTTGATGCTGGGATGCTGCGATAAACTGGGCTATTTAGGAAAGCATGTCCGTTCCCGAGGCCTGTACAGTAGCGGTCTTACGATGCATTGCCGCCGGAAGCTCCGTGTACTTTGACTCCCGCACACTTCCTATGCGAACGTCCGGAGTCTGCAGGCCTCGTGTCCCTGGCTACCGGATGGTGTGACCTGGTCGCCGATGATTCTCTGACTGGCGAAGCTGACTGGATATCCGAGGTCACGTAGCCAAGAGCGGTCGTGTGCGCTACCATGAGAATGAGGAAGCCTTATTGACAGTCTACTCCGGACTGACTATATCTCAGAGCGTCCCGAGCGATGGACATATGCTCCGAATGCGAAACATTTTGTACCACAACATCTGGGGCCAGATGTTGCTGTACGAGAGAGGGGCCTCTCTCGCTCGCCTTCCGGATGGACCAGAACGAGCTATGAACCGGACTAAAAGCCTTCCTCCGTTCTCGCTCTAATCAGCCGTCACTGGGTGTGCATTTGGTTGATTTATAGTGCTCGCATCACCCCAAAACTCCTTCTAGACCGCAACGGACGAACCCGGCTACACCGGGCGAGCTAGCAGACGTCAAAGGCCGTCGAACCTACTAGGGTCCTCTTAGGCAATTGGCGTATTTACATGAGCACTTTTCCGCTAGCCCTTCATTAATTGTGACGACGGAGGCACACTGTTGGAAGACATCACAGATACATCACCCTAATCTTGATCGTCTGAAATAGAAATTGATAAAGTAGAGTGACCCTGCGGGGAAAGGATCGGAATGTCCAATTCCCCACTAACATACCGTGACAAACGCTTCCCATATTGTCATCGAAATCATACGATACAGAACAGGAGTTAATGCGAGTATACTGACCACATATAGAATGATTATAAAAGTCAGAGGAAGACTTCCTCTTATTACAATTGATCAAAATCCTTTCAATGTGAAAAGAAAACAAGTCCTGGTACTCGCACCAACCCCTGGCAATCAAAATACATAATAATAATATGATCCATTAATATAGAAAAAATAATTGAAATCAAAATATTTTGAAAAAATATTTTTTCAGAACAGCCCAAATTTCTGAAAAGTAATGTTGAGCCCCAATGGATCCCAAGCCTAAGTGTGGACAAAAATTTTTAAAATATTTTAAACAATTTATTCAACACTTACGAACAATAATAATGTATCTAGTTATGATTGAAATAACATCAAGATATTATTTCAAGAAATCCCCCCCTCACTCAGAGGGCTGTTGTAAATGTAAACAATGAATATAAAAACACTAAAATAAGACTCCAGGCACCCAGGCCCGGAATCAGTTACCAAAAATACACTATCTGATGCAAAACAGAGACTTCCAGGGAAGAAACTGCAGAACATCAGATGGTAGATGCAGAACACAACGCCTAACCACCCGTAGGTGAAGACCCAAACATGGGGAAAAGAACAGAATTCATTCTGTTATTCAGCTAAAACTCCCAAGAAAATTTAGTAATAATAATTACAAAAACTATGCCAAAAGCATGGGAGAATAGCAAGGGGGGACTTAAAGGACAGGGAGAGAGGAAAACACTGAAAAATCAGTGTAACTAAATAAACAGAATGACAACAAAATGGCTGCTGCCTCGAAAATAGGTAACTTAACATAATTTCATTAAAAAATTTTAAGTTACAGCCCTGATAATATTCTGTCACACATTTTTCCTCTCCTCCTTCTCTATCCTCCTTAGAATCACCATTTCACTAATATTTATGTGTCTGGCATCATTTAAACTGAGATTTACAAGCACAAAGATCAGTCAGATGTTAACTGATGAAGGGCCAAACTTAGAATGATTAATGGCGCCAATTTCGGAACGTCCTTGACACTGCGCATGCGCAGTAGAGGTGAAGTGTGGAGGGCCATTCAGGACATGTTTTCTTTGGTTTTAGATGCAAATTTTGGGGATTGGGGGGCAAAATTTGTGTTTGGCCCTATATTTTAAGAGTTAGCACCAGCTATGTCTGGGTCATTGGTACAGTATAAAAATATATATAAATTATCTGTGCCTTTTCTACATTTGAGAATAACTTCCATCATAATATGACCATAGAAACACAATAAAACACAAATAACAGGATAAGGCTGTTATTACCTGTGATATGGGGTAATAATGTAAGTCAGAGAGAACAGCGGTGGATTCTAGACGTTATCATTGCATTATTATTGATATTTCTGGTTTAGTGTGCCCAAATTAGGACAAAACAGTGTGCCCAAAATAAAGGAATTTAAAGGTCTGGACTTGGTCACAGTATCAGAGCGAAGGTTGATCAAAGACAATGCCAAGATGATGCCTCATTTAAATTTAATTTGATACCAAGAAAGTATAGTACAGTTGCCGTGGAGTGGTCATTTTCCACGGGTGGGCAATATTTCTGTTTTCCACGGATGGAATAATATTAGATTCCAAACACTAATTACAGGAATAATCATCAAAAATTTAATTCATGAAGCACTGGGTACAACCTGGTGCTTCATTAATTAAGATTTTTCCTGATAATGATTTTTATTACCTGGCAAATGTGTGCATGGACATTACTGCCCAAGAGTGGATTACGACCAGTCCATGGTGACTGTACTGTATGTGCACTTGATGTCTATTTAGTATTTACACAAATTCTGAGTGAGACAGTTTGCGTCCATTTTAGATGGATGTTAAGCATTTACGTGACCATAATCATAGGTGTGTACAAAAAAATGCTTGCAAGAACTTTATTTTGCGTGCACCATGACACTTCAATGCAAGTGGACATCTTTCTCTTGACTCTTGAGTCACTGGTACACCGAATTTGTTGGCATCTTGAAAACACTGTATAAGGTTGTGAGGAGTGAGAAAGGATTCTATTTGCATTGTACCATGAACTCCTGCAAAGCCAGGTACCAGTTAGGGACCTTAAGATCCTAGGGTTACGGTATTTGTTGCAGATGACATGATGCTAATGTTAGAAAGCGTAGAGGACAAGAAAAAATGCTTGCAGTTGTTGTGACATATATTGGTGCAGGGAAATATTTCTACTTATTTGACAAAATGGAATCTGTATGGAGAGGCCTGCCTCAACTAACTGTTGGATAGCTGGTCTAGTAAAACTATGTATGGTAAAGTTTTTTGTCTGTGACAATCTCTTTGTATGCACTCAGACTAGGCCTCACAAAAAGGCCATCTTTCCCATAGCACATGCCATTACAAATTACATGTCACATGGGCATCACTTTTGTGTCTGTCGTGACGTCATAAACTTCTACTCTTATTCTTTTTCATCTTTATAGGTACTACATCAGTGACATTATCTCACCGTGTATGAATCAAGTGGACAAAAGCATTATTAAATGGATGAATTTTTGGATGTAATAAATTTCTGGAACTGCATTGCCAGATTTTCGCTAGAGATTGACAAAATGACAGCATGTTCTGGGAGGAGATTCCAATCCTTTACAATAATTACTGTTCCTGGAATAAAGCTGAACGTATAGATTTGTTTTTGGATATGTGAAGCACATTTGGCCACAAGCTGTTCTCGTGAAATATTATTAAATTATCAGTTCTGGTACGAATACGATAGCAGACTTCCAGGAACCAGTGGTGCCTGCGGTCGACTAGGAGTTGATTACATATTTGTTTCGTGTTCTATACATCTCAACCTTCATTTTGATGTATAATTTGTGTATATTTAATTTGAATTTAAGGAATATCAGGTGGGAATTTCCAAATAAACAAAATTCTATTACTTATATAGCACCTTAAGGGGCAAGAACAAAGATAAGCATTCAAAACAGGTCTCACTAAATACCGAATCTGACCGAATCTGACCCTCCAAAATGTAATTATATATATTTCTCACTTAATTTCTTGCTATTATGGATGTTCAGTATTGATAAAAAATATTTTAAATAAAAAAGTTCCAGAAAATATTTGTTTTTAGGTAATAAGTTCCATTATTGGGGTCGTTCTTACGTTCATCTTCTCCAAACACACATGGACGCACTGCTTAATGACATCCTTTCCCCATTCTTTTCAATCTCTCCGATTAGTATATTAACCCTCTCCTTTGAATCAGTCACTAACGACATGTCCTTCATTCTCCCATTCCACTCCCCAATTACACTGCAAGTGAATCTTGTTCTTTTTGTGCCCAATTTTTCCCCTCAGCTCCAGGGACCGTGACCTCAGCCTGAACAACAGTGACCCCCATAGGTGCCATCAAGGTACTCTTCAAAACCAGGCTTCTCTTTATCATGCATGCCACCCCTAGGTTGCCCCTACGTCTAGGTTTGTGATCTCCAATGGGTAGTTCACTATTAACTCCCACACTTGGACCATCCACCTAACAGACCACCTTGTCTTGGTATTTGAGATGAAAATACTCAGGAACAATATATGTTAATGTGCCGTAATGCAAAACAAGTCACACGTCGGCGATTATCAAAGAGGGTATTTGAACCTGCCCGATAAATTGTATAATGGAACTCATTCACTTACGACACCTCACTAATGACTCCAAAACACAAAATTCGGCAAAATGTTTTCCGTAACTGTTTCATTTAAAATGATTTTTATATTCACTAGATCACAGAATAGTAAGAAAGTAAGTAGAAAGTATCTTTAGTCTGCATTTTTTATTGAAGATTGTTTCCATGTTTGACGAACATGCGCAAATCACTCGATACCACGAATTTCCATCGAAAAACAAAATCCTAATTCTAAGAAATTTCAACAGGTATCATGATACCTTGCATAGGATATGGCAACTGTGCAGTCTCTATATAATAAAAGTAAGGCGATCTTTCTTGTTATTTGATTTTAGATGGCGTTGTATATCGATGCCTTTTCCATCCGATGATGTTGACCAAAATTCAAAAGTAAATTCATATGTACATATAAACAAAAGCAAAGGTTTTGGAATTTACCTCCCATGCAGCTCTGTCTGTGTTTTGGAGGATTTTTATACCCTAGCTTTGTTCTTGGATATGTGAAGCACATTTGGCCACAAGTTGGTCTCGTGAAATATTATTAAATTATCAGTTCTGGTACAAATACAGTAGCAGACCTCCAGGAACCAGTGGTTGCTACGGTCGACTCAATGTATTGATTACATGTGTTTCGTGTTCTATACATCTCAACTTTCATTTTGATGTATAATTTGTGTATATTTAATTTGAATTTTATACATCTCAACTTTCATTTTGATGTATAATTTGTGTATATTTAATTTGAATTTAATGAATATAAGAGGTAGGAATTTCAAAATAAACAAAATTCTATTACTTATATAGCACCTTAATTCACAATTCTTCTGGTGTATATTATCTTTTAAATGATCTTTTGACCTTTGCAGCAGATCACTCCAATGATAATCATTTATTTTCAGCTATTAATCCAGATTTGAATGTGCTCACATTTCAGGCTGGAGCTAGAGCTTTGGGTCTAATTTCCAAGTTTGTTACAGGTCCCCTCTGGCGTCTGATGGTAGAGGAAGCCATGTTCTGGACCTGACAGAACAAAATATGTTATTAATTTCTAATTTCAGAAAATGGTAACAAGATTCCTCTTCTTTTATGCTAGGTGAAGAGCATCTATTTCTAGAGCAAGAGTCCAAGCATGACACATTGTTCCGAACACAGCCATGACCAGACTTGGAAAAGCTTACTAGCCAGGTACTTGAGTTGGTGTTTTCCTCTTTCCAGTTGTTCTCTCAGCGGCAGCTAAAAGACTATTTGGAAGGGAGGGAAGTTCTTTACTAATCATTCCTCTGAGCCTATTTCAGAAACAGCTTCAGTTCCAAGGACAAATGTCGCCATTGAGAGGATATTTGGATAGCTGGACTACTTGATCAGATTAATGCCAAGAGCCACAAGTTATGCTATAAGTAAGGAGTTGAAAAATTTAAGTTCACTATTCGTGACCAAGTTATTTCAAAAGAAAAATCAAACTATATTTTAATTTATCATTTGTCGTTATTTCATAAGGTGCCACAAATTTAATACTAAGTTGTTTTTTTTCAGAAGTCACAGTTCACACTCAAGCGACTTGATGATGCTCTTCCACCCGTTCATTAGAAAGAGACTTATGAAGTGCAATATCGTTCCCATAAGAATTGTATATATCCAAAACCTTTATGTAAACAGACCACAATGTTTCAGAAAATAGTTTATGATGAGACACAATTTCTCAATGCAGAGGCCATCACAATGTAGAACATCAACTATACTGCAGATTGGATGTCCAAACTTTCAGAGGACAGAAAAAATGAGGTGATGGAAAAAGCAAGGAAATCAGTCAGTGAGCAGAGAGTGGAAGTGAATATGTTTTTAATATATCATAAACTGTGAACTGCAGTTCATGGTAGGTGGATAACCACTAAATGACGATGGGATAAATTTTCATTCTGACACATATCTACAATTTTAAACAAGAGGCCCCAGGGGGCCTGAGGGCGCTCACCTGACATGGTAGTCTAAATATCAAACCAGGGACTTGACTTGAATAAGCTGCATACGCCCCTCCTAAGAAAAGCATATACCAACTAGATGAAGCGATTGTGCCCACACAATACACAGGATTTTCCTTCTATTTTCAGTTCCTGCACTTTAACGTCCCAAAATTGAGATAAAGACATAAAAAACAGATTTTTTTCCCAAACAAAATACTTTCAGCCTAAATTTTTTTCTTCTTCTTAAAACACATAAAAACACTAAAACTAATTTCCGGATTTTGGTCCAAAATTTTCTAAGTCCCACCCGGACCCAAAATTTTCAGGGTAAAAAAAAAAATGTTTTTTTTGTCTTTAAAATTTTTTTCAGATTTTGGTCCAAAATTTTCTAAGTAACACCCGCACCCCAAATTTTCAGGGGAAAATTTTTTTTTTTTTTTTTTTTTTTTTGTCTTAAAATTGACAGAAATGCATAAAAAACAAAAAAATTTTTTTTCGGATTTTCGTCCAAAATTTTCTAAGTCCCATCGACACCCCAAATTTTCAGGGGAAAAAAAAAAAAAAATTTTTGTCTTAAAATTGACAGAAATGCATAAAAAACAAAAAAAAATTTTTTTCGGATTTTCGTCCAAAATTTTCTAAGTCCCACCGACACCCCCAATTTTCAGGGGAAAAAAAAAAAAAAAATTTTTGTCTTAAAATTGACAGAAATGCATAAAAAACACAAAAAATTTTCGGATTTTCGTCCAAAATTTCGAAGTCCGCAACGGGACCCCAAATTTTCAGCCTAAATATGAACCCAGGGATTTGGCTTCAACAAACTTGAATCTCACCCCCCTAAGGATGCTGCATACCAAATATCAAAACATTCTTATTGCTAGATCTCAAGAAGAAGATTTTTCAAAAATACTCCTCATACTGCACTAATTTAAACATTTGGGCTCCCATAAAGAGCCCAAATATCCACGCAGGCAATTCATTTCAATAAACATGTGAAACAATCTTCCAAAGATGTTATATGTGAAATTTTAAAGCTTTTGGAGCAGTGCTTTCGGAGAAAAGTAGTCTTATGTTTTTCTCATTACCCACAGTGTTAAAAAATGCTGACTCAGCACTTTTTCAAAGTCCCCAAAAACTACCCCATCATAAAACCGATGGCAATTTTTTTGATCATTCCATTCTGTTGGTCCTAAGGAAGCTTCACAACAAATAAGAATTCTCAGTGCCGTGTAGTTTTGGAGATATGGGCGTTTTCATTTTTTTCTATTTTTAGCTCCTGTGGTTCCCACGGGGCTATGGGGAAAAAAATTTCGCCATAAATTAGGTACTTATCACCCAATAAGCACTCATGTAAAATTTGGTTCAAATCGGCCTCGCGATTTGGAAAATAGGAATTTGGGGCGGGGCCAAAATTTTTGCCCCTCCTTTAACATCGTCAAATATACCCCCTCCAACTTCTCTTGAACAAATTTGAGTCTACACCTCAAAAGGAAGCTGCATACCAAATATCAAGTCTCTGCTATTGCTGGTTCTTGAGAAGAAGATTTTTTAAGAATTGGAGCATTTTTGCCCCATCCCTGTGCTCAATGTGAGCTGAAACCTAATTTGACAAAAAATCAAAGTCCGCAGACGCAACCCCTTCTCACATGAAATTTCATTAATATGCAGCCAGTGGTTTGGGAGAAAAAGCCCAAATACCACCTTCACACAGGACGCCGGACACCGGACGACGGACGAAAAGTGATCAGAATAGCTCACCCTGACTTTCAGTCAGGTGAGCTAAAAAAGGACAAGGAGAACTAGCAAGTTTCCAGCTCATGGACAACTTACTGGGAGAAAATCCACTCCACCACGATTTAGTGGTAATCCACCATCAAGTCGGAAAATAAGCAGACTGTCATCTGCAAAATGAGGTCCCCAGAGGGTGAATTTAGTGATTCTACCCTGCTATGCAGGGTAGCATCACTAAATTTACCCTCTGTGAACCACAATCTGAATCAGGGTCTCAAAAAATTAAACAGAAAGAGGTACCCAGAGGATAAATTGGTTCACTGTATGGGATAGCACCATCAAATTCACCCTCTGGGGACCTCATTCTGCAAATATCAGGCTGCTTATTTTCAGGCCTGTCCACCATCCACGTACTGTTAAGTGTTCACCATATAAAAATGACAATGATTTTACAATACAAACAGTATCAGGCCAGGACTTTTAAAAAATCTTGGGGAGCTACTACGGCTCACCTAAACCTGTGCCATGAGAGTCATTCTATATTTAAATCAGTTATTAATGAGGGAATTGAAGGTTTAAGGAGAGCTATTTCAGCTCTTTAGTTAAGAAAAGCAATTACGGCTCTCCTTAAATTGATTTTGCAGGGGCAATGAAGGGTGGGAGCTATAGTATTGGAAATTATCTGTATTATTTCCCCAAACTGTGATCTGTTGGCAAGCAATAAACATTTTTTTTTATTGAAATGCCAGAAAGAAAAAGACACACTAGCCTGGTATCTTCACTTCTATTACAGGGCACCGTGGCAGGCTTGTCACGGTGTCCTGTAATAGAAGTGAAGATACCAGGCTAGTGTGACAATGATTTTACAATGCAGATGACAGTCTGCTTATTTTCCGGCTTGATGGTGGATTACCACTAAATCGTGGTGGAGTGGAGTTTCTCCCAGTAAGTTGTCCAGGAGCTGGAAACTTGCTAGTTCTCCTTGTCCTTTTTTAAAAATTGTAGATATGTGTCGGAATGAAAATGCATTTTCATATATATTGTAAATGCATGTTTTTTTAACAAATGAAAGTGTCAATGACACTGTAGCTTAACTTGTGTGTTGTGTTTGATGAAAAGAATAATGTTCAATGTTTATGAAAGGATTATGAAATAAGACAAGAATTGTGATAATTGGGAATTTGTTCATTTCTGTTCCCTGGATGCTATGTTTTTGACAAAAATAATGAGGTGTACACTGTACTAAAGAGCTGAGGGGTGGGTTAATATGACCTCACAGTTATTGAGAGTGGCCCTCACAGTTAAAGTATATCAACGAAAGTTACCAAGTTACAGTGAAATTATTCCAAAACGAGTCATCCTATCACGTTACTTTGAAATCCCTTCATAAATATGGCCTGTAGACTGTGCTAAATGTTTTCGGGCTTCGGGCCGTCACAGTTGCCCAATCATGTAGCCGTCACAGTTGCCCAATCATGTCCAAAAGGGAAAGTTCTCATCTAGACATTATATGAAGTCAACCTACCAAGTTACAATGAAATCCCTTCATAAATATGACCTGTAGACTGTGCTAAAGGTTTTCGGGCTTCGAGCTCGGACAGCCATCATGGTTGAATGGTCGCAACCAAATGGGACAATCTCATCTGGGCATCATCTGGAATGATCCTACGAAGTTACAATAAAATCCCTTCATAAATATGACCTATAGACTGTGCTCAAGGTCTTCGGGCTTCGGGTACCTGTAGCCATCACAGTTGACCAATCATGACCAAAAGGGGATGTCATCATCTAGGCATTATATGGAGTCAACTTAACAGGTTACAATGAAATCCTTCCATAAATATGACCTTTTGCTTATGCATAAGGTTTTTGGGCTCGGGCACCCATCAAGACTGAATGATTGCGATCAAAATGGGACGTTCTCATCTAGACATTATTTGGAGTCATCCTACCAAGTTTCAATGAAATCCCTTCATAAATATGACCTGTAGACTGTGCTAAAGGTTTTTGGGCTTCGGGCCCCTGTAGCCATCACAGTTGCCCAATCACGTCCAAAAGGGGACTTTCATTCTCATCTAGACATTATATGAAGTCAACCCACCAAGTTACAATGAAATTCCTCAATAAATATGACCTGTAGACTGTGCTAAAGGTTTTTGGGTTTTGGGCTCGGGCAGTTGTCACAGTTGGCAGATCACGCCCAAATGGGGAAATTCTCATCTAGACATCATAAGGAGTCATCCTACCAAGTTACAATGAAATCCCTCCATATTAAACATGACCTGCAGACTGTGCTAAAAGTTTTTGGGTTTCGGGCTTGCGCAGCCATCACGGTTGACAGATCATGCCCCAAAAGGGACGTTCTCATCTAGGCATTATACAGAAGCATCCTACCAAGTTACAATGAAATCCCTTCATAAATATGACCTGTAGACTGTGCTAATGGTTTTCGGGTTTTGGGCTCGGGCAGCCATACCAGTTGACCGATCGTGACCAAAAGGGGGCGTTCTCATCTAGACATGACCCCAAACCTGCATATGAAATTTCGTGATGATCAGACAAGAACTGCAGGGTATAGCCCGTGCTAAAGGAAAATGTGAATAGACTCACAGACTAACAGACTCACAGACTTCCGCATGCGTGATGGCAATAGCTTATTTTGACTTTGTCAAGTTAAACAAAAAATTATTCATTTTCTTCATTTTAGGTGCTTCTATCACCTCTTGTACCATTTCAAGACCAATAGCAATTTGACTGTAGTCATTCCTGCAGTTTACTACAAATGTGCATGTCAAAGCCAAAGACCAAACAATTTCCAAAAATAAGGGGGAGGGGTAGATTTTTTAATATTAAACCCCTACACTGATGTAGTATACTGTTAAAATGTTTCTATTTTAGTTGCGAATGAATTTGTGTACTATCTGTTTTTTACCACACATCAAATTTTTCTGAATATATTTCAAGTTATGACCATTTTCGTTGTATAATATTGGTGAAATAGTAGTTTTGAATTTTGTCCATTTTTGGCATTGTTTGGGGTGTAAAATAGTCAGAATATACAAATTAATCATTAATTCAAGACCATTTCCCCATTTATTCACCAAACTAGTTATTCTGTAATGAAAGATCAAGAGTAATTGGCTTTGGGGGTTGTTCTCTGTCCAGCATATGCTTTTTCTTAACTTTCTGCAAGTCTGGCCGACACCTCAAATTTGGACAATGATGCTTGAATAATGGATTGAATTTCTAAACTGCCAAAGCTCAGAGCTGAAAGTGAAACAGAAATGTTCTCAGAATTAGCTGTACTCAATAATAAAGGTTATTTTATAACATCTGGGGTCTTTATCAATTTTAATAACGCAAAAATCCATAAAAATATTAAAAAAGTTAAAAAATTTAAAGTAATTTATATATTTTTTATACTTACCAATGACCCAGACTTAGCTGGTGCTAACTCTAAAATATTTAGGGCCAAACGCAAATTTTACCCCCCAATCCCCAAAATTTGCATCTAAAACCGAAAGTTAAAAAATTTATAGTAATTTCTATATTTTTTATACTTACCAATGACCCAGACCTAGCTGGTGCTAACTCTTAAAATATAGGGCCAAACACAAATTTTGCCCCCCAATCCCCAAAATTTGCATCTAAAACCAAAGAAAACATGTCCTGAATGGCCCTCCACACTTCACCTCTACTGCGCACGCGCAGTGTCAAGGACGTTCTGAAATTGGCGCCATTAATCATTCTAATAACCAGTGCCTGGTAAGCGCTATGTACTCAGCGGGGAGGCAAGAGTTCCCAACTCCTGTGAGGGCCATCTCCGTCTGGGTCATTGGTAAGTATAAAAAATATAGAAATTACTATAAATTTTTTAACATTTTTATACTGTACCAATGACCCAGACATAGCTGAATAGTAAAAAGGCTGGAGGGCCAAGGACATAGAGCAAGATGGAATATGCTCAATAATATAAAATAGAGTCATCCCCTCTAGGGAAAAAGAAGTAATAGGCCTTACATGTATCTTTCTTATTTATGATAAATTAGAAAGATACAACACCTTCCAAAATTGAGCATGATACATCCATGTACTCTATTAATATCCAATATAATCCTTATGCTAATAATTTTTAAAGTAAGCCAATAAATAAAGTAAGTCTAGAGAATAGAGACTCTTATACTCCTTAAAAGTGTCTGAGGATTGCATAATCATGTCCGTTGACACGTGCTATTTTCAAAAGCTATACTTTAAAAACTAAGACTTCAATGAATTTTTAAAACATAAACTTCTCACTAAACAACCATCCCAATAACAGCTCAGAATTACTAACTCCGGAGGAGGTATCCCCTTGTTTTCATAGTAAAACAGGTGACCCAAGGGAACACCACCCCCCCTTTTTCTTGCCCTGGGTCAAATAGCCCAGAGCAAAGAGGGCAGCAGAACGGAGTCACTGCCGAAACAGACAGCCTACCTAGCTATAGTAGCAACTGTTAAGTGAATGGCATTCTGAGCAGTAGATAATAGACCTAACAATAGAGGCCTCCAGAAATGGACTCGATATTTCTGAGATAAAAATTCATGAATGTGGATGGCTGAGTGCAATGAGCAACCTTCAAAAATCTATAATAGCGACACTATTAATGTAAGCCCAAGATGTAGAAGAACTTTTACTTCATGAGCCGAAATCTTAAGCACAACTGCTGAGTCAATGATATACCATAAGCAGTACCGATAGTTAATTGAATCCATTAGCAATAGAATGGAGCGTAACGTCCTTCTATTAGGCATCAAAGACAGAAGAAGCTTACGCCCGTAGTAATAAACAGATATTTGTTTATAAATACATAAACTCTAACCGGACAGAGTAAAGGCCTATGCCCGTACGAAGACGGAAGGACCTTAATAACAATAGGTTCCGGATATTAGGAGCCTAACTCTTATGCAAAAATCCAACCTAAATAGTAAAGGAAGTAGTGATTCCGAAACTACGAAAGTGAAAATCATCCATCGATAGTGGATGAAACTCACTGACTCTTCAGTAAAAGAGAAGCCAACAGAATTACTGTCTAAAAGGTCAGAATTTGAAAACTACTGTTTCCAGAGGCTCAAATGATTACTTAGCTAAATAAGAACCAAAGTTAAATTCCATATAGGAATTTAATCTAAAGATTCTAAGTCTATTTATCAAAAAGTTACTAACTGACTTAGATAAAGAGACATAAGACTCAATTGTAAACTATCATAGAGTGCATAGGTATGAGGTAACATAAACCTATAACCTTAATAATAACAGGCTGCAGTAGATCTTGTCAAACAAGTATACTAAAAAGTTGCAATGAGTAGTATGGAGGGATCAACAATATGAACATAGTGATCCCTACACCAACGACGGAAGAGCCTCCACTTTAGCCGCATAGAATAGCGAAGAAGAGGATCTCCTATAGTAAGAAATCGCGTCCAAAGCTCGTCCAGTACAATGCTTACAATGCAATACAGACCACACAACTGAATACGTGAAGGTTGCGACCTTGCGGGTTGTGATAAAGATGACACGATTTACCCAGCGAAAAAAGATCCTCTCATTGAGGAAGATTTCGCGTTAAGTCCCACAGTAGACATCAGAGTAAATTACCCACGGTCTCTGTGAAGATAGAGATGCTATCAACAGAAATGTATTGTGGTTGTTTATCTTAGCAATACCTGCTGAAACAACAGCGCCGGAGGATACGCGTATCCTATCATTCCGTCCTATTAGATCAATAGAGCGTTAACAACATTAGCTCAGAGATCCGGACAAGCCAACACATACGTCTGCAATTGATTAGCAAGCTGTGTCGTAAATAAATTATCATTGGGCGCTCCCATAGATAGCAAATCTGATTGAATACTTGTTTGTTGAGAGTCCATTCTGACGGCAACAAGCGACCCCTAAGTGAACGGGAGTCCGGTAAAACAATCAGACGACCCGGAATATGACGGACCGAAACAGAACTTGGTGTACTATAACCAACAGACGGATTCTTTCCATTAAATTGAATAACGGAAACGAATGAGTGCCTCCCTGGTTCCGGAGATACGCAACTACTGTCGAATTAACGGACAGGATTTGGACATGCGTTTCTGAATAATGTTCATGCAATGACATAAAGCAAGCCTAAAAAACATTATTCCGCGGAAGATGATTGCTTGCTTAGAGACTGCGGAACCCAAAGACCCTGGCACTTCGAATCCGTTGGGATCAATATTATATCCCAATCTGTTTGACTGGCAACCGTCATAACTATAACACTCGGATCCGGCAACTGCAGTGGCACTCTCTGAGTCAACCACTGAATGTTTGCCCCAGTCTGAATCTCTTGTAACACTAGATAGACAAGAGAACGTGTAAATCGAGCAATTCATGGATTGCTGAAAAGTTGCCGTCGAAGAGAGGCTTCTCCGAGAACGAAGCGACTCTGAGAGAGTTCTTCACCTTACTATCCACGCGCGTGGATGTAGCTAGGGCTGCGTCACGTCTAACCAACTCCAATCAGCCACTGAAGGGCGGAGTTATACGTGAACAAACTACTGCCCTCAAAAGAAATCACATTGAGAATAATGTCCCGTAAATCTTTTCTTGAAGACGTAATGATAACGCCTCGGTAAGGTGGATTACGTATGATAAAGCGTCTAAGTTAAGTCTACTAGACATCATTGTCGTTTCCAACATTGTGGTTGGAAAAGACATAGACAGCGAAAAAGAATATTTCCAGTCTTTAACCACGCCGTCTAGACGCATATGAACTTTCGGTATGCCCTGCTCTGCCAAAATAAATTATTCGTATAAATGATCAAACGGCAGAAATGAGCATTGCGGACAAGAAACTAAACTATCATGCTTGGTAGCAGGCTTATATGCATATATAGCGTCGAAAAATAAAACACATGTTGTAATGACATTATTGGACTGTGTCGGTAAGTCAAGGACAATGTCCCTGAACCGATCCAAAATTCCATGTCCAATGACGCTATAAGTCTCTTATCCAACATCGCAGCAATGAAGTCCGAAATAACAATCACTGGAAGATAATGCCAAAAGATATGAATGGCAGCTTCCGATGCTACGAAAGGGAAAACTCGAAATCTTTCGAATCCCTTTCGCCATCCTGTCGGACCCTGACAGCGTTCGGTCGTCCGTACCTGATGCAACCGTGGACCGCACCGACCCAGCGCCGTCAGATAATTCCTGATTCGAGTAAAAAACTGTCGATTGCTGGGATGCTGCGAAACAACTGTGCTAACTCGGATAGCACGTCCGTCACTGAGGCCTGAGGAGAAGCGGTCCTACAATGCATTGCCGCTGGAAGCTCCGTGATCGTTACCCCGTGCATACTACCAATATGCGAGCGAACGGAGTGTAAAGGCCTTGTGTCGCTTGGCTACCGGATGGCGTGACCTATTCGCCGTGGAATCACTGAATGACGAAACTGATCGGATACTCGAGGTCACGTAGCCAATGTGCGGTCGTGTGCCCTGCTGTGAGGATGAGGAAGCATTATCGACAGTCTCTCGGACTGTCAATATAACGGAGCGTCCCGACCGACAGACATATGCTCCGAATGTAAAATATCTGAACCACAACATGCGGTCCCCTATGTTGTTGGACGAGAGAGGGACCTCTCTCGCTCACAGCCCGGACGGACCTGGACAAGCCAGGAACCGGACTAACAGGCTTCCTCCGATCTGTCCTCAATCTGCCGTCACTGGGTGAGTACTAAAGTAATTATAGTGCTCGCATCACCCAAATCTCCTTCCTAGACCGCAACAGACGAACCCGGCAGCCGAACCATTCGATGAATGCACGCTACATCGGGTGAGCTAGCGAATGTCACTCCGTCGATCCTACAAGGGATCTCTTAGGCGATAGACATATTCCATGAGCACTTATTGCCGCTAGCTCTTCATTAACTATGACGACAGAGGCACACTTTTGAAAGACATCTCCGTAACTTTGCGAACAAGAAACCAGAAATGCTTTGTTATAGCAAGCATATAATAATAATATATATAGCGTCGTTCAATAATTCGAAAGTTTGTGTGATATTATTGGACTATGTCGGAACTGAGGGACGATGTCCCTGAACCGAACCAAAAATTTCTAAGTCCACCGACGCTATCAGTTTCTTATCCGGCATCGCAGCATTCTGGTCCGACGAAAGAAGCTGTAGAAGATCAAGTCAGATGACATACACAACAGCATATGTTGTTCCGAAAGGGAAAGCTCGAAATCCTCCAAATCCCTTTCGGTATCCCGTCGGACCGGATGAAATTTTTGGACGTCCGTACCCGCTTCCGCGGAGCGTCCCGACCCAGCATCGTCGGATAAAAAATATGCGACAGATTCAGTTGATGCTGGGATGCTGCGATAAACTGTGCTATTTAGGAAAGCACGTCCGTTCCCGAGGCCTGTGCAGTAGCGGTCTTACGATGCATTGCCGCCGGAAGCTCCGTGTACGTTGACTCCCACACACTTTCCTATGCGAACGTCCGGAGTCTGCAGGCCTCGTGTCCCTGGCTACCAGATGGTGTGACCTGGTCGCCGATGATTCTCTGACTGGCGAAGCTGACTGGATATCCGAGGTCACGTAGCCAAGAGCGGTCGTGTGCGCTACCATGAAAATGAGGAAGCCTTATTGACAGTCTACTCCGGACTGACTATATGTCGGAGCGTCACGAGCGAAGGACGTATGCTCCGAATGCGAAACATTTTGTACCACAACATCTGGGGCCAGATGTTGTTGTGCGAGAGAGGGGCCTCTCTCGCTCGCCGTCCGGATGGACCAGAACGAGCTATGAACCGGACTAAAAGGCTTCCTCCGTTCTCCCTCTAATCCGCCGTCACTGGGTGTGCATTTGGTTGATTTATAGTGCTCGCATCACCCCAAAACTCCTTCTAGACCGCAACGGACGAACCCGGCTGCCGAACCATACGATGAATGGACGCTACACCGGGCGAGCTAGCAGACGTCAAAGGCCGTCGAACCTACTAGGGTCCTCTTAGGCAATTGGCGTATTTACATGAGCACTTTTCTGCTAGCCCTTCATTAATTGTGACGACGGAGGCACACTGTTGGAAGACATCACAGATACATCACCCTAATCTTGATCGTCTGAAATAGAAATTGATAAAGTAGAGTGACCCTGCGGGGAAAGGACCGGAGTGTCCAATTCCCCACTAACATACCGTGACATACGCTTCCCATGTTGTCATCGAAATCATACGATACAGAACAGGAGTTAATGCGAGTACACTGACCACCTATAGAATGATTATAAAAGTCAGAGGAAGACTTCCTCTTATTACAATTGATCAAAATCCTTTCAATGTGAAAAGAAAACAAGTCCTGGTACTCGCACCAACCCCTGGCAATCAAAATACATAATAATAATATGATCCATTAATATAGAAAAAATAATTGAAATCAAAATATTTTGAAAAAATATTTTTTCAGAACAGCCCAAGTTTCTGAAAAGTAACGTTGAGCCCCAATGGATCCCAAGCCTAAGTGTGGACAAAAATTTTTTAAATATTTTAAACAATTTATTCAACACTTACGAACAATAATAATGTATCTAGTTATGATTAAAATAACAACAAGATATTATTTTCAAGAAATCCCCCCCTCACACAGAGGGCTGTTGTAAATGTAAACAATGAATGTAAAAACACTAAAATAAGACTCCAGGCACCGAGGCCCGGAATCAGTTACTAAAAATACACTATCTGAAGCAAAACAGAGACTTCCAGGGAAGAAACTGCAGAACATCAGATGGTAGATGCAGAACACAACGCCTAACCACCCGTAGGTGAAGACGTAAACATGGGGAAAAGAACAGAATTCATTCTGTTATTCAGCTAAAACTCCCAAGAAAATTTAGTAATAATAATTACAGAAACTATGCCAAAAGCATGGGAGAATAGCAAGGGAGGACTTAAAGGACAGGGAGAGAGGAAAACACTAAAAAATCAGTGTAACTAAATAATCAGAATGACAACAAAATGGCTGCTGCCTCAAAAATAGGTAACTTAACATAATTTCATTAAAAAAATTTAAGTTACAGCCCTGATAATATTCTGTCACACATTTTTCCTCTCCTCCTTCTCTATCCTCCTTAGAATCACCATTTCACTAATATTTATGTGTCTGGCATCATTTAAACTGAGATTTACAAGCACAAAGATCAGTCAGATGTTAACTGATGAAGGGCCAAACTTAGAATGATTAATGGTGCCAATTTCGGAACGTCCTTGACACTGCGCATGCGCAGTAGAGGTGAAGTGTGGAGGGCCATTCAGGACATGTTTTCTTTGGTTTTAGATGCAAATTTTGGGGATTGGGGGGCAAAATTTGTGTTTGGCCCTATATTTTAAGAGTTAGCACCAGCTATGTCTGGGTCATTGGTACAGTATAAAAATATTACATGTCCTATATGGTCCTCCATACTTTTACTCCACAGCGCATGCACAGTGTCAAGGAGGTCTCGAAACTGCCGCCAAAAGTCATTCTTACAACCAGTGCCTGGTAAGAGTTATGTACGCAGCGGGGAGGCAAGAGTTCCCAACTCCAGGGAGGGCCATCCCCGTCTGGGTCATTGGTAAGCATGAAAAATATATAAATTACTATAAATTTTTTAACATTTTTATCCTGTACCAATGACCCAGACTTAGCTGAATAGTAAAAAGGTTGGAGGGCCTAGGACATAAGGAAAATCCAATATTTTTTAAAGGATAGCCAATAAATATGGGAGTCTAGCGAAATGAGACTCTATATACTCATTTAAAAGTGTTCAAAGAATGTATATTAACGCCCAATTAATCACGTGATATATACAGATACTTCACACCAATCCACACTTAAAAAATATTACAGATGAGTAAACATAGGCTTTACCCTTTAAAAAGATCTCAGAATTGACTCGGAATTACTGACTCCAAGGGAGGTATTCCCTTGCTTTACACAATAAAGCAGGTGACCCAAGGGAACACCCCCCCCCCCCCCTTCCCTGGATCAAATACTCCAGAGCAAAGAAGGCAGCAGGACAGAGTCACTGCCTGAACCGAAAGCCTATACACATATAGTTGCCACTGTTTAGTAGATGACATTCTGAGTAAAAAATAAACAATGTAGATCGGCAGAAAGGACTCAATATTCTCAGATACAAAATCGTGAAAATGGAGGGCTAAGACCAATATGCAGCCCTCATTAGATCTGTAATATCAACATAATTAGCTTAAGTCTATGATGTAGAAGAACTCTTACTTCATGAGCTTAAAACTAATGCACAGACTGCTGAATGAAGATATAATCTTTAGCAGAACTGATAGTAGATTGAATCCATCTGACCATAGAATGGACCGAAATGTGGAGGAAGCTTCCACGGCATGTCCCACAACAGACACCTGAGTAAATTAATCCTCAGTCTTTGTGGATCTAGAGAAGCTACCAACAGAATTTGCATTGAAATAATTACATTGAGCAATATCTGTTAAATCAACGGCATTGGAAGAGACGTATATCTTATTATTTTGTTCCCAAGATCGATAGAGCGATTACTGCAAACGCCCTGAAGATCCAAACATTGTGACACATACGTCTGCAACTAATTGTTGAGATGCGTCGTGAAAAAGTTGATCATTGGCCGCTCTTTTTGGTAGCAATCTGATTGAATACTGGTTTGTTGAAAGTCCATTCTGGTGGCAACAAACGGCCCCTCCGTGAAAGGAGTCCGCTAATACATTCAAACGACCCGGATTATGACGGACCAATAGAAGAACTTGATGTTCTAGTACCAACCGAAAGATTCCTTCCGTTAACATGAATAACAGGATGGAATGAGAGCCTCCATAATTCCAAAAATACGCTAATACCGTCGAGTTGTCGGACAGAATTAGCATATGAGCATTCTGAATAACGTTCATCAATAACATAGCGCAAGCCAAAATGACATCATTCTTGATGTTTGTGTGCTTGATAAGGAACTACAGAAAACAAAAGACCCTGGCACTTCAAATCCGTTGGGTTTAATGAAACTACCCAAAGTGTTTGACTGACATCCGTCAATACTGTAAAACTCGGATCCGGCAATTGCAGTGGAACTACTTGAGTTAAGCACTGAAAACTTGCCCAAGTCTGAATCTCTTATTCACTTGATTTGACAAGAAGATGTCCGTATCGAGCGAAATAATCTTCACCCTCCAATTCTGAATTAAAAGAAATTTGGAGATGACAAATGCGTAACCACCCCATTGGAATAAAATCACGGCAGTTCTGCACAACGTATCAGTCACATGAGATCTCTCGCTGGGACCTTGTCTGAGCGAAGACAATAGCGAGTATAACAACTGATTAATTTCGCTCTGGTTAATGGCAGACGTACGAGAATGTTATGCATCTCGAAGCTCATCCCCCGTTGTGTAAATGACTTGGACGAAACCAGATCCGACTTCTCCTCGTTTACTTATGAAACCGAGACGTCGGATCAATAGAAGCAGAATCTGCACATCGTTCTGCGCTCCGGTTAATGGCAGACAAACGAGAATGTTATGTGTCTCGAAGTTCATCCCCCGGTGGGTAAATGACTTGGACGAAACCAGATCCGACATCTCCTCGTTTACTTATGAAACCGAGACATCGGATCAATAGAAGCAGAATCTGCACATCATTCTGAAGCGTTAACTCATTGTGAAGAATGTTGTCCTGGTAGGCCGACGTTACGAAGATGAATGAGCTCGGAAATGAGTCATTACCGAGTTTGTTATTCGAGAGAAAGCCCAGGAACTAGATTCAGACCGAAACACATTGGTCAGTGCTGAAACACAATTCCTATGATAAAGAAGCAAAGATACTTTCTGAACGCCTGATGTACCCTGACGTGAAAGTATGCAACTACAAATCTATGCATGTATCATAGTCGTACACCCGAATACTCGCTCTGACCGACCGGATGGACTCCATGTAGAAACTTGGAGCCACGATCAGCTTGTTATCCAGCTCGGAATATGAGTGAACGGAACAAGCTGTCTGGTTTTGGAACCAGAAAAGGATGGTTGTAGAAGCCTGGAAATTCCTAGATTTCTAAGATCTCTATCGCGATCATTCCAGAAGAGACTGGACTTCTGATGGAAGCGAGCGTCTATCGTACTGACTGATGGAAGCTGAGTCCAACTTGGACTCCGAGTTAACAGAGGATTTCGTTTGAGGAACAATTTAATCCTTCCAAAATCACCCCTTGAATCCAAGGTACGTCCGTAATCTAATCCCAAATCATTGAAAAACTTGACAGTCTTCCACTCACTAGTACACGATAGAGGTTAAAACCATTACCTCCTGGTCCTGCGAGGCTTGCGGAAGGAGAAGCCATGTCCTCCACTGACCACTCGCCTCGTCGACCTAGGGGCGTCTGACTGGATGTCTCGGTCAGAATTACGGCCCCTATCTGAGTCGCTACCTTGACGGTCTCTAGAATAAGACCTAGAGGATGCATAGGAACCTCTATAGGAACTTCCCTTGGACGTATTCGTCCCAGAAGTGCCTGTCCTACTCTTCTCTGCTGAATCCAACTATATGGAAGCGAATTTTAATAGCAGAGAGTCTAAAGCTTTCTTAGTTAACTGATCATAAACTGCAGAAAGCTTGCCGTCGACGAAAACTCTCCGGAGACCAGAGCGACTCTGAGAGAGTTTTTCACCTTACTATCTACACGCGTGGATGTAGCCAGGGCCACGTCACGTCTAACCAGTTTTACATGAGGCCCTTGAAAGAAGTCTTAAGAATATTATCATCCTAGAATTCTTTTCCCTTTGAGACGTAATGATAACGTTCTGGTAAGGTGATCTGCATATGATGATGCGTCTAAGCTGTCCCTGCTAGACGATATTGTTATTTCCAACATCGTGGTTGGAATAGACATAGACAACAGTAAAACAATACTAGTTCCTCACCTGGTCGTCTAGATGCAGAGAACTCTCAGAATGCTCTGTCCTACCGTTTCAAAATATTCAATGAAATGATGAAAGGCAGATGTAGAGCATATTGCCGATAAGAAACTTGACCTGCCCATTTAGGTAGCAAGTTATATAAATATAGCGTCATTCAACAGATCAAATGTCCGTGAAACATATCTGGACTATGTCGGAAACTGAGGGATGATGTCCCTAAACCGATTAAGAATTGTATATCCAGTGACGCTATATGTTTCTTATCTGGCAACGCAGCATTTTGGTCCGGAGGAACAACGTCTGATGATAATGCCGGATGCACTCTATGGCAATCATGTTGTTCCGAAACGGGAAAATACAACTCATCTGTATCCCTTTCACCATCCTGTCGGACCACTTGAAATTCTTGGTCGTCCGTGCATGAACCTGCAGTGGAATGTACCAACCCAGCATCGTCGGATAATTCTTGATCTGACAGAGTTACTGTCGGTTGCTGGGATGCTGCGATAATTTGTGCTATCTGCGATCGTGTATCTGCAACAGAGGCCTGTGGAGCTGCAGTCTTATAGGATATAACCGCTGGAAGCTCCTTGGACGTTCACTCCTGCATACCTCTAATATGCGAACGTCTGGAGAATGAAGGCCTCGTATCTTTGGATACCGGATGGTGTGACCTGGTTGCCGTAGAATCCCTGATCGGTGATGTTGGTTGAATATCACAGGTCACATAGCCAAGGTGCGGTCGCGTGTGGTGCCGTGAGGATGAGGAAGCCGAAAGAGCAGTCTCTCCGGACTGTCTATATAACGGAGCGTCCCGAGCGGTAGACGTATACTCCGACTGAGGAACGTTTTGTACCACAACATCTGAGCCCAGATGTTGTAATACGATAGAGGGACCTCTCTCGCTCGCAGCCCGGATGGACCTGGACGAGCTAGGAACCGGACTAATAGGCTTCCTCCGTACCATCCTCGTATCCGTCGTCACTGGATGTGCACATTGTATTTTATAGTGCTCGCATCACCTAAATCTCCTTCCTGGACCGCAACAGAGGAACCCGGGTGCTGAGCCATTCGGTGAATGATCGCAACACCGGGCGAGCTAGTGGATGTCGATGCCATCTATTGTACTAAAGAACTCCAGGCAACTGACGTATCTACATGAGCACTTTTGCCGCTAACTCTTCATTTGACTGTGACAACGGAAGCACACTTTCCGAAGACATCACGGTAACAATATCTAGTTCATGTTACCCTATGAGACCTGTGGAGCCGTGGTCCTATGTGAAATATCCGCTGGAAGCTCCCGGGACGTTCATTTCAGCATTTATATAATATGCGAACGTCCCAACGGGAAAGGTCTCGTACCTTGGCTAGCAGATGGAGTGACCTGGTCGACGTGTATTCCTTGGTTGGTGAAGCAAGAGCACAAGAGACAGTTAATCCTGCATTATATATTATGCGAACGTCCCCTGGAAATCTGTGGTCACATAGCCAAGGTGCGAGCGTGTGTGTTGACGAGGATGAGGAAGCCAATATAACAGCCGCGTCAGACTGTCAAGCGACGGAGCGTCCCGAACAGGAGGAGTGGACGTAAGCTCCGACTAAGCGAATAACATACAACAACATCACAGTGCAGATGTTGATGCAAAAGAGAGGGGGCCTCTCTCGCTCGCGGTCCGGGGGACCTGGACGAGCTAGCAATTGGACTGACAGGCTTCCTCCGTACTATCCTCGGATCCGTCGTTGCTGGGTGTGCACATCTGAAGTTTTATAGTGCTTGCATCACCCAATCTGCTTCCTTGGACCGCAACGGACTAACCCGGGTGCTGTACCATTCTTATTTCTTGGTGAATGGATGCGACACTGGGCGGACTAGCGGGCGACAATGTCTTCGATAGAACTAACTAACTGCCCCCAACTGTCGTAAAACCTTGAGCACTTCCCGCTAGCCCTAATATTGCAACGACAGAGACACAGTTATTGAAGACACAGAAACATCATTCTGAGTTCTGAAAAAGAAACTGATTATAGTGACCCTATGGAGAGAGGACCGTAATGGACCTCTCACCGAAACAAAATACCGTGACACACGTCTCCAACGTTGTCATATCAATCAACACACACAGAGCAAGAATTAATGCGACTACACTGACTATAAGAAACACAATGAACTTGTGAATTAGAGGAAGATATCCTCGCATTACGACTGAAGAATATTTTTTCAACCAGAAAAAATATACACCGTCATATTACTTGCACTAACTCTTGAAATAAATATACATAATATATTATAATTCATTATAACTTTTCAAAAGAAAATAATTTTCGAAAAAAAAAATTTTTGAAAAAATTTTCAGAAGTGCCCAAGTTCCCAATGGGAACCCTGAGCCCAAAAAAGCCTAAGTGTGGACAAAAATTTTAATCATTTTGAAAAAATTAATGTATCTTTCTATGAACTAAATTAAGCAGAAGACAAGTAATCATTGTCAGAAGTAACAGTTGTCAACATAAGCAAAAGTGTCAACAAACCGGAAACATGACTCCAGGCACTGAAACAAACATGGCCCGAAATCAGTTACCAATTTAAACACTATCTGATGCAAAACAGAGGCTTCCAGAGAAGAAACTGTAGAACATCAGATGGTAGATGCAGACCAAAACACCTAAATACCCCTAGGGTGAGGACGTAAACATGGGGAAAAAACAGAAAACAATTCTGTTTCCAAGCCAAAACTCCCAAGAAATTTTAGTAATAAATTACAAAAAATAAGCCAAAAGAATGGGAGAATAGCTAGGGGGATAAAGAAAAGGGAGAGAGGAAACACTGAATAAACAATGGAACATTCATAGCAAGAATGAACACAATAAGGTCATGCCGCGAAAATAGGTAACATGTAACAATTTCATAAAATAATTATAAGTTACAGCCCTGAACATTTGTTTCCACTGTTTTCTCCTCTCCACCTTCTATTTCCACCATATATCCACCATTTCTCTCATAAATATGCGTCTGGCATCTTTAAAACTGAGATTTACAAGCACAAATAACAGTGAAGTGTAACTGTATTGAGGGCCAAACAAAGAATAACTTTTGGCGGCAGTTTCGAGACCTCCTTGACACTGCGCATGCGCAGTGGAGTAAAAGTATGGAGGACCATATAGGACATGTAATTTTCGGTTTTAGATGCAAATTTGGGGGATTGGGGGGTAAAATTTGCGTTTGGCCCTAAATATTTTAGAGTTAGCACCAGCCAAGTCTGGGTCACTGGTACAATATAAAAATATTGTCGAAAATTTGGCATTTTTCAAAGAAGGGCATACACCCCCTCTACATTTGGATGACCCAGACCCAATTCTCATTATATCAAGGTGCTGTTCCACAGATATGTTCTACCAAGCGTGCTAAGAGAGGGACAAATAACAAAATCCAATGAACTGAACTACTATTTGAGTTGTCGTTGCACAAACATGGAGTTTCATAGCAGTAGAGCCAAGTCACCGAGTCCATAAAATGAACCCACAATTTCCCCCCAGCCAAAACTTTTTTATCCACTAAAAAATCTGTCCATGAACACTTTTTGGCATTATATCCAGTTAACTTGGCAACAATAATAAGGTAGAGATCTTGAAAACTTCACTGATGTCAAGATAGAGACCCTTGAAATGGGTATTTGGGCCCATTTCGACAGAAAAGCTCAAGCTACCTTTTCAAAATACCCAGTTTTGGGGTGACAAAAAATGCCAGAACTCGAAAAATACTTGTGCTATTTTGAAAAGGTTTTCAGTTTTGAAATCGCCATGTAGAGCTCCACAACTTGCAATGGAACTGGATGAACTTGAATTTTTCAATGTCTTCCCTACTCGGTCAAAATTCAAATAAGCCCGTTTCCTGGTAGTCCAATAATATTAGCCTTCGCCTGTGCTCCGAATTTATTATTTTTTGATTTTTAATATGTCGCACCGTCGAAGTCTAATCTGATCTTTCGTTTTTCCAGCAGCAAAGTACGAAATTAGGCGACATAACACTAATATGATGAATACTCATTCTCCATACATGTTCCCACATTCGACAAGAATAATATGCCTTCACATTCATATTAGATGTATAAATTTCCTATACTTACTGTCGAATTACGTATTAAATACCAATAATTAAATAAAAACATTTTTTCAAGCGGTAATGTTACAGCGGTTGGAAAATTGTTAAAAATCGTATCCCATTTCCGGGAACGGACCTCAGCGGTTTCGAACAAATCGAGATGTATTGCAACGACTGCCGCGTCGTTTGACTACATTATCGGTATTCCGTTTTTCACTCCGCGTTTTCCTATCAACCCATCTTCCAGTTCAACAGTTTGTTTCGAGTTGAAAAAAATTGCAGAGCAAATGACAACTAAATAATTCAAAATATCGATTTATTTGCAAGATAATGACCACCAGAATGAAGAAAAATGTGTTTTACACAACTGTCAATCGGAAGTAGGAACCAGGTGGGGAAATTTGATCTTTAATCGAGGTCCAACCGTTCAGCGAGAGTCTCTCGCTGAACTTTGCTGCTGGAAAAACGAAAGATCAGATTAGACTTCGACGGTGCGACATATTAAAAATCAAAAAATAATAAATTCGGAGCACAGGCGAAGGCTAATATTATTGGACTAGTTTCCTGGCTTCCTTCTACTTTTTGAAGTTGGTCACTATCTAGCAAACGAAGGTTATTTTATTACTTTAAAAGAATTGAGAATTTCGTTAGAACAATGATTATGAAGGGAAATAATTTTTCATGCCAGTTTCTCTGCATTCACTGATGCAGTCATAAGACTCATATTATAAATTAGGAGGACGTGAAATATTTCGGTCTTTTGACGTTTTTGCGTGGCTTCCATGGACATTTTCAGGGAAATGTGTTATTTTGAGGCTAGAATTGTACCTCCCAAAAATTTTCTTCGTCGTCAGGAATTTCAAACATTTGTTTGCGTTATTTGAATCAACAGAATAATACTTTTGTTTTTGTATTTTGCGCGTCGAAGAAAAATTGGAAAGTTGCGTTCCACTTCAGGGAGCTGGGATCTGGACTATCCGACGAAAGACAAACTCGACGAAATGGACTATTCGACGAGAAGACAATTCGACGAAGACAATTTCGACGAAATTTTTTTAAAATGGTCAATTCGACGAATATATTTTTTAAAATGATATTAAAGACAAAATTGACCAAGCAATTTGTTTCTTGCCTTTTTTTTAACCGCTCTTTGAAGAACAGTTTCCCAATGTCATTATACAGGCTTGCGTCTTTCACTGGACGCAGGCAGTCTGGTGAAAAGTGCAACAACATATAGAAAACGCACCAACATATACAAGTTTATTCGACGTTTGTTATGTCTTGCATTTCTACCATCAACTCGCATTGTTTGTTACTTTAATTCAATGGAAGAGCTTTGTAATAAAGCATCAAACAGTCCCCTAGCCAAACTGCTGGAATATACTCAGAACACGTGGATCGATAATCCTATGTTTCCTGTGTCAACTTGGTCTGTGTTTGACCAGCATGTGAGATCTAATAATGACACAGAAGAGTGGAATCGTCGCCTCACTACAAAGATTTCCAGGCCTGGCATGAACTTTTATCTTCGGGTAAATTTACTTTGGGAGGAGGGTGGGTTAATCCCGACACAAGCACAGCTGGCTTCTGAAGAGTTGCTTCAAAGACGTCAAAAATTAAGTTCGCGTAAACGCGAAAACAGCATATAAAAATTATTTTAAAAGCACAAACACTCTGAGATAACAAAGAAGCAATTTATGGAATCCATGTCATTGATACATGGTCCAAAAGAAAAATAAATGTTGTTCTTTTTTATGTTGCAGCTGTAGTAAATTGTAATTGTGCTAAACACTTCTCCCAGCAGAATTGTGTGTGTGTGGGGGGGGGGGGGGGGATACATGTATCAATGAATCCATGCTAAAATGTTTATCATTAAATCCGGCTTGTTTAGCCATTTCCACTGAATTTTTTGGCGGTTTTGTAAGGTAAAGAGTTAAATGAAAATTGCAGCCATAATTCTGTTGGGGAAGTTGTTCAAACGTTTGTTCACTTACGTTTCTTCTCCATTATGGTCTTTATTCTGTGCGCTATTGTTAACATAAAATAAGTTTTATATTATAATTAAAATAAAAACATTAGTACCAATGTATTGTCTGTTATTTCAGTCAAATTCATTGGGATGATCCATTCATTCATTAATTGGTTTTATTTTTGACACCCCGATAATCCTATGATTGGCGCCTTAAGTATGAGCGTCTCATAAATATAGGCTATGACACCTTAATTAAGTGTAATTTACGAGAAAAATTCTCAGCTATTCATGCACACACACTCTTGCTCCACCCAATAAGAGATAAAAAACGCTATCTTACAACATATCTACTCTTGCTCTTGTTTTGCCACATCCTCGCTCATCGATAGCATCATCATCACATCGTCACCTTTCGGAAAAAGTGATTTTAATCATATTTCTGAGCACTAAAAGAGTTTAACTTACAATAACACTATATTATACAAAATTGCTGAAGGATGTCCCAATTCACAAAAATGTCTACTACAAACACTCAGTTGAAAAGAAGGGAAGAGATTAAAGAAAGTAGGAAGGAAAAGAGAGAGAGGGAAAGAGCAGCCAGAAGAGGATCCTCAAACGAATATAAGGTAAGCAATTCCAGCAAAAGTTTAGTTTCTGGGGGGCAGGGAAAGCAGGATTTGGACGAGTTCCCTAAGGCCTCGTTCTTGGATCAGTTAGAAAAACTTACCGCTGAAATTGCTGATCTAAAAAAGGTAATCAAAGAGAAGGATGCAATGATTGCTGATATGATTAGAGGGAGTTTCGCCCCGTCATATCCTATATCTCCTGTTAAGGAAATCCAGGTAGTCGCGGAGACTGACACAGCTTCAGCTGATAAAGCTACAGTTGTGAGCCCGACGGAGATCCTAGACACCCCAGAAGGCATTTCACCAACGGAGGAACAGATCGCTGAAAGTTCAGCCGAGATCCAGGCTTCCTCCAATGATAAAACATCTGTCACTCAGTCAGCTGAGGCACCGGTCTCAGGTCGCAAGTCGAGAACCTATGCTGAAGCTGCAAGCAATGTCACAATTAGGGACCCTGCTGGTCCTCTCAATGCTAAGATTTTCAATCCTGATAAAACTCTTAGCCAATTAACTGAGACTCCACAAGTATTAACCTAGCTGTGGGTCCGCCAATAAGGTTTCGGTAGGCTCCTATGCTCAGGAAACCTGTACTACTCCAGCCATAACACCTAGCAAAAGCCATTGTAAAAGGAGGAACTCCCAAGATCTGGAGATCGACTCAGATGAGATTACGGACGATCAGGGCTTTTCCCACACAATTGACAGACAAGTCAAGAAAGTGAGGAACAGTCCCTCCTCGCCCGCTGCCTCATCTGAGTCATCTGAATCAATTAGTACCCCCTCCTCATCTGAATCTGAATCTGAATCAATTACTACCCCCTCCTCAGGTCTAAACTTCGCAGCAGCGGTTAAAAAACAAGCCCCCGTTCAAAATGCCAGTGAAAATCGCACTACTAAACGAGCCCGCCGTAGCCCTGGTAGCAGCGCTAGCAATGGCGCTAAGCTGACAGTTGTGGTCACCAGGGTTCACCCTGACACGGCCAACGAGGCCATCATCCAGAGCATCCCTAACTGCAGATGGGAGAGATTCACTTCCAGGGCCAAGGGCAAAAGCACGTGGAAACTGAAAGTGACCTGTCCTAGCCACGAAATTAAGAATAAATTTATGGCTAACGGGATTACCATAAACGGCCGGAAGCACGAAGCAGAGGAGTATAGATCTACCCCTCCTCCGATCCAATGCCATAAGTGTCAGAAGTTTGGGCACGCTGCTAATAAATGCAGGGTGACACTGATCTGCATGAAATGTGGTGGAAATCACCTCACAAAAGCATAACTAATCTCCGAACTTGGAGCAATTTGCAAAAGCCGACAAAAGCCCAAAAATTGTAACCAAAACTAAGACCGCTCGAATAAAAACTAGGGAATGACAAGGTGAACCAACAGGCAGAAAAACAGCTTAACTGTGGCCTTCTACCAGAAAGGGCTGCCTTAACCGACTCAAGTAAAATTACACCAGGATTAAATATTGTTAAAAACTAAATAAATAGGGAATGAGAATGTGAATAAACAGGCAGAAAAACAGCTTAACTGTGGCCTTCTACCAGAAAGGGCTGCCTTCACCGACTCAACTAAAAGTTACACGATTTGGACCAGGTTTCTGGGTGATTTGCCCAACAGACACACAAACTACACAAGCCAGCACAGACATACACACTTCACAAGACAACACAGACTTGTCGTTTGAAGTAAATAGGCCTAGAGCTTTATGTGCCAATTTCAATAAGCTGTTTTCATTAATTTCACTGAAAAAAATACCGACGTACCGGTATTGTTTGTAGTTATCACAACAGATAATTCTGAGAGTAATTATGAAACTGCTAATCCTGTGCTTCTGGATTTTTGCAATACATTTTGGGTCCGCATACCAAATTTGGTCAAAATCGGCCCAGTAGTTAGCCCGTTGCTAAGGGGAGCTCTGGTTGCTAATGACGTCACGTGGCGTCAACATTGACCTATCTGTTTTCATTTGCAATGCATTTTGGGTCCGTATTCCGAATTTGGTCAAAATCGGCCCATTAGTTAGCCCATTGCTAAGGGGGTACTCTGGTTGCTAGGGAAATCAAAAGACGTAAACTTCGATCTGTCTGTTTTCATTTGCAATGCATTTTGGGTCCGTATACCGAATTTGGTCAAAATCGGCACAGTAGTTAGCCCGTTGCTAAGTGGGCGCTCTGGTTGCTAGGGAAGTCACGTGACGTCATCACTGATCTATCTGTTTTCATTTTCAAAGCATTCTGGGACCGTATACCGAATTTGGTCCAAATCGGCCCAGTAGTTAGCCCGTTGCTAAGGGCGTGCTGTGGTTGCGAGGGAAGTCCCGAGACGTCAACATTGATATGTATTTTTATTTGCAATGCATTTTGGGTCCGTATACCGAATTTGGTCAAAATCGGACCAGTAGTTAGCTCGTTGCTAAGGGGGTGCTATGGTTGCTAGGGAAGTCATGCGACGACACCATTGACTTATCTGTTTCGTTTGCAATGCATTTTGGGTCCATACACCGAATTTAGTCAAAATCGGCCCAGTCGTTAGCCCGTTGCTAAGGGGGCGCTCTGGTTGCTAGGGAAGTCACGTGACGTCATCATTGATTATCTGTTTTCATTTGCTATGCATTCTGGATCCGTATACCGAATTTGGTCCAAATCGGCCCAGTAGTTAGCCGGTTGCTAAGGACGCGCTCTGGTTGCTAGGGAAGTCACGAGACGTCAACATTGATATGTCTGTTTTTATTTGCAATGCATTTTGGGTCCGTATACCGAATTTGGTCAAAATCGGCCCAGTAGTTAGCCCGTTGCTAAGTGGGCGCTCTGGTTGCTAGGGAAGTCAAGTGACGTCATCACTGATCTATCTGTTTTCATTTTCAAAGCATTCTGGGACCGTATACCGAATTTGGTCCAAATCGGCCCAGTAGTTAGCCCGTTGCTAAGGGCGCGCTGTGGTTGCGAGGGAAGGTCTGAGACGTCAACATTGATATGTATTTTTATTTGCAATGCATTTTGGGTCCATATACCGAATTTGGTCAAAATCGGACCAATAGTTAGCTCGTTGCTAAGGGGGTGCTATGGTTGCTAGGGAAGTCACGCGACGACACCATTGACCTGTCTGTTTCGTTTGCAATGCATTTTGGGTCCATATACCAAATTTGGTCAAAATCGGCCCAGTAGTTAGCCCGTTGCTAAGGGGGCGCTCTTGTTGCTAGGGAAGTCACGTGACGTCATCATTGATTATCTGTTTTCATTTGCTATGCATTCTGGATCAGTATACCGAATTTGGTCCAAATCGGCCCAGTAGTTAGCCGGTTGCTAAGGACGCGCTCTGGTTGCTAGGGAAGTCACGAGACGTCAAAATTGATATGTCTGTTTTTATTTGCAATGCATTTTGGGTTCATATATACCGAATTTGGTCAAAATCGGCCCGGTAGTTAGTCCGTTGCTAAGGGGGCGCTCTGGTTGCTAGGGAAGTCAGTGACGTCATCATTGATCTATCTGTTTTCATTTGCAATGCATTCTGGGTCCGTATACCGAATTTGGTCCAAATCGGCACAGTAGTTAGCCCGTTGCTAAGGGCGCCCTCTGGCTGTTAGGGAAGTCACGAGACGTCAACATTGATATGTCTGTTTTTATTTGCAATGCATTTTGGGTTCGTATTCCGAATTTGGTCAAAATCGGACCAGTAGTTAGTCCGTTGCTAAGGGGGCGCTCTGGTTGCTAGGGAAGTCAAGTGACGTCATCATTGATCTATCTGTTTTCATTTGCAATGCATTCTGGATCCGTATACCGAATTTGGTCCAAATCGGCCCAGTAGTTAGCCGGTTGCTAAGGACGTGCTCTGGTTGCTAGGGAAGTCACGAGACGTCAACATTGATATGTCTGTTTTTATTTGCAACGCATTTTGGGTTCGTATACCGAATTTGGTCAAAATCGGACCAGTAGTTAGCCGGTTGCTAAGGGGCGATGTGGTTGCTAGGGAAGTCATGGACGACACCATTGACCTGTCTGTTTTCGGTTCACTTTGTTCCAACAACACGCAGTGTTGGTTTGAAGTGAACAGCGTTTTGCAAATGAAAAACAGATAAATCACGTGACAGAATACTCCGCAGAATTGAACAATAGCGGGATCCCAACAGCCAGCCAGCAGACGCTGAAATCCAATGTGCATATATGGGAACATTTAGCTTTTGGACAATTTCTGTCATTTAGTCAGCAAAGCAAACGACAGTTGAGTTTGTTTGGAAAAACTTTAATTTTGAAAAGCATGTTCAATAAATTATTCACAGTCTGCATGGAATGATCTAAGGAGAAATCTCGCATTCCACCGTTCGCTTTTTAGGGGCGTCATTCGATTTGTTCGCTTCTGAAAACGAGAGCTGGGGTTCCCCATGTTTTTTCTTCCGGTTTCCGGTTTAGATTGGATGGCATAGCATTCCTTGGTTTTTCAAATTTCACATACACGTTGTCTATTAGGCTTGCTTCAAAGCAGCCCTTCGGGCTGCTTTTGTGCGCGCTATTACGGAACGGTTCCAGGCCACAACAGCACCAAATTGGCGGAAAACGACACTATGGGTTGGCTGAAACGACACCAATTCGAGTGGCGAAAACGACACCATGGGTTGACAAAACCGACACCCAGATTTTATTTTTCCTTATTTTAACCTTTTTTATTTTTTAATATGAAATTAGAAATTTAAGCTAACGTTTGGGGATAAGTAAATAAATAACAGACGTTTCTGGGTACTCCCAAATACATATGCATCACAGCTGAAAAGAGCTTAGTAATAAGTATACCCTTAAAATAAAATAAGAAGCGTTCGGGAAAAGGAGAGGACGAGGAAGCCCAACTCTATCCAGAGGCGTCTGTTATTTATTTATTTATTTATTTATTTATTTATTTATTTATTTATTTATTTATGTTTGTTCTTCAAGGTCACTATCAGCACCTATAGCTATATCATGATCGTAACATACAATATAGGCGTGTTCCAGTGAAGTACTTTATGTAATGTGTAACCTGGATGGTACACTAATATAAGCCTCACAAGGTATAAGACACGCACACATTACACCGCCTTCTTATAAGCCTCCATCATACTTCGCAATCGGCACAAGAAAGTAGAACATCATTCAAGCTCAACTACGAACGTGTAGTGCGGTTACACTAAACACCGAGGGATACCGAGGTGAAGGAAAATAGAGGTGAGGATGGTGTGAAAAGGATATGGGGTGGTATGTTAGAATATATAAATAGATTTAACCAGCATATGCATGGTTTTAATGCCATATTTGAGAATTATGGATCGTTAAAGTAAAAGCGTTCACTGAAAAATCTTTCCCTCGGTATTTAGTAGGTGGCTGGGTAATTAGTGTTTACAGCGGCTGCACCTCAGTAAGCGACAATGTGAATTGTTAATCACATTGTGACTTGTTAATTCGTTCTCTTTGTGGCCAGCGACAACTATCTTATTTATTATGACAGTAAAAGCCATTTGGACAATATCGTGACATCAGGAATAGTATTTTCGAAAGTGGAGATCTTTCACTCGCCAAGTATGCAAAAAACACCAAAACTGGCTGTAAGACAAGAGACGTGGTCAGCACTCTCGGCTGACCAACGGGACCGACGAATTAATTGTTTACTGACGAAACGTTTCCGAAAATGCTAAAATCAAACTTCGACTGATGGACGTTTGACTATATATAAAACATCAGCAACTGCAAAAAACCCTGGTCAGGTAAAGAGGGCGAAAACCTCGAAAACAAAAAAAAACCCTGAAGCTCTCTATTGTGCTAGCTGCGACAGCTTTTTCGTCCAGGTGGTGGTTCCAATCGATTGATGTACGCACAAAGAAGGAATTTTTGTATAAGTCTCTTAAACAAGCTGGCACAGTTACTGATCTGCTGTTGTTTCTTAGTGAAAATGATACAATGTTGGTGACTATAGAACTGTCAAATTTTTTTAGTCCGGATCCAACCGGATCTGTCGCCTTTAAGTCTGGAACTTAATGACTTTGTCTGGTGACACTGCATGTATTTGTCCCTCAGTTACTTTATAGAAGAAAGTGAGGCGCTGTTTCTGCCTTCTGGATTATAGCGAAGGTACTTTTAGTTCCTCTAGCATTTTTGTCGTACACCCCTCTTCTCTTGGTCTATAGTTTTTCGTGATGAATCTTGCACCCCTTATTTGTATGCTTTCTAGTTTTTTTTGTCGAGTTCACTATTTACACACTCACTGGATTTTTCACTGATGAGAGACATCACACACCGAGAAAGTCTTCCGACTGTACTGCTCTCTTTCCTTTTTTTGATTTACTGACAGTGCGTGATGCACGCATTTTTATACGTTTGTGGCCGGGTGGCTTCGAGCCATCCACCACTTCATTCCAAGCTCCCGCACCAGCTTCTTTGAATCTGTTGATTGCTGCCTGTTTCACATTTTTCCCTTTGATGACATCTCCAGTGAATGCTGTGCCTTTTTTAACGAGCTGTCTGCCCACTGTTTTGGCCGTAGTTTTCAATAAGGGTAACTCCATATTCTTCAGTCCTCCCAATATACTACCCAAACCATAACCTCTCTGTAGCTGCATTCCAAAAAAGCTGGTAGCCCGTTCCCAGATTGTTTTGAGTAATACTCCTCATACAACTTGGCATTACAACAGTAAGTCAGTCTATGTGAAATGAAGAGATCTTCGATTTCGGAAATGAAGTGTCACTGTCACCTTCCCAAACTCGAATGGTGCATTGGCTCCTGTGTCGTCCCGTATATACATCCTGACGGTGCCAAAATTCTTTCGTTCTACTGGTACGTAGTACACATTCTCAAACGTTTTGGAGATAATACTTCCATATTTGCCTCTCACAGGTACGATGTGAAGTAGAGGCTCCCTGGTATCTCCCACGACTTGGTCACGAACCAGGATCACAGTAGATATACAGTGAATAGAAACCTTGGTTGACATCAGCAACTCTCGAGGAATTGTAAGTTCCTGATTTAAAAACACACTCGTCAAAACAAAAGATCTTTTGGAGAGTCGGCCTTAATGTGACTACGACCCCATCTCGTACCTTGATTCAAACTTTACCAGTGACCTCGTCTAATTCAAAATTTATCTTGTCGTGACGAGGAAGCAGTACTTCTTTAACACCATTGATGCCCCATATTACATCGGAAGGTTCCGAATATCGACCTTTCAGACTGAGCTGGTAATGTTTTTTTCGAATTCCAATATACTGTGACGAAAGCTTCTTCCCCACGAATGTTAAACCAATAGTTTGGATACTGAATCTCTGCCAAACTCACTTTCCATTCCCCAGTGAGATTCACCGGTTGTGATAACTGTGTGGTGTCCGTAGTCAACGTATTCTCGGGGAACACGTTCATTGAACTGTTAATTGGTAGGGTCAAATAAAAGATCACTTTTTCTTGATAGTCGGATTAAGTAATAAATATCCTATACTACTACTTAGAAGAGCCGTCCACAGATTGCTATCTGTATTATCGAGGGTGAGGTTAACAATGCTTGTGATGACGATGATGTACAGTATGATTATTTGGGAAATTTTAACCACAAATCTCCGAACAGAGGCCAAGATCCGTTCGTATCTTCTTCCATCTCAGCGGATCTCGAGCTGGTTCACTTCCTTTTATAGGTGAGCTGACTCTAACCTCCTCAGCGTCCTCACCACCAAATTTTAGCGAAAGCTTTTACTATGAAATCACCGAATTTATTTTGTAGTGGCATCACCCAAGCATATTTACCGAATACATCTATATACGTCAACAAAAACTTTATGTTTTTGTTGAATTTACTTATGTTTGTTAAATCCACCAAGTCACCTTGTCATTGTGCATCTATACCACTAACGATCACTCTCTTTCTGGGAAATTTATGTCAAACAGGTTTGTGAAGAGTGCAAGTGCCTTGAGTCTCTAACCATTTCACAACTTGTTTAGTCTTTTTCTTAGATGCTCTACGTAGAGCGTCCTCACAACCAAAACTACCAGGAGCTTCTATATCATAGTACAACTCATTCATGATGCAACCAACTCATCAGTGACAACAGTCTTATTTATACCTCATGCCATGGGATCTTCTTAAGTTTCTTTCGTTTTGAAGGCTTCGTCTCCACCTTTACAGGTCCCTGTCTAATGAAATCGCAATGTTCTTTATGACCAATCAACTCTTGTGGGATGTTACTATCTTTTAAGGCTTAGCCCAACACTTCCCATCCCTTGGGCTGGAATGTCTTCCGTCTTCTAAGTAAATCGTTTTGAAGATCCGCCACATTCGACCCTAGCACTCTTTGTTCCTTTGATCAGTTCACCCTTCCCATTCCAAGATATGTTTGGGTCATTCTTAATACGACTCAATAATAACTTTGCTTTCTTCCTCATCGTCATTGGAACTGAATCCAAAATGTCTTGGTCTGAACTCTCCCTTTTGATTTCTATTTTGATGGGTCGAGGGGCCACCACCTTATCCTGAATTGTTAGATAATGCTCGCAAGTTATGTAATCTTCATCTTCAGTAAGAGATTACATAGTTTGACCTGTCCCAGGTCAGTACTAAAGTCAGAGGGCCACCTATGGTAAGTACTATGTGTATTTTCCCAACATGTTCCCCGTTAGAGGACTGTAAGTACACCACAGTGGTTGTGGTACCCCCTACGTCACCTGATGAGTTCCCTTGGGCAAGGACGAAACGTATAAAAGGGTGAGTAGATCAGGTTCTTAGATAAACATGGATCCTCGCTGAAAGCATCCATTTACTTGTTTACTGTGCAGTCCTACTGGTAGTGGTAAATCATCCATCGTGAATCATGTTTTTGAAGAGGCCATGTCGGGTCCGTATGGGTAGCTTTTAATCGATCTCAAACAGGACACTTCTGAACGTATGAGACTGAGAACTCAAATTTTCCCGGGGAAACCCAATACGCGTACTTCCAAAAGGTATAAAAGGGGCAGCAAGTCTGCCCTCGAGTCAGAATCTTGTCTGACCGTCTCAAGCATAACATCGCGATTCTCAAGCTCCTAGTAAAATCAAACCCAGTACTAGTCAAATCCATTCTCCGACACGTCGATAAAGATTTGATAACATATCTGTGTGACTGACTGTGCCTCAAATATCGTGAAGGGTGCAGTATCACTCACCAAAGCTCAGAACTCCAAACTAGTTCGTCAGAAACGTTTAGTGAGAGTCGTTGCAAAGAAGGGTATCTCCGACAAAAGGAAGAAGCAGATCTTACAGAAAGGGGGATTCTTGGTTGCTCTTTTAACACCTGTATTACTGAGTGTGGCCAAGGGTATATTTGGATGATGGAATATGCAAAAAAACTGGCTTTGTTAGAACCAAAATTATTGGAACGTCTACAAAACACTCCAATGATCAGACAAGAATCTGACAACCCAATGAAATGGAAGTCTCATCTTTGGATCGAGAAATGAGGGATATTCTCACTTTTCCTTCCCTCCCCACAGAAGAAAATTTGACTTGATATAATCAAGTACCACCTTTTTTTTCTTCTTGTTATACTTTTTTTCTTCTCTTTCCTTCTTTTTTCTATAAAAGTATGCACAACTTTACATCTTTGCAGCCTTCATGGAATCTATCAATAAATCCATAATACAACATCTCTGCTATCGTGCCACATTAAATGTACAGTGTCTTTGTTGACTCTTGACAAAGCGTTGTCAAAACACGTGATGATTCGTTCCTCCAATGTTATAGGGCGCACATTATGCTGTAGTTGACTTGGGTGATCTACCGTGCAGCCATAACATTCTTCTTTAACAACAGAGTCGATGAGTTCTTCAACACATTGAGCACACCCAATACAAAATTCATGTTGTATACGAATTTTCCTGATTTCAGCATCCACTTCGTCAACGATCAATGGTCATGGTTGGGTTATTCTCTCCAGTATCTTCTTATCTTCTTTCTCACTTAAAATCATTGATGCAACTCCCTGTAGAAATCTATTTTCTTTTACTATTCGTCCAGTATCCACTTCATCGATGAACAACTTTCTTGGTCTCTTTCGAGCAGGAACACCTAAAAGTTTCTTGAAGATAGGAAATAGGCAATCTTCTTGACTTGGACCCTCTTTAGGAAGCATCCATTTACTTGTTTACTGTGTGGTCCTACTGGTAGTGGTAAATCACCCTTTGTGGATCGTGTTATTCAACATATTCAAGGAATTATCACACCCACCCCTAATCAGATTATTTGGTGTTATAGTGAATGGCAATCACTATATGATACCTTGCCCCAAGCAGATTTTTTAGAGGGTCTTCCCCAAGAATTCAAATCTGATTTTTCAATCATCTTGGATGATCTGATGCTCGATGCTGATGTCCGAGAGTCTAGATTATTTACCGAAGGTAGTCATCATCGAAATATCAGTGTCATGTACACCATTCAAAATTTATTCGACAAGAACAAAGCCCACAGAACTGTGGCTCTCAATAGTCATTACATGATCTTGTTTACAAATCCTAGGGATCGTTCCCAGATCACACACTTGGCGGCCCAGATGTACCCTGGCCATTCCAAGTTTCTAAGAGAAGTTTTCGAAGAAGCCACGTCGGGTCCGTATGGTTACCTTTTAATCAATCTCAAACAGGACACTCCTGAACATATGATATTGAGAACTCGAATTTTCCAGGGCAAACCCAATACGTGTACCGCCAAAAGGTATGAAAGGGGCAGCAAGTCTGCCCTCGAGTCAGAATCATGTCTGACCATCTCAAGCGTAACATCGCAATTCTCAAGTTCCTGGTAAAATCGAACCCAGCACTAGTCAAAACCATTCTCCGACACGCCGATAAAGATTTGATAACATGTCTGTGTGGCCGTGCCTCCAATATTGTGAAGGGTGCAGTACCACTCACCAAAGCTCAGAAAGCCAAATTAGTCGTCAGAAACGTTTAGTGAGAGCCGTTGTAAAGAAGCATATCTCCGACAAAAGGAAGAAGCCGATCTTACAGAAAGGGGGATTCTTGGGTGCTCTATTATCACCTGTGTTACTTAGTGTGGACAAGGGTATTTTTGGATGATAGAATATGTAAAGAAAATGGCTTTGATAGAACCAAAATTATTGGAACGTCTACAAGACACACCAATGATCAGGCAACCCAATGAAATGGCAGTCTCGTCTTTGGATCGAGAAATGAGAGATATTCTCGATACTCCTTTCCTCCCCACAGAAGAAAAGATGACTCGATATTATCAAGTTTTGCAATGATATCTAACATTTCAGGAGAAGGTGGTGGCCTCTCGACCCATCAAAGTAGAAATCGAAAGGGAGAGTTCAGACCAAGACATTTTGGATTCAGTTCCAATGATGACGAGGAAGAAAGCAAAGTTATTATTGAGTCGTATTAAAATGACCCAAACATATCTTGGAATGAGAAGGGTGAACTGATCCATAAGGATCAAATGGTGCTAGGGTCGAATGTGATGGATCTTCTAAATGATTTACTTAGAAGATGGAAGACATTCCAGCCCAAGAGATGGGAAGTGTTGGCCCAAGCATTAAAAGATAGTAACATCCCACAAGAGTTGATTGGTCATAAAGAACAGTGGGATTTCATGAGACAGGGACCTGCAAAGGTGGAGACGAAGCCTTCTAAATGAAAGAAACTTAAGAAGATCCCATGGTGTGAGTTATAAATAGGACTGGTTGTCATTGATGAGTTGGTTGCATCATGAATGAGTTGTACTATGATATAGAAGCTCCTGGTAGTTTTGGTGGTGAGGACGCTCTATGTAGAGCATCTAAGAAAAAGACTAAACAAGTCGTGAAATGGTTAGAGTCTCAAGACACTTATACTCTTCACATACCTGTTCATCATAAATTTCCAAGAAAGAGAGTGATCGTTAGTGGTATAGATGCACAATGGCAAGCTGACTTGGTGGATTTAACAAACATAAGTAAATTTAACAAAAACATAAAGTTTTTGTTGACGTGTATAGATGTATTTGGTAAACATGCTTGGGTGATGCCATTATAAAATAAATTCGGTGATTCCATGGTAAAAGCTTTCAATAAAATTTAATTATGGAATGGGCAGCAAAAGACAAGAATACTGGAGTAAAGAAATATTAATATATTATGTCACTGAAAGACTAGATCGGATTGTATGTACAAAAAGTAGGACAGTCCCAAGTCAGACACACGATTACAATATTAACAAACAATATACAACATGAAAACTGACAAGACTCAGACATCATCATTCTGAAACATGGAAGACTTGGTCCTGAATGAGATGAGAATTAAATTTCCTTGAATCGCAAAATAGTTGCAGTACTCTATATTTATATGAAGCCAATGATTCATAGACACTGAATGTGGCTTCAAATAAAAATAGGGCGAGTCTATAAGTGGGTCAGCACAAATGTAAGAAACATTAAGGACAAACCGATAAAACGATAACCTTCAAAATGAGTAGAAGGCACAACAGAAAAATGTCAAAGTATAGATAAATGAAACAATACATGCCAGAAAATACCTAAGGAGAATTATTTTTAGGGCTGCCAAGCCTAAAGGCTCCAAAATATACTGTAAAGTGACATACCTACAAACTTCTTCAGAAAAATTTGAGGGATATCTGGTGTTCAAGGCCCATTTGTACCTTTGATTCAGCCTAAATAAAGCCCAAAAAAGCAATTTGCTTCTTTGTAAGCTAGAAAAAATCTGAAAAAGAATGAAGCATGTAACCAAATGTCAAAGTATAGATAAATGAAACAAAACTTGCCAGAAAATAGGAGTAAATTTTCAGTTACACTTGTGATATAAGAGGGAGGAGCTAAACGCAATTCAAGTGATATAAATATTAATATTTTTATATGCAACAAAATCAATAGTATCCGATCAAAATCTTTCAAAACTGAAAAGAGTCACTTGGTGATAGACAACCAATCAGATCGCAGAATCTGAACAATGATATACAAACATTTGGTTCTGCCTCTGCAGGTACCCTGTCCATAATTATATCCCATTTGAATAAAGAATACAAATGAAAACAATTATGGAAAGGGCAGCAAAAGACAAGAATACCGGAGTAAAGGAATATTAATATATTATGTCACTGAAAGACTAGATTGGATCGTATGTACAAAAAGTAGGACACTGTCCCGAGTGAGACACATGATTACAATATTAACAAACAATATACAACATGAAAACTGACAAGACTCAGACATCATCATTCACAAACATGGAAGAGTTGGTCCTAAATGAGATGGGAATTAAATTTCCTTGAAACGCAAAATAGTTGCAGTACTCTATCTTTATATGAAGCCAATGATTCATAGACACTGAATGTGGCTTCATATAAAAATAGGGCGAGTCTATAAGTGGGTCAGCATAAATGTAAGAAACAATTAAGGACAAACCGATAAAACGATAACCTTCAAAATGAGTAGAAGGCACAACAGAAAAATGTCAAAGTATAGATAAATGAAACAATACATGCCAGAAAATACCTAAGGAGAATTATTTTTAGGGCTGCCAAGCCTAAAGGCTCCAAAATATACTGTAAAGTGACATACCTACAAACTTCTTCAGAAAAATTTGAGGGATATCTGGTGTTCAAGGCCCATTTGTACCTTTGATTCAGCCTAAATAAAGCCCAAAAAAGCAATTTGCTTCTTTGTAAGCTAGAAAAAATCTGAAAAAGAACGAAGCATGTAAGTCCACTAACTGAGGAAATGTATCAGCATTTATTTAAGGTGGTTAATGACCTGAATAAAAAATAGCCTGAGACGACGAGTACCTTCCATGTTTAAATGAAGACCATCTTTAGCTGCAAATAATTCTTTTACTGGAAGAAGCTTTAAGCAACGATCTGTAAGATTTAATGAAAACTATACTTTTTTGACTACAAAGATTCTTCATTTTGGAATTAACTTCAATGACTTTGGAACCTAATGTGTTAAAATCAACTGGACAAAGTAATATTGATGAAAATAATATCTGAGCTGACGATAGTGAATTAACACAGGTAATCAAATTATTGTACATAGAAATTATCTGATATACCAAACTTTTCTGAATGTCATTGGTTCCAATGTGAAAAATAATGTGAGAGTAATCAGAGATTTTAAGTTGGTAAGAGTTAATTAAAAACGTGATGCCACCGATTCTGTAACCAGGAAAGGCTTTAACGTCTGTGTCATAAATATTAGTCACATACTTGCATATGGAGAATCAGACACTAAAAGAACTCTACAGCATCTTTTCGCTGAAAATGAAAGAAAAGGAGAGATTTAGTTTTGACTTTCCGAAGAAAGCAAGACCAGATCTCTCATTTTGGTTGCAATTAGAAATTTATCTTTAATAGTGTAATGTAAATATCTCAAAATCGCATAGACAACAAAATCAACAGTATCCGATCAAAATCTTTCAAAACTGAAAAGAGTTGGTATGTAAGTAGGAATCACTTGGTGATAGACAACCAATCAGCTCGCAGAATCTGAACAATGATATACAAACATTTGGTTCTGCCTCTGCAGGTACCCTGTCCATAATTATCCCATTTGAATAAAGAATACAAATGAAAACTCAAACAAGGTCGTAAACCAGAAAAATTACAAACTGATCAAGGCAAAGAATTTCTGAACAGAAAATTTCAAAATTTTCTCAAAGATCACAAAGTCGATTTTTTCGCAACTCACAACGTGGAAATAAAATGTTCCATCGTAGAAAGATTCAATAGAACTTTGGAAACTAAGATGTGAAAATATTTTACCAAGAACGACACACTGATTTTTCCACTTTCAAAATTGGTCAAATCATATAATCACACTCATCATCGAAGCATTGGAATGGCCCCCGTAAGGGTCAACTTTGAAAATCAAGAAGACGTTTGGCAAAGGTTGAATGGACAACCTATAAATCACAAGTCCCCAAAGTTCAAAGTGGGAGATAGAGTGAGAATCTGTAATGTCAAGAAAACTTTTGAAAAAGGTTATTTACCCAACTGGACCAAGGAGTTATTCATGGTGGTATCTGTCAAAAAAGGTCATCCAGTCACATATGTCCTAAAGGACGATGGTGGGGAAGTACTATACTGAAGAACTTCAACGAGTGGCACACATAATTATTTACAAAATCGGACGCATACTCAAGAAACGTGGTTGAGGTAAGAAAAGGGAATTTTTCGTGAAGTGGTTAGGATGCCCTTCATCCTTCAATTCGTGGATCAAGCATAGTCAGTTCACCTATAAAAGGAAGTGAACCAGCTCGAGTTCCCCTGAGATGGAAGAAGATACGAACAAATCTTGGCCTCTGTTTGGAAATTTTTGGTAAAAATTTCCCAAATCATCATACTGTACATCATCATCACAAGCATTGTTAACCTCAACCTCGATAATACAGATAGCAAGCTGTGGACGGCTCTTGTAAGTAGTAATATAGTATATTTAGTACCTAATCCGACCATCAAGAAAAAGTGATATTTTATTTGACCCTAACAAGTAACATTTCAATGAACGTGTTCCCTTAGAACACGTTGACTATGGACACCACACGGTTATCACAACCGGTGAATCTCACTGGGGAATGGGAAGTAGGTTTGGCAGAGATTCAAGATCCAAACTCTTGGTTTAATATTCGTGGGGAAAAAGCTTTCGTCACAGTGTATTGGAATTAAAAAAAACATTATCATCTCAGTCTGAAAGAAGGTCGATATTCAGAACTTTCCGATGTAATACGGGGCATCAATGGTGCTAAAGAAGTACTGCTACCTCGTTACGACAAGATAGATTTTGAATTGGACGAGGTCACTGGTAAACCTCGAATCAAGGTACAAGATGGGGTTGTAGTCACATTAAATCCGACCCTCCAAAAGATCTTTGGTTTTGACGAGTGTGTTTTTAAATCAGGAACTTACACTTCTTCAAGACTTGCTTATGTCAACCAAGGTTTCTATTCACTGTATATCTACTGTGACTTGGTTCGTGACCAAGTCGTGGGAGATACGAGGGTGCCTCTACTTTGCATCGTAACCGTGAGAGGCAAATATGGAAGTATTATCTCCAAGACGTTTGGAAATGTGTACTACGTACCAGTAGAATGAAAGAATTATGTATATGAGGGACAACACAGGAGCCAATGTACCATTCGAGTTTGGGAAGGTGACAGTGACACTTCATTTCCGAAATCGAAGATCTCTTCATTTCACATAGACATGACTTACTGTTGTAATGCCAGGTTGTACGAGGAGTATTACACAAAACAATCTGGGAAGTATTATCTCCAATACGTTTGAGAACGTCTTCTATGTACCAGTAGAACGAAAGAAGAATTTTGGCACCGTCAGGATGTATAGAAGGGACGACACAGGAGCCAATTTAACATTCGAGTTTGGAAAGGTGACAGTGACTTTTCATTTCCGAAATCGAAGATCACTTCATTTCACATAGACATGACTTACTGTTGTAATGCCAAGTTGTACGAGGAGTATTACACGAAACAATCTGGGAACAGACTACCAGCTTTTTCTGGAAGGCAGATACAGAGAGGTTATGGTTTGGGTAATATATTTGGAAGACTGAAGAATATGGTGTTACTCTTATTGAAAATTACGACCAAAACAGTGGGAAGACAGCTTTTTAAAAAAGGAGCAGCATTCGCTGAAGATGTCATCAAAGGGAAAACTGTGACACAGGCAGCGATGAACAGACTCAAAGAAGCTGGTGCAGAGGCTTGGATGAAGTGGTGGGTGGCTCGAAGCCACCCGGCCACAAAGGTATAAAAAGGTGTGCATCACGCACTGCCAGTAAATTGAAAAAAAGGAAAGAGAGTAGTACAGTCGCAAGACTTTCTCGTTGTGTGATGTCTCTCATCAACGACAAATCCTGTGAGTGTGTAAATAGTGAACTCGACTTATTTTCAATACCACCACCAGAGACCAGTGTGGAACATGGACAATGGGTGGAACACAGGCCATAAGCTACTATAGGAAACAGTGGACTGATAGAATTCAATATCGCGGGTTGGAAGATGATTATTTGAATCTGGCACAGACATATCTGTATGTTAAGGCAAAGATTGTAGATTCCAATGGAGAAGCAATCACAAATGATGCCAAAGTGGGACCGGTCAATTTATGGATGCATTCCCTATTCAGTCAAATCAACATCAGTTTGAATGAGAAACTCGTGTCTCCTTCCAACAACACTTACCACTACAGAGCCTACATAGAGACTTTGTTAAGTTATGGATCAGCAGCCAAAAAGTTACAATTGACTAATACCTTATGGTACAAGGACACGGCTGGCCACATGGAAGATCTCACAGAAGATAACAATGGATTTGCCACGAGAAAAAAGTTTGCAGCTGAAAGTAAAGTCTTGGACATGGCAGGAAGATTGCACTTAGATATGTTTTTCCAAACACGTTACCAAATGAATGAGGTTAACGTTCACATAAAAATGAACAGAGCCAAGGATGCATTTGCCTTGATGGCAGATGCAAAAGCTTACAAGATCAAGCATATGGACGTTTCCATGTTTGTGCATAAAGAGAGACTCCATTCAGTCGTGAGAATGGCTCATGAAAAAGCATTGGCTAAAGCAATGGAAAATATTCCATTGATGGCGTGGAAACCAAAGTGTTCTCAGTGCCAAAGGGAAATCTCAGCATCACACAAGAAAATTTATTTCTTGACCAACTTCCAAAATGCATCGTGGTGGGATGCGTGGACAATGATGCCTTCAACGGAAATTTTTCAAAGAATTCATACAATTTTAAAAACCACAACATCAATTACTTGACTCTGTATGTGAACAGACAACAGATTCCAGCAAAACCCCTACAACCTCGATTCGATCAACAAGAATGGCGAGATGTTATGCAACCCTGTTCCAAGGAACCGTTCAGATTATGACAATGAAGGAAACCACATTAGCCGAGAGGAGTATATAAAAGGATACACGCTGTTTGTGTTTGACCTGACTCCAGACCTATCACATGGACAACACTTCGAATTGGTGAAGAGAGGAAATTTGAGACTGGAAGTCCATTTCGAAGATCCATTGCCAACCACCATCAACGTATTGGTGTATGCAGAATTCCAAAATATCATAGAAGTGGACAAGAACAGACAAGTCATTTTCGACTACTCGACATGAACATGTTGTAGTTGGAGAATGCCCTCCGATCAGATGATTGTTTGAAGAGAATTTGTTTGGGCGTATTTGCAAGAAACAGATTACTAGGAAGATTACCAGATCACATACCAGTGCCTTTGATAGTCAACACAGATCCAGAAGACAGAGAAGGAGAACATTTTGTGGCTCTCTTCGTGAGCCACAAAGATGCAGAATACTTTGACTCCTATGGATTACCTCCAAGACACAGACCATTCCACAAATTTCTCAAGAAGAATTCCAGATATTGGAAATACAACAAAAATGTCTTCAAGGATCATTACTAGTGTGTGGACAGTATTGCTTGTTTTATCTCAAACATTGCTGTCGAGGTGCATGAATGGACAAAATACAACCGATCTAATAGACAATGACTTCAAAACCAACAACAAATTACAGATTCAACTATTCAAGAACGATGTTGGATTCAAGTTTTCCACAGAAGATTGGGATCGGGTCACCAAAGCAGTGACTATAGCAAAGAGGAGAAACATTGAACAGAATCAAGAAGACCCCACTAAACCAAAGAGAGGCAGAAAACCAAAGAAGAAGGATGATTAAATAGAATGTTCGCAATTCCATGTTTGGTCACAATGGCTCTGAATGAATTTAACCAAGAAACGAGAAACCAAAATTCGAGAAATCCATTTAGATGAGACTATGCAGAGACAATGAACATTGAAACGTTTTATCAGGATGTTCCACAACAAGTACTGGAGCAGATGCCACGTGGAGACTCTCGTTCACTGATTGATCTAGTGAAATTCGAGCCAGTACAGAGACCACCACGCCACATGAAGTATGCATTGGAAGAACACCGCCTCAAGATGTTTGAAATTATGTCACAAAGAGAAAGTGCAAAAACCCCGAAAGAACTATCAAGAGCTGGCTTCTTTTATTTGGGGACAGGAGACAGAACTCAATGTTTTCATTGTGGAATAGTTGTGTAATTCAGGAATAAAAAAGATGATGTTATAGAAGAACATAGACAATATGCTCCAGAATGTTATTATATTCACAACCTACCCGAATTGATGGAGGAGGAAGAAGAATCCAATGAAGAACAAGAAGAAGAGGCCTATTATATTTGTATATTGTCTCTGGGTTGACTGTATATCATTTGATATATGTTGATACAAAGCATTTGACGAAACTCAATTGACCGACTTCAGTACACTTTTATTTCCATTCCATCTATTTTCTTTCTATATATATATAGCCCCACATACAATTACATCATTCATGTAGTATCCAAATAGAGTACTGAGGCTAACATCCCAACTGAACCGGACCAACTTGGTTCGTACACAACATCCCTCTCTTTTTTAGAATTCAACATCTCTGAACTGATCACAAAATAAAGTTTCATAATCAAACTCATAAGTAAAACAAAACTGAATGTCCATAGCACTGAAGGTTATTGAAATAGTGATTTCAGAGCTGGTGAATGGGTGAAATTATTACATATAAAAATCGCTGTACTTGGAAGGAACACACTTGTCTCTTAAGGGATTTCTCCTGGCTGATGTTGAGTTTTCATATGATGACACCGATATATCTAGGCTGCTGCTAGGCACCTGCTCAGACACACCTGTGCTTACATTTGGAAAATCCACATCTGGTTCACTTACAGTATCCTGATCACAGGACAAGACTTTGGATTGGAGGGTTTTCCTTCTGTATGATCTGACAAGACATATGTTCCTTTTTATTTGTTTTCCATTCTTTTTTAAAATTAAAACATTTCCCTGTCTGGCACAAATGCTATAAGGATTATGTTCATATCTTGTGCTGAGCTTGTTCTGTTTTCTCTGTGACAGCAGAACAAAATCACCACACTTTCATCATGTCCAGTGGTTTGTGGTCAGTGATCAATGTAAAGTGTAAACCTCTAAGATGCAGATGAAATCTTTCACATTCCCACACCACAGCAAGGGCCTCTTTTTCAGTTTGACTATATCTACTTTCAACGTCCGTTAAGCTCCTACTTGCGAAAGCAACAGGTTGAAATGACCTACATTTCTGTTTCTGACACAGAAAACTCCCAAGGCCATGGAGACCCGTGTCAACTATTAAATGAGTTTCCGAGTTAAGGTCAAAATATGCAAGGCTACCTTTATCAGATAATAGATCTTTCAACTCCTGAAAGGCAACATTTTCATGCTCACCCCACTGTCAAGGAGTACCTTTTTGGTTAGTTTTCTAAGAGGCTCCAAAACTGAAGAATAATCAGGAATAAACTTTGAACAATAGTTCACAAGGCCTAAAAAACTCTTCATTTCTGACACATTTTCTTGGGGCCTAGCATTTTTAATGGACTCAACTTTATGTTTATCTGGGTTAATTCCAGATTTGGACAATTTGTGTCCCATAAATGTTAGGCTTTCAAGGCCAAATTCACATTTAGATGGGTTTAGGGTCAACCCTACTTCTTCTAATGTGTCCATTACTGCATGTAAATTTCGATCATGTTCTTCTTGAGACTTGCCAAAAATAATGATATCATCTGTCAGATTCTGAACGCCATGTTGGTAAATTTCCGATGCCGAATTGACCCTGAAAAGCAATCTTTTGTACCTGTAGAGACCTTGATGTGTCGCAAAAGTTGTGATGTACCTTAATAACTCTGAAAGTTCAATTTGATGGTAGGCCCATTTTACATATAATCTTGACATTACTTGTGCCCCATTCATTTTGTATAACACCTCATCAACTGTAGGCATAGGATGCCTTTCCCTTTAGATAGCCTCATTGGCCCTGCACATGTCAACACATATTCTAATATCTGTACTACCTTTTTTGGGGACCACTACTAATGGAGACACCCAGGGGATTGGACCCTTTACTGGTTCAATAATATCTAATCGAAGGAGTTCTTCCAATTTATTGTCCAATGCTTGTCTGATCGCGAATGGTATTCGTCTGGCATATTGTGCAATTGGTTGTATGCTGGTGTCTATATGTAAATCTAATGCAAAATCCTTTAATTTACCTATTCCCTGAAACAACCTGGGTCTGCTGTTGATAAGAGTTGTTTTCTTATCTGTTACACTGTTTGCTTCTTGTATGTGGAGTATTCTCAATTTTGTGGCAGTATCGCAACCTCATAAGGAGGCCTGTTCACCTTTTAAAACCAAAAAATTAGCCCAAACTGTTTTGTTACCAACAGTAATTGCAGACTTGAACTGCCCATTAATAGGTAAAGGTTTGGTGGACCCGTATGGGTAAGCTTGGGAGTGATATGCTTTCAGTGGAATATTTGAATGCAAAGCCTGAAACACTGAGAGGGGAGCCACATTTACACTTGCCCCGGAATCTATCATAAATTTCACTTTTGTATTATTCAATAAACAAGTACTGTTTGAGTGAGATGAGTTCAATGCAAAAATAAAATCATCACTTGAGTCACTTTGGGGATTATCTTCGTGTACTGTAAAAGCACGATTTGGTTTCTTTCTTCTAACATGAGGTTTTGAGTGTACTTTGGTGAAACAAACTTTTGCGAAATGTCCGAGTTTCCCGCATTTCCGACACTGCTTCCCTTGTGTGATTGTGCGTGTTCCGCTGGAATGTTTAGAACCACCGCATCTCCCACAAGTGATGCGCGTCTCTGAAAATTTTCTTGTAGCGTTTTGCATGTCTTTATTTGGGTATCTTTTTCGGTTTAGCTCCATGAGAACTGGACCTGGGTATCTGATTAATTGAATCCTGAGAGTTATTAACAGCATCAGACGAGTTGTCACCTGTATGAATGTTTTCTATATCTTTTGTTTGTTTTTCAAACTGTTCATAGACTACACCTATTTCCATTAGTTTTTCTAAAGTGAGTGAACTTTCTTGGAGAAATCGTCTCCGTAGTTTGCTATTTATGCACTTATCAAACACCTGATCCCTTATCATTTCATCGGGATCACTATAATCACAAGTTTTAACTAAGGTGTGAAGACGATTGATGTATTCATGTAATGTTTCATTTTTCTCTTGCTTTGTTCTAAGAAACAGGGAGCGTTCAAAGAAAATGTTCTTTTTAGGAACAAAATGTGCGTTCAATTTGGCTACAGCTGTGTCGAAATCGTCATCTGTGCCAGTGTCCTCGAGAGACTCAAAAATATCTTGGACTTGAGGGCCTGTTTTATGAAGCAACAAATTACGTTTTTGGCTTCCATTGTCAATTTTATAGGCTTTAATAAAATAATTGAAACGTTTTAACCACTTCTGCCATTTCTGGCCTACATCGACGCCAACTGGTACAAACTCTCCTAACTCCGCACTAGCAACCATGCTCGCGAGTGGGTTTGGCATTTTTCAAGGCTTCTAAGACAGTGAAAATTATCCCTGTGTGGGATCGTCCGCTCGTCGCCAATATTATATTTGTATATTGTCTCTGGGTTGACTGTATATCATTTGATATACGTTGATACAAAGCATTTGACGAAACTCAATTGACCGACTTCAATACACTTTTATTTCTGTTCCATCTATTTTCTTTCTATATATATAGCCCCACGTACAATTACATCATTCATGTAGTATCCAAATAGAGTACTGAGACTAACATCCCAACTGAACCGGACCAACTTGGTTCGTACACAACAAGACCATCAGAAAAGAAGATTCACGGAAATGTTGTGTGTGTTTATTAACTGAAGCCAATGTCGCTCCGCGACCATGTAATCACTTGTGCCTGTGTACTGACTGTTGTAAATCACTGAGAAGATGTCCAATCTGCAGAAAGACAGTTTATGAATACTTAACAATCTACATTCCATAAAAAGTTGTATTGTGATTTGTTATTCAATAAAAGAAATTCAAATGTAAAGAATGTGTTGTTATTTTTTCTTTTTGATATAGCATTCACATATCTTAAAGACCTGACTGAGAATACGAGGGGCTTGTGGTAGATCAAGAGAAATATTTAATATTTTCATGGGCCTCTCAGACGGGTTGTCAAAACATCCCCAGATGGGTATTCTCCGATAGGTATCCCCAAATAGGTATCTCAAAAAGGTATCTTGGCTGTAAACATAAGGGGCTTGAGGTTAGATCAAGAGAAATTGCTTCATGGCCCTTATGTACACATACGGGGGAGTCAGTATACTAGATAGAAGTCATTACAGATCAAAGAATGATGGGTACAAATGGTCTAAGAAGACGACGATTCTTAGGGAATCCGAACCCCTTTGGGTGATTTCGGTAATCATTTCGGTGATTTCCGGTCATTCTCGGGCTCATTTGGGTAATTCTTGGTAAAAAAAATACTCTAGTACAATGGGACGGACACTCTAGTTGCCTTATAGCACTACGTGCTACTATTTACATCAAAGAATCTAGTTAGGATAAGTCCGTTTCGGTGATCATTTCGGTGATTTCCGGTCATTCTCGGGCTCATTTGGGTATTTCGTGATACTCCGATTCAGTCGAACATACCCCCAGAACATAACCCCGTACTAAAAGAAGCCTTTGAGTAACATAGCAACCACGTGCTACCATAAAACCCAAGATGGCGCACTCCACTATACAAAGTGGACAACGGAAAGACATATTACCATGACACACGCTGCGCATGCGCTCTAACACCACTCATCACTATGGGGATGACGTCACAAGATGGCCGCTCACGCGGGTTACAATGACAACACAATTTGGCGGGCTCCGTCACGCGACTATGACGTCACATGAGATCCGGCATGAGATCCGGGTGATGTGGCCTTAACCATGCAACCTATACTACTTATGTGTTGTACTGTAAATGCTTATACCGTTAAATTTTCTATCTATCAAATATAGCATTATAAAAATTATTCAAATGGGTCTCTTTCAGATTTTCTCTTAGCCTTATGTATTTCACGAGTTGAAACGGAATTTTCTGTTCAGATTTATTTTGAGGATTATAATTGGCTATAAGCTGCTGATATTTAATCAACATTGGGTCCGGCATAGTGTAATTCTCGGATTCATTTCTAACCTCTGATAGTAAGGAGGGGGTTTGGAGATCATATAGTTTTGATACAAACTTAGCCAACTGGATTTTGACATCTATGTGCAGGGGGTACTGTCCAAGTTGGGCTCTCATTGCATGGTCCAATGATTTGTTGTTCACACCCAGTACTAACTTGCAGAACTGAATATGAACGGTTTCACATGGCGATTTATCAATATTAGCACCACTGATTTCCGTGGCCCATAATTCACTGCCGTATAAGAGGATCATGGGTTTTATCAGGATGTTGAATAGTTTTAGGTAAACCGAAACAGGCGGGAGCCACTTTCTTTTAAAGTTGTTCTTCAGGCTGAAGAGGGCTTTTAAACCTTTCCGTTTGAGATCTTGTTGCTCATTCTGTAGTTTACCGTTGGGTTTAAACGAAAGTCCCAGATATGTGTACTGATGGGCGTGCATAAGCTCATTGTTTCCAATATGGAAACCATGGGTCTCCTTATTCTTTCGCGATTGAAAAAATCATAACTTTAGTTTTGTCATTTACGCCAAGTGTCTTTTTAGCACAGTAGTACGGTGGCTGATTTAGGCCACCCTCAATACTTTTTTTTATCTCGAGATCTCGAGAAACTATGTCGAGATCTCGAGAAACTATCTCAAGATCTCGAGATAATATCTCAAGATCTCGAGATAATATCTCAAGATCTCGAGAAACTACCTCAAGATCTCGAGATAATATCTCGAGATCTCGAGATAATATTTCGAGATCTCGAGATAATATCTCAAGATCTCGAGAAACTATCTCAAGATCTCGAGATAATATCTCATGATCTCGAGATAATATCTCGAGAGAAGCAAATATAATCGGTGTCACCCTTTGATCATTAGCATGAATTCTCTCCTGCCACACAAACTGTTTATTTACTTGTCGCATCTTTTCCGACTGCAACAATTTCATGCCTTCCATGACAATTACACGAATCAACTCCTGTCCCTCAGAAAAGTGAATAACTTATCAACCAACCACTTTGTTGCGTATTAGTTATGAGAGCCCACCAAATCTCAATCCAGCTCTAATAGAATATAAGTCCCGTCACCCGAGCTTGCACTTGCTGGTGTCTTGTTCCCACTCCAATCCGAAAGTGTCAACCCAGCACCCGGTACCTCCCAGTACCTAATGTAGTGCCTTTTACTCTAAAACACAACGTTTTGTCACTACTTTACAAGATGAAAAGTTTGTGTCTGTCTAACACTCCAAATCCAAAGTGTTGATCCAGTATCCGATACCTCCTAGTGCATACTGTAGTGTTTTTTACCCTAAAACTCAACGTTTTCTCACTTCATTTCCTTCCAGTCCCATGCTGATTGTAGTGATGTTTACCCTAAAACACAAAGTTTACTCACTACTTTACATGACACACACCCATAAATACCAAATATTTCCTTCCAGCTCCACAGTCAATGAAGTGATTTTTACCACAACTCACAAAGTGTACTCACTACTTTGTAAGACACAGACCCGTAAATACCAAATAGCCCCCCCCCCCCCCCCCCCCCCACCTTCCCGGCTCCACGCTGAAAGGTTCCATTCCCACAGTGAAATCAATCACCCACTCCCTTGGTGGATTTTTCACCTACTTTCCACATTGGTGACTGAGACACATCGTCTCTTGACACGCTGTTATTCCACGGACCCGTCATACAGCATAACTTTAACCCCATCCGCGCGTCCATTTTGATCGAGCAAATCGATGGTGCTACTCGGTGTATAATAACCTTACACCAGCGACAGCTATAAACATACAATCGGATTCCCTTTCCTCTCGTTGGTTTGAATAGTCTGGATTAGGCGTAACTAGTTACGCCCTGTGGATTCTGCTTCCGGACGAGTGATTAAGGCCCTCACGTATTACCAACGTCAGTTTTAGAAAAGGGCTTGCCCAGTACAAGGCTGCAGATGCTAGACAAAATCGTGAATTTATATTCAATACTCAGCAATCTCTGCCCCCCCCCCCCCCAGGACCCAATTAACCCCTAGCCCAAGAGGCGAATGGAATCCCCCCCCCCCCCCCCCACACTCCCCCCGGTGCCGGTGAATCTGAAATGTGGCATGATGGGCATGACTAACATTGTTTCCACACAAAACCCAATTACATGTAGTAATGACAAGATTGACCTGTCACCCGACAAGACTCAACGGTCCATACACCTTTCACACTTATCCGAAAGTGACAACTCCAACAGTGAAGTATCCAGTCCCACGCATATAAAGCCGGACAACGTGAACCCGATTCCCAGTATGTCCGAACAAGATGAAGCCCCCTCAACATCATTTACTGCCACCCTTAACCAGCTACAACATGGCACCCCAATCAACAATACGTTCCTCCATGATCCCATACTCTCACCCTGTCACGGGAGAACCCCCGTACTTGTCACCCCCCACCTTCAACGTCAACTCATGAACCGAATGTTATACAGAACATCCCGTATCATAAGATTAATTGGACCTGGGGGAGCCGTGGCTGAGTAGGTATAGGGGCAAGCTACAAGCCGAGAGGTCCTTGGTTCGGCAACCACGTTGTGTCCTTGGGCAAGACACTTCACCTTCATAGCCTACGTGGGGGCACGGTGGCGTTGTGTACTAAGGCGTACTGCACGTCGATGGTGCACCTGTCTTCAACCATTGCTACCCTGCTTGTGTGGAGTTAGTATGTTGGGGAGCTGACAGTTCCTCGCCGTTGCTCGGTGGTTCTCTCCGGGTACTGCGGCTTCCTCCATCCGTAAAACTGTCATGGTCATGATTAGCCATTGTGCAGAAATATGTGACCTTAAACAACAACAAATAAATAAATTGATTGGTCTCCTATGTTCTTACCCATACGATCCTCCGTGATCACATACTCTCACCCGCTCACAGGAGACCCCCCCCCCCCCCGCCCCCAGTACTTGTGATCCCCACCCCCAACGTCCACCCATGAACCGACAGTAATACAGGACATCCCGTCCCATAAGATTGATAGGTCCCCCAATGTTTCCACTTTCTGTTTTGCTACTCCCGGTCCCATAAAGCTGGAATAGCAAAATAGAAAGTGGGGTGCTACTTGTTGTATCAAATGTCGCGGGAACGTCTTTTCAACACAACATTGCGGGGTTCACTGTTTGACGGGAGAGACACTTTCGCTCATTTGGGAGGACCGCAAATTGGGTCAAACATTTTTTGGGAGCCATAGCGACGATAGGTCAAACCGGGCGGTATGTTGTCGGGTTTGAGTTTCGACTATCATTGCAGGATTTTTCGCAGTGGTGTCGTTTTGAGGGATATTGTTGGGAGTCCCACTGAAGGAGTATGAAATGTGTATTCATAGTTGGGTATTGTCGGAGGACAAATCAATGGTGTGATTCGCTATCGGGGTTTGGTTGGGCAAAATGTTGCTCTCATAAATTGGGTGTGTGTCTGTGTCATCTTGTGAGTTAAGAGGGAGTGGTCTGTGGCGCGTGGTCCTGGTGGAACTATGCTCTCATGGATGGCTAAATTAAGGTTTCTCAGCTTGGAATGGGTTTCAGCCGGTGAGAACATAGGGGACCAATCAATCTTATGGGACGGGATGTCCTGTATTACTGTCGGTTCATGAGTTGACGTTGGTGGTTGGGGTAACAAGTACTGGGGGGGGGGGGGGGTGGTCCTCCTGTGAGCGGGCGAGAGTGTGTGATCACGGAAGATCGTTTGGTTAATTGGGGTACCATGTTGCAGCTGGTTACGGGTGGCAGTAAACGACGTTGAGGGGGCTTCTTCTTGTTCGGAGATACTGAGAATCTGGTTCAATGTGTCCTTCTATATATGCGCGGGGCTGTATACATCACCATTGGATTCGTCACTTTCGGTATGTCCCTGGAGAAGTGTGAAAGGTGTATGGACCGTTGAGACTTGTCGTGCGACAGGTCAGTCTTTTCATTACTGCATGTAATTGGGTTTTGTGTGGAAACAATGTTAGTCATGCCCATCCTGACATGTTTAGGATTCACAGGGGGGGGGGGGGGGGGGGGGAGGTTCTATTCGCCTCTTGAGCTCAGGGTTATGGGTTTCAATTTGGGGTGTCATTGTGAGAACAGCTCCTGGGTGTCAGGAGATTGTTGGGTACTGACCACAAATTCACGGTTTTGTCTAGCATCTGCAACCTTGTACTAGGCAAGCCCTTTTTCTAACACTGACGTTGGTAATACGCGAGGTCCTTAATTACTCTTCCGGAAGCAGTATCCGCAGGAGGTAACTAGTTACGCCTAATCCAGACTTTTCAAACCAACGAGAGGAAAGGGAATCCTCGGGTAGGTTATAGCTGTCGCTGGTGTAGGGTTATTATACATCGGGTAGCACCGTCGATTTGCTCGGTCAAAATGGACGCGGGGATGGGGTTAAACTTATGCTGAATGTCTCCGTCAGCAAAGTGGAAAGTGGGTGAAAAATCTGCCAAGGGAGTGGGATGAAATCGTTCAGCGTGGGGATGAGGGAGCTATTTGGTATTTACGGGTCTGTGTCTTGTAAAGTAGTGAGTAAACTTTCTGAGTAGTGGTAAAAATCGCTCCATTCAATGTGGAGCTGAAGGAAATATTTGATATTTATGGGTGTGTGCCTTGTAAAGTGGTGAGTAAACTTTGTGTGTTAGGGTAAACATCACTACAATCAGCATGGGGCTGGGAGAAAATAAATGAGAAAATGTTGAGTTTTACAGGGGGGGGGGGGGGGAGCAAAAAAAAATGCCAGGATACAAGGTCCGGGTGGGGTGGGTGGGTGGGTCCGAGCCCCAAAGTGCAGTTTTTGCCGGTGTCAAGCAACTTTTTGTCAAATATCATTTTACAGACAAGTGATTACAACCAAAGTGAATTCAAGTGCTTAGATTCATAACTTAGAACAGAATAGAGCATTGATATGTGTTGGGGGTTCCATGTTAGAATTTTCCCCCCATGTTTTACACTTCATTAGGGGGTGGTTCCTGTTCTGAGTCTGGAAAAAATTTGCAAAACACAAAAGTGATTCCCAGCTATTTGGTCATGATTTTCACTCCTTTATATTTCTACTAAGGCAGTCTGCCTCTTATTAGTGCTTTGTAGCTCCTATTATTTGATTCTTCTGTAAGCCTCAGGGTGCCTCATGCCATTGGTCTAGTGTGCTTCCATGTATGGAATAATTGGAAAGATTGATAGAATAAAAAATCTTGATTGTGGAAAACGTGTATAATTTCAAGCAAGGTAAATATGATTCTAGTGACACTAACATAAAAAAATAAATAAGAGGCAATTCATCTCAGACAAGCCACCCTGGCATGGGTCAAAGAACTTCAGTATTAGGTCTCTCTCAGACCAGCTGTACAAACTAAACATTTAACCGAAAAGTAATGAAATGAAAAACAGCTATTTCTTGTGGACAGTTGAAGATATCCAGGTGGGAACAATATATTTTGGGCAGGGCTTCTTGGTGATGGGGTTCGACTGGTGTCTGAACAGCATAGACATGTTGTACATCGGGGTAAGGGTTGTGTTGGATGGGTGTGTATCTGCAATTCAATTGGTGGAGGCGGGTTCCAGTCGTTACCTGGGGTCTGATGCTGCATTTCCGTTGTGGTTTTATAAGCAGAGAGATTGTTTTTGGGGCAATCGGTGGCTAGGGATGCCTTGGATGCCCAAGAGCAGGGCTGGGATATCGGACAAGGTTGGTTTGCGGCACCTTTCATGTTTGGGAAAAGTATTTATTTATTTATTTATTTATTTATTTATTTATTTATTTTTTTGATTTAGGTAATTTGAATACTTCACAGATTTTATAAATTGGGGTGGGTCACCAATTGTCTTGGAGGAAAAACTGTGCGGGAGGGTTGGGTGTCCAAGACATGACTGACAAAAATTTGCATTCCGGGGGCGGTGGGTCCCAAAAATTGAAAATGTAAAAATTTCCACCTTGTATCCGTATTTTTTTGCCTGACACCCCCCTCCCCCCCCCCCCCCCCCCCCCCGAGTTTTAGAGTAAAAAAACACTACAGTGTGCAGTAGGAGGTACCGGGGTACTGGATCAACACTTTGGATTTGGAGTGTCAGACAGACACAAACTTTTCATCTTGTAAAGTAGTGAGAAAACGTCCTGTTTTGGGGTAAAAGGCACTACAGTACTACTGGGAGGTACCGGGTGCTAAGTTGACACTTTGGGATTGGATTGGGAACAAGACACCAGCAAGTACAAGTTCGGGTGACGGGACTCTGTTTATATTAGTGCTGGGCTGAGATTTGGTGGGCTCTCATAACTTCGCAACAAGGCGATTGGTTGATAAGTTTTCTGAGTGGCAGGAGTGGATTCGTGTAATTGTCATGGGGGGGGGGGGGGGGGGGGGCACGAATATGTTGCAGTCGGAAAAGATGCGACAAGTGAATAAACAGTTTGAGTGAATTCATGCTGATGATTAAATGGTGATGCCGATTATATATGCTTATCTCGAGATAGTTTCTACAGATCTTGAGATATTATCTCGAGATCTCGAGATATTATCTTGAGATCTCGAGATATTTTCTCGAGATCCTGAGATATTATCTCGAGATCTTGAGATATTATCTCGAGATCTTGATATAGTTTTTCGAGATCTTGAGATATTATCTCGATATCTCGAGATAGTTTCTCGAGATCTTGAGATATTATCTCGAGATCTCGAGATATTTTCTCGAGATCCTGAGATATTATCTCGAGATCTTGAGATAGTTTCTCGAGATCTTGAGATACTATCTCGAGATCTTGAGATAGTTTCTCGAGATCTTGAGATATTATCTCGAGATCTCGAGATAAAAAAAGTATTGAGTGTGGCCTAAATCAGCCACCATACAGTAGCCATTCAAGTTACCCAATGCACTTGTAGTCCCCGAGACGAGTTTGAGATGATCGCTAAATCACTGGCAAATAGCAAGTGACTTAGATTCGTGGTATGTAGGCGGACGGGATCACATTTTTCATCAAAGATCAAGCCAACGTGGTCGATAAACATTTTGAAGAAACGTCGGCGATATCACACAACCTTGTCTGGCACCAGCCGTTGAGATTAAGGGTGGGATTAATCCTCGCGAAGTTTTTATTTGAGTAACTGGAGCTATTTGGGGATTTTAGAATTTTAAATACTTTATCCTGTGTACCAAGGCGGTCTAGTTTATCAAAAGGAAAGTTTCTATGAACAGTATCAAATGCTTTTCTAAAATCAACAAAAACAGCTTATAACGGTTGTTTAAGTTTTTTTTATATTTGTTTGCGGCTGTTTTAAGAATAAAGGCGCTGTCAACAGTACTACGGTGTTTTTTTAAACCCGAACTAATTATCACTAATCAAGGAATTATCTTCAAGATAGGTATTGATCCTCTCATTCATAACTCTGATGAATAGCTTAAACAAAGCATCGCTTACAGCAACAGCTCTATAATCATTGGGATCGTTTCTATCCCCCTTCTTATATAATGTGGTGAGAACAGATTTACTCTATGAGGGGGATAATGATGTGATTCAAATACCTGATTCATATTGAGATATGACGTAAACAACACCGTGGTATACCCTCCCATTTTGTGAACATCCCTTCCCCCCAAAACTGCGACTGATACGGCTATAATATTTCGCATACTCCTAAATGAATAGCTGAAGTGATGTCTCGTGGCATTTGGATTCACATTGCCGAAAAGACCTCATCGCTACTACTAAATTGCTATACTGACGTCCTGGAAACGTCGAAATTAAATTTCATTGTATGAAGATGAATATAATAGTATATAATACTACCCGTGGTCCCAAAAACTAAATTGGAAATATTTTGAAAACTCGACTTCTCATTCCCGTGATAGGACGGAAACAATGTCGGGAGGGAGGGAGGGGGGTGTACCCTTCTATTTTGTGTACTTCCATACTGCAAGAGATATGCTATAATATTTCCATACCCCTGCGTGATTATCAGAAGTGGTGTCTCAACGCATTTTATTCACATTGTCTGAAAAATTTAACACTACAACTAAATTCCCATCAACGACCGGAAAACGTCAAAATTCAGCTTCACTGCATGAAGTTGAAGTCAAGGGAGATGTTAGTACTTGTGGGCTCAAATACTAAATTGAAAAAAAAAATGAAAATCCGGTGTCAGAAGCAGGAGATATGACGTACAAAAGGTCGGGAGGTGTAACCTGTGTGTTGTGAACACCCCTACAGCAAAAACTGCAAGAGATACAGCTGTAACATTTCGCAGACTCCTGACTAAATTGCTGAAGTGATAGTAGTATGTCTCGTATGTTTCAGGGAAAGGTTGGATGACCCCGGTGGATGACCCCGGAAGTGACGTCATGTCACGTGACGTAGTGGCGCTATGTTGTGTTGTCATGGTAACCCGTGTGAGCGGCCATGTTGTGACGTCATCTCCATAGTGATACGTGGTGTGAGTGCGCATGCGCAGCGCGTGTTGTTAGGGTGATACGTGTTTCCGTCGTCCATTTTGTATACTGGAGGCCGCCATCTTGGTTTCTATGGTAGCACGTGATTGCTATGTTACGCAATTGTTCTGCAATAGGACGGGGTAAGTAAGTAAGTTTATTTGCAGCATGTGAGTACAAAATTAACAAATATAAATTTTACCATCAATACATACAATCATCACACTGCAAGGAAGTGGCATAGCCCAAAAGGCTGTCTTCCTGCCACTCCCTGAATTGGTCTCTCGACAGCAGATGTTCATATAATAATGCCTATTCATCTCAAATTGATACCACATATAAGATATGTACCAAAAGGTAAGTAATTTTATTAAGTGAATGAATGAATGAATGGTGACAAGAATGGTGACAAAGTGAAGAATAAAAGAAAAGAGAAAAGAAAAGAAAAGAAAATCCTGCGCGTGTTAGTATTTAGTAATTTAGTGTTTAGTAAAGCATTCGGGGTATGTTTTGAGGGTGTGTTCCTTTGTAGAAGAGTAAATCTAATTACCACAAACAACCCGACAATCTCTCCAAATCACCAAAATCCACCCAAAAACACCGAAATTGACTTTATTTCCCCATTTTATCGGTTTAGCACGTAGTGCTATAGTACTAAGGGGTACAAGGGGTGCATTCGACTGAAGTGGAGTAATTTTCTGGTTCGGATTTTTCCAGAATCCTCATTTAATTACCCAAATAAACCCGTCAAGTTGTATTATTTCGAATTCTTTCAGAATCCCTTTTTTTTTGGATCCCATAACGTGTTTTTTCCCTATTAAGAGTAGCACGTAATACCGAGGGGTGTGTTCGTTTGAAGTGGAGTAATGTTCCCATTTTTTTGGATCCCATGACGTTTTATTTCCTATTAAGAGTAGCACGTAGTGCTATAGGACAAATTTACCCAGAAATCCTCTGCTTCTACTTGGAACTATATTTTTATAAATTCCTACGCTCTATTTTTAGTAACATCCTTAATTGACCCCCTAACTAATTGTTAGGGTCTATATTTAGCAATTTCTTTAAATGACCCCCCTAACTACATGATTTTAAATAATAAAATTAATGAGGATCTACCCAACAGATGTGTCGTACGAGGTCTAATTTACTATCCCTCATTTTTGATTTTTCCTTGTACTTCGATGGAAAGTTTAAAAAAATAACAACACTAAATATAAATTTAAATTTCTTTTATTCAACAACAAAAATACATCTTTTTATGGTATGTAGATTGTCAGATATTCATAAACAGTCTTTCTGCAGATTGGACATCTTCTGAGTGGTTTACAGCAGTCTTTGCACAGGCACAAATGGTTACATGGTCGCGGAGCGACATTGGCTTCAGCTAATAAACACGCACTACATTTTGTCCTCCGTGAATCTTCTTCTTGAAATGATGTGTCCATTTCTTCTTCTTCTCTGATGGCCATTTCTTCTTTTTTAACGTCCATGAATTCAGGTGGTAAATTATGAATGAAATAACAGTCTGGAGAATATTTTCTGTGTTCTTCTATAACATCATCTTCTGTTTCCCAGAAACGAACAATAATACCACAATGAAAACATTGAGTTCTGTCTCCTGTCCCCAAATAAAAGAATCCAGCTTTTGTCAGTTCATTCGGGGTTTTCACACTTTCACTTTGTAACATGAATTGAAATGTCTTGAGACGATTTTCCTCCAATGCATACTTGATGTGTTTTGGTGGTCTTTGTTCTGGTGTCTTTCTTATTTTATCTTCTCCACGTAATAACTGCTCCAGTACCGGTGGCGGAACATCACGAAAATACGTTTCGAATGAAACGCTCATTCTCTCTACAAAGTCTCTTGGATTTCTTGTTTCTTGGTTTCTTGATTGATAATCATTCAGTGCCATCCTGATCAAACATGGAATAGTGAACATTCTTCAATCCTTTTTATCTTCATTCTTCTTTGGTTTTCTTTCTCTTTTTGGTTTGGGTTCTCCTATTTCAAGACTTCTCTTCTTTGCAATATCCACTGCTTTGGTCACTTGTTCCCAATCTCTGGTGGTAAACTGGAACCCAACGTCGTTCTTGAACAGTTGAATCTGTAAATCGTTGTTAAGTTTGAAGGCGGTCACATTAGTAGACATCCTTCTTCTTTGGCTGTCGAAACACAAATGAGCTGAACACCAAGTGCACCAGTTTTTATAGTTTTCCTTCAATGCAGCGACATCTAGTGGCTGGTTTCCTCTATGACGTCATTAACCAACAGATCATTATCCGTTAGATCAGTGGTAAACATGTTGGACATGGTTTCCATCGGTACACCGCGACAGCGATGTTTCAAGTAAAACAGACAGTATTGTCCACACACTGGTAATGGTCCTTGAAGGCGTTTCGTATTATACTTCCAATATCTGGAATTCTTCTTCAGGAAATTCTCGAATGGTCTGTGTTGTGGTGGTAATCCATAGGAATCAAAGTATTCTGCGTTGTGGTGACTCACAAAGAGAGCCACCCAATGTTCTCCTTTTCTGTGGTCTGGATCTGTGTTGGCTATCAAAGCCACTGGTCTGTGATCTGGTAATCTTCTTGGTAATTTGTTTCTTGAAAATACACCCAAACATATTCTCTTCAAACAACTATCTGATCGAAGTGCATTCTCTAACTGCAACGTGTTCATGTTGAGTAATCGAAGATTACTTGTCTATTCTTATCCACTTCTATGATGTTCTGGAATTCTGCATGCACCAGTACGTTTGATTGTGGTTGGTAATGGGTTTTCGAAATGGACTTCTAGTCTCAAGTTTCCTCTCTTCACCAGATCGAAGTGTTGTCCATGTGATAGATCTGGAGTCAGGTCGAATACGAATAGCGTGTATCCATTTATGTACTCTTCTCGGTTGATGTGGTTTCCTTCATTCTCATACATTTGTCCAGTTCCTTGGAACAGAGTTGCATAACATCTCGCCACTTCTTGTTGTTCGAATCTAGGTTGTAATGGTTTGGCTGGAATCTGCTGCCCATCCACGTACAATGCCAAGTAATTGATTTTGTAGTTCTTGAAATTATATGGATTCTTTGAAAAGTTTCCATTGAAAGCATCGTTGTCTACACATCCCACTACGATGCGTTTAGGTAGTTGGCCTAAAAATAAGTTTTCTTGTGTGATGCTCAGATTTCCTTTCGGCACTGAAAACACCTTGGTTTCCACACGATCGATAGGATATTTTGCAGTTGCTTTTGTTAGTGCTTTCTCGTGAGCCATTCTCACGAATGATTGGAGTCTCTCTTTGCGTACAAACATGGATACATCTAGAATTTTGATCTTGTATGTAGCGGTATCGGCCATCAATGCGAAAGCATCTTTGGCTCTATTCATTTTAACATGAACATTAACTCCATTCAGCAAGTAACGAGTTTGGAAAAACATGTCCAAATGTAATCTTCCATTCATGTCCACGATTTTACTTTTCTCTATAAATTTCTTTCGAAGAAGAAATCCCTTGTTACCATCTGTCAAATCTTCCATGTGTCCGGCCGTATCCTTGTACCATAATGCATTAGTCAGTTGTGACTTCTTGGCAGCTGGTCCATAACTCAACAAAGTTTCTATGAAAGCTCTGTAATGATAAGTGTTGTTGGAAGAAGATACCAGTTTTTCATTCAAGCTGATATTGATTTGATTAAATAAGGAATGCATCCATAAATTGACTGGGCCCACTTTGGCATCGGGTGCAATTGATGCCCCATTGGAATCTACAACCGTTGCTTTAACATACAAGTATGTCTGTGCCAAATTCAAATAATCATCTCCTAATCCTGCAATGTGGAATTCTATTGGACCACTGTTTCCTATAGTCGCCAAAGGCCTGTGTTCTACCCATTGCCCATGCTCCACACTAGTCTGTGTTGGTGGTATGGAAAACAAGCCGAGTTCGCTGTTGACACACTCACAAGATTTTTCATTAATGAGAGACATCATGCATCGAGATGGTCTTGGGTCTGAACAGTTCTCCTTCTTTTTGTCGATTTGCTAGTTTTGCGTGGTACGGGCCTTTTTATACTTTTCCTACCGGGTGGTTTTGAACCACCAACCACTTCATTCCAAGCTCCTGCACCAGCCTCTTTGACTCTTTTGATTGCTGCCTTTTTTACATTTTTCCCTTCAATGACATCTTCGGCAAAGGCTGCTCCTTTTCCCAATAACTGTTTTCCCATGGTCCTGGCTGTAGTTTTCAATAAAGGTAACACCATATTCTTCAGTCCTCCCAATATACTTCCCAAACCATATCCTCTCTGTATTTGAGCTCCAGAAAAAGCCGGTAGACCATTCCCAGCTTGTTTCGTGTAATATTCTTCATATAATTTGGACTTACAACAGTAAGTCATGTTTATGTGAAATGAAGAGATCTACGATTTCTGAAATGAAGTGTCACTGTCACTTTCCCGAACTCGAATGGTACTATGGCTCCTGTGTAACCCCTTATATACACCTGGACGGTACTGAAATTTTTTCGTTCTACTGGTACATAATACACATTCTCAAATGTTTTAGAGATGATATCCCCATATTTCCCACGCACGGGTACGATACGAAGAAGTGGTATTCTTGTATCTCCTATGACTTGGTCACGAACCAAGTCACAATATACATAGAGTGAATAAAATCCTTGGTTGACATCGGCAACTCTGGAAGAATTGTAAGTTCCTGATTTAAAAACACACTCATTAAACCCCAAAATATTTTGAAGAGTAGGGCTCAATGTGACCACGACTCCATCACGTACCGTGATACGAACTTTACCAGTCACTCTATCCAGTTCAAAAACTACCTTATCGTGACGAGGCAAGAGTAATTCTTTAACACCATTGATAGCTCGTATCACATCAATGGGATCCGAATAACGACCTTCCTTGAGAGTAAATCGGTAATTCTTTTTCGAAGACCAGAACACTGTAACGAAAGCTTCTTCTCCACGGATATTGAACCAAGTATTTGGATACTGAATCTCTGCCAGACCTACTTCCCATTCTCCCATGAGATTCACTGGTTGTGATAAGTGAGTGGTGTACGTAGTCAACGTGTTTTCTGGAAACACGTTCATAGAACTATTACTTGGTAGAGTCAAATAAAACATTACTTTTTTTTAATGGTTGGATTTGGTAACAAATATCCTATGCTACTACTCAAGAGAGCAGTCCACAACTTGCTGTCTGTGTTTTCGAGAGTGAGATTAACGACACTGGTAATGATGATGATATACAAAATGATTATTTGTGAAATTTTTACAAAAATTTACCAAACAGAGGCCAAGAACCGTTCGATCCTTCTTCCATTTTGAAGAAACTTCAGAGGTTCACTTCCTTTTATAGGTGAGCTGACTCTGTTTGATCCACGAATTGAACGAAGTTGGGTATCCCAACCATTTTACGAACAATTCCCTTTTCTTACCTCGACCACGTTTCTTGAGTACATGTTCGATTTTGTAAATAGTTTTATGTGAAACTCGCTGAAGCTCTTCAGTGTAGAATGACCCTTTCAATATTTCTCCATTATCATCTTGTAACATGTATGTGACTGGATGTCCTTTCTTGATGGCTACTACTGCGAATAACTCTTTGGTCCAATTGGGCAAATAACCTTTCTCAAAAGTTTTCTTAACTTTATTGATTCGCACTCTGTCTCCTACTTTGTACTTTGGTGTCTTGTGTTTTATGGGTTGCCCATACAACCTTTGCCAAACCTCTTCTTGATTTTCAAAGTTCACGGCAATGGGGGCCATACCTATACTGCGATGATGAGAATGATTATATGATTTCACCAAGTTTTGAAGTGGAAAAGTTAGTGTATTGTTCTTGGTAAAATATTTCCACATTTTGGTTTTCAAAGTTCTATTGAATCTTTCTACTATGGAACATTTTGTTTCCACATTTTGTGTTGTGAAAAAGTCGACTTTGTGATCTTTGAGAAAATTCTGAAATTTTCTGTTTAGAAATTCTTTGCCTTGATCAGTTTGTAATTTTTCTGGTTTACGACCTTGTTTGAAAATTTTACTAAAAGCTTTCACGATGGAATCACCAAGTTTGTTTTTGAGGGGTATGACCCAAGCATATTTACGAAACACATCTATACATGTCAACAAAAATTTTATGTTTTTGTTGAATTTACTTATGTTTGAAACATCTACCAAGTCAGCTTGCCATTGTGCATCTATACCACTAACTATTACTTTTCTTCTACGAAATGTACGACGAACAGGTTTGTGAAGAGTGTATGTGTCTTGAGTCTCTAACCATTTTACAACTTGTTTGGTTTTTTTCTTGGACGCTCTACGAAGAGCGTCTACACCACCAAAACTACCAGGCACTTCAGAATCATAGTACAATGCTTCCATGACTGCCTTGTTCAAGTGTCAACTCTATTTATACCTTTTTTCGGTCCACTTTGGCGTTTCTGTTTTCTTTGGTTGTTTTGGTTCCGACTTTATCGGTGCCTGTTTCATAAAATCCCAATGTTCTTTATGATCAATTAATTCTTGGGGTATGTTACTATCTCTCAAAGCTTCGGCCAACATTTCCCATCCCTTTGGTTGGAAAGATTTTCGTCTTCTAAGTAAATCGTTTAGAAGATCTGTTACATTCGACCCTACCACTGTTTGATCTTTGTAGACTAATTCACCCTTCTCATTCCAAGATATATTTGGGTCACTTCTAATAAGATTCAACAACAACTTGCCCTTTCTCTTCATTGTCATAGGTACAGAATCGAGAATGTCTTCGTCTTTATTATCTTTCTCGAATTCGACTTTAATTGGTCGAGGAGCCATTACCTTTTGTTGAAATGTGAAGTATCTTTGTAAAATTTGATTATATTGAGTCATCTTTTCATCAGCCGAAAGAAAAGGGGCATCGAGAATATCTCTCATTTCTGTATCCAGTGATGGAACAGGCAGTTCATTCGGTTGTCTTGGAGTCTCTTGTAGACGTTCCAATAACCTTGGTTCTACCAAAGCCATCTTCTTTGCATATTCCATCATCCAAATATACCTTTAACAGCACCCAATAGTACAGGAGGTAGCAATGCCCCCCAAGAATCCCCCTTTCTGCAAGATTTGTCTCCTCTTTTTGCCAGAGGTACCTTTGTTTGCCACTGCCCTCACTAGTTGTTTCTTACGAACGAGTTTGGTTCTCTGAGCTTTGGTCAGAGGTACAGCTCCCTTCAGTATATTCGAGGCACAGTCACACAAACAAGTTATCAATTCTTTGTCTGCGTGTTTTAGTATGGATTTGACGAGTGCGGGTTTCGATTTAATAAGAACCTTGAGAAGAGCGATGTTGCACTTGAGACGGTCAGACATGCAGACAAAGAACTGATAACTTGTTTGTGTGACTGTGCCTCGAATATACTGAAGGGAGCAGTACCTCTGACCAAAGCTCAGAGAACCAAACTCGTTCGTCAGAAACAACTAGTGAGGGCAGTGGCAAACAAAGGTACCTCTGACAAAAAGAGGAGACAAATCTTGCAGAAAGGGGGATTCTTGGGGGCATTGCTACCTCCTGTACTATTGGGTGCTGTTAAAGGTATATTTGGATGATGGAATATGCAAAGAAGATGGCTTTGGTAGAACCAAGGTTATTGGAACGTCTACAAGAGACTCCAAGACAACCGAATGAACTGGCTGTTTCATCACTGGATACAGAAATGAGAGATATTCTCGATGCCCCTTTTCTTTCGGCTGATGAAAAGATGACTCAATATAATCAAATTTTACAAAGATACTTGACATTTCAACAAAAGGTAATGGCTCCTCGACCAATTAAAGTCGAATTCGAGAAAGATAATAAAGACGAAGACATTCTCGATTCTGTACCTATGACAATGAAGAGAAAGGGCAAGTTGTTGTTGAATCGTATTAGAAGTGACCCAAATATATCTTGGAATGAGAAGGGTGAATTAGTCTACAAAGATCAAACAGTGGTAGGGTCGAATGTAACAGATCTTCTAAACGATTTACTTAGAAGACGAAAATCTTTCCAACCAAAGGGATGGGAAATGTTGGCCGAAAATTTGAGAGATAGTAACATACCCCAAGAATTAATTGGTCATAAAGAACGTTGGGATTTTATGAAACAGGCACCGATAAAGTCGGAACCAAAACAACCAAAGTAAACAGAAACGCCAAAGTGGACCGAAAAAAAGGTATAAATAGAGTTGACACTTGAACAAGGCAGTCATGGAAGCATTGTACTATGATTCTGAAGTGCCTGGTAGTTTTGGTGGTGTAGACGCTCTTCGTAGAGCGTCCAAGAAAAAAACCAAACAAGTTGTAAAATGGTTAGAGACTCAAGACACATACACTCTTCACAAACCTGTTCGTCGTACATTTCGTAGAAGAAAAGTAATAGTTAGTGGTATAGATGCACAATGGCAAGCTGACTTGGTAGATGTTTCAAACATAAGTAAATTCAACAAAAACATAAAATTTTTGTTGACATGTATAGATGTGTTTAGTAAATATGCTTGGGTCATACCCCTCAAAAACAAACTTGGTGATTCCATCGTGAAAGCTTTTAGTAAAATTTTCAAACAAGGTCGTAAACCAGAAAAATTACAAACTGATCAAGGCAAAGAATTTCTAAACAGAAAATTTCAGAATTTTCTCAAAGATCACAAAGTCGACTTTTTCACAACACAAAATGTGGAAACAAAATGTTCCATAGTAGAAAGATTCAATAGAACTTTGAAAACCAAAATGTGGAAATATTTTACCAAGAACAATACACTAACTTTTCCACTTCAAAACTTGGTGAAATCATATAATCATTCTCATCATCGCAGTATAGGTATGGCCCCTATTGCCGTGGACTTTGAAAATCAAGAAGAGGTTTGGCAAAGGTTGTATGGGCAACCCATAAAACACAAGACACCAAAGTACAAAGTAGGAGACAGAGTGCGAATCAATAAAGTTAAGAAAACTTTTGAGAAAGGTTATTTGCCCAATTGGACCGAAGAGTTATTCACAGTAGTAGCCATCAAGAAAGGACATCCAGTCACATACATGTTAAAAGATGATAATGGAGAAATATTGAAATGGTCATTCTACACTGAAGAGCTTCAGCGAATTTCACATAAAACTATTTACAAAATCGAACACATACTCAAGAAACGTGATCGAGGTAAGAAAAGGGAATTGTTCGTAAAATGGTTGGGATACCCAACTTTGTTCAATTCGTGGATCAAACAGAGTCAGCTCACCTATAAAAGGAAGTGAACCTCTGAAGTTTCTTCAAAATGGAAGAAGGATCGAACGGTTCTTGGCCTCTGTTTGGTAAATTTTTGTAAAAATTTCACAAATAATCATTTTGTATATCATCATCATTACCAGTGACGATAATCTCACTCTCGAAAACACAGACAGCAAGTTGTGGACTGCTCTCTTGAGTAGTAGCATAGGATATTTGTTACCAAATCCAACCATTAAGAAAAAGTAATGTTTTATTTGACTCTACCAAGTAATAGTTCTATGAACGTGTTTCCAGAAAACACGTTGACTACGTACACCACTCAGTTATCACAACCAGTGAATCTCACGGGAGAATGGGAAGTAGGTCTGGCAGAGATTCAGTATCCAAATACTTGGTTCAATATTCGTGGAGAAGAAGCTTTCGTTACAGTGTTCTGGTCTTCGAAAAAGAATTACCGACTTACTCTCAAGGAAGGTCGTTATTCGGATCCCATTGATGTGATACGAGCTATCAATGGTGTTAAAGAATTACTCTTGCCTCGTCACGATAAGGTAGCTTTTGAACTGGATAGAGTGACTGGTTAAGTTCGTATTACGGTACGTGATGGAGTCGTGGTCACATTGAGCCCTACTCTTCAAAATATTTTGGGGTTTAATGAGTGTGTTTTTAAATCAGGAACTTACAATTCTTCCAGAGTTGCCGATGTCAACCAAGGATTTTATTCACTCTATGTATATTGTGACTTGGTTCGTGACCAAGTCGTAGGAGATACAAGAATACCACTTCTTCGTATCGTACCCGTGCGTGGGAAATATGGAGATATTATCTCTAAAACATTTGAGAATGTGTATTATGTACCAGTAGAACGAAAAAAATTCAGTACCGTCCAGGTGTATATAAGGGGTGACACAGGAGCCATAGTACCATTCGAGTTCGGGAAAGTGACAGTGACACTTCATTTCAGAAATCGTAGATCTCTTCATTTCACATAAACATGACTTACTGTTGTAAGTCCAAATTATATGAAGAATATTACACGAAACAAGCTGGGAATGGTCTACCGGCTTTTTCTGGAGCTCAAATACAGAGAGGATATGGTTTGGGAAGTATATTGGGAGGACTGAAGAATATGGTGTTACCTTTATTGAAAACTACAGCCAGGACCGTGGGAAAACAGTTATTGAGAAAAGGAGCAGCCTTTGCCGAAGATGTCATTGAAGGGAAAAATGTAAAAAAGGCAGCAATCAAAAGAGTCAAAGAGGCTGGTGCAGGAGCTTGGAATGAAGTGGTTGGTGGTTCAAAACCACCCGGTAGGAAAAGTATAAAAAGGCCCTCACCACGCAAAACTAGCAAATCGACAAAAAGAAGGAGAACTGTTCAGACCCAAGACCATCTCGGTGCATGATGTCTCTCATTAATGAAAAATCTTGTGAGTGTGTCAACAGCGAACTCGACTTGTTTTCCATACCACCAACACAGACTAGTGTGGAACATGGGCAATGGGTAGAACACAGGCCTTTGGCGACTATAGGAAACAGTGGTCCAATAGAATTCCACATTGCAGGATTAGGAGATGATTATTTGAATTTGGCACAGACATACTTGTATGTTAAAGCAACGGTTGTGGATTCCAATGGGGCATCAATTGCACCCGATGCCAAAGTGGGCCCAGTCAATTTATGGATGCATTCCTTATTCAATCAAATCAATATCAGCTTGAATGAAAAACTGGTATCTCCTTCCAACAACACTTATCATTACAGAGCTTTCATAGAAACTTTGTTGAGTTATGGACCAGCTGCCAAGAAGTCACAACTGACTAATGCATTATGGTACAAGGATACGGCCGGACACATGGAAGATTTGACAGATGATAACAAGGGATTTCTTCTTCGAAAGAAATTTATAGAGAAAAGTAAAATCGTGGACATGAATGGAAGATTACATTTGGACATGTTTTTCCAAACTCGTTACTTGCTGAATGGAGTTAATGTTCATGTTAAAATGAATAGAGCCAAAGATGCTTTCGCATTGATGGCCGATACCGCTACATACAAGATCAAAATTCTAGATGTATCCATGTTTGTATGCAAAGAGAGACTCCAATCATTCGTGAGAATGGCTCACGAGAAAGCACTAACAAAAGCAACTGCAAAATATCCTATCGATCGTGTGGAAACCAAGGTGTTTTCAGTGCCGAAAGGAAATCTGAGCATCACACAAGAAAACTTATTTTTAGGCCAACTACCTAAACGCATCGTAGTGGGATGTGTAGACAACGATGCTTTCAATGGAAACTTTTCAAAGAATCCATATAATTTCAAGAACTACAAAATCAATTACTTGGCATTGTACGTGGATGGGCAGCAGATTCCAGCCAAACCATTACAACCTAGATTCGAACAACAAGAAGTGGCGAGATGTTATGCAACTCTGTTCCAAGGAACTGGACAAATGTATGAGAATGAAGGAAACCACATCAACCGAGAAGAGTACATAAATGGATACACGCTATTCGTATTCGACCTGACTCCAGATCTATCACATGGACAACACTTCGATCTGGTGAAGAGAGGAAACTTGAGACTAGAAGTCCATTTCGAAAACCCATTACCAACCACAATCAACGTACTGGTGCATGCAGAATTCCAGAACATCATAGAAGTGGATAAGAATAGACAAGTAATCTTCGATTACTCAACATGAACACGTTGCAGTTAGAGAATGCACTTCGATCAGATAGTTGTTTGAAGAGAATATGTTTGGGTGTATTTTCAAGAAACAAATTACCAAGAAGATTACCAGATCACAGACCAGTGGCTTTGATAGCCAACACGGATCCAGACCACAGAAAAGGAGAACATTGGGTGGCTCTCTTTGTGAGTCACCACAACGCAGAATACTTTGATTCCTATGGATTACCACCACAACACAGACCATTCGAGAATTTCCTGAAGAAGAATTCCAGATATTGGAAGTATAATACGAAACGCCTTCAAGGACCATTACCAGTGTGTGGACAATACTGTCTGTTTTACTTGAAACATCGCTGTCGTGGTGTACCGATGGAAACCATGTCCAACATGTTTACCACTGATCTAACGGATAATGATCTGTTGGTTAATGACGTCATAGAGGAAACCAGCCACTAGATGTCGCTGCATTGAAGGAAAACTATAAAAACTGGTGCACTTGGTGTTCAGCTCATTTGTGTTTCGACAGCCAAAGAAGAAGGATGTCTACTAATGTGACCGCCTTCAAACTTAACAACGATTTACAGATTCAACTGTTCAAGAACGACGTTGGGTTCCAGTTTACCACCAGAGATTGGGAACAAGTGACCAAAGCAGTGGATATTGCAAAGAAGAGAAGTCTTGAAATAGGAGAACCCAAACCAAAAAGAGAAAGAAAACCAAAGAAGAATGAAGATAAAAAGGATTGAAGAATGTTCACTATTCCATGTTTGATCAGGATGACACTGAATGATTATCAATCAAGAAACCAAGAAACAAGAAATCCAAGAGACTTTGTAGAGAGAATGAGCGTTTCATTCGAAACGTATTTTCGTGATGTTCCGCCACCGGTACTGGAGCAGTTATTACGTGGAGAAGATAAAATAAGAAAGACACCAGAACAAAGACCACCAAAACACATCAAGTATGCATTGAAGGAAAATCGTCTCAAGACATTTCAATTCATGTTGCAAAGTGAAAGTGTGAAAACCCCGAATGAACTGACAAAAGCTGGATTCTTTTATTTGGGGACAGGAGACAGAACTCAATGTTTTCATTGTGGTATTATTGTTCGTTTCTGGGAAACAGAAGATGATGTTATAGAAGAACACAGAAAATATTCTCCAGACTGTTATTACATTCATAATTTACCACCTGAATTCATGGACGTTAAAAAAGAAGAAATGGCCATCAGAGAAGAAGAAGAAATGGACACATCATTTCAAGAAGAAGAAGATTCACGGAGAACAAAATGTAGTGTGTGTTTATTAGCTGAAGCCAATGTCGCTCCGCGACCATGTAACCATTTGTGCCTGTGCAAAGACTGCTGTAAACCACTCAGAAGATGTCCAATCTGCAGAAAGACTGTTTATGAATATCTGACAATCTACATACCATAAAAAGATGTATTTTTGTTGTTGAATAAAAGAAATTTAAATTTATATTTAGTGTTGTTATTTTTTAAACTTTCCATCGAAGTACAAAGAAAAATCAAAAATGAGGGATAGTAAATTAGACCTCGTACGACACATCTGTTGGGTAGATCCTCATTAATTTTATTATTTAAAATCATGTAGTTAGGGGGTCATTTAAAGAAATTGCTAAATATAGACCCTAACAATTAGTTAGGGGGTCAGCTAAGGATGTTACTAAAATAGAGCGTAGGAATTTATAAAAATATAGTTCCAAGTAGAAGCAGAGGATTTCTGGGTAAATTTGTCCTATAGCACTACGTGCTACTCTTAATAGGGAAATAAAACGTCATGGGATCCAAAAAAATGGGAACATTACTCCACTTCAAACGAACACACCCCCTCGGTATTACGTGCTACTCTTAATAGGGAAAAAACACGTCATGGAATCCAAAAAAAGGGATTCTGAAAGAATTCGAAATAAGTACAACTTGACGGGTTTATTTGGGTAATTAAATGAGGATTCTGGAAAAATCCGATCCAGAAAATTACTCCACTTCAGTCGAATGCACCCCTTGTACCCCTTAATACTATAGCACTACTTGCTAAACCGATAAAATGGGGAAATAAAGTCAATTTCGGTGTTTTTGGGTGGATTTTGGTGATTTGGAGAGATTGTCGGGTTGTTTGTGGTAATTAGATTTACTCTTCTACAAAGGAACACACCCTCAAAACATACCCCGTCCTATTGCAGAACAATTGCGTAACATAGCAATCACGTGCTACCATAGAAACCAAGATGGCGGCCTCCAGTATACAAAATGGACGACGGAAACACGTATCACCCTAACAACACGCGCTGCGCATGCGCACTCACACCACGTATCACTATGGAGATGACGTCACAACATGGCCGCTCACGCGGGTTACCATGACAACACAACATAGCGCCACTACGTCACGTGACATGACGTCACTTCCGGGGTCATCCACCGGGGTCATCGAACCTTTCTCTGAAACATACGAGACATACTACTAGTGATGTCTCGGCGCTTTTTTTATTCACAATGTCCAAAAGGATTTAATGTTACGATGTTAATTTCCACCGATAGCGAAAAACGTCAAAATTTAATTCCACTTCAAGACGTTGGTATCAAATTTTAGCATTCATGGTCCCAAATAGAAAAGTAAAAAATTGTTTAAGGCCCGACTTCAAAAATCGGTGATATGACGTCATTTCTGTCAGGGGTATACCCCTTCCATTTTGTAGCACCCTCATATCAAATCATGCAATAGTTACTTCCACAAAAAAGACGCAGTTCAAAGGCTGCTTTAAATTCGTCACCGTCACAGTTTTATGTTCATTTACGCGACAAAGTTAACCTTAGAGTGTCTAATGCAGTGGAGGTGCAGAAAACCGGTCAAAATTCAATTTCAAATCAATCTTGAAGTTTGTACTACATGACCTTTTAACATTATTTTCCTAGTTCCAAATTCAAAAGTACGAATATTTCTATGACCAAACAGAAAACACATGTGATATGACGTCATTACCATTAGGGGGTACCCCATCCAATTCGTGACAATTCTATCTGAACCAGTGGCGAAGCTGGGGGGGGGGGGGGGGGGCAGCTCCTTCCAGTCTCACCCCTCCCAATTCAAATCCCATTTCAACCCTTTTTACCCATCTATCACAAACTCTTTTCACCCATCTATCACGTGTTACACCCAGATTGAGGCAAAAATACTGTTTGGGGCACGTTCAGATAATTACCTCCAGTTGGAAGCAAATTTTACCCCAGATTCAATCTCAGAACACTCGATTTTTCAAAATTTTCTCCAACTCCTCCAGTGAGGGGCACTACATCCCAGAATCAGCATCTGCTCGGCCTTTCGGCCTATGGCTACGGCATGTCACACCGTGCCCCTTGAATATTGCCCCCCCCCCCCCCACCCATCCTCTCCTCTGTTTGAGAATCCCAGCTTTGCCACTAATCTCAGCAACTTCAAGGTGTTTCTGGACGTTTCGTACCCAAATGGCACGTTTCATACCCAAATCTTTGATCGTTTCGTATCCAACGTTTCTGGACGTTTGGTACCCCGATGGTCGACGTTTCGTACCCTCAGCTGGATATTAACCTTGAAGGGTTCATTGGACATATGGTGTTTCCCTTCAATTAGGTAGGATAGCAGTATCGATGAGGGTATCTTTTCATGGTATTCAGGCAAGAATCATCTACCACTCGTTGTGGTTAAGCTCCAACCGACGCCCTCATTGACAAGTTATAGTCTGTCTCTAGGTTGGTCAGTTCTCATAGAGGTTCATTCGTTGGCGGCTGGTGGTGATCTTCAGGCAAGTAAAAGCCTACCACTTGAAGTGGCGTCATTCTGGCCGAGTGAGGCCCTCATCGACACGTTTTACCTGTCTCCGGCTTAGCTTATTGCACACATTCAACAAACCAAAATCTCCAGGAAATGGGGCACATGGGTTACCAAAGGTTCGACGCCCCCTACACTAGTAGGAGTTCTAAGATCCGTAATACATGTAGAGCCCCAGTCGGTTTTGTACGAGCGTTAATGGGAAAAGTGGATTTTGCCACGACGGGACAAACCAAATGGAGAGCTTGGATGGACCGGAAAAAAATTATGACAAAACATGGTGTTATCGGTATACTACAAGATTTTCCCATGACCCTTGCTAGGAAATGTGTCCCCTCCTTATCCGATATTTGATACCAAACGCTCAATAGAGGGGTAAAAGAACCTCCCACTGGTCCTTTCGTAACAAGTTTTCTAGACGTTTTATGTCCACATTGTGGACACGGTACGAAACGTTAAATCGTGGGAACGAAACGACCAAAGGTTTGTGTACGAAGCGCCCAAATGGGTACGAAACACCCAAGGCACAAAATATCCAAAGTACAAAACGTTCTGATGCCCTTCAAGAGGCTCCGCTATAATATTTCACACACAGCATAATCAATATTTGAATTGTACAATCCGATCGTTCAGAAGTATGCCCCAGCGTTCTTAATTTAAACAAACAAAAACATTTTTATCTTGGCAGGGGCCCACTTAGTGATGACCATTTGTTTGTTCTGCAATTTCAATATAATCTAGTTAAGTTATTCAACGCCCCGTTTTCGGGTACTTCCCATAAAGCTCTCATCGTGAAGTTTGGTACGCTTGCAGACCTCTAGGTGTAGTCCTCGGCAAAAGGGGATTTTTTTTGCTGAAATATTAATATGTTGTAGAGCTCGAAAAATAAAAATAAACTTGTTTGTGTTTTATTCATTTTACGTCATTTTAGCATTGTTACGTTATTTTGTATTTTTCCGTATCTCTTCCTTCCGGGGACCCGCCTTATCTCCAAAGTACATAACATAACACGATAATAATATCACCCACCGCAAAAGGGAATAGCTGAAGAGGTGAATTTCCACATTTATTTCCACATTGGCGGAAATTAGTTAATACTGTGCCGCTCTGCTCCCCGTGGGTCGGAAAACATCGAAATTAAATTCCATTGCACGAACTTGAAATCAAGAGACAAAATAGCATTCGTGGTCCCCAATTTCAAAAGAGAGTTGAAAACATTTTGAAAATCAGACCTCCGATACCGGAGATATAACATAAAAAACGTCGGCGGTATCCCATCCCAATTAGTGACAATCCTACCCACAAACTACTTACACATATATAATAATGCTAAACAAAATTAATCTTTGATTCTCAGGCAGCGGCCCATTCGTTTTTTCGGTCCGCGTTCGTCATATTTATTTTGGGGTCAAAATTCAAAATGAAAAAAAAAACACACCACAGGGTGTGATTTTAGGGGTACGTGACAAGTCGCCGTCAGGACAACTCGCTGACGGACGGCGAGTTGTCCCGATTTTTACGGCGAGTTGTCCCGTTTTGTTTTTTTGTTTTTCAAAAAATGTAATTTATTCTTAATTTGTTCTATTGAAATACAGTTAATTTTATCATTTACTTACCTGCAGAGTATTTTTACAAATAAATCCAACCTCCCTGAATTGAAAAAAAAACAGAATTGATCCATGTTTTATGAAAGTACCTGCTTTTTGCGCGCGCTATGAATAATTTAACGTTTAATTTTAAATAATTGTCAAAGCGGCGTTTATAAATATTATTTTACAACCAGATGTTGAACATTTGGTAACAAGATGATATTTATGAACTAACGCTAGGTCAGATGGGAATAATTTTAAATAAATAAATTCTTGGCGGGGCGATGTTTATATTTGATCTTTGATATGAATAATTTTAAATAAATTCTTGTCGAAGCGATATTTATTTTAGAAAATGGGAAAGAAGAAACAGTTTCCAATGGTGTGTGTTCTGATGTCAGGTAGATCCAGAGGGGATTATATTCATGTTTTGAGGACCATTTCTCAGAAAGTGCAACATCCAACTGTAACAGAATTTGTTTTAGATTTTGAAACAGGTAAATAATTGTTTTGATAAATAAATAAATAAATAAATAAATAAATAAATAAATAAATAAATAAATAAATATTTTATGGTAACTTATGAACCTTTATTTTTATTTTTTTATATTTTAGATTTTGAAACAGGTAAATAATTGTTTTGATAAATAAATAAATAAATAAATAAATAAATAAATAAATAAATATTTTATGGTAACTTATGAACCTTTATTTTTATTTTTTTATATTTTAGATTTTGAAACAGGTAAATAATTGTTTTGATAAATAAATAAATAAATATTTTATGGTAACTTATGAACCTTTATTTTTATTTTTTTATATTTTTTTAAAATATTTTTTTACAGCTCTTTGGCAAGCTGTTAAGAGAGGTGTTTCCTGGCAGAGAAATAAAGGGCTGTTGTTTTCATTGGAGCCAGGCAGTCTGCAAACAAGGGGCTCGGTATAATTCTGATGGGTGACTTTAATGGCCACATAAGTAATGATGAAGAAGGCATAGAGGGTGGGGACAATAAAGTCAACAGGAATGGAAGGAAGCTGTTGAACTTCACAAACGAGCTCGGTCTGAAGATTCTGAACAGGGACACGAGGTGTAAGGGGAAATGTTAGCCTTGCCATTCCTACCAGCTGCTCACATACGGGAGACTTTTGAGGCATTATACAATAAAACTCAGCCCGAGACAAAACTCAGGGATGGTTGATGGTCTTTTGTGAATTATAGTAATTTTCAAATAATATAGAATTCTATAAATTTATTTTATATCTGTGAATTCACATGAAAATGGTCTTTTCGGACCATTTTCACGTGAATTCACATATATAAAATAATTTCCAACAAACAGGTGAGTAGTATGTCTCGTATGTTTGAGGTCCATTCTGGATGATCTCATTTGGATGATCTCATGTGACGTCATAGTCACGTGACCTGGTGGCGCCATGTTGTGTTGTCATGGTAACCCGCGTGAGCGGCCATGTTGTGACGTTATCCCCATAGTGATACGTGTTGTTAGTGCGCAGCGCGTGTTGTTAGGGTGATACGTGTTTCCGTCGTCCATTTTGTATACTGGAGGCCGCCATCTTGGTTTCTATGGTAGCACGTGATTGCTATGTTACCATAAGGCCTACAATAGGACAGGGGTATGTTTTGGGGGTATGTTCGATTGAATCGGAGTATTTTCTGGAACGACTTCCCTGGATAATTACCATAAACAACCCGACAACTTGTATTATTTCGAATTCTTCCAGAAATTCTCTGCTTCTATGTATCTATGCAATAGTTTACGTCTACCTAGGCATGTTCCTTTATTCTAGAGTATACTCCAGTAGCGTAGAAGAGCCTATTAATTGGAGCAGTTTACCTTATTATTACTATATTTAGCAATTTCTGGTCTCTTCTTGTTAGTTCTGACCCTATTCCAAGTACTCTTGTTGTTTCATTTATCTAGATTATAACTAAACCAATCAGATTGCTTGATTTCCCATAATCTGTATGCAGGGTTATCTCCCTTCTGTATAACAAAAGACTATATCCAATGGCCATATCCCATGGAATCCCATTTTTTTTGTAAAACACATGTGGCTATGGAATCCCTTTTTTGTCGTATGAGGGCTATGTAAAAGCCCTCAATGAGTCCTCATTTATTATCCCTCATACCCTCGTTGAATTTTGAGGTTATGAGGACCTTGAAAAATCCCTCAATGAGGTATAATTTACTACGACTCTTATCCTCATTTCAGTATTTAACAGGTATATCCTATGGAATCCCATTTTGGAAAACGCCTGTGACTGTGGAATCCCTTTTTTGTCGTATGAGGCCATGAGGGCTATGTAAAAGCCCTCAATGAGTCCTCATTTACTATCCCTCATAGCCTCATTGAATTTTGAGGTTATGAGGACCATTAAAAATCCCTCAAGTTATCTCCCTTCTGCATAATAAAACCTATATCAATGGCAATATCCCGGCACCCCAATTTCGGCACCCCTTTTTGAAAAGCATATGGCCTTCGGCACCCCTTTTTTCTGAAATGAGGATAAGAGTCGTATTAAAAATCCCTCAATGAGGGGTTTTTAATACGACTCTTATCCTCATTCAGAAAAAGGGGTGCCGAAGGCCATATATTTTTCAAAAAGGGGTGCCCAAATTGGGGTGCCTTCTGGAGAATCCCTTTTTTGTCAAATGAGGATAAGAGAGATACCTCTGTACGATTAAGTACAGGTTATGGGAAATCAAGCAATCTAATCGGTTATTTATAATTTATATAAATGATCTAGATAAATGAAACAACAAGAGTACTCGGAATAAGGTAGGAACTACTGGTATTACGTACCACCTTACCAGTAACAGAATGATACAAAGCATTTGGTAGGTTAATACTATGAACGGTTAGGATGGAACCTTTAGGGGAATATACCAACCATACTCTGTTGCCGTTCTGTATTGCCAGGCATTGACCCCACCCCAGAATACCGCTCAATAATATGAAGCATCTGGTGGATCAGTAGTACCAAGGGCCAGCAAGAAACCTACTGGGATATGTACAGCCTATGCTATACTACCGTTCTAAACTACCAAGCATTACCCCCACCCCCACAAAATCACTAGGTCTACCATAACGTACTACATATACCAGCCATATAATAAAACAAAGCAATCGGTTGGTTAATAGTACCAAGCACTAACAGGGGCCTATAGGTGTATATACCGCCCATACTATAGTACCGTTCTAAACTACCAGGCGGTACCCCTACCCACAATACCCCTATGCCTAGCATTGCATACTACCTATACCAGTCATAGGATAACATAAAGCATCAGGTGGGTTAATAGTACTAAGGGTCAGCAAGACACCTATAGGGATATGTACAGCCTATATAGTATCCTCAGATAAGTATCCTATAAAAGGTATCCTCGATAGGTATCCTCGAATAATACAATACCAGGCCATGGGTATCCTCAAATACCGAGATGAGGCTAAGAGTCGTAGTAAATTATGCCTCATTGAGGGATTTTTAATGGTCCTCATAACCTCAAAATTCAATGAGGCTATGAGGGATAGTAAATGAGGACTCATTGAGGGCTTTTACATAGCCCTCATGGCCTCATACGACAAAAAAGGGATTCCACAGTCACAGGCGTTTTCCAAAATGGGATTCCATAGGATATACCTGTTAAATACTGAAATGAGGATAAGAGTCGTAGTAAATTATACCTCATTGAGGGATTTTTCAAGGTCCTCATAACCTCAAAATTCAATGAGGGTATGAGGGATAATAAATGAGGACTCATTGAGGGCTTTTACATAGCCCTCATGGCCTCATACGACAAAAAAGGTATTCCATAGCCACAGGTGTTTTACAAAAAATGGGATTCCATGGGATATGGCCATTGGATATAGTCTTTTGTTATACAGAAGGGAGATAACCCTGCATACAGATTATGGGAAATCAAGCAATCTGATTGGTTAGTTATAATCTAGATAAATGAAACAACAAGAGTACTTGGAATAGGGTCAGAACTAACAAGAATAGACCAGAAATGGCTAAATATAGTAATAATAAGGTAAACTGTTCCAATTAATAGGCTCTTCTACGCTACTGGAGTATACTCTAGAATAAAGGAACATGCCTAGGTAGACGTAAACTATTGCATAGATACATAGAAGCAGAGAATTCTGGAAGAATTTGAAATAATACAAGTTGTCGGGTTGTTTGTGGTAATTATCCAGGGAAGTCGTTCCAGAAAATACTCCGATTCAATCGAACATACCCCCAAAACATACCCCTGTCCCATTGTAGGCCTTAGGGTAACATAGCAATCACGTGCTACCATAGAAACCAAGATGGCGGCCTCCAGTATACAAAATGGACGACGGAAACACGTATCACCCTAACAACACGCGCTGCGCATGCGCACTAACAACACGTATCACTATGGGGATGACGTCACAACATGGCCGCTCACGCGGGTTACCATGACAACACAACATGGCGCCACCAGGTTACGTGACTATGACGTCACATGAGATCATCCAAATGAGATCATCCAGAATGGACCTCAAACATACGAGACATACTACTCAGGTGCATTCTGTACCCCTTTGTATAAGCACGATCTGTAAAAGAGTAAATTTGCTTGAAAATGTATTAATTAATTAATTATTGTCATTGATTTCAACGAATCGTCTGTCACTCTGATTAATCTTGTTATGTTAGTAACTATTATTTTATATGTTATATTATTATATGTTAATATTGAACCTGTCTTGTTATATAAATCATGAGTATTAATAAAGATAATTTAATCCTATGCCGCGTGTTACTTATCAATTACTACTCCACGGCCACTTCTTCCGACGGCGACTTGTCCCGACGGCGACTCGTCCCACCTCGGGTACGGCGAGTTGTCCCAACGGCGAGTTGTCCCGTTCCCGATTTTAGCGGTATCGTATCACGATTCGCGATGCAATATGTGTTATACATTAGGCTAAAAAAGTGTTTTGATTCTCAGGCAATCCCTTATTGAATTTGAACCCCCTCATTGGACGTGTTTATTGCCTCTCAGTGTCTTATTAGTACAAACTCAGGGAGAACTGAAACTTTTTACCTTTCTTTTAATGATGTATATCTATTTAGTTGCGTCTCCAATGTGTTTGCCTTGTTTCAATTTAGGCATTCTCCCATAAACTGCAATGAGGCAAATTCCTATAGATTAAATACTTTTACTTCAAAGATAACATGAAGAGCATCGAAAGAATATGAAGTACCTACTTTTAATTGCAGTACCTACAGTTTGTTTTTAGAGGAATGCTTTATTTTATTTTTCAAATTAAAAATGAATTTATTTATATAAATATGCACTTTCTATATTTTTGTGTGTAAAAATACAGCCGAAATCCTCTCCATATTTGCTCACTTTTTGCAAAAGAAAAATAAAAATTCAAAATAAAACCCTCTCTCCCTCACTGATTTTTTAAAAAATTGCCTGAGAATCAATTTATTTATTTTGTGTGGCCTAATATCACAGACCTAAAAAAACAGAGCTGACAAAATTGGAATATCAGACGTCAGATACCGGAGATATGACGTAATCAACGTTTGAGAAGCGCCTCCCATTTGGTGACAGACTTATCCCCAAAACTACATAACATGGCGCGATAATCAAAGACCTCAAACAGAATAGGCAAGGGGTGGAATGCCGCATTGTTTCCACATTGCCTGAAAACGCTTAGCGCTATAACATTAATACCTATCAAGGATCGGAAAACTTCAAAATTAAATTTCACTCCACGGAGTTAAAATCTTAGGACATTTTAATACTCGTGGTACCAAATACAAAGGTGAAGAAAATAATTCGAGAGCGCAAACTTCAAACTACCGATATATGACGTTAATTCCATATGACGTATTATTTCATCATTTAAGCCATTTTGAACAGCTTCATTAAAAACGCCATCTTCTGTTTAACGTAGCTCCGTACTTATAAATGACACAGGTATGAAACTTCACGCACCGTTTTCCGGTCATTTGAAATTATGCATTTTTTTTATTTCAAATATACGCATCCGATTCCAGCGACGCCAGTTTAAAGTTTTGTTATCTTATGTATCTTTTATTTTCGACCTCATTTCCAGCCTCTAGTTTTCGAAATTTTGTAAATATAATATCCTCCAAAAAATCATATATAAAAACGCAATGCTTTCCTAAGAAATTCCCAACTGTTATGGCCGAACGCTGAGGCGACGCCATGGTGGGGGGGGGGGGGGGGGGGATTCCTAGGATCAAAAATTAAAATAGGTTTGATTTCTTTGAATTTTTTGTATGCTGTAGTAGACTAAAAAATTAGGAGATAGCTCTTTTTTTTAGTTTTACGATTTATCGTCATTTTTTGAGTTTTTATATGTCTTTAAAGTATAGGCTATTTTTGGCCTTGTTTCAAAACAAGCTTCAGCGTACACGTTATCTGGCGGCTTGGTATGTTAAAAGGCAACAAACATCTTTTCGTTCTTGTTAGGCGATTCGGCGTGATCCGTGCTTTGTTGAATAGCCTCTGGAAATTCGCTTTGCGATTTGAAAATCATATAAATATATCTGGTGCCGCTTTCGCCTTCGGGTGCTGTTTTGCCAGCGATACCTAGTGTTGTTTTCGCCATTTGGTTCCGTTTACGCCAGCGATAATTGGTGCCCTTTTGACGCTATGCCGTTTTAGGTATGGCAGTCCAAAATATCCCCATAGGTGACGATTATAACGATTGTGTGAAATAAACATCACCGAATCACTTCAATTTTTGCATTCAAATATCTTTGTCATTATAGCCCTTCAGACAGTTTTTTCTGTCCTCAAAACATGCGGTGGGGCGGGTGGGGAAGGGTGTAATGCAATAAATAAGAGAGACAAAATGACAGGAATGGACGTACTGATCGCGTACACATTATTTTCTGGAAATTAATTTCCAACAAAAACAAATCAAGAGTCAGTTGTAACTTTTAGGCCCAACAATTTATCAAATCATCCTCTTTATTTCTCTGAAATATTCAGCAATAATGCTAGGTGTCCTGCAAATACTTCCAAAGTTTTTTAAAACGATATATCTTATCTTAAGGGTGCTTATTTTTGGAGATTTCTTTATTTACAATTGCAGCGTTTCAAGGCGAATAACTCTAATTCAAAATAGTTAGCACTGTTATACCTTCATTCATCCCCCAGCGGAACTATTCTCAACTAAGCTTATGTTTCCGTAGTCTATTCTGGATTACACGGAATAGTGTGACATGCGCAGTGAAGATACAGAATAGTAATCGTGGGGAAACAGCAAATTGCACTTAAAATGTAAACCAGAATGGAATTTGAGGAAGTGGCGCTCGCAATTTTTGTTGATGATGTTGTCAATGACAACATGGATGCTGTTTTTGGTCATCGCAGTGCCGCATCTGTATAAAACAGCATAGCTCTCCTATGGATAGGTAGGTCAATATGACCAAATTAAAAAGAAACAAAAAATTTACAAAGAAACGCTGGACAGAGCACTTGAGTTTTATTATTTCGACTCCCATTTGTTCAGGGGCGTAGCCAGATTCTATAATTGAGAGGGGTGGGGGGCTAGCCATTTCTAGCCATTTTTTGTGGGTGCGGGGGCATACCATGATATTTGTAATGTTGTGGGGTTTCGGGGGTTCTTGCCTAGTCCAAGCTATCACCCTCCCGTCGTTACCCCTCCTCCCACTTCTCTTCATGGAAGTGGGAGGAGGGGGTTACGACCGGAGGCCCTAGTTAGGACACGAACATGGGAAGAGGCGAGTGACGACCAGAGAGGCCTAGTTTGGACAAGGCCTTCGAGGAGAAAATTTTGTAAAATTTAGTACTCCAAGATCGAATATGAGGCAATTGTAGGATGTGTAGCCCTATATTGGAGAGAATTTAGGTCAAAATTTCTTTTTTATTTAGGGGGGGGAGGGGCTGCTAGAGCTTTAGGTTGACCTGAGCCTCCAGCCCACCCCACCCCCTGGCTACGCCACTGGCCAGGACGCCGTGAGATTTGGGACAGGTTCGCGCCATTGTGTCCATACAACTCTGCTCGTTGACGTTATTTGAGCGAGAATTAAAAAAAAATTCAGTATATGGTGTCCACTATTTGTTGGTTATGAATATACTCAGAACCACCAAAGCCTGTCTGTGCACTCTCACCACAGAGTTCCCGTGAACAAGAAGGTCATGAATGCACCGCCGCGTTGTTAAGGTTCAGTAACAATATCCGATCTCACCAGGGAGAAGGTGTATGTGTGTGTGTGTGTGGGGGGGGGGGGGGGGGGGGAACTCACACAGCTCGGCTGGAGCGTTATAATGGGGCGGGGTGTGGTCACATCCCTCAAATTTCTAACTGGTGGGGGTGGGTGGAGAAAGGTTTCCAGATCTTCAGTTTTCAGACTTTTTGCGTCTGTAGGATTTGAGCCTTGTAACCAAGTTGGCTGTACTCCCCCCCCCCCCCCACACACACCCCCTCGACGTTCATCATTTTAGGATTTCACATCCAGATGTTATGTTCTGTCACAATAATCAGGGTTTCGGGTCAAGGGGAAATAAATGAGTTAGTTATGGGCGGTCAAGGGTCGTCGCTTCGCAAAAAAAAAAAAAAAAATGAATTCCAGAGTCCAAAAAGTTCATTTATTCAATTTGGGGGGGGGGGGGGGGGGGGGTCAACGGACCTGTTGTTTAATTTACTCCATAGTTCTTTCTTTTTTTTATTTTCATCAATTATTTGTGGGTATGCTATATTTAAATATTTTGCTGAATTCCATGTACCTAACATATCTTTTATTGTCTTGATCACTCAAACGTTTTTGGATAATACAACGAACACGGAAATATTTTCCACTATTTCAGTTGATAATTGCGCATGTCAGGAATAAAAGGTAAACCATCTGAACCTGCTCGCGAGGTGGTTTACTCAGAATGATTCGGAATGATATTTCAGAATGACGGTTTGCAAAGAAAACAAACCAGATTGGTAATCCGAGTTGTCTGCGCATGCCCGGAATAAACCATGTATTCTGGAATGGACTACGGAGGGTATGTTTCAGTGAACTATTCCGATTTACTTAGTTTTCTATTCCATGTAAACCTAAACTAGGTTTAGAAATCACAACAGAACGATATGTTTAATGCGAATACTATTCCACATAAACCCCTGTTTGAAGTTGCTAGGAAACGCGACGCGTGAAAGTATTGTTAGGAGGGGGACATCCAAAGCGTGGGAAACATATCCCTGCTTTCATTTTTGAACAATCTCAGAAACCCATCGTTAAAAAGGCCCTCATCAGAAATTTTCCAGTGATGGTGTCAAAAATTGCGTGACTGCTATCATGGAAATAAAATGGCCAAAAAGGATCTTCTGAAAGTTGTAACAATTTTTCTGCGAGAAAAACACCCGCTCAGTTGAGAATCGAATATTTTTGAAATGCCGCTTTTATGGGCTGAATAAATGTTATTAACTTTTTTTTATAGTTTCTCTCTCTTGAGTTATAGCATTTTTCATGAACCTTACACTGTTTATTTCTGTTTTGACACTCGAAATTGAATGTTTTATTATTGTCGTTGTGCGAGGCATAGAACTTTTATGTGCGTCCCACTGCGCATGTCAAGAATAGAATGATAAACCAGATAACCCTGCTCTCAAGGAGGTTTAGTTGGTTTAATCACAGACTATAGATTAACCAGACCAGCGACGGTAAGGGAGCAAATGAAGTACGCGAGGGCGATATTGCCACCTGGCGGGAAACGGTACTCAAAACAAAAACAATTCCAAATTCAATGGCGAAAAGAAATGCCGGGTCACGGCTGCTGTGCTTTTAACTGCACAAATTCCCGTGAGAAAAACCCCGGCCTTTGTTTTTACAATTTCCCAAGAGGAGAAGCAAACACTGAACGGTAATGAAACATGAAACCATTCCCCCCAAAAATTATATGAGTCAGCTGTCAAAGTTTTAACGTGTGCTAAAAATAGATCCAAAGTAAAAATCGCGAAGATTTTGTTAATTTTTTCTTCATTTCATGTGAATTAAAATGCTTTATCTATCAAAAACTGATAATAGTATAAAGTTATGAATGAATTCTCAATCTCCTTTTCATAAAAAATCAACGAAAACAGATTGAACTTACTAAAATTGGAAAAAAGTGTCTTCAAAGCCATCGAAAATGACCAGACGTCTAACATCGCCCAGTCCACCGAGTAACTTCTCAAAAAAGATTTTTCAACGATCAAAAATGTTTCTAAAATCACTGGTAGCATTCGGCTAGTTCTGGGTGCATTTTGTTGATACCATAATTAAAAAAAAAAATAAGTACCATGATTTAAGTGAAATGAATTTGCATATTGCAGTGTCGATTTCGCAACCATCCCCACAAACCGCTGGTTTGGGCACTCGAGAAATAGCCAACACTGGAAAAAGTCATGATCACAATTAATAGCCCATCCATGACGAATGACAACTGAATCTTGCTATAATTCAGCAAATGTCTGTCCGTCAGTCTGTGACAGGGTAACTAAAAACGGGTGAAGCAATGAGCACGAAAGTTTCCGTGCTACCCATGGCACCACCGGGCGCGTTATTACCCCCCCCCAAAAAAAAAAATTCTCATCATTATCCACAGTTTTACATTTTTGAGTTCTGTCCAATCGGGTAATTCAAAAACGGCTGTAGCTTTGGCCATGAAATTTTCTTTCCTTATTAACCCTTTACCTAACGCTACTAACAGACGACACTCGTAAAAAAATCTCTTATAACTAAAAATTTTCATTTTTTGCTTCCAAAACATAGGTTGTGACTCCTCAGTGGAAAGAGCGCGACGCACAACCTATGTTTTGGAAGTAAAAAATGAAAATATTAAAAAAACTGAATGGCGATTTTTGCGTATAGCGCTGGCCGGTTTTGGCCCTTGCGTTAGGTAAAGGTTTAATGGATCCATGGATGATTTTCATTGATATGAGCCCATAACTTTTGAGAAAATTTCCAAAATAAAAAAAAGTCCCATTGTGCACAGTGTTAATATTTTCTATCTGACTGGATAACTCAAAAACGGCTGAAGCTATGGCCACGAAATTTTCTTTGCTTAGGCTACTAATCGAACCCGTAGCATGTTATTAGCTATAAATATGAAAAAAATTGTGTTTGGGTGGGCTTTCATTTTGCCGAAGCCCCAAAACCAACCCATGGATATTTAGGCCCACCACACCCCAAAAATTAACCCATGTACCAATTCGAACTTGCAGTGATAAGCAATTCTCACCTGGGAAGTGGTCACAGCAGCCCCAGAATCACCGAGAACAAAATATTTGGCCCTCAATCTTTCAAGATTTCCACGTGGAATGACCCCCTCCCCCCGACACACACACCAGAGGGGAATGCCTTCTATCCAGCTCCCACGCACGGATGGGATCCTACTGCATGTCATAGTTCATAGTGTTAGTAAAATGGGTGCTCTGTTAATGCCTTCTCTCACCCCTCCCCCAATATTTTTACGTTCTTGCGCGATTTATTCGCTCGCCTTACAAAAATTAAGGAGGGCGAAAGCTAGCCCCCTGCCCTCAGAAAATAATGATTACCATAACGGCCTATTCCTAATATCCGCAGTGTTTTAGACTTCTGCTATGTTAGTGATCTCTATAAGAGGGCTGCTCTGGAGGTGTGAGGGCAGTTTTGCTGTCTCTCGTTTTGACTGCGTTGTTAGCAGCAATAAAATGAAAGGCAGAATTCATTAACAGGAAGACTTCATTTTGCCACTTTTTGCGTTTGTAGGTTTTAGGGAAGCCAATCGCCCTCCTAGGCATAAGGGAGCGAAGTTTGCATTTTTAGGAATGTCAGGCGCAGACTTTGATTGAAATCATTGACCAACATGCACAGAGGGCTGTTGGTCATTTACTACACAAACGGCAAACTCATTTTATCTTCTGCGTGATCTTGACATCGAATGACAGGCGTCCTAAAATGTGATGGGGTGCTGAAGGGTAGATTGCAATCATTAGGTCTATGACAATGCCCCCCCGCGTTGATTTCGGACAAAGATATAGTGTAACTACTTCATATCCCCGTCAATATTTCTGCCCTTAACAGGCTAAACTGTATACGGTGAATCACAGCCTTTCCCCCTTACCTGTGTGATTTTTTCCCATAGTGTATTTTAAAGTCCCACCCCCAGCGGGGAGGCCGAAACTATTTTTCTTAGCGATTCTTTTCCCCAGTGATTCTGAGGATGCTCTGACTGTCTCCCGACAGGGCCCAGATGTGGTGGATGCCTTGGTCAGGGGCTCATTTTTTTCTTACCATCTCCAATGAATCCGCTGCGTGGCTCTTTGGGAAGATCACGAGAGGGGGCATCACCCTCTCGGTGATGGGGGCCAGAAGATTCTGACCAGAGGACGTGAAGAACATTTTTAGCTCACCCGACTGAAAGTCAGGGTGAGCTTTTCTGATCACTTTTTGTCCGTCGTGAAGGTGGTGTTTGGGTCTTTTTCTCCCAAACCACTGACCGCATGTTAATGAAATTTCATGTGAGTAGGGGTTATATAGGGGCATTTTGATTTTTGGGCAAATTAGGTTTCGGCTCATATTGAACAGAGGGGTGGGGCAAAAATGCTCCAATTCTTAAAAAATCTTCTTCTCAAAAACCAACAATAGCAGAGACTTGATATTTGGTATGCAGCTTCCTTTTGACGTGTAGACTCAAGTTTGTTCAAGAGAAGTTCGAGGGTGTATACTTGGCGATGTTATGGCTGGGGCAAAAATTTTAGCCCCACTCCAAATTTCTATTTTCCCAAACCGAGAGGCCGATTTGAACCAAATTTTGAGTAAGGGCTTATTGGATCATAAGTACCTAATTTATGCAGAATTTTTTTCCCGTAGGCCCGTGGGAACCACAGGAGCTAAAAATAGAAAAAAATTAAAATGCTCATATCTCAAAAACTGCACGGCAATGAGAATTTTTATTTGGTGTGAAACTTCCTTGGGACCAACAGCAAGGATTGGTCATAAAAATTGCTATCGGTTTTATCATAGGGTACTTTTTCAGGACACTGAGTCAGCATTTTTTAACACAGTGGGCAATGGGAAAAAAATTAATGAATCGTTTTCTTCCAAACCACTACTCCAAAAGCTTTCATACTTTACATATAACATCTTTGGAGCATTGATTCACATATTTGTTGAAATCAAATTCCTCGGTCCATATTTGGGTTCCCTGTTCCCTGTGGGAACCCAAATGTTCAAAATTAGTGCAATATGAGGGATATTCTTCAAAAATCTTTTTCGGATCCACAAATCAGAATCTTATGATATTTGGTATGCAGCATCCTTAGAGGGGGTGAGATTCATGTTTGTTCAAGCCAAGTCCCAGAGTTCATATTTGGGCTCCCTTTGGGAGCAATACAAGGTATATTCTTTTAAAATCTTCTCCTTCGCATTCACCGGTCAGAATCTTTTGATATTTGGTATACAGTATGCTTAGGGAGGTGAGATTGTAGTTTGTTCAAGTCAAGTCCTTTGGCTCATATTTGGTTTCCCTGTGGGAGCCCAAATTATAACTTAGTTCAATATGAGGAATATTCTTTAAAAAAAAAAAAATTCAGATCCACCAGTCAAAATCTTTTGATATTTGATGTACAGCATTCATAGTGGGCTGAGAGTGAAGTTTGTTAAAGCCATATCCCTGGGTTCATATTTGGGCTCACTGTGGAAGCCCAAATTATACCAAAATTTTTATTTTCCAAACCAAGAGGTTGATTTGAACCAAATTTGATATGAGGGCTTATTGGGTCACAAGTACCTAATTTATACCGAAAATTGTTTTCCTGTCCCCCCTGCAGGAGCTAAAAAAAATTTTTTTTGTCTGTCCCCCCTGCAGGAGCTAAATTTTTTTTTTTTTAAATGCACATATCTCCAGAACTACATGGCACTGAGAATTTTTATACGGTGTGAAGCTTCCTTAGGACTGGAAGAAAGGAATTAATTCAACTTGATCTTAGTTGTGGTATAATCGTATTTGTTATATTCCCAAATACCCATATTGGACTTTCATAAGTCAGCCTGTTATTAGTCTGAACATCATTACAATATATCAACAACTAAGTCTTACTTACAGCACAGTGAATACCTAGTACCCAGTGATTTGGCTAAGTATTCTAACGAATAACGATTTCGAAATATTTCCAGTAATATTAAGGAGATTATTTTTTACTTTTTTTAATTTCAATGATATAATTCTTTGGAGGGTGAAATAAATTATAATTATGGCAAAGAGACCATGTTGAAAAACTTCACATTTTCACGATCAAACACATTTATAATGCACCATAAAAGATATGATCTCAACAGAACTGAACTGGAAAGTTAAAAACTAAAATTTCAAACTTTTAATTTTCTCTTTAAAACAAAGTAGACAAGACAGAAGCCTACAGTGACCATGAAAGTTTATTTTAATTTTTAATGAGATTTTCTTAAATTGATAAAAAAAAATTCACTAAACATATTGAATACTGAATAGACTTACATGTTTTGTAACCTTACTCATCAGTATTATCTCATTGTTTAAAAAGTCACCTGTTCTTCCCTAAAGTAATTATATGTATCATGTAAGCTGCTCTTTTCATCTCCTTCCCAAAACAGCCCAATTCCCTCCACCCCCCCTTTCCAAACCAAAAATGATGATTGAAATCTTGTACCATTATGCTGGTGTTTAGATTTCTTGCCCACCACACAAATAAGTTAAAATAAAAAATAGTGTATTTCGTGCCACATGGCCGCTAAATTGGGCAGTTACCAGTAAGGATTGCAAATGTTGGGGTTTTGTTGGTATCGATTTGTTAAATTTCACCATATAATTTTAAAAAGTAATTGAATATTGAGAGAATCTGAATCAACAGAGTGTCACAATTTACTAAAATCAGGTGTGAGCCAGCAGTGCATGAACATTAGCCGAAAACGGCCAAAATTCTTAAATTTTAATTGAAAAATTGGTAAAAAATGTGTTTTCCCCCCAAATATGAAATAAGGAAATACCGTATATAGAGAATTTATTAAAAATCTAATTTTATTTCGACAAATTTACATGACAATTGGATTATGTAAATTTACAGAAAATAAAATTGCTGTATTCCAGTCACAAATTATTGAATTTATTTAGTCAAGCTGAAATCAGTTAGGCATAATTTATTAGCTCAACTATCTCATCCCTGCAAAACTAAAAAAAAATATTGAGAATTTGAGTGGGATGAAAATTTTAAAAGAAAGGCACCAAAGTATGCTCAAAACAAACGCCGAATAATATTGTTGTGGTCGTCTTCATCATTTCTCACCTGCATTCAGCAAAAATGTTGACAGTGCTCTGACAGCGTTGTGATGTTTTGTGTATTTAGTAAGCAAATTTGCTCCGACAGAATTGATATTAAACCTTTATTTGGGAAGAAGGCATGATGCGAAATAATCTAAATTGCCTTTCTTCTTACATCTTGAACCGAACCGTTCCATTCTTTGCAACGATCACACAGTTTACTCGTAGATTTTCAACGCATTTCTTTGGTTTGATTTCGCCTCTCGCCTCACTTTGCAACAGCGTTCTCATTCGATCGAGTACCCGTGGCCGCCAGGGGGCCAGCGCTCCAGGGCCGCCATATTTGACCTCAAAAAATAACGTGCACGTCGCTGGTCTGGTTAATCTATAGTCTGTGGTTTAATCCAGAATGATAAACCAGAATATAAACTGCTCAATAAAACGACCTGGTTTTTTTATTCCGTGTGTCTACGCATGCTCACAATAAACCAAGTAAACCGGAATAGCTCACTGAAACATACCCGAAAACATGAGCTAATAGAGTGTACCCTAATAGTTCAAGGATCAGATCGGTGAAGGCCACACAACTGACCTCAGAAGCGGTGAAGCGATTGTTCGAAAAACAGCCCCTGAATGGCCTGATGGTGATATTGTTGAGTAAGTACGTTTGGCAACAGGTATCAGGTCATCTTAATATTTCAAACGTTTAAAAAAAACAATCACATGCATCTATGTAAAGCGTTACTGTAGTACAACCCATGGACCAAATGGGTCGGGGGGTCAACTCGCCGGTATCAGGACAATTCGCTCCAAAGACAACTCGGACCAAGACAAGTCGGACCACTTTTGAAGAAAACTCTGACCAACTTTGAAGACAACTCGGACCAACTTTAAAGACAACTTGGACCAACTTTGAAGACAAGTCGGCCCAATTTTCAGGACAACTCTTAGTCTTTGTAAGACTGTTAACCCGGGGCCCTCCTGGCCCTCACAGTCTTTGAGAGACCCGTTCAAATCTAGTCTGACTAAAAATGAAAGAAACTGACCGCATTTGGGTCGACTCAGTTCACGCTTCATATCGAAGACACAAATCACATAATCAACATTCTACTTGTCGTACTCAGCCCAAATATAATTTATTTACGTGTCTGCATCATTTTTTTAACACAAACACAGCATCAAATCAAGAAATGTTGAAAAATATCCGACTTCAACACGTCAAAAAACACCGATTTCAAAGATATACAAATTGTACTACACATGCGCACAGTATCTGTGCGCATGCGTAGTACAATTTGTTTATCTTTGAAACATGATGTTATTTTACGTGTTGAAGTCGGATATTTTTCAACATTTCTTGAATTTGATGCTGTGTTTGCGTTAAAAAATGATGCAGACACGTAAATAAATTATATTTGGGCTGAGTACGACAAGTAGAATGTTGATTATGTGATCTGTGTCTTCGATATGAAGCGTGAACTGAGTCGACCCATATGCGGTCAGTTTCTTTCATTTTTAGTCAGACTAGATTTGAACGGGTCTCTCAAAGACTGTGAGGGCCAGGAGGGCCCCGGGTTAACAGTCTTACAAAGACTAGACAACTCTGACCACTTTTGAAGACTACTCACTTTTGAAGAAAACTCTGACCAACTTTGAAGACAACTCGGACCAACTTTAAAGACAACTCGGACCAACTTTGAAGACAAGTCGACCCAATTTTCAGGACAACTCTGACCACTTTTGAAGACAACTCGGACCAACTTTCATTATGCTTGACCCCAGTGAAAAGCACAGCCATAGATATCCGGGTTGTCGAACACACTTCTCAAAGCTTGCCATATTCCAGCTTCGAAGTCAACAACAAATGATTCTACCTCGGGTGACGGTGGTATTGCATCCAGAATAGCCTTGCTTCGCGTTCATTTAAAACTGTATGGCTGAACCGATCAGTGAATTAACTCAATGTTGTCAATTTTCACCTGTAATTACATTGAATATAATCCCAATACTGAGTCTCTATTGTTATACCTACCTTTTAATGCCAAATTTTAAAATTTACATGCCGGGTGGAACCATGTAGGGTTTTATACTCAAACATATAATAATTTGCGACTTACTTTTCCTGTATTTGTGCTGGCATAGAGAATGGAGCTGGATTGCTCAAGTTAAACGTTGACTCTTCTGTGGTGATTGGTGGCTGTTCTACTGCTGACGTTGCATTTAACGTGGCTGGAGCTCTTTCGGTTTCTGAAGTAGAAGCAGACATGCTTATTCTAGTGCTCTTGGCATTTGGGGTAAGTGTTGTAATATCTTCAGACTGTGCTGCTTGTCTACACTTGACAGGTGAAATCAATTGCTGTCAATTCCTTGACCATTGTGCGGTATTGGTGCCTACTAATACCGGTATTACAGGTGCGGTGTTGCCACCTGTTGCAAGAGTCACAAAGTATAGCCTCTTGTTGAGGACGAACTGTTGCCCTACACTCTATACAATCATCAGCCATGATTGAATGACTAAATTCTCGAAACGAACATAATATATAGAAAAGCTAGTGCCTAAAACTACATGTCAGTAATCTTTTGAGCCGCTTGTTGAAAAGACGAGCTAGTACAAGCAACAAACTTTCACACATGATTTCTGTGTGATTACTTGTTTTAGTTGCAATGCAAACATTCATCACATATGACTCATCTATTGAAGTCTTGAGATCACATTTAATTACTTTCGACATCATTCTTTTCTTCACAGTTGGTCCAACCTGTCTTATAGTCGTTACAACTTGTCTTGAAAGTTGGTCCGAGTTGTCCTGAAAATTGGGCCGACTTGTCTTCAAAGTTGGTCCGAGTTGTCTTTAAAGTTGGTCTGAGATGTCTTCAAAGTTGTTGACAAATGCTTTTATTATTTTTATCACAGCTTATATGTGTTTACAACTAAATTGCCAGTGTAAACTGTCTATCTTAATGTTTTCAGCCTAAGTACTTGAGTCTTCTTTTCGAGCGGACAGATTACACAAGGTTGGCATATTGTTCGGTCTGGGTGATTTCAGTGAATTTCTGGACTACAATGAAGAGTTTTGAACACGTAGTATGTTAGAGAACTTCATATTGTATATTATATATATTGTTGTGAGGATAGAGGAGCGGCCGGGGGCGCAGTGGCTCAGTTGGTAGAAGTGCAGGCTGCAAGCCGAGAGGTCCTCGGTTCGAATCCCTCCTTCGGCAACCGCGTTGTGTCCTTGGGCAAGACACTTCACCCCGATTGCCTACATGGGGGCATGATGACGCTGCGTACTGAGGCGTACTGCACGTCGAGGGTGCGCATGTCTTCAACCAATCTAACCCTGCCTGTGCTGCGGTGCAGAGTTCAGAGTTACGATGTTGGAGAGCTGACCTGTAGCTGCTCGTCGTTGCTCTGTGGTTCTCTCCGGGTACTCCGGCTTCCTCCACCCGTAAGACTGTCACGATTAGCCATTGTGCATAAGTATGTGACCTTAAACACCAATAAATATAAATAAATATAGGAGCGGCCATCCTTCCATCCCCTTGTTTCAGAGTTCTGAACATTGGATTAACTCCAACTCTTATGATGTTAAACTCTGATATTATTAGACACTGCCACCCCCTCCCCCCTCCCCTCCCCCCCCCACCCCCCTCCCTGCACAAAAAACATAGATGCTTCGGCATAGTTTCGCCTGCTTTCGGCATCTGTCTGATGTGGTAGATAGAAAATATTTTTACGTGACAACTCGGCCTCCGGACAACTCGACCCGAGCCGATTCTCCGGGACAACTTGGCCCCATCTCGGCTAAAATTGTCCTGATCACTTCTTCGGTCGCAAAGCTAAACATAAATCTCTCTGAAAGGGTCTCAAAAATGCTGTTTACATTTCAGTGGACCTGACTTTATTATTATTTAGTTCCTTTTTGATTATTACACTCTTAAGGCATGAACGTAAAATTGTTCCGGAATATTTTACAGATCAATGAAGACGAACTAACCGCACAAAACAGCCGGCATGTAACTGTCAGACTTGTCAATTTACTCAAATCCACTGATACGAGAAACTTGATTTAGATTTTATGTGTATTGACCACACAACCAACTTGAAGCAAGTAGTTTTTGTTGTTATTATTGTTTAACCCTTAGGTCCTCAGATTAATTTTAAAGTATTTATGGCCTTTTTCTGCTTACATAGTTATTGATGACTTGTCAGTGGTTCTACATCACTGCTGGCTGCCTATACAGGCAGCCAGCAGTGATGTAGAACCACTGCCAGGGAAAATTCAGTCTTCATACAAGAGTAATAAAAAAGATAACACAAGGGAGCACCTGCTTCAGTGCAATATAAAAGTGGCGGTTTGGGGCTATATGGGGGCTTATGGGTTAATGACAGATGCCAGACACGGGAGGTGGGGGTGGGGAGGTCGAATTCACAGTCTCTCAATCTGAAATTGGCCACTTACATACACTTATCTCATACGCTAAAATCGGCCGGATTACTTCTCAGGTCACAGAGTTTTACATGAATTCCGAGACATGGTGTTGGAAACGACCTTTTACATTTCAGCGCCTCCGACTTTTAAAAGCAATACAAAAAACAAGAACCCCACACCCCGGTCGCTGAGTTTTCCGACTGTATTTCAAATACTACCAAAGATTGGCCCTTGGAGCATATTCTTTTGAATTATAGAAAACCATTCACTATTTGCTACTCCTTAAATCGTTTTTCGTCTCTCCTACACCCCCAAACACACATTTATCACGTTATGTTTCACACAACTCTAGTGTTGGTGTTTAGTAGTAGTGAATTCATCTTATGGGATACTCCCAACGCCCACCTCCAGTCAATAGAGTCCTCTTTTACACTCATGTCGCCTTTACGGGATGATCCAACAAAATTTGTATTAAAACACTTCGACTTAATTGAACACTTTAGAGACATACTCCCTGAAACCCTGAAATAGTAGAACTGTGTACAATCGTTTGGGAATAGTGTTTCTCGTTGGATAATTAGGCTTTTCCCTCTGGAAAAGACTATTGTTTTTCTACGGATTATTATTTTTATTTTTTTTTTGTTTTTTTTTTTTCCCCACACATTTTGTCCGCACGATTCCGAAGCCATTTTCAAACCGATTTTCACAAAATTTTGCACGCTGATAGAGGGGCACAAAATCTAAAAATGTACCGAAGCGGAATTTTCGATTTAACCCTTATTTTGTCAAAATTGGCAAAAAACTGTCAAAATTGGGGTTTATCGGCACTTTCTCGAAACACGTCTTGTAGATTTTTTTTAAACCTTCATCATTGATAGACCTGTCTGTGCCACGACCTTCGATACACATGACATATCAGGCGATGCATATGGTAACCCTCCACAGGCTGCCAAACATCGAAATTTTGATGAAATGGGCCGGTTTCCGGCCCCCAGAGCACCCAAACGATACACGAGAGATAAACATAATTTCCTTTATTGGAAGTGGAATTCACCGGAGATCATTTTTGTAAGTAATAAGGGTGTTCAAAAAACCAAACGTTAACCCGTTTTTGGCTGGTTAAGCAGCAATACCCCCATAAAGCTAAAAAAATTCAGGTTTTCCGTGGATTTCTTTAAACGAGTCTTGTAGATTTTCAAGAAAAAATTGTCACTCCCAGGCCTTGATGTGACAATAGAAGTTACATGGACAAAATACTGCGGTGAGCATTTGTTAACCCTCCACAGGCTGCTAAAAGTCAAAATTGTGATAAAATGGGCTGTTTTTGGATGCCAACAGCACCCAACAGGTACGCCACAAAGAAAAGTTCTTTCTTTTATTGAGCGCACAATCTATACGGAAACATTTTTATAAGTAGTAAGGGTATTCAAAAAACGAAGTCTTAACCCATTTTGGGCAGGCTAAAGAGAGAGACCCCTTAAAATCTAAAAATTCACATTTTCTGTGGATTTCTCTAAATAAATTCCATAGGTTTTCAAGAAAAATTGACTACTTGCAGGTCTTTGTGTGACATTACAAGTTGCATGGACAAAATATTCCGCTGAATGTTTATTAACCCTCTACAGAATTCCAAGCATCATAATTTTGTTGAAATGGGTTGTTTTCGGACACACACATCACGCAATGTATGTCCGAGAGTTACACATAATCTCCTTTGTTGGAAGTGGAATTCACTGAGGACCATTTTTGTAAGTAATAAGGGTATTCAAAAACCCAAGCGTTAACCCCTTTTGGGGTGGTTAATAGCTATACCCATCAAAAGCTAAAAAAATCATGTTTTCCGTGGATTTCGTTACAAACATCTTGTAAGTTTTCAACAGAAAATGGCCGTTGATAGGTCTTGGAGTCACATTACCGGATGCATGGATAAAATATTCCAGTAAGCATTTGTTAACCCGCCATGGGCTGCTAAATGTCAACATTTTGAAAAAATAGTCTGTTCTTGGACACCAACAACAACAAATGGGAATGCCACAGAGATACATAACTTCTTTTACCGGATGCAAAACTGATAGAGAAAAATTTAGTAAGTAGCAAGGGTATTAAAAAAATCTAGGTCTTAACCCATTTTCGCCTGGTTAAAATGTACCCCTTAAAAGCTTAAAATTCCAGTTTTCTGTGGATTTCTCCAAAAAATCTAGTAAGTATTCAAGAAAAATTGACCATTTGCAGGTCTTGGAGTGACATTACAAGTTGCATAGACAAAATATTCCGGTAAGCATTAGTTAACCCTCCAGAGGCTGAAAGCATAGAAATTTTGAGAAAAGAGAGTGTTCTTGGGCACCCATTGAACGCAATGTGTACCTGCGAGATAAACATAACCTCCTTCTTTGGAAGTGGAATTCCCCGAGGATCATTTTTGTAAGTAATGAAGGTATTCATCAAACCAAGCATTAACCCGTTTAGGACTGGTTACAGATCCATACCCCTTAAAAGGTTAAAAATTCATATTATCCGAGGATTTCTCTAAAAACATCTCGTATATTTTCAAGAAAAAAAGGCCATGCTCAGATCTTAATGTGACATTACAAGTTGCATGTACTAAATATTCCTCTAAGCATTTGTTAACCCTATGCAGGTTCTCAAACATCAAAATGTTGATAAAATGGGCTGTGTTTGCATACCCACAGCACCCGAAGTTGAGAGGAGAGATCAAAATAAGGGGAAGTAGAATTCACTGAGAATTATTTTTGGAAGTAATAAGAGTATTCAAAAAACAACACTTAACTCGTTTTGGGCTGCATAAACAATTATACCCATCAAAAGCTTAAAATTCATGTTCTCCCTGGATTTCTCTGAAAACATCTTGTGGATTTTAAAGAAAAAATGTCCATTCACAGTTCTTGGTGTGACATTAGAAGTTGCATGAATAAATATTCCTGTTAGCACTTGTTAACACTCTACAAGCTGCCAGACGTCAATATTTTGGATACATTTGAGATACAATGGACCATTTTCAAATAGACACAGCACTCAGTGGGTATGTGTCAAAGAAACATAACTCCTTTTGTCGGTCATTGACTTGTTGGACGACGATATTCACATTAACCCACTCCACCGTTAATTATGGTTTTTACCTAAACAATTTTTTTATCAAACTGTGTCATTTGAGACTACTATACTCACCTTTCTCATAACATCAATGAAGGAACTTCAGTGAGACAGTTAAAAACAATTTATCAGACACTGTGGGGTCATGACAAATCATGGAATCTCATCGGGAAAAGCCATGATTCTCCAGAATCATAAAGTCTAGTCTGGATTTCAGTTTATAACAATGGAAACAAATCTCCCACGAAACAATGCGCCAGACGCTATCTGAAAACATCAGATTTGTGAGTTTCACTCTTGTTACTGCATGTATATAACATGGATACAATCTCTTGAAGGTAATGGTTTGCGCGCGGGGATGGCATAGGGATAGAATATTAGAATGACGTATTCACATGGCTTCGGCGCTCGCAAACTATTACCCCCCCCCCCCCCCCCCCCCCCCACGTGAAGGGGTGTTCCGCCCACAAGGCTGTGAAAGATGCCATCTTGGTTCTGCTGCACCCCATGTCTCTTGTCCATTTTTGCACGCAGGGCTATTCCCAATTCGGCGAAGTTGAAGTAGGCACAATCCCGCCAGGAGCCGTTGTTTGTTCGCTCTTCAACAATGATTAGAAACAAGACAGATGCAGATTATACTTTCCCAATGATGATTCCTCTAACGCCCCAAATAAGAACACCGCTACCATGGATAAAACCCCACTTGATTGCTTTCTTTTATTTCTGCATATGGACATTATTCGTTTCTCAAACCATCAGGGGGCCCAAGACGCACTGGGCGATAATGGTTCAGCCCGGCGGGTGAAAATGTTGAAAATTGCATATGAAAAGGAACAAAATCCTCGATTCTTACTAAGCTAGTACAAGATGTAGATTTCATGTTTGCCAGTGGAGAATATGCAATCTACATGTAGTTTGGGTTTAGTGACTCTAGACACTGGAAGGAGCCCCCAACGGAAGAAACAGAGTGCACCTTTAGTGCTTTTTGAGGTACTTTAATAAAATGCAACCTTCAATAAAGAAGATTATTTTTCTGGGTGGGAATTGGGGGGGGGGGGGGGGGGGAGTCCAGGGTGTCTTCATATACAAATACTGGCTGGGTACCTGTCTCATTTCGAGGACCGATATGAGGGTCTCTTAGTGGTCATCGGATCTCGACTGAGGCCTTTATGCTAGTGTACACACGAAGTACAGTTGGTGATTTATGATACTTGAATTCAAATTCCTGCAAATACAGACATCCTTCCTCGCTCTCTCTCTCTTCTCTCTTTCTCTCTCTCTCTCCCTCGTCCTTCCCCCCCCCCCCCCCCCCCCCCCCCCCCCCCCACTCTCTCTCTCTCTCGCTACCGTGAGCTTGTGGCTTGGGGACCCCTTTTGACCCTGTGGATCCCATATTTCGTTGTGCCATTCCAAGCCGGTGGCCTGTGACCATTAACCATCATGGTTAACCATCATGGTGCACAGGACACGCCGCGTCTGGACTCGTACATCGTGTGCATCAAGAATGATCCCCAGACATCGTGCAACGTTTGTAGTTAAGGGGAACACTCATGTTGTGTTTGGTTGCCTCAGTTCAAGTATCCTCACATCGTCTCTTGTATTTGACAGTAACATGTGTGTTTCTAATTTCCTGGTGAAGTTTTTGTTGTCAGTATGACATTGTAATTATTGAGGATAATTTCGAGAAATTCTAGAACCATCAAACGATATGTAGCGGTCAAGAACTGGATCACTTGGTTCCTGTGAGTGTTGTGCCTGACACCCTTTCAGATCCAATGTTTATTTATTTATTTATTATTTATTTATTTATTTATTTATTTATTTATTGTCAAGGTCACATTTCTGCACAATGGATAATCGAGTGACTCGAGTTGTCGCGAGGCCGAGTTGTCAGGTAACTATATTTTCCATCTACCACATTAGATGGATGCCGAAAGCAGGCGAGACCACGCTGAGGCTTCAGTGTTTTTTCTGTGCAGGGAGGGGGAGGGGAGCAGTGGATACGGAGCAACACCCAGTGGCAGTGTCTAATAATATCAGAGTTTAACATCATAAGAACTCTGATACAAGGGGATGGTGGGGATGGAAGGACGGTCGCCCCTATATTCACACAACAATATATATAATATACAATATGAAGTTCTCTAACATACTACGTGTCCAAAACTCTTCATTGTGGTCCAGAAGTTCACTGAAATCACCCAGACCGAACAATATGCCAACCTTGTGTAATCTGTCCTCTCGGAAAGAAGACTCAATTAATTTAAGTACTTTGGCTGAAAGCATTAAAATAGACACTTACACTGGCAATTTAGTTGTAAACACACATAAGCGGTGATCAAAATAATAAAAGCATTTGTCGACACTCATTTGCTGAATATTTTTTACATAAATTCTCAAAACTGTTTGGGACAGACCCTCCCCGCCGCTTTCCGACCTCTGAATATGGCAGAAATGACTGACAAAAACGAAACGCTGTTGCGGGTGAAACGTTCAGGGCCGACTTTTCTTGGGGATGTGGTGATGAGACTCAACAGCTGAAAGCCGAGTTTCCGGTACCACCAGAGTTCCTTTCGAAGGAAAGTGACAATAAATCATGTTTTGTGCATTGATTTTATTTTAATAAAATGAAAACATGTGTGCAGTCTGGAAGATAAGTCTTTTCCTGACAAAACGGTATATAGAAGTCGATGGCCGACTGTAGGCAGAATATATTTTGAACCGTTTGAAAAATCGAGGTAGGAATTGTGTGTCCTCCCTTTTGTTATTATATTATATACTAGGGGGGTATCCAGTTATGCTTATTTTATATTATTTAATTCCTCAGTAATTGTTTGTAACGAGCCCCTGTGGTCAACTCGCCACCATTACTTTTTCCGGGTCAAGTTGCCATGGCACATGTTAGTGGCGACTTGACCCACTTTTTGTGGCGAGTTGACTCACTTTTGATAAGTTTTATCCAAGATCTTTCTCCTTATTTTTAACAATTTTTTTCAAAAAATAAATGTTATTGTACTTACTGTTCAATCCGTGACCATCCGAGAATGATTTTCCCATGGAAGTGAATAATACTAGAAGATACTTTCGGGTTTGTTTTGATTGCACAGATTGTTAAATCAGCTGTCATTGAAAGGTGATGACGGCTCAATAAAAAGCTTGCAATATTGTTCTAATGAAACCATAAAGCGAAGCTGTTATCACACATGTATGAATGCAAGTTTAATCACATAATGCTTAATGTTCCAAATATTTGACTAGTCAGGGCTTAAAATTTGTCTGGTATCGCGAGAATCTAACTAGATTCTCGTGAAATATATTCGTGCGAATCCATTTTGACCATAACATGAAATTCTGCAAACTCCAGCTGAATGTTGCTGGGGAGATCACGAAATAAGTTAACATTTCCATCCATGGTTTACCACATGCTTCACATTTTCTTGAGTTTGATATCAAATCAAGTCATGGCTGCTAATAGCAGCCATGACTTGATTTAATACCAAACTCAAGAAAATGTGAATAGACAGTTTCTCATAATTATGTATCTTTTGATACAAAACGATCAGAGCGTAATTATGAATCAAAGACATCTTTCATAACGTGAATCCAAGAGTAAACTGATGCAAATCCACTAACCCCCAAAAATCGTTTTCCAAGATTTCAATGTAACTGCCGATCTTTCCTCATTTATAAATAGAATATTTCACAATTATAAGATTATGTGCTAAAAGTATAAAAAAATAAATCGTCAAAATATGATATTTCCTAATGTATATAGTGTGTAATATATTGTGTTTCTTTGTTACGTTTTATCATATAAATGCTCAATGTTAATTGGATCATGAATAAAACTCAAACTCAGTGTGTCAAACCTGTCTTATATTATTTTTTTTTGGTGGTGAGTTGACCCGTGGCGACTTGACCCGGTGGCGAGTTGACCCATTCCCGACCAAGTCTGGACGTGCAAATTCGAAAAGTTTCAGGCCAAATGGCCTGTTACAGGAGGAGAGATAAGTGCGGGCGCCGTGGTTCGAACCGTCAACCTCTAGCACACAAAGCGACCGATTTACCACGAGAATAAGAGATCCGGACCAACCAGGCTGGCTGGTAAATGGCCTTTATACCTCGACTGCTACACTACTCTGCCCTTCTTTTGAGATTCACCCACCGTGAATCTCCCCCCAGGTTCCACCTCAGAGCGGTTGAAACATCCACCATGCTTCACCACAGCATCCACAACGCCACCAACTGCTGAGGATCGGACAAGCCCCCAAATGTAACAGGAGGAGAGATAAGTGCGGGAGCCGGGGTTCGAACCGTTGACCTCTAGCACACAAAGCGACCGATTTACCACGAGACTAAGAGGTCCGGACCAACCAGGCTGGTTGGTAAATGGCCTTTATACCTTGACCGCTACAGGCCTTTGCTCTTAGGTCAATCGACCCGTATTTTGGGCAGATGAACTCGCACCACTTTGGGACATCTTTAGTTCAGCTATAGAACATTGCGGCAGCACGCTATGCTCAGATTACATTTTGACAAATAAGACATATAAAGTGGAAATATGTCCTGGTCATATGATCGGGATCTTGACATTGGTTGGAGTGGCGCCAAGGTTTGGGGTCAGCTTGTGGTCAGGTCAACTCACCCCGCATATTTTTCTGGGTCATATTGCCCCCCAATTTTGGGTCGAGTTGAGTCAGTTGACCTGCATTTGAGCATGAGTTGACTGAAAACAAGCAGTCTGTGTTTCTTTTTTTTTTTTTTTTACTGAAAATCTGGTTTCAATAAGCAAATTCAACAATTTTCAAGTTAATAGGATGTATGCAATTTCTAGCTCAGCGATCTGAACGTAGTGGTTACCCCTCTACGTTCAGATTCCTTCCATTCAAATCTGTGGTATAATTCTCCATCAAGGTTTTATGGGAACTCAAAACTCGAAAATAAGAATATATATCAAGCTTTTGCCCTTATTGCATGGGGTCAATTTATTAGCAGTTACCGTTTCTGCATCGATATTCGTTTCGGCAGCATCTCCGGGTTGTGCAAAAAAACATGGGCGACATCAAAGCAATTGTTGATGCTTCAAAAGTTTTCAAGTGTCGATAAATAAAGGATAACATATAGTTTGGATCAATTTAAGTCAAATCTATATTTTTGGCACTTTTGTTTCAGATATTTAATGCCCATAATGAAGAAATTCCAAAAACCAGACGAGGTATAAACAATTCACTGTATGCGTGAATTAAACCTATCAAAGTATCTGTATCCAGACTTGTCAACATATGTTATACAGTAGAACCTGTCTTGAGAGACCACCCCTTTTGTCCAGCAAAAGTGGTCTCTTAAGACGGGTGGTCTCTCATTACAGGTTTGAGTTTTTCGCTAGTCAGGGAACGACCAACCAGTGAATATTTGTTGCAGAAATGTCGAAGAATAGATTTTTCAACTTTTTTATTTTAGTTCAGTTTTACCACAAGTACAAAGGCATTGTTTAATAAATTACAGTTAAAAGTACATAAACTGAAAAACATTTTGAGATTATGATGTGAAGGGGGTTGGTCCATCCAAAACCGGACTGAGTTCAAAGTATCTGTATCCGGACTTGTCAACTTTTGGTGATTTTTTGGTGGAAAGTATATGGTGATGGAAGGAAGCTCCCTTTTGATTTGTGTCGCTGTCCGATTTGTTATTCCAGAGTTATGGGATTTTATTCTTCAAAATATAGGCAATTTTCCACATGTCGGACAATAACTTGAAAATGCTTTGAGCAATTTTCGTGATTTTCTGGTGGCAAGTATATGTTGATGGAAGGAATCTCCCTTTCTATTTGTGTCGCCGTCCGATATGTCATTCCAGAGTTATGGGACTTTATTCGTCAAAATATAAGCAATTTTTATACGCCCGTTTTGAAAAAAAACGGTTGTATTATGGTATACCGCTGTCCGTCCCTCTGTCTGTCCGTCCGTCAACACGTACAATAACTCGAAAACGCTTCCATTTTTACTTGAAGTTATGGTCTCTATAGACATAAGATATATGAATGAAATTCAAATAATTTATTTCCAAATTAATGAACACAGTATGTTGTTGGTTATGATTATTGTACAAGAATATAAAAAAAAACCTGACAAGTACACATGTATACTCATATTGTGTGCTTCCCTCTTGTAATTAATAACGGGCGTATCATGCGCTCATGGCACATCTGTTTATTTTTTAAATCCACCAGTCAGAATCTTTTGATATTTGGTATATACATGCAGCATTCATGGTGTGGTTAGATTCAAATCAAGTACCGGGGTGTAATACTTGGGCTTCTCATCAGATCACCAAAGTTCAGCAATGTCGATCCCGGTTAGTCCCTGGATGGGTGACCGTCTGAGTGATCGATTCGGACTCCCGTGTTGTGTCCTTGGGCAAGGCACGTACGTGTAACCCCGATTGTCCACATGGGGGCATGATGATGCTGTGTACTATGCTGTACTGCACATCAATGGTGAGCATGTCTTCAACCAATCTAACCTTTGTTTGTGCTGCAGTGCAGAGTTATGATGTTGGCGAGCTGGCAGCTGCTCGTCGTTGCTCGGTGGTTCTCTCCGGGTACTCCGGCTTCCTCCACCCGTAAAACTATCACCGACGCAGTATGACCTTGGCTGTTAAAGTGTCGTTAAACCTAATAAATAAATAAATATTTGGGCTCCCTTCGGAAATCCAAATTTTAACTTACTAGTACTGCAATATGATTTAAATTTGTTTCCATGTTGTTCTTCATTTATTCAAATGAAATTCTTAATTTTGTATTTTGGCTCCATATGGTGCAAAATGAGAAATAATTTTTAGAAATCTTCTATTTCAGATCCCGGGTTCATAATCTTTTGATATTTCGTATACAGCATCTTCAGGGGATCAGACTCAAGTTTGAGGCATTTTGTGATATATGGTAATAGCATAATAGCATTGGGTGCGTTGGTGAGATGGGGACTTTTGGGTGATTTTTTCTCCTACCTTTTGTAGCTTTGGAGGTGAGTGGGTTAAAAAGTGAGGTTAGAATGGTTTTTAGTGATTCTGGGCATAAAAATATTTACTCAATTGACCTTGTCCTTCTTGACCTCCCCCCTGCCCCCACCTGCGAATTAATTAGTTAATTGTTTTTTTTGTACAAAATAAGACAGTTCATCCAATGGACTCTCCCTTCCTCTATTGTTTCGTTCCCCACTCCCTCCCACCCAGTCAAAAATACAGCATTGACACATAGGAGTCTGAATGCAAGGCTTGCCACCTATCCTGTCGACTGAAAAATTGATACTGAGAATTCATGACCCTTTTTAAAATTTCAGGCTTACTGGAAATCTGCTATTATACTGGGCATTATTTCTTTGGTAGCATTTGAATACTAGGAAAATCATCTGACATGGACAACAGAAGTATTATAAGTGATCACATCTCTAGCTGACTGGTATAATGTGGTAAAAGATGAGGAGGTAACAATACCTCCCAACATGAAGTGAAGAGTGGTATTGTTTTATCCAAACCTCGTGCCATGTCATCTTTGTCCATGAGAGGAGAGATGTGGTAGCACATTTACTGTATGTCCAGGAATTTGGGTTTACTAACAGTCCATTAGGCCTAATAAAGTTGAAAATCTGTTTCTCAGGTCCTCCCGCATCGTCCTTTTGGCTGCTGCATGCTCTCTTTTTAAAACCAATGCAAACTTAAAAAAATAAAAATTAAATGATGTATGTCTGATATTTATTTATTTATTTATTAGCCCAAATATTTATTTATTTATTAGGTTTAACGACACTTTAACAGCCAAGGTCATACTGTGTCGGTGATAGTTTTACGGGTGGAGGAAGCCGGAGTACCCGGAGAGAACCACCGAGCAACGACGAGCAGCTGCCAGCTCCCCAACATCATAACTCTGCACTGCAGCACAACCAAAGGACATACACCAATGCCTTAGCATTGCAAAGCCTTCTGGCACTCAAGGAATGAAATACACCACTACCTATGCTATTCTGTAGATTATGAGGTCTAAAGCACAAAACAAACCAAGAACATGAACTTTTGATGGCAAAGAAATAATTACAAAAATAAAAAATTGCCTGCCCACAAGAAATTTGACAAAAGATTACCAGAGAAACAAGACCAACTTTCTGGGGCCTAAAACAGTCTGCTACTTGCATTCACAAAGATATACATGTAACAGTACTCTCAAATTCTACATTTTGGGGAACTGAAAATTGATTTCTTTTCAACCTACTCACAATTGTTTACAATTGGCTGTAACATAAGTGCAAGCCCTACTTCGGAACTAACTCAAGCTTTTAGAATCTTTTCCAAACGAGTTGGAAAAGTACTAGAGTGCAAAAGCACGAAAAAGATCGAAAAAAGGGTCGAGCGAGACCAGCGCTCGAAATCACAGGTACTCTCTCTGCACACCTCTTGCGTTTACCGAGCGCATGCGCAACAACCGTGACGTCAATTCCTTTATTTTCCGCCATTGTTCATGGTCGGAAATTTTTGTGACTGTGCTGTTTATGATATTAATTCTTCGTGAACAACTTATTAATCGTCTTTAGTGTGCTACTGGATTGTATCCTTTTTCAAGCTACCAAATTATTACTCTCATTTAATGTTAATTTGTATTATTATTGCTGTGCTTTTCACACTTTATCTTGCCTTTCCCCCACGTGTGAACACGACCTTCGTTCTGTTTTCCGTCGGCGGGAAGCTTGATTGTTGTATTTATATCATGCCTAAGACTATTCCTTGTACCTCTTGTTTGCAGGTGAAACATGTGGACGATTCCCATACCACATGTGTCACTTGCAACAATTGCACTCAGGCCCAATCATGTGGTATCTGTGGGGTTTGGTCCTCTAAATTTTGGGCTTCTGTTAACAAGGTGGTTCTTTCCAGAGCTAGAACCCCTCGTTCTCGGGGTAAGGGTAGCCGTGCCGTTGCAGACTTTTCTGCTGGTGCACGTGGTGACTCTGTCACACAGGATTCGGATCTGACTTCTGTGGCGAGCTCCTCTGCAACTGTTGACGGTGTTTGTTCTGTGATACCTGATGAGGAGACCGCGGTCTCTTTGTCTTCGGATGTCACTATTGAGGCGTCTGTTTTCGTTGAGAGCTTTTCCGAGGTCAACTCGGTAACCCTCTCCGATCTGCCTCCAACACCGTCGACCGTTGTTGAGGGGGTTGCCACTCCAGATCCTATTCTGTCTGATGGTGGCTCTTCCATCTCTTCTGGGGATGGTCTACAGTCTCGGGGGACCGAGGCTGTATCTGCTGGTGTGTCTGTGTGTTCTCAGCCTCCCCCAGCCTCGCGGCGAGGCTGTGCGGGTTTGCTGTCTGCTCCGTCTCATCTGGCTAGGTTTGCTCCTAGTCGGTTGAGTCGGACGGTCGCTTCGGCAGCGATTCCTCGTCCCTCGAGTGAATCGTTTATTGTTCCACCTTCGCCTGCTAGTGTGCCGACTAGCGGGATGGTGTTGGGACGTTGGCATCCAGGGCCTGCTGTTCGGCAGCGGTCAGTGACAGCCCCGGTTAGCTGTCACTCTCGGAACCTTCCTCCGGTGATTCCTCACTGTGTTCCGAGTCTGGGTGTCGATCGATGCTTGCCGTCGGTCTCAGAGGATAGGCAGTTGGGGCCGTCTGCTGCGCAGAGGTCAATGACAGGTTCCTGTCATTCTTGGGACAATCCTCCGGTGTCTTCACACCGTGTCCTAGGTCCAGCTACCGATCGACGTGCGCCGTCGGTCCCTTTCGAGGATTTGCAGGCAGGGCCTTCTGTTTCGCAGAGGCCAGTGATGGCTCCTGGGCGTCACAATCGGGACTATCCTCCGGTGTCTTCTCACCGTGCTCCTATTCTGTCTGCCGATCGACGTTCGCCGTCGGTCTCTTCTGAGGATTTGGGTTCTTCTACCAGAAGGGTCCATTGGGAGGACACTCCGTCGGGCGATTCTGCTGCGACGGATTCTCAGGGTGACCTGCGCCAGGCCGTTTTGGCGCTCACCCGGTTGCTTTCTGGCAACCCTCAAGTTGGCCTCCCTGTGCCTCCTGAGGCACAACCTCCTTTGGTCGGTCGCCGAGATGTCTCGCCTGGCCCCTTGGATACTGCACAGTATTCACAGGAGGTTTCTGCTGGTCAGCCCGAGTTGGGCTACGTCTCCTCTGCTACGGAGGATGACGAGTATCTTGAAGGTGATGGTCCCCCCTCGTCAGTCTTGGGGCAGGCTTTGGATTTCGTCTTTGGCTTATTGCCGGACGTTCTACCTTCCGACCAGCCTTCTGTGACCGTCCGGCCGCGGTCCACTGTGGAGCGCCGTAACCCTGTTGAGCCTTCTAGCTCCGGGGCTTTGCGTCCTCTGCAATCGGCTCAGGTGGTTGAGTCCTTCCAGGGCTTAGACGCCAAAATGCGTTCTAAGGCCCTCAAGGGTTCCTTCTTTTCTAGAGCTGATGCCTTCCTGCCTCCATCGCGGTTTCGTGTTTACGATTCCGTCTCTCCACCAGTCTTCCAAGGGATGACTACTGTGGATGAGGATTCTTCTTCCCTCGGGTTGACTAAGCCTAAGTCGGCAGTTCTCCCGATGTCGGTAGTTGAGTCTATGGTGGGCCTGTCCCGAGAGATGCTGGGTATGTTATCTCTCGCGGACCATGTCGTCGCTGCTCTGGCTGAATATTTTCCACCAGGGGAGTTTGATGACGCTCAGGCGCCTTTTCGCGTTTTGTCACAGGCTCTTATGAACTTGACTCACGCTCACGCCTGTAACACGGCCAATTTGGAGCTGGCACGCCGGGATGCGGTTTTGGATTCTTTACCATCCCTTCCTTCTGAGCAACGTGCTGTTCTGAGGTCTGCCTCTTTGGTAGGACCTCAGTTGTTCCATGGTTCCGTGGAAGCTGTTCGTGGCGAAGTTCTTCGTCATTCGAAGGACCAGCTTTTGCTGAGACAGCTTGACCCACCTGCTGCTGCGGGTGGGGGTCGTTCCAGGCCCGCCAAGCGTGCTGCTGCGTCTGCCTCGTCGGCGACGTCGGCTACGCCTTCGGCTCCGTCTGCTCCTTCTGCTCATAAGAAGCGCCGACGTGGCCAGGCCCGCTGGCAGCCTCAGGCTGGAAAGTCTCAGGACTCTGTCACTTCCCGAGGTGGTTTCTCCTCTCGGGGGCCTCGTCGAGGCCGCAAGTGAAGGTTCTCACCTCGATTCGCCTCCAGTCGGAGGAAGGCTGTCGCTGTTTTACGACCGTTGGACAGAGATAACGTCGGACTCTTGGGTCCTCGACGTCATTCATTCCGGTCTGCGACTGTCCTTCCATCGGCACCCCAGTTTATCTCGGGTGCCCCTTCCGACTCAGGTCCCTTCAGATTCTCTGCGTCGGGACCTTCTGGTGCAGGAGATCGACAATCTCCTCACCAAAGGGGCGATCGAGGTGGTCAGGAACACCCTTTCACCGGGGTTTTACTCGAGACTTTTCTTGGTGCCGAAGAAAAACGGCCAATTTCGTCCTGTCATCGATCTGAGTACCCTGAACGAGTACATAATTGCTCCTCGTTTCAGTATGGAGACTTTCCGGTCGGTTCGACGTTCAGTTCATCAGGGCGATTTTGCGGCCAGTATCGACCTGAAGGATGCCTACTTCCATGTACCCATTCATCTGGCGTCACGGAAATACCTTCGGTTCTCGTTTCGGGATCGAGTTTTTCAATTCAGAGCTCTCCCGTTCGGTTTGAACCTGGCTCCTTGGGCCTTCACCCGACTGATGTCACATGTGCTTGCTTTCCATCGCACTCAGTCGGCGGTGACTTCGTCCGCCTACCTAGACGACATCCTCCAACGGCACCACGATGCTGCTGTTCTGGAGTTCGATGTCCGACAGTTTCTTTGCCTGCTAGCGTCGCTGGGTTTCAGAGTCAATCGCGAGAAGTCGGATCTTCTTCCTTCTCAGCGATTCCGTCATTTGGGGATGGATTTCGACACTCTTCACAATGTAGTGTCGGTTCCCCAGGCTCGGGCGACGATTCTTTCCGCCTTGACTCGGGACCTGCTTCAATCTTCCTCGGTCTCGGCCAGGACTTTCCTTCGGATGCTGGGCCTTTGCGGTTCGGTGACCGATCTCATTCCGCTCGGTCGCTTGTTTGTCCGACCTCTCCAACACTTCCTGTTGGATCATTGGCGTCCGAATGTAGATCCGCTGGACCTGGAACTCACTATTCCTCGGTCTCTGCTTTGTCACCTCCGCCCTTGGGCAAATATTCCCTGGCTGACACAGGGTGTTCCGTTGGATCTTCCTTTGGCCGATCGCATCCTTACTGCGGATGCCAGCGATCGGGGCTGGGGTGCGACGTTGGACCCTCTCGGTCTGTCTACTCACGGAGAGTGGGACAGCGAGCAGGTGGGCCTTCATATCAACCAGAAGGAGCTCCTTGCTCTTCTGTTGAGTTTTCGGCTTTGGATCCCTCATCTGTCGGACCATGTTGTCCTACTTCTTTCGGACAATTCGACAGTAGTGGCCTACATACGGAATCAGGGAGGCACTCATTCGATTCCTATGTATCGGCTGTCTCGGGATCTTCTTCTGTTGGCACGGGATGTGAACGCTCGGGTGTCCATTCGACACATTCCCGGGCGTCTCAACGTCCTAGCAGACTCCCTGTCCCGACGCGACAGTGTCCTTCCAACCGAATGGATGCTACATCGGTCGGTGTTTCAGGCGATTTGCGAGCAGTGGGGTCGTCCTCAGGTCGACCTTTTCGCTACTCGCTGGAATCATCAGGTAGAGACTTTTGTCTCCCCTTGTCCAGATCCTCTGGCATTTGCAGTAGACGCTCTGTCTCTGGACTGGACAGGCTGGGTCGGCTATGCCTTTCCTCCTGCACCGATTCTTCCTCAAGTTTTAGCGAAGATTCGTGCTTGCAGTTGCAGGATCATTCTGATCACACCCCTGTCTCCACAGAGGGTGTGGATCAATCTGCTGCGGCCTCTATTGGCCGATAGACCGATTCGTCTACCTCTACGTCGCGATCTTCTTTCACAGGGTCGTCCCAGGAAGTATCACAACAACCTGGCGAGCCTGTCCCTTCACGCCTGTCTTTTATCAGGTCCAGTCTCCGACGTAGAGGTTTTTCGAGACGATCAGTGGAGTGCATTTCTGCATCGCGGCGACCTTCCACTGGAATGACTTATGCCGCCAAGTGGAAGGTTTTCTGCCGCTGGTGTTCAGATCACAATGTGAATTACCGTGATCCGTCTATCGCTCAAATTGCGGATTTTCTGGTTTTTCTTTTTGACTCCAAGGGCCTCCAGCCTATTACGATTAAGGGCTATCGGTCTATGCTGTCTGATACTTTCTCTTATGTGGGAAAGCGGTGTATCGGTCGTAATCTTTTCCTCTCCAAACTTATTCGGCACTTTTCTTTGAAGAGGCCTCGAGTTTTGCGTCTTACACCCAAGTGGAACTTGGCATGGGTGTTGCACTGTTTGGAGGGGGCGCCTTTCGAGCCTTTATCTGAGACCGACATGCGTTTTCTCACCTATAAGACGGCTTTTCTTCTAGCGTTTGCTTCTGCTCGTCGAGTCAGTGAGCTTCATGCGCTATCTGTTGATTCTGCCTTCTTCCGAAATGAGGCTAACAGTGTCACATTCACTACTGATTGCTCTTTTCTGGCTAAGAATCAACTCCCCGATTCAGTACCTCCTCCCATCTGCATTCGGGCTCTCCCTGCTGTAGATGGACGGAGGCCTCTTCTTTGTCCTGTTCGTGCGGTCAAGACTTACATTACTCGCACTCAGTTCATTAGGAGGGATCGGAAGAGATTTTTTCTGTCTCTCATTCGTAAGCGGCAGTCTATCTCTTCCCATTCTATTTCCAGGTGGATCTGTCTTGCAATCAAGCTGGCTTATTCTCGCTTGTCTGCATCGGATCTTGTTTCGAACCGGCTTAATGCTCACGAGGTTCGTGCCATTTCTACATCCTGGGCGTTCTCCAATTCTGTTTCGCTCCGTGATGTTATGAATGCGGCTTACTGGAGGAATGCTTCTACCTTCTCCTCCTTTTATCTCCGCCACCTTCAGCAGCAATCTGAGGACCTTTATTCTTTAGGCCCTCTCGTGGCTTCTCAGGCTGTGGTGCACCCTCGTTAATTGTTTTTGTCGAGGTTGCACTTCTCTCAGCCTTGTTCTTTTCAGGTGCCTTCTCTCTTTCTTCATTACAGGTTTTAGTTTTTGTTCTCTGCCATCCTTGCTTTCGTTCTGCTACTCTTGTTGGTATTGGTTATGTGATTCACCTCCTCCTATTGTTTATTCAGCCAATTGTAAACAATTGTGAGTAGGTTGAAAAGAAATTAAAATTTTTTAGTAAATTTTGTTTCTTAACATACCTACCACAATTGTTTACCGGAGGCCCACCCTCCTTGGGGATATCTTTGATATCGATGCCTCCCCGCTAAATCACAAACTTCTCGTTGGCGGAAATACGGAATTGACGTCACGGTTGTTGCGCATGCGCTCGGTAAACGCAAGAGGTGTGCAGAGAGAGTACCTGTAATTTCGAGCGCTGGTCTCGCTCGACCCTTTTTTCGATCTTTTTCGTGCTTTTGCACTCTAGTACTTTTCCAACTCGTTTGGAAAAGATTCTAAAAGCTTGAGTTAGTTCCGAAGTAGGGCTTGCACTTATGTTACAGCCAATTGTAAACAATTGTGGTAGGTATGTTAAGAAACAAAATTTACTAAAAAATTTTAATTTTTGCAGCAGGTCTTGCTGAGAATCTAAACTGATTCTCCTAATCGGGACATATTTTAATACCTGATGGTATGGTTCTTTCTGTCTTAACTTGGAGTAAATGTTGAAGCCATTGTATTGAATGTATTTCAAAGGGTAAAACATGTGATGCCATTTTAAATTTAGGTGTTGGTTGGCATTGACACATGCACACAGTGAGATTAAAAGGAAGAAAGGTTGTGTTGGAGTAAAGACATGCATGTATTGGTAATTGCATAGTAGCCCAAGAACATTAGGTTTCACTAGGGAAAAAAATCGGAGAAAGCCGATTTTTTCAGGGAATGTCGAGTACATGTCACTGAACGATTAGACAAAAGTCCCCTAAAATCCCAGTTGAGCTTTTTTTTCTACAGCCTTTTTTCGAAAACGCGTTTGAAAAAAATTTAAAAAAATCGCACGAACTTTGTAACCTCGAATTGATCCAACTGTATTTTTTGTTTACGTGTATTTCGAGCTACATAATGTCTAATATACATTTACCTAGAGGAAAATGTGCATTCTGTGACAATTTCTGCGAAAAATTATTGAAAATTCACAAAAAAGTATCGGATTTACGCAAAAAATGACGATTTTCCTGACGGATTTGCCCAAAGGGTCGTAGTACAGAACGGGATGTTAGTTGGACAGACGATAAAAAATCCACCGCCATTTGAAGACTTTTATCATTGCTTACAAAATAGACATTATGGAAGACCCTCTGCTTCTGGCCGAGTTCCCCTTTTGGCATAAAATTCGTCAGCATGAGAACTCAACTATTTTCGGGCTTGGGACCGAACAGACACGTCTGTGTCTGGCAGCATTGGATCAATAAATAATATTTACAGAATGTACAAAAATCAATAAATAATATTTACAGAATGTACAAATCAATCAACATGGATTAAGTTACATTGACTATTATCAACGCTATATTCAGAAATGACATGACCTATATACATATTATTCATCGAACTCAGAAATTTCCGACAGGACAGTGTTTCTGTGGTTGTTACAAGAATCTGAACTGCAATTACACAAACCTGAGCAAGAGAGTCCTGCCTTCTTACACCCACACGTTTTTGTACAAGCACTCTTGCAACCACAACTGATCAGATTCAGTAGGTTATCGGGGGCACATGGCTTTGTGGCTGCAGTCGGTACAAGAAGTCCATTGTCTAGCGACCACCCCCAATCCGTCGGAGGAAGCGAAGTGCCCAGCTATTGTTGGACCTGGAGATAACATCTGTAGACATGTTGTTGTGTAGCATCGCTGCTTGGTGGGAGTGAGGCTAGGTCGATGGGTTTATTCAGTTTAGATTTTGCTACATAATGCTTGTAAGTGACATATCTATATTGGTCGAGAGAGGAAACAGTTTTACTCCCGTATAAGATCAGGAGAAGTTGTTCCCCGGCAGCGGCTACTGCACTTGGTGTACTGTCATCCGCCAAAATTGTGTTGACATACTGTTGTGAGTCGCTAGTAACATCGGAGACAATTGTACTGAATACTTTCTTCTTACAACTCGAAAGAGTGCAGAAGTAGTGTCACAACCACTTATAGAATGTGCTACAAGGAGGTTGCTTCTATGGTCACCCATTTTGGTTGCTATTTCACTAACTGAAACTAGTAAGTTTGGGGTAATGGAATACATCATGTGAATATTACATCCCGGTTGAACTCGAGAGGTAAGAATGACTAACAAGTCTGTGTCTGTTCCCACAACGACAACATTGTTGTCATCTTGAGCGATGTCAAGTGCAGTTTTGGCTATCAGTACATCAGCATCAGCCTCGGCCTGCTTGGACTGAATATTGATAGCAGATAGCCCCTGCATTAGAAGATCGATCAGTTGGGTTTTGTTCTTGGCATTTGCAAGGAAATCGGATTGGGGTGTGGTGGCTGGTAACTCGGGTGAGATATTGATATCAATGGAATACCTGTCTTTAGATCTACGGGCTTGTTCCATGCCCTTTGTCGACATTGTACAAGCATAACCATCAAAAACAACCACGACGTTCGCCCCAAAATGTCTCACTAGATAATTGGAATATGATGTACATATGTCCTTATATGACGACTGTTTAGGCCATACAACTGCCCTCAATAAAAATCCACCATCTACAACAAACAGAGAATGTTCTGGGATTTTAGTTTGCTTGGAACCGTATGTTTTGAGGATCTTACCGAGCGTGCTTTTCTGTGTCTTCCTCATTCCAGCAGAATCAAACAATGCTGGTGGTTTCGGGGCGAGTTCATATTTGAGATACTCTTCCATCTCTGCTTGTGACTGAATAACACATTTGATGCGGTTGAACAGAATTGTGGGGTCAATCACTACCTTACTTCCACGGACTTTGATGCTATTTGCCATCGATGCGAAAGACTTCACAGTGTCAACACGTCGTAGTTTGATGCTGTTGAACGTTTTGCTTACAACATTCGATACGCAACATTCACCAATTTTGCGAACTTGGTCACAGTTCACAGTTTCGTCGGCCACAAGCCCGGTCGCTATAGAGACTAATTGTAGTGGATCTCTATTCTGAAAGGGGGAATGCACTCTGAGCCAGTTCAATAATTTGGTGATATCATTGGCATCAGTCAATTGTGAACTTTGATGGAGATCCCGATGTTGTTTGCCATGACCAGTGTGAACATGAACAAAATTTTCGAGAGCATTACATGTCGGAAGGCAAAGAGGTAGTCCATGTACCCATTTCGCAACAGTGCTATCGGTTATTCCCCTGCCATGTGTGAGACCACCAGGGAGCTTGAACATTCTCATTAAACACTGCTCTATGGTCTGATCAGAATATATCCCGTCCCAGAATTTATCTGAGTGCCTTATGGTAAAGTAACCTTTCTCAGTGAACAACTTCAAATCATCCTGTTGCATTATTTCTGTTAGCTCATTCATCTGCTGCAAATAGAGATGAGAACTTTTTGTGTATGCAAAATGACCACCTGCGTGAAATACTGGAATCATATTGCGAACACAATATGTGTGGAGTTCCCAGTCGCCTGTGCACTCTGCTCTCAAGAACAACTGGAGAAGACCTATTTGCTCATAGTATTGTACCCAAAGCTTTCCTGTGCGTCCTACGGACGCATTCTGGAGCAGTTCGTGTAATTTTGACATTAGATGGTTGACACTTTCTTGATTGACAGCGTCAGCTGTTGTACAGTCACCTCTGGCAAGTCCACAGAATATTTCATTGACTTCTGTGCAGTCTATGTTATCTAGTGTTCGGCTTTCTTCAAACACGTTTGAATTTGAGTTTAGGGGGTATGGTTAATATTTCACACGTTTCACCAGTTCATTATGGAATAAATGACTATTGTTATATATCATTATAAATCCACTGCTTTTCTGCAATTTTTGATATATAATTTAACTCCCAAAGTAGTCGTAGATTTGATTTAATGGACGTTGTGTACCGTTGTGTGTATGAAAACAATAAATTTTTTTTCGTAATTTTGTACATTTTCGTGAATATTTCACCATTGATTGTGAGGATTGGTACAAAGTTGGCATTTTCTGTTGGGGATATGTATTCTGAATATAATTCAGCACGATATTTATGATTCTCACCCTACTAAGGCGAATAAGAATGAGAAATATGGAGCTGGGTCGAATTTTTTATTAAATTTTTTTTTCATCAAAAAAACGCTATAACTAAAAAAGCTCAATTCGGATTCGCAGGGACTTTTCACACTTTATCCGCAATGTGTGTCCCGGAAACATATAAAAAAAATCAGCTTTCTCCGATTTTTTTCCTTACTTTCTCATTTTTATGTCTAATGTGCCTGGACTATAGGGAAAGAAAAGTACCATGTCATTAGTTTCTGATGTATTGAAAAAGTGCTTTGATGTTTTATCCAAATTTTGTGACAGTGCCAGAAAAAAGTTTAGATTTGGTTTAGGATTGTGCAATTAATCCTTTTTGTTAGTCAGTTTTTTTAGCTGCTACGAGCAGCTCTGTATGTGGCAATGTCGGTCTGTCTGTCGGTCGGTCTGTCACCAACGAGTTTAAAAAACACCATAACTCCTAAAATACTTGATGGAATGACATCATACTTAGTATGCAAGTGTATCTTCATGATGTCTACACCCTCGCAATAGTGCATGTCATTTGGATAATTTCTGTCACATTTATAGACTTGTCACCAACAAGTTTTTTGTCACCAATATGTTTTTTTGTCACCGAGTTTTAAAACATCATTGGCATTGCATGAATCGTCGCAGCTTCAGCACTGTGAAATTGCGCTCTAGTTTTCTTTTTGATGAAACCATTGGATTCACAAAAATAAACTAAAATTACTGGTTTGACAAAAGAGCCAGTTTTCACTGCCAAATTAGCACATTTGCATTCCGTTTACTCTTAGCCCACTGAGTGTTTTGTAGATATTTTTCACCAATTCTAGTCATGGCTGCTTTAAATGTACATGTAACACAAGAAATCATTGGTGAAAAAGTCGATTCCATTTACGGGGAGACAGTATGTATGCACAAATTATACTTATTTCAGAGACAAGAGAAACCCTGTGCTGGGCAGGAATATCTGCCAGCAGCATGTAAAAAGTTAATGCAAATGTTATCAATTTGGCAAGAAAACTTCCATATTTGCCGCTTTTGCAATGGTCACATTTACATTTACTGAACATTTTATGCATTCAAGAATGAATCATGTGACACATTTGTGGATGTCTCTGAGGTGATGGATACATGTAATTTTAGTACAATTTCTTGCAATAATAGTTTGAAGTACAATGTCATTTCCGATGGAATTTATCCCACTGGAAACAGCACAATATTATTGTACATGTGCATTGTGAATATATTTAATTGTGCCATTTAAAAGAAAGTAAAATACCCCCCCCCCCCCACCCCCCTCAGGTTTTTAAAAAAAATTGAAACTGGTTTCAAAAGTGAGTTAAAATTTCAAAACTTCATAGCTCAGCTTCATTGCATGAAAATAGGATTTGTTTCAAAAACATAACAAATTAAATTTTCTTGCCTTGCCTGAGAATCAAACATTCTGCTGTCAGATGTTGAATTTACTTTTAGTACCTGAATTCATATGATAGATTGTTGAAATTATGAAATTATGATTTCATTAACCTTAATTAATGGCCAGAACTACCCAGCATTATTTACAAAAATCTTCTTTCAATTTTCATTATTTTTTTCCATTTTTGTCTCAAAACATGGCTAAGGCCCTCCTGCACGGGGGCACAGTCCTTTTGGCCCCTGCATGCTCTCTTTTTATTACCAATACAAACATAAAAAAATAAAAATTAGATGATTTGTTCTGATATTTTACCCAGGTTAATAAAATTGATAAATTTGTCCCTAGAGTGAAACAAGGCTTTGTAATGCTTTAGCATTGCAAAGCCTTCTTGCACTCCAGGGATAAAACTCACCACCACCCATGCTATTCTGTAGATTAAGAGGCTTAAAACATCAAACAAACTAAGAGCATGAACTATTAACTGCAAAGAAATACTTACCAAAATAAAAAAAATAAAACAAAAACCCGCCCACCCACAGGCAACAAAAAATAGTCAGATCTACTTTGTGGTGCCTTTTGACTTCACCGGTACAAGCTTATTGAGCTCGTTCCAATGAAAGGTCATAAGCTATGTTTTTGATTAAAAAAATGAAAAAATAATTATTCAAAAATTTTATTTGCATGTGTCGTCAGTGTTAGGAAAAGGGTTATTAAAGAAAAAACTGAACTCAAATTACTATTTTTGAAACCCACTATATTTCAGGTTACAATGCCAAGAGGAAATATTTTGAAAGTTTCAAGAAAATTGCTTAACAATAGTTTAAAACTTCTTGAAAAGAATGTATATCCTTCTTCAACAGCAACGACTTGGAGACATTGCCATTTGTGTACTTACCACAGGAAGCTATTCTCTCAACAGCTCAATCAAAACTGTGTGGAGAACAATGCAAAACATAGCTGCTTCTATTCTTTTGTTACTACTCACAAGAGTCAAGCCATTCCATGTATCGTTTCTCACAGTCATGTTGATGAAAATCGGAACTTTCATTCTGTAAACAAACAATCTGATCCTCCTAAACATAGGAATGCAGCAGAATATAATCCTGTATTATTTGTTGGAGGACCTCCAGCTAGACATCTGAGTTTAACAGCAAAAGGAATTTTAGATGCATCTCCTTTAAGCATTCAGCCATATTTGAGATTAATAAGATTTGACAAGCCAATTGGTGAGTTAATTTTTTCATAATTTTTAATTACAGAACCTCTGACACGATATGACCCTGTCTGTTAAAAGTGTTGTTAAAACCCAATAAACAAACAAATAATTACAGGTCAACTATTTTAATGCCAAAATATACAGTTGAAACTAAAAGTCCTGTCACTAAACATGTATTGTGCACTATATTGAAGTAATAGCGTAGGGGGCACGGTGGTGTTGTGGTAACTGGTTCCCGTCAGATCACCGAAGTTAAGCAATGTCGAGCCCGGTTAGTCTTAAGATGGGTGACCGTCTGAGCAATCCACTCAAACTCCTGCGTTGTGTCCTTGAGCAAGGCACTTAACCCCGATTGTCCACATGGGGGCGCGATAGCGCCGTGTACTGAGGCCTACTGAACATCGATGGTGTGCATGTCTTCAACCAATCTAACCTTGCCTGTGCTGCAAAGCGGAGTTACGATGTTGGGGAGCTGGCAGCTGCTTGTCGTTGCTCAGTGGTTCTCTCTGGGTACTCAGGCTTCCTCCATCTGTAAAACTGTCACAGTCACGATTAGCCATTGTGCATAAGTATGTTACCTTAAACACCAATAAATAAATGAATAGAAATTAAAATTTTACAACAAAAACAGAATGAAGAGAGTGGATTACTACTTAATCCAGCGCCGTATATTCTCCGCTTGAAAACTATTTATAATTGTTCATAACAGCACAAGAAACACTTGCAAACTTTCATCATATGGACCTCTGGGTACAACCTGGTGGTCCATGTGATGAATGTTTGCAAGTGCTTCTTGTGTTTTATCGTCAGAAGATCTAAATAATTACTAAGTGAAAAATCCATCCCACAGCGATTTATTGTGGGCCACATATTTTGATCAAACTGATAAGAAAATGTGAACTTCGTAAGTGACAGGTAGGCAGCAGATGCTGCAAATACGTCGGAGAAAGAAATAAAAAAGTGACGGCAGAAAAACGGAAAATGGCAAGTTGTTAACTTGGTACTTCCCTTTCTGAACTTGACTGAAGAAATATGAGCCGGTTCTAGTGTTTCCAGCATTCAGGCTGATTCAATATATTTTCTGGGAAGTACTGTGTGATTTATTCATTGGGGGTCGGTGGGTGGTTGACTGGTTGAAATTTGGTTGGAAATAAACTACTGGTTTTGAAAATTCAGTACTTTGACAACTTGACATACAAATGTTAAATTGTAATACTGCCAGTGGTTATCAAGTCTCGGCGATTTTTTTATAACATTTCTTTCAATTCAGCATTAATATTTTAGGTTGCAGATACTTTTTAACAACTGATCATTTTATTAAAATACAACCCCCCAAACTTTAACACCCGATCATCTGCTTTATATTCTTTCAAATAAATAATTTATACTGCACACCAGCGCAGATGGGAAAGAAATGATTGACCTTAATTTTAAGACTCTTTAAAAACAATGTACGGAAGCCAACAGGTGACATCAGATTTAGCATTATCGAAGTTCATTTGGTCGATCGAGGCGCAGCATATGCTTTGAAAATGATTTGCTTTTTTTAGTAAATAATAGATTTGTACATTTTTTTTCATGAAAAATGAAAATTTTTATACTGTACCAATGACCCAGACATAGCTGGTGCCAACTCTTAAAAATCTAGGGCCAAACACAAATTTTGCCCTCCAATCCCCAAAATTTGCATCTAAAACCAAAGAAATCATGTCCTGAATGGCCCTCCATACTTTGCCTCTACAGCGCATGCGCAGTGTCAAGGAGGTCCCAAAATTGGCGCCAATTATCATTCTTTGTTTGGCCCTTCATCAGTTCACATCTGACTGATCTTTGTGCTTGTAAATCTCAGTTTAAATGATGCCAGACACATAAATATTAGAGAAATGGTGGATCTAAAGAGGAAATAGAAGAAGGAGAGGAAAAATGAGTGACAGAAAATAATCAGGGCTGTAACTTAAAATTTTTTAATGAAATTATGTTAAGTTACCTATTTTCGAGGCATGGCCTGTTGTGGTCATTCTTGCTATAAAGTTACACTGCTTGTTCAGTGTTTTCCTCTCTCCCTTTCCTTTAAGTCCCACCTTGCTATTCTCCCATGCTTTTTGCATATTTTCTGTAATATTACATTACGGAATGATAGGATATGCGTATCCTCCAGCGCCGTTGATTCAGCAAATATTGCTAAAGATAAAACAATCACAATACAATTCTGTTGGTAGCATCTCTGTCTCCACAGAGACCGTGGATAAATCTACTCTAGTGTCTGCTGTGGGACTCACCGCGAAGACTTCCTCCACGAGAGGATCTTCTTTCGCAGGGGAAATCGTGTCAACTTCATCACAACCCGCAAGGTCTCAACCTTCACGTATTCCATTGTGCGGTCCTTCTTGCATGGCAAGCATTGTCCAGGACGAGCAGTGGACGCGATTTCTAACTGTAGAAGGACCTCCTCTTTGCTATACTATGCGGCTAAGTGGAAGGTCTTTCGTCGTTGGTGTAGGGATCATTCGTTTGATATTTTTGATCCCTCCATACCAGACATTGCAAACTTCTAGTATACTTGTTTGACGAGATTAACTGCAGCCTGTTACTATTAAAGGTTATAGGTCTATGTTATTTGATACCTATGCACACCATGAAAGTTTACAATTGGATCTAATGTCTCTTTATCTAAATTAGTTAGAAACTTTTCGATAAATAGACCTAGAAGCCTTAGATTAATTCCTAAATGGAATTTAGCTTGGGTTCTTCTTAAACTAAAAGAAAACTATTTGAGCCTCATGAGACAGTGGACTTCAAATTCTTATCTTATAAGACAGCATTTCTCTTAGCTTTCTCTTCCGCTAGAAGAGTCAGTGAGCTTCATGCACTATCTGTGGACGATTCTCACTATCGTAGTGTCGGGAACACTATTACCTTTACTACTAATGTTGGATTTTTGGCTAAGAATCAGGCTCCTAATAAATATCCGGAACCTATTGTTATTAAGGCCCTTCCATCTTCAGACGGGCATAGGCCTTTACTCTGTCCGGTTAGAGCTTTATGTATTTATAAACAAGATCTCAGTTTATCAGAAAGGGACGTAAACGCTTCTTTCTGTCTCTGATGCCTAATAGAAGGACATTACAGTCCATTCTATTGCTAGATGGATTCAATTAACTATCCGTACTGCTTATGATAATCTATCTTCAACTCAGCAGTCTGTGCTTAAGATTTCGGCTCATGAAGTAACAGCTTTTTCTACATCTTGAGCTTATGCAAATAGTGTTGCTATTACAGATTTAATGAAGGCTGCATATTGGTCTCAGCCATCCACATTCACGAATTTTTATCTCAGAAATATTGAGTCCATTTCTGGAGACCTGCATTGTTTAGGTCTGTTATCTGCTGCTCAGAATGTCGTTCACTAAACAGTTGCAGCTATAGTTATGCAGGCTTTCTGTTCAGGCAGTGACTCCGTCCTGCTGCCCTCTTCGCTCTGGGCTATTTGACCCAGGGTAAGGGGAAGGGGGGTTGGGGGAGGGTGTTCCCTTAGGTCACCTGTTTTATAGTGAAAACAATACCTCCTCCAGAGTCAGTAATTCTGAGTTGTTACCGGGATGGTTTTAAAGTGAAAGTTAATGTTTAAAAATTCATTCATGTCATATTTTTAAAGTGTAGCTCGGTGTGAAGCATTTGTATATGTCACGTGTCAAACGGGCCTTAATATACAATCCTCGGACACTTTTAAAAGAGTATAAAGAGTCTCAATTTTCTGGACTAACTTTATTTATTGGCTTACTCTAAAAATAATTAGTATAAGGATTATACTGGATGTTAATAGAGAACATGAATGTTATTATGCTCAATTATGGAGGGTGTTGTGTCATATTTATCATAAATAAGAAAGATACATGTAAAGCCTAATACTCCTTTTCTCCTTGAGGGGATGACTCTATTTTATATAGTTGAGCTTATTGGATTTTCCTCTATGTCCTAGGCCCTCCAGCCTTTTTTACTATTCAGCTATGTCTGGGTCATTGGTACAGTATAAAAATGTTAAAAATGTTAAAAAATTTATAGTAATTTATATATTTTTTATACTTACCAATGACCCAGACGGGGATGGCCCTCCCAGGAGTTGGGAACTCATACCTCCCCGCTGAGTACATAGCGCTGACCAGGCACTGCTTGTAAGAATGATAATTGGCGCCAATTTCGGGACCTCCTTGACACTGCGCATGCGCAGTAGAGGCAAAGTATGGAGGGCCATTCAGGACATGGTTTTTTTGGTTTTAGATGCAAATTTTGGGGATTGGAGGGCAAAATTTGTATTTGACCCTATATTTTTAAGAGTTAGCACCAGCTATGTCTGGGTCATTGGTAAGTATAAAAAATATATAAATTACTATAAATTTTTTAACATTTATCCTAATTTGTGATGGAAAGTCTTGGATTTTCTGGAATTTTCAGAAACATGTATGAGGCCAAGAACCAGAAGTGAAGTTAGTGAACACTGATAGAGTGATTCCTCTCAAAATCTGAAACTAGTTGAATGTCATAAAACATGTTATTTTATTTTATATGTTTATCAAGGATGAACCCAAACAATGAAAGGTGGATTTCACCATGTCAATGACATATTGCATGCTTGGCAATGATTGTATACAATGTTTTCACAACTGGGATTATCATAGAGAGAGGGAGTGCGGTGGCTCAGTGGTAGACTGTTGGACTTCTTGGCTGGAGGTCCCAAGTTTGATCCCCGCATTGTGTCCTTGGGCAAGGCACTTTATCCCGGTTGCCTACATGGGGGCACGATGATGCCATGTACTAAGGCGTTCTGCATGTCGATAATGCACATGTCTTCAACCGCTGTAATCCTACTTGAGCGAGCTTGAACAGAGTTAGAATATTGAGGAGCTGACAGTTGCTCATCGATGTTTGGTGGTTCTCTCTGGGTACTCCGGCTTCCTCCACCTGTAAAACTGCCACTGTCATGATTAGCCATTGTGCATAAGTATGTGACCTTAAACATCAATAAATAAATAAATATCATAGAGAGATTAATTACAGCTGAATTACTTCAATTTACCTGCATATTTGTGTGGATATTGGACACTGGATTCACTGGACAGTGGACATTAATCTTGTTGCCACTTTGAAAGATAAGGGTTGGGGGCTGACCAACAGTGTTACTACCAGTGAAAACTTAATGAAAAGCCCTGAAGTTGAAGAACATATATGTTTCTTCTACCCGATTCAATGGGGAGGGGCATGGTACATGTACTAAGGACAGGAGGCCAACTGATTGGCTTGGCAAGTTATTTAATGAATCACTCAATGCAGTGTGATGATTCACAAAGCATCGAGTGATTCATTAAATAACTTGCTAGTAACTTGTGAAGTTCATGAGATGTCAGCCCTGAACTTGTTAAGTTACTATATGGTTGAATGTTGGGAAATTGGGTTAGCTTGTGACTATTTTCAGTGTTCTATGCATATACCGAATACCGTACCGAAACCGAGGTATTTACCTGAAAAATACCGATACCGAACCTGAAATTTCAATACCGTGCAGCTCCAGCTTATAGCACATTATATTTTGCATTGCACAATGCAAACGCTCTTGTGTATTTCAGACTACTTCATTCTTCTGCAGTAAGGAGGGCATTAACGAGCATGCACTTTCTGTACTAACTGTGACAGGATTTCTAGTTTCAGCTGTAAGTTACCTCCCTTGAAATTAGAAGACAAATGTTGTATCAATTGATGCATCTGTTTTATGCACTATAAGATGGCCGGGGGCATAGAGTGTTTCCCTTGTCCATCCATCATTCCATCCTTAAGCCATTACATACATGTATGTCTGTCATTCCAAACAGTTTTCCAGAGTGTTTTTTGCCATACATTGATATAAATTTTGGAGGATTTTTGGTATGAGGCTTCATGATGGGTACTTACAAATTGAGTTCGAGTTTGATTCTGGTCCGAACGGGAACATTCGTGTTGTCGGGACACATCTAGTTTCTGTCTACAAAACAGGTCATATTCTCAATCAAATCTCAATTTGGTCACAAGACACACTCAGTGGTTTAGCCGAAAATCGAATGTAACCTGTCCTGTCTTTTCCATCATAATGGTGACATAGAATCATGGTTTTCAAAAATGCCATTTCCAATTTTATATCCGGCACTTGAAGCTTCTTCATGTACTTTCTTACAAAATTATAGAGAACAATGTTGGTAATTGGTTATTTTTGTTATTGTTTTTACCAACTGACAGTGGAAAGTCAAGTTCCAAACAAATGCATTTATTGCACATCAGTTGGTAAGGATTCATTGTTCAATTCTGTACATCTCTATTGGTTTTGCCACAATGTTGTGCTGTGATTTCATTCTTGTTGACATCTCTCACTTTTATATCTGTGCAGTCCAAACTTGGACTGTCAGGCCATAACTTCTCTTTAGGCTTTTCTCTCTGGAAAAGACTATTGTTTTCCTACGGATTATTATTATTTTTTTTTTTGGGGGGGGGGGGGGGGAGGGGTTTATGGTGTTTTTCTTGTTTGTTTTTTTTTGCACACATTTTGTCCGTACGATTCAGAAGCTATATTTTTATACAACAACCAATGGCCCAGACTAGCTGGTGCTTACTCAAAAATATCCAGGGCCAAACACAAATTTTGCCCACCCAATCCCCCAAATTTGCATGCAAAACCGAAAAAATTATGTCCTAACTGGTCCTCCATACTTTTGCGAACTGCGCATGCGCAGTATCCAGGAAGACACCGAAATTGGCACCAGCCAGCATTCTTTGTTTGACCCTTCCGTCAGTAACAACAAATGACATCTGTGCTTTTAAATCTCAGTTTTAATGATGCCAGACACAAATCAATGGTAAATTTGGTGGATCCAAGTTGCAGACTTACGTGTCGCCATGTCCATATCATCGAGCGTATGCAGTAGACGCTTTGTCAATCTCATGGGACGGAATGATAGGATATGCGTATCCTCCAACTCCATTGATTCAGCAGATCCTGTTAAAAATCAAACAGTCTCGCTGCAAGATTCTGTTAGTGGCATCTCTGTCGTCACAGAAACCGTGGATCAATCTTCTCAGGTGTCTGTTATGGGACGTTCCCCAGAAGCTTCCTCCATGAGAGGAACTTCTTTATCAGGGGAAGTCATGCACACTGCATCACAACTCGGAAGGTCTCAACCTTCACGTATTTCCGTTCTGCGGTCCTTCTTGCACAGCAAGCAATTTACAGGACGAGCAGTGGATGCAATTTCTAACTGCAGGAGGTCCTTTACGCAGCAAAGTGGAAGGTTTTCTTCCATTGGTATAAGGAGCAGTCAATAGACATCTATGATCCGTCCATACCGGATATTGCCAACTTTCTGGTCTACCTGTTTGACGTTCTCAAACTGCAGCCCATCACTATTAAGGGCTACAGGTCCATGTTATCGGACACTTATGCTCATCATGATAACTTGGCAATTGGATCTAATGCTTCATTATCCAAACTAGTTAGAAATTTCTCTATAAATAGACCTAGAACCCTCAGATTAATTCCTAAGTGGAATTTAGCTTGTGTTCTGTTGAAGCTTAAAGAAGCACCGTTTGAGCCGTTAGACGTTGTGGAGTTCAAATTCTTGACCTATAAAACAGCATTTCTCTTAGCCTTTGCTTCCGCTAGATGAGTTAGTGAACTCCATGCTTTATCTGATGACGAATCTCACTACTGTAGTGTTGGAAATACCATCACTTTAACTACAGAAGTGGGATTTTTGGCTGAGAATCAGGCTCCAGATAAACAGCCTGAGCCTATTATCATAAAGGCTCTGCCATCTACGGACAACCGTAGACCTCTGTTGTGTCCAGTCAGGGCTATGCGCACATATAAACGCCGATCAGAGTTTATAAGAAAAGGAAGGAAACGCTTCTTTTTATCATTGATTCCTAACAGAAAAGATATTTTTGTCCATTCAGTTGCTAGATGGATTCAGGTGGCAATACGCATTGCGTATGAAAATCTATCTTTGGATCAACATTCTGTAAATAAGATATCAGCACATGAAGTTAGAGCGCTGTCCACTTCTTGGGCTTATTCTAACAGTATAGCCATTACTGATCTCATGAAAGCTGCATACTGGACACAGCCTTCTACATTTACCAAGTTTTACCTTAGAAATTTAAAGTCCATCTCCACCATTCTCCGGTGACCTTAGATGTTTAGGTCCTCCATCTGTTGCTCAGAATGTCGTCCACTAAATGATTACATCTATAGTTATTTAGGCACCTTGCTCCATCAGTGACGCTGTTCCTCTGTCCTGTTCGTTCTGAAGACATGTACCTCAGAACAAGGGGAAAGGGGGGGGGGGGACGTTTTGTTTTTTTCCCTTATGATCATGTGGCTTTATAGTGAAAAGCAAGGGAAGACCTCCTCCGGTGTCAGTAGTCCCGAGTCGGTGCTGGGATGGTTTTAATGTGTGGCTCGGTGTGAAGCAAATTAATATGTCTCATTGATGTATTGTTTTTTAAAGTGTAGCTCACTGTGAAGCATTTGTATATGTCACATGTCAAACGGGCGTTAATATACAATCCTCGGACACTTTTAAATGAGTATAAAGAGTCTCATTCTCCGGACTTCTTTATATATTGGCTTCCCTTCACTGAATTAGCATAATGGGTTATGCTGGCATTAAATGGAGAATTATATATTATGTTATGCTCAATTACATTGTTGGTGTTATGTCTTTCTCGTTTCTCGTAAATGAGAAAGACATATATAATTCCGTTCTCTCCTATTCTCCTGTAGGAGCTATCCTTTAAGAATTGATTGAGTAATTGGATTTTCCTCTATGTCCTATGCCCTCCAGCCTTTTTACGATTGAGCTAGTCTGGGCCATTGGTTGTTGTATAAAAATATTATAAATTCAAAGTAATTTGTATATTTTTTATACTTACCAATGGCCCAGACAGGAATGGCCCTCCCATGAGTGGGCACTCATACCTCCCCGTTGCTGACAACATTTAACAGGCAAATTCTAGAAAGAATGATGGTTGGCGCCAATTTTGGTGTCTTCCTGGATACTGTGCTTGCACAGTTCGCAAAAGTATGGAGGATCAGTTAGGACATAATTTTTTCGGTTTTGCATGCAAATTTTGGGGATTGGGGCTGATTGGGGGCAAAATTTGTGTTTGGCCCTGGATATTTTTGAGTTAGCACCAGCTAGTCTGGGGCATTGTTAAGTATAAAAAATATACAAATTACTTTGAATTTATAATTTTTGAACCGATTTTCAAACAAATTTGCACACTCATAGAGCGGCACAAAATCTAAAAATGTACCGAAGCGGAATTTTCGATTTAACCCTTATTTCACCAGAATTGGAAGAAAACTGTCAAAATTGGTGTTTATAGGAACTTTCTCGAAACACATCTTGCAGATTTTTTTTTTTAAACATTCATCATTGTTAGACCTGTCTGTGACATGACCATTCATATTAAGGCTGTCATGATTATGAATTTTCATAATCGATTATTTTGTCATTCGATTATTTATGGTTAATATTTCTGTCTCGTTTCCTAGAACTTTGTCTATGAAATAACTTGGGAGGCGTTAAAAATTAAAATATCCTAATCGTAAATGAAGCAAACGAACATCAAACCTTGAAAAATTTGACAAAACAGAATCTACCTCACATAGATTCAAACTTCAAATCATAGAAAAATGCATACTAAACTCACTAATGGCCCAATCCGCGCTCAATGCGTAATGATTATGAATTTAGCCTCAGGGAATGTCAAGTCAACAAAGCTTTACATGTGGAAATGAAACTTCCGGTTGTGGTACGTCGGAGAACAAAATAAATCATCATACTTTGAAAATAAATAACATGGCATTTCGAAGTTTTTCCCTCTTTACTTTCCGTATGTTAAAATTGCTTATCAAGTATCAAATTGATAAAAACAAAAACAACTCAACACTCGACGATGTCTTATTGGCAAGGAATACAATGTAGCCATTGACAGTAAGGCATGATCAAGTGTTATGTTATTTTTGTTAAATTGTTATCACCGGTAATGGTAGTGAGTCAGCGATGCTGGAACTGGAATGATTGGCCCACGAATGATAATGCTTCAGCCCCTGTTCGGTGTGAAAATGCTTTCTCTTTGGGGGTCCCAATCTTTCCAGGGATTTATTAAATACAACCTCGTAACAACGTTACATGACTCACATCAAAGGAATGAGAATTATTGGGAACTGAGTGATCACGCATACGATGATGACTGGGTTTCAGCTAACTTTAACTCGCATGGTGCCGCGACTTGAAGCTATATATTGGTTTTATGTTTTAACCCCGTTCACACAAACATTTGTTGTCGAAATAGGTCCTTTATGTGAAACAATAGCTTGTGAATCAATATTTCCCCTTTGTTTGACAAAAAGGTATGACAGCACATGTCCAGTCAAATAATTGATCATTGAAAAAAATCGTCGATTATGACCTCAATCGACAGTTGATCGATTTTTCGATCATTCATGACAGCCTTAATTCATATACAAGAGATATTAAGCAATGCATATGTTAACCCTTCACAAGTTGTCAATATCGAAATTTTGATGAAATGGGCTGTTTTCTGACCCCTAAAGCATCCAAACAATACACGAGAGGTAAACATAACTTCCTTTATTGGAAGTGGGATTCAACGTGGATCATTTTTGTAAGTAATAAGGCTATTCAAAAAACCAAGCATTTTTATACTGTACCAATGACCCAGACATAGCTGGTGCTAACTCTTAAAATATAGGGCCAAACACAAATTTTGCCCCCCAATCCCCAAAATTTGCATCTAAAACTAAAGAAAACATGTCCTGAGAGGCCCTCCACACTTCGCCCCTACTGCGCATGCGCAGTGTCAAGGACGTTCCGAAATTGGCGCCATTTATCATTCTAAGTTTGGCCCTTCATCAGTTAACATCTGACTGATCTTTGTGCTTTTAAATCTCAGTTTAAATGATGCCAGACACATAAATATTAGTGAAATGGTGATTCTAAGGAGGATAGAAAAGGAGGAGAGGAAAAGAATGTGTGACAGAATATTATCAGGGCTGTAACTTAAAATTTTTTAATGAAATTATGTTAAGTTACCTATTTTCAAGGCAGCAGCCATTTTGTTGTCATTCTGATTATTTAGTTACACTGTTTTTTCAAGTGTTTTTCCTCTCTCCCTGTCCTTTAAGTTCCCCCTTGCTATTCTCCCATGCTTTTGGCATAATTTCTGTAATTATTATTACTAAAATTTCTTGGGAGTTTAGCTGAATAACAGAATGAATTCTGTTTTTTCCCCATGTTTACGTCTTCACCTACGGGTGGTTAGGCGTTGTGTTCTGCATCTACCATCTGATGTTCTGCAGTTTCTTCCCTGGAAGTCTCTGTTTTGCATCAGATGGTGTATTTTTGGTAACTGATTTCGGGCCTGGGTGCCTGGAGTCTTATTTTAGTGTTTTTACACTCATTGTTTACATTTACAACAGCCCTCTGTGTGAGGGGGGGATTTCTAAATAATAATATCTTTATGTTATTTCAATCATAACTAGATACATTATTATTGTTCGTAAGTGTTGAATAAATTGTTTAAAATATTTTTAAAATTTTTGTCCACACTTAGGCTTGGGATCCATTGGGGCTCAACGTTACTTTTCAGAAACTTGGGCTGTTCTGAAAAAATATTTTTTCAAAATATTTTGATTTCAATTATTTTTTCTATATTAATGGATCATATTATTATTATGTATTTTGATTGCCAGGGGTTAGTGCGAGTACCAGGACTTGTTTTCTTTTCACATTGAAAGGATATTGATCAATTGTTTTAAGAGGAAGTCTTCCTCTGACCTTATTATCATTCTATATGTGGTCAGTGTACTCGCATTAACTCCGGTTCTGTATCGTATGATTTCGATGACTATATGGGAAGCGTATGTCACGGTATGTTGTTGGGGATTTGGACACTCCGGTCCTTTCCCCGCAGGGTCACTCTACTTTATCAATTTCTATTTCAGACGATCAAGATTAGGGTGATGTATCTGTGATGTCTTCCAACAGTGTGCCTCCGTCGTCACAATTAATGAAGGGCTAGCGGAAAAGTGCTCATGTAATACGCCAATTGCCTAAGAGGACCCTAGTAGGTTCGACGGCCTTTGACGTCCGCTAGCTCGCCCGGTGTAGCGTCCATTCACCGAATGGTTCGGCAGCCGGGTTCGTCCGTTGCGGTCTAGAAGGAATTTTGGGGTGATGCGAGCACTATAAAATTAACTTAATGCACACCCAGTGACGGCGGATCGGAGGGAGAACGGAGGAAGCCTTTTATTCCGGTTCATAGCTCGTTCCGGTCCATCCGGACGGCAAGCGAGAGAGGCCCCTCTCTCGTTCAACAACATCTGGCCCCAGATGTTGTGGTACAAATGTGTCGTTAGCGGAGCATACGTCCGTCGCTCGGGACGCTCCGTTGTATAGGCAGTCCGCTGAGACTGCTAAGGCTTCCTCTTCTCGTCAGCGCACATGACCGCACCTTGGCTGCGTGACCGCCGATATATTACCAGCTTCGCCGATCAAGGATTCTTCGGCGACCAGGTCACACCATCCGGCAGCCAGGGATTCGAGACCGATGGACTCCGGACGTTCGCATAGGAAAAGTATGCGGGAGCCATCTGATGCGGAGCTGCCCTCGGCGAAGCAGCGATAGACTGCGCCTCCGCAGGTCTCGACGCCGGACATTCTTGTGCACATAGCACAGCTTATCGCAGCATCCCAGCAGCCGACAGAAACGGTGTCGGATCGAGAATTATCCGACAGCGCTGGGTCGGTAGCCGGGGACTTGAGGCCTGCAGACTCCGGACGTTCGCATAGGAAGTATGCGGGAGTCAACGTACACGGAGCTTCCAGCGGCAATGCATCGTAAGTCCGCTACTGCACAGGCCTCGGGAACGGACGTGCTTTCCTTAATAGCACAGTTTATCGCAGCATCCCAGCATCAACTGAATCTGTCGCATATATTTTATCCGACGATGCTGGGTCGGGACGCTCCGCGGAAGCGGGTACGGACGTCCGAAAGTTTCATCCGGTCCGACGGGATACCGAAAGGGATTCGGTGGATTTCAAGCTTTCCCTTTCGGAACAACATATGCTGCGATGCCGGATAAGAAACTGATAGCGTCGGTGGACTTAGAAATTTTTGGTTCGGATCAGGGACATCGTCCCTCAGTTCCGACATAGTCCAATAATGTCACACAAACTTTTGAATTATTGAACGACGCTATATATTATTATTTTATGCTTGCTATCCAAGCATTTCTGGTTTCTTGTTCGAAGAGTTATGGAGATGTCTTTCAAAAGTGTGCCTCTGTCGTCATAGTTAATGAAGAGTTAGCGGCAATAAGTGCTCATGGAATATGTCTATCGCTTACGGAGTGACATTCGCTAGCTCACCCGGTGTAGCGTACATTCATCGAATGGTTCGGCTGCCGGGTTCGTCCGTTGCGGTCTAGGAAGGAGATTTGGGTGATGCGAGCACTTTAATTACTTTAGTACTCACCCAGTGACGGCAGATTGAGGACAGATCGGAGGAAGCCAACAACATAGGGGACCGCATGTTGTGGTTCAGATATTTTACATTCAGAGCATATGTCCGTTGCTCGGGACGCTCCGTTATATTGACAGTCCGAGAGACTGTCTTTAATGCTTCCTCATCCTCACAGCAGGGCACATGACTGCACATTGGCTACGTGACCTCGAGTATCCGATCAGTTTCGGCATTCAGTGATTCCACAGCGAATAGGTCGCGCCATCCGGTAGCCAAGGGACACGAGGCCTATACACTCCGTTCGCTCGCATATTGGAAGTATGCACGGGGTAACGATCTCGGAGCTTCCTGCGGCAATGCATCGTAAGACCGCTGCTCCTCAAGCCTCAGTGACGGACGTGCTATCCGAGTTAGCACAGTTGTTTCGCAGCATCCCAGCAATTGACGGTTTCTCGGTCGAATCAGGAATTATCCGACGGCGCTGGGTCGGTGCGGTCCGCGGTTGCATCAAGCTACGGACGACCGAACGCTTTATAGGGTCCGACAGGATGGCGAAAGGGATTCGAAAGATTTCGAGTTTTCCCTTTAGTAGTATCGGAAGATGCCTTTCATATCTTCTGGCATTTCTTCCAGTGATTATTTTTCGGACTTCATTGCTGCGATCTTGGATAAGAGACTTATAGCGTCATTGGACTCGGATTTTTCGATCGGTACAGGGACTTTGTCCCTGACTTACCGACGCAGTCCAATATTGTCATTACAACATGTGTTTTATTTTTCGACGCTATATATATTATATATATATATACATGCCTGCTACTAAGCATGATAGTTTAGTTTCTTGTCCGCGTGGCTCATTTCTGCCATTTTATCTTTTTTACATATAGTTTATTTTGGCAGAGCAGGGCATACCGAGAGTTCATATGCGTCTAGACGGTGTGATTAAAGACTGCATATATTCTTTTTCACCGTTTATGTCTTTTCCAATTTCAATGTTGGGAACGACATTATGTATAGTAGACTTAACTTAGACGCTTTATTATACGTAATCCGCCTTACTGAGGCGTTATCATTACGTCTTCAAGAAAAGATTTACGGGATATTATTCTCAATGTAATTTCTTTTGAGGGCAGTAGTTTGTTCACGTATAACTCCGCCCTTCAGTGGCTGATTGGAGTTGGTTAGACGTGATGCAGCCCTAGCTACATCCACGCGTGGATAGTAGGTTAAGAACTCTCTCAGAGTCGCTTCGTTCTCGGAGGAGCTTCTCTTCGACGGCAACTTTCCGGCAATCCATGAATTGCTTGATTTATACATTCTCTTGTCTATCTAGTGTTACAAGAGATTCAGACTGGGGCAAACATTCGGTGGTTGACTCAGAGAGTGCCGCCGCAGTTGCCGGACCCGAGTGTGGCTGTTATGACGGTTGCCAGTCAAACAGATTGGGATATATACTGATCCCTACGGATTCGAAGTGCCAGGGTCTTTGGGTTCCGCAGTCTTTTAGCTATCAGTTAACTTCCGCGGAATAATGTTTTTTAGGCTTGCTTTATGTCATTGCATGAACATTATTCAGAAACGCATGCCCAAATTCCTGTCCTTTAATTCGACAGTAGTGGCGTATCTCCGGAACCAGGGAGGCACTCTTTCGTTTCCGTTATTCAATTTAATGGAAAGAATCCGTCTGTTGGTTATAGTACACCAAGTTCAGTTTTGGTCCGTCATATTCTGGGTCGTCTGATTGTTTTATCGCACTCCCGTTCTCTTACGGGTCGCTTGTTGCTGTCAGAATGGACTCTCAACAAACAAGTATTCAATCAGATTTGCTGTCTATGGGAGCGCCCAATGATGTTTTATTTATGACACAGCTGGCTAATCAATTGCAGACGTATGTGTTGGCTTGTCCAGATCTCTGAGCTAATACTGTTAACGCTCTATTGATCTATAGGACGGAATGATAGGATACGCGTATCCTCCGGCGCTGTTGTTTTTAGCAGGTATTGCTAAGATAAACATCCACAATACATTTCTGTTGATAGCATCTCTATCTTCACAGAGATCATGAGTAATTTACTCTCTTGTCTACTGTGGATCTTAACGTGAAATCTTCCTCTATGTGAGGATCTTTTTTCACTGGGTAAATCGTGTCATCTTTATCACAACCAGCAAGGTCGCAACCTTCATGTATTCCGTTGTGTGGTCCGTATTGCATTGTAAGCACTGTACTGGACGAGCTTTGGACGCGATTTCTTACTATAGGAGATCCTCTTCTTCGCTATTCTATGCGACTAAAGTGGAGGCTCTTCCGTCGTGGTGTAGGGATCATTATGTTCATATGGTTGATCCCTCCATACTACTCATTGCTATTTTTTAGTATACTTGTTTCACAAGATCTACTGCAGCCTGTTTAGGTTTATGTTACCTCATACCTATGCACTCTACGATAGTTTACAATTGAATCTTTTGTCTCTTTATCTAAGTCAGTTAGTAACTTTTTGATAAATAGACTTAGAATCTTTAGATTAAATTCCTATACGGATTTTAACTTCAGGTTCTTATTTAGCTAAGTAATCATTTGAGCCTCTGGAAACAGTAGTTTTCAAATTCTGACCTTTTAGACAGTAATTCTGTTGGTTTCTCTTTTACTGTAGAGTCAGTGAGTTTCATGCACTATCGATGGATGATTTTCACTTTCATAGTTTCGGAATCAATACTTCCGTTACTATTTAGGTTGGATTGTTGCATAAGAGTTAGGCTCCTATTATCCGGAACCTATTATTTTAAGGTCCTTCCGTCTTCGTATGGGCATAGGCCTTTACTCTTTCCGGGTACAGTTTATGTATTTATAAACAGATATCTGTTTATTACAAGGGCGTAAGCTTCTTGTGTCTTTGATGTCTAGTAGAAGGACGTTACGCTCCATTTTATTGTTAATGGATTCTATTAACTAGCGTACTGCTTATGGTATATCATTGGCTTAGCAGTTGTGCTTAAGATTTCGGCTCATGAAGTAAGAGTTCTTCTACTTCTTGGGCTTACATTAATAGTGTTGCTATTATAGATTTTTTGAAGGCTGCTCATTGCGCTCAGCCATCCATTCATGAATTTTATCTCAGAAATATTGAGTCCATTTCTGGAGGCCTCTATTGTTAGGTCTATTATCTACTGCTCAGAATGTCATTCACTTAACAGTTGCTACTATAGCTAGGTAGGCTGTCTGTTTCGGCAGTGTCTCCGTTCGGCTGCCCTCTTCGCTCTGGGCTATTTGACCCAGGGCAAGAAAAAGGGGGGGGGGGGGAGGGTGTTCCCTTGGGTCACCTGTTTTTACTATGAAAACAAGGGGATACCTCCTCCGGAGTTAGTAATTCTGAGCTGTTATTGGGATGGTTGTTTAGTGAGAAGTTTAAGTTTATAAAATTCATTCAAATCTTAGTTTTTAAAGTATAGCTTTTGAATATTGCATATGTCAACGGACATGATTATGCAATTCTCACACACTTTTAGGAGTATAAGAGTCTCTATTCTCTAGACTTACTTTATTATTGGCTTACTTTAAAAATTATTAGTATAAGGATTATTGGATATTTATAGAGTACATGGATGTATGAAGCTCAATTTTTGGAAGGTGTTGTATCTTTCTAATTTATCATAAATAAGAAAGATACATGTAAGGCCTATTACTTCTTTTCCCTACAGGGGATGACTCTATTTTATTTTATTGAGCGTATTCCATTTTGCTCTATGTCCTTGGCCCTCCAGCCTTTTTACTATTCAGCTATGTCTGGGTCATTGGTACAGTATAAAAATGTTAAAAAATTTATAGTAATTTATATATTTTTTATACTTACCAATGACCCAGACGGGGATGGCCCTCCCAGGAGTTGGGAACTCTTGCCTCCCCGCTGAGTACATAGCGCTTACCAGGCACTGGTTATTAGAATGATAAATGGCGCCAATTTCGGAACGTCCTTGACACTGCGCATGCGCAGTAGGGGCGAAGTGTGGAGGGCCTCTCAGGACATGTTTTCTTTAGTTTTAGATGCAAATTTTGGGGATTGGGGGGCAAAATTTGTGTTTGGCCCTATATTTTAAGAGTTAGCACCAACTATGTCTGGGTCATTGGTAAGTATAAAAAATATATAAATTACTATAAATTTTTTAACGTTTGCCTGTTTTGGGCTGGTTAAACTGCAATACCCCTCAAAAGCTCAAAAATGCATGTTTTCTGTGGATTTCTCTAAACGAGTCTTGTAGATTTTCAAGAAAAATTGGCCACATGCAGGCCTTGGTGTGACAATAGAAGTTGCATGGACAAAATACTCTGGTGAGCATTTGTTAACTCTCCACGGGCTGCTAAAAGTCAAAATTGTGATAAAATGGGATGTTTTTGGACACCAACAGCACCCAATTGGTACTCCACAAAGACAAGTGCCTTAATTTATTGAGCGCACAATTTATACTAAAACTTTTTTGTAAGTAGTAAGGGTATTCAGAAGTCAAAGTCTTAACCTATTTTGGGCAGGCTAAAGAGAGATACCCCATAAAAGCTTAAAATTCCCATTTTCTGTGGATTTCTCTAAAACATTTTGTAGGTTTTCAAGAAAAATTGACTACTCGCAGGTCTTTGTGTGACATTACAAGTTGCATGGACAAAATATTCGGGTGAGCGTTTATTAACCCTCTACAGTTTGCCAAGCATCGTAATTTTGTTGAAATGGGCTGTTTTTGGACACACACAGCACCCAATGTTTACCCGAGAAATAAACATAATCTCCTTTGTTGGAAGTGGAATTCACTGAGGGCCATTTTTGTAAATAATAAGGGTATACTAGAAACCAAGCATTAACCCTTTTTGTGGTGGTTAATAGCGATACCCATGAAAAACTTAAAAAATTCATGTTTTCCCTGGATTTCTTTACAAACATCTTGTAGGGTTTTCAAGAGAAAATGGTCATTGATAAGTCTTGGCATCACATTACCAGCTGCATGGATAAATTATTCCGGTAAGCATTTGTTAACCCTCCATGGGCTACTAAATGTCAAAATTTTGAAAAAATAGTCTGTTTTTGGACACCAACAACATCAAATGGGAATGCCACAGGGAAATGTAACTTCTTTTACCGGACGCAAAACTGATATAGAAACATTTTTGTAGGTAGTAAGGGTATTCAAAAATCGAGGTCTTAACCCATTTTTGACTGGTTAAGGAGATACACCCCTTAAAAGCTTAAAATTCCAGTTTTCTGTGAATTTCTCCAAAAAAAATTTCAAGAAAAATTGACCATTCGCAGGTCTTGGAGTGACATTACAAGTTGCATGAACAAAATATTCAAGTGAGCATTTGTTAACCCTCCAGAGGCTGCCAAGCATAGTTATTTTGAGAAAATTGGCTATTCTTGGGCACCCATAACAACCAATGTGTACCTGCGAGATAAATATAACCTCCTTCATTGGAAGTGGAAATCACCGAGGATCATTTTTGTAAGTAATGAAGGTATTCACAAAACCAAGCATTAACCCGTTTGGGGCTCGTTACAGAGCGATACCCCTCAAAAGGTTAAAAATTCATGTTATCTGAGGATTTCTCTAAAAACATATTGTAGAATTTCAAGAAAAATTGGCCATTCTCAGATCTTAGTGTGACATTACAAGTTGCATGTACAAGATTTTCCAGTAAGCATTTATTAACCCTATGCAGTTTCTCAAACATCAAAATTTTGATAAAATGGGCTGTGTTTGCTTACCCACAGCACCCAAAGTTAAGAGGAGAGATCAACATAAGTGGAAGTAGAATTCACTGAGAATTATTTTTGTAAGTAATTAGGCATTCAAAAAACAACCCTTAACCCGTTTTGGGCTTGATAAACAATGATACCCATCAAAAGCTTAAAATTCATGTTCTCCCTGGATTTCTCTGAAAATATCTTGCAGATTTTTAGGAAAAAATGGCCATTCGCAGTTCTTGGTGTGACATTACAAGTTGCATTGAAAAATATTCCTGTTAGCACTTGTTAACCCTCTACAAGCTGCCAGATATCAATATTTGTGATACGTTTGAGATAAAATGGACCATTTTCAAATAGCCACAGCACTCAGTGGGTATGTGTCAAACAAACGTAACTCCTTTTGTCGGTCATTAACCTGTCGGACGACGATATTGATATTAACCCTCTCCACCATTAATGATGGTTTTTACCTAGACATTTTTTTATCAAAATGAATCATTTGAGACTACTATACCCATCTTTCTCATAACATCAAAAAGGGAACTTCAGTGAGACAGTTAAAAACAATTCATCAGACATTTTGGGGTCATGGAATCTCATCTGGAAAAGCCATGATTCTCCAGAATCATAAAGTCTAGTTTTTTTTTATTTTGTACGTCCTTCAGGACGTACCAAACTAAAAAAAATAAATTACAATTCCTGTCCATTCAGGGCAAATGAGGAAATCTACCCAGAAAGAGATGGGAGGATGCGTCATCAGGGCTCGCCTTGAGTAAAATTGTCGGGGCCTAAAAAAAAGTCCCCCACATATTGAGGTCGGGGCCTTTTCGGGGCTGATTTTCCATTTTGTCCATTATTGTTAGTGCTTTTTTGTGGAAAATGTCGGGGCTTGAAAAAAAGCCCCCAGCAAGTGCTCCTCTGGGCTGATCTCGGGGCCTGGGCTGATCAGCCCCGACTCAAGGCAAGCCCTGCGTCATTGGCTAAACCACTGTGAACACCAGTGGGTTGCGATTTCATAACTAAAATATTATGAAATCGAGAGAGTATCAACAAAAAAATGAAAGTAGTATCGGATCTTCTAGGAAATTCTTACATTTCTTTTTCAACAAGTGTGATTCTGGTGTTGTGGGGAGAAAAGAGGAATTTCTTTTTCAACAAGTGAGATTCTAGTGTTGCAGAGAGGAAAGTGGATTGAACATTTTCACCGGACTGCAATTTGTTCGAAAATCTACGTTGCTTTTGTGATCACAGTACTGTGGTGATATTCCCGACAAGTGTATTTATAATGGTGAGTTAGGTCGACTTTATCCAATAACATTACAGCAATAATCACTACTGCAATCTTAAAAAGAACCCTATGTAGTCATAATATATAGCATGACTGTTGCTTTAACCCTTTACTAGATAGTCTGACAAGACTAGGAGATAGCACTTTCAAATGCATTTCTTGAATAACTACATATTTCTATTTCTTGTTTCAAAAAGTAGCTTATGCCACCTTATTGGAATTTGGTCAATGAGATCATTCCAATGAAGTGTCCAGGGCTTATATTTTGTCTAAATTTGTGAGAATCCATTTGGATTCTCGTGAAAATGTTTGCGAGAATCCATACCAACTATGAGTGTCCCAGGATCCCTTGACGCCACCATGGTTCAACCACTGTTGTATACTGATAACACCTTTAACCTTTTACCCAACACACCTTTTTAATTTTTAAAACTAAATTTGATAATTTTTAAACAATAAATAATAAATAAATGATAAAATAATTAAATGAACAATATTTACCAATAAAATCTTACAAATATGGCTGTCGTTGGAACCGGCTCAATGAGCCAGTTCCAAAGACAGCCATATTTGTAAGATTTTATTGACAAAGTGTCAGGATACTTCAGGTCATGTTAGCCTTATGTTGGTTAATTTGTTTCCGCTGTGTTAGATAAAGGATTAAATTGACTCAATTCTATTCACGCAAATCCCAGCAGAGGTGCAGCGAGAATCTACATGGATTCTCACCAGTTTTATTGCGCGAATCTTTGTGCGAATCGATTCTCGGATTCTCGTCGAAATTTAAGCACTGGTGTCATAAGCTATGCTTTTGAAGCAAAAATTGATAAGGTGAATTTTGAATGGCAATTTTTGTGAATAATAGTGACCCTTTTTTTAGGTAAAGTTGTTAATCATGTGAATAGCACTGGTCCTTTCTTTAGGTAAAATGTTAATCATAGCAGATTTGAGCAACTTATTTTTTTACATTGCAACGATTGATATGTTTTACACACAGTACTCCATCTTAACACACTTGATGCTCATTACACCTCCCTACATTGTGCTTTGGCTGAAGGACCCTTGTTTTGGATGACCGCTGGCAAATGCCTTGCCTGTTGTTTTAAAAATTATGTACCTAATACTTTGATGGCTCCAGTGGAGTGGGGAGGCAAGTGGAGGACAGGTTCACAATGAAGGAGTACAAGTCAGCAAGTGAGCTTTTTGGATTTTGCGTTCAGATAGCATAGACATCTGTGTAGGTTCCTAACCTGTACGATCGTGCAACCTTCACATGAAGATCTGTCTGAAGGTATGAAGCACGGCAGCAATCCAAGTTGGCTCAGTGTGCAGGGGAAGTTTCCCTTACAATAAAAATTTGTTCTCAGTTTATAAATCTATAGTATTGCATTCTGGAAAACTGTTTAATGCCCTGGCTTTGGAGGTAGCTTTTAAATCTTCCTCTAGTGTATGGCATGGCGAACCAGTACATCTTTGGTGGGCAAGTGCCCCTTTGCCTTCTCCTGTATTTAGCATTTCAGTTGTTTACTAGTTAAAAAGTTTAGTATTACTAATTAAATTACATATGGATTTATGAGCCCTTCGTTCAGGTCTTCAGCTTGTGCTAGAACATGGTGAGGGTCACAGGACGTATTAGGCTGGCCATAGTTTGTTTCGGTACATTTAGGAGAAAGTTTTGAAAATAAGAACCTCACATTTGGGCATTTTGGGCCCCAGATAGTACTCTGTCTGCCCACAATTTTGATATTGTGTGCTCATGGTGAAAGTTGTGGATACTGTTATCAGGAAAGTTATTCAATTGAACCTGTAATTTTACATAATATCCTATTTTGGGCACATTTTATTTCTGTCAAAACCTCTCCACAGCATAGTGTTGCTTGTTTTACAGGCCTGCATTATTGAATGATTTAACTTCTTTTGTTACTTTTCAGGCACATGGTTGCTGTACTGGCCATGTACATGGAGTATTGCAATGGCTGCTGATGCCGGACATCTTCCCGATTTAAAAATGCTTCTTCTGTTTGGTGCTGGGGCATTTGTGATGAGAGGAGCTGGCTGCATCATTAATGACATGTGGGATAAAGATTTTGACAAAAAGGTAGTTATTTTCTTCACAGGAGCAAAGTTTTTATCTTTCCATCATGATAGTGTGAGAGGACATAGTGAAGATTCTTTCAAATGCCTATTTTTAACTCTCTGCTCTCTGATGTCAAAACATCAAAGTTATCAGCGGCAAATTTTTCCCACAATGCAACTAGTCTTTTAAATGAAAGTGTCAATGACACTGTAGCTCAACTTGTTAAGACATGTACATGTATAGTATGTGACACAGCAATGACAAACATCTAGGTAATAACTTGATAACAAAGGTACGTATAAAGTATTGTGATGGTCTGTACATAAATACTGACCGTAGCCTGTAACAAATGTATAGGTAAAGTATTGTAAAGATGGGTGACGGTCAGATGCTAAACTAGAAAAGAAATCTTTGAGTCCCAGAGTGGGTCTGACTGAACCCCAAAATATTTGTTCTCATAGCACAGTGATAACAAAGGCATTCCAAAACACACTCGTTCCTGTCCCAAGGTGAAAACAAAGGTACCCAAGAAGTTTCGTGAATCAGTTCATAAATACGAGCTGTATAGAAGTTGTGACAAAAAACTGATTGGACCTAATTTTGGTACAAAATGGCCACTGGCAGCCATCTTGAATTTTGGACCAAACCCAGAAACACTCATTCTCGTCCCAAGGTGATAACAAAGGTACCCAAGAAGATTCGTGCAGATCGGTTGATAAAAACAGCCTCTAGCCCGAGCCGTATTGACATATGAACTTACAGTGTATAAGTAGCACTGAATAAATCAAAGTTCATCTAATTTGCATAATTTCTGCACGAGAAAAAAACGTACCATATGTGATGTATTCCATGTTACTAAACATTCATACAAAAATTTATTCAAATCAGAACTTTCATACAGAAGTTCTGTACAAAAGACTGATTGCACTAATTTTGGTACAAAATGGCTGCTGGTGGCCATCTTGAATTTTGGACCACACCCAAAATCACTCGTTCTCATCCTATGGTGATAACAAAGGTACCCAAGAAGTTTCGTGAAGATCGGTTCATAAATACGGCCTCTAGCCTGAGCTGTATAGAAGTTGTGTACAAAAAACTGATTAGACCTAATTTCGGTACAAAATGGCCACTGGCAGCCATCTTGAATTTTGGACCGCACCCAGAAACACTCGTTCTCGTCCCAAGGTGATAACAAAGGTACCCAAGACATTTCGTGAAGATCGGTTCATAAATACAGACTCTAGCCCGAGCCGTATTGACATGTGTACTTACTGTGTGTTAGTAGCACTGAATAAATCAAAGTTCATCTAATTTGCATAATTTCTGCACGAGAAAAAACCCTGTATTATATGTGATGTATCCCATGGTACTAAATATTCACACAAAAAATTATTCAAATCAACGCTTTCATATGGAAGTTCTGTGCAAAAATCTGATTGCACCTAATTTTGTACAAAATGACTGCCATTGGCCATCTTGAATTTCGGACCGGACCCCAAAACACTCGTTCTCGTCCCACGGTGACACCAAAGGTACCCAAGAAGTTTCGTAAAGATCGGTTCATAAATACGGCCTACAGCCCGAGCCATATTGGCATTTGCACTTACAGTGCTGAAAGTAACACTAAATACATCAAAGTTAGTCTAATTTGCATAATTTATGCATGAGAAAAAAACCCGTATTATATTTGATGTATACCATGGTACTAAACATTCCTACAAAAAATTATTCAAATCAGCGCTTTCATATGAAAGTTCTGCGCAAAAATCTGATTGCAACTAATCTTGTACAAAATGGCTGCCAGCGGCCAACTTGAATTTCAGATCGGACCCATAAACACTTGTTCTCGTCCCACGGTCATAACAAAGGTACCCAAGAAGTTTCGTAAAGATCGGTTCATAAATATGGCCTCTAGCCCGAGCCGTATTGAATTGTTGACGGACAGATGGACGACTGGCCATGGCATAAGCTCAAATTCGCCAAAGTTGAGCTAAAAATTATATCTTGTTTGACAGAGCTCATTAAGCTCTGTCAAACAAGATATAATTTGTTAAATATTTCATTCTGCATGGGCAGTATGGGGTAAATGACAAAAAATTTGAATAATACCAGAGCGCTAGGAGTTAATATAAAAGTTCTTTTTTGAAATATACTTCTTGACACTCAAATCAGGCAATTTAAATGTAACAGTGCCAACATTTTTTGCTAAATGGCCCCAGTTTCTAATGTTTCATTTCCTAATTAATTGAACAAGGTCTTCAGTTTATTTCCAGTGATGGTTCATCAGTTTAGGCCTGGAAGCGAAAAAGTGAATTTAATGGTGTTATTCCAGTTTATTCAAGATAAATCTTACAGAACTGCAAAATATGCACAGAGACATGGACTGGCATTAGGAGTCAAATTTTGTTATCTTTAAGCCCCTACCGATAACTGTCCCCTTTCTGTATGTTTGTCTGCACAGCTGACTTGGGTTTTCCAGATGATAACTTGACTATGCATTCATAAACGTTTTTGAAACTTTCTCACATTTTGTATAGAATGACTAAATACGGATCGTATTTGACGCTGTCACTGCAGATTTCTTTTCACTGGTGAGCTCTGCATAAGCAAATACTCAAAGCTGGAGATCTAATATATTCATATTTATGTAATGCTTAACTGGTAGAGTGCTAAGTTATTTTTGGTCGTCAGAATTTGTTCACATGCCAGTGGGCACTCGTCCATAAATTGTTATAAGGCAAAAGGCACACAGACTAAATAATTCCACTTGCAAGATAATTATGAAACACATCCACAAAATATGAAGCTTTATGTTACAGTACCTGCACTTTAGAATAAAGCCCAAATATGGGCTTTCAGCACTCCGCCAGTTAATTTACATTCAAGTAGGATTTTTTTTTCTCTTGACACCACAAAACTAAGAATTCTTGAGTAAATATTAGCTCAAGGAAAAGAATCAATAATACACATTCTATTCACATTTGTCGATATTACATGTCTTACCTGCCAGTGAGAAGTCTTCTTGTTATAAAGAGCTGTAAATTCAGTAACTCAGGGGTGAATGTAAATGAAAACCAACACAAATCAGTATTATTGCTGTTTAATTCTTATTTTAGCTCTCCTTGACAAAGTCAAGCTGAGCACATCTCATCGCTCTCCGTCCGTCATCTGTCGTCCAGTGTCCGTCATCCGTCAACACCATGTTTTGATCTTCTCCTCCAAATCCACTGGGCCAGTACAAGTGAAAGTTTGTGTTGAGTGATAGTGCTGGGAGGTTAACCGAAAACACAACTCGGTTTTGGTTTCTTAAAAACACGACCAACCTGAATGCGTGATAACTGTCAGTCGGGACTCGCACGGTTATTTAACTGCACAATCTTGAATACTGTCACTTCGTGTAATGTGTTAAATAAAAAGGGCAGAAATCACAGAAAACAATCAGAGCCTGATAGGCCGAATTAATAACTATTTTAGTCCCATAACATAGATGTATTTACGTATTAAATAAACTTTCTTTCGAATGACAAATGAATGAAATGATAAAAATCACCCCATTCAGTGTGAGATTGAAAGCGCCACCTGGCTTTGGACAAAACTAAAACAAACATCGAATTACCACACTTCACTTGAATGCAATATCCATGCATCTGTTGGCCACTGTCAGTAATTTCTATGTATACGTTTTAATGGAATTAAAAAAAAAACAGTTGTACACTATACTTGCACCAATAACATTTTCAAGACTGCAGGCCAAGATTCAGGTCTTCTTTCAGAATCAATACAGGAAACTCAAAACAATATTCATTAATTTTCATGACCTTCAACACCAACATTAAAACACTCTTTCTATAAAATGATCAATTTATCAAATGCTGTTTCCTTTGCTGAACTGGAACTTAACACTTGTGCCGCTTTTATACTGTCTGATATATTTATTTCTACATGTATTTTGAAAGCTTTGACCTCAAAATAGGTTTCAAATTCACAGTTGAAGTTCAATAAAAATTAGGGTTACAATGACCTGAATGAGCGACTTTTACTTTGTAAAATTTTTAGGGTCGGCATAATTGTTTAGGGTCGGTGGGGGTATCCCAAACAAAGGGATTTCTTTTCTTTGGCCTGACATTTCACAACATTACTTCTTCAGAATTTTTTACACAAGTTGTGCATTGCTACCACAACATTTTCCTCTTGTCTTGGTGTGTGTGTGTGGGGGGGGGGGGGGGGGTGCCACTGCTATTCAGATGTATAGCCAGGGCTCTGTGAACAATCTTCATTGTCTCCGGGGTTAACGGTACATGTGCTGTGCTATATATCTCATAATTATACCCCCACAAAACGAAGTTTTAGGTTAGGGGGTATATAGGAGTCAACTTGTCAGTCGTTCGTCGGTCCGTTGCACATGTTAACTAAACTTGTGGAGCGAACTACTTCCACAGTTTTAGCCGCATTTTCATGAACCTTCACAAAAATTATCAACATTATGAGGAGCAGTGCATGACATATATTTTTTCCCGATCTGTTTCAAGTTGGCCGACTGACGGCCATATTGGATTTTGCAAAATACTTGTGGAGCGAACTACTTCTACAGTTTTAGCCGCATTTTCAGGAAACCTCACAACAATGATCAACATGATGAGGAGGAGTGTGTGACATAATTTCTTTCCCGATCGGGTTCAGAATGACCGACTGGCAGCCATATTGGATTTTGCAAAATACTTATGGAGCAAACTACTTCTACAGTTTTTGTTGCTTTGTCATGAAATTCAATATAAATGATTGACATGATGAGGAGCAGTGTGTGACATAATTTTTTTCCCGATCGGATTCAAGATGGCTGACTGGTGGCCATATTGGATTTTGCAAAATACTTGTGGAGCGAACTACTTTTGCTGCATTGTCATGAAACTCAATATAAATGATCGACATAATGAGCAGCAATGCATGACGTAATTTTTGTCCCAATCAGATTCAAGATGGCCGTCTGGCGGCCATGTTGGATTTTTTTACTTACATAATTTGAATGCCTCTTTCAGTCACCCACACTAGGCGGTATGCCATGGTGGGGGAATTGCAGGCGACAGACCATCTCTAGTTTTAGAGAGAGGGGAAGGTACTTGCACTTTGAACTTTTATTAAAACTAATATTTGGGGAAAAACCCAAGTGTTTATAATGTTTAATACTTGAATATTTTCCTCTAAAAAAACTGAAGCCGGACTCCACTCCTTTTTAAAAAAAACGAGTAGAAACCGAAACCGTGAAAAAATTTCATAACCTCCCAGCACTAGTGAGTGATGGTCCCGAAGGAACATTGCATTGTTGTTCAACTCAACATGCCCAGCCCCACAGGGAGGGGGTGGGAGAAGATGCTCCAAAATATTTCAAAAATCTTCTTCTCATAAACCAGTGGGTACAATGACTTGATATTTGTTATGGAGCTTCCTTTTGAGGTGTGATCCATGTTGTGTCCTTGGGCAAGGCACTTTATCCCGGTTGCCTACATGTGGGCATGATGACGCCGTGTACTAAGGCATACTGAGCACTGATGGTGCACATGTCTTCAACCGCTGTAACCCTGCCTGAGCGGCGCTTTTACAGAGTTAGAATGTTTAGGAGCTGACAGTTGCTCGTCGATGCACGGTGGTTCTCTCTGGGTTCTCCGGCTTCCTCCACCCGTAAAACTGTCACGGTCACGATTAGCCATTGTGCATAAATATGTGACCTTAAAAACCAATAAATAAATAAATAAATAAATTTTGAGGGGTAGAATCAAGTTTGTTCAAACGAAGTTCGTGAAGCAATATTTGGCTTTGTAATGGGAGGGGTAACATTTTTGGCCCCGCCCAAAATTTCTGTTTTCTGAACCGATGGTCTGATTTGAACCAAATTTGGTATGTGGTATTATTGGGTCATAAGTACTTGACTCGTGCAAAAAAAATAATTCCTGCATCCCCATGGGAACCCCAGGAGCTAAAATAGAAATATTTTCAAATGCCCCAAACACACGGAACAGACAGCTGTTATTGGGAGTGAAGCATCCCATCCTTAGGACCAGTAGAACTGAATGGTAAAAAAAAAATTGTCGTTGGTTATGTTAGGGTGTTCTGTAGAGGGCATTGAAAGATGCTGAGTCAGCATATTTGCAAAAATGGTCAGAATCTTTTGATATTCGGTATACAGAATTCATAGGGGGGACCAGATACAAGTTTGTTAAAATAAAGCCCATTGGTTCATATTTGAGTTCAATACAGGAGCCCAAATTTTTTAACTTGGGGCAATAAGGAGAATATTCTTTAAAAATCTTCTTCTTCAGAACCACCAGTCAAAATCTTTTAATGTTTGGTATACATCATTGTTATGAGGGTCAGATTCAATATGGGCCATAATTTTTAAACATTTTCTTCAGATCCACCAGTCAGAATGCTTTCATATTTGGTACACAACATCTCTAGGGTGGTCAGATTCAAGTTTGTTCAAATTGGGTCCATAGGTATTATATTTGGGCTTGCTTTGGTAGCCCAAATTTTAACTTACTGCAGTATGAGGAAATTTCTTTAAAAATCTTCTTCTTCATATCCACCAGTAGGAATGCTTTCATATTTGGTATACAACATCTCTAGGGGGTCAGATTCAAGTTTGTTCAACTTGTGTGCCTGGGTTAATATTTGGGCTCCATATGGGAACCTGAAATTTAATTTAGTACAATATGAGGGAATTTCTTCAAAAATCTTCTTCTTCAGATTCACCTGTCAGAATCCTTTCATATTTGATTTACAACAACTCTAGGGAGTCAGATTCAAGTTTGTTCAAATTAGTTCCCTGGTTTAATATTTGGGCTCCCTATGGTAGCCCAAATTTTAATTAAGGGCAATATGAGGAAATTTCTTTAAAAATATTCTTCAGATCCACTAGTCATAATGCTTTCATATTTGGTATACAACATCTCGGGGGGGGGGGGGGGGGGGGGGGGGGGGGTATTCAGATTCAAGTCTGTTCAAATCAGGTCCATAGGTTATGGGAGCTGGAATTGGCCATGTAGCTGAAGAATTAGAAATTTGTGTAAATTTGTATTCAGTACCCACTAGAGGTAAGGAACAAAGATTAATCCACATAGATTGTATCAAGGGGCTTCATAGAGAAGCTCTACATTTTACATTATGTTCAACTGAAGAATAGGCATGATGCTTGGACTATTTTTGTCACTCCTGTATCCTATGGAGATGGATTGCTTAATGTAGACTCATTCTTGGACTCTGTTTATGTCAGCTTTTCTCATCACTTGGCATCCGTTGTCCATCATCCGTTGTCATCCAGAAACTTTTCTCATTTTCATCTTCTTCTTTGTAACCTCTGAGTCGGTGTGAACCAAACTTGGGAGGAATGATCTATGGGAGGTCCTCTACACATGATCCTCATTTTGCTCCTGTCGGATGAAAAACATGGCCACCAGTCATTCTTTGATTCTAGTTGGTGGATTTTGAAAAATCTTCTCGCCTGAAACTGCAATGTTTTGAAACTTCACATAAATGATGACTGGCACCCGCTCTACCAACGATCCTCATTTAATGTTGATCAGGTTGCAAACATGGCTGCAATTGCAGCTTGTATTTACTATAGAAACCCAATGGGTAATCACGTTTTCATCTTCTTCTCTGGAACTACTGAGCTGATGTGAACCAAACCTGGCAGGGATAGTCTATGGGAGGTCCTCTACAAACGATCCTCATTTTGTTCCCGTGGGTTTGAAAATATGGCCGCGAGAGGCATTCTTTGATTCTAATTGGTGAATTTTGAAAAAGCATCTCCTCTGAAACCACAGGGCCAAATGTTCTGAAACTTTGCATGGTTATTGACTGGGACACCCTCTACCAATGATCCTGATTTAATGTTAATTGGATTGCAAATGTGGCTTCAATTGCAGCTTACAGTTACTATAGAAACCTTATGGGAAATCACACTTTCATCTTCTTCTCTGGAACTACTGAGTCGACGTGAACCAAACCTGGCAGAGATAGTCTATGGCAGGTCCTCTGCAAATGATCCTGCATTGAAAAACATGGCCACGAGAGGCATTCTTTGATTCTGGTTGGAGGATTTTAAAAAATGTTCTCCTCTGAAACCACAGGGCCAAATGTTTTGAAACTTTGCATGGTCGATGACTGGGACCCCCTCTACCAACTATCCCCTTTTAATATTGATCGGGTTGCAAACATGGCCACAATTGCAGCTTATAGTTACTATAGAAACCCTATGGGAAATCACATTTTCCTCTTCTTCTCTGGAACTACTGAGCCGATGTGAACCAAAACTTGACATGAATGGTCTATGAGAGAATGGAAATACGTGGCCACCAGAGGCTACATTCTAATGCTTAATCCAGTGCCTCTCCTTTCTGCATGAAGATAGGTACTGTCAGCTAAATACTTGAGAATCTGGTAAAGGGTTGGTTCCTGTTTTCTCCATTGATAATTAGGAAGGGAGCATGGTGGCTCAGTGGTAGACTGCTGGATTTCTATGCTAGAGGTCCCGAGTTCGATCCCCATCCGGGGCGACCCGCATTGTGTCTGGCACTTTATCCCGGTTGCCTACATGGGAGCACGATGATGCTGTGTACTAAGGTTACGGCACGTCGATGGTATACATGGCTTCAACTACTGTAACCCTGCTTGAGCAGAGCTTGAACAGAGTTAGAATGTTGAGGAGCTGCCAGTTGCTTGTTGATGCTCAGTGGTTCTCACCAGGTACTCTGGCTTCCTCCACCTGTAAAACTGTCACGGTCATGATTGGCCATTGTGCATAAGTATGTGACCTTAAACACCAATAAATAAACTAGAATGGTGTCATTTGTGTGCAAAGCACTCTAAGGTGTATCCCCACAGTACACTATCACGATGGTCACAAATCAATTCACATTCTCTAAGGACAAAAATGGAGCCGAATTAAAAATCTGAACCCTTTATGCACATCTAGAGATCCTACTTGAACATATGAACACACTTTCAATGTTTTGAATTAAAACCCCTAGGTGTCTTTTACCGGAAACTGATTCTCTAATGACAAAAGTGGCACTATGGGTACAGCATTGGGGCCAAATCAAAAATCTGAAACCTTCGTACACATCTGGAGACCCTACTGGAACATATGAAGACACCTTCAATGTTTCGAATTAAAACCCCTGGGAGCCTTTCGCTGGAAACTGATTCTCTATCGACAAAAGTGGTGCTACGGGTGCCACATGGGGCCGAATCAAAATTCCAAAACCTTTATGCACATCTAGAGACCCTACTGGAACATATGAACACACTTTCAACATTTTGAATTAAAAGCCCTGGGAGCCTTTCACTGGAAATCTATTCTTTAATGACAAAAGTGGTGCTATGGTCACCACATGGGGCCGAATCAAAATTCCAAAACCTTTATGCACATCTAGAGACCCTACTGGAACATATGAACACACTTTCAACATTTTGAATTAAAAGCCCTAGGAGCCTTTCACTGTAAATCGCTTCTTTAATGAAAAAGTGGCGCTATGGTCACCGCATGGGGCCGAACCAAAATTCCCAAACCTTTATGCACATCTACAGGCACGGAACATATGAACACACTTTCAACATTTTGAATTAAAACCCCTAGGAGCCTTTCTCTGGAAACCGATTCTCTAACAACAAAAGTGGAGCTATGGGTGCCACATGGTGCAGAAAAAAATCTGAAACCTTTATGCACATCTAGAGACCCTACCAGAACACACGAACACACTTTCAGTGTTTCGAATTAAAACCCTTTGGAGCCTTTCGCAGGAAACCGATTCTCTAACGACAAAAGTGGTGCTGCAGCCACCACATGGGGCAGAATCAGAATCCAAAACCTTTATGCACATCTAGAGACCCTACCGGAACATATGAACACACTTTTAGCATTTCGAATTAAAACACCTAAGAGCCTTCTGCCAGAAACCGATTCTCTAATGGCAAAAGTGGCACTACGTACACCACATGGGGCTGAATAAAAAATCTGAAACCTTTATGCACATCTAGAGACCCTACAAGAACCTATGAACACACTTTCAGCGTTTCAAATAAAACCCCCTAGAAGCCTTTCTCCAGAAACTGATTCTCAAACAACAAAAGTGGTGCTACGAGAGCCACATAGGGCTGAATCAAGAATTCAAAACCTTTATGCACATCTAGAGACCCTACTGGTACATATAAACACACTTTAAACAACTGAAATTGCATATCCTAGGAGCCTTTCATCAGAAAGCAGTATTTTATCTGTCTTTAAGTGGCGCCACTGGCACCAACTGGTGCCACAAAAATTCAAACTAAACCTATTTTTGTCATCTCTATACCATATTTAATAAGTATTATAAGTTTCAAAATTTTAGCTAAAAGAAAGGGACGCACGGTCATACAGAAGTACGGACAGAGATCATCACTATATCCCCGCATTTTGGGAAAAGCGGGGGATAATAAATAACTGGGAAAAACCACAAAAATATTGTGTACACAGTACAAGTCAAAATAAGTTGTAGCATAACTGCAATAAACTAAGTATACTGCTGCTTCTGCACTGATAAGATCAGAATCTGACATCATTTTCTGGAAAGCTATCGGTGAGAGCTTTCCAGAACATGATGTCTGCTTCTGGTCTTATCAGTGTAGGAAGAGAAAGATACATAGTTTATAGTGGTTATCCTACAACTTATTTTGACTTGTACTGCAAACAAGCTGTACTTATGTAAATATTACTCTCAAATTTCTTATCAGAAATACTGATTGATGACAGGTGTTTGGAAAACATGGAAGTTTTTTGTTTATTTTGTATACCATCATGTAGAGCTGACCAGACAATTATAATATCATTTAAGATATGGCAAATTATTTGAATAAAATGTTGTGTTTCCTATAACCCTTTACCTATCCAAAGCTATTTGAAAGAGAGTACTGTCTGAAAAAATTGTAATTTTCAAAATATTTAACCTTCTTTTACTGATTTTCTATTGAAACAGAATTTATCAATGTGTGAATTTTCAAGAAATCTTCTCCTTTGAAACTACAAGGCCAAATGTTTTGAAACTTCACATGACTGATGATGACTTGAATACCCTCTACCAACGATCCTCATTTAATGTTGATCGGGTTGCAAACATGGCTGCAATTGTGGCTAAAAGTTACTATAGAAACCCTATAGGAAATAACATTTTCAACCGCGTCTCTGGAACTACTGCACCGATGTGAACCAAATGTGTCAGGAATGTTCTATGAGAGGTACTCTACAAGCTATCCTCATTTTGTTCCCGTGGGATGGAAAACGTGGCCACCAGAGGCATTCTTTGATTCTGATTGATGGATTTTCAAAAATCTTCTCCTCTGAAAATCACAAGGCCAAATGTTTCGAAACTTTGCATGCTTGATGACTGGGACGCCCTCTACCAATGATCCTCATTTAATCTTCATCGGGATGCAAATATGGCTGCAATCGTGGCTTAGAGTTACTGTAGAAACCCTATGGGAAATCACATTTTCATCTTCTTCTCTGGAACTACTGAGCCAAAGTGAACCAAACTTGGCAGGCCTGGTCTATGAGACGTTTGCTACAACTGTTACTCCTGTTGGATGAAAAACATGGCTCCCGAGGCATTTTTTGATTCTGATTGGTCGATTCTGACAACTCTTCTCCCCTGAAACTACAGGGTCAAGTGTTTTGAAACTTCACATGATTGAGGACTGGGACACCAATGATCCTCATTTAATGTTGCAAACATGGCTGCAGTTGTGGCTCATAGTTACCATGGAAACCCTATGGGAAATCACATTTTTAACCCGACTGTTTACAGTGAGGGCTATAGTAATTTTGTCCGTCCGTCCATCTGTCCGTAACATTTAGAGTTTTGGTTAAAGTTTGTGGTTGGAAGTTTTTTACTGAAGTTTCAAGTGGGTTTTTTTTTTCTTTTCCTGTTAAGTTGACATTTGGAGTTTTGGTTAAAGTTTGTTGTTAAAGTTTTTTATTCAACCTTCAAGTACAGGCTATACCCGGTAGTTCTTGTCTGATCGTCACAAAATTTCATATGCAGGTTTTAAGTCATGTCTACATGAGAACGTCCCCTTTTGGTCGTGATCGGTCAACCGGTTTGGCTGCCCAAGCCCAAAACCTGAAAACCATTAGCACAGTCTACATGTCGTATTTATGAAGGGATTTCATTGCAACTTCATAGAATGCCTCTGTATAATGCCTAGATGAGAACGTCCCCGTTTGGGCATGATCTTTCAACCATGATGGCTGCCCAAGCCCGAAACCCAAAAACTTTTAGCACAGTCTGCAGGTCATGTTTAATATGGACGGATTTCATTGTAACTTGATACAATGACTCTGCATGATGTCTTCATGAGAATTTCCCCATTTGGGCGTGATCTATCAACCATCACGACTGCCCGAGCCCAAAACCCGAAAACCTTTAGCACAGTCTACAGGTCATATTTATGGAGGGATTTCATTGTAACTTGATAGGTTGACTTCATATAATGTCTACATGGAAAGTCCCCTTTTGGATGTGATTCGGCAACTGTGACGGCTACAGGTGCCTGAAGCCCGAAAACTTTCAGCACAGTCTATTTATGAAGGATTTCATTGTAACTCCGTAGGATCAATCCACATGATGCCCAAATGAGAATGTCCCCTTTTGGTTGCAATCATTCAACCATGATGACTGCCCGAGCCCGAAGCCCAAAAACCGTTAGCACAGTCTACACGTCATATTTATGGAGGGATTTCATTGTAACTTGATAGGTTGACTTCATATAATGTCTAGACGAGAACGTCCCCTTTTGGGCAACTGTGACGGCAACAGCAGCCCGAAGCCCGAAAACCTTTAGAATATTCCACAGGCCATAATTATGAAGGGATTTCATTTTATCTTGGTAGGATGACTCCAAGTTTGTGGTTAAAAACCCAGACAAACTCCACCACCCCCTACCCCCACTGCCCCCACTGCCCCCACCCCCACCCCCCCCAATTAGGCTTTTTTTCTTTTCTTCTTTTCTCCAAAATGCATTTTGAACTATTTACAGTCACTACATGCGGAACCTTTTTTAGCTCACCTGACTTTCAGTCAGGAGAGCTATAGTGATCACTCACCGTCCGTCATCCAGCGTCCGTCGTCCGTCGTCCGTGAACATGGTGTTTGCGTCTTCTCCTCCCAAACCGCTGAACCAATTTAATTGATATTTGAGATAATAGTTTGTTATGACATCGCAATTTGATTTTGTTCAAATCAAGTTGCCTCGCCCGTGGGTAGGGCCACACCCAAAAAGTGTGCTGAAATCTTAAAAAATCTTCTTCTCATGAACCAGCAGTAGCAGAGACTCGATATTTGGTGTGCAGCTTCCTTTTGAGGTGTAGACTCAGTTTTGTTCAAGCGAAGTTTGTGGGGCTATACTTGGTGTCGTTATGGGAGGGGCAAAATTTTTGGCCCCGCCCAAAATTTCTATTTTCCAAACCGAGAGGCTGATTTGAACCAAATTTTATGTGAGGGCTTATTGGGTCATAAGTACCTAATTTATGCTGATTTTTTTTTCCCCGTCGCCCCATGGGAACCGCAGGAGCTAAAAATAGAAAAAAATTAAAACGCCCATATCTCCAAAACTGCACGGCACCGAGAATTTTTATTTGGTGTGAAGCTTCCTTAGGACCAACAGAAAGAATTGGTAAAAAAAAATTGCCATCGGTTTTATCATAGGGTACAGTTTCGGGACTTTGAAAAAGTGCTGAGTCAGCACTTTTTAACACTGTAGGCAATGGGAAAAACATTAAAAAATCTTCTTCTCCAGATCCAGCAGGCAGAATCTTTTGATATTTGGTATGCAACATTGTGGGGTGGATCTGATTCAAGTTTGTTCAAATTGGCCCCCTGGGTTTATATTTGGGCTCAGTATAGGAGCCCAAATTTGAACTTACTGCATTTCAGGCAAATTTCTTTGAAAATCTTCTTCTCCAGATCCAGCAGGCAGAATCTTTTGATATTTGGTATGCAACATTGTGGGGTGGATCTGATTCAAGTTTGTTCAAATCGGCCTCTTGGGTTTATATTTGGGCTCAGTATAGGAGCCCAAATTTGAACTTAGTGCATTTCAGGCAAATTTCTTTGAAAATCTTCTTCTCAAGATCCAGCAGGCAGAATCTTTTGATATTTGGTATGCAACATTGTGGGGTGGATCTGATTCAAGTTTGTTCAAATCGGCCTCTTGGGTTTATATTTGGGCTCAGTATAGGAGCCCAAATTTGAACTTAGTGCATTTCAGGCAAATTTCTTTGAAAATCTTCTTCTCAAGATCCAGCAGGCAGAATCTTTTGATATTGGGTATGCAACATTGTGGGGTGGATCTGATTCAAGTTTGTTCAAATCGGCTCCCTGGGTTTATATTTGGGCTCAGTATAGGAGCCCAAATTTGAACTTAGTTCTTTTTCAGGCAAATTTCTTAAAAAATCTTCTTCTCCAGATCCAGCAGGCAGAATCTTTTGATATTTGGTATGCAACATTGTGGGGTGGATCTGATTCTATTTTGTTCAAATCGGCTCCCTAGATTCATATTTGGGCTCACTATAGAAGCTCGAATTCGAACTTAGTGCATTTCAGGCAAATTTCTTTGAAAATCTTCTTCTCAAGATCCAGCAGGCAGAATCTTGTGATATTTGGTATGCAGCATCCTTGGGGGGGGGGGGGGGGGGGGGGGGGGGGGGGGGGGGGAGATTCAAGTTTGTTCAAGCCATGTCCCTAGGTCCATATTTGGGCTCACTGTGGGAGCTTGAATTGTAACTTTGTTTGAAATGAGGAATTTTCTTAAAAAATCTTCTTCTTCAGATCCAGCAGTCGGAATGGTTTGATATGTGGTGAGTAGCATCCTTGGGGGGGAGGGGGGGATTCAAGTGTGTTAAAGCCAAGTCCATGGGTCCATATTTGGGCTTCCTGTGGGAGCCCAAGTTATAACTTAGTCAATATGAGGAATTTTTCTTTAAAAATATTCTTCTTCAGATTCAGCAGTTGGAATGTTTTGATATTTGGCATGGAGCAATCTTAGGGGGCTGAGATTCAAGTTTGTTCAAGCCAAGTCCCTTGGTTCATATTTGGGCTCACTATGGGAGCCTGAATGACAACTTAGTTCAAAATGAGGAATTTTCTTTAAAAATCTTCAGATCCAGCAGATGAATGCTTTTGATATTTTTTATGCAGCATCCTTAGTGGGGTAAGATTCAAGTTTGTTCAAGCCATGCCCCTAGGTCCATATTTGGGCTGATTGTGGGAGCTCGAATTGTAACTTGGTTCAAAATGAGGAATTTTCTTTAAAAATCTTCTTCTTCAGATCCAGCAGTCGGAATGTTTTGATATTTGGTGTGCAGAATCCTTAGGGGTGTGAGATTCAGGTTTGTTAAAGCCAAGTCCCTGGGTTCATATATGGGCTCCCTGGGGGAGCCCGAATTATGACTTAGTTCAATATGAGGAATATTCTTTAAAAATCTTTTTTTAGATCCACTGGTCAGAATATTTGGATATTTGGTTTCAGCTTTTCTTAGGAGGAGCAGATGCAACTTGTGGAAATCAATTCTCTGGGTTGATATTTAGGCTACCATGTCAGGTGAGCGCCCTCAGGCCCCCTGGGGCCTCTTGTTTAAACTTACGTATGTATTTTTTTTTCTCTGCTCAAAATGCATTCTGAAGGATTTAGACTGACCACATGTGGAAAAAAAATGGACTCCCCTAACACACCCCCACTCTCCCCCACCCCTCACCCCACCCCACCTCCTCCTCACCCAGGGCCATTCATGCAATATTTTTTCTTTGGTACAAAATGCATTTGTAGCCTGACTGTTTATAGTCAGGGCTATAGTCATGACTTTCGTCCATCCATCTGTCAGTTCATCCATCTGTCTGTAAACAATTGGTTTCCGACTGATAACTCCAGTTTGGATTATTTGATTTCAACCAAAGTTGATATGTGTATTTTCCAGCTAGTAATACAATCCAGGTTTCAATATAGGTTCCACATCTCAATCCCCCCCCCCCCCCCCCCCCACACACACACACACACCACACACACACACACACACCACACACACACACAAACGTGTCAGGCAATTATTCCCAAAATGCATTTTGAAGGATTGGGAGTTATTACATGCAAAAAAGAAAATTGACTCTTATAGCCCAACATTGCTTTATGTACTGCATCTTTAATCATTTACCTAACACAAGTTGAAGCCAACAGTACAAATTATTTTTCTGAAACATCAGATTTTTTCATTTTTAGCTCAACTTTGGCGAAGCCAAATTTGAGCTTATGCCATGGCCAGTCGTCCTTCTGTCCGTCAACAATTCAATACGGCTCGGGCTAGAGGCCGTGTTTATGAACCGATCTTTACGAAACTTCTTGGGTACCTTTGTTGTGACCGTGGGACAAGAACGAGTTTTTTGGTGTTCGGTCTGAAATTCAAAATGGCAGCCAGCCACCATTTTGTACCGACGATGCAGAAAATCGTTTTTTTGCACAGAACTTCCATATGAAAGCGCTGATTTGAATAATTTTTTGTATGAATGTTTAGTACCATGGGATACATCACATATAATACGGGTTTTTTTCTCGCACGTAAATTATGCAAATTAGACTAACTTTGATGTATTTAGTGTTACTTTCAGCACTGTCAGTGCAAATGCCAATACGGCTCGGGCTAGAGGCCGCATTTATGAACCGATCTTTACGAAACTTCTTGGGTACCTTTGGTATCACGTGTTTTTTGGGTGCGGTCCGAAATTCAAGATGGCCGCTAGCAGCCATTTTGTTCAAAATTAGAGGCAATCAGATTTTTGCACAGAACTTCCACATGAAAGCTCTGATTTGAATAATTTTTTGTGTGAATGTTTAGTAGCATGGGATACATCACATATAATACGGGTTTTTTTCTTGTGCAGAAATTATGCAAATTAGATGAACTTTGATTTTTTCAGTGCTACTTACACACAGTAAGTACACATGTCAATACGACTCGGTCTAGAGGCTGTATTTATCAACCGATCTTCACGAAACGTCTTGGGTACCTTTGTTATCACCTTGGGACAAGAACGAGTGTTTCTGGGTGCGGTCCAAAATTCAAGATGGCTGCCAGTGGCCAGTTTGTACCGAAATTAGGTCTGATTAGTTTTTTGTACACAACTTCTATACAGTTCAGACTAGAGGTCGTATTTATGAACCGATCTTTACAAAACTTTTTGAGTACCTTTGTTATCACCGTGTCATTAGAATGAGTGTTTTTGGGTGTGGTCCGAAATTCAAGATGGCCACCAGCAGCCATTTTGTACCAAAATTAGTGCAATCAGTCTTTTGTACAGAACTTCTGTATGAAAGTTCTGATTTGAATAAATTTTTGTATGAATGTTTAGTAACATGGAATACATCACATATAGTACGGGTTTTTATCTCGTGCAGAAATTATGCAAATTAGATGAACTTTGATTTATTCAGTGCTACTTATACACTGTAAGTGCCCATGTCAATACGGCTCGAAGTAGAGGCTGTATTTACCAACCGATCTTCACGAAACTTCTTGGGTACCTTTGTTATCACCTTGGGATGAGAACGAGTGTTTCTGAGTGCGGTCCAAAATTCAAGATGGCTGCCAGTGGCCATTTTGTACCGAAATTAGGTCCAATCAGTTTTTTCTCACAACTTCTGTACAGCTCGTGTTTATGATCTTCACGAAACTTCTTGGGTACCTTTGTTTTTACCTTGGGACAGGAATGACTGTGTTTTGGGGTGTCTTTGTTATCACTGTGCAATGAGAACAAATATTTTGGGGTTCAGTCAGACCCACTCTGGGACTCAAAGATTTCTTTTCTAGTTTAGCATCGGACTGTCACCCACCTTTACAATACTTTACCTATACATTTGTTACAGGCTACGGTCAGTATTTATGTACAGGCTGTTACAATACTTTATATGTACCTTTGTTATCAGGTCATTACCTAGATGTTTGTCATTGCTGTGTCACATACTATACATGTACATGTCTTGACAAGTTGAGCTACAGTGTCATTGACACTTTCATTTATTTACTTCTAACCATGGCTTATTACTCCTTATTGGAACAAGCTCATCAAGTTTGTTCCATTAATAGGTCATGAGGTATGTTTTGAAGTAGAGAAAACAAAAAAGAAAATTTGAATAGCAAATTTTGTATATCACGAGTGCAGATATGGCAGATTCATTAGGTAAACTGTTAACAAAAAAATGGCTCTGACTATTTTGCATCTAAGCATTGCCATTGCTGGGACAGTCGGGCTGCATGCGTGACATCACTCTAGTTATATGTAGTTCTGCCAGGTGAGCAATTACAGGCTCTTTAGAGCCTCTAGTTTAAATTTGCTTTGGGTATAAAAAGATAGCATGTGGCAGCCAAAAGAACCATGTGGGAGGGCCTGAGAAACAAAATTTTTAATTTTTTTAGGCCTTATAATGGGTTTATATGGGTGAATACACTGAATGGCTATTTTGAGTTTGAGACAGAAAATCAAACATATCAAAAACTGGATAACTTTTAATTATGGATGATATATCTGTAAAATACTGATCACAGATACTACATCAAAATTTTGGTATACTGCCCATCTTTATTTGCAGGAAATAATTCATGTGAGGAAGAGTTGGGTAAAAAATGGCTTTGCCTTTCTTTTCTGAGAACTGTTGAACATTGAAAACTGTCTTAATTTGAATCCTATTTTTTACTTCTAACAGTATACATGCAAAATAAAATCATATTTTCACATTATTCAGGGTTCCCACACCTGGATTTCCTGGAAAACTTGTATAAAAATGACTATGAATATCCACTACAGCATCATTTGTACAGAATACTAAAAAAACCCTAATTTTTTAACTTACATGTATTCCTATATGCAAATGCATTTAAGTTTATTTTTTATCGGACAATAATCTTATGCCTGTAGAGTACACCAGGATTTGCACGAAAGTGAAAAGTACTTAAATTTTTCCCTCACCTTGAAAAGTGCTTGAATTTATTTCAAACCTTGAAAAGTGCTTCAAATGCTGTACAATACCATAAATATTACATGTACATGCACTAGAATTTGACAGAATGATGTATTTTGATCACATTGCCAACTTGAGAACAATCAATCAACAAGGAAAATACAGAATCAATACTCAAAATCTATCATTATGTACAATGCAGACATGGAACACATTATGCAAAATTTAAAAAAAAATGACTCCAACTGACTGACCATTCACATAGTTTGGAGATGGCTAACCGAATGCTCGTCTATGTAAAAATTCTTGTGAAACTGCTTTTTTTTATCATTAACAAGTATTCATATATTGCATGGAATTGAAATATATATTTAGCCTCTCAAGGCAAAAGTCTAAAAATCTATCAAGACACAAAAAGGCTGGTTAACTGGTAGAGTGCTAGAAGCCCATATTTGGGCTTTATATTGAACTGCAGGTACCTAAAGTTAAAGTCTTCATATTCTGTGGATGTCCTTCATGTTCTCTTGAAATTAAAATTACTTCATCTCCATTGATTTTCATTGTTACAATTTATGGTAGAATGCCTATAGGCACTCTCCCGCAGGCTTGTCATTTTGAAAATTGCAGGAGGGCCATTATGGTTCGCTTCAAATCACCCCAGGGCCATTTTGAGTTCACATAAAATGACCCCAGGAGGGCCATTTATGGTTTGTTGGGGCCATTTTGTTTCAGCCTGCTGGGTAGACAACTAATATAATTTTAAGGTACATGGTTTGTGTAATTATGATGTACGTCATCACGTAATGTATAGATGCAGGCTTGAATATTTGGATGCAAGATACCAGGTTACCCATGACACTCACTAACATCCAAATAACCAAGCCAGTATCTATACATTACATGATGATTGTACAAGTGTGTGCACTGTGCTCACCACCAGATCCCTATAACTTGGGGCAAATCAATCAGATTTGGGGGACGAATTGTCCCGGCTTTGATTTTGGGACGAAACGTCCCATGCAATTCGTCAGGGGTCGAAATGGCATGGGGGTGATTCGTCCCGTAATCGTGCGTGACATGAGAGTTGTCACAGTCTGATGTACAATGTAATAACTAATTACAACTTTGGAATTGGAAGACCTCTCGCTCGTATTTGGAAAGTTACTAACTGTCTTTAGCTGACTGCGTCAACGACACACAACAAACTTCACAAATTGCGCTTTTTTAACTCCTTCAATCCATGAAAATTACCGTTTGAGACAGCCGATTTTTAGGTGCCTTCAACTGAATTAATGGGCCGCAGAAAATTGGGGTTAGGCGGTCGTTTACTGTCCACGGAATTTTGAACCCAGTCTGGCGACTGCGGCTCAGGGCAATAGCCCGCCTCAAAATGGCAAGCCTGCTACCGTAAATTGTAATAAGGCAAAAATGCATGAACAAATCTTGAGGCTGAGAAAAAATTTAACACTTTACCTGTTAAGTTATTCAGACTTTACCATTTAAGATGCAACTTTTGACTAACCAGTCATCTGTTCGCATAGATTTAAATTCCTGTGACCACCATGCGAACGAAACGAGAGTTCTCATCAAATTTTGCATACTGGAACTCATTTAACTGGTAGAGTGCTAAATTATTTTTCAAAGGTGATTTATAACATGACTTTTTTCCCCAAAGATATGCTACCAGCAAGGGAAACCTCTCACATGCTAGATTTTGTTCATAAATAATTGTTTTGTTTCAATTTTTGGAGAGTGCCAATAGGCACTCTCCAGTAAATTGTTATAAAACATCACATGAAAAATTTGTCCTACTCCTAAGAAGAGAGCAAGCCATGATGCATACAATGCAAAGCCACTAAAGTTTCTTTAATCACTTTTCAGTAGAGCCATGATAGTGGCTTCAAGCACCCAACCAGTTAAATTCGCAAAATGAAAATGCCAATGCGAAAGTATTTATTAATTTATATGGACACAGCGTATACATGGCTTAGTGGCATAGCCGACAAATATTATATGAAGTATCTACGCCCTTTCAGGAGATGTGTAAATAGCAGTTACATTGTCATGGTAAGTTTCTTAGAAATTAAAAAGCAGACTTGAGTCCGACATGATATGACCCATGAACTGGTTGAGTGCTCAATTATTTTTTAAAGGTGATTTGAAACAGGAGTATTTTTTTCAAAAATACTGTGGTTCCAGCAAAGTGTAGCCTTAATTTAGCAAGATTTTGTTCATAAATAATTGTTTGGTTGCAATTTATTGGAGAGTGCCAATAGCACTCTCCAATAAAATGCAAACAAACAGTTTTATATTAGAAATGTTTCTTCTGCTGAACAAACATCAAGCAAATGCCAACTGTGTAAAGCCACTAAAGTGGCTTACAGCACTTTTCAATAGAGCCATGATAGTTACTTCTAGCTCTCAACCAGTTAAACTCCAATAAACATTCAAAACAATGGAATGAAAAAATAATTAGTACTAGAAAAATGACTTCCATAACCTTTGTGAAGTACTTAAATTGAGCTTGAATTTTATTTCTTTAAACCTGTATGAGCACTGTACACTATTATTTTATTTTGCAGGTTGCTAGAACAAGTCTTCGACCTTTAGCAACAGGGGAGATAACACCTTTTCAAGCTCTCGTATTTCTCAGTTCACAGTTATCTCTTGCACTTGCAATATTGCTTCAGTTGAACTACTACAGCATTATTCTTGGGGCTTCATCCATGATATTGGTAGTTCTCTACCCTCTAGCTAAAAGATTCACTTACTGGCCACAGCTTATACTTGGTAAGGAAGGAATAAATAGAAAAAAAATTATTAATATTGTCTGTTCATGTTTTTGAGTTTACATTGGTTCTCCTTTTTCACTATGCACAGGGTGATTTAAAACTTGGGCTCCAGTTGGTGTACATACTGAAGGACATCTTGTCTGCTTCATATTTCATTAGCCTTCCTGTGTCTGTAGATATGGCGTTTAGCATATACAGTTATATGCCCAGTTACATGCCGAATACTACTTGACAATATTCATTTGTATATCTTCTGTGGAATCATTTCTGTGAATGCTGCTTGTAAATCATGACTGTTTTGATATAAAAGTTAATGTAGGAATTGCCACAAATAACTCATTATTACCTGCTTTTATTGCATGGTTAGCCAGTTGCAAGTATGGATCAGCAGTTTCAGCAGTTCTTTTCTATTAAGCAGATATTTGAAGTTCCACCTAGTTAAAGCTGGGCATTTATTTAGTTGTCTGATTTGGTACTGTTTTTTGTGGCAAACTGGAAAAGCAAACCGCAACACCCAGCAAAAAATGGCTGAATGGTTTCAATGTGTTTGTACATAAACTGATCAAATTAGCTTACTCGGGAGCACGGTGGCTCAGTGGTAGACTGTTGGACTTTTATGGTAGAGATCCAGAGTTCGATCTTCATCCAGAACGTCCTGCGTTATATCCTTGGGCAAGGCACTTTATTCTGGTTGCCTACATGGGGGCATGATGACGCTGTTCACTAAGGCGTACTGCACGTCGAAGGTGCTCATGTCTTCAACCGCTGTAACCCTGCTTGAGTGGAGCTTGAACAGAGTTAGAATGTTGAGGAGCTGACAGTTGGTCGTCGATGATCGGTGGTTCTCTCCGGGTACTCCGGCTTCCTCCACCCGTAAAACTGTCACGGTCACGATTAGCCATCGTGCATAAGTTTATCACCTTAAACACCAATAAATAAATAAATAACTAGCTTACTAGGAGGGAACTGGAGTAGTGGCCTCCATGGACTCTCCTCACCTAGTCTATCTGGCAAAGGGGCAGATATGTCATGTTCTCATTGGCACACTTTCCCCCCTATTGACTCGTCCAGTGGATGAGTCAATAAGGGAGAAGGAGTGACAATGACAACACAACATAGATTAGATGAACTTTATTAATTTGTTATGCGAATTTATGTTTTTTTCTAACTTGGTTGGCTTAGCAACTGGTCCCCTAGAAGCCCTAAGAAGGGTCAAAGCAAAGTGAGGCTGGGGATACTTAATACAAACAGGGCTTTTTGTTGTATGTGGTGTAGTAAAAACCATTGCAGATTTTTTCCAGGTTGATGAGCCTGAAGTGTTATTTCCAATATGTTTTTAACATATAGGAAAACTGAATCGAAACCAAGGTTTTCCCTTCTTCTACACCCACTTGATGGTCAGTACTAAATCCCCCTGTGTATAGTGTGTAGTTTTAAATTCAAATGAGGTAGAAGGTTACAATAAATTTTTAATAAAATCATTGAAGGCTTGGACAGCTTTGTACCATTTTCACGTGCCCTAACAGAAATGATACGGTAGGTATTAGCTCAGCACAAGTCAAGAAAATAAAAGATCTCTGATAATATTTTTAGGTTGATAAATTACTTGTTGAAAATTGTAGGTTATAGATTTTTATACTAATAACCAATGGCCCAGATTTAGTGGAGCTGGTGCAAACTCGATATTATCAATGGCCAAACACAAATTTTGAACCCCCCTGTCCCCAAAATTTGCATACAACAGGGACCAGCCGAGAGGGTGATTTGAGGGAGAAGTCACTTCTCCCTCCACTGACTTTAAGGAGAAGTCAGATGAAACAGGGAGAAGTGAGAAGAAAATGTAGAGCGATGATTCTGCATTTGCATGATCTACCGGTATATTATATTTTCATCTCTCACAAAAATAACTCAGTACAATTGGGCAATAACACATCTCTATGTGTAAATTTATTTGTACAAAGAATTGTTTACGAGAAAAAAACATACCTCTCTATATTCATTTATAAAAAGAAAAGTTTACAATTCAAATTCAAATGGGCATTAACTTTTTGGAAGAGACAGATCAGCCTTGAATTAAACAATTCAAGTGTGTCCATTTCTTGGTCCAGAGTGAGTAAAAAGTAGGTCAATATTTTTATACTGTACCAATGACCCAGACATAGCTGGTGCTAACTCTTAAAATATAGGGCCAAACACAAATTTTGCCCCCCAATCCCCAAAATTTGCATCTAAAACCAAAGAAAACATGTCCTGAATGGCCCTCCACACTTCACCTCTACTGCGCATGCGCAGTGTCAAGGACGTTCCGAAATTGGCGCCATTAATCATTCTAAGTTTGGCCCTTCATCAGTTAACATCTGACTGATCTTTGTGCTTGTAAATCTCAGTTTAAATGATGCCAGACACATAAATATTAGTGAAATGGTGATTCTAAGGAGGATAGAGAAGGAGGAGAGGAAAAATGTGTGACAGAATATTATCAGGGCTGTAACTTAAAATTTTTTAATGAAATTATGTTAAGTTACCTATTTTCGAGGCAGCAGCCATTTTGTTGTCATTCTTGTTATTTAGTTACACTGATATTTTTATACTGTACCAATGACCCAGACTTAGCAGACTTAGTTGCTGGTGCTAACTCTAACAAAACCAGGGCCAAACACAAATTTTGCCCCCCAATCCCCAAAATTTGCATCCAAAACAAAAAGAAATCATGTCCTATAGGACCTCCATACTACGCCCCCACTGCGCATGCGCAGTGTCAAGGACGTCCCAAAATTGGCGCCAATTTTCATTCTCTGTTTGGCCCTTCATCAGTCAACATCTCACTGATCTTTGTGCTTGTAAATCTCAGTTTAAAGGATGCCAGACACGTAATTTTTGGAGAAATGGTGATTCTAAGGAGGATATAGAAGGAGGAGAGGAAAAAGAAGTGACAAAAAATAATCAGGGCTGTACTTAAAATTTTTTGATGAAATTATGTTAAGTTGCCTATTTTCGAGGCATGGACCTCTTGTTGTCATTCTTGCTAAATTTTGCACTGCTTATTCAGTGTTTCCTCTCCCCTAGCCTTCTAAAGTCCCCCCTTGCAATTCTCCCATGCTTTTGGCATATTTTTGAGAAAGTTTATTTCTAAAATTTTCCTGGGAGAGTTGCTTGGATACAGAATGTTTTCTGTTATTTTCCCCATAGTTACGTTTTCACCCATGGGTGTATAAACGTTGTGTTCTGCATCTTCCATCTGATGTTCTGCAGATTCTCCCCTGGGAGTCTCTGTCTTGCATCAGATAGAGTGTAATTTTGATGACTGATTTCGGGCCAGTTTTTTCAGTGCCTGGAGTCATGTTTTCTGGTGTTTTACACTGTTTGTTTACATTGGCAACAGCCTTTTTTGAGGGGGGCTGTTTGCCTTTGGTGTAGTTTATCTCACTATAAGATACATTTATATTATCCGTAAGTGTCTCATTAATTATTTAATATAAATTTAAAATTTTTGACCACACTTTGCCATCGGATCCATCGGGGCTCAACATTACTTTTCAGCAACTTGGGCTTCGCTGAAAAAATATTTTTTCAAAATTATTTTGATTTGCAATTGTTTTTGCATTTATTAATGGATCATGTTATTATGTATCTTTGTGTCAGGGGTTTGTGCAAGTAACTAGGACTTGTTCTTGACTTTTCACAATGAAAGGATATTGTTCAAATTGTAATGGGAAGAAATCTTCCTCTGACTTTCATGATCATTGTATTAATTGTAGTCAGTGTTCTCGCACTAATCCCTGTTCTATATGTCAATATTGGGATGACAAACATTGGAAACGTGTGTCACGGTATGTTATTACTGGAGAAAGGGCGATGCCGGCTCTTTCTCCGCAAGGTCACTCTACTCTCTCAGTTTCTATTTCAGAGGAACAAGAACAGGGTGATGTTTCCATGTTATCTTCTGCAAGTGCGCTTCCGTCGTCACAAATGAATTCAGAGCTAGCAGCAAAAGTGCTCATGGAGATTAGACAAATGTCGTCCGCTAGCTCGTCCGGTGTAGCGTCCATTCACCGAATGGTTCGGCAGCCGGGTTCATCCGATGCGGTCCAAGAGGAAATGTTGGGTGATGCGAGCACTATAAACATTCAGTGTGCACACCCAGTGACGGCGGATAGTAAGCGAGATCGGAGGAAGCCTTTGAGTCCGGTTCCTAGCTCGTCCAGGTCCAGCCGGGCCGCGAGCGAGAGAGGCCCCTCTCTCGTACAACAACATCTGGGACCAGATGTTGTGGTACAAAATGTGTCGCAAGCGGAGCATACGTCCGTCGCTCGGGACGCTCCGTTGTATAGGCAGTCCGCGGAGACTGCTAAGGCTTCTTCTTCTCGTCAGCGCACACGACCGCACCTTGTCTGCGTGACCGCCGATATCTTACCAGCTTCGCCGATCAAGGATTCTTCGGCGACCAGGTCACACCATCCGGCAGCCAGGGATTCGAGACCGATGGACTCCGGACATTCGCATAGAAAAAGTATGCGTGAGCCATCTGATGTGGAGCTGCCCTCGGCGAAGCAGCGAAAGACTGCGCCTCCGAATCTCGACGCCGGACATTCTTGTGCAGATAGCACAGCTTATCGCAGCATCCCAGCAGCCGACAGAAACGGTGTCGGATCGAGAACTATCCGACGGCGCTGGGTCGGTACGCTCCGCCGAAGCATCGGGGGCGGACGACCGGGAGCATCATGAGGTCCGACCGGATGGTGAAAGGGATACGGATGATTTGGAGCTATCCCTTTCGGAACAACATAAAGCTGCCGTGGACTTCATCCGGCACTTTCTCCCTCAAGTTGTTCCGTCGGGCCAGACTGCTGCGGTTCCGGACAAGAGGATTATAGCGTCATTAGACTCTGAATTTTTTGAGCGGTTCAGGGACATCGCTCCCGAGTTTCCGTCGCAGTCCAATAATGTTGCAAGAGCATTTGAATTATTGAACGACGCTATATTTAAACTTGCTTCCAAGATGGGGAAAGCAGGTTTCTTGTCCGCCAATACTCTCAACCTGCCTTTCATTAATGCAAGGAATAAATTCGACACGGCAGGACAGGGTATCCCGAGAGTTCCTCTGCGTATGGACGACGAGGCGGAAGACTTAGAGCTATCATTACCGTCGTCGGCTTCTATTCCAACCGCGGTGTTGGAAACAGCTATTTCGTCTAACAGAGCCAATTTAGATGCCTTATCTTACGCAGATCACCTTACAAGGCGTTATCACTGCGCCTTCAAGGGAAAGAGTTTCAGGATATACAATCCTCTTTAAGACTTCTTTCAAGGGCAGTAGCTTATTCCACGTGTAACTCCGCCCTTTCTGTGGCAAACCTGGAGTTGGTTAGACGTGACGCAGCCCTAGCTACATCCACACTGGTGGATACTAAGGTGAAGAACTCTCTTAGAGTCGCTTTGGTCTCCGGAGAACTTCTCTTTGACGGCAAGCTTTCTGCTATTTATGATAAAATTACAAAGAAAGCTTCGGATTCTCTGTTGTTCAAATCTGCTTCTAAGAAGTCGGATACAGCAGACAAGAATAAGACAGGCACTCCTGGGTCTAATGCGCCCAAGAGAGGTTCCTATAGAGGTTCCGGTGCGTCCTCTTGGTCTTATTCGAGAGACCGTCAGGGTAGCGACTCTCGTTCGGGACGTCCGTCGGGCCGGGACAACCGGTCGGACGCCCCGAGGTCGACGGGACGAGGTGCGGGTCGTGGAGGACGTGGTTTCTCCTACCGCAGGCCTTGCAGGTCCAGGAGGTGATGGCTTAAACCTCTATCGCGTACCGGTTGGCGGAAGGTTGTCGAGCTTTTCACAAGAATGGGCGTCGATTACGGACGACCCTTGGGTGAGAGGAGTGACTTCGGAAGGTCTAAAGATATCCTTCAAACGAAAGCCTCCATTAACTCGAAGTCCAAAGTGGACTCAACTTCCGTCAAATCCGCAGAAAAGAGACGCTCTGTTATCAGAGGTGCAGTCTCTTTTAATGAAGAACGCGGTAGAGGTCGTAGAAAACCAGGAGACTCCGGGATTCTACAGCCATCTGTTTCTGGTTCCGAAACCAGACGGCTCGTTCCGTCCAGTCATAGATTTGAGCTGGATAAACAAGCTGATCGTCGCTCCGAAATTTTATATGGAGACGATTCGATTGGCCAGAGCGAGTATTCGGGTGAACGATTATGCAACAAGCATAGATCTCAAAGATGCGTACTTTCACGTCATGGTACATCCGACATTCAGAAAGTATCTACGCTTCGCAGTCCTAGGAGTGGTGTATCAATTCCGGGCGATGTGCTTCGGATTGAATCTAGCACCCTGGGCTTTCACTCGGGTAATGAACTCGGTAATGATCTATTTCCGAGCTCATTCGTCTGCGGTAACGTCGGCCTACCTGGACGACATTCTTCAGAGGTACGGCAACGAGTTAACGCTTCAGAACGATGTTCAGAATCTACTTCTATTGCTCCGACGTCTCGGTTTTATAGTAAACGAGGAGAAGTCGGATCTGGTGCCGTCCAAGTCATTCACTCATCTGGGAATGAGCTTCGAGACGCACAACAATCTCGTTCGTCTGCCGTTAACCAGAGCGAAATTAGTCAGTTGTTACGCTCGCTATTGTCTGCACGCAGACAAAGTCACAGCGAGAGAATTTATGAGACTGATAGGTCTGTGCGGAGCTGCTGCGGATCTCATTCCGATGGGGCGGTTACGCACGCGTCCTCTCCAAATTTTCTTGACTCAGAATTGGAGTGTGAAAATTCATTCGCTCGACGTAGACGTTCTCTTGTCAGATCAAGTGAAACAAGAGATTCAGACTTGGGCAAACATTCAGTGGTTAACTCAGGGAGTTCCGCTGCGGTTGCCGGATCCGAGTTTTACCATTATGACGGATGCCAGTCAAACAGGTTGGGGTGCATCATTGATCCCAACGGATTCGAGATGCCAGGGTCTTTGGGATCCGCAATTCCTGTGCAAGCACATAAACATCAAGGAAATGATGTCAATTTGGCTTGCGTTACGTCATTGGATGGACATTATTCACAATGCTCATGTCCAAATCCTATCCGACAATACGACAGTAGTGGCGTATATACGGAATCAGGGAGGCACTCATTCAGTTCCGTTGTTCAATCTAACGGAAAGAATCCTTCTGTTTGCGCTAGAACATCAGGTTCTTCTTTCGGTCCGTCACATACCGGGTCGTCTGAATGTGCTAGCAGACTCCCTTTCACGAAAGGGTTGCTTGTTGCCGTCGCAGTGGACTCTCAACAAACAAGTATTCAATCAGATTTGCTACCAATGGGAACGGCCAATGATAGACTTATTTGCGACACATCTCAACAATCAGTTGCAGACGTATGTGTCTCCGTGTCCGGATCCAAGAGCATTTGCAGTAGACGCTCTGTCGATCCCTTGGGACGGAATGATAGGATATGCGTATCCTCCAGCGCCGTTAATTCAACAAGTATTGCTAAAGATAAAACAATCTCAATGCAAGATTCTGTTGGTAGCATCTCTGTCGCCACAGAGACCGTGGATAAATCTACTCAGGTGTCTGTTGTGGGACCTACCGCGAAAGCTTCCTCCACGGCAGGATCTTCTTTCGCAGGGGAAATCGCGCCAACTCCATCACAACCCGCAAGGTCTCAACCTTCACGTTTTTCCGTTGTGCGGTCCTTCTTGCATGGCAAGCACTTTACAGGACGAGCAGTGGACGCGATTTCTAACTGTAGGAGGACCTCCTCTTCGCTAAACTATGCGGCTAAGTGGAAGGTTTTTCGTCGTTGGTGTAGGGATCATTCTGTAGATATTTTTGATCCCTCTACACCAGACATTGCAAACTTTCTAGTATACTTGTTTGACGAAATCAAACTGCAGCCTGTTACTATTAAGGGTTATAGGTCTATGTTATCTGATACCTATGCACATCATGATAGTTTACAAATTGGATCTAATGTCTCTTTATCTAAGTTGGTTAGAAACTTCTCGATAAATAGACCCAGAACTCTTAGATTAATTCCTAAATGGAATTTAGCTTGGGTTCTTCTTAAATTGAAGGAAAGCCATTTGAACCTCTTGGGACAGTAGATTTCAAATTCTTATCTTATAAGACTGCTTTTCTCTTAGCTTTCTCTTCTGCTAGAAGAGTCAGTGAGCTTCATGCACTGTCGGTGGATGATTCTCACTATCGTAGTGTCGGGAACACTATCACCTTCACTACTAATGTGGGTTTTTTAGCTAAGAATCAGGCTCCTAATAAATATCCGGAACCTATTGTTATTAAGGCTCTTCCGTCTTCAGACGGGCGTAGGCCTTTACTCTGTCCTGTTAGAGCGTTACGTATCTATAAACAGAGATCTCAGTTTATCAGAAAGGGACGGAAACGTTTCTTTCTGTCTTTGATGCCTAATAGAAGGGACATTTCGGTCCATTCTATTGCTAGATGGATTCAATTAACTATCCGTACTGCTTATGAGAGTTTATCTTCTTCTCAGCAGTCTGCGCTTAAGATTTCCGCTCATGAAGTAAGAGCTCTTGCTACTTCTTGGGCTTATGCTAATAGTGTTGCTATTACAGATTTAATGAAGGCTGCTTATTGGTCTCAGCCATCCACATTCACGAATTTTTATCTCAGAAATATTGAGTCCATTTCTGGAGACCTGCATTGTTTAGGTCCGTTATCTGTTGCTCAGAATGTCGTCCACTAAACAGTTGCAACTATAGTTATGCAGGCTTTCTGTTCCGGCAGTGACTCCGTCCGGCTGCCCTCTTCGCTCTGGGCTATTTGACCCAGGGCAAGGGGAAGGGGGGGGGGGGGTGTTCCCTTAGGTCACCTGCTTTATAGTGAAAAGCAAGGGAATGCCTCCTCCAAGTCAGTATTTCTGAGTCGCTTCCGGGATGGTTTTAAAGTGTAATATTAATGTTAAAATTCATTCATGTCTTATTTTTAAAGTGTAGCTCGGTGTGAAGCATTTGTATATGTCAAGTGTCAAACGGGCTTTAATATACAATACTCGGACACTTTTAAATGACTATAAAGAGTCTCAATTCTCTGGACTACTTTATTTATTGGCTAACTTTAAAAATAATTAGTATAAGGGTTATACTGGATGTTAATAGAGAACATGAATATTATTGTGCTCAATTATTAAGGGTATTGTATCTTTCTAATTTAATATTAAATAAGAAAGATACATGTAAAGCCTAATACTCCTTTTCTCCTTAAGGGGGTTACCTCTTTATTATATAGTTGAGCTTATTGGATTTTCCTCTATGTCCTAGGCCCTCCAGCCTGTTTACTATTCAGCTAAGTCTGGGTCATTGGTACAGTATAAAAATGTTAAAAAATTTATAGTAATTTATATATTTTTTATACTTACCAATGACCCAGAGGGGATGGCCCTCCCAGGAGTTGGGAACTCTTGCCTCCCCGCTGAGTACATAGCGCTGACCAGGCACTGCCAGTAAGAATGATAATTGGCACCAATTTGCGGGACGTCCTTGACACTGCGCATGCGCAGTGGGGCCGTAGTATGGAGGTCCTATAGGACATGATTTCTTTTTGTTTTGGATGCAAATATTATTAAAATTTCTTGGGAGTTTTAGCTGAATAACAGAATGAATTCTTTTCTTTTCCCCATGTTTATGTCTTCACCTACGGGTGGTTAGGCGTTGTGTTCTGCATCTACCATCTGATGTTCTGCAGTTTCTTCCCTGGAAGTCTCTGTTTTGCATCAGATAGTGTATTTTCGGTAACTGATTTCGGGCCTGGGTGCCTGGAGTCTTATTTTAGTGTTTTTACACTCATTGTTTACATTTACAACAGCCCTTTGTGTGAGGGGGGGATTTCTTGAAAATAATATCTTGATGTTAATTTAATCATAATTAGATACATTATTATTGTTCGTAAGTGTTGCATAAATTGTTTAAAATATTTTTAAAATTTTTGTCCACACTTAGGCTTGGGATCCATTGGGGCTCAACGTTACTTTTCAGAAACTTGGGCTGTTCTGAAAAAATATTTTTTCAAAATATTTTGATTTCAATTATTTTTTCTGTGTTAATGGATCATATTATTATTATGTATTTTGATTGTCAGGGGTTGGTGCGAGTACCAGGACTTTGTTTTCTTTTCACATTGAAAGGATTTTGATCAATTGTAATAAGAGGAAGTCTTCCTCTGACTTTTATAATCATTCTATATGTGGTCAGTGTACTCGCATTAACTCCTGTTCTGTATCTGATGATTTTGATGACAACATGGGAAGCGTATGTCACGGTATGTTAGTGGGGAATTGGACATTCCGGTCCTTTCCCCGCAGGGTCACTCTACTTTATCAATTTCTATTTCAGACGATCAAGATTAGGGTGATGTATCTGTGATGTCTTCCAACAGTGTGCCTCCGTCGTCACAATTAATGAAGGGCTAGCGGAAAAGTGCTCATGTAAATACGCCAATTGCCTAAGAGGACCCTAGTAGGTTCGATGGCCTTTGACGTCCGCTAGCTCGCCCGGTGTAGCGTCCATTCATCGAATGGTTCGGCAGCCGGGTTCGTCCGTTGCGGTCTAGAAGGAGTTTTGGGGTGATGTGAGCACTATAAATCAACCAAATGTACACCCAGTGATGGCGGATTAGAGGGAGAACGGAGGAAGCCTTTTAGTCCGGTTCATAGCTCGTTCTGGTCCATCCGGACTGCGAGCGAGAGAGGCCCCTCTCTCGTACAACAACATCTGGCCCCAGATGTTGTGGTACAAAATGTTTCGCATTCGGAGCATACGTCCGTCGCTCGGGACGCTCCGACATATAGTCAGTCCGGAGAGACTGTCAATAAGGCTTCCTCATTCTCATGGTAGCGCACACGACCGCTCTTGGCTACGTGACCTCGGATATCCAGTCAGCTTCGCCAGTCAGAGAATCATCGGCAACCAGGTCACACCATCCGGTAGCCAGGGACACGAGGCCTGCAGACTCCGGACGTTCGCATAGGAAAGTGTGCGGGAGTCAACGTACACCGAGCTTCCGGCGGCAATGCATCGTAAGACCGCTACTGCACAGGCCTCGGGGACGGATGTGCTATCCTAAATAGCACAGCTTATCGCAGCATCCCAGCAACAACTGAATCTGTCGCATATGTTTTATCCGACGATGCTGGGTCAGGACGCTCCGCGGAAGCGGGTACGGACGTCCGAAAATTTCATCTGGTCCGACGGGATACCGAAAAGGATTCGGAGGATTTCGAGCTTTCCCTTTCGGAACAACATATGCTGTTGTGTATGTCATCTGACTTGATCTTCTACAGGTTCTTTCGTCGGACCAGAATGCTGCGATGCCGGATAAGAAACTGATAGCGTCGGTGGACTTAGAAATTTTTGGTTCGGTTCAGGGACTTCGTCCCTCAGTTCCGACATAGTCCAATAATGTCACACAAACTTTCGAATTATTGAACGACGCTATATATTTATTATTATATGCTTGCTATTACCAAGCATTTCTGGTTTCTTGTTCGCAAAGTTACGGAGATGTCTTTCAAAAGTATGCCTCTGTCGTCATAGTTAATGAAGAGCTAGCGGCAATAAGTGCTCATGGAATATGTCTAGCGCCTAAGAGGTCCCTTGTAGGATCGACGGAGTGACATTCGCTAGCTCACCCAGTGTAGCGTACATTCATCGAATGGTTCGGCTGCCGGGTTCGTCCGTTGCGGTCTAGGAAGGAGATTTGGGTGATGCGAGCAGTATAATTACTTTAGTACTCACCCAGTGACGGCGGATTGAGGACAGATCGGAGGAAGCCTGTTAGTCCGGTTCCTGGCTTGTCCAGGTCCGTCCGGGCTGTGAGCGAGAGAGGTCCCTCTCTCGTCCAACAACATAGGGGACCGCATGTTGTGGTTCAGATATTTTACATTCGGAGCATATGTCCATCGCTCGGGACGCTCTGTTATATTGACAGTCCGAGAGACTGTCGATAATGCTTCCTCATCCTCACAGCAATGCACACGACCGCACATTGGCTACGTGACCTCGAGTATCCGATCAGTTTCGTCATTCAGTGATTCCACGGCAAACAGGTCATGCCATCCGGTAGCCAAGGGACACGAGGCCTATACACTCCGTTCGCTCGTATATTAGTAGTATGCACGGGGTAACGATCACGGAGCTTCCAGCGGCAATGCATCGTAGGACCGCTTCTCCACAGGCCTCAGTGACGGACATGCTATCCGAGTTAGCACAGTTTTTTCGCAGCATCCCAGCAATCGACAGTTTCTTGGTCGAATCAGGAATTATCTGACGGCGCTGGGTCGGTGCAGTCCGCGGTTGCATCAGGTACGGACGACCGAACGCTTTATAGGGTCCGACAGGATGGCGAAAGGGATTCGAAAGATTTCGAGTTTTCCCTTTCGTAGCATCGGAAGCTGCCATACATATCTTCCGGCATTATCTTCCAGTGATTGTTATTTCGGACTACATTGCTGCGATGTTGGATAAGAGACTTATAGCGTCATTGGACACGGAATTTTGGATCGGTTCAGGGACATTGTCCCTGACTTACCGACACAGTCCAATAATGTCATTAGAACATGTGTATTATTTATCGACGCTATATATATATATAAGCCTGCTACCAAGCATGATAGTTTAGTTTCTTGTCCGCAATGCTCATTTCTGCCTTTTATCATTTATACGAATAATTTACTTTGGCAGAACAGGGCATGCCGAGAGTTCATATGCGTCTAGACGGCGTGGTTAAAGACTGGAAATATTCTTTTTCGCCGTCTATGTCTTTTCCAACCACAATGTTGGAAACGACAATGATGTCTAATAGACTTAACTTAGACGCTTTATCATACGTAATCCACCTTACTGAGGCGTTATCATTACGTCTTCAAGAGAAAGAATTCCGGGATATTATCCTCAATGTGATTTCTTTTGAGGGCAGTAGTTTGTTCACGTATAACTCCGCCCTTCAGTGGCTGCTTGGAGTTGGTTAGATGTGACGCAGCCCTAGCTACATCCACGCGCGTGGATAGTAAGGTGAAGAACTCTCAGAGTCGCTTCGTTCTCGGAGAAGCTTCTCTTCGACGGCAACTTTTCAGCAATCCATGAATTGCTCGATTTACACGTTCTCTTGTCTATCTAGTGTAGCAAGAGATTCAGACTGTGGCAAACATTCGGTGGTTGACTCAGAGAGTGCCACTGCAGTTGCCGGATCCGAGTTTTATAATTATGACGGTTGCCAGTCAAACAGGTTGGGATATAATATTGACCCCAACGGATTCGAAGTGCCAGGGTCTTTGGGTTCCGCAGTCTCTAAGCAAGCACTTATCTTCCACGGAATAATGTTTTTTTAGGCTTGCTTTATGTCATTGGATGAACATTATTCAGAAACGCATGTCCAAATCCTGTCCGTTAATTCGACAGTAGTGGCGTATCTCCAGAACCAGGGAGGCACTCATTCGTTTCTGTTATTCAATTTAATGGAAAGAATCCTTCTGTTTGTTATAGTACACCAAGTTCTGCTTCGGTCCGTCATATTCCGGGTCGTCTGATTGTATTACCGAACTCCCGTTCACTTATGGGTCGCTTGTTGCCGTCAGAATGGACTCTCAACAAACAAGTATTCAATCAGATTTGCTATCAATGGGAGCGCTCAATGATAATTTATTTACGACACAACTTGCTTGTCAATTGCAGACGTATGTGTTTGCTTGCCCGGATCTCTGAGCTTATGTTGTTAACGCTCTATTGATCTAATAGGACGGAATGATAGGATATGCGTATCCTCCTGCGCTGTTGTTTCAGCAAGTATTGCTAAGATAACCACAATACATTTCTGTTGATAGCATCTCTGTCTTCACAGAGACCGTGGGTAAATTTACTCTGATGTCTACTGTGGGACTTAACGCGAAATCTTCCTCCATGAGAGGATCTTTTTTCGCTGGGTAAAATCGTGTCATCTTTATCACAACCCGCAAGGTCTCAACCTTCACGTATTCCATTGTGTGGTCCTTATTGCATTGTAAGCATTGTACTGGACGAGCTTTGGACGCGATTTCTTACTATAGGAGAACCTCTTCTTCGCTATACTATGCGGCTAAAGTGGAGGCTCTTCCGTCGTTGGTGTAGGGATCACTATGTTGATATTGTTGATCCCTCCATACTAGTCATTGCAACTTTTTAGTATACTTGTTTGACAAGATCTACTGCAGCCTGTTATTATTAAGGTTATAGGTTTATGTTGCCTCATACCTATGCACTCTATGATAGTTTACAATTGAGTCTTATGTCTCTTTATCTAAGTCAGTTAGTAACTTTTCGATAAATAGACTTAGAATCATTAGATTAAATTCCTATATGGAATTTAACTTTGGTTCTTATTTAGCTAAGTAATCATTTGAGCCTCTGGAAACAGTAGTTTTCAAATTCTGACCTTTTAGACAGTAATTCTGTTGGCTTCTCTTTTACTGAAGAGTCAGTGAGTTTCATGCACTATCGGTGGATGATTTTCACTTTCGTAGTTTCGGAATCACTACTTCCTTTACTATTTAGGTTGGATTTTTGCATAAGAGTCAGGCTCCTAATTAATATCCGGAACCTATTGTTATTAAGGTCCTTCCGTCTTCGTACGGTCATAGGCCTTTACTCTGTCCGGTTAGAGTTTATGTATTTATAAACAGATATCTGTTTATTACTACGGGCGTAAGCTTCTTCTGTCTTTGATGCCTAATAGAAGGACGTTACGCTGCATTCTATTGCTAATGGATTCAATTAACTATCGATACTGCTTATGGTATATCATTGACTCAGCAGTTGTGTTTGAGATTTCGGCTGATGAAGTAAGAGTTCTACATCTTGGGCTTACATTAATAGTGTCGCTATTATAGATTTTTGAAGGCTGCTCATTGCGCTCAGCCATCCACATTCATGAATTTTTATCTCAGAAATATTGAGTCCATTTCTGGAGGCCTCTATTGTTAGGTCTATTATCTACTGCTCAGAATGTCATTCACTTAACAGTTGCTACTATAGCTAGGTAGGCTGTCTGTTTCGGCAGTGACTCCGTTCTGCTGCCCTCTTCGCTCTGGGCTATTTGACCCAGGGCAAGAAAAAGGGGGGGGGGGGGGGGGGGAGGGTGTTCCCTTGGGTCACCTGTTTTACTATGAAAACAAGGGGATACCTCCTCCGGAGTTAGTAATTCTGAGCTGTTATTGGGATGGTTGTTTAGTGAGAAGTTTATGTTTTAAAAATTCATTCAGGTCTTAGTTTTTAAAGTATAGCTTTTGAATATAGCACGTGTCAACGGACGTTATTATACAATCCTCAGACACTTTTAAGGAGTATAAAGAGTCTCTATTCTCTAGACTTACTTTATTTATTGACTTACTTTAAAAATTATTAGTATAAGGATTATACTAGATATTAATAGAGTACATGGATGTATGATGCTCAATTTTGGAAGGTGTTGTATCTTTCTAATTTATCATAAATAAGAAAGATACATGTAAGGCCTAATACTTCTTTTTCCCTAGAGGGGATGACTCTATTTTATATAATTGAGCGTATTCCATCTTGCTCTATGTCCTTGGCCCTCCAGCCTTTTTACTATTCAGCTATGTCTGGGTCATTGGTACAGTATAAAAATGTTAAAAAATTTATAGTAATTTATATATTTTTTATACTTACCAATGACCCAGACAGAGATGGCCCTCCCAGGAGTTGGGAACTCTTACCTCCCCGCTGAGTACATAGTGCTTACCAGGCACTGGTTATTAGAATGATTAATGGCGCCAATTTCGGAACGTCCTTGACACTGCGCATGCGCAGTAGAGGTGAAGTGTGGAGGGCCATTCAGGACATGTTTTCTTTGGTTTTAGATGCAAATTTTGGGGATTGGGGGGCAAAATTTGTGTTTGGCCCTATATTTTAAGAGTTAGCACCAGCTATGTCTGGGTCATTGGTAAGTATAAAAAATATATAAATTACTATAAATTTTTTAACTTTTCTGTTTTGGTTTTCAAAACGTCTTGCACAAAAATAAAATCCACATTGGAATTAAAACTTCAGCTTTTACAAAAAAGTGTTGTTTTATGAAAAACTGCTCCCCAGAAAAAAAAATTCTGAGTGTGAAAAATTCTTATTACTTAAATAGAAAATCTTGTCTTAACTTGACGAGTTATCACCTAATTTCATTGCATCCAAGACGGTTCATGATTACATTATTAATCAGGCATTGTTTTTAGATGCTGATTTTATTTTTAGTTACTATGAAAATTAATCACAATAACAATTAACCCTAGCAATAATACTCTTTTCAGATGGAAATTACTTTGTAAATTCTATGTGAATTCACCTAATTTCAAGGTAGGTCAATTGGGAATTTACAAATTACAGGGCAACACAATTTCGCTTTTTAGTGAAGTCAGAGTGAAGTTATGCAATCCAAGGCGACATTTTCGTCCCAGCCTCCTGGTCGGCTGGTCTCTGGCATACAATACCAGAAATTAAAAGTCCTATCTGGCCCTCCATTCCTTTACCATCTGTGCATGCGCAACAGTCAGGAAGAGACTGGAATTGGTGCCAACATCATTCTTTGTTTGGCCCTAAAATCAGTAACAATGTTCTGACATCTGTGCTTTAAAAACTCCTTTTTTGAGGATGCCAGACTCAAATCAATGAAAGAATTGGCGGATTCAAGGCTGTAAATGGTGGAAGTGAACAACGGTGGTTTCAAACGTTCAGGGCTGTAACTTTATAATAATTATAAAATTATTTCATGTTTCCCATTTTCGGGACATATGCCTGACATCATCATGCTTGCTAATAATTAATCCACTGTTTGTTAAGTGTTCCTTCCCTGTCCTTCCATGAACACCTCTTGTTAAACTCCTAAGCTTTGGGGCTATTTTTTATTGAAATTTTTTGTTAAATTTCTTGGGAGTTTAACATGTATTACAGAATGTTTATTCTGTTTATCCCCATGGTTACGTCCTCACCCAAGGGGTGTTGGGTTATTTTGGTCTTGCGTCTTCTATCCGATGTATTGTTTTTAGTTCACCTGACTGAAAGGGTGAGCTTTTCTTATCACTCTTCGTCCGTCGTCCTGCGTGAAGGTGGTGTTTAAGCCTCTTTCTCCTAAACCACAGGCCACATTTTAATTAAATTTCAAGTAAGTAGTGGTTATATAGGGGCATTTTGATTTTTGTGCAAATTAGGTTTTGGCTCATATTGAGTAGAAGGGTGGGGAAAAATGGCCAAATTTTTTGAAAATCTTCTAATGAACCACCAGTAGCAGAGACTTGATATGTGGTATACAGAGTCCTTTTGAGGTTTAGAATCAAGTTCAAGAGAAGTTTGTCGGGCATTATTATACCCCATTTAACGAAGTTGCAGGGGTATAATGTTTTTGACTGGTCCGTCTGTCAGTCAGTCCTACTTGTTTTCCGGACTTTTTTTCTACACGCTTCCAGATATTGAGCTGATTTTTGGTATGTGAGTCTAACATGGTGGCCTACAGATCAAGTTTGCATTTTTTTCTGCTCCACTGATTTTTACCGAAATTACGGCCTTTGGACTCTGAAAAATTCATCAAAATTACAGTTTTCCGGACTTTTTTCTACACGCTTCCCGATATTGAGCTGATTTTTAGTCGAGTTGTGACGAAGTCAAACTCGACTTATAGTTTGGTGAATGGCGGGCGGGCGGGCGGGTGGGCGGGCGGGCGGGCGGATGGGCGGGCGGGTGGGCGGGCGGGCGGGCGGGCGGACGGGCGGGCGGGCGTAAACAATTGGTTTCCGGATGATAACTTGATAGTGGTTCAACTCACATTCATTAAACTTCATACATAGGTTGGTCTTGGTGGGAGGAAGAACCCTATTGATTTTGGACATGCTACGTCGAAGGTCAAGGTCACAGTGACCTTGAACATAGTAAATCTTAAACAATTGGTTTCCGGATGATAACTTGATAATGGTTCAACTCACATTCATGAAACTTCATAGGTAGATTGGCCTTGGTGAGGGGAAGAACCCTATTGATTTTGGACTCGCTACGTCAAAGGTCAAGGTCACAGTGACCTTTAACATAGTATATCGCAACAATTGGTTTCCGGATGATAACTTGATAGTGGTTCAACCTAGAGTCATGAAACTTCATAGGTGTGTTGGCCTTGGTGCGAGGAAGAACCCTATTGATCTTGGACTCACCAGGTCAAAGGTCAAGGTCACAGTGACCTTGAACATAGTATATCGCAACAATTGGTTTCCGGATGATAACTTGATAGTGGTTCAACCTAGAGTCATGAAACTTTATAGGTGTGTTGGCCTTGGTGCGAGGAAGAACCCTATTGATCTTGGACTCACCAGGTCAAAGGTCAAGGTCACAGTGACCTTGAACATAGTATATCGCAACAATTGGTTTCCGGATGATAACTTGATAGTGGTTCAACCTAGAGTCATGAAACTTCATAGGTATGTTGGCCTTGGTGCGAGGAAGAACTCTATTGATCTTGGACTCACCAGGTCAAAGGTCAAGGTCACAGTGACCTTGAACATAGTATATCGCAACAATTGGTTTCCGGATGATAACTTGATAGTGGTTCAACCTAGAGCCATGAAACTTTACAGGCGTGTTGGCCTTGGTGCGAGGAAGAACCCTATTGATGTTGGACTCACCAGGTCAAAGGTCAAGGTCACAGTGACCTTGAACATAGTATATCGCAACAATTGGTTTCCGGATGAGAACTTGATAGTGGTTCAACCTAGAGTCATGAAACTTCATAGGTGTGTTGGCCTTGGTGCGAGGAAGAACCCTATTGACCTTGGACTCGCCTGGTCAAAGGTCAAGGTCACAACTCGACATTGGATCTGTGATCCTGAGCGGCATTTTTGGTATTTGAGTCTAACATGGTGGCCTACAGATCAAGTTTGCATTTTTTTCTGCTCCACTGATTTTTACCAAAATTACGGCCCATGGACTCTGAAAAATTCATCAAAATTACAGTTTTCTGGACTTTTTTTCTACACGCTTCCAGATATTGAGCTGATTTTTGGTATGTTAGTCTAACATGGTGGCCTACAGATCAAGTGTGCATTTTGTTCCGCTCCACTGATTTTTACCAAAATTACGGCCCTTGAACTTTGAAATGTTCATCAAAATTACAGTATTTTTATACTGTACCAATGACCCAGACTTAGCTGGTGCTAACTCCACAAAAACCAGGGCCAAACACAAATTTTGCCCCCCAATCCCCAAAATTTGCATCCAAAACAAAAAGAAATCATGTCCTAAAGGACCTCCAGAGTACGACTCTACTGCGCATGCGCAGTGACGCAGTCGTCCCGAAATTGGCGCCAAATATCATTTTCTGTTTGGCCCTTCATCAGTCAACATCTCACTGATCTTTGTGCTTGTAAATCTCAGTTTAAAGGATGCCAGACACGTAATTCTTGGAGAAAATGTGATTCTAAGGAGGATAGAAGGAGGAGAGGAAAAAAGAAGTGGCAAAAAATAATCAGGGCTGTACTTAAAATTTTTTGTTGAAATTATGTTAAGTTGCCTATTTTCGAGGCAAACGCCTCTTATTGTCATTCTTGCTAATTGTTGCACTGCTTATTCAGTGTTTCCTCTCCCCTAACCTTCTAAAGTCCCCCCTTGCAATTCTCCCATGCTTTTGGCATATTTTTGAGAAGTTTCATTTCTAAAAATTCCCTGGGAGAGTTGCTTGGTTACAGAATGTTTTCTGTTATTTTCCCCATAGTTACGTTTTCACCCATGGGTGTATAACGTTTGTGTTCTGCATCTTCCATCTGATGTTCTGCAGATTCTTCCCTGGGAGTCTCTGTTTTGCATCAGATAGAGTGTAATTGATGACTGATTCCGGGCCAGTTTTTTCAGTGCCTGGAATCATGTTTTCTACTGTGTTTACACTGTTTGTTTTCATTGGCAACAGCCTTTTTTGAGGGGGGCTGTTTGCCTTTGTGGTAGTTTATCTCATTATAAGATACATCTATATTATCCGAAAGTGTCTCATTAATTATTTTATATAATTTTAAAATTTTTGACCACACTTTGCCATCGGATCCATCGGGGCTCAACGTTACTTTTCAGCAACTTGGGCTTCTCTGAAAAAATATTTTTTCAAAATTATTTTGTTTTGCAATTGTTTTTTCATTTATTAATGGATCATGTTATTATGTATCTTTGTGTCAGGGGTTTTTGCGAGTAACTAGGACTTATTGTTGTTCTTTCACAATGAAGGGACTTTGTTCAAATTGTAATAGGAAGAAATCTTCCTCTGACTTTCATGATTATTGCATTAATTGTAGTCAGTGTTCTCGCATTAATCCCTGTCCTGTATGTGAACATTGGGATGAGGAACATTGGAAACGTGTGTCACGATATGTTGTTTCTGGAGAAAGAGCGATGCCGGCTCTTTCTCCACAAGGTCACTCTACTCTCTCAGTTTCTATTTCAGAGGAACCAGAACAGGGTGATGTTTCCATGTTATCTTCTTCAAGTGTGCGTCCGTCGTCACAAATAAATACAGAGCTAGCGGCAAAAGTGCTCATGGAGATTAGACAAATGTCGTCCGCTAGCTCGCCCGGTGTAGCGTCCATTCACCGAATGGTTCGGCAGCCGGGTTCGTCCGATGCGGTCCAAGAGGAAATTTTGGGTGATGCGAGCACTATAAAAATAATAGATGCACACCCAGTGACGGCGGATAGTGAACGAGAACGGAGGAAGCCTTTTAGTCCGGTTCCTAGCTCGTCCAGGTCCAGCCGGGCCGCGAGCGAGAGAGGCCCCTCTCTCGTACAACAACATCTGGGACCAGATGTTGTGGTACAAAATGTGTCTTTAGCGGAGCATACGTCCGTCGCTCGGGACGCTCCGTTGTATAAGCAGTCCGCAGAGACTGTTAAGGCTTCCTCTTCTCGTCGGCGCACACGACCGCACCTTGGCTGCGTGACCTCCGGTATTTTGCCAGCTTCGCCGATGAAGGATTCTTCGGCGACCAGGTCACACCATCCGGCAGCCAGGGATTCGAGACCGATGGACTCCGGACGTACGCATAGGAAAAGTATGCGGGAGCCATCTGATGCGGAGCTGCCCTCGGCGAAGCAGCGAAAGACCGCTCCTCCGCAGGTCTCGACGTCGGACATTCTAGTGCAGATAGCACAGCTTATCGCAGCATCCCAGCAGCCGACAGAAACGGTGTCGGATCGAGAATTATCCGACGGCGCTGGGTCGGTACGCTCCGCCGAAGCATCGGGGGCGGACGACCGGGAACATCGGGAGGTCCGACCGGATGGTGAAAGGGATACGGATGAATTGGAGCTATCCCTTTCGGAACAACACAAAGCTGCCGTGGACTTCATCCGGCACTTTCTTCCTCAAGTTGTTCCGTCGGGCCAGACTGCTGCGCTTCCGGACAGGAGAATTATAGCGTCATTGGACTCTGATTTTTTCGAGCGGTTCAGGGACATCGCTCCCGAGTTTCCGTCGCAGTCCAATAATGTTGCAAGAACATTTGAATTATTGAACGACGCTATTTTTAAACTTGCTTCCAGGACGGGGAAAGCAGGCTTCTTGTCCGCAAATACTCTCAACCTGCCTTTCATTAATGCAAGGAATAAATTCGACACGGCAGGTCAGGGTATACCGAGAGTTCCTCTGCGTATGGACGACGAGGCGGAAGACTTAGAGCTATCATTACCGTCGTCAGCTTCTATTCCAACCGCAGTGTTGGAAACAGCTATTGCGTCTAACAGAGCCCATTCAGATGCCTTATCTTACGCAGATCACCTTACTAAGGCGTTATCACTGCGTCTTCAAGGGGAAGAGTTTCAGGATATACAATCCTCCTTAAGACTTCTTTCAAGGGCAGTAGCTTATTCCACGTGTAACTCCGCCCTTTCAGTGGCTAATCTGGAGTTGGTTAGACGTGACGCAGCCCTGTCTACATCCACACTAGTGGATTCTAAGGTGAAGAACTCTCTTAGAGTCGCTTCGGTCTCAGGAGATCTTCTCTTTGACGGCAAGCTTTCCGCTATTTATGATAATATTAAAAAGAAAGCTAGTGATTCTCTGTTGTTTAGATCCGCTCCTAAAAGGTCGGATACAGCAGACACGAATAAGGCGGGCACTTCTGGGTCTTATCCGCCCAAGAGAGGTTCCTATAGAGGTTCCGGTGCGTCCTCTAGCTCTTATTCGAGAGACCGTCAGGATAGTGACTCTCGTTCGGGACGTCCTTCAGGCCGGGACAATCGGTCGGACGCCCCGAGGTCGACGAGGCGAGGTGCGGGTCGTGGAAGACGTGGTTTCTCCTACCACAGGCCTCGCAGATCCAGGAGGTGATGGCTTAAACCTCTATCGCGTTCCGGTTGGCGGAAGGTTGTCGAGTTTTTCTCAAGAGTGGGCGTCGATTACGGACGACCCGTGGGTGAGAGGAGTGACTTCGGAAGGTCTAAAGATATCCTTCAAACGAAAGCCTCCATTAACTCGAAGTCCAAAGTGGACTCATCTTCCGTCAAACCCTCAGAAAAGAGACGCTCTGCTATCAGAGGTGCAGTCTCTTTTAATGAAGAACGCGGTAGAGGTCGTAGAAAACCAGGAATCGCTGGGATTCTACAGCCATCTGTTTCTGGTTCCGAAACCAGACGGCTCGTTCCGTCCAGTCATAGATTTGAGCTGGATAAACAAACTGATCGTCGCTCCGAAGTTTTATATGGAGACGATTCGATCGGTCAGAGCGAGTATTCGGGTGAACGATTATGCAACGAGCATAGATCTCAAAGATGCGTACTTTCACGTCATGGTACATCCGACATTCCGAAAGTATCTACGCTTCGCAGTCCTAGGAGTGGTGTATCAGTTCCGGGCCATGTGCTTCGGATTGAATCTAGCACCCTGGGCTTTCACTCGGGTAATGAACTCGGTAATGATCTACTTCCGAGCTCATTCGTCTGCGGTAACGTCGGCCTACCTGGACGACATTCTTCAGAGGTACGGCAACGAGTTAACGCTTCAGAACGATGTTCAGAATCTTCTTCTATTGCTCCGACGTCTCGGTTTCATAGTAAACGAGGAGAAGTCGGATCTGGTGCCGTCCAAGTCATTCACTCATCTGGGAATGAGCTTCGAGACGCACAACAATCTCGTACGTCTGCCGTTAACCAGAGCGAAATTAGTCAGTTGTTACGCTCGCTATTGTCTGAATACAGACAAAGTCACGGCGAGAGAATTTATGAGACTGATAGGTCTGTGCGGATCCGCCGCGGATCTCATTCCGATGGGACGGCTACGCACACGGCCTCTTCAAATTTTCCTGACTCAGAATTGGAGTGTGAAAATTCATTCGCTCGATGTAGACGTTCTCTTGTCAGATCAAGTGAAACAAGAGATTCAGACTTGGGCAAACATTCAGTGGTTAACTCAAGGAGTTCCGCTGCAGTTGCCGGATCCGAGTTTTACCATTATGACGGATGCCAGTCAAACAGGTTGGGGTGCATCATTAATCCCAACGGATTCGAGATGCCAGGGTCTTTGGGATCCGCAATTCCTGTGCAAGCACATAAACATCAAGGAAATGATGTCAATTTGGCTTGCGTTACGTCACTGGATGGACATTATTCACGATGCTCATGTCGAAATCCTATCCGACAATACGACAGTAGTGGCGTATATACGGAATCAGGGAGGCACTCATTCAGTTCCGTTGTTCAATCTAACGGAAAGAATCCTTCTGTTTGCGTTGGAACATCACGTTCTTCTTTCGGTCCGTCACATACCGGGTCGTCTGAATGTGCTAGCAGACTCCCTTTCACGAAAGGGTCGCTTGTTGCCGTCGGAGTGGACTCTCAACAAACAAGTATTCAATCAGATTTGCTACCAATGGGAACGGCCAATGATAGACTTATTTGCGACACATCTCAACAATCAGTTGCAAACGTATGTGTCCCCGTGTCTGGATCCAAGAGCATTTGCAGTAGACGCTCTGTCGATCCCTTGGGACGGAATGATAGGATATGCGTATCCTCCAGCGCCGTTAATTCAACAAGTATTGCTAAAGATAAAACAATCTCAATGCAAGATTCTGTTGGTAGCATCTCTGTCGCCACAGAGACCGTGGATAAATCTACTCAGGTGTCTGTTGTGGGACCTACCGCGGAAGCTCCCTCCACGAGAGGATCTTCTTTGGCAGGGGAAATCGCGCCAACTACATCACAACCCGCAAGGTCTCAACCTTCACGTTTTTCCGTTGTGCGGTCCTTCTTGCATGACAAGCACTTTACAGGACGAGCAGTGGACGCGATTTCTAACTGTAGGAGGACCTCCTCTTCGCTAAACTATGCGGCTAAGTGGAAGGTTTTCCGTCGTTGGTGTAGGGATCATTCTGTTGATATATTTGATCCCTCTATACCAGACATTGCTAACTTTCTAGTATACTTGTTTGACGAATTCAAACTGCAACCTGTTACTATAAAGGGTTATAGATCTATGTTATCTGATACCTATGCACATCATGATAGTTTACAAATTGGATCTAATGTCTCTTTATCGAAATTGGTTAGAAACTTTTCGATAAATAGACCCAGAACTCTTAGATTAATTCCTAAGTGGAATTTAGCTTGGGTTCTCCTTAAATTGAAGGAAAAGCCATTTGAACCTCTTGGGACAGTAGATTTCAAATTCTTATCTTATAAGACAGCTTTTCTCTTAGCTTTCTCTTCTGCCAGAAGAGTCAGTGAGCTTCATGCACTATCGGTGGATGATTCTCATTATCGTAGTGTTGGGAACACTATCACCTTCACTACTAATGTCGGTTTTTTAGCTAAGAATCAGGCTCCTAATAAATATCCGGAACCTATTGTTATTAAGGCTCTTCCGTCTTCAGACGGGCGTAGGCCTTTACTCTGTCCTGTTAGAGCACTACGTATCTATAAACAGAGATCTCAGTTCATCAGAAAGGGACGGAAACGTTTCTTTCTGTCTTTGATGCCTAATAGAAAGGACATTTCAGTCCATTCTATTGCTAGATGGATTCAGTTAACTATCCGTACTGCGTATGAAGATTTATCTTCTTCTCAGCAGTCTGTGCTTAAGATTTCTGCTCATGAAGTAAGAGCTCTTTCTACTTCCTGGGCTTATGCTAATAGTGTTGCTATTACAGATTTAATGAAGGCTGCTTATTGGTCTCAGCCATCCACATTTACTAATTTTTATCTCAGAAATATTGAGTCCATTTCTGGAGACCTGCATTGTTTAGGTCCGTTATCTGTTGCTCAGAATGTCGTCCACTAAACAGTTGCAACTATAGTTATGCAGGCTTTCTGTTCCGGCAGTGACTCCGTCCGACTGCCCTCTTCGCTCTGGGCTATTTGACCCAGGGCAAGGGGAAGGGGGGGGGGGGGCGGGTGTTCCCTTAGGTCACCTGCTTTATAGTGAAAAGCAAGGAAATGCCTCCTCCAAGACAGTATTTCTGAGTCGCTTCCGGGATGGTTTTAAAGTGTAATATTAATGTTTAATTTCATTCATGTCTTATTTTTAAAGTGTAGCTCGGTGTGAAGCATTTGTATATGTCAAGTGTCAAACGGGCTTTAATATACAATACTCGGACACTTTTAAATGATTATAAAGAGTCTCAATTCTCTGGACTACTTTATTTATTGGCTTGCTTTAAAAATAATTAGTATAAGGGTTATACTGGATGTTAATAGAGAACATGAATGTTATTGTGCTCAATTATTAAGGGTAGTGTATCTTTCTAATTTAAATATTAAATAAGAAAGATACATGTAAAGCCTAATACTCCTTTTCTCCTTAAGGGGTTACCTCTTTATTTTATAATTGAGCTTATTGGATTTTCCTCTATGTCCTAGGCCCTCCAGCCTGTTTACTATTCAGCTAAGTCTGGGTCATTGGTACAGTATAAAAATGTTAAAAAATTTATAGTAATTTATATATTTTTTATACTTACCAATGACCCAGACGGGGATGGCCCTCCCTGAGTTGGGAACTCTTGCCTCCCCGCTGAGTACATAGCGCTGACCAGGCACTGCCAGTAAGAATGATATTTGGCGCCAATTTCGGGACGACTGCGTCACTGCGCATGCGCAGTAGAGTCGTACTATGGAGGTCCTTTAGGACATGATTTCTTTTTGTTTTGGATGCAAATTTTGGGGATTGGGGGGCAAAATTTGTGTTTGGCCCTGGTTTTTGTGGAGTTAGCACCAGCTAAGTCTGGGTCATTGGTAAGTATAAAAAATATATAAATTACTATAAATTTTTTAACTTTCCGGACTTTTTTTCTACACGCTTCCAGATATTGAGCTGTTTTTGGGTATGTTAGTCTAACATGGTGGCCTACAGATCAAGTTTGCATTTTGTTCCGCTCCACTGATTTTTACCGAAATTACGGCCCTTGAACTTTGAAAAGTTCATCAAAATTACAGTTTTCCGGACTTTTTTCTACACGCTTCCCGATATTGAGCTGATTTTTGGTATTTGAGTCTAACATGGTGGCCTACAGATCAAGTTTGCATTTTTTTCTGCTCCACTGATTTTTACCAAAATTACGGCCCATGGACTCTGAAAAATTCATCAAAATTACAGTTTTCTGGACTTTTTTTCTACACGCTTCCAGATATTGAGCTGATTTTTGGTATGTTAGTCTAACATGGTGGCCTACAGATCAAGTGTGCATTTTGTTCCGCTCCACTGATTTTTACCGAAATTACGGCCCTTGAATTTTGAAAAGTTCATCAAAATTATAGTTTTCCGGACTTTTTCTCTACACGCTTCCAGATATTGAGCTGATTTTTGGTATGTGAGTCTAACATGGTGGCCTACAGATCAAGTTTGCATTTTTTTCTGCTCCACTGATTTTTACCGAAATTACGGCCCATGGACTCTGAAAAATTCATCAAAATTACAGTTTTCTGGACTTTTTTTCTACACGCTTCCAGATATTGAGCTGATTTTTGGTATGTTAGTCTAACATGGTGGCCTACAGATCAAGTGTGCATTTTGTTCCGCTCCACTGATTTTTACCAAAATTACGGCCCTTGAACTTTGAAATGTTCATCAAAATTACAGTTTTCCGGATTTTTTTTCTACATGCTTCCAGATATTGAGCTGTTTTTGGGTATGTTAGTCTAACATGGTGGCCTACAGATCAAGTTTGCATTTTGTTCCGCTCCACTGATTTTTACCGAAATTATGGCCCTTGAACTTTGAAAAGTTCATCAAAATTACAGTTTTGCAGACTTTTTTCCTACACACTTCCAGATATTGAGCTGATTTTTGGTATGTTAGTCTAACATGGAGGCCTACAGAACAAGTTTGCGTTTTGTTCCGCTCCACTGATTTTTACCGAAATTACAGCCCTTGAACCTTGAAAAGTTCATCAAAATTACAGTTTTCCGGACTTTTTTCCTACACGCTTCCAGATATTGAGCTGATTTTTGATATGTTAGTCTAACATGGTGGCCTACAGAACAAGTTTGGGTTTTGTTCCGCTCCACTGATTTTTACCAAAATTATGGCCCCATAGACTTTGAAAAGTTCATCAAAATTACAGTTTTCCGGGCTTTTTCTCTGCTTGAATTCTTTCAATACCGTTGAAACTACAGAACACTGTTTTCTGCAGTATTCCTAGAATCTATGTTTATTTTTAAAAAATGATTAGAGCTTGAAATTTCGGGGTGCATGGGGTATGTGAGCGTGCTCACTAAGGTTCTATATTTTGCCTTTGTTATGGGAGGGGCAAAAATTTTGGCCACGCCTAAATTTTCTATTTTCAGAACCGTGAGGTCGATTTGAACCAAATTTGATATGAGATGATAATGGGTCATAAGTAGTTGATTGATGCAAAAACATTTTTTCTCATTGCCTCGTGGGAACCTCGGGAGCTAAAAATAAGAAACCCTTAAAACTGCCATATCTCCAAAACTACACGGCGCAGAGAATTCTTATTTTGTATAAAGCTTACTTTTATCCAGTAGAATAGAATGGTTAAAAAAAATCACAAGGTATTTTTTTCAGGACTTTTGAAAAAGTGCTGATTCAGCACCTTTTAACACTGTAGGCAATGGGAAAAACATTAAAAAATCTTCTTCTCCAGATCCAGCATGCAGAATCTTTTGATATTTGGTATGCAACATTGTAGGGTGGATCTGATTCAAATTTGTTCAAATCAGCCCCCTGGATTCATATTTGGGCTCAGTATAGGAGCCCGATTTCGAACTTAGTGCATTTCAGGCAAATTTCTTCAAAAATCTTCTTCTCCAGATCCAGCAGGCAGAATCTTTTGATATTTGGTATGCAACATTGTTGGGTGGATCTGATTCAAGTTTGTTCAAATCGGCTCCCTAGATTCATATTTGGGCTCACTATAGAAGCTCGAATTCGAACTTAGTGCATTTCAGGCAAATTTCTTCAAAAATCTTCTTCTCCAGATCCAGCAGGCAGAATCTTTTGATATTTGGTATGCAACATTGTTGGGTGGATCTGATTCAAGTTTGTTCAAATCGGCTCCCTAGCTTCATATTTGGGCTCACTATAGAAGCTTGAATTCGAACTTAGTGCATTTCAGGCAAATTTCTTCAAAAATCTTCTTCTCCAGATCCAGCAAGCAGAATCTTTTGATATTTGGTATGCAACATTGTGGGGTGGATCTGATTCAAGTTTGTTCAAATCAGCCCCCTGGATTCATATTTGGGCTCACTATAGAAGCCCAAATTCAAACTTATTGCATTTCAGGCAAATTTCTTAAAAAAAAATCTTCTTCTCCAGATCCAGCAGGCAGAATCTTTTGATATTTGGTATGCAACATTGTGGGGGTGGATCTGATTCAAGTTTGTTCAAATCGGCCCCCTGGGTTTATATTTGGGTTCAGTATAGGAGCCCAAATTTGAACTTAGTGCATTTATTTCTTTGAAAATTTTCTTCTCAAGATCCAGCAGGCAGAATCTTTTGATATTGGGTATGCACCATGCTTGGGGGGGGGGGGGGGGGAGAGGGGGGAGGGGAGGGGAGATTCAAGTTTGTTCAAGCCAAGTCCCTGGGTTCATATTTGGGCTCTCTGTGGTAGCCTTAATTATAACTTAGTTCAAAATGAGGAATTTTCTTTAAAAATCTTCTTCAGATCCAGCAGTTGTAATGTTTTGATATTTGGTATGCAGCATCCTTAGAGGGAGGGGTGAGATTCAAGTTTGTTCAAGCCATGTCCCTAGGTACATATTTGGGCCCACTGTGGAAGCCCAATGATAACTTAGTTCAAAATGAGGAATTTTCTTTAAAAATCTTCTTCTTCAGATCCAGCAGTCGGAATGTTTTGATATTTGGTGTGCAGCATCCTTTGGGGAGGGGGGGGGGGGGGGGGATTCAAGTTTGTTAAAGCCAAGTCCCTGGATTCATATATGGGCTCCCTATGGGAGCCTGAATTATAACTTAGTTCAATATGAGGATTATTCTTTAAAAATCATTTTTTTTTTAGATCCACTGGTCAGAATCTTTGGATATTTGGTATAAGCTTTTCTTAGGAGTAGCAGATTCAGCTTGTTGAAATCAATTCTCTGGGTTGATATTTAGGCTGCCATGTCAGGTGAGCACCCTCAGGCCCCCTGGGGCCCCTTGTTTTTCTTCATATGAAGATCTAGCTTTGCATCTGGAAGCATTTAAAATCGGTTACTGACTTTGGGTCTTTTTGTGTGCCTGATGTCATTGTTTCCGTTTTTTTTTCCTTTGACGTTGTTTACATTGGCAGTGTCCTCAAATATATGTAAGATTAATTTTATATTACTGTAGAATTACTATCGGATACATTGATCATTATTCCGGTAGTGTAGCTCAGAAATTTTGATTTTGTCCACACATGGGCTCTGTCGGGATGCTCTTGGGCTCATGATGTTCGCTTCAAAATTTTTTTGAAATTTTTTTTTTTTTATAGTTTTTTTCGAATTTAATTTTGATTGCTATTATTCATGTATCTTTATCATATATTTTGTTGTGGAGTTTGTAGGAGTGCTATCAACATTGTCTTTTGATTGTAATATGAAAGCTTACTGCTCTAAATGCTAGGCGAGGAAGTCTTCCTGGAGGAAGTCAGCGGATTTACATGCTTGTTGCCTTGCCTGTAGTCGATGCACTCATATGGATTCTTGTCCTACTTGTGTACATTGAGATGTCAGATGTTGGAGATGGGTGTCGCGGTATGTCGTTGGCGGTGAGGTTCCTGTGCTGGAGCTCTCACCGCAAAATAATTCGAGTTTTTCAGGTTTTTTTTTCAGAGGAACAAGAACATGGTGATGGTATTGTGACACCCATCCAAAGTGTGCTACCGTCGTCGCACTCTGATGAGCAAACACAGCTAGCTGCAAGGTGCTCGTGAATATTAAGCAAGGGATAAGGCCTCTAGTTAGTGTTCTTAATCCCTTGCAAGTAGCTAGCTCGACCGGTAAAGCAGTTGCTCCGTCAGTGGGGAGCCATGACACCGGGTATGTCCGTTGCGGTCGAAGGAAGTGTAGATTTGGGTAGAGCCAGCACCTCAAAATCAAAAGGTCTCCCAGCGACGACAGAAATAGGGAGGAAGTTAGCAAGTTTCTTTTTAGGAGGCTCGGTTAGGTCTTATAAGACTGCAAGTGGGAGAGGCCCCTCTCTAACCCAACAATATTTGGGGCCAAATGTTGTTTTGAGAAACTTGCACGAGCCGAAGCATACATCCACACCTGTCGCTCAGGATGCTCCGTCTAGATTGCAGCCAGGGTTGGCTACAGTCATGGCTTCCTCCGCTACGTTACAAAGCACACATGATGGCATGCTAGCTACCCGACTTTGGATATCGGAGCCAGTCTTTGCCCGTGAAGTCGACCCATCCAGTAGCTAGCAAATCTAGGTATCGTTCATTGGGACATACGGAGAAAGGATCTACATCCGGATCTTCGTCCCAGGAGCAGCAAGCACCGTAATATGGAAGACCGCGGCTCCTCAAGCCTCTATAATGGACTTGCTGTCGCAGATTGCGCAGCTCATCGCAGCATCCCAGTAAGTGCAAGCGCAGCCTTCCGCAGACTCGGGTGGTGAGCTATCGGACAGTGCTGTGTCTGTCTGGTCAATTGTGTATGTAGAAGAAGCCAGAAGTTTCTCTACAGGACACTTGGCTAGATCTGGGGTCAGATCACCGTTTGAAGAACCCTCTCCATCCCGTTAACAGTCGAGGTCGAATCTGTCCATTGTGAGAAACCATATAGGGGTCGGAACACGCATCAAACGTTCCTTCCACACTGCAGCTGGGGTCGGGGGCAGTTATAGCTTCTAATTACATGGAAGTGCACAAAAGAGGATTAGCCTAGAAGTTTCTAAGCAGGATACTCGGCGAGATCTGGGGACAGATCGCGAGTGCAGAGCGTTTTTCTTCCCCTTAACAGTCGGGGATGACTGTTTTGTGTTGTAAAAAAATTCAATGAGTAGGAGCATCCGTCCTGTGTGACGAGTCAGGATACTTCTTCTGCACTTCATCCGGGGTCGGTTGTGGTTACGGCTTCCTCTTCTTCCATGGATATGCATGACAGGGGATAGAGGCCTATAAGTTTCTAACGGAACGCTCGGCAAGGTCTGGAGCAGACTGCGAGCTGGAGAACCATCTCCTTTCCGTCAGCAGTCAGGGGTCAACTGTTATTGGTTCGATAAACTTTAGTGAGTTGGGACGCCCATTCACGCTTGCAGTTTGGGACACTCCTTCCACACTGCAGCCGGATCCAGTTGCAGCTATGGCATCTTCCCCTGCTTCATTAATGAAGCACGTTGACCGCAGTAATTATCTGACTTTGCATATTCAGATCGATAGCTAATCGGTTTTATATGGGACATGTGTCGAGGATCTGGGCCAGATCTCTGTCCCGAGTGCAGCTTATGGTAACAAGTGGATTATCATTGTTCTGCTAGCCTCGACGTCGCCGATTGCTCTGCGTATCACAGCATTCCAGTAGTCGCTGGTAGTACCCGTTTAACAGACTCTGATGGTGAGCTGTTGGACGTGCTGCATTGGTCCAGTCATCCGTTCAGTTGGATGGAGTCGACCATATTTTCAGATGGAACATTTGGATGGTAAGAGGGCTACGGAGTGTGAGTCTCCATCCCTCACAGAATGGCACTTTAAGACTATGAAATTTTAGTCTTAAGCTCTTAGAATATTGTTCCATCTAAATATAAGTCTGCATTTGCTAGGTAAAAAACAGCTTATCATACTGGGCAATGGCAAGACGAAAAATCTTTCATCCCTGAATCTTTTGGCTCAGGTATTGAGGGCTTTTGTTCCGATTAACGACGCCTTCCTTGCCTTAGCAATAGTATAAAAAATGCTATGCCCTATTCTTTATGAATAGAGGTTCCATAGTGCATAGATAAGCTGAGACAGCTCTCTTGTTTGGAATAGAGACGTTAGAGGGAATAAGTATGTCGTTTCCTTCTCAGTGTTGTATTCCTTGGCGTCAGGACATTTAATACCATTGTGGACACCATAGTAACTTTATGATTGTTACAGCGGTCTTTTCTTATACATTAGCAGCTAGTGTTGTAAGTCTCCATTTTGTGAGCTTTCAAAAACCGCAAGTGACACAGATATGTCTTCACACAGACGAAGACTCATAACTACGTAGTTGTCTTGAGACTACTATCTCTTTGGGAATTACGGCTGTTAGAATAGCGGCTCGTCATTCCCTACCTTGCACTACCCCGGTTGTAAGTCTTCGTTTAGTGAGCTTTCAAGGTCGCAAGTTACACTGAGATATCTGTCTTCACCGGAGATGAAGACTTCTAAGCTATGTAAGCTAGGCTCTGGACCGCTGTCTTTTAGGAATAAAACCCTAAAGGAAGAGTGCTTTTTGGTTTGTTTTCCTAGGTGTCATAGACTTGAGTCTTATTGTTTATCCACAGTAGTCTAGCTAAAATCATGAGTGATGTTTTTTCTGTTATTATGCAGTGACATAACTGATATAATTATCTCTTGAGACTACTGTCTCTTTGGGAACTTAGGGCTGTTAATATAGCGGCTCTTCATTCCCTATCTTGCACGGCGATAGTTGTAAGTCTCCAGTCAGTTAGCTTTCAAGGTCGCAACCTTACACGCTATATCTGTCTTCACTGAGATGAAGACTTATAAGCTACGGCTGGCGTTGTAAGTCTCCTTAGAGAGCTCCTAAGGGCACAGTTATCAGCCTTTTATTTGTCTTCATGGATAGGAAGACCTTGAGCTGCTTCAGCTTAGCTGAGTTCATTGTTCTATCAGACATGACACTGTTGTGTTAGAGGAGGTTATGCTCTTCCTCTGGTATGGTTTGGTGTTAGTTATCTGAGGCGATAAGCCCTATTGATGACGCCATATTTACCTAGTGTGATTAATGAGCATTTCTTCAAACGCCTATACCAAACTCCTTCTCAGGAATATATTTCCTGATATCAGATCGAACGTGAGTAATTCATCTAGATTTTTTATGATCGGGTGTCGGAACTTTGTTTTCGTCTCCCTTTTCATTTCTATCCAATCTATTGCTGTGGATTATATTTCCACCTTAGAGACTGGATATTATGTCTATATGGTGTATTATTTGTCCCTCTCCGTCCTTAGTGGCATTATGGAGTCAGTCAGACGTGAAGGACCCCTGTGGTTCCTATGCTATTTGAGAACTATTCAAGTAATGTGGGTGTGTGTGTGTGTGGGGGGGGGGGGTTGAGAGGAATTATTTGTCAAGTACCCCCCCCCCTCCTCCCCCCCCCCCCCCCCCCCCCCCCCCCCCCCCATTCAGGACTTAGTTTTCTTCCTGTAAGCCTCAAATGCATTCAAGTATATGCATGCCTTTCATGGCTCCTCGATTGGCGTCTGGGTCGTGTTCTAATGGCGACCTCCTGGCATATGTCTGTGGGGGTTAGTCTCTCACTCTCAAATACGCCATCCTAATTTATGGGGCTTAGTCCGGACTAGCCTTAAAAATTAGGGGCTTGTTACACCCAATTAGCATAATCATTCATGCTAAGAATATGGAATTACTTGGTTATGGCTCCTTATTTATGATATGTCTTCTCTCTTATTGTATAGAGTTTATTGTATAGAGAGATATATATGTAATTCCTTTTTAAATTTATTTTCCTTTCACCTTGGAATGCAGACTTAGGAGCTCTATTTGGTCTGATAATTCTTAAGTCCTAGGCCCTCCGCCTTTTTACGATTCAGCTAAGTCTGGGCCATTGGTTGTAGTATAAAAATATGATAAATTTTAAGTAATTTGTATATTTTTTATACTTACCAATGGCCCAGATGGGAATGGCCCTCCCATGAGTGGGCATTCATACCTCCCTGCTGAGTTATTATTAGTACGCTCTTCTACAAAGAATGATGTTGGCACCAATTCCGGTCTCTTCCTGACCACTGTGCATGTGCAAAGAGTAAAAGTATGGAGGGCCAGATAGGACTTTTAATTTTTGGTTTTGTATGCAAATTTTAGGGATTGGGGGGTTCAAAATTTGTGTTTGGCCCTTGATAATATCGAGTTTGCACCAGCTAAGCCTGAGCCATTGGTAAGTGTAAAAAATATACAAATTACTTAAAATTTATCATGTTTTAACTTGAGTGAAATATCGGACATGAACCATTTAATTTTTATTTTTTTCAAGTTTGCATTGGTTATAAAAAGGGCATGGGGCAGCCAAAATGACCATGTGGGAGGGCCCTGAGAAACAGATTTGTAACTATTTTAGCCCTATATTTTTTCCACTACAGTATCTCTACACTTCAAACATAGGCTTGGTACAAACATAGGCTTAGTATTAACCAAGCAATGAAAATGGTGTTATCTAAAGGAATTTGTTTTTGCTCACCTGACTGAAGTTAAGCCCAATGGGCTTGGGGCAGTTCCCCAAAAACACCAAATTCTTTAGAAATCTCCTCATAAACCACCAGACACCATGTTTTATAGTAATATATTTTATAATGTAGTTATACGCTCAAGATTCACGTTTGTTCAAAGAAAGTTTCTCAGGCAATGTTTGGGTTGTGCTGGGAGGGACAAAATTATGGCCCTGCCCAAAATTTATATTTTTCAAACCGGTGGGCTAATTTGGTCCAAAATATGGTATGCAGTGGAATGAGGGAACATGCCCCCCTCCCAACCATGGGAATCCCAGGAGCTAAAAATAGAAAAAAATTGAAATTCCCAAACTGCACAAAACAAAGAATTATTGTTGATATAGAGCATTGTTAGGACCAGTAGCACTTTGGAAGCCCACATTTTAACTTTGTGCAATGTAACTCAGTGCAATATGAAGAAAACTCGTAAAAATTCTTTTTCTTCATATCCATCAGACAGAATCTTTTGATATTTGATATACGGTATCCATTCGGGAGGAAATTAAAGTTTATTCAATTCAAGTTCTTGGGCTAAAATTTGGGCTCCTTATGGGAACCTAAATTTTAAGATAGTGTAATATGTGGAAAAAACTTTTAAAATCTTTAATAATCTCCTCAAATTTGGTACACAGCATCCTTATGGGGCCTGATATTGCAAAAGTGCCAACATTGTACTGCCTCTGCCTCTGTGACACCCCCTCATCCCCCAAGAAAGAAGAACAAATTTGGGCTACTTGATACTCGCACTTGTCTTCCTCGTACAATATTCCCTGAATGCCAGGTGCTTAGCAATATACCATTAAGTCAAAGGGATGTGTATTACTCTTTGATGTCTCTCAACATTTCAAAAGCATCGGCACCAGATCGAATATGCCTAGGACTACTGAAATATTGCCCTTCCTTGATGAACCCCTCACCAAGGTATTTAATATTTTGCTTGGACAATCATACTTTCCCGCTCACTGGAAAAAAGCAAATGTTACTCCTGTTCTGAAAAAAGATGCACCCAACATATTGCCAAATTTCCACTCAGTATCTCTGATCAGTTTCTTAGTAAAAAGATTTGGAAAGATTGTATCTTCAAAAAAGTTCAGTGTTTCATAAACGAAAACAAAATCTTAAGTCCCTACCAGTCAGGGTTACTGCATATGACTTAACAGTTCTCCAAACTTAGCGATATCTGTGACACGTTCAGCTGTGCACTCGATGAAGGTAAAGATGTACATGTAGAATTTGCGATGTCACTAAAGCCTTTAACAAGGTCTGGCATAAAGGATTGATTTATAAACTGAATAAAATAGTTATTACAGGGGAGGCTCCTTACTTTCTTCACATCCTATCTCAGTAACCACTTACAAAGAGTTGTAGTAAATTCTGATTCATCTTCTTAGAAACAAGTTTCTTGCATTCCATAGGGTTCAATCCTTGGCCCTCTGCTGTTCCTGAACTATGTTAACAACTTAACTATAGGCCTAACAAGCAGCATACGCTTGTTTGCAGATGATACAAGTCTCTACTTGGTTGTTGAAGATCCACACCAGGCCTCGTATTTTGAACAACGCCCTGGCCAAAAGAGAACAGTGTGCTCATTCATGGTTATTAGAATTCAACCCTGCAAAGACTGAAAGTATGATTATATCATGAAAAAGGGCCATGGTTGATTACCCTCCCCTCTTAATGGCCAACATTAATCCTCCACTCTACTTGTAATGGGAATCTGTGCAAAAGCCTGTTCTCGCCTGGACCTTCTTTGGAAAAATAGATTTCTTTTAGATCGCATAACACTTGAGAAAATTTATTTTACCTTTGTGAGGCCCCTGCTTGAATATGCGGATACAGTTTGGGACTACTGTACTGAAACTGACTCACTGTATCTTGAAAATATTCAAATTGCAGCTGTTTACATTATTACTGGTGCCACACTGAGTACCAGCAGAATCTTATTATATGAAGAAACTGGTTGGGAAAAACTACAGACACAGCGGAAAAAACATAAGCTAATACAGTATTTTAAAATGTATCATAATCTTGTATCATCTTATATCTCCAATAGAAATCCCCCCACCAATATCAGTGAATCAAATACGTGATCTATGTCATGCTCAAAATCGCCGTGTCGCTTTCGGTCAAACAAAAAATATCAACTGTCATTCATTTCATCAACAACCAAACTATGAAATGATATCCTTGCCAACACCAGAGAAAATAGCTCCTTAACAGATTTCATAAACTATCTAAATCAGAATGTGTGCCAACCACCACCATTCTTTTACAATTCGCTAACCTGCAAAGCACAGGTATACCACTGCAAGCTACGATTACGTTGCAGTCATCTTAATGAACACCCTTTGTGAACCACCTGGCCACCTTGCCAAACTGAATGTGCAGTGAATGCGAGAAAACTGAACACTTTCTTCTAAAATGTCCAAACTATAATCAAATAAGAAGTGAAAGACTGCGCTTACTTCCTTTCGTGTATGAGACTGTGACACCCTGCTGTACGGATGTGAGATCTTTTGTACCCGCGATAATTGAATAATATTTGAAGCTGTGCATCAGTTTATTCTTATATCTTGGGCGTTTCACTTCAGGTTTGAACAACCACAAAGGGTGGGAGGATGGATTGTTTCAGTAAATATGGACATTCAACATCTGCCTACTCGAGGTTGAGTTACTGAAAACTCAGCACCGATCGAAATGATGGTGCCCCACTATGTTTTCTCCCCGAGGTGGTCCAGATCTTTCTTCCCTCATGGACACTCCTACCGTGGTGATAACATGGGTGGCTTTGATCCCCCAAAAAACCATGAGAGCAGAGGATGCCACTTTACAGTATTTTTGCAAATAAATGTCTTCTCTACACCTACATTACAAGTTGCAGTACCTGGAGGGTGTATTGTCAATGGGTCACCCATGGAGTGGAGATTCCATCCAAGTAATAATTACAAATTCGCTGCAAAGCTCAATAAGCACAGGCAAGGTTCCAACCAATGGCCCTCCGTGTTGAACCATTTGCTAAAGCATTGCTTGTGTTTTTTATCGGTATGTACAGAAATTTCGCTCTGACTTCACTAAAAAGCGACATCGTGTCGCCCTGTAATTTGTAAATTCCCTATTGACCTACCTTGAAATTAGTTGAATTCACGTAGAATTTACAAAGTAATTTCCATCTGAAAAGAGTATTATTGCTAGGGTTAATTGTTATTGTGATTAATTTTCATAGTAACTAAAAATAAAATCAGCATCTAAAAACAATGCCTGATTAATAATGTAATCGCGAACCGACTTGGCTGCATTGAAATTAGGTGACAAGTCGTCAAGTTAAGACAAGATTTTCTATTTAAGTTATCTTCAAAATAAGTATTTTGCACACTCAGAATTTTTTTCCTGGGGAGCAATTTTTCATAAAATAACACTTTTGTGTAAAAGCTGAAGTTTTAATTCCAATCTGGATTTTATTTTTGTGCAAGACATTTTGAAAACCAAAATAGTATATTGACCTACTTTTTACTCACTCTGGACCAAGAAATGGACACACTTGAATTTTTTAATTCAAGGCTGATCAGTTTCTTCTAAAAAGTAAATGTCCATTTGAATTGTAAACTTTTCTTTTTATAAATAAATTAATACAGAGAGGCATGTTTTTTTCTCATAAACAATTCTTTGTACAAATAAATTTACACATCGAGATGTGTTATTACCCAAAAATATAATATACCAGTAGATCATGCAAATGCAGAATCATCGCTCTACATTTTCTTCTTACTTCTCCCTGTTTCATCTGAATTCTCCCTAAAGTCAGTGGAGGGAGAAGTGACTCACCTGAGATAAACTATCGTAAAAACCGACAATTAACCAGATACTCAAAAGTACGGAATCATGGTGGTTCTGCAACATGTAGTTATTTATACCCATTATAATCAGTAACTCTTTTCTACCATTTCTCCCATTTTCTTCTTCTCTTAATTGTTTAAGTTATCAACATATGCAATTATCTCTTATTTCCCTCTGTACCAAACCTACTATTAAATCATAACTATTATTTGAAAGTGTAATGAATAATTCATTATAGGGTTTGGACAGTAACCTTGATTGTACGTGTACCTGTCTTCTTGACTGTTTTATGTTCAAGTGTTTGACTGGTGGAAACAACCTTGTATAAGCTTACAGCTTACTGTTGGATCCACACTTACTATAACTGATATAATTGTATATATTTGAGAACTGGAAATAAGCATTGTTTAAAATAATTTGGGCTAGAATGCTGTATCAAAATCTTATCTGGAGCCCTGAATGTTTCTGCAAGTCAAGAGAAGTGGTGCTTGTCTACTCTGCTTTACTAGTATAATTGGATCTCATAACCAACGCCTGGGGCATGAATCCTCGAATGTGAGCAACACAAGAATAAATGATTAACTTAGGCCCCACAAAGTACATCTGTTTCCCAGGCCATTTTTGTAAAATTGCATGTGAGCGGGTGTTTTTAGCTCACCGAAGGGAGCTTAACTTATCACTTGCCGTCCGTCGTCGTCCGTCGTGCACTTTACATTATTGACTTCTCCTCCCAAACTACTAGAGCAAATTGAACCAAATTTAATGTGCATGTTCCTTATCATATTTCAATTCAAGCTTGTACAAATAAACCTTCCGCATCCACATGGGGCCTCTCAAGGGGCATTACTCTGATAGCACCCATAATTTTTTTTTTAAAATTAAAAAAATCTTCTCCAGAACCATCATTTAAAATCTTTTGATATTTGGTATATAACATCTCTATTGGGGTCAGATTCAAGTTTGTTCAAATCGAGTCCCTGGGTTAATAATTGGGCTCCCTGTAGGAGCCCGAATTTTAACTTAGTGAAATATGAGAAAATTTCTTTAAAAATCTTCTACTTCAGATCCACCAGTCAGAATGCTTTCATATTTGGTATACAACATCTATAGGGGAGGGGGGGGGGGTGAGGGAGGGGAGGGGGGAGGGAGGGCAGATTCAGATTTGTACAAATTGGGTCCCTGAGTGAGTATTTGGGCTCTCTATTGGAGCCCTAAGTTTAACTTCCGTGCAATTTAAGGAAATTTCTTTAATAATCTTCTTCTTCAGATTCACCAGTCAGAATCTTTTCATATTTGGTATACAACATCTATAGGAGGGTCGGATTCAAGTTTGTACAAATCAGGTCCCTGAGTTAGTATTTGGGCTCTCTATTGAAGCCCAAAGTTTAACTTAGTACAATTTGAGGAAATTTCTTTTAAAATCTTCTTCTTCAGCTCCACCAGTCAGAATTCTTTAATGTTTGGTATACAACATCTATAGGGGGGTCGAATCAAGTTTGTTCAAATCGAGTCCCTGGGTTTATATTTCGGCTCCCTATGAGAGCCTGAATTTTAACTTGGTGCAATTTGAGGAAATTTCTTTGTAAAAATCTTCTTCAGATCCACCAGTAGGAATGCATTCATATTTAGTATACAACATCTTGAGGTGGGTCAGTTTCAGGTTTGTTCAAATTGCTTACCTGGGTAAATTTTTGGGCTCCCTATGGGAGCCCGAATATCAACTTAGTGCAAAAAAATAAAAATCCTCTTCTTTGGATCCTGTAGTCAGAATGTTTTCATATTTGGTATACAACATTTTTAGGAGGGTCCGATCAAGTTTGTTCAAATCTGGTCTATGGGTTGATAATTGGCTTCCTATGGGAGCCCGAATTTTAACTTAGTGCAATATGAGGAAATTTCTTTTAAAAGTCTTCTTCTTCAGATCCACCAATCAGAATCCTTTCATATTTGGTATACAACATCTCTAGGTGGGTCAGATTCAAGTGTGTTCAAATCAGGTCCCTGGGTTAATATTTTGGCTCCCTGTTTGAGCCCAAAGTTTAACTTAGTGCAATGTGAGGACATTTCTTTAAAAACCTCCTTGTTCAGATCCACCAGTCAGAATTCTTTCATATTTGGTATATACATTTGTAACATCTCAAGAGGGATCAGATTCAAGTTTGTTCAGTTTGAGTCCCTGGCTTATTATTTAGGCTCTCTGTGGGCAGGGTTGGGAGGGGGGGGGGGGGGCAGGGGGAGCATGTTAGGTTGAGGTTTGTTCAGATCCATTTCCATAAAATTTGCCTTTGCATGCCTTCATTCCTTTGAAGTGTTGATGAACCATGTCTAACTGAACGTGACCCCAAACACTTCTTTGAACCACTTTGGCCGGTGAGCGATTAAGGCCCCTTGGGGCCTGTTGTTTTATTTTATTTTTATGCCCCCCGACTTAAGTCGGGTGGCATATAGTGATTGAAGTGTGCGTGTGTCTGTCTATCTGTGTGTGTGTCAGTGTGTCCGTGTGTGTCCAAGCCAATAACTCGAAAACTGTAAGGGCCACAGTCATCAAACTTCACACAATTATAAAGGACCATGGGAGGATGTGTCACACACCATAGCCGGGTTCGTACCTTCAAGGTCAAGGTCACATTTCAAGGTCACACTAAAAATCGGTCAATATTCGTGTCTCAGCCATAACTCAGAAACGAATCATAGTACAGTTGTTAAACTTTTTACAGATGTTAAGGACAGTCAGAAGGTGTGTCGCGTATAATAGTTTCCGCCGCATCTGCAAGGTGAAGGTCACAATTGACCTTCATATGTTCAGGGTCACAAATTGTGTCTCAAGCATAACTCCAAAACTATTAGGGCCGCAGTCATCAGACTTCACACAATTATAAAGGACCATCGGAGGATGTGTCACACACCATAGCCGGGTTCATATCTTCAAGGTCAAGGTCACATTTCAAGGTCACACTAAAAATCGGTCAATATTCATGTCTCAGCCATAACTAAGAAACGAATCACAATACAATTGTTAAACTTTTTACAAATGTTAAGGACAGTCAGAAGGTGTGTCGCATATAATAGTTTCTGCCGCATCTGCAAGGTGAAGGTCACAAGGTGGGGGGCATGTGTTACCTTAGTAACATTCTTCTTGTTTATTTCTGTAATTATTTCTTTACCATCAAAAGTTCTTGTTCTTGGTATATTTTATGTTATGGGCCTCATAATCCACAGAACAGCATGGTTGTTGGTGCATTTCGCCCTTGAGTGCAAGAAGGCCTTGCTATGCTAAAGCATTACAAAGCCTTGTTGCACTCAAGGGACAAATTTATCAATTTTATTAACTTGGGTTAATTTTCAGGTTTGCATTGGTTATAAAAATAGAGCATGTGGCAGCCAAACGGATCATGCGGGAGGGTCTGAGAAACAGATTTTTAACTTTTTTAGGCCTAAACTTGAGTTTATTCTTGTATTTTACTTGGCCATGTATGCTGAAAGTGACCTTAAACCCCAGTGATTAAACTTTTGAAAAGATTTATTTTTTTATTACGGTTTAATGACACTTTAACAGCCAAGGTCACATCGTGTCAGTGACAGTTTTACGGGTGGAGGAAGCCAGAGTACCTGGCGCGAACCACCCAGCAACGACAAGCGGGAGGCAACTCCCCAGCATCGTAACTCCGCACTGCAGCACAGGCAGGGTTAGATTGGTGGAAGACATGCGCACCTTCGACATGCAGTACGTCTTAGTACATGGCATCATCTCATGCCCCCATGTGGACAATCAGGGTTCAGTGCCTTGCCCAAGAACACCACATTTTGAAAAAATATTTGCTGTAAATGCAGCCATCAGTGACACTATTTTTTCACTAATCAGTGAACTTTTTCTAGATAGAACAAGTCTGTTAACAGTTTGTGTCTTGACTTCTCAAAAAAATAATATGCTGGCCTACTGCTAGGCTGTAATAGAATATACAGGCTATAGCCAGTATCCTTATTCACTTCCATTACAAACATTGTTGGAAATTAAAATGCTAATATATGGTAGATTTTATTGCCAGATGCTATTCCAATGCTTAAAGGTTAACACTGAAATATAGTCTCTGTTAGACTCTAACCCATTCAAACCTACCTGCATTCCTCTGAATGTAGGCAGGTCTTGGAGGTGCAAAATCTTATAAAGATTAATAAATAACATTGTAATGAGTTAAAGTTACATTGCAAAGGAAGTCCCTCATTGCTTGTGTGCAGAGTTTGTTAGATTTGTTAGTATTTGAAAACTGGATGATATCCGTGGCATTCTCATTATGGGTAAAAAATATTTCAAAACTGCTTGTAAATTAACCCTTTACCTAACATGAATAGCAGACGACACTTGCAAAATAAATTCTTGAATAACTATTATTTTAAATTTTTGTCTCAAAAACATAGGCTATGATCCCTCACTGGAACGAGCTCAACGAGCTCGTTCCAATGACGGGTCTCGGCCTATGTTTTAAAGACAAAAAATGAAAAAATAATGAAAATTAATTGGCGATTTTTGAGAATAGCGCTGGCCGATTGTGGCCGTCACGTTAGGTAAAGGATTAAGAAAATTAAATATTTATTTATTTATTTATTATATTGGACCATTTATTTATTATGTTGGACCATTTTATGGGTGGCGGAAACCAGAGAGAACCACTATTTTGCCACGAGTAACTGTCAGGCATGCCAACTTTCTAATTCGGCACAAGTAGGGTTAGCATTGGTTAAAGGCTTTTAACAAATTATTAACAAGTCTTGAGTCTAAATTATATATTTCCACATGAACATCAAGACACTATTGTTGTGTCTCTGATAATTGTTTCCTTGCTGGACGAGAAAATTTAAATTGACGCATCTAGTTGTTTTTTTTTTCTTTTACAAATCTACCATTACTTTTACATAAAAAAACTGGATTGGTAACTTCAAATCATTGTTAAACTTTTTATCTCACAATAAAATATGTATCAAGCTTCAAAACAGATATATTGTATGTTTTTCTGGGGAAGGTGAAACAAATTGTGTATCTTACAACTGCAGTATATAAGTGCTTACTTTGTTGTTTATGTTACTATTTATAGACAGGCCATCACCAGCTTTTGGGGAATGTTTGTAAGAAGTCATACACTTGAGAATGCATGTAAAATAAGTTTCTATTTTTTTTAAAAGGAAATTTATGCTACCGAAAAATATCAAGTCATGAAATCATATGTCTATAACAGTGTGTTTCTGTATTTGAATCATTGGAAGCATTAAGTTTAAAACAACATGCAGTTACAGCATTTACAGTAGTGTTTTCAAATCAGAATCTTAAACAATTGCACATATCAATTTCATCTGGGGTATTGGGAGAGTTCAAAGCAGCCACATAAATGTTTGATTAAAATTATCAGCTTTGGGAGGGTCTGAACATTAACTTTTAAATGAAAACTGTGTTTGTTGTAATCATGTTGTTGTCACTGCTGGCAGGTTAAAAGTAATCTCACCATTATGTTATGCACAAAATGTCTTATCAGAGTCCAGCTGGTGATATATTACCTTAGAAACAATAGTGAGACTCTGATACAACAGTTTGTACATAAACATAATTGTGATAATCAGGCATGGCAATTTCAGGAGAGCGATTTTTTAGCTCTCCTTACTGCCCTCCTGAAAGAATTAAGGAGAGCGAAAAATTGCCCTCCTAAATATTTTGGTCTGGGATGATTGAGATTACATGTATTATGCTCACATTAAATTTTTGTTGTAAAGCAAAAATGTAATTTAACTTCGAAGTCACATAACATCGCGTAATTTCATTTTGAAAGTGGTTTAGTGGTAAAAGGTAATGGCTGCAACCATACCCAAACGCAGTTGCAATCATTTGAAGCAAAATGGGTCACAGCAATATTTTTTTTTTCTGTCAGTTTCAAGTTCAACAACTGACATCACAGTCAGAGGGGTAATTATTCAAGGAATATCGACACTATAATATACTACCATTACTACTATCCTGTCACTTGAAGCACTTGCACCAGGATGTGACTGTAGATTCAAGCAGACCTGTTGTCCAACAAAGTCATACGCCTACCACTACCACCTTCAAGGTGGTAGTGGTAGGCGTATGACTTTCAGTTGTTGAGTGAGACATCTAGATGTCTAAGAGATTTCGCTTTACCTTAGTAAAGTTAATAAAATCACTGATGTAGTCTGTTGGTTTCAGTTTTAGTGAGTTCGTTCAACTGGATACTTAAAATGCTGTGTAAAGCTAATTGCTCTCCTAAGATGATTGAGGAGAGCGATTTTTTGCCCTCCTGCATTTTTCAGAATGCCAGGCCTGGATAATATAGATGAAAGACAATTTTACACTTGCAGTGACACAAATTTTATTTACAATAATATTATGTTTGTCTCATCATAAATATTTGGTTCGTAATAATACAGTTCATGACCAAAAACAATTTTTTCTTGATATATATTTAGAACCTGAGGTAACTGTAAACCATATTTTTCCAGTTTATCACCAAACACAAATTTCTTTGATTGCCAGAAATAAATAAATCATCAAACTGCTTAATCAATCAGCATTGTTTTTCAGAGTGGTTTTATTATCATAAACTTTTCACAGAAAACATTTTTCTTACAGTGATGTTTTTTTTTGGATCCATTGATTACTGGATTAATTATATTGAGTGATTATTTGCAGGTGTGACCTTGAATTGGGGTATTCTGTTGGCATGGTCTGATTTGACCGGTAGCTTAGACTGGAGTATTGTTCCATTATATACAGGCTGTGTTCTATATACCATGTTCTATGACACAATATACTCACATCAGGTAGTTACCTACCAGTATGTCTCCATAGTTGTGGTAGACCTGTAACCTGATGTTAAATTAATATACCTGTACCCATTGTGGAATGACTTTGGAAATTAATAAGCTGGCTATTTCTTTTGTACTCTAAAAACCTTTAAGAAACTGAAAATGACAGAAATATTCTATTGCAGATTCCTTGAACAAAATTCCAATGTTTTTCCTCTGAATCATTGACCTCAAATATTTCATCCTTTTGTTTTAAACTTCAGATAGTTCTTCCCTTAACTGGTTATGGACTAGATTTTTTTTGGTGGTCTGAATTTGTTATTCAGAATTTGTGTTATGATAAATTATTGGAGAGTGCCCAGAGGCACTCTCCAATAATTTGTCATAAAACAAATTTATATAAACAAAATATTTGTGTTTGTCTGAATATGAAACATAAGTAAGCAAAATGTTGACTTTAGCTCTTGTACCCTGATTTTTTCTGAAAGCCCTGATAGTGGCCTCCAGCACTCCAGCAGTTAACTGTTTAAGCCTCAAGTCCAGCATTGACAAAATGTGCAGCCTCAGGACAAATGCTCCACTGTGCAGTCAGTCGTCATCTCAGAAGGTCTCTACAATGCAATCTGTTATCTCCAGGGGCTCCACTGCAACCACTCATCTTAGGACAGGTACTCCAGTGTGCAATCAGTTGTCAGAACAAGTGCTCCTCAGTACAGGTGCATAGGAACTTGTAATTTAGAAAGAAGACTGTGCATGAAAAACAGTTGATAACCAAGCACTAAGAAACTTTATGCTGGTGATTTAATACTAGTGCAGTGAAATCCTGTAAATTGAATAGCTGAATGACTGGAAAAAACAATTTAATGCTAGTACAGTGACATCCTGTAAATTGAATAGCTGAATGATCGGAAAAAACAAAAGGATTCTTATTTAACCCCCATAGCCTCAAATTACAGTTCAACATCTAAAGATTTTGTTGACTCGGAACAGATGCCATGAAGTCTTTGGGGTAAATATCTGTTCTTCTTGGTAGTGGTTTCTTGTCAACTCTGGACTGGGAATCACAGCTCACTGAGCTCTGCAATAAGATGTAATAGATTAAGTGCTCATTTTATTGCCTGAATATTGGGAAATGACCATATTACTGTTAATTGAATTCTCTTCTTATTGAATGTTGTTAACTGGCTGTTCAGTTTATAAGGTTGTACTGTTATGAACTTTCAAATCTATATTTGAGTTTTGTCACTCTGGAGGAATGCACTCTTTGAGTGACATGCCAGTTCTGGATGGCAGAAATGGGAGAATTCAGATAATACCCGTGTAACAGGATAACTCCCTTCCCTACCCCTCCCCCCACCCCTCCACCCCACACACACCTATAGCAAAAAATTGTTTTTAACATAGTTTCCTTCTTTACTCTCAGGATGAAAATAAAATTGATATTTTTATACTATACCATTGACCCAGACTTAGCTGGTGCTAACTCTAACAAAACCAGGGCCAAACACAAATTTTGCCCCCCAATCCCCAAAATTTGCATCCAAAACCAAAAGAAATCATGTCCTATAGGACCTCCATACTACGCCCCCACTGCGCATGCGCAGTGTCAAGGACGTCCCGAAATTAGCGCCAATTATCATTCTCTGTTTGGCCCTTCATCAGTCAACATCTCACTGATCTTTGTGCTTGTAAATCTCAGTTTAAAGGATGCCGGACACGTACTTTTTGGAGAAATGGTGATTCTAAGAAGGATATAGAAGGAGGAGAGGAAAAAGGAGTGAAAAAAATAATCAGGGCTGTACTTAAAATTTTTTATGAAATTATGTTAAGTTGCCTATTTTCGAGGCATGGGCCTCTTGTTGTCATTCTTGCTAAATTGTTGCACTGCTTATTCAGTGTTTCCTCTCCCCTGGCCTTCTAAGTCCCCCCTTGCAATTCTCCCAGGCTTTTGGCATATTTTTGAGAAAGTTCATTTCTAAAATTTTCTTGGGAGAGTTGCTTGATTACAGAATGTTTTCTGTTATTTTCCCCATAGCTACGTTTTCACCCATGGGTGTATAAACGTTGTGTTCTGCATCTTCCATCTGATGTTCTGCAGATTCTCCCCTGGGAGTCTCTGTCTTGCATCAGATAGAGTGTAATTTTGATGACTGATTTCGGGCCAGTTTTTTCTGTGCCTGGAGTCATGTTTTCTGGTGTTTTACACTGTTTGTTTACATTGGCAACAGCCTTTTTTGAGGGGGGCTGTTTGCCTTTGGTGTAGTTTATCTCACTATAAGATACATTTATATTATCCGTAAGTGTCTCATTAATTATTTAATAGAAATTTAAAACTTTTGACCACACTTAGCCATCGGATCCATTGGGGCTCAATGTTACTTTTCAGAAACTTGGGCTTCGCTGAAAAAATATTTTTTCAAAATTATTTTGATTTGCAATTGTTTTTTCATTATTAATGGATCATGTTATTTTGTATCTTTGTGTCAGGGGTTTGTGCGAGTAACTAGGACTTGTTGACTTTTCACAATGAAAGGATATTGTTCAAATTGTAATGGGAAGAAATCTTCCTCTGACTTTCCTGATCATTGTATTAATTGTAGTCAGTGTTCTCGCACTAATCCCTGTTCTATATGTCAATATTGGGATGACAAACATTGGAAACGTGTGTCACGGTATGTTGTTACTGGAGAAAGGGCTATGCCGGCTCTTTCTCCGCAAGGTCACTCTACTCTCTCAGTTTCTATTTCAGAGGAACAAGAACAGGGTGATGTTTCCATGTTATCTTCTGCAAGTGCGCTTCCGTCGTCACAAATGAATTCAGAGCTAGCGGCAAAAGTGCTCATGGAGATTAAACAAATGTCGTCCGCTAGCTCGCCCGGTGTAGCGTCCATTCACCGAATGGTTCGGCAGCCGGGTTCGTCCGATGCGGTCCAGGAGGAAATGTTGGGTGATGCGAGCACTATAAACATTCAATGTGCACACCCAGTGACGGCGGATACTAAGCGAGATCGGAGGAAGCCTTTGAGTCCGGTTCCTAGCTTGTCCAGGTCCAGCCGGGCCGCGAGCGAGAGAGGCCCCCCTCTCGTACAACAACATCTGGGACCAGATGTTGTGGTACAAAATGTGTCGCAAGCGGAGCATACGTCCGTCGCTCGGGACGCTCCGTTGTATAGGCAGTCCGCAGAGACTGCTAAGGCTTCTTCTTCTCGTCAGCGCACACGACCGCACCTTGGCTGCGTGACCGCCGATATCTTACCAGCTTCGCCGATCAAGGATTCTTCGGCGACCAGGTCACACCATCCAGCAGCCAGGGACACGAGGCCGATGGACTCCGGACGTTCGCATAGAAAAAGTATGCGGGAGCCATCTGATGCGGAGCTGCCCTCGGCGAAGCAGCGGAAGACTGTGCCTCCGCAGGTCTCGATGCCGGACATTCTTGCACAGATAGCACAGCTTATCGCAGCATCCCAGCAGCCGACAGAAACGGTGTCGGATCGGGAATTATCCGACGGCGCTGGGTCGGTACGCTCCGCCGAAGCATCGGGGGCGGACGACCGGGAGCATCATGAGGTCCGACCGGATGGTGAAAGGGATACGGATGATTTGGAGCTATCCCTTTCAGAACAACATAAAGCTGCCGTGGACTTCATCCGGCACTTTCTCCCTCAAGTTGTTCCGTCGGGCCAGACTGCTGCGGTTCTGGACAAGAGGATTATAGCGTCATTGGACTCTGAATTTTTTGAGCGGTTCAGGGACATCGCTCCCGAGTTTCCGTTGCAGTCCAATAATGTTGCAAGAACATTTGAATTATTGAACGACGCTATATTTAAACTTGCTTCCAAGAGGGGGAAAGCAGGTTTCTTGTCCGCCAATACTCTCAACCTGCCTTTCATTAATGCAAGGAATAAATTCGACACGGCAGGACAGGGTATTCCGAGTGTTCCTCTGCGTATGGACGACGAGGCGGAAGACTTAGAGCTATCATTACCGTTGTCGGCTTCTATTCCAACTGCGGTGTTGGAAACAGCTATTTCGTCTAACAGAGCCAATTTAGATGCCTTATCTTATGCAGATCACCTTACTAAGGCTTTATCACTGCGCCTTCAAGGGAAAATTTCAGGATATACAATCCTCTTTAAGACTTCTTTCAAGGGCAGTAGCTTATTCCACGTGTAACTCCGCCCTTTCAGTGGCAAACCTGGAGTTGGTTAGACGTGACGAAGCCCTAGCTACATCCACACTCGTGGATACTAAGGTGAAGAACTCTCTTAGAGTCGCTTCGGTCTCCGGAGAACTTCTCTTTGACGGCAAGCTTTCTGCTATTTATGATAAAATTACAAAGAAAGCTTCGGATTCTCTGTTGTTCAAATCTGCTTCTAAGAAGTCGGATACGGCAGACAAGAATAAGACAGGCACTTCTGGGTCTAATGCGCCCAAGAGAGGTTCCTATAGAGGTTCCGGTGCGTCCTCTTGGTCTTATTCGAGAGACCGTCAGGGTAGCGACTCTCGTTCGGGACGTCCTTCGGGCCGGGACAACCGGTCGGTCGCCCCGAGGTCGACGGGATGAGGTGCGGGTCGTGGAGGACGTGGTTTCTCCTACTGCAGGCCTCGCAGGTCCAGGAGGTGATGGCTTAAACCTCTATCGCGTACCGGTTGGCGGAAGGTTGTCGAGCTTTTCACAAGAATGGGCGTCGATTACGGACGACCCTTGGGTGAGAGCAGTGACTTCGGAAGGCCTAAAGATATCCTTCAAACGAAAGCCTCCATTAACTCGAAGTCCAAAGTGGACTCAACTTCCGTCAAATCCGCAGAAAAGAGACGCTCTATTATCAGAGGTGCAGTCTCTTTTAATGAAGAATGCGGTAGAGGTCGTAGAAAACCAGGAGACTCTGGGATTCTACAGCCATCTGTTTCTGGTTCTGAAACCAGACGGCTCGTTCCTTCCAGTCATAGATTTGAGCTGGATAAACAAGCTGATCGTCACTCCGAAATTTTATGTGGAGACGATTCGGTCGGTCAGAGCGAGTATTCGGGTGAACGATTATGCATCAAGCATAGATCTCAAAGATGCGTACTTTCACGTCATGGTACATCCGACATTCAGAAAGTTTCTACGCTTCGCAGTCCTAGGAGTGGTGTATCAATTCCGGGTGATGTGCTTCAGACTGAATCTAGCACCCTGGGCTTTCACTCGGGTAATGAACTCGGTAATGATCTATTTCCGAGCTCATTCGTCTGCGGTAACGTCGGCCTACCTGGACGACATTCTTCAGAGGTACGGCAACGAGTTAACGCTTCAGAACGATGTTCAGAATCTACTTCTGTTGCTCCGACGTCTCGGTTTTATAGTAAACGAGGAGAAGTCGGATCTGGTGCCGTCCAAGTCATTCACACATCTGGGAATGAGCTTCGAGACGCACAACAATCTCGTTCGTCTGCCGTTAACCAGAGCGAAATTAGTCAGTTGTTACGCTCGCTATTGTCTGCACGCAGACAAAGTCACAGCGAGAGAATTTATGAGACTGATAGGTCTGTGCGGAGCCGCTGCGGCTCTCATTCCAATGGGGCGGTTACGCACGCGTCCTCTCCAAATTTTCTTGACTCAGAATTGGAGTGTGAAAATTCATTCGCTCGACGTAGACGTTCTCTTGTCAGATCAAGTGAAACAAGAGATTCAGACTTGGGCAAACATTCAGTGGTTAACTCAGGGAGTTCCGCTGCAGTTGCCGGATCCGAGTTTTACCATTATGACGGATTCCAGTCAAACAGGTTGGGGTGCATCATTGATCCCAACGGATTCGAGATGCCAGGGTCTTTGGGATCCGCAATTCCTATGCAAGCACATAAACATCAAGGAAATGATGTCAATTTGGCTTGCGTTACGTCATTGGATGGACATTATTCACAATGCTCATGTCCAAATCCTATCCGACAATACGATAGTAGTGGCGTATATATGGAATCAGGGAGGCACTCATTCAGTTCCGTTGTTCAATCTAACGGAAAGAATCCTTCTGTTTGCGCTAGAACATCAGGTTCTTCTTTCGGTCCGTCACATACCGGGTCGTCTGAATGTGCTAGCAGACTCCCTTTCACGAAAGGGTCGCTTGTTGCCGTCGGAGTGGACTCTCAACAAACAAGTATTCAATCAGATTTGCTACCAATGGGAACGGCCAATGATAGACTTATTTGCGACACATCTCAACAATCAGTTGCAGACGTATGTGTCTCCGTGTCCGGATCCAAGAGCATTTGCAGTAGACGCTCTGTCGATCCCTTGGGACGGAATGATAGGATATGCGTATCCTCCAGCGCCGTTAATTCAACAAGTATTGCTAAAGATAAAACAATCTCAATGCAAGATTCTGTTGGTAGCATCTCTGTCGCCACAGAGACCGTGGATAAATCTACTCAGGTGTCTGTTGTGGGACCTACCGCGAAAGCTTCCTCCACGGGAGGATCTTCTTTTGCAGGGGAAATCGCGCCAACTCCATCACAACCCGCAAGGTCTCAACCTTCACGTTTTTCCGTTGTGCAGTCCTTCTTGCATGGCAAGCACTTTACAGGACGAGCAGTGGACGCGATTTCTAACTGTAGGAGGACCTCCTCTTCGCTAAACTATGCGGCTAAGTGGAAGGTTTTTCACCGTTGGTGTAGGGATCATTCTGTAGATTTTTTTGATCCCTCTATACCAGACATTGCAAACTTTCTAGTATACTTGTTTGACGAAATCAAACTGCAGCCTGTTACTATTAAGGGTTATAGGTCTATGTTATCTGATACCTATGCACATCATGATAGTTTACAAATTGGATCTAATGTCTCTTTATCTAAGTTGGTTAGAAACTTCTCGATAAATAGACCCAGAACTCTTAGATTAATTCCTAAATGGAATTTAGCTTGGGTTCTTCTTAAATTGAAGGAAAAGCCATTTGAACCTCTTGGGACAGTAGATTTCAAATTCTTATCTTACAAGACAGCTTTTCTCTTAGCTTTCTCTTCTGCTAGAAGAGTCAGTGAGCTTCATGCTCTGTCGGTGGATGATTCTCACTATCGTAGTGTCGGGAACACTATCACCTTCACTACTAATGTGGGTTTTTTAGCTAAGAATCAGGCTCCTAATAAATATCCGGAACTTATTGTTATTAAGGCTCTTCCGTCTTCAGACGGGCGTAGGCCTTTACTCTGTCCTGTTAGAGCGTTACGTATCTATAAACAGAGATCTCAGTTTATCAGAAAGGGACGGAAACGTTTCTTTCTGTCTTTGATGCCTAATAGAAGGGACATTTCGGTCCATTCTATTGCTAGATGGATTCAATTAACTATCCGTACTGCTTATGAGAGTTTATCTTCTTCTCAGCAGTCTGTGCTTAAGATTTCCGCTCATGAAGTAAGAGCTCTTGCTACTTCTTGGGCTTATGCTAATAGTGTTGCTATTACAGATTTAATGAAGGCTGCTTATTGGTCTCAGCCATCCACATTCACGAATTTTTATCTCAGAAATATTGAGTCCATTTCTGGAGACTTGCATTGTTTAGGTCCGTTATCTGTTGCTCAGAATGTCGTCCACTAAACAGTTGCAACTATAGTTATGCAGGCTTTCTGTTCCGGCAGTGACTCCGTCCGGCTGCCCTCTTCGCTCTGGGCTATTTGACCCAGGGCAAGGGGAAGGGGGGGGGGGGTGGGGGGCGCGGGTGTTCCCTTAGGTCACCTGCTTTATAGTGAAAAGCAAGGGAATACCTCCTTCAAAGTCAGTATTTCTGAGTCGCTTCCGGGATGGTTTTAAAGTGTAATATTAATGTTAAAATTCATTCATGTCTTATTTTTAAAGTGTAGCTCGGTGTGAAGCATTTGTATATGTCAAGTGTCAAACGGGCTTTAATATACAATACTCGGACACTTTTAAAAGATTATAAAGAGTCTCAATTCTCTGGACTACTTTATTTATTGGCTTACTTTAAAAATAATTAGTATAAGGGTTATACTGGATGTTAATAGAGAACATGAATATTATTGTGCTCAATTATTAAGGGTATTGTATCTTTCTAATTTAATATTAAATAAGAAAGATACATGTAAAGCCTAATACTCCTTTTCTCCTTAAGGGGTTACCTCTTTATTATATAGTTGAGCTTATTGGAATTTCCTCTATGTCCTTGGCCCTCCAGCCTTTTTACTATTCAGCTAAGTCTGGGTCATTGGTACAGTATAAAAATGTTAAAAAATTTATAGTAATTTATATATTTTTTATACTTACCAATGACCCAGACGGGGATGGCCCTCCCAGGAGTTGGGAACTCTTGCCTCCCCGCTGAGTACATAGCGCTGACCAGGCACTGCCAGTAAGAATGATAATTGGCGCCAATTTCGGGACGTCCTTGACACTGCGCATGCGCAGTGGGGGCGTAGTATGGAGGTCCTATAGGACATGATTTCTTTTGGTTTTGGATGCAAATTTTGGGGATTGGGGGGCAAAATTTGTGTTTGGCCCTGGTTTTGTTAGAGTTAGCACCAGCTAAGTCTGGGTCATTGGTAAGTATAAAAAATATATAAATTACTATAAATTTTTTAACTTTCGTTGAAATTTCATAAGGTGAGGGAGGTGGAGGGGAGAGATACCCAGGCCAAGGTACACTCCGCCTATTTCTCCATTTTCCTGGATTTTGCAGCTCCAGAATGGAGAGTAGTAGATATATTTTAGTCTAAGATAGTGTAAGATACCCCCTCTGGATGAAGATCCCCATGGGCATCCCCTTCCCCCCTCCCCCGCACCCTCATTAAGAAGATATAGGGAGTGGGGAAGATACCGTATAGCACCGGCAATAGTATTTGGGCCATTTACTGATTTGTTCTATAAATTTACTAGAACTAGTCATTCAAACCCCTTTTCACTGATTCATTGTTTGCAATGTATAAATTTGCAATAATTGTTTAAAATGTTTTGGACAGTGAAGTATCATCAATATATTTAGGTTAGAAAGTCCTGTTAAAAAAAAATCTTTTTTATACGTTGAGAAATTAACGTAACATGAAATCTGTCAAATAAGGTGTAATAGAGTAAATGGTCAGTTTATCTCTTGAGTACAGGATTATGATTAGATCCCTGTTAATTGAATACTCCTGTTAATTGAATAAGTTTCATTGTCAAATTAGCTATTCAGTTAACATGGTTCCATTGTACTGAAAGAAAAAGTCTACAAGTAAACATATCTCATAAGTGGAAAAACAATCTGTTTCCATTTTGGCTGTTTGTGGATTGCTGAAAATAGGTAAACTTTACTACAGCTCAAAACAGTTAGAAAAATCCACAACACAAATTTATATTGTATATACATGTATCGAAATTTGCCGAAGCTTTAAGTTTTCTTTGGAGTTATTCCACCTTGAGTACAGATATATCCCTGCACTTTTCGTCTTGTGACTCTCCAGTTCTAATTGCTGGTTTTGCTTGAATATATATATATTTATCATATTTCATAGTTTATGGACATCCACACACATCTCTTTCGGTCCAGTCAAATATAACATTCGAAAAAATCTGGTAGAAATTGACTGAATTTTTTATTATTTCTAAACTCATTTGATCATTGGGCCATCTTTTTTAAGACGGTTTAAAAAAACAACATGAAACTGATTAGACAAGTTCGAGGTTTATCATTTAATCCAATACAATTTTCAGATTATACATTTTTTATTCCCCCGAAAAAAATTCGGTGGAATCTAGCTGTGACGTCGTCCATCTGTCCGTCTGTCTGTCCGTCTGTCCATCTGTCCATCTGGGCGTAGACGGAATTCGTGTCCGCTCCATAACTTCTTACAGCCTTCAAGGATATTAATGATACTTGTTATTATTATTGCCCACAACCAGAGGGTGTGTCGCGAATAAGGTTGGAATGGCTATCAAGGCTTTTTTCGGGGGAATCAGCCACCCTTTGGTGGCCATCCTCTAGTTTATTAATGGTTTTAACACCCTATGGGAACCCTGGGAAGAGTAGCAGTGCTTGTTTACTGTGATAAACAAGTTCTGCTTTACTTGTAAAATAGGATCACATAACCAGTGGCTGTGGTGGAAGTCTACTAAGATGGGTCTAAATGATTAGCTAAACTTGACTTCAAATAATTTTGCTGTTACAATTAGCCATTGTGCAGAAATATGTGACCTTAAACACCAGTAAATAAATAAATAATGGTTTTAACTCTTGCCCATTGATCTTGGACTAATAAACATGTGTGTATATTCAATAATACATCACATGAGGAAAAACTAATAATATAACCCATGTTGTCATGTTCGACAGTGCTCTCTGTGCTCTGCCCAACAAAGTATGATGAGTTATCATCCTTATTTCACTGTGACTACAGTTTGGCTGCCTTGTACTAGTCACTTCCCAACAAGTGGGCAATATTTCAACAGATGCAATAATATTAGATTTCAAACACTAATTATAGGAATAATCATAAAAAATTTAATTAATGAAGCACCAGGTACAACTCGGTGCTTCATTAATTAAAATTTTGTCGATGATTTTTATTACCTGGTAAATGCATGCTTGGACATCACTGCCTCATGCATGGATTTCAACCTGCTCACGGTGACTGTACTGTACACATGGTTGTGGATATCTAGGGAAGTTTTTCTTCTGAGGGAATGGAGTGAAAGTTTGTAATTTTCTGCCATATCATAATTAAACCTTTTACCAGTCAGTGCGATTCACAAAAATCGATATTCAAATTTTATTTTTTATTTTTTTTCAACTTTGCCTTAAAATATAGCTTCTGATCCCTCATTAGAATGTGCCGGTCTCGAATAAGTTAGGTTTTTTGTGGCAAGAAATGCAAATTTTTACTTATTCAAGAAATTTGTGCTGTCAGGTTTTACAATCACTTTGTAATTTGACTTAGCCCTGGGATGTATAAATTCCTTATAGTTTATTTTTTTTTTACTTTGGTAAGCCTGAGAATTTAACCAATAATATATTCTTTGGGTTGACTGAATTTTGTCAGAGAAGATATCATTGATTAAATTGTGTCGGAAGACATTGATGCTGAAAACTTTGTTATTTTCTATCAGAGTGCCGAGAAGTAAAAAAAAAAAACCTCAACACACAATTTTGTATCGGAGTGAAAAGAAATAAAAAAAAAAACTCTCATGTGTCAATCCTCTTCACTTTGATGTCGAAGTATCAAAAATTTGCTAAGAGCAAATTTTTCCCATAATACAACTAGGAATTTAACTAATTCAATCTTAATTGACAGAGCTTGTTGAGCTCTGTCAAATAAGATTGAATTGATTCCTTTCCCTGTTGCATTATGGGTGAAATTGTTGCTTGAAATTTCATTATTTTGACATATGTGTTCAGAGGATTCACGTTTTCACTGCTGTAGGTCTGTACTGAATACGGACACAAACTTTGATACTGTTTGCTATATGTCCATACTAAGTACAGAATTTTTACATACATAGACAGACAATGTGACGTCAAAAGATTTTTTCCGGTATTTTCCGTCATTATTAACAAGTGAACATTAGACTCCAAAAGTGATCATTTATGTTCTGGAAGTTTTAAAATTACAAATTTTATTTACGTTTCTGTCTTTTTTCAATTTTTATCGTTTTCTACCTTTTTCCCGATATATGGCTCAGCACATGTTATTACAAAACTGCAGCAGCAAAGGGGTTAAATAACAGTGCAGAGAACAGAATCATGAAGACTTACATGTCTAAGTAAATACACAGCTCAATTTGTACTGATGAAAACAGTGATTTCAAGCATTTCTGAAATGAAAAAGAAAGAATGTGTGTGGCTTTTTCGAATATTTTGTATCTAGGCTTTTTTGTGATCTGCTTTTTATGCTTAATGCTAGCATATGATAATTTTTGCACATTTTTTTTGTTCATGCAGTCTGCCACGGGACATTTACCTGAATCTTGTAAACTATTGCTGTCTTATTAGACTTGAATTCCTGGACAATTGTTGATTTGTACCTGGTCATTTTTGGGAAGAAGATGGAACAACACAAAATATAACTTTGACACTCTTTGGCACAAAATGTCATGATTTTTTGCAATGTTGAATAGTAGTATATTCTTGAGGAACTCTTAAGTGTTCTCACCCATTTCTGAAGTAAAACCTTGTTGCTGACTTGTGCAGAAGTCATCTAATGCATGACTTGATAAACATACTAATGTTTCAAATAGACCCAACTATATTTTGCTCTTGTTGGTGGAGGAGGGTTTTGCAGGGCTGCTGATGTAGCTGGAACCTTGCAAAAATCCTCATTGCACTTATTGGTAGACATTCTAATTAATTTTATATAGGCCACCTATTTTGGGGGTCTTATTGGTCTGTCTAGAGGAGAGAGTGCTATTGGCTGATGTAGTCAATACACAGAACGACATGCGTGTGTGAATGGGTTAATCGATATGGAACGATATGCCGCAGGCCTAGAGTTTTATCCTTTCACGATGGCACAAGTGCCATATTGAATAAAGCATTCACACACGCATGTCATTCTGTGTTTATTACATGCCTTCACGTCTATAAAAACAATTATTAGAAGAACACTCCACAATTCATTTGAACACAGTTACTATCAACAAAAAGAACAGATTTTATCGCCAACCAAATTTGCGAGGGGAACCCATGTTACTATTTTGTTTCCTGAGTTCCAATGTGTTCCATGTGCCTACTGGCACATAGAACACATTGGAACTCAGGGGACGATTTTCAGCTATCGTTAGCAATTCAAATTGTAATTGCAGTGCACAATTTGTAGAAAAGTCCAGTGAAATTTTGATTCTTTATAAAAATAGTCTGTCAACGACTTCTGTTCCGCACATGTGTGGAACAGATTTTTATTTTCCACATGGTTTAGTGTTGCTGTAGATGGGGATTTCATAGAATAGGCATGTAATAAACACCTTGCAGTTATCCTCTAATGCACTGGCTGATAAACATGGTATAGAATTTCAAATAGCCCAACTAATTTTCATTCTTGCGAGTGTGTCTAGGTGGGTGAAAAGGTGATGTGAGGTTAACAGAGAGACTAAACTATGAAGCATCGTTAACTTTCACATATGAAAACCAAGATATTCTGGATGGTATCATTGCCATTTGATTTGTGAACAGCATTGTATTCACATACGTTTATGCTTTACCAAATTGTGGAGCTTCGTATTTTCAGCCATGACCTTCACTGAAATTATTTTGTGGAAACTGATCCTAAAGATGCAATCCATATTTTATCGAAAACTGATCACAGATTAGTGCTCTTCTGCAAAAGTTTACAAAATATATTTTGCTTAACCTAATACATATGGTGTTGCATGGTGCATGACATTTTATGTAATGAAGCATGAATACCTTGATAAATTATTTCTAGTATATCGTCCATATTGTTCCTATTGTGATTAACTTTTTACCTAACACAATTTTGATGACAACACTTTTAAAAGAAAATTCTTTATTAACTAAAAGATTTCATTTTTTTGCCTCCAAAACATAGCTTATGACCCCTCTTTGGATTGATCTCAGTGACCTCATTCCATTGATGGGTCATAAGCAATGTTTTTTGTGGCAAAAATTGAAAAAAGTAACGTAATTTGAATGGCAATTTTTGTGAATAGCACAGGCCAGATATGGCCGATATCCCAGTGGGAGCCCCAGGAAGAGAAGCCGTGCTTGTATATGGTGATAAACAAGCTCTGTTTCACTGGTAAAATTTTACAGGCCCCAGTCACCAATGCTTGGTGTGGAAGTCCTCAAAAATGGGCGCCTTATGCACAAATGATTGGCTGGACTTGACTTTATATCCATGCTGCGGTCACTATTAGATATTTTTCAGAAATATATGACCTTTAACACCAATAAATGCATAAATATATATATATAAATATATGGCCGATACATTAGTTAAAATGGTTAAATCTTTGAATAAAACCTTTTATGTTATTTTGTAATATACTCTAGCAAGTTACCTTGAAGGCCTAGAGAAGAGTACACATAGTCCTTTGAATCGTTCTAACCTTATTTACTGACTTTCTGTATTCTTTATAATTTCTCTTTATAACTGTCTATAACTGAAAAAGTTTGTTTTATCTTCCAAACCATACAGTACACATAAGATGATTTGGCACCCATCCACTTAGTGGGTAAATTTGAACTCGTACTTGCTAGACTAGTAGTTCCTTTAGCACCTAAGAAGTAGATTTGCCGTTCATAGACATTTGCGCAGTTTAACTGGTGGTCACTATGAACTTTAGATTTAGCTGGTGAATTCCCAAGTTTTAATTAGTACAGCAAGTTAATATGTAGGTAGAGTTGTCAAGACCCAGTTAATTTTGCATTCTGTGCCTAATACCTGTCATTGAGTGAGCTCTATCCAGTGAGGGTCCATAAACTATGCTTTGAAGAAAAAAATATTTGAAACTTTAAACTGCACTTTCTGAGGAAACTACAGGGCCAAATTGGTCAAGTAATTAGATAAATGGACATGGAATACCGTGCTGTCCAATTAATTGGATATATTTAACCCTTTGCCTAACATGAAAAGCAGACGACACTTGCAAACAGAATTCTTGAATAACTTGATGAGCTCGTTCCAAAGAGGGGTCATAACCGATGTTTTTGAGACAAAAACTGAAAAAATAATGAAAATTAATTGCCGATTTTTGTGAATAGCACTGGCCTTTTTCGGCCGTTATGTTGGGTAAAGGGTTAATAGATTTATGACTCTCTTAAATGTTTTAATTTTCAAACACCAAACCATATATCATACTTTCAATACAAATTTGAGCTGATAACTGCTTGTAGGTTATGAAGTGAACTGTTAATTAAATAAAATATCTTGTGGCCTATCAAAGAATTTCTCTTACAGCAACTGATTTGTCCATATTTATAGACTTCTTGACCTAGAACATCCAGTATAATAACTGGTAGAGTGCTGGAAGCCCATATATGGGCTTTATTCTGAAGTGCATGTACTGTAACTTAAAAGCTTCATAATCTGTAGATATGCTTTGTCCTATCTTTGAAGTGAAATTACTTAGCCTGTATGGATTTGACTAGACACAATTTATGGGAGAGTGCTTGAAGGCTTTCTCGCATAAATTGTTACAAAAAAAGACAAAAGACACATGAACCAATTTCCACAACCAAAAATAATTTAGCATTCTACCAGTTAATCTGTTATATCTTATTTGACAAAGCCTCATACATTCTGTAAAACAAGTTCAATCCATTTTTTCTTGTTTGACAGAGCTTTACAAGCTCTGTGAAAGTGGCGATTCACTTCACAGGGTGTATTAGCTGTATTAGGTGTTTTACTTTAGACACGTGAAGAGATGAATATTTCTCTTCAAAACAAAAATTTAATTTGCTTTTTCATTTTGAACTTATATCACATATATTGTTGAATAGAAGACACTGGGTCTGTCAAAATGCAGACACTGCAATGAATATTTATTGAGTGAAGAGGATCAGTAAAATTTTTACTAAAAGATCTATGGAATTCAATTATTCTTACTTTTTCTGCAAATCAAATAAAGACTTGCTTTTCATAATATATGTAGGGACGATACCATTCAGAAACGTCGAGACCAAAATGGTCAAACTGATAAAGTTTTGTCTACAATTCTTTGACTGAAAAAGCTCATGGGAAGAGTGTTTTTGAAAGAATTTTCTGTAACAATAATTTATTTTTTCATTTGGTAAGTGATCTAATTGACTTTACCCAAACTCACCATGCATATTGTGCAAATAAAGCTAGTGCCATACACAAAAATTCCTATTCAGATTTGGTTAATGGTACTTGTAATCATGCTTGTGTGTCATCACACATGTGATATTAAAATTCCCCACGGGAACCCCGAAAAGTGAAGCAGTGCCTGTTCACTGCAGTAAACAGGCTCTTTTACTGGTAAAATAGGACCCAGTCACCAATGCTTGGGAGGTGCAAACCCTCTCTAAAATAGGCAACATGGCTTATTAATGCTCAATCCTGGTCTTGAATTGATACTCCTGCTGTGGTCATGATTAGCCATTGTGCAAAAATATGTGACCTTGAACACCAATAAATAAATGTATCTTTTTCTATTATTTAATGTGGAGTTGGTGGGAATACGATCGACTTTATTTTGCTTCGATATGAAAGCATATTGCTTAAATGCAAGGCAAGGAAGCCTTTCCTCTGATTTACATGTTGGTTGCCTTGTTTGTAGTCGATGTACTCCCACTAATTCTTGCTCAACATGTATCGGATGGGATGACAAACATTGGAGATGGGTGTCACGGTACGTTGTTAGCGGCAAGAGGCCACTGCCGGTCCACTCGCCATAGACTCATACACGTTTCTTAGTTTCTATTTCAGAGGAACAAGGACATGGTGATGTTTATGTGACGCCTAGACAAAGTGTGCTGCCGTCGTCGCATTTAGATAATCAAACAGAGCAAGCGGCAAGGTTCTCATGAACATTGGGCAGGGCTATAAACCACAAACCAGTGGTTTCAGTTCTCTGTTGCCAGCTAGCTCGACTGGTGAAGCGTTACTCCGTCCGTGGGTACCGTGACACCGGGTGTGTCCCTTGCGGTCTAAGAGGTGGATTAGGTAGAGCGAGCACCTTATAATATAAACAGGCTCACCCAACGGCGTCGGAACAGAATAAGAAGCCGGCAAGTTCATTGTGAAGCTCAGCAAGGTCTGAAAGGAACGCGAACGAGAGACCCCCTCTCTTTCCCAATAACATCTGGGGCCAATGTTTAGCTCAACTTTGGCGAAGCCAAATTTGAGCTTATGCCATGGCCTATCGTCCGTCTGTCCGTCAACAATTGGGTACGGCACGGGCTAGAGGCCGTATTTATGAACCGATCTTTACGAAACTTCTTGGGTACCTTTGTTATGACTGTGGGACGAGAATGAGTGTTTTTGGGTGCGGTCCGAAATTTAAGATTGCTGCCAGCCGCCATTTTGTACCGATGATGCAGAAATCTGTTTTTTTTACAGAACTTCCATATGAAAGCTCTGATTTGAATAATTTTTTGTATGAATGTTTAGTACCATGGGATACATCACATATAATACAGGTTTTTTTCTCGTGCGTAAATTATGCAAATTAGACTAACTTTGATGTTTTTGGTGTTACTTTCAGCACTGTAAGTGCAAATGCCAATATGGCTCGGGCTAGAGGCCGTACTTATGAACCGATCTTTACGAAACTCCTTGGGTACCTTTGTTATTACCGTGGGATGAGAATAAGTGTTTTGGGGTCCGGTCCGAAATTCAAGATGGCCGATGGCAGCCATTTTGTACAAAATTTGGTGCAATCACATTTTTGCACAGAACTTCCATATGAAATCGCTGTTTTGAATAATTTTTTGTGTGAATGTTTAGTACCATGGGATATATCACATATAATACAGGTTTTTTTCTCGTGCAGAAATTATGCAAATTAGATGAACTTTGATTTTTTCAGTGCTACTTACACACAGTAAGTACACATGTCAATACGGCTCGGGCTACAGTCTGTATTTATGAACCGATCTTCACGAAACGTCTTGGGTACCTTTGTTATCACCTTGGGACAAGAACGAGTGTTTCTGGGTGCGGTCCAAAATTCAAGATGGCTGCCAGTGGCCATTTTGTACTGAAATTAGGTCTAATCAGTTTTTTGTACACAACTTCTATACGGTTCAGGCTAGAGGCCGTATTTATGAACCGATCTTTACGAAACTTCTTCGGTACCTTTGTTATCACCGTGGGATGAGAACGAGTGTTTTTGGGTGTGGTCCGAAATTCAAGATGGCCACCAGCAGCCATTTTGTACCAAAATTAGTGCAATCAGTCTTTTGTACAGAACTTCTGTATGAAAGTTCTGATTTGAATAAATTTTTGTATGAATGTTTAGTAACATGGAATACATCACATATAGTACGGGTTTTTATCTTGTGCAGAAATTATGCAAATTAGATTAACTTTGATTTATTCAGTGCTACTTGTACACTGTAAGTGTACATGTCAATACGGCTCGGGCTAGAGACTGTATTTATGAACCGATCTTCACAAAACTTCTTGGGTACCTTTGTTATCTTCTTGGGACGAGAACGAGTGTTTCTGGGTGCGGTCCAAAATTCAAGATGGCTGCCAGTGGCCATTTTGTACCGAAATTAGGTCCAATCAGTTTTTTGTCACAACTTCTACACAGCTCATATTTGTGAACTGATCTTCACGAAACTTCTTGGGTACCTTTGCTTTTACCTTGGGACAGGAATGAGTGTGTTTTGGGGTGCCTTTGTTATCACTGTGCTATGAGAACAAATATTTTGGGGTTCAGTCAGACCCACTCTGGGACTCAAAGATTTTTTTCTAGTTTAGCATCTGACTGTCACCAACCTTTACAATACTTTACCTATACATTTGTTACAGGCAACGGTCAGTATTTATGTACAGTCCGTTACAATACTTTATATGTACCTTTGTTATCAGGTCATTACTTAGATGTTTGTCATTGCTGTGTCACATACTATACATGTACATGTCTTTGTCTTGACAAGTTGAGCTACAGTGTCATTGACACTTTCATTTCATTCAGAGTGTATTTAAATGCAGTGTCTTACGTAGATCACCTTCAAGAGCTGTGCCGCAACGTCTCAATGGAAAGGAATTTGAGGAAGTTTGTTCCTCTTTAAGAGTCCTTTCCAGGTCTATTATGTTTATCACGTATAACTCGGTCTTAACAGTGGCTAATTTGGAGTTAATCAGACGTGACGGAGTCCTTGCATTGTCACCTTTAGCAGATGACAAGGTGAAAAACTCTCTATGGGTCGCTCCGGTATCCAGACACTAAGTTTTAGACGATAAGCTTTCATTGGTTTTTGACCAAGCTACAAAGAAAGCATCAATACTCTGCTCCTTATGTCGGCATCTAATCGACTCGCAGCAGCAGAAAAGAGTAAGGAAGGACGTCCTAGACAGAAATCATCAAAAAGGGACTCCTCGTGAGGGTATAGCAAACCCTCCTATAATTACTCTAGGGATTGTCAATACAGCTACCTGGAAAGGGGACATAGGTCTGATCGAGACTACAAGTCAGACGCCCCTAAGCTGGCGGGTCGAGGCTCTTCGTGGTTTCTTCTATAAGCCTCGCAGGTACTACAGGTGAGGGTTAGGACCTCTATTGCTTGGCAGTTAGCGGATGGTTATCAAGATTTGCAGCAAACCAGATAACTATTACGGAAGACCAGTAGGCGAGAAGTGTGGTCTCAGTTGGCCTACGGCTATCTTTTCCAGAGAATCCACCACTAACATGATGTCCGTGATGGACAAAACTTCCGTCAAATCCTTGCATAAGAGTCTCTCCAATTGGAGGTAAAGGCTCTCTTGGCAATGGAAGCAATAGAGGTCGTCGAGAACCAAGATTCTCTAGGATTCTACAGTCACCTGTTCCTCGTACCAAAGCCAGACAGCTCGTTCCGACCGGTAATAGACTGGAGCTTGGTAACAAGTTTATCATGGCTCTAAAAGTTTATTTATGGTAATCCTTCAGTCGGTAAAAGCGAGCGTTCGAGTGATTGACTATGCGGCAATCATAGATCTAAGGATCCGTTCTTTCATGTCCTGGTATATCCGGCATTCAGAAAGTACCTACGGTTCGTCATTTAAGGGATAGTATTTCTTTTCAACCTACTCACAATTGTTTACAATTGGCTGTAACATAAGTGCAAGCCCTACTTCGGAACTAACTCAAGCTTTTAGAATCTTTTCCAAACGAGTTGGAAAAGTACTAGAGTGCAAAAGCACGAAAAAGATCGAAAAAAGGGTCGAGCGAGACCAGCGCTCGAAATTACAGGTACTCTCTCTGCACACCTCTTGCGTTTACCGAGCGCATGCGCAACAAACCGTGACGTCAATTCCTTTATTTTCCGCCATTGTTCATGGTCGGAAATTTTTGTGACTGTGCTGTTTATGATACTAATTCTTCGTGAACAACTTATTAATCGTCTTTAGTGTGCTACTGGATTGTATCCTTTTTCAAGCTACCAAATTATTACTCTACATTTAATGTTAATTTGTATTATTATTGCTGTGCTTTTCACACTTTATCTTGCCTTTCCCCCACGTGTGAACACGACCTTCGTTCTGTTTTCCGTCGGCGGGAAGCTTGATTGTTGTATTTATATCATGCCTAAGACTATTCCTTGTACCTCTTGTTTGCAGGTGAAACATGTGGACGATTCCCATACCACATGTGTCACTTGCAACAATTGCACTCAGGCCCAATCATGTGGTATCTGTGGGGTTTGGTCCTCTAAATTTTGGGCTTCTGTTAACAAGGTGGTTCTTTCCAGAGCTAGAACCCCTCGTTCTCGGGGTAAGGGTAGCCGTGCCGTTGCAGACATTTCTGCTGGTGCACGTGGTGACTCTGTCACACAGGATTCGGATCTGACTTCTGTGGCGAGCTCCTCTGCAACTGTTGACGGTGTTTGTTCTGTGATACCTGATGAGGAGACCGCGGTCTCTTTGTCTTCGGATGTCACTATTGAGGCGTCTGTTTTCGTTGAGAGCTTTTCCGAGGTCAACTCGGTAACCCTCTCCGATCTGCCTCCAACACCGTCCACCGTTGTTGAGGGGGTTGCTACTCCAGATCCTATTCTGTCTGATGGTGGCTCTTCCATCTCTTCTGGGGATGGTCTACAGTCTCGGGGGACCGAGGCTGTATCTGCTGGTGTGTCTGTGTGTTCTCAGCCTCCCCCAGCCTCGCGGCGAGGCTGTGCGGGTTTGCTGTCTGCTCCGTCTCATCTGGCTAGGTTTGCTCCTAGTCGGTTGAGCCGGCCGGTCGCTTCGGCAGCGATTCCTCGTCCCTCGAGTGAATCGTTTATTGTTCCACCTTCGCCTGCTAGTGTGCCGACTAGCGGGATGCTGTTGGGACGTTGGCATCCAGGGCCTGCTGTTCGGCAGCGGTCAGTGACAGCCCCGGTTAGCTGTCACTCTCGGAACCTTCCTCCGGTGATTCCTCACTGTGTTCCGAGTCTGGGTGTCGATCGATGCTTGCCGTCGGTCTCAGAGGATAGGCAGTTGGGGCCGTCTGCTGCGCAGAGGTCAATGACAGGTTCCTGTCATTCTTGGGACAATCCTCCGGTGTCTTCTCACCGTGTCCTAGGTCCAGCTACCGATCGACGTGCGCCGTCGGTCCCTTTCGAGGATTTGCAGGCAGGGCCTTCTGTTTCGCAGAGGCCAGTGATGGCTCCTGGGCGTCACAATCGGGACTATCCTCCGGTGTCTTCTCACCGTGCTCCTATTCTGTCTGCCGATCGACGTTCGCCGTCGGTCTCTTCTGAGGATTTGGGTTCTTCTACCAGAAGGGTCCATTGGGAGGACACTCCGTCGGGCGTTTCTGCTGCGACGGATTCTCAGGGTGACCTACGCCAGGCCGTTTTGGCGCTCACCCGGTTGCTTTCTGGCAACCCTCAAGTTGGCCTCCCTGTGCCTCCTGAGGCACAACCTCCTTTGGTCGGTCGCCGAGATGTCTCGCCTGGCCCCTTGGATACTGCACAGTATTCACAGGAGGTTTCTGCTGGTCAGCCCGAGTTGGGCTACGTCTCCTCTGCTACGGAGGATGACGAGTATCTTGAAGGTGATGGTCCCCCCTCGTCAGTCTTGGGGCAGGCTTTGGATTTCGTCTTTGGCTTATTGCCGGACGTTCTACCTTCCGACCAGCCTTCTGTGACCGTCCGGCCGCGGTCCACTGTGGAGCGCCGTAACCCTGTTGAGCCTTCTAGCTCCGGGGCTTTGCGTCCTCTGCAATCGGCTCAGGTGGTTGAGTCCTTCCAGGGCTTAGACGCCAAAATGCGTTCTAAGGCCCTTAAGGGTTCCTTCTTTTCTAGAGCTGATGCCTTCCTGCCTCCATCGCGGTTTCGTGTTTACGATTCCGTCTCTCCACCAGTCTTCCAAGGGATGACTACTGTGGATGAGGATTCTTCTTCCCTCGGGTTGACTAAGCCTAAGTCGGCAGTTCTCCCGATGTCGGTAGTTGAGTCTATGGTGGGCCTGTCCCGAGAGATGCTGGGTATGTTATCTCTCGCGGACCATGTTGTCGCTGCTCTGGCTGAATATTTTCCACCAGGGGAGTTTGATGACGCTCAGGCGCCTTTTCGCGTTTTGTCACAGGCTCTTATGAACTTGACTCACGCTCACGCCTGTAACACGGCCAATTTGGAGCTGGCACGCCGGGATGCGGTTTTGGATTCTTTACCATCCCTTCCTTCTGAGCAACGTGCTGTTCTGAGGTCTGCCTCTTTGGTAGGACCTCAGTTGTTCCATGGTTCCGTGGAAGCTGTTCGTGGCGAAGTTCTTCGTCATTCGAAGGACCAGCTTTTGCTGAGACAGCTTGACCCACCTGCTGCTGCGGGTGGGGGTCGTTCCAGGCCCGCCAAGCGTGCTGCTGCGTCTGCCTCGTCGGCGACGTCGGCTACGCCTTCGGCTCCGTCTGCTCCTTCTGCTCATAAGAAGCGCCGACGTGGCCAGGCCCGCTGGCAGCCTCAGGCTGGAAAGTCTCAGGACTCTGTCACTTCCCGAGGTGGTTTCTCCTCTCGGGGGCCTCGTCGAGGCCGCAAGTGAAGGTTCTCACCTCGATTCGCCTCCAGTCGGAGGAAGGCTGTCGCTGTTTTACGACCGTTGGACAGAGATAACGTCGGACTCTTGGGTCCTCGACGTCATTCATTCCGGTCTGCGACTGTCCTTCCATCGGCACCCCAGTTTATCTCGGGTGCCCCTTCCGACTCAGGTCCCTTCAGATTCTCTGCGTCGGGACCTTCTGGTGCAGGAGATCGACAATCTCCTCACCAAAGGGGCGATCGAGGTGGTCAGGAACACCCTTTCACCGGGGTTTTACTCGAGACTTTTCTTGGTGCCGAAGAAAAACGGCCAATTTCGTCCTGTCATCGATCTGAGTACCCTGAACGAGTACATAATTGCTCCTCGTTTCAGTATGGAGACTTTCCGGTCGGTTCGACGTTCAGTTCATCAGGGCGATTTTGCGGCCAGTATCGACCTGAAGGATGCCTACTTCCATGTTCCCATTCATCTGGCGTCACGGAAATACCTTCGGTTCTCGTTTCGGGATCGAGTTTTTCAATTCAGAGCTCTCCCGTTCGGTTTGAACCTGGCTCCTTGGGCCTTCACCCGACTGATGTCACATGTGCTTGCTTTCCATCGCACTCAGTCGGCGGTGACTTCGTCCGCCTACCTAGACGACATCCTCCAACGGCACCACGATGCTGCTGTTCTGGAGTTCGATGTCCGGCAGTTTCTTTGCCTTCTAGCGTCGCTGGGTTTCAGAGTCAATCGCGAGAAGTCGGATCTTCTTCCTTCTCAGCGATTCCGTCATTTGGGGATGGATTTCGACACTCTTCACAATGTAGTGTCGGTTCCCCAGGCTCGGGCGACGATTCTTTCCGCCTTGACTCGGGACCTGCTTCAATCTTCCTCGGTCTCGGCCAGGACTTTCCTTCGGATGCTGGGCCTTTGCGGTTCGGTGACCGATCTCATTCCGCTCGGTCGCTTGTTTGTCCGACCTCTCCAACACTTCCTGTTGGATCATTGGCGTCCGAATGTAGATCCGCTGGACCTGGAACTCACTATTCCTCGGTCTCTGCTTTGTCACCTCCGCCCTTGGGCAAATATTCCCTGGCTGACACAGGGTGTTCCGTTGGATCTTCCTTTGGCCGATCGCATCCTTACTGCGGATGCCAGCGATCGGGGCTGGGGTGCGACGTTGGACCCTCTCGGTCTGTCTGCTCACGGAGAGTGGGACAGCGAGCAGGTGGACCTTCATATCAACCAGAAGGAGCTCCTTGCTCTTCTGTTGAGTTTTCGGCTTTGGATCCCTCATCTGTCGGACCATGTTGTCCTACTTCTTTCGGACAATTCGACAGTAGTGGCCTACATACGGAATCAGGGAGGCACTCATTCGATTCCTATGTATCGGCTGTCTCGGGATCTTCTTCTGTTGGCACGGGATGTGGACGCTCGGGTGTCCATTCGACACATTCCCGGGCGTCTCAACGTCCTAGCAGACTCCCTGTCCCGACGCGACAGTGTCCTTCCAACCGAATGGATGCTACATCGGTCGGTGTTTCAGGCGATTTGCGAGCAGTGGGGTCGTCCTCAGGTCGACCTTTTCGCTACTCGCTGGAATCATCAGGTAGAGACTTTTGTCTCCCCTTGTCCAGATCCTCTGGCATTTGCAGTAGACGCTCTGTCTCTGGACTGGACAGGCTGGGTCGGCTATGCCTTTCCTCCTGCACCGATTCTTCCTCAAGTTTTAGCGAAGATTCGTGCTTGCAGTTGCAGGATCATTCTGATCACACCCCTGTCTCCACAGAGGGTGTGGATCAATCTGCTGCGGCCTCTATTGGCCGATCGACCGATTCGTCTACCTCTACGTCGCGATCTTCTTTCACAGGGTCGTCCCAGGAAGTATCACAACAACCTGGCGAGCCTGTCCCTTCACGCCTGTCTTTTATCAGGTCCAGTCTCCGACGTAGAGGTTTTTCGAGACGATCAGTGGAGTGCATTTCTGCATCGCGGCGACCTTCCACTGGAATGACTTATGCCGCCAAGTGGAAGGTTTTCTGCCGCTGGTGTTCAGATCACAATGTGAATTACCGTGATCCGTCTATCGCTCAAATTGCGGATTTTCTGGTTTTTCTTTTTGACTCCAAGGGCCTCCAGCCTATTACGATTAAGGGCTATCGGTCTATGCTGTCTGATACTTTCTCTTATGTGGGAAAGCGGTGTATCGGTCGTAATCTTTTCCTCTCCAAACTTATTCGGCACTTTTCTTTGAAGAGGCCTCGAGTTTTGCGTCTTACACCCAAGTGGAACTTGGCATGGGTGTTGCACTGTTTGGAGGGGGCGCCTTTCGAGCCTTTATCTGAGACCGACATGCGTTTTCTCACCTATAAGACGGTTTTTCTTCTAGCGTTTGCTTCTGCTCGTCGAGTCAGTGAGCTTCATGCGCTATCTGTTGATTCTGCCTTCTTCCGAAATGAGGCTAACAGTGTTACATTCACTACTGATTGCTCTTTTCTGGCTAAGAATCAACTCCCCGATTCGGTACCTCCTCCCATCTGCATTCGGGCTCTCCCTGCTGTAGATGGACGGAGGCCTCTTCTTTGTCCTGTTCGTGCGGTCAAGACTTACATTACTCGCACTCAGTTCATTAGGAGGGATCGGAAGAGATTTTTTCTGTCTCTCATTCCTAAGCGGCAGTCTATCTCTTCCCATTCTATTTCCAGGTGGATCTGTCTTGCAATCAAGCTGGCTTATTCTCGCTTGTCTGCATCGGATCTTGTTTCGAACCGGCTTAATGCTCACGAGGTTCGTGCCATTTCTACATCCTGGGCGTTCTCCAATTCTGTTTCGCTCCGTGATGTTATGAATGCGGCTTACTGGAGGAATGCTTCTACCTTCTCCTCCTTTTATCTCCGCCACCTTCAGCAGCAATCTGAGGACCTTTATTCTTTAGGTCCTCTCGTTGCTGCTCAGGCTGTGGTGCACCCTCGTTAAATTGTTTTTGTCGAGGTTGCGCTTCTCTCAGCCTTGTTCTTTTCAGGTGCCTTCTCTCTTTCTTCATTACAGGTTTTAGTTTTTGTTCTCTGCCATCCTTGCTTTCGTTACTGCTACTCTTGTTGGTATTGGTTATGTGATTCACCTCCTCCTATTGTTTATTCAGCCAATTGTAAACAATTGTGAGTAGGTTGAAAAGAAATTAAAATTTTTTAGTAAATTTTGTTTCTTAACATACCTACCACAATTGTTTACCGGAGGCCCACCCTCCTTGGGGATATCTTTGATATCGATGCCTCCCCGCTAAATCACAAACTTCTCGTTGGCGGAAATACGGAATTGACGTCACGGTTTGTTGCGCATGCGCTCGGTAAATGCAAGAGGTGTGCAGAGAGAGTACCTGTAATTTCGAGCGCTGGTCTCGCTCGACCCTTTTTTCGATCTTTTTCGTGCTTTTGCACTCTAGTACTTTTCCAACTCGTTTGGAAAAGATTCTAAAAGCTTGAGTTAGTTCCGAAGTAGGGCTTGCACTTATGTTACAGCCAATTGTAAACAATTGTGGTAGGTATGTTAAGAAACAAAATTTACTAAAAAATTTTAATTTCAGTTCCGAGTGATGTGCTTCAGTCTGAATCTAGCACCCTGGGCGTTCACTCGAATAATGAACTCGGTACTGTCTCACTTCCGAGCTCATTCATATATCCGGCATTCAGAAAGTACCTACGGTTCGTCGTTTAAGGGATAGTATTTCAGTTCCGAGTGATGTGCTTCAGTCTGAATCTAGCACCCTGGGCGTTCACTCGAATAATGAACTCGGTACTGTCTCACTTCCGAGCTCATTCGTCTGCAGTAACGTCGGCTTACTTGGACGACATTCATCAGAGATACAGCATCAATTACTCTTCAGAAGGGAATGAGCTTCTAGACTCACAACAATCTGGTGCGTCTGCCATTACCCAGAGCGAAATTAGTCAGTTGTTATGCTCGCTTTTGTCTACACTCAGACGCATTAACAGCAAGGGAATTCATGCGACTGATGGGGTTGTGCGGAGCGGCTGCAGATCTTATTCCGAGGGTCGCTTACGCACACGTCACGTATCATCATGTTCATCTTTCTATCTGTCATATACCGGGTCGTCTGAATGTACTAGCAGACTCGCTCCTCGGAAAGGTCGCCTGTTGCAGTTGGAATGGATGCTCAACAAGCGAGTATTTGGACAGTTTTGCTACAAGTGGGATCGCCCCATGATAGATCAGTTTGCGACACACCGGAACAATTAGTTACCGTCATTTGTATCGCCATGCCCAGACCATTGAGTGCATGCAGTTGACGCTCTGCCGATCTCATGGGGTTAGACGATAGGATAAGCATATCCTCCAATTCATTTGATTCAGTAGATTATGTTTAAGATCAAACAGTCTCATTGTGAATCTTATTAGTAGCACCTCTGTCGTCACAGAAACCTTAGATCAGTTTTCTCAAGTGTCTTTTATGGGACGCTCCCCAGAATCTTCCTCCACGAGATGACCTTCTTTTTATGGGTAAGTTTTTGTTTTTCACATCCTTCTCCGCCCATAGTGGCATAATGGAGTTGGTTAGACGTGGGGGAACCATTGCGGTTCCTATTTTATTTGATGACTAACACAGGAACGATTAAGTAATGCGGGTGAGGAGATTTCGATATAACTTCAAATTCCCTCCTCCCCACTCCACCCCCCCCCCCCCAAAAAAAAACAAAAAAAACACACACACGCACGCATGCACACACCCACACACACAATGTGTTTAGAGGCAATTAGCGGGTAAGACGTAGTTTTCTTCCTGCAAGCCTCGTATAGTTTAATACATACATACTATGCATTTGGGTCGTGTTCTGTGGCGACCTCATGGGCACATCTGCTTTTTAGTTGGATTAGTTTCCTGTGATTATTTGTTGATTTGTTATATACGAATGCTTATTTCATCATAGTTAAATTGCTACTCTATGGGTACCTCGGAGGCTGCATAACCAGTTAACTGATATTCAGATGATTGCATGCTGCATCACTGCCCGTAACAGAACTGAGCTGGTCATTATTGATGGCAATCTCAATGCAGCCAGATATCGTGTTGAAGTGTTTACACCTGTTGTCCCATTTCTGCAACGTCACGGCCCTGGCGTCATTCCACAGCAGGACAGCGCCCGACCCCACGCAGCTCGTGTTGTTCAACAGTATCTGCAGCAACAACAAGTGGATGTTCTTCCCTGGCCCGCAAATTCGCCCGATATCTCACCCATTGAGCACGTATGGGACGAAATGAAATGTCAGCTACTCCGGCTTCCCCATGCACCGTCAATGCTTGTGGAACTCCAAAGACAGCTTATCAGAATATGGAACAACATCCCACAACACTTCCATGCTAACTTGTTTGCTTCCATGAGACGTAGATGCACAGCAGTAGTCGATGCAGACGGAGGTCATACCAGATATTGAGTGTGTGACTTTTGTGTTTGACCCTTAGTGTCTTTGACTCTCCATGGCACCAAGAGTATTTGTTGTAGCGTAATGAAATTTCTCGTGTTGATCACAAATTGATTCATCTGTGATTGAATAAAATTTCCATGAATGAAAATGATATATATCTTTTTTTTAGTGTTATTTTCTAGCATGCACACTTTCTTTTTTGGGAGAGTATAGATCCAGGTTTCTATTATGTCAGTACTCCAATCGCATATTCACATGTGTTTACAGTCATAGATATCGGATAGTACACATTGGAGAGTGTTGTTACTGGAATTTATTGTACAGAGGTCGCCTGTGGGTTTCCTTGGAAGTGTGTTTTCTCCCCAGAGATCGTTCAGTGTGGCTCGATTGGACATGTGTATGTTATATATTTTTATACTGTACCAATGACCCAGACATAGCTGGTGCTAACTCTTAAAATATAGGACTAAACACAAATTTTGCCCCCCAATCCCCAAAATTTGCATCTAAAACCAAAGAAAACATGTCCTGAATGGCCCTCCACACTTCACCTCTACTGCGCATGCGCAGTGTCAAGGACGTTCCGAAATTGGCACCATTAATCATTCTAAGTTTGGCCCTTCATCAGTTAACATCTGACTGATCTTTGTGCTTGTAAATCTCAGTTTAAATGAAGCCAGACACATAAATATTAGTGAAATGGTGATTCTAAGGAGGATAGAGAAGGAGGAGAGGAAAAATGTGTGACAGAATATTATCAGGGCTGTAACTTAAAATTTTTTAATGAAATTATGTTAAGTTTCCTATTTTCGAGGCAGCAGCCATTTTGTTGTCATTCTGGTTATTTAGTTACACTGATTTTTCAGTGTTTTCCTCTCTCCCTTTCCTTTAAGTCCCCTCTTGCTATTCTCCCATGCTTTTGGCATAGTTTCTGTAATTATTATTACTAAAATTTCTTGGGAGTTTTAGCTGAATAACAGAATGAATTCTGTTCTTTTCCCCATGTTTACGTCTTCACCTACGGGTGGTTAGGCGTTGTGTTCTGCATCTACCATCTGATGTTCTGCAGTTTCTTCCCTGGAAGTCTCTGTTTTGCATCAGATAGTGTATTTTTGGTAACTGATTCCGGGCCTGGGTGCCTGGAGTCTTATTTTAGTGTTTTTACACTCATTGTTTACATTTACAACAGCCCTCTGTGTGAGGGGGGGATTTCTTGAAAATGATATCTTGATGTTATTTTAATCATAGCTAGATACATTATTATTGTTCGTAAGTGTTGAATAAATTGTTTAAAATATTTTTAAAATTTTTGTCCACACTTAGGCTTGGGATCCATTGGGGCTCAACGTTACTTTTCAGAAACTTGGGCTGTTCTGAAAAAATATTTTTTCAAAATATTTTGATTTCAATTATTTTTTCTATATTAATGGATCATATTATTATTATGTATTTTGATTGCCAGGGGTTGGTGCGAGTACCAGGACTTGTTTTCTTTTCACATTGAAAGGATTTTAATCAATTGTAATAAGAGGAAGTCTTCCTCTGACTTTTATAATCATTCTATATGTGGTCAGTGTACTCGCATTAACTTCTGTTCTGTATCGTATGATTTCGATGACAACATGGGAAGCGTATGTCAGGGTATGTTAGTGGGGAATTGGACACTCCGGTCCTTTCCCCGCAGGGTCACTCTACTTTATCAATTTCTATTTCAGACGATCAAGATTAGGGTGATGTATCTGTGATGTCTTCCAACAGTGTGCCTCCGTCGTCACAGTTAATGAAGGGCTAGCGGAAAAGTGCTCATGTAAATACGCCAATTGCCTAAGAGGACCCTAGTAGGTTCGACGGCCTTTGACGTCCGCTAGCTCGCCCGGTGTAGCGTCCATTCATCGAATGGTTCGGCAGCCGGGTTCGTCCGTTGCGGTCTAGAAGGAGTTTTGGGGTGATGCGAGCACTATAAATCAACCAAATGCACACCCAGTGACGGCGGATTAGAGGGAGAACGGAGGAAGCCTTTTAGTCCGGTTCATAGCTCGTTCTGGTCCATCCGGACGGCGAGCGAGAGAGGCCCCTCTCTCGTACAACAACATCTGGCCCCAGATGTTGTGGTGCAAATGTTTCGCATTCGGAGCATACGTCCGTCGCTCGGGACGCTCCGACATATAGTCAGTCCGGAGTAGACTGTCAATAAGGCTTCCTCATTCTCATGGTAGCGCACACGACCGCTCTTGGCTACGTGACCTCGGATATCCAGTCAGCTTCGCCAGTCAGAGAATCATCGGCGACCAGGTCACACCATCCGGTAGCCAGGGACACGGGGCCTGCAGATTCCGGACGTTCGCATAGGAAAGTGTGCGGGAGTCAATGTACACGGAGCTTCCGGCGGCAATGCATCGTAAGACTGCTACTGCACAGGCCTCGGGAACGGACGTGCTTTCCTAAATAGCACAGCTTATCGCAGCATCCCAGCATCAACTGAATCTGTCGCATATTTTTTATTCGACGATGCTGGGTCGGGACGCTCCGCGGAAGCGGGTACGGACGTCCGAAAATTTCATCCGGTCCGACGGGATACCGAAAGGGATTTGGAGGATTTCGAGCTTTCCCTTTCGGAACAACATATGCTGTTGTGTATGTCATCTGACTTGATCTTCTACAGCTTCTTTCGTCGGACCAGAATGCTGCGATGCCGGATAAGAAACTGATAGCGTCGGTGGACTTAGAAATTTTTGGTTCGGTTCAGGGACATCGTCCCTCAGTTCCGACATAGTCCAATAATGTCACACAAACTTTCGAATTATTGAACGACGCTATATATATTATTATTATATGCTTGCTATAACCAAGCATTTCTGGTTTCTTGTTCGCAAAGTTACGGAGATGTCTTTCAAAAGTGTGCCTCTGTCGTCATAGTTAATGAAGAGCTAGCGGCAATAAGTGCTCATGGAATATGTCTATCGCCTAAGAGATCCCTTGTAGGATCGACGGAGTGACATTCGCTAGCTCACCCGGTGTAGCGTACATTCATCGAATGGTTCGGCTGCCGGGTTCGTCCGTTGCGGTCTAGGAAGGAGATTTGGGTGATGCGAGCACTATAATTACTTTAGTACTCACCCAGTGACGGCGGATTGAGGACAGATCGGAGGAAGCCTGTTAGTCCGGTTCCTGGCTTGTTCAGGTCCGTCCGGGCTGTGAGCGAGAGAGGTCCCTCTCTCGTCCAACAACATAGGGGACCGCATGTTGTGGTTCAGATATTTTACATTCGGAGCATATGTCTGTCGGTCGGGACGCTCCGTTATATTGACAGTCTGAGAGACTGTCGATAATGCTTCCTCATCCTCACAGCAGGGCACACGACCGCACATTGGCTACGTGACCTCGAGTATCCGATCAGTTTCGTCATTCAGTGATTCCACGGCGAATAGGTCACGCCATCCGGTAGCCAAGGGACACGAGGCCTATACACTCCGTTCGCTCGCATATTGGTAGTATGCACGGGGTAACGATCACGGAGCTTCCAGCGGCAATGCATTGTAGGGCCGCTTCTCCTCAGGCCTCAGTGACGGACGTGCTATCCGAGTTAGCACAGTTGTTTCGCAGCATCCCAGCAATCGACAGTTTCTTACTCGAATCAGGAATTATCTGACGGCGCTGGGTCGGTGCGGTCCGCGGTTGCATCAGGTACGGACGACCGAACGCTTTATAGGGTCTGACAGGATGGCGAAAGGGATTCGAAAGATTTTGAGTTTTCCCTTTCGTAGCATCGGAAGCTGCCATTCATATCTTCTGGCATTATCTTCCAGTGATTGTTATTTCGGACTACATTGCTGCGATGTTGGATAAGAGACTTATAGCGTCATTGGACACGGAATTTTGGATCGGTTCAGGCACATTGTCCCTGACTTACCGACACAGTCCAATAATGTCATTAGAACATGTGTTTTATTTTTCAACGCTATATATGCATATAAGCCTGCTACCAAGCATGATAGTTTAGTTTCTTGTCCGCAATGCTCATTTCTGCCGTTTTATCATTTATACGAATAATTTATTTTGGCAGAGCAGGGCATACCGAGAGTTCATATGCATCTAGACGGCGTGGTAAAAGACTGGAAATATTCTTTTTCGCCGTTTATGTCTTTTCCAACCACAATGTTGGAAACGACAATGATGTCTAGTAGACCTAACTTAGACGCTTTATCATACGTAATCCACCTTACTGAGGCGTTATCATTACGTCTTCAAGGAAAGATTTACGGGATATTATTCTCAATGTGATTTCTTTTGAGGGCAGTAGTTTGTTCACCTTTAACTCCGCCCTTCAGTGGCTGATTGGAGTTGGTTAGACGTGACGCAGCCCTAGCTACATCCACGCGCATGGATAGTAAGGTGAAGAACTCTCTCAGAGTCGCTTCGTTCTCGGAGAAGCCTCTCTTCGACGGCAACTTTTCAGCAATCCATGAATTGCTCGATTTACACGTTCTCTTGTCTATCTAGTGTTACAAGAGATTCAGACTGGGGCAAACATTCGGTGGTTGACTCAGAGAGTGCCACTGCAGTTGCCGGATCCGAGTGTTATAGTTATGACGGTTGCCAGTCAAACAGATTGGGATATAATATTGATCCCAACGGATTCGAAGTGCCAGGGTCTTTGGGTTTCGCAGTCTCTAAGCAAGCAATTATCTTCCGGGGAATAATGTTTTTTAGGCTTGCTTTATGTCATTGGATGAACATTATTCAGAAACGCATGTCCAAATTCTGTCCGTTAATTCGACAGTAGTGGCGTATCTCCGGAACCAGGGAGGCACTCATTCGTTTCCGTTATTCAATTTAATGGAAAGAATCCGTCTTTTGGTTATAGTACACCAAGTTCTGTTTCGGTCCGTCATATTCCGGGTCGTCTGATTGTTTTACCAGACTCCCGTTCACTTAGGGGTCGCTTGTTGCCGTCAGAATGGACTCTCAACAAACAAGTATTCAATCAGATTTGCTATCTATGGGAGCGCCCACTGATAATTTATTTACGACACAGTTTGCTAATCAATTGCAGACGTATGTGTTGGCTTGTCCGGATCTCTGAGCTAATGTTGTTAACGCTCTATTGATCTAATAGGACGGAATGATAGGATATGCGTATCCTCCGGCGCTGTTGTTTCAGCAGGTATTGCTAAGATAAACAACCACAATACATTTCTGTTGATAGCATCTCTGTCTTCACAGAGACCGTGGGTAATTTACTCTGATGTCTACTGTGGGACTTAATGCGAAATCTTCCTCAATGAGAGGATCTTTTTCGCTGGGTAAATCGTGTCATCTTTATCACAACCCGCAAGGTCGCAACCTTCACGTATTCCGTTGTGTGGTCCGTATTGCATTGTAAGCATTGTACTGGACGAGCTTTGGACGCGATTTCTTACTATAGGAGATCCTCTTCTTCGCTATTCTATGCGGCTAAAGTGGAGGCTCTTCCGTCGTTGGTGTAGGGATCACTATGTTCATATTGTTGATCCCTCCATACTACTCATTACAACTTTTTTGTATACTTGTTTGACAAGTTCTACTGCAGCCAGTTATTATTAAGGTTATATGTTTATGTTACCTCATACCTATGCACTCTATGATAGTTTACAATTGAGTCTTATGTCTCTTTATCTAAGTCAGTTAGTAACTTTTTGATAAATAGACTTAGAATCTTTAGATTAAATTCCTATATGGAATTTAACTTCGGTTCTTATTTAGCTAAGTAATCATTTGAGCCTTTGGAAACAGTAGTTTTCAAATTCTGACCTTTTAGACAGTAATTCTGTTGGCTTCTCTTTTACTGAAGAGTCAGTGAGTTTCATGCACTATCGATGGATGATTTTCACTTTCGTAGTTTCTGAATCACTACTTCCTTTACTATTTAGGTTGGATTCTTGCATAAGAGTTAGGCTCCTAATATCCGGAACCTATTGTTATTAAGGGCCTTCCGTCTTCGTACGGGCATAGGCCTTTACTCTGTTCGGTTAGAGTTTATGTATTTATAAACAGATATCTGTTTATTACTACGGGCGTAAACTTCTTCTGTCTTTGATGCCTATTAGAAGGATGTTACGCTCCATTCTATTGCTAATGGATTCAATTAACTATCGATACTGCTGATGGTATATCTTGACTCAGCAGTTGTGTTTGAGATTTCGGCTCATGAAGTAAGAGTTCTTCTACATCTTGGGCTTACATTAATAGTGTCGCTATTATAGATTTTTGAAGGCTGCTCATTGCGCTCAGCCATCCACATTCATGAATTTTTTATCTCAGAAATATTGAGTCCATTTCTGGAGGCCTCTATTGTTAGGTCTATTATCTACTGCTCAGAATGTCATTCACTTAACAGTTGCTACTATAGCTAGGTAGGCTGTCTGTTTCGGCAGTGACTCCGTTCTGCTGCCCTCTTCGCTCTGGGCTATTTGACCCAGGGCAAGAAAAAGTGGGGGGGGGGGGGGGGGGGGGGGAGGGTGTTCCCTTGGGTCACCTGTTTTACTATGAAAACAAGGGGATACCTCCTCCGGAGTTAGTAATTCTGAGCTGTTATTGGGATGGTTGTTTAGTGAGAAGTTTATGTTTTAAAAATTCATTCAAGTCTTAGTTTTTAAAGTATAGCTTTTGAATATAGCACGTGTCAACGGACATGATTATGCAATCCTCAGACACTTTTAAGGAGTATAAGAGTCTCTATTCTCTAGACTTACTTTATTTATTGGCTTACTTTAAAAATTATTAGTATAAGGATTATATTGGATTTTAATAGAGTACATGGATGTATGATGCTCAATTTTGGAAGGTGTTGTATCTTTCTAATTTATCATAAATAAGAAAGATACATGTAAGGCCTATTACTTCTTTTTCCCCAGAGGGGATGACTCTATTTTATATTATTGAGCGTATTCCATCTTGCTCTATGTCCTTGGCCCTCCAGCCTTTTTACTATTCAGCTATGTCTGGGTCATTGGTACAGTATAAAAATGTTAAAAAATTTATAGTAATTTCTATATTTTTTATACTTACCAATGACCCAGACGGGGATGGCCCTCCCAGGAGTTGGGAACTCTTGCCTCCCCGCTGAGTACATAGCGCTTACCAGGCACTGGTTATTAGAATGATTAATGGCGCCAATTTCGGAACGTCCTTGACACTGCGCATGCGCAGTAGAGGTGAAGTGTGGAGGGCCATTCAGGACATGTTTTCTTTGGTTTTAGATGCAAATTTTGGGGATTGGGGGGCAAAATTTGTGTTTGGCCCTATATTTTAAGAGTTAGCACCAGCTATGTCTGGGTCATTGGTAAGTATAAAAAATATAGAAATTACTATAAATTTTTTAACTTTATGTCACCGGTTTTCGACGTATCGGTGTACTCCGTCTGTGCTGTACGTTATATAGTGGGCAATATTAATTTCCAGGATCGTCGCTATATCCTTAACTTCTGAAGTTAAACACCATTTATTAATTATGGATTAATACCTGAGTGCCTGTTCGACGAATATTGATATTGTTTTTTGGTACCGCTCTTACTGATTCCAGAGCTCTCCCCTCTTTCTTTTGAAGATTCCTTCAAAAGAAAGGGTGGTTGTGGGGGGGATTTTTTTTACCTCTTCTCTGGCTTGATAAGTATGTAACTATGAAGGAAGCTGTTTTGTCCGTAATTATATCCTACATTCAGCTGAAGTGTCATTGTATGGCGTATGTTTGTGGGGGATTTTCTCTCATTCTCAGATACGCCATACTAATTTTGGGGCTTAGTCTGAACTAGCCTTAAAAATTAGAAACTCGTTACATCCTAATTAGCATAGTCTTCATGCTTAGAATAAGGAATTATTTAAATTGGGCTCCTTATTTAGGATATGTCTCTATTACTGTACAGAGAGACATACATGTAATTCCTAATTCTAATTTCCTTTCATCTTGGATTGCAGGATTGGAACTGTGTTGATCTACTCTTTCGGAAGTCCTAGGCCCTCCACCTTTTTACGATTCAGCTAAGACTAGGCCATTAGGTTATAGTATAAAAATATTATGAATTCATAAAAATTTGTATATTTTTTATACTTACCAATGGACCAGATGGAGATGGCCCTCCCATGAGTGGGCACTCATACCTCCCCGCTGAATTATTAAGTAATACTCTCTTTTACAAAGAATGATGTTGGCGCCAATTCTGGTCACTTTCTGGCGTCTACATATGCGTGGAGAGTAAATGTGTGGAAGGCCAGGTAGGACTTTTAATTTTCGGTTTTGCATGCAAATTTGGGGGATTGGGGGGGGGGGGGGGGCAAAATTTGTGTTTGGCCCTAGATATTTTTGAGTTAGCATCAGCTAAGTCTGGGCCATTGGTAAGTATAAAAAAATATACAAATTATTATGAATTTATGATTTTTATCAAAATAGTCAATCTACAGTAATATTCACCCTGTTTAGGATTAACATTAGGGCTTCAAAGGTTGATAGAAAATCGCTGCTATGTACTGACTTCCTAACTTCTAAAAGACTCTTCACACAGCATAACTAGTGGTAATGAAATTTCAGTAACATTAACTGGTAGTAATGAAAAAAAAAAACACTTTTACCTTCTTTGATAGATATGTTTGTTTTCCTCCATTGAAATGTAAACATAGATTCTGAAAGTGACCTTAAGCATCAAAGGTAAACAAATAAAAGTTGAAGATGTTCTTTAACTTCGAACCATTAAAAACCTAGATAATAATATTATAAAATTGATAGAATTAACATCTATTTGGTAAGAGTAATGGTCCAAGAAGTGATTTAGTTTGATACTTAATCATTCTGGACCTGCAAAATTGCATGAACAAAGGTTTCATTTGTGTATTACTTTCGTGAAAGTCTGCAAACTTTCCATTATTTGAGTCACTTGTTGCACTATACCATTTGGGACCTATTATTATCTCACCAATTTGCTTTAGTTTTGTTATCTTAATGTAATGTATTTTTTTATGGTCTTTCCCTCTCGCTTGTTGATCCTATGTTTTTACTTATTCTAACATACTATTAACATTATATTATTAATCAACTGATCTTTTAGATTGATTATTCTCTAATTCTTACATGTACATTTAAGTCCACAACTATACATCCTGCATACCAGAGTGGTAAACTTCTACACTATCTCTCAGTTGATGTTTAACTCAAGTGCTTACAGTGATTTTAGCTTAAATAACATGTATACACTTAACATGATCAAAAACTTTCTGTTGCGTCGACCCATACAGAGCACAATTCTCACCATATTTCTTGCATCCTTAACTGGTAGAGTACTAAATTATTTTTGGCCATCAAATCTTGTACACATGTCTTTGCCTTGTTACAATTTATGGGAGAGTGCCTATGGGCACTCTCTCATAAATTGGAACAAGGCATTCCCTTATAGACTAAATAATATCACTTCAATGATAATACAAAGCACATGCACTGAATATAAGCCTTCAAGCTGTGGTACCTCCACTTCAGAATAAAGCCCAAATATGGGCTTCCAGCACTCTACCAGTTAACAAGCTCATATCAGAAACAACACTCCTTTTCCCTTTTTTAACTTTATTTTTATTATTTTACTGATATGTCAACATTTGATATGTATTATTAAATGGTGTGTGACATTAACTCTATCTCCTCCATAGGAACCATGGGAAGTGAAGCAATACTTGTTTACTGTGATAAACAAGCTCCGTTTTTCTGATAAAATTGGACCCAGTCACCTATGCTTGTGATGTAAGTCCTCTAAAATTGGCAACATGGGTATAAACAATTGACTGAACTTGACTTTATCTCTGTGTAGAGGGGAGCGTGGTGGTTCAGAGGTTAGGGAATTGGACTTAAAATCAAAAGGTCCACAGTTTAATCCCCACCAGGACTAGCTGCGTTGTTTCCTTGAGCAAGGCACTTTATCCTGATTGCCTACAGTGGTGCTGTGTGCTAAGGCGTACTTCACATTGATGTTGCACTTGTCTTCAACCCTGCTTGTGTGGTGTTTATACATTGGGAAGTCTGGCAGTTGCTAAGCATTGTTCTGTGGTTCTCTCTGGGTTCTCTGGCTTCCTCCACACGTAAAACTGCTCGACACGAGGTGACTCTGGCTGCCAAAAGTGTCATGAAACGCCAATAAATAAATAATAATAAAAAAAATAAAACTCTGTGTAGTGGACATGATTAGCCATTGAAAAGAAATGTGTGACCTTAAACACCATTAAATAAATAAATAAATTAATAACCCTTTATAACAAATGAAAGCTTGGAAAAGTTTTTTTTTTTTTTATTAAAAACCTGTTCCAGGGAGGGGGTCATAAGGTATGTTTTTGAAACAATCATTGAGAACAAATGGCAAAATTTGAATGGCAGTTTTTGTGAAAATTCCTGGCCAGATATAGTTGTTACTAAGGTAATGGGTTAACCCTTTACCTTAATGAATTGGGCAGATCTGCCCATGTGATATGCAAGTTCTGCAGTTGAAGAAAATTATTTTTTAAAAAATTTCAACAAAACCCTATCATGTGAACCCTCATTGGGACAAGCTTATTCAGCTCATTCCAATGAGGGTTCACATGAGAGGGTTTTGTTGAAATTTTTGAAAAATTCCCCCCAAAAATATTAAAAATAATATTGATATCAACTGCATTGGGTAAAGGGGGTAGACTGGTACTGTGTTGGAAGTTGATGTCTGGGTCCTGTTGAAGTATTAAAACAGAACACAATGAGGGTGGAGTACAGGGGACTGGAATCAATGACCCAACTTGGGAGATTTTCCCATATTTCACAAGTGCCAAATGTACGCGCGAAATACAAGTAAAAACTCCAACAAGGCTCGTTGATTCCTGTCCTCCTCAACTCTTTTGGAGTGCAATTTTCTGAGAAACAGATTTGTGAACACGTAATATTTTTCTGGAATTTTACCCAAATACAGGAGATGGGAATAATATGGCATAACTTTATAACTAGGAGTGGGATTTTTATGAAACTTTCTGTGATTATTGCTAGATGGATAATGTCATGAAATATAGACTTGTGCCAGAAGTAGAAGTCACCTGACCTCAGCAGCCGTCTTGGTTTTTGTGAATTTATAAATATTGTATCAAAAATTGTATATTTTCTGAGTCAAAAAAGAAAATATAATAAACTTTGAAAAGCAGTTTTTTTTAGTATTATCAACTTTAATCCTAAACAAATTATTGTAAATTCTTATTTCGAGTCTAGCTGTATGAATTTGCATAATTTCATGTTCTTACTGTTGCCAGTGTCACGTCAGGACGTTGAAATTCAGACATGGGGTGAAATGAAAAGTTCACACATGCAGTCAATAGCGTGTATGTCCACTGTTTGCCTCTTAGATGGCAGACATCAATGGCACATGGACTTGATAAGTCTCTGGATGGCATTCTGTGGTATTGCATTCCACTTCTGCCTCAGAACATTACGTAAATTGCCTAACGTCTGAAGATCATGAAGTCGTACTCGACGGTCCCATTGATCCCAAAGATGCTCGGTTGGCAACAAATCTGGTGAAAGTGGTGGCCAGGGAAGAAGTTTGATACTCTGCTCCTTGATAAAGTCACAACAGATACGCGCCATGTGACATCGGGCATTGTCTTGCTGGAATGACTGCAATCCGACGTTAGAGTTGAACAACGGGACAACAACAGCGTTAAGAATTTCATCCCTATATCACTGTCATTCAGATTACCATCGATGAAGATCAACTGTGTTCTATGGTGCAAGGCAATTCCTGCCCAAACCATTACACTACCCCCACCGAAACGGTCACATTCCTGAATGCAAACATCAGAAAACCGTTCTCCTCGTCGGCGATACACTCTTGCCCTACCATCAGCGCACCGTAGACAAAATCATGATTCATCACTAAAAAGAACTGTGCTCCAACGCTGCTGAGTCCAGCGAACACGCTGATGTACCCATTCCATTCTGATGGTACGATGACGCAGTTGGTAGGCAGTAGATCCAGTGGTTGTATACCTTCCAATGAGATGGTAAATAGTGGCCATAGTGACTCCAAACTCAACAGCCAGCTCATCTGGAGGTATCCCAGCCTCATGCATACCAATGGCATGCAACCTCTGATTTTTTGTTAATCTTGGCATTTTTTAAAAGTGTCATTAGACAAACTTAGCGTGTTTTCTCAATAACCCAGTCTCTCTAGCACAACATAACACAAAGAATATTGTCGGTCAACCATTCAATTTGACATTCTCGGGTAGCATGTGCTATTTTGAAATCCGTAGCAAAGGTGTACATGGTTGGGTGGACAACAACAACATGTCATTAAACTCTTTGCACGACTTCCTGTCTACAAACGTGCAACATTAGAACTATTATTTCTTATCAACCTACCTCAATTGTTTACAACAGACTTGCTCTACAGTGGAAGAACCTAACTCGGATAAAATACTCTCTATTTTAATCTTTCCCAAGATTTGGGAAAGAAAAGTGGTGTAAAAAACACCACGAAAAAATAAGCCAAAACTGGGCCGAGGCCATCGGCGCACACCCAGTATGGGATGCTCTTCCATAGTACAAATCCATGACTTCCGTCACAGCGCGCAATGCATTAATTCGCCATTCTTTTTCTATCCGAGGCACGAGCAGGATGTGTTTCCGCCATATGCATTATGAAACAGTGATAATTCAACTCGTGGATAATGGTTTTCCTGTGACTGGAATTATGGATCTGAAGATCGTATAATAACAGGACTGTGTTTTATATATTCTCGTTTATATTTTCAACCACATTCTCATTGTTTATTAATTACTATTCCGTTTTCGCGAATGTTTTGCGACATCGTGTCATCGCGATTCGACAATGAATTTTTTCGGTTGATAAAAAAATTTATTGGAGTCGGTGTCGGCCTTCTGGGTTCTGCCACCTTCTCTCGTAGTTGAGGGTTTTCTTCTACTTTCTGTTTCTGTTGAGTTCACCTTTTTCTTCTACTGCTCTCACCTCTGTTCTTTCCAGTTCGGTTCCTTTAGGGCAATTCCTTTTGCCCTCGCCATTGGTGCGTTCTCGTGTCCGTTTCGTCCGCACATGCGGGTGGTGTGGAATGCAGTCGTTTCGGGAGCCTCCTGACTCGACCACGTCTGATGTGAGTTTACTCCCTCCGTGGGGGATGTGCAGCTCCTCCCACACCCGCAGGGGGGGGGGCACTGTCGTTTCGGGGCCCCCCGACTCGACCACGTCTGGTGTGAGTTTGACCCCCTCCGTGGGGGATGTGCAGCTCCTCCCGCTCCCGCGGGGGGTGGTGAACGCTTTCATTTCGGGTCGCCCGATTCGACCACGTCTGATGAGAATTGCTCCTCCTCCGTGGGGGATGTGCAGCTCCTCCCGCACCAGCGGGGGGTGGGGACCGCTTTCGATTCGGGGCTTCCCGATTCGACCATGTCTGGTGAGAGTTATTCCCCTTCCGTGGGGAATGTGCAGTTTTTTTTTTACCGTGGTGGATACTGCGGGAGCTGTTGGTTTTCTGGTGTAGAGATGCCTGGTTCCGGGACTATGCGCCCTCTCCAGTCGACATCTGAGGCTGTCACTAAGGTTGTGACTCCTCCTTTGGAGGCCGAGCTTGGTGGCTCTCTCCCCTTTTCTGCCAGTTCCAACAGCTCCCGTCGTATCTGCTGCTACTGCTGTTCCGTCTACAATGTCATTGGGCACCGTTTTTAGCCAGCCTCTCTGCCAGGGTCTGCAGGGATGTCTGTAGTATGGTTGTGGGGTTTCGGCCTCAGCCTTCCAAGACTTCCACGAAGTCAATTGGGGCTGCCGACTGAACCCCATACTGTGTCCTCTGAGCACAGTAGTTTTATACATGCAGTGGTCTGCTGCGGTGTCTGGTTGTGTAGACGTGGGGGTGTCGGCCTCAGCCTTCCCTGACTTCAACTCGGCGAAGTTGGAAGTGGCTGCCGGCCGGACCCTCTCCTGTGGTCTCTGCACCGTCGAGCACCACAGTTGTCTTTGGACTCGGTTGTTCTTAGTGGGACACTATGAACTCTGTGGCGTTTCCGTCCCTCATTCTGGCCACACGACCAGTTTTGGGGGTCCAACGTCTTTTGTGCAGCCTGGACCTTCTGCCCTGCAGAGGTCAGCGGTGACTCTCATGAGTTCCTGCTATGTTGATCCTCGGGGTGTGTCACACCCCTATACACGTCTGGCTTCAGACGTTTTCGGCTGCCGCCCATCGTCCCATGTCGGGTCTTTTGGAGGATCGTGACCCTTCGCTGGTTCAGAGGGTCAGTGGTGAAGCCACTTTGCCGGTTCGTTCCCCTGTTGAACCGGCCAGTACGGGCAGTGAGCTTAGGGAGGCCCTCTCCTTACTCACTCAGGTTCTGTCAACGAGCCTTCCTGTTGCTTCCAGCGAGGCAGCGAATGGTTTCCAGGCGCCTCCTATGGCGCCGCCTCCCGGGATTGGAAACAGGCAGCTTTCTGATCCCCTGGTGTTCCGACACCATGGGAGGCGTCGGCTGGTTTGCCCACGATGGGCTATGTGTCTTCCGACTCAGGGGAAGAGTCAGACATGCTTGATGTCGAGAGCCAGCAGTCTTCGGACTTGGGGGCAGCTCTTGATTTCGTGTTTGGGTTCTTTCCGGATCTCAAACCATCTAACCAGTCGACAGTGTCAGCCAGGCCGCGATCATTGGTCGCGCACCAACAGTCTATGGAGCAACCTGCTTCTGGGCGTCTTCGACCGTGCCCTTCGGTACAGTTGGTTGAAGCATTTTCAGCCTTGGACTCCCAGCTAAGTTCCAAGGCTATGAAGGCTCTGTTCTTCACCAGGGTTGACACCTTTTTGCCTCCGGCGAGTTATCGTTCCTACGATTCCGCCAATCCGTCGGTCTACCGGACTTTGACGGTTTTGGATCAGGACTCCAATTCCCTCGGGCTTTCCAAGTCCAAGTCTGCCGTCATTCCGATGACGACTCTGGAGTCCACATTGGGCTTATCGAGAGAGATGCATGGTATGCTTTCTCTCTCCGATCACGTCGTCTCAGCTTTTGCTGCTTATCTGCCTTCAGATAAGATTGACGAGGTACAGGCTTCTTTGCGTGTGCTGTCCAAGGCGCTCATGCATCTTACTCACACGCATGCCTGTAACACGGCTAATCTGGAATTAGTTCGAAGGGACTCTGTGCGGGACACACGCCGATCCCTTCCTGAGGAGCAGTACGCTGCTCTTCGATCTGCTTTTTTGACAGGTCCGCAACTTTTCCATGATTCTGTGTTGATGGTCCGGGATGACGCCCTACGTCATTCCAACGATCAGCTGCTGTTTCTTCAGCTTGATCAGCCTTCTAGGGTAGGCACGGGCCGTTCCAAGCCTAACAAGTACCCTCTGCTTCCTCTGCGAAGCAAAAAGGGTCTGATCCTTCTGCCACCGCTTCTGCTTCTTACTCAAGGGGTAAGGGTAAGCATCGGCAGTCTTGAGGGAACTCCCAGGATTCTTCGTTCAGTAGAGGTGTTTTCTCCTCTCGCGAGCCTCGTCGGGGTTCGCACTGAAGGTCCTCACCTCGACTCGTCCCAGGTTGGAGGAAGGATAGCCGAGTTCGCAGACTGTGGGCCACCATCACATCCGATCCTTGGATGTTAGATGTTGTTTGGTCCGGGCTGCGAATATCCTTCCGACGGCACTCCACTCTGTCCGGAGTGCCTTTTCCAACCACAGTTCCTTCAGACATTTTACGTCGGGAACTTTTGTCCACGGAGATGGACAATCTCCTGACTAAGGGGGCGATTGAGGTCATCAAGAACATTAGGTCAGTGGGTTTCTATTCCCGCCTGTTCTTGGTGCCGAAGAAGGACGGCCGACTCCGACCGGTTCTCGGTCTGAGTTTCCTGAACCAGTCTATCATTGCTCCCAAGTTCAGCATGGAGACTTTCAGGTCGGTCCTCCGTTCAATTCACCAGGGAGTTTTCGCTTCCAGCTTCGACCTGCGAGACGCTTACTTTCACGTTCCGATTCATTGGGCGTTACGGAAGTATCTCAGGTTCATTTTTCTGGGGCGAGTTTACCAGTTCAAGGCCATGCCTTTCGGCCTCAACCTGGTTCCTTGGTCCTTCACCAGACTGATGTCGCATGTGATAGCTTTCCATCGCACGCAGTCCAGGGGTGACTACTTCGGCATATCTGGACGATATCCTCCAGGGGCATTCCACTGCTGCCTTCCTAGAGTCGGATGTCGCCACTCTGTTGAGCTTGCTCACGTCGCTATGTTTCAGAGTCAACGAGAAGAAGTCGGACCTGGTCCCTTCTCAGTCGTTTTATCATCTGGGGATGGCTTTCCGCACACAATTCAATTTGGTGGCGGTTCCCCAGGCCAAGGCTGTGATTCTCTCAGCTTTTGCTCCGACTCTGTCCCAGTCCACATCCACGACAGCTCAGAGTTTTCTCCGGCTAATCGGTCTCTGCTGTTCGGTGACGGATCTCATTCCTCTAGGTCGGCTGCATGTCAGACCTCTCCAACACTTTCTGCTCAGTCGTTGGAGGCCGAATGTAGATCTTCTGGATCTGGTGCTTCAGTTCCCAGACTATCTTTATCCTCACCTTCTCCTCTGGGCGGATGTCCAGTGGCTTTCGCAGGGTGTTCCGTTGGACTTACCCACGTCCGATCGCGTTCTGACGGCAGATGCCAGCGATCTCGGATGGGGTGCGACGTTGGATCCTCTAGGTCTTTCCATTCACGGGATGGTGGACCAGGATCTTGCAGCTCTACACATCAACCAGAAGGAGCTTCTTGCTCTTCTTCTGCGTTTCAGGCAGTGGATCCCTCACCTGTCGAATCGCCAGGTCCTTCTGTTGTCCGACCATTCGACGGTGGTTGCTTACATTCGGAACCAGGGCGGCACGCACTCTGTTCCAATGTACGAATTGGCTTGGCATCTTATACTGCTCGCTCAGGATGTCCACGCCGGGGTGGCTGTTCGTCACATTCCCGGTCGCCTGAACGTCCTAGCCGACTCCCTGTCCCGTCGGGGCAGGGTCATTTCCACCAGGTGGATGCTCCACATGGCGGGTTCCATCGATCTCTTGTGACTAGTTGGAACCATCAGGTGGACACTTTCGTGTCCCCGTGTCCAGATGCTCTGGCTTTCGCCGTGGACGCTCTGGCCCTCCTTTGGGATGGTCTTGTCGGCTCTGGCTTTCGCCGTGGACGCTCTGGCCCTCCTTTGGGATGGTCTTGTCGCCTGAACATCCTAGCCGACTCCCTGTCCCGTCGGGGCAGGGTCATTTCCACCAGGTGGATGCTCCACATGGCGGGTTCCATCGATCTCTTGTGACTAGTTGGAACCATCAGGTGGACACTTTCGTGTCCCCGTGTCCAGATGCTCTGGCTTTCGCCGTGGACGCTCTGGCCCTCCTTTGGGATGGTCTTGTCGGCTACACCTACCTACCGGTTCCGATTCTGCCTCAGGTTCTCACCCAGATATGAACCTGCAGTCGTCGAATCCTTTCGATCACACCCGTCGCTTCGGTGGGTGTGGATCATTCTGCTCCGCTCTCTGTTAGCGGCGGTTCCGGCATGTCTCCCTCTACCTCGCGACTTTCTTTGCCAAAGTCGCCCGGGAGGTTTTCAAGTTGACCCGACTTCATTGTGCCTTCGCACATGTCTTTTATCGGGCCCTGTCTCCTCCGTAGTGGTTTTTCGAGACACGCAGTGGAGTTGCTTTTCTTCAAGGAGGCACTCACTCCACTGGTTTAGCCTCTGTGGCTAAGTGGAAGGTTCTTCTGTCGATGGTGTGTGATCACTCTGTTGATTCTGTCACTCCTTCGATCACACTGCTTGCGGAGTTTTCTGGTATATGTTTGTTTCTGGGGGTCTCCAGCTATGTGTACTTGTCCATGCTTCGGAGACATTTTTTCCTATGTGATACCGCATTGTTTCGACACTCATCCTTGCCTCTCCAAGCTTTTTCAGGTCTTTTCCTTGAAAAGGCCTAGGACTTTGCAGTTTACTCCACGATGGTCACTTTCTTGGGCGCTGCTCTGCTTGGGGGTGGGGGGCGTTCATGCCTTTATCCTGGATGAATATGCGTTTTCCCACATGCCAGATCTCTCCTGCATCCATTTTCTTGATGGTCTTGTCTTGCTATTCGTGCAGCTTCCGCTCGTCTAGCTACTGGTGATTGTATTACCTATTGTTTTTTCTGCCAGGAGGTGCGTGCATTGTCTTCCTCTTTTAATAACTCGGTCATGTTGTCGGATGACTGATGTTATACTGGCAGCCTTCTGGAGAAATGCTACATTCTCCTTTTCTCTGCGACAGTTGCAGGAGCCGACAGAGACCCTTGGGGGCCCTCTTTTTTCGTCTCAGGATGTTGTCTATCCAAGCTTTTCAGCTTTTTTCAAGGTCGGTTCCAGCTTTGTGCTGTTACTGCCCTTTCTGTCTGTGCGTCGCATTTCACCATACGCCTCATCTTTCATTGGCTTTTCTAATGTTTGTGATGCTATGGTTTGATAGGCCTAGGGATCTCTTCCTCCGTCCATGGTCCCAGTGCTATTGAGTTATGTGTGGGTTGGTTATGTGATTCCCTCCAGCCTTTTGTCTATTCAGCCTGTTGTAAACAATTGAGGTAGGTTGATAAGAAGTATAAATTTTATAGTAAATTTCCTTTCTTATTATACCTACCGAAATTGTTTACATGGAGGCCCTCCCGTCTTCTTATTCGGGTAAGAATCCTTCCTCCCCGCTGATCACATAACTCCTGTGTTGTTCGGAATCAAAAGAATGACGAATTAATGCATTGCGCGCTGTGACGGAAGTCATGGATTTGTACTATGGAAGAGCGTCCCATACTGGGTGTGCGCCGATGGCGCTCGGCCCAGTTTTGGCTTATTTTTTCGTGGTGTTTTTTACACCACTTTTCTTTCCCAAATCTTGGGAAAGATTAAAATAGAGAGTATTTTATTCGAGTTAGGTTCTTCCACTGTAGTGCAAGCCTGTTGTAAACAATTTCGGTAGGTATAATAAGAAAGGAAATTTACTATAAAATTTATACATTTCATCCTTTATGCTATTTTTTCACATTTGTTTCTATTATACTTTCTTTTTTGACTCAGTATATTGTCATTATATTACTAGTTTTTTAAAAACGTTTTTGGGCATAAACTAATGTAAAAATGTTTTTCGATAAAACATAAAGGATTTATTAATATTTAATACATAATTTATCAGGGAAAAATAACATAAAATAGTCGACGGTATCAAAGCCGCTTGTATCCACCAGGATCCCTCTCTGACTTTCATTATGTTCAGGGCAGTGGCAGTGCCTGGATTTCGATTTGTGTGTGTGTGTGTGGGGAGGGGGCTAAGTAAGATATTGAGGGGATCCAAGGTCAATATGCTGAAGGCATCTCCTGAAGGCTGGAGGCCTGAACTGGGGGAGGGTATGGATGGGGTGTCCCCCTCCCATTGGTGGAAATCTCCCCCAGGAAAAAATTTCATATTGGACACCTGGGAGCAATATCTGAGTGTTTCTACAACACCTGACGTGATGTGTATTGTTGTGTGCCATTTGCAGGTGTGACATTGGGTGGGAAAATCACGGTCAGATAGCAATTTGAAGTTTGATTTGGCTCCCCCCAGGCCCCCCTATGGCACTGCCACTGGTTCAGGGAACCAGGTAGGTTTATATGCATAAAAAAGCCTGCTAGTTTCCCACATTGGTCTATCAATATTTTCAGAATTGCTTTGTTGTTTGCATTTCTTTGTGTTCACAATGTTTGTGAGGGCTATTGTAGCGGTACATGCACTGGGAGGTGGACGTGGTCCCTGGTCATCATCAGAATCCTCAGTACTACTGGAATTTGCCTCACTGACACACAATGACGATTGTCGACCTAGATATTCTGACTCCGGTCTTGGAATTTGAGTCTGAATCACAAATTACTTTTACCAATGCTTCATGCACTGTCATACGCTTTTTAGAAGTTGTTTTGTTTCTGTACCTTCGCTTCCGTAACCAACCAAATGCGAGAAGATGTTTTGAATGTAACATGCAAGTTACCCATCAATTTAGTAGAAACAAAGCAGGAAGCATCATTGTACAAAGCAGGAAGCATCATTGTATTTCGGAGTTCAAATAACAGTACATGGAAATGGATACAATAAGTACGTCCGAATTTCGACTATTGTGTCCTAGCTGTCGACGTTCGTTGCCTCCTGCACCAAAAGAGTTAATTTACCCAAGTTGTGTTCTGTATTTATACCATGATTCAACTTGAATTAAGTGAATGAGCTAATATTGTTAAAAAAAATATTACCTTTGGTTGTCGGTTTATAATTTTTACACCATTTTGTGTCAAAGCATTTCAGTTATGCCATAACGTCAGTCAGTTGCAAAAGACCAATCAGATGCTGTATTACATAATATTCTTACACACAGGACATTCTTACGTGCATAATTTATTGGATAATGCCTCTTCCCTTCCTAATATGTTTTGAAAACTAATACTGTGAGTGATAAGTCGGCTTTCTTATGAACCTTAACTTTACAAAATAATTGGAAAAACCCTTTATTTTTAATGTAATTTCTAAAGATCATTCATTTTGACAAGTTATTCTACTGTTTTAGAAGAAAAAAGTAGGAATTGTTGGCAGTAGCTGGATTAACTTGACTTAATCTGTTTTTTCATTGGGTACAAAATTACAATCCACAATTGCATATTTCTTCTTGGACAATAAACTTAGTTATATTAATCATTATATTTATTTCATCACTAGTCGGAAATTACATCATTCTTTGTGAAGTTTATACACTGAGCAGCACTGAGAAGAAAAAGCCTTAATTATAACTTTATGTCAATATCGCTTACAATGCCTCCAGTGTTTAGTACCCTGAAACTCTTTTTAACTTATCAACCTGTTGTTCATATTTCAGGGTGTGTTAAAATGTTACGTACAAACAAAGTTGAATGCACCCACTGTTAGTGTGAAACAGACACCATGAAATGATGCCGACTGGCAATAACTGTCCACTTTAAGGGGATGTGCAACGTAAATTCAGTCAAATTTCAGGTAAATTTCTCCAAAGTGCAGAGAAGGTCAGAAAGGAAAAACCCCCCAAAATTATATATCAATTTGTTTGAAATGAAACAAATTTTGCAGAAACTAATATTTGCCATGGAACTGTTACCATGTGGCAGAAAGCACTGCCTGAAAGTCTGCTATGGCATAAGTAAGAGATCAGATTTTATACAATAAAATACCTTAAATTTGTTGAATAGTTAAATTCTGCAATCCTTCTAGTACAGACTAGGAGAAATTTTTTTTATCATTCTTTCAAGGAACGGACCACAAGACCAATTGTAATTTAGGATGCCTACATTTCAAAAGGGCTGCCATTTTTCTTGTGTTTGTTTACCTTTTATGAAGTTCACCAAGGGTCAAATCCACGCAGTTCAGAAGAATAAGTATGGAGTCATGAGAGAGTGCCTCAATGAAAAATGGAAGAATGTACAATGTGGCTTTTGTGAGTCTGCTGTGACCATACCCCCACAATCCTGTGCCATTTTGCATGAGATCTGTATCATATTGGTAAAATACGATGAGATTGATACACCAAAAGAGGGTAAACTGCCAAACTTCCTCATTTAGTATTATATGTGCCCATTTTTGGGGTTGCATAAGCAATGACAACTGCCAGGAGTGTCATTTTAATGTTCAAGTGTGGCCAAAATAACAAAAAATGACCTGTCTACTTTCACCAATCGGCTACACTTAGTTTGAAATAGTTAGAAATCCTGGCTTCCCATTCTTTTATGTACATGATTTGGTATGCTTCATTTGTTTTGGAACTATCATCCTTCCACAGTTGCTGTTTGGGGAGGTTTGACTTGTTTTCTTTTAATTTTATAGGCGGAGGGTTACTGGCTCGAACAATATCGGAATTGTGTTGGTTATTAAATTCATTTATCTAAACACTTATGACACGATGTGGTCTCATTTCGGTAATTTGTGTGAACTTTTGTTCGCCTAGTGGATTTTTTTCTATTTCTGTCCACAGATTTTCGCAACCTTCTCTTGCTAACAGCGCTCAAAATCGACGTTGAGCCATCTTATACACAATGCAATTGTGCGAGGTAGATACTTAAATTTACAATGGTATGACATTTCACTATATTTGGTGAACAGGAAGAAACCTTTCTGATAATTCTCCTTGACATTGGTCTTCTTTTTTCATAGCTGACTTCATCAATCCTTCTTTACGTCACTAATCTACTTCGGTGACAGTAAAAAAAATTTTTTTCTTAAATATGCAATTGTAAAGACTGTAATGTATGTTGATGTGAATATATTTTTCTTTTCAAATATCATTTTCCTTTTTTTTGTTTTGATCTTCGTCACCAATCAAATAATAGTAGTTCGAATCGGTGGTGTATTAATCCCTTGCTGACATTTGCGTCACATTGTACTGTTTTTGATCTTGACAGCGCTACTATGGACTATATCTTGCAATTATCACATTGTCAGTTGAATATTTTCCTGTGAATGTGTCGTGAGTTGTACATAACATCGCCTGTCAGATTCAAAAACAGCAGTGAAATGTTTGAAGATTTCAGATCGTGGGAAATCAAATCATTTCTCAGCTTTGCCCAAAACCACATGATCATAACAAACGTGTCAGCCAGATAGAATCAAGCATTTGTGGTCATCCATTTAAGACCATTTAATGGATGGTCATGGTAACAGTAACCCGGAACATAGAATTTTCAAAAACTCCGATAAAATGCAATTAATTTTGTAGTAGAGATTTCCTATTACTTTTCTTTTTATACGTTCCTAAAATTTTTAGGGGAGCACATTGTAGCTGCTTTGTCTGTCCACCTATCATCACCTCAAGTTTGTGTCATGACCTTGACCCTATTTCATGGATTCAAGGCCAAGGCCACAGGCTGCATGTTTGTTTCTCCACTCTAACTTTTTTGTCTGGTCCATAAAAACTGGACCGATCTTGTTCAAACTTCACACCATGAATGCTTATCACTCAAAACTAGTGCAATGACCTTGACCCAAGGCACAGACCATTCATGTATTTTTCTGTCCGTTCTACCTTGTCTCTTCCATAAAACATTATTACATTGACCAATCTTGTTTATACTTCACACATTGATTGCTTATGACTCAAGGGTGTGTCTTGACTGTGACACAAGGTCATAGATCCAAGGTTAAAGTCACAGACAATGTGTTTGTTCATCAATTCTGACTTTGTCCAGTCCATAAAAAATTATTTAATGGACCAATCTTGTTTATACTTGATACAATGCTTTCTTATGACTGAGTTGTTTTTCTTGCCATGACCCAATGCCATAGCTCAAAGGTGAAGGTCACAGATCATGTGCGTGTTCATCCTTTCTAATTTTGTCTGGTTCATAACCCTTTATTAAATGAACATATCTTGTTCATCCTTTGCACAATGAATGTATATGACTCTTGACCTTAACCCAAGGTATTGACTTTCAGTTCAAGGTCACAGACTATTCATGTTCTATTTTTGGCTCTGAAAACTTGATTTAGTGGACTGATCATGTTCATAATTTATGCAATGCTCATGGGAGTGTCATGACCTTTACCGATGGTCACGACTCCAATGTTATGATCACAGACCATTTATCCATTCTGTCTTTGTCTTGTTCATAAAAAAGTGATTCGGTGGACAGATGTTGTGTCATGATCTTGTCCCAAGGCCATAACTCAGAGGTCAAGGACACTAGCCATGCATATGTTCTAACATTGTCCGATCCTTAAAAATTGTTTTAATGGACAGATCTTGTTCATACTTCACACATTGTATGCTCATGACTCTGTTGTGTGTCATTACCTAGACCCAAGGTTATACCATCAAGGTCACAGACTGTTTGCCTTATCATAACATGCACCAAAACATAAAAGTATTTGCAGGCTTGTACTCGCTCTATTTTCACTGAAATTTAGACAGCAAAACTTGTTTGAGTTCCTTTCCATTGTATTGGAATCTATTATGGTTATGCCTTATCCTTTGGGCTTATTTTCAGGTAGCATCCATCATTTCAAAAGTGGATACGTGCTTTTGGAAATAATAGTGTTTCCAGACATGTCCAGAGGTGGACTGGCATACATGGAAATGGGGAGATACCCCAGCAAGATGGATGACCCAGTGGCCATGTCCATCAAGCAGTTTGGGGCAGATTTTCCACTTTTCTGTGATACATTTTGCTAAACTGTATATTGTTGCAAATCAAGAAAAAACATTTACAGGTGGTATGTAGGGTAGATTGGGTTCGATGGTTGAATGAAACTGACAAATTCTGTCCACAGACAGGCAGAATCTACATTCAGTAGTCGGCTGCTTTCTTCGAATTCAGTTTTTTGGGCTACTTAATGTACGCCATTGTCTCTTCAATATTCCCCAGCCCAGTTTTTAGCTCTAGTCTCTCTGCATTGGCAAACTCATATACCAGTTATTTATCCATTTTGGGAGACTTATTTTTCATGATATCATTCACAATCATGATAATACCCTTGTTCATGAAAATCAGTAACTAATAATTGAATTGTCAAGTATTGTGATGCTTGGTTGTTGAGTACAACAGGGCCATACTTTAGCAAAACAACTGGTATCATACTCACACTGTCATACTCACACAGAAACCTCCAGTGTGCTCTCCATTGGCAATTATAGAAAAAATGAAATTTTGAAGTGAAATGTCAAATAATAGTTCCATTTGATGAAGCTGAACCCTTCTCCAACTCACATTACAGTAGTGATTACATTGGGTTGTCAGTCAAAGAATGATCGAAGAATATCAGCTTAATTGAGCTTTTAATCGGACAATTATACATTAATTTCATGAAACACATTTTATTGTCGAAGAAAACTTGGGATAGCAATATTGTTATTTACAGTATCTGGGTAGAAATATGGTATTGTGGGGAGTCCTTGAATATAAGGCATTATTTTTGTAGCATTAGGTGCATGCTGTGCACATCAAGTGACACTGTCCCATTCTCTTCTAAGAAAAACTTCTAATTAAAAGTGTTGCTAAGGCTCTAGAATATTTTTCTTTAAAGGTCATATCATACCAAAAAAAGTATTTTATGGCCCTACTGTCCAAGTTTGGACTAATCTACATGAAGTGAAATATGCAACTTGTGATTTTTGTTTTGTTTTGATTTTTTTTATTGGAGTTTAACTCCCCACGGGAACCCCAGGAAGTGAAGCAGTGCCTGTTCACTGTGGTAAACAGGCTCTGTTTTACTGGTAAAATAGGACCCAGTCACCAATGCTTGGGAGGTGCAAACCCTCTCTAAAATGGGCAACATGGCTTATTAACGCTCACTGCTGGTCTTGGGTTGATACTCATGTTGTGGTCATGATTAGCCATTGTGCAAAAATATGTGACCTTAAACACCAATAAATAATAAATAAATTGGAGTTTAACAGCACTTTCATCAACAGCCAGGGTCACCTCATGTTGGACAGTTTTATGGTTGGACAAAGTAGAGTTTCATGAGAGAATCACCAAATAGTGGCGAGCAACTGTCAGACTCCCCAACATACAAACTCTGCATCATCGACGTGCAGTACGCTTTAGTAGTATACAGTACCTTCATGCCCCATGTGGCCAATCAGGATTAAGTGCCTTGCCCATGTACACAATGCAGTTACCATTGGTCAGATCAAATCATAGCCATTTCAGTTTGAAGTTCAATGTTCTAACACTGAGCTACCGCACTCCCTCAGTTTGTAATCATAAGGTAATGTGGTATTGTACTTAGTCAATATAACATTCCTATGCAGCTGAAAAGTACTAGAGATTTCATCATTTTGAAATGGAAAAGTACCAGAAAAGTTCAGGAATTTCGCTCAAAAAATTGTGTACAAACACTGAATAGGAAAGAATTGAATATCATTAAAAAAAGTATTCATCCACATCGTCATGGTTTATATTGTGAGAAAATCCTGAAGGGCCTGTATTCTTTACTTGTAAAAAATTACTTGTTCTCTTGGTCTAGAAAAGCTTATCCATGGCAATAAAATTCTATTTACCAAAGAACTGTTTTACTTGTTACTGGGGTATCCTTAACTTAAGATATGTAGTCCTGCAATGATCACAGTTTGTCTTTGTTGTTTGTATATCTGTGTGACTACAAATTTATGTTGTCTGCATGACAACCAAGTACTCTGTGTTGAGAAGACTCTTGCATCTTGGAAGCTTTATTACACAGTGCAAGTAGAATATTTTTGCTTCATGAAGTGTTTGTCTATCTGACTCTTAGTTTAGAAATATTTGATTACAGTACAGTGGTGCCCATTTAATGGGATATAAACCCTATTAAATGCATTTAACTTCCAAACACTAAACCATTTACCCTACCTTTAGTACAAATTCTAAAAATTATCCCTTTACCCAACAAGAAAGGCAGACAACACTGCAACAGAATTCTTGAATAACTAATATTTTTATACTGTACCAATGACCCAGACTCAGCTGGTGCTAACTCTAAAATATTAAGGGCCAAATGCAAATTTTACCCCCCAATCCCCAAAATTTGCATCTAAAACCGAAAATTACAGGTCCTATATGGTCCTCCATACTTTTACCCCACTGCGCATGCGCAGTGTCAAGGAGGTCTCGAAATTGCCGCCAAAAATCATTCTTTGTTTGGCCCTCAATTCAGTTACAACTGACTGATATTTGTGCTTGTAAATCTCAGTTTAAATAATGCCAGACGCATAATTATGAGAGAAATCGTGGATATATGGTGGAAATAGAAGGTGGAGAGGAAAAAACAGTGGAAACAAATGTTCAGGGCTGTAACTTATAATTACTTTACGAAATTATTCATGTTACCTATTTTCGAGGCATGACCTGTTGTGGTCATTCTTGCTATGAATGTTCCATTGTTTAATCAGTGTTTCCTCTCTCCCTTTCCTTTATTCCCCCCTAGCTATTCTCCCATGCTTTTGGCTTATTTTTTGTAATGTTTCTTACTAAAATTTCTTGGGAGTTTTGGCTTGGTAAAAGAATTATTTTCTGTTTTCTCCCCATGTTTATGTCCTCACCCCAGGGGTGTTTAGGCATTTTGGTCTGCATCTACCATCTGATGTTCTACAGTTTCTTCTCTGGAAGCCTCTGTTTTGCATCAGATAGTGTTTAAATTGGTAACTGATTTCGGGCTATGTTTGTTTCAGTGCCTGGAGTCATGTTTCCGGTTTGTTGACACTTTTGCTTATGTTGACAACTGTTACTTCTGACAGTGATTACTTGTCTTCTGCTTAATTTAGTTCATAGCAAGATACATTGATATTGTCTGTAAGCGTTGCATTAATTTTTCAAAATCATTAAAAAATTCTGTCCACACTTAGGCTTTTTTGGGATCCTTTGGGCTCAAGGTTCCCATTGGGAACTTGGGCTCTTCTTAAAATTTGTTCAAAAATTTTTTTTTTTGAAAATTATTTTCTTTTGAAATGTTATAATGAATTATAATATACATGCATATTTATTTCAAGGGTTAGTGCGAGTAATATGACGGTGTATATTTTTTCTGGTTGGAAAAAATATTCTTCATTCGTAATGTGAGGATATCTTCCTCTAATTCACAAGTTCATTGTGTTTCTTATAGTCAATGTAGTCGCATTAATTCTTGCTCTGTGTGTGTCGATTGATATGACATCGTTGGAGACGGGTGTCACGGTATTTTATTAGCGGTGAGGGGTCCGTTACGGCCCTCTCTCCGTAGGGTCACCAAATTCTATCAGTTTCTTTTTCAGATTTCAGTGTAATGTTTTTGTGATGTCTTCAATAAGTGTGTCTCCGTCGTTGCAAATAGTAGGGCTAGCGGGAAGTGCTCAAGATATTACAACAATTGCTGGGAGTTAGGTAGTTCTATCGAAGGCATTGTTGCCCGCTAGTCCGCCCGTTGTCGCGTCCATTCACCAGGAAAGAATGGTACAGCACCCGGGTTAGTCCGTTGCGGTCCAGGGAAGCAGATTGGGTGATGCGAGCACTATAAAACTTCAGATGTGCACACCCAGCAACGACGGATCCGAGGATAGTATGGAGGAAGCTTGTCCGTCCGGTAGCTAGCTCGTCCAGGTCCCCCGGACCGCGAGCGAGAGAGGCCCCCTCTCTCTTGCATCAACAGCTGCACCGCGATGTTGTTGTATGTTGTTCGCTTAGGCGGAGCTTACGTCCACTCCTCCTGCTCAGGACGCTCCGTCGCATGACAGTCCGACGCGGCTGCTATATTGGCTTCCGCATCCTCGTCAACACACACGACTGCACCTTGGCTTTGTGACCACAGATTTCCAGGGGACGTTCGCATATTAAAAAATGCAGGACTGAACGTCCCTGGTGCTCCTGCTTCGCCGACCAAGGAATACATGTCGACCAGGGCACTCTGTCTGCTAGCCAAGGATACGAGACCTTTCCAGTCGGGACGTTCGCATATTATATAAATGCAGGAATGAACGTATCGGGAGCTTCCAGCGGATATTTCACGTAGGACCGCGGCTCCACAGGTCTCATAGGGTAACTAGGTATTGTTACCGTGAAGTCTTTGTAAGTGTGCTTCCGTTGTCACAGTCAATGAAGAGCTAGCAGTGAAGTGCTCATACACTTCATTTGCCTAAGAGGTCCCAAGTACAGGGTTCCCGCGGGGCCTTGAAAACCTGGAAAAGCCTGGAATTCGTCAAAAGGTCATTCAAGGCCTTGAATTTCCAATGGGAGCCTTGAAAAGCCTGGAAAATCTGAGAATTTTGTGATGCGTAATTTAATCCGAACATATTTTACGGCATTTACAGCAAATGTAACTGTGTGGTTTATTAATCCGGTCATATTTTGGAGTATTTACGGCATTGCCAATGTGTGCATTATTGATAGAACTTTGCAGTGATGTGACACTGAAATCCTTTGAATCAAGCATTGTGAATGGTTGCTATTGATGTGGGCGAGCACAATGGTGTATATTTAAGCCAATGGGAAGATTTATTGTAAATTCTGCCTGTTCGAATGCTGAGCGCACGTGCTTGGATAATTTATTCATATTGAAAATATTACAAATGGATGATTGTTCAGTTGAACTATTTGAGTATTTCCGAAGAATGTATGTCTGATGAATTTGCCACAACGTCATCTTAAAGTCCTGGCACGGGCAGTCGCCATCACGGTGGATTCCGAGTTTGGATTTCCAAATGAAAGAGTTATTGTCTTATTCTCCTCAAATGTTAACATGTGCGATTTTAAGGATGATTCGCCCATGTATGAAACATTAAAAACTTTTCGACACTTACTGCATTTAGCTGAATACCATTCAACTGGAACAGGCAGTAACCAGTTAAAGTATGCAGTTGATTTAATCCAAGCTTGTTGGAAGGTACACTTCCCCACAACAGAATTACATTTTGCTTTTCGAATGACATTTCCGGAGACATTGTGGGTTACGAAATGTGTCATTTACATGTAACATGTAGTTTACTCATTGGGAGAAAGGATTACATCAATTCATTTGCATTCAGTAAGTATTCAGTTAGAATAGTGGTACATGTACAAGAGACATAGCTATTGTGCCACCTGGTAATTACACTGCAGTTGTAGGATAAACACAAGAAAATGTCTTTCTCAGGCTCACTAATTCTAATCAGTGATACCCTGCTTGGATAGCTTTCAGAAAGAGTTTTCCAAGAAATGATGTCAAGTGTCAATATAAGAGAAAGTTTCTAGTCGTTATCTGATAATTTAGGGTACTTTGCCAGCCTCGGCCTTGAAAAGCCTTGAATTTCATAAATGGGGACCTTGAAAATCCACGAAAATTGCCGAGAAATGGCCTGGAATGGCCTTGAATTTTGAAGATTTTAACCTGGGGCAACCCTGAAGTAGGATCGACGGCGTTGGCGTCCGCTAGCTCGCCCGGTGTCGCAACCATTCACCGAATGGCTCAGCACCCGGGTTCGTCTGTTGCGGTCCAGGAAGGAGATTTGGGTGATGCAAGCACTATAAAGTACAATGTGCACACCCAGTGACGACGGATACAAGGATGGTACGGAGGAAGCCTATTAGTCCGGTTCCTAGCTTGTCCAGGTCCATCGGGCTGCGAGCGAGAGAGGTTCCTCTCTCGTATTACAACATCTGGGCCCAGATGTTGTGGTACAAAACGTTGCTCAGTCGGAGCATACTTCCATCTTTCGGGACGCTCCATTATATAGACAGTCCGGAGAGACTGCTCTTTCGGCTTCCTCATCCTCACGGCAGCACTCGCAACCGCACCTTGGCTACGTGACCTGTGATATTCAACCAACATCGCCGACCAGGGATTCTACGGCGACCAGGTCACGTTATCCGGTAGCCAAGGATACGAGGCCTTCATACTCCGGACGTTCACATATTAGATGTATGCAAGAGTGATCATCCAAGGAGCTTCCAGCGGCTAAATCCTATAAGACCATAGCTCCACAGGCTATGTGACCTGTGATATTCAACCAACATCGCCGACCAGGGATTCTACGGCGACCAGGTCACGCCATCCGGTAGCCACGGATACGAGGCCTTCATACTCCGGACGTTCACATATTAGATTATGCAAGAGTGATCGTCCAAGGAGCTTCCAGCGGCTAAATCCTATAAGACCGCAGCGCCACAGGCCTCTGTTACGGACATGCTATCCCAAATAGCACTATTATCGCAGCATCCCAGCAACCGACAGTAACTCTGTCGGATCAGGAATTATCTGAGGAAGCAGGGTTGGTACGTTCCACTGCAGGTTCAGACACGGATCACTAAGAATTACAAGTGGTCCGACAGGATGGCGAAAGGGATACGGATGAGTTGTATTTTCCCTTTTCGGAACAACATAATTGCCGTAGAGTGCATCCGGCATTGTCATCTGACGTTGTTCCTCCGGACCAAAATGCTGCGTTGCCGGATAAGAGACTGATAGCGCCACTGGACACAGAATTCTTAATCGGTTTAGGGTCATCATCCCTCAGTTTCCGACATAGTCCAGATATGTCTCTCGGACATTTGATCTGTTGAATGACGCTATATTATTTAACTTGCTACCTAAATGGGCAGGTCAGGTTTCTTTTCGGCAATATGTTCTACATCTGCCTTTCATCAATTCAACGAATATATTGAAACGACAGGACAGAGCATTCTAAGAGTTCTCTGCGTCTAGACGACCAGGTCAGGCCCTAGTATTGTTTTTTACTGTCGTCTATGTCAATTCCAACCACGATGTTGGAAATAACAATATCATCTAGCAGGGTCAGCTTAGACGCGTCATCGTACGCAGATCACCTTACCAGAACGTTATCATTACGTCGCAAGGAAAAAGAATTCTAGGATGCACAATCTCCTTAAGAGTTCTTTCGAGGGCCTCACGTAAAACTCCATCCTTTAGTGGCAATATGGAGTTGGTTAGACATGACGCGGTCCTGGCTACATCCACGCGTATAGATAGTAAGGTGAAAAACTCTCTCAGAGTCTCTCCGGTCTCCGGAGAGTTTTTCTTCGACGGCAAGCTTTCCGCAGACTTATGATCAGTTAACTAAGAAAACTTTAGACTCTGCTATTAAAATTCACTTCCATATAGTCGGATTTAGCAGAGAAGAGTAGGACAGACACTTCTGGGACGAATACGTCCAAGGGAAGTTCCTATAAGGTTCCTATGCGTCCTCTAGGTCTTATTCTAGAGACCGTCAGGGGCCGACTCATATAGGGGCCGTAATTACGGTTAGATGTCCCTAGGTCGACGGGGCAAGGTGTGGACCGTGGAGGACATGGCTTCTCCTTCCGCAAGCCGCGCAGGATCTGGAGGTAATGGTTTTAACCTCTATCGTGTACTAGTGAGCGGAAGTCGGTCGAGTTTCTCAATTATTTGGGAATAGATTACGGACGTCCCTTGGAGTCAAGGGGTGATTTCGAAAGGACTAAATTGTTCCTCAAATGAAATCCTCTGTCAACTCGGAGTCCTAGATGGACTCAGTTTCCGCCGAGTCAGTAGGATAGAGGCTTGCTTCCATTAGAAGTCTAGTCTCTTCTGGAATGATCGCGATGGAGATTGTAGAAATCCAGGAATTTCCAGGTTTCTACAACCATCCTTTCCTGGTTCCAAAATCAGATGGCTCGTTCCATTCACTCATTATTCGGAACTGGATAAACAAGCTGATCGTGGCTCCAAGTTTATATATGGAGTCCACCCGATCGGTCAGAGCCAGTATTTGGGTCTACGATTATGCCACATGCATAGATCTCAAGATGCGCACTTTCACGCCATGGTACATCTGGCGTCAGAAAGTATCTTCACTTCCTTATCATAGGAGTCGTATATCAGTTCCAAGCCATATACTTCGGTCTGAATCTAGCCCCCTGGGCCTTCACTCGAATAACGGATTCGGTAATGACTCATTTCCGAACTTATTCGTCTGCAATAACATCGGCCTACCTGGACAACTTTCATACAGGTACGGCAATGAGTTAACGCTTCAGAACTATGTGCAGAAACTGCTTCTATTGCTCCGACGTCTCAGGGTTTCTTAAGTAAACGAGGAGAAGTCGTATCTGGTATCATCCAAGTCATTCACCCACCGGGGGATGAGCTTCGTAACGCACAACTTTTTCGTTCGTCTGCCATTACCCAGAATGAAATTATTCAGTTGTTGTGCTCACTATTGTCTTCGCTCAGACAATTCTCAGCAAGAGATCTTATGAGACTGATACGTTTAGGTGGGACTGCCGCAATTTTATTCCGATGGGGCAGTTACGCATTGGTCCTCTCCAAATTTCTTTAATTAAGTATTGGAGGGTGAAGATTCTTTCGCTTGATACGGACATTGTCTTGTCTAATCAAGTGAATAAGAGATTCAGTCTTGGGCAAGTTTTCTGGGCTTAACTCAGGTAGTTCCACTGCAACTGCCGGATCCAAGTTTTACTGTCTTGACGGATGCCAGTAAACAGGTTGGGTCGTTTTCATTGAGACCAACGGATTGAAGTGCCAGGGTCTTTTGATTCCGTAGTTCCTTATCAAGCACTCAAACATCAAGTATGATGTCATTTTGGCTTGCGCTACGTTATTGGATAACGTAATTCAGAATGTTAATATGCTAATTCTGTCCGACAATTCGACGGTATTAGCGTATTTTCGGAATTATAGAGGCACTCATTCCATCCTGTTATTCATGTTAACGGAATGAATCTTTCGGTTGCTACTAGAACATCAAGTTCTCCTATCAGTCTGTCATATTCCGGGTCGTCCGAACATATTTGCGGACTCCCTTCACGGAGGGGCTGTTTGTTGCCGCCAGATTCGGCTTTTAACAAACGATCAGATTGCCACCATGGCGAGCGGCGAATGATCGACTTATTCGCGCCGCATCTCAACAATTAGAAGCAGACGTATGTGTCATTATGTTTGGATCTTTGAGCATTTGCAATAAACGCTCTATCGATCTTGTTAGATGGAATAATAAGATATGCGTATCTTACAGCATTGTTGATTCAACAGATTTTGCTCTAGTGTAATTATTTCAATGCAAATTCTGTTGGTAGCTTCTCTAGCTCCACAAGACTGGACTATTTACTCAGGCGTCTGTTGTGGGAAGCTTCCTCCACATTTCGGTCCATTCTATGGTCAGATGGATTCAATCTACAGTCAGTGCTGCTTATGATTATTTCTTCATTCAGCAGTCTGTGTTTTAGTTTAAGCTCATGAAGTAAGAGTTCTTCTACTTCATGGGCTTAAGCTATTAATATGGTTATTACAGATTTAATGAGGGCTGCATATTAGTGTTGGCCCTCCATTTTTCATGATTTTGTATCTGAGAATATTGAGTCCTTTTCTGCAGATCTACATTGTTTAGGTCAGCTATTTTTTACTCAGAAGGTCGTCTACTAAATAGTGGCAACTATGTGTGTATAGGCTTTCGGTTCTGGCAGTGACTCTGTCCGGCTGCCCTCTTTGCTCTGGAGTATTTGATCCAGGGCAAGGGAAAGGGGGGAGGGGGGGTGCGGGTGTTCCCTTAGGTCACCTGCTTTATAGTGTAAAGCAAGGGAATACCTCCCTTGGACTTAGTAATTCTGTGTCGTTTCCGAGATGATTTTAGGGTTAAGCCTATGTTTACTCATCTGTGTAATATTTTTTAGTGTTGATTGGTGTGAAGCATTCGTATATATCATGTGATTAATTGAGCGTTAATATACAATCCTCGAGCACTTTTAAATGAGTATATAGAGTCTCATTTCTCTAGACTCCCGCATTAGTTGGCTTTCCTTAAAAAATATTAGTATTAAGGGTTATACTAGATGTTTATAGACATCATTGATGTTATTGTGCTCAATTACAGAATAGTATTGTGTCTTTCTTTTTTGTTACAAATAAGAAAGATACATGTAAGACTATCTCTCCTTTTCTCCTTAAGGGGATAGGTCTGTTATAGGTAACTGAGTCTATTGGATTTTCCTTATGTCCTCGCCCCTCCAAACTTTTTACTATTCAGCTAAGTCTGGGTCATTGGTACAGTATAAAAATGTTAAAAAATTTATAGTAAATTTATATATTTTTTATACTTACCAATATAGTAATTTATATAAAATTTATAGTAATTTATATATTTTTTATACTTACCAGATGGGGATGGCCCTCCCATGAGTTGGGAACTCATTCCTCCCCGCTGAGTACATAATGCTTACCAGGCACTGGTTGTAAGAATGATTTTTAGTGGCAATTTCGAGACCTCCTTGACACTGCGCATGCGCAGTGGGGTAAAAGTATGGAGGACCATACAGGACATGTAATTTTTGGTTTTAGATGCAAATTTTGGGGATTGGGGGGTAAAATTTGCGTTTGGCCCTTAATATTTTAGAGTTAGCACCAGCTAAATCTGGGTCATTGGTAAGTATAAAATATATATAAATTACTATAAATTTTTTAACTTTTTGCACATTTTGAATCAAAACATAGCTTATGTCCCCTTATTGGAACAAGCTCAACAAGCTTATTCCATTGAGGGGTCATAAGCTATGTTTTTCACAAAAAATGAAAAAATAAATGAAAAGTAATGGTGATTTTTGTGGAAAGCAATGGCTGGTTTTGGCCGTTATGTTGGGTAAAGGGTCAGTTGCATATGATTTCCAGAGTAAATTCCTGTTAATATAGTAATATCTTGTGATCAATGGAAGAAGTACTGTGACAATCACTGAATTCCTGATGTTTAGATACCTCTTTGGCCTTGGTACATCCACAATAAGTATTTAATTCATTATTTTTCATTTGATAGAGCATTATGTGCTCTGTCAAACATGATATAATGAAATTGATGCTCACTTCAGCACTAGAAGATGATAAAATGATCAAATTCCTATTAATTGAATACTTCTATTAACTGAATATTTTTTACGGGAAAATGGCTATATAGATAACAGGGCTCCACTGTACATCATGAATGGATTAACACTATGACCCCCATATACCCCATAGAGTAGAGGTTCCACCCAAGTAACGCAAATTTAAAAAAAATGCCAAAAAATTACAAGGAAAGTTTCAGCTGCTGGATAGCCGGATTGAACCAAAAGATCCATTGGCTGAAACTTAGATTTGTGCTGTGTAGGCTTTTTCATACCATACAAGTTATTTCTGGAGTGGAAACTTCACTCTGATGGTGTTTTAGTGGTAGTCTTCTCTCCACTTTCTGTATCCGGGACCTGGTCTCTAACCTGTTCTGTTCATGAGAAGTTTTTGTTGCATTATTGAATTCTGCCGTAAGCAAAATTAATGTAATAACCAAGGGTTGTGAGATACTTGCTTGACCATGTGTCCTTCTGTATGTCCATTAACAGATCATCCATCTTACCTTTTATGTTTTCATCTCTACACAAATTTCTATTTCTTGTTTGATACCTTTTCCATGGTAAAACTGCAAAGTTCAATTGTGCTTGTGCTCTGTGGAGACTATTTTGCTGTTCTGGTGAAATTTTGCACATAAGAATCTTGGAGTATAAGTCCTTTGAAGAAGGAAATACAGTGAAACCATGTTAATTGAATAGCCACTTACCTAATGAAAATTATTCAGTTAATAGATGTACTCAGTTAACAGGAATTTGGTCATGCATCTGTATTCTAGAGATAAACTCAACATTTATTCCATTATACCTTGTTTGTTTTTCTCTATTCGGTCTTGATTTTGCAATATTTTATGAATGAAATTTTGATTCACTGATGAAACTGTGTTCATAGAAGATTGATCACTTTGATTTTACAGCAAGCTGTAATGGTGTTGTGAAAAGAAAATGATCTGATTGAGAAAAAGCAAACTTTTTCGATCACAGTACTATATTTCATAGCAAGGCTTCAGCTCACAGACATTCTCTGTTGTCAGATTTGCAAACATAGAAGAAAAATTGTTTAGTATAACTTCATTACCATTGCATTACTGGTATCGCAAACAGTGTATAACAGTATTAACCCTTGACCTAACGTAACGGCCCAAACCGGACAGCGCTATTCACAAAAATCGCCAATAAATTTTCATTATTTTTTTCATTTTTTGTCTCAAAAACATAGGTTATGACCCCTCTTTGGAACAAGCTCAGCGAGCTCGTTCCAAAGAGGGGTCATAACCTATGTTTTTGAGACAAAAAACGAAAAAAATTAGTTATTCAAGAATTTTTTTACAAGTGTCGTCTGCTTTTCATGTTAGGTAAAGGGTTAACTCTTTCTTGGCCTTCATTCACCATTACTGGTGTCGCATACAGTGTATAACAGTATTAACTCTTTCTTGGCCTTCATTCAACTTAACGTGGGTTTATTATACCCCCACTTTTTTTCAAAAAGGGTATACTGGATTGCATCCATCTGTGTGTCCATGTGGGTGTTCATACATATGTCTGTCCGCACTCAGATGTCTGTTCGCATTATAACTTCAACATTACTGTTCAGATTTCGATGAAATTTCAGACAGATGTTCACTATCATGAGATCTTTGAGGAGCATTAGCCATTTTTCTGTTGGAATATATTTTTGTGAGTTATGGCCCTTTGAATATACAAAAATAGGCTATTTTTTGTCTGTTCAACCTCGTATGTCAGGTTTGGGTTATTGGATCTCAATGAAATTTGTAATGAAGATTGTTTATGGGAAAGGCTTTCAAATGAGTCTTGGATAAGATTTCTTTCTTTTCACTATTTATAATTATCCCCCATTTTAACTTTGAAAATTCACTGTTTGCCTCATAAATTAGCCAACTTTTTGTCTGTTCACCGCATATCTCAGGTTTGGGTTATCACATTTCAATAAAATTTGGAAAAAGATTGTTTATGGGAAAGACTTTCAAATGAGTCATGTCACTGCAGTAAAACAAAGAAAATACATGCAAATCACCTCCACACCTGTGGAATTATGTCTTTGCTCTACATCTCTTATGTGGTCAGTAGACTTCAGTAACAGGTGTTTCTGGCCTTCACAATTACCTTGCTGTAAAACAAAGACAATTTTGCTGCTTGTCTCCGAAAATAGCCAATTTTTGGCCTGTTCGCCTCGTATCTCTGGTTTGGGGTTAGCGGCTCTCAATGAAATTTGGAATGAAGATTGTTTGTGGAAATAACTTTCACAGTATCATGGTTCATTTCTTCTCTTCTCATTGTTTGGCAGTATGCACCATGGGGGTTGGCCTCCCTCTTGTATTTTTGTTAGTTCATGATGAAATTTTTGTTTTTTAACCACTACAATTTTAATCCTGTTTTAGAGTGAAAAAATAGGTGCCCCAAAATGCAGTCTTTAGGTACACTTACAAGTTACAATTTAATAGTGGTGTTAAGCTATGCTCATGTTGCGATACAATACGTATCATGATATATGGGTCACGATATGGATATGTATCAAGATACGATTTGCAATAACTTGATTCCCCATAGCAATCGCACAATAAAACAGAAGGCCACCTGTGGACTACTCAACATATTGTTATTCAACAATAATTTAGAATCCATTCAAAGCTAATTTTTATTGAAAAACAGAACACCATTATCATTAAGATGAGTAATATTCAACACTGATGGTTGAGTTCAGTTTTAATTCTTTGAACTCAACAAACTCAGTTACCAAATTACGAAATTAGGTAATATGCAACTCGTATTATCTGGTTTGAAAGACATTGTCAAACCTCACTGCTGTATTGGATCAACTTATTGTTGGTACATAAGCGATAATCCATTTTTGCTTAGCAAATTTCAATGGTAATTTGCAATATTTTAAATACCAATGTGTCATTTATTTACATTATTGATGGACTAATGTTGACAAATAATTTTATTCAGCGTTGGTGCCACGTGACCAAAAATCCTGTCAGTGTCCAGTCGGGTAGCCCCAATACCAAGGAATTATGGGTCGCATTCTATTTGACATGTAACTGCATCATACACTTTGATTAGTCAACTCCAATACTATGGCCAATCACAACACTCTAGTAGGAATAATATATGTAATTTATCAATGAATTTCAAATTTAAAACAGTTCTGGAGACTTCGTAAGCTAAACTTAACAGGCCCAGCTTACTATTTTTCATTGTAACATAACAACTAAGCAGCATCACATTTCTGTGGATATTTATTTTCTGTTGATAATTTTGGTATTAAGTTGGTCACATGCACATACAAACAATTCTTTATTGGGAGTTCACATTTGAATGACAGGAATCCATTTGAATTCCCGCAGTTTCATTTTACAAGAATATTGTGAAAATTGGATCCCCAGTTTCCCATCGAAAAACAAGGCCTGTAAATACATTACTTGAACTCGGTTTCCAAGTATCACATTCAGCCTATATTTGACTGCTTTCACTGATATGTGTATCGTCAAGTGAAGTTTTGCACTGCACCGGTATACCTTTACACCCCTACAATTTAAGTATCCTGGCAGTTGTTTCAACACAAGTCTTAGCTTCCTGCTTAGGCAGCAAACACTTGCCTGGAAATAGTTGTGAAGCTATAGGGTGTACACTATCAAAGTGTAGCAAAAATGTACACAACTCTTCAGGACTTTAAGGGTTGAAGACAGTGACAAGGTGTGGTCCCTGCTTCTTATAAATAAATTTATGATTCCTCTTTTTATTTTATTTTTTGTTTTTTTTATGCAAATTTTTGCTTGTGTAAAAAAGATCATCTTGCAAATAATCAAACAATATTTTACGTGTATTTCTATTAAAATAATTTTTTTAATTTTAGTAATTTCAGAGTGTACAACTTGTGACTTGTAGTACATTTGTGAATTTTATCTGTTTTGCTTATCAAAAGTACTTACTTTTTTCATTCAAAAGTCCAGTTATCAACAAACTTTTTTTTTACAGACTGAAGGGAGTTGATATTGAAATAAATAGACAGAACGTGATGTGTGTTTGAATCGGTGGGTGTTTTACATGAGTTGGAATGGCGTAGTCATATTTCACGAGAGCCGTACCAGTTCAAACACACATCGTATTCTGTGTTTATTACACATCCCATGCATTCAAATTCATTTACATAAACAAATTTTAATTCTGATGTTTAAACCCAAAGGTGGAGAGTCAGTTATTTTTGTTTGAAGTGGTACTGATGAAATGGATCGCTAAAAAATCAAAATACCCCTTAGGGAACCAGTGTAAATTACATTCGTTATCTTTTCTTTTGGATGTGTTGGTTGAAATTCGTATCGCTGTTTCTCTTCAGCTGGTGTCGATTCACGCCTAACCATTTGGTGGCTATTACTGATAGTAAAAATATAAGTACAAATTTTGGCAGATTTGCAAAACAGCCAAGAGAAACTTTTTTAAAAGAAGTTCGAAGCACGTCAGGATGTCTGAAGATTTTCCGAAATAAAGTTGACCAATTTAGATATATGAGCATCTGCAGACAAGATGGCCATGGGACTGGGTCAATGTTGTCAAATTTGGAAACTTTTCGAAGCGTAAGTAATGCCTCGATGGGAAAGGAACTAGTAAAAACGGTGCAGGGGAAAAAGTTCCGACTTGTTCATCCCCAGTTGAATACAGAAACATTTATGCCATGGTGGCAGTTCCTTTAAATACAAGGGTTTAAAGTTTAATGGATGTGTAATAAAAATCAGTATGTCATATAAGTATTATTTTGAAAGAGAATGAAAATTTGGGAAATGTGTTTAATTTCTATAACTGTATTGAATAACAGGTGGGCATTTCAGACCATTCAATCTGTGTTCATCCAGAATTTATGCTTATTAAATGTGTACTGTTCGCCTTTTCCTTCAAGGTAATATTGATTCTAAATTCACTGTATCTTTCTGTGTTACTAACCATGATGAGAATCCTGCTCTGTTTGTTTAGAATGTGAACTTGAAAATTTATTACTGACCCCAAACTTGAAATGTTTTGTCAGGTTTTGCATTCAACTATGGAGCGATGTTAGGGTGGGCGGCCGTTCAAGGCCAATGTGACTGGACTGTTGTTTTGCCAATGTATGCAGGAGGTATATCCTGGACAATACTGTATGATACTATATATGCACATCAAGTGAGTAAATAGTATGTGTTCATCATATTAGATTCATCTCCAACCAGAAATTTCACTTGCAGTGACATTTATGGTAGCAGGTAAAATCAGACTGTTAACCCTTAATGGCCTGGTGATTTTTATACATTTTTGCAACACCGTGGCATTCTATATCCTGTGATTCTGTAGTTGTTTCTAGATAAGTCTTGGCTGCCTGTATAGGCAGCCAAGACTTGACTAGACACATATGCCAATGCAAAGTGTCTGATGACTGGATTAGCATAGCAGAATGCTATTAAAGATGTTCAGTTGCTAACCATTCTCTGTCATTTAACCCATATTCATCCCTATTTTTCGACACATTTTGAAAGATGAAAATTACTAATGAAATTTTTGAAAACATCAAACACCTTGCAAGGAAGGCACTTAGAATTGAAGTTGCAAGTTCACCTAAAGACTGCATGTTATGACACATGTTTTGTGGCAGTATAAAGTGATCAAAGCTGAAATTAGGCCATTATGGGTCAAGATTTTTATGATTCAATTTAATTTAAGTTAAGTTTGTTCTTGAAGTAGTGAAGAGCTTTTGAGATCATGGAAAATCTTGAAAGTAAAATAATTTTCTATTCACTGAATTTGGACTTCCTGGGTATCATATCATTGAGTATCACAAAATTTTCAATTTTTGGGCCGAATTAGTTATAGAGAATGCCATAATCTACAATTCAGGGAGAGTTTTTGATTTCTACCAGATCATACACTCAAGGAAGCAGAGGTGTGTTTGTTTGTTATTGTACACAAGTTCTGCTCACCTGATCAAGAACACAATTTGACTTCTTTTTGATCCCCCGCTGCCAAAGTTGGGAGGGGGATATTGAAATGGTGTTCGTCTGTCAGTCTGTCCATCTATCTGTCACAAAGTTTGTCCACTTAACTCCTCCTACAGCTTTCAGTGGATTTTTATGAAAGTAAGTATCAGGATCAAGTGTAGATGTGCTTGTGGTCAGGAATTTTCGATGTGACAAATTTTACATGGTTACAGCCCTTGGAAATAGCAAAATTTCCATCACAAAGGCTTGTTCAAAATTTCCATCACAAAGGCTTGTCAGCTTAACTCTTCCTAAATTTTTTATTGGATTTTTACAAAACTTGGTCTGAAGTATCAGTATCAAGTGTAGATGTGCATGTGAGCAGGAATTTTCAATCTGACAAATTTTGCGTGGTTACAGCCCTTGGAAATCTAAAAAATTTTCATCACAAAGGCTTGTCCCCTTAACTCCCCCTACATTTTTTATTGGATTTTTTCAAAACTTGGTCTGAAGTATCAGTATCAAGTGTAGATGTTCATGTGGTCAGGAATTTTTGATGCTACAAATTTTGCTTGGTTGTGGCTCTTGGTAAAAGCAAAATGTCTGTCACAAATGCTTGTCTGCATAACTCCTCCTACATTTTTCATTGGATTTTTACGAAACTTGGTGTGCAGTACCAGTATCATGTTTACATGTGCATATAGAAAGGAAGTTTTGATTCGAATAATTTTTCCAGAGTTATAGCCCTTCTCGACTTTGAATTTACCAAAATTGCAGATTTTTGGAAGATATCCTCAGTTTCAATCCATATGGTTCCTTCAGTTGCAGTGAACCAAATGAGGTATTTAACCTTGTCAAATGAAGTCCATTCACCATCTCAGTGTTTGTTCATCCATCTTTTCATCTGTCTTCATCACCTCATATGCTTATTCCTATCATAACATAAAAGTCTGCGGGGGCATATGGATGTCGTCAGACTGTCTTGTGGATTGAGCATCTCTCTATGGAAACCCAGGGGCATGATGCAATGCTTGTTTACTGTAGCAAACAAACTTTTACTGGTACAATAGACCCCAATCATCAATGCTGAGGTTGAAGGTCCTCTAAAATGGGTAACATGGGTAAAACAATTGTCTGGACTTGACTTTATATCCATGTTTTGGTCACGATTAGCCATTGTGCAGAAATATGTGATCTTAAAAGCACCAGTAAATAAATATTTGGATTGGGCTAGTGGAGCTATGTTTGGGTGAAAACTTGACTGGACTTTTATTAAACCAGATGTTTCTTAATATTTGGAGAGAAGGGAAGGGGCAGCTGTTAAGCTACAGGGGTAATGAAAGTAAAGGATTAACTGCAACAGATCCATCTCACATGATTGGTGAATCAGTTGAGTTTTCCATTCACTTCCCTAAAGGATTAAATATTGAGATAGTTGCTGAATCAGTCTGCAGCTTGAGGATGTTTTGGATGATTTAAAACCAGTTCTTCCTTTTGGCTTGATTTCATTAATCCTTTACTTAACGAATCGGCCATTCCAATGAGGGGGTCACATGATATGGTTTCGTTGAAATTTTTTGAAAATTTGAAAAAACAAATATTAAAATAATGAACTGTGATATCATCTGCGTGGGGTAAAAGAGTTATTTATTTATTTATTTATTGGTGTTTAAGGTCACATACTTATGCACAATGGCTAATCGTGACCGTGACAGTTTTACGGGTGGAGGAAGCCGGAGTACCCAGAGAGAACCACCGAGCAACGATGAGCAGCTGTCAGCTCTCCAACATCGTAACTCTGAACTCTGCACCGCAGCACAGGCAGGTAAAAGGGTTAAAAAGCTGTTAAATAATAACAATAACAACAATTTTTTGCACATTTTCATGTAGTTTTTATGAATTATTTTTTTCATACTTATCTTTTATCTCTGCAGGGATGAGAGAGTTCAATTAATGAGCTGGTTTCAGATAATTTATTATCAAATTTGTGAAATTCTATTTTCTTTCAGTCTACATGAAAATGGCCTTCAAAACCATTTTCACAATAATTTATAGAAATAAAAACATCTACAAAATTATACTTTAACTATTATGTCCTCTTATTTTCTGAAGAAAAACATTTTCACAAATTTTCAGGTAAAATTCTGAGAGTTTCAGCTTATTTCAGATAATTCAAATACCTTCCACTCTCATCCCTGTCTCTAATACAAAGGGTCATAAAGCTTCCAAAGCTAAACTTCATGCAGTTTGTCTTGCATGTCAAGTGAACAATAGTCTTTAACCCTGATTGCCTACATGGGGGCACGATGAAGCCGTGCATTAAGGCATAGTGTACGTCAATGGTGCGTATGTCTTTAACCAATCTAATCCTGCCTGTGCCGCGGTGCAGAGTTCAGAGTTACGATGTTTGAGAGCTGACAGCTGCTTGTCGTTGCTCGGTGGTTCTCTCCGGGTACTCCGGCTTCCTCCACCCATAAAACTGTCACGGTCACGATTAGCCATTGTGCATAAGTATGTGACCTTAAACACCAATAAATAAATAAATGAACAATAGTCTCACCAATGATGATTTTAATGCTATGATGTTATGTGCATGCTGTTTAGTATGTGTAGTCTTACAAGACTTTCTGGTTGTTACAAGAGGTATAACAGCCAGAGATTCCTTATTAAGATTGGCATACTGAAAGTATTATTATCCCCCCACCATATACAGTCAGGTCTCCATGGACTGATCACTTTCAATGGATGCAATGATTTTAGATTACAAACACTAATTATAAGAATAATCATAAAAAATTTAATTGATGAAGCACTGGGTACAACCTGGTGCTTCATTAATTAAACTTTTGCTGCAGATGATTTTTATTAGCTGTGACTAGGAGCTCTATAAGTGGCAATGTCGGTCGGTTGGTCGGTCGGTCGGTCGGTCGCGGTCGGTCGGTCGGTCGGTCGGTCGGTCGGTCTGTCTGTTACCAATGAGTTTCAAAGCTCAATAACCTTTGAAATATTTGATGGAATGACTTTATATTTGGCATGTAAGTGTATCTTACTGATGTCTAGCCACTGTTCAATGCATGTATTGTTCCAAATATTTTTCTTGGAGTTATGGCCCTTGATGAACTTAGAATTTTGTGAGATTGCACCACCCGTCGCAGCTACGGTGTCGATGTCGCGATTTTTAAATGGTAAATGCATGCATAAACTTCACTGCCCACACATGTATTACAACCAGACCATGATGACTGTACTGGAGTGGGAAGTGAATATAGGAATGGGTTCCATCCATCATTCTCTCTGTCCATTCTTCCATCCAACCTTCGTCCTCAATTTCTTGCTATCCAATTTAAAAGAAAACTGTTTAAAATATTTGTTTTGAAATTTGTTATTTACCTTTTTGGTGATAATATCATGAATGGGATTATGAACCAGCTCTGTCCAAGTATTTATTAAGAGTTATTGCCCTTGTTGGACTTGGACTTTCAAGTCATCACATTAACATTTCTTGTCATCACATGTAAAGGAGTTCTTTTTCGAAATTTAATCTATGGCTTTTTGAGATAATATCCTGACTGCGATTGCGAACCAGCTGTGTCCAAGTATTTCTTCGTGAGTCGTTGCCCTTATTAGACTAGGGATTGGGCTTCCAATAGCATTGTTGTGTTGAAAGATAAATCTGTCATTACCCACCAAACCAATAAACTTGCTGGAAAATCTCCTGAGGACTCAAAATGTTAAAGTGGCTGGAAAAAGTGTGGTCACAGATCCACAGCATGAAGACCCAGCTGTGGGATGGATGAGCAATTACAATTGTTTTCTACTTTTGTAATAGCTGTGTCTATCAGAAATGGTAGCTTAACCCTTTACCTCACATGAAAAGCAGACGACACTTGCAAAAAAAAATTCTTGAATAACTAATTTTTTTCATTTTTTGTCTCAAAAACATAGGTTATGACTCCCCAATGAGGGGTCATAACCTATGTTTTTGAGACAAAAAATGAAAAAATAATGAAAATTAATTGGCGATTTTTGAGAATAGGGCTGGCCGGTTTTGGCTGTTATGTTGGGTAAAGGATTAAAAACACTTTGGCATATTTTGATCCTTTCCATTTGCATTACATTGTTTGTAATTTGTAGTTTAGTTTTGAGAGAATACTCATCCCATTTTCCTTTTCTTCACTTTTTGTCTCAAAAACATAACATATGACGTTTTATTGGAATGAATTTGATGCAACATGGGGTCATAAGGTGTGTTTTTGAAGCAAAAATTGAAAGGAAGTGGAAAGAGGGCATAATGACTGGAGAGTCCCAGTTAGGATTTGTAAATGTGGTGGCCTTGTATATCCTTGAACTTGGCTAAAGTGTGGGGTCCTGAAAAATGTTGAGAAACGTTCTTTAATAGCCTTGAATTTTATCTGTCTTGGCCAGTAGGAATCTTGATTTAATAAAATTTAAATGGCGATTTTTGTTTGCTATTGCTGGCTGGTTACATGCAGCCAATATTTGACTAGAAACAACTGCAAAACCACAGGACAAAGCTTGTCATGTGTGGTAAAAATTGCCCTGGCCTTTAAAAGACTTAAAAAAAAAACCAAGAAGAGTGCTAGATCAGTTTTTGTTGGAATTGATCATATGCATTTGGGATGTAACAGTTTATTGACAAGTGCCTATAGGCATTCTCTTTTAAATATTAAATTGTAACTGTATAGTTTCAAGTGAACAAAATATTTTTGCTTCAAAAAGCAGTGCTTGTTACTGTGGCGAACAAGCACAGGTTTTACTGGTAAAATAGGACCCGGTCACCAATGCCTAGGGTGAAGTCCTCAAGAATGGGCAACATGGTTATAAATGATTGGCTGGACTTGACTTTATATCCATGTTGTGGTCACGATTAGCCAATGTGCAGAAGTATGTGACCTTAAACACCAATAAATAAATTGCCTTAAAAAAATATGAAGCACATCCACAGAATATTGTGCTGTTTATTTGAGGTACAAGCATTCATAGTATACTCCAAATATGAGTGTCAAGCACTTAACTCTTCACCCAACACCCAGGCTATCAAAATTAATTGTTTTGTTTATTAAATTATTCCAAAAATTTCAACAAAATCAATTCATGTGCCCCCTCATTGGAACAAGCTTGTCAAGATCCTTCCAATGAGGGGTCATATGATTGCGTTATGTTGAAATTGTTAGAAATTTTTTTTTTTTTCAACTGCTTAATTTTTAAATTATGCAGGAGGATGTGGACGATTCATTAGGTAAAAGGTTAACCCTTTACCCAATGCAGACAATATCAAAATTTTTTATTTTAATATTTGTTTTTTGAAAATTTTCAAAACATTTCAACAACACCATAACATGTGGCCCCTCATTCGAACGAGCTTGTTCCAATGATACTCACATGATATGGTGTTGTTGAAATTTTTTTAAATATATATATTTTTTAAACTACTTAATTTGTAAATTACGCGAGCGGATGTGGCCAATTCGTTAGGTAAAGGGTTAAGCAGTTAGAAGAAATTCACTACTTAGTAATTTTAAATTGACAACTTGAACCAGAGTTCTAGAAAAAGTAGGATTTGGGTTAATGTTTGAAAGTAATTTAGATTCAGATTATCCAGATTCAGATTACTAGTATCTATTCGGAAGCGCTGTGACTCAGTGGCTATGTCATTGAACTTCAAACTGAAAGGTCCACACCACTGCATTGTGTCCCTGGGCAAGGCACTTCATCCTGATTGCCGATGTGGGGGCATGGTGGCACTGTGTACTAAGACATATTGTATGTCAATGGTACACTTGTCTTCAACCATTGCTATTCTTGCTTGCACAGAGGTAGTACATTAGGGAGTCAAACAGTGCTCACCATTGCCCGGTACTTCTCTCCGAGTACTCGGACGTCCTCCACCCATAAACTGTCTGACATGAGGTGACCCTGGCTGTCGAAAATGTCATTAAACCCCAATAAATAAATAACTAGTATCTATTTGAATTGTCAGGTCAATTTATCATCTACTTTGATTCTTACTGTTTTTCCTTTACTGCTTTTCTCTTTGTTGGTCTTGAATTTGTATGGTATAAATAATAAATTCAGCTAATAATCATGTCGCTTTTTTCTGTTTAGGATAAGTATGATGACATGTTGATTGGTGTGAAATCGACAGCCCTGAGGTTTGGAGACCAAACTAAACCTTGGTTATCAGCATTTGCTTCCATTACAGTTGCTGGTTTTGCAGTGACTGGGTACATGTGTGATCAGACATGGCCATATTATCTTGGTGTTTCGGCAACAGCTACTCACTTGGCTTATCAGGTATGTGAATTGTCTCCAGGCAGTCCAACTGACTGAATATTCATTTTGTTGGCCATATATTTTTCATTACCTGTCAATGACATTTGTATGTTGATATTCACCTTATGAACTGTTCAAATTCCACAAATAAATACACAAACAGTTGATAGTTGCTCGCTACTGTTCATTAGTTTTCTCCAGTTACTCCAGCCTCCTCAAATAAAAATTTCAACAAAACCATTTTATGTGACCCATCATTGGAATTTGCTTGTCAAGTGCCACACAGTGAGGGCTCACATAACATGATTTTATTGAAACTTTTTGGGAAAATGTTTTTTCAGCTGCTCAATTTGTAAATTATGTGGGGGGGGGGGGGGGGGGGGGGGGGGGGGGAAGGGGGACGGAAGGGTGTACAGCCGATTTGTATAGCTAAAATGTTAATGAAGTTATTACAGTTGAGAATTGTAAGAAAAATATTCTATCTTCAGCATTATTTTTATGTACTCAATGTATCATTTTCTCGCTCTAGTTTCCCATGGCTATATCATGACTCATTGAGATATGACCTTAGAAACAAGAGCTTCATTCTGATAGAACATTTTGTACATAAACATAATGGTGGTAATATATATTTATTACGGTTGTACTGTACTTGTACATAAACAGCCATTAATATATTGTCTGAAGTAATGATGTAGTTTCAGTGATTATGAAATTTCTTCTTACCCAAACTATCCGATAAAATTGCTATATATTTTCAACACTGAACCTCGCGTATATGATACAAAAGATCTCATATTACTTGTGATTTGAACAGAATTTATGAAATTACTTCACTAGATTTGTTTTGAGTCTTGGTAATTCTCAGTTCGAAATGGATTTAGTGAACAAGATTCATAAATCTTAACTCTTTGGGAACCTTGGTAAGTGGAGCAGTGCTTGATGAAAACTACTTTTTAAAAACGCTGTGCTGTTTAAGAGTTACTGATGGGAAAACACCATAGAACCACATTTTAATTAAAATGTAACAGTTTATAGAATTTTGGTAGGTTTATAAAATCAGTTTATAGTCCAGGCACATTAGACATAAAAATGAGAAAGTAAGGAAAAAAATCGGAGAAAGCTGATTTTTTTATATGTTTCCGGGACACACATTGTGGATAAAGTGTGAAAAGTCCCCGCAAATCCGAGTTGAGCTTTTTTAGTTATAGCGTTTTTTTGATGAAAAAATGAAAAAAAAAAAATTTAGAAAAAACTTCGACCCAGCTCCATATTTCTCATTCTTATTCGCCTTAGTAGGGTGAGAATCATAAATATCGTGCTGAATTATATTGAGAATACATATCCCCAACAGAAAATGCCAACTTTGTACCAATCCTCACACTCAGTGGTGAAATATTCACGAAAATGTACAAAATTATGAAAAAAAATTTATTGTTTTCATACACACAACGGTACACAACATCCATTAAATCAAATCTACGACTACTTTGGGAGTTAAATTATATATCAAAAATTGCAGAAAAGCAGTGGCTTTATAATGATATATAACAATAGTCATTTATTCCATAATGAACTGGTGAAACGTGTGAAATATTAACCATACCCCCTAAACTCAAATTCAAACGGCATCGACTTTTCTCATTCAAATACCGTATTATAGCATCATTGTTTCAATTTCCATGTTCGATTAAATCACATAATGTGGTGTTCGCCTACACTCAAGATGCATTGGCATGTAATGTGTGCACACCCTTGATGTGTACTCATAAACAAATTTGTATTGTACAGACAACGCTCTTTAATTTGATGCAAAATAGCCTTGAACGACTTTCATCAGGAAACGCTGTTTAATTCCGCATTCCAGGTCTTTATGTACAGACAACGCTCTTTAATTTGATGCAAAATAGCCTTGAACGACTTTCATCAGGAAACGCTGTTTAATTCCGCATTCCAGGTCTGTCCATTGCACAATTTGCTCTGTTCAGTATTGGACACTCCGCATTTGATGCCTAGATATTGAAACCAATGATCCCTTGATAGATATATATGTAATTTTGCCTGTTGTTGATTATTAGAGTCTTGTGTTATTTGTAGAACTGATCAGTTATGTTGTTGGCATATCACTTAGCGTTACCTGTTGATACCTTACGGTGACAACGAAGCAGGTCCGCACATTGATATCTGTTCTGTGGTATTGTACTTGAGTTTATTGTGTCTATCATCTTTTTTCTGTTGTGACTTTGGCAATGGATAAATGTATCAAATGTAGCGATGAGTTGACCGGCTCGTCCGGAATAACTACACTTGGTGAGCGGGGTATAGAAAAGTTGGTTGCTGTAAGCGTCGAGCTTGGCGATAATCTTTTTGCCGGTTCGAAGAAACCCACATTTGGTGAGAAAATTCACAAATTCTGATACAAGAATTATACACGGGAAAGTTCTGTAAGAAAAAGTAAGAGAATGTCTCTAGATGCAGCTGAATCTGACGAAGCTGGTCCATCTATGACAAAAAAATTGCGCTCTGATCAAGATGCTTTCAATTTTAAACTCCATTGTCTGTTCTGTGGAGAATCCGCCGACAAACAAACTCATATACCCGTTCAACGTAGAAGAGAAGTCCACACCGTTGAAACATTGACTTTTGTTGATAGTATCAGAACCCGTTTGAAACGTAGTGATGAATGGGGTGAGTCTGTACTTACTCGGATCGGTCGTGCCATCGATCTAGTGGCCGAGGAAGGTTGGTATCACCATGATTGCTGGACAGGATTTGTCAGAGATAAGCCTGAGCGAACTCTTTCACGGGGTAGGCCTGTTGCAGACAAGAAAGCACTTGCATTCCATGAATTGTGTACCGTTATGGAGAACAGCGATGAGTGTCAGTTTTCCTTGAGCGAATTGGCAGAGACGTTTGAATCGTATCTTGGTGACGAAGTCGGTTACACAATTAAACATCTTAAAACCAAACTGCTTGAGCATTTTGGTAGTAGAATCTCTATTACAACACTGAGGTCCCTAAAAAATGTTGTCACATTCAGAGATTCATCAGACAAAATACTATATGATTCGTGGTACTCAGACAAATGTACCAATGAAACTGATGAACGTATGCGCATCGTCAAGAAAGCATCGGCTATAGTCCGCGATGATATTCGGTCAGCCATTTATGAGTGTGACGTTTATCCCAAACCCGATTCGTTATCTGTATCTAGTGATCTACTACCCGATACACTCCAAACCTTGTTACAAGGGATTGTTGCTCCTTCGCAGCGTGGGCAAAACATCCAAGCCAACCAGAGACGCGTGACAGCCATAGGTCAGTCTCTAATAAGTTCTTGTCGGCCCCGTTCATTCTTGTCGCCAGTATTATTGTCGGTAGCAGTTTACATACATAGGAAATTCGCATCTCGGGAATTGATCGACATTCTGAATGGACTAATGTTCTCTTCTAGCTACCGGGAAGTTCAACAATACGTTCATTCTGTCATGATAAGCAAAGGTCCGTCGCCTAGAATCTAAACTGAATAAACCCATCGACCTAGCCTCACTCCCACCAAGCAGCGATGCTGCACAACATGTCTACAGATGTTATCTCCAGGTCCAACAATGGCTGGGCACTTCGCTTCCTCCGACGGATTGGGGGTGGTCGCTAGACAATGGACTTCTTGTACCGACTGCAGCCACAAAGCCATGTGCCCCCGATAACCTACTGAATCTGATCAGTTGTGGTTGCAAGAGTGCTTGTACAAAAAGGTGTGGGTGTAAGAAGGCAGGACTCTCTTGCTCAGGTTTGTGTAATTGCAGTTCGGATTCTTGTAACAACCACAGAAACACTGTTCTGTCGGAAATTTCTGAGTTCGATGAATAATATGTATATAGGTCATGTCATTTCTGTATATAGCGTTGATAATAATCAATGTAACTTAATCCATGTTGATTGATTTGTACATTCTGTAAATATTATTTATTGATTTTTGTACATTCTGTAAATATTATTTATTGATCTAATGCTGCCAGACACAGACGTGTCTGTTCGGTCCCAAGCCCGAAAATAGTTGAGTTCTCATGCTGACGAATTTTATGCCAAAAGGGGAACTCGGCCAGAAGCAGAGGGGGTCTTCCATAATGTCTATTTTGTAAGCAATGATAAAAGTCTTCAAATGGTGGTGGATTTTTTATCGTCTGTCCAACTAACATCCCGTTCTGTACTACAACCCTTTGGGCAAATCCGTTAGGAAAATCGTCATTTTTTGCATAAATCCGATACTTTTTTGTGAATTTTCAATAATTTTTCGCAGAAATTGTCACAGAATGCACATTTTCCTCTAGGTAAATGTATATTAGACATTATGTAGCTCGAAATACGCGTCAACAAAAAATACAGTTGGATCAATTCGAGGTTACAAAGTTCGTGCGATTTTTTTTTATTTTTTTCAAACACGTTTTCGAAAAAAGGCTGTAGAAAAAAAAGCTTAACTGGGATTTTAGGGGACTTTTGTCTAATCGTTCAGTGACATGTACTCGACATTCCCTGAAAAAATCAGCTTTCTGCGATTTTTTTCCCTAGTGAAACCTAATGTTCTTGGGCTATTAGAGAATTTTCTTAGGTCATAGTGCGACTCACTCCATCGTGCACCTGCAAGGTGAACTTTCACTATCATAAAAGTTTTTCTTTTTATCTTCTGCTTGGGAGATATTGAGTTATGCAGCTTTAACTAGTGTTGAACCGATTGTATGTTTAGGCCACAAACCAATGTTTGATTATTTGATGTGGTAATCGGCCAATTTTGATTACGACTGTCAATTATTTGCAAATTTTCAGTGGAGAGGTACTTATTTTGGTGGAAAACACAAAAAATATCTGCAGAGTTTGTATTGATATCTGAGAATTTAATTCAAGCACTATTTAAGCACTTTTCAAGGACTGTGTTAACAATTTTCAAGCAAGGACCATTATTGCATGCTACAATGCATACTGGTACCATAGCCTGTCACATCAAGATGATTTTGTATCGTATTTAATAGGACACAAAATTAGGAAATGTAAAAAAATTAGTTCACTAAATGCAAAATTCTTTTCACAAACTGCCTTATAAAATGGTAAATCCAAATTTTCTCCGCATAACTACAGCCAAGTTGAATCAGTAATCCATCTATAAATAATATTTTAATGATGATCAACAAAAAACACTCAATTCGTTTTTTGTGTCAAGTTGAGAGGCTTGTGCTTTTTCCCAAGCCCACTTCCAATACACATAATTGATCTTCTGTGGTTTGTCATCAAATACCACCCTTAATTTTCGATCAATAAATGCTGTATATTTCAAATAAGATTGCTTCCAATAACTATCCTGAGTCCCAAAAACAAATGTTTTGATTTTTTAGAAGCGTATCTCAGTCACTTGAATTCATCCACTTCAAGTATGCCATTAACCTCTAGCACTCTGGTAGTGCAAAAGAATTTTCTCCAATTACTCCGGTTTTCTCTTGTTTAACTATGAATTTATCGAATATATCTTGTTTGACAGAGCTCACTGAGCTCTGTCAAACAAGGTATATTTGGTTAAATATCAAACTGCATTATGGGAAATATTTGTTGCTCAAAACTTTGTCTTTTGACATCAGCGTGCAGAGGGTTAAATGAAATAAAAAGAGAAAGGCATATAAAAGCAGAGGAAAACAGCAGGGTTTTGTGATGCATTTATGTCAGTTTGCAGTGAGGATGATTCTAATCGGTCAACATTCCTAGGGGATGCTTCAGAAAGAGAGAGGTACTTCTGATAAGGTGATGACATAACTGAAATTCTGAGAATTCCAGTTCATGACTGTTTTGCAGATTGCAGAGATGAAAGGTATTCAGCTCCCTCTGTGTATGTCTGACTGATTTTTATCTCATCACGTATTTGCAGGGTGGATTATCATGAAAGTTAAGGTCTCAAAAGTTGCAGGTAAACTGGCTTCAAGTACTTTTACAGTACTCTTCGACCTTACCCCGAGTTGAGTTATCATACCTTCGTTGCTCTATCACAATCAAATTGAACTGACTTAGAATGTTCGAGAGGACCTGTTGTTCTAGTTATCCCTAATAAATTATTGTCGGTCTAGCCTAACCGGTTTCGTTCATAGTTGAACTTCATCACAGGCGAAATGTACTGGTCAGCCAGTCATAAACACCAAGCAAGAGTTTGCCATCGGAACCACCTCACACTCAGCACACAGAATCAAAGAATTTCAGAACCCACTACGGATTTATTGAGCGTAACAATGAGGGAAATTCTTAACCCCAGTTAACATTAACATGCCTGAACAACAGAATCTGTACACAGACTGAACCAGCAAACACTGAACAGAAACGTGACAACTCCACAATTATAACAGGTGCGTCTACACCACCCAGATCAGAAGCGAACATTACAATACGGTCACCAAATTGGGCAGACACCATTATTAATCAGGCCATTGGCATGCCTCAGCCATGTATTGCCACCCACAGAGGCAATACCCAACCGGGCACAAACATCACCACTTTGTACAACAACGGGAAAGTCCTTAGCTACGCAGCTCAGATTTTATATGTGAGACCGAAGATACTGATGAAAAGATTGTGTTGAAGAACCAACAATTAACAAGATATGCATTTACATCTAATTTTATTGTATAAATATACAGTTCTTCATTTTAGTTTCTTTGTGATAATTCCCACAACAGCCTTCCAATGGTTAAATTCCAAATCTGGAACATTTCACCAAGTAGCTCCCACCATCTTTGTACTGCTGCCAACCCTTCAAGTACAAAATAGTACTGAATATTTTGACAAAAGGAAACTCAATTTTAAACCGCTACCATCTAATGCATTCTCCAAAAATGACTGCACTCACCAACAACAGCAACCATTGCAAAAGTGACTGAGGGAAGGAGGGGGGTGGGGGGTGGTGGGCATTCTCCATGCACTCGCCAAGCTGCATTCACACCACTGCACTCGCCAAACTGCTGCAGTCGTTCGCCAATGCATTTGCTAAATGTCATTCACCAGGCACTCGTCACCCCTAAACTATATATTAACCCTGGCTGACCAGTACATTTCGCCTCTGACGAAGTTCAACTATGAACGAAACCGGTTAGGCTGGACCAACAATATTTTATTAGGGATAGCTAGAATAACAGGTCCTCTCAGACTTTCTAAGTCAATTCAATTTGGTATATATTTCTTGACCTATGGGAAAGTTATGGCATCGACCAGTACAGCCATGAGCTCTGACAGTGAACTAAGTCTCACCTCTTGACCTATGGGAAAGTTATGGCATCGACCAGTACAGCCATGAGCTCTGACAGTGAACTAAGTCTCACCTCAAGTACATGTATGCAAACCATTATAGACAATGACGGTGAAGCCGGTTTAGAAAGACGGTCAAAACGACGTCGTAGTGACAGTGAACAAACAACAACATTAGTTAATAACAAAAACCACCCAGTTTACCGAACTGTCCATAACTTAACCATTAAAAAATTAAAATTCGAGTTACAAGATGTGTTCCCGGAGAAGTGCACCTCCCAAAATCTTTTACCAAGGGGATTACGAGCATCTGTACCCACACCACGCAGTCCACGTAATGCCGTCTGCAAAGCTCATCTACAAGACACATTAATTGAAGCTACTGGGAAAATTTTACAAATTTCATTAGATCAAGTCAAACTGGACTACTCCAATGTAACTGAACGACTTGAAACTGCCAAAAGGACTTATCTAGAAATGAACACTAATGACCAGAATCAAATTCAAGCTTTGGAGTCGTCGATTAACACTTTAGTTTCAAGATTAAACAAGAAACACCAGTAGCCATACACTTCAACAACCATTTGAACTCAATCACAGACCTTCATTATCGTATTATACAAGTATTTAACTCTGACCCGGATCACCCTAACACGACTGATAAATGCCGTCAAACAGAAATCAACTGGATTTTTTAATTAAAAACACTTGAACCATTTGGCCTGAACAGGAAGGACTTTTAATTAACCCTTTACCCAATGCAGACTATATCAAAATTTATTTTAAATACCATTTTTTCAAATTTTTCAAAATATTTCAACAAAACCATATCATGTGACCCCTCGTTGGAATGAGCTCATTCCAACGAGGGGTCACATGATATGGTTTTGTTGAAATGTTTTGAAAAATAATATTTTTTAAACTGCTGAATTTGCATATTACGCGGGCGGATGCGGGCGATTCGTTAGGTAAAGGGTTAAGTGTTTTCATACTATCACAATCAACTCAATCATATGCAGGCCAACAAACAATATATACTTAGGTATAATCTCGATGTAAGTGCGGACGGCCATGTGAAACACTTTCCACAATGAAAACACGTAAGGCATTCAGCAAATGGGGGACTTTGGTACTGTATTTTTACCGATGAATGTGGCATTTTAAATGCAATTATAACATGTAAAACACACACAAATTTTTTTTGAAGACAATCAGAGCTTTTGATTATGAAATGACTGTTGCCATTATCATTCGATCCCCACTAATCAGCCAATTATACTGACCGAATCCGATTATTGGTTTAACATTAACAGCTCTGCAATAATTTTCAGAGGTAATAAAATGTGGCATAACAAAACCATTTTCAAGTCTGGATTGCAGGAACTGGAAGAACTTGTGAAAAGGGTTTTTCAATTGATTGGTTATTTTTTTGTCTTTTTCAGTTGTATACAGTTAACCTGAATGATGCTGATGATTGTGCTAGCAAATTTTTCTCAAACACAAGACTTGGACTTATAATGTTCTTGGGTACAGTATTTGGTACCTTACTCAAAGAATCTAAGTTGACAGAAAATCAAGAGAAAGCATCCTAACACAGAAGAGGACATTGTTTTTATAATATTATCTTCTCACAGAGGATGGTCCTTCTGTAAAAGGAATGCAGTTACTTGATCATGCATCTTTCTCACTTGAATTTATTTCTATGAGAGCACATCTGAAATACTTCTGGAAAATGTAAAATTGCTACCACAAACAATGACTTCGTATAGTAAGATAGTATGAGTTTCCCAGACCTGTCATTTTGAGGCGAGCAATCACCCTCATCCTCTATGGCCCACCCAATTTGTAAAGAAGGTTAGCAGCAAATGTACACCCAGAAAAATCTTGATAAACTAGAGGATTTTCAAAGACATGTTCGCACAATAAAGCTAATGGAAACATAGAGTCTTTTTAACCCATAAAGGTGTGGGTAATTTTCCATGATTTTTATTACACATGGCACCATTTGAGTCCAGCGACATAGTGGTGGTGATTTCTATCCAAGTCTTGACTAGGAACCACTGCCAACCTCTTTTTGATAGTATGTTCAAGTACCTATTCTGAGACCATAGAGTTTGTCAGACTCAGATGAAGAACTTTTGTAGTGTTCTAGTATCTCCAGTGCATGCTCAACCACTAAAACATTTTCAATCCATCTGTGAGGACAGAACTTTAGTTGGAAAAGTGAGGATGCAGAAATCTTTGTATAATCTTCCCTTCAAGCAGGAGAGTCTTTCAGGAAAGAATAAATTTCTCTCAACACACTGCTGATATCCCACCCAGCTTCTTCAAAACCACCACGAAAGGCATTATGAACATTGTGGAGACTACAGGTACCAATATCAGTAATTTTCTTATCAGTGGCAGCTACAAATATCTCACTGGTGAAGTCTCTAAAATTTATGATTCACATTTGGTCGGTCCATGGATATCTGTATCGATGACTCCAGCTTCAATTTCTCAACAAAATTTGAAAGTGTTCAATACAATCACTGGCCCTCCCATGCCCCATGAACGATGAGTGTAAAAAGTGGGTGCAGAATGGGTGGTGGTGGTGGTGTATTTATTATAAGCCTTGTTGCACTGAAGGGACAAATTTATTAACTTTGGTAAAATATCAGACATGAACCAATTAATTTTTTTAAGTTAGCATTGTCTATAAAAAGAGAGCATGCAGCAGCCGGAAGGACCATGCAGGAAGACCTGAGAAACCGATTTTTAAGTTTTTTCAGGCCTAATTTGATCATTTTTCATGTGACATGGGTGAAAAACTAAAATGAAATAAAACAATTTTCTGAGTGTGGAAATACAGGGTGCTGCCCCCCAGAACAGGTTATAACAGCCCTATGAAATGTACTTGCACATACTACAAAAGGGTTTCTTGGCTATGAAAAAACTCTCTCTTTTTTGTTGATGAGTGCTGTTTTCTGATATGCTAAGAATTGGGTTTTTTATGGCACTTGTTACTGCAATTTCTTTTATCATTATAATATAAGAATATTTTTATCATCATCATCTTCTGAGATATGTAGTTTATTGGAAAATAAACAAAATGTGGTGAATTGTTCTTTTTTTGATGACTTTCAAGCCATTACTTCTCTTCTTACACACCCATTGATCAGCCGGAGAATCATCCAAGATACCTTTGTCCAAAATACCTTTGGCCCAAAATACCAATGGTAATGGGACCAAAAAAAATGTCAATTAAAATTTTCACCATACAGCCATATGCTGTAGGTTGAAAATATTAAATAAATCGTTTTACAAGACCATGTCATTTCGAATGATGTAAACTTCTATTATCTGTTCGAAATAATTACTGTGAAACACGTAGTCCAACAAAAAATACATTTGGTTCTCTGGCATTTAATTTTTGAAATTGAGGTAGGAAGACTTTAATTAGCTCTAACTGAAAAGTGTCATTGGTGCTTTTCTGGTAATGATTTGACAATTGTCTATCCATCATCTGTGCATCGTCCATCTGTCATCAACATGTTGTTTGCCTGGGCCATAACTTCTCAACCACTGAATATTTTTTGACAAAACTTTATAACAATATGTATTATCAAAAGACAGTGTTTCACAAATTATAATGGTATGTACACTGCAAGGTCAAGGTCAGAGGACCTGTGTTAAGGTGATGGTTAGAAAAACTTTGACATTTCACTGTCACTTTTGTCAGGTTCATATTGCTTGGTATAATTGACAGATTTTATTCATACAATTATTTCTCATGACTCAGAGGTGTGTCACAGCTTTGATCCAAGGTGATGTCAAGGTTAAAGGTCACAGACAGCAAAACTTTGATATTGTTACACAGCCCTTGTCCAGTCTGTATGAGTTGGTATGATTGACAGATCTTTTTCATACTTTGTACATTTATTGCTCACGACTCAAAACTGTGTCACAACTTTCATCCAAGGTCATATCATCAAAGTCAAGGTCACAGACAACAAAACTTTGATGTTGTTATACAACCCTTGTCTGGTCTCTATAATTGAATATAAAGGACAGATCATGCACATTCTTCACACAATTGTTACCCATGTTGTGTCATGACCTTGACCCACTGTCACATCAGGGTCAAGGAGGTCACAAGCAGTGACACTTGAATTCTTGTCTTCTATTTAGCTTCCCCTAAAAGCAGTGACCCTGAGCAGAGCTGTCTAGGCTGAGAGGTACCTCTTGTTTTTAGCTTAAGTCAAGATAAGCTATTGCCATCACGTGTGCGGAAGTCTGTTAGTCTGTCAGTCTGTTCACATTTTCCTTTAGCACAGGCTACACCCCATGGTTCTTGTCCGATCATCACAAAATTTCATATGCAGGTTTGAGGTCATGTCTACATGAGACTGTTCCCTTTTGGTTGTGATCGGTTAACTGTGATGGCTGTCCGAGCCCAAAACCTGAAAACCTTTAGCACAGTCTACAGGTCATATTTATGAAGGGATTTCATTGTAACTTGGTAGGATGACTCTGTATAATGTCTAGATAAGAACGTCCCCTTTTGGACATGATCTGTCACTGTAACTTGGTAACTTTGGTTGACATACATTAACTGTGAGGGCCACATTAACCCACCGCTCAATTCTTTAGTACAGTCCACAACTCAAATTATTTTTTATTGAAAACTGCATATAGGGAACAGAAATTAACATATTCTCAATTATCACAATTCTTGTCGTATTTCATAATCCTTTCATAAACATTGAACATTATCCTTTTCATCAAACACAACACACAGTCAAGTTAAGCTACAGTGTCATTGATGCTTTCATTATATATATTTTTTTGTTTGTTTGGTTTGTTTATGTTTATGCACTTTTTTTTCGAAAAATACCCCCCCTCCCCCCCCCCCCCCCCCCCCCCCCCCCCACACACACGTATTTATTCATGCTTTGTTGCAAAACAATGCAAATGAATACACAACAATCAAGTCGCATGATTTCACAGCACTTTTTAAAGACACCACAAGCCAATAAAAACATTCAATAAGGGGACCCAAGTTCAGTGAGGGATTACCCAAAAACTGAAACCCTTTTCTTTCAAGCCTTAATGTTACATGTATGTGAACCTTTATTAAGGCTAATTATGACTAAGCAAAATAAACAAGAGGCCCTCATGGGGCCTGAGACGTTCACCTGATCAAAGTTGTTTAAAGATGGATTTGATTACCATCTATGGCTAGTTAACAGGGGAATGAAGTTATTTAATTATTTATAACTTTGCTGTCTTTGCCAGATGATTTTTAGCTTAACTTGACAAAGTCAAGATAAGCTAATGCCATCATGCCTGCGGAAGTCTGTTAGTCTGTGAGACAGTTCACATTTTCTTTAGCACAGGCTCCACTCTGTAGTTCTTGTCCGATCATCACAAAATTTGATTTGCAGGTTCAAGGTCATGTCTAGATGAGAACGTTCCCTTTCGGCCGCGATCAGTTAATTGTAATGGCTATGCAGACCGAAACACGAAAACCTTTAGCACAGTCTACAAGTCGTATTTACAAAGAGATTTTATTGTAACTTCATAGGATGACTCTGTTTCATGTCTAGATGAGAATGTCCTATTTTGGTTGGGTTCAGTCAACTGTGATGGCCGCAGGGGCATGTTACCTATATTCCTTTAGCACTGTCTACAGCTTGCATTTACGAAGTGATTTCATTGCAAATTTGTAGGATGAATCAGTATAATGTCTAGATGAAAACATCCTATTTTGGCCGTGATAGGTCAACTGTGATGGCTGCATGGCTGGCATGTGACATAGATTTCTTTAATGCGGTCTACAGTTCGTATCTATGAAGCGATTTCATTGTGGCTTGGAGGGATAACATGGTATGATGTCTAGATGAGACTATCCTATTGTGTCACCATCGGTCAGCCGTTACCGCCACCTGACCTAGATTCCATAAGCCTTGTCTACAGGTCCTTTTTATGAAGGAATTTCCTTATAACTTGGTAGGATAACTAGGTATGATATCTAGATGAGACTCTCCTATTTTGCTTATGATTGGTCAACCGTGACTGCCAAACTGTAACATGACTGCCAAACCGTCATGTGACCTAGATTCCTTTAGAAATGTCTACAAGTTATATTTATGAAGGGATTTCATTGCAACTATGTAGGATGACTCATTTTGGAATGATTTTACTGTAACTTGGTAACTTTGGTTGACATACATTAACTGTGAGGGCCACATTAACCCAGGCCTGAATTCTTTAGTACAGTCTACACATCAAATTATTCTTATTGAAAGCATAGCATATAGGGAACAGAAATTAACATATTCTCAGTTATCACAATTCTTGTCTTATTTAGTAATCCTTTCATAAACTTAGAACATTATCCTGTTCATCAAACACTACACACAGTCAAGTTACGCTACATTGTCCTTGACACTTTCATTTTCTAGTATCAGATTTTCAGTTAAGGAAAACTGGAGAGTCCAAATATCAACCTAGGGACTTGACTTGAACTAACTTGACTTGAAGGATGTTGTATATCAAATATCAAAAGATTCTGACTGGTGGTTCTGGAGAAGATTTAGAGAATATTACCAATTTTGCACTATACTAAAATCCCCCCTCCCCCCACAGGGAACACAAATATCAATCCTAGGACTTTATTTGAATAAATTGAATCTGAACCCTCAATGGATGCTGTATACCAAATATGGAAAGATTCTGATTGCATCTCAAGAAGCAGATTTTAAAGATTATTCCTCATATCGGACTAAGTTAAAATTCTGGCCCCAATAGGAAGTCCAAATATTAACGCAGGAACTTGATTTGAACAAACTTAGATCTGACCTCCCTAAGGATGCTGTATACCAAATATCAAAAGATACTGACTGGTGGATCTGAAGAAGATTTTTAAAGTTTATACTTCATATTGCACTAGATTCTGACTGGTGGATCTGAAGAAGATTTTTGAAGTTTATACCTCATATTGCACTAAGTTAAAATTTGACCTACCATAGGAAGCCCAAATATTAATCCGGGGACCAGATTTGAACAAACTTGAATCTGACAATTTGAGTTTTTCATTTCATTTCTCCACGATAAAATCCTTTTTAGACAACTAACTGTTATAAAATCCCTGGATCCCATTGCAACATTTTAACTTTGATGGAATACAGATCAAAGTTTGATATTCACAGTTATGTCTATTATATGTTAGGAGTTATGTCTCTTTAATTAGAAACATGGGCAATGCAAAGCATGACATATGCTCCTTGCGGTGTCATAAGAGGGTAGATAAGTCTCTCGGGGCATAACCAAAATCAAAAGGAAGCTTCCTCTAGACACCAACAATGCATCACAACAAAATAAAATTGATTTGAGTCAGCATTCATTAGTTATTGGACAGAAACCAACTTCAAGATGGCTGCCATGGAAGCCATAATGAATTGGCCACTGGCGGACAGCTTGGTTCAGCTGACTGGTTTAACATTGAAAGGAAGCTTTCTCCAGACACCAACAATGCATAATTAAAAAATAAAAATGATTCGAGTCAGTATTCATTAGTTATTGGACGGAACCAAATTCAATATGGCCACCATATATGGCCAATGTCCAACATGGATTCCGAAGAAGATCCTCCTTCGAATCTCAACTCCTGACAACAGCAAATGACCTCCTACAACTACATGACAATAAAGTGCATATCAATACAGCAATCTGTGATTCAGCAAGGTCTTTAATACAGAACCACATCAAAGACAGCTGAAAACTGTATCTCTGTTAATTCAGGTGTTACTCAAGGAACTGCATTGAGCCCACTTCTGTTCCTGCTACACATCAACAACCTGCTTGAAAATGTGACATCACAATTACGACTGTTTGCTGATGATAGTCACTATTGAGTCATAAATTCAAAGATCAACACCTACTAAAAGAAGACCTGACTATCCTAGAGTTTGGCTGACATGTTGGGTGTGAAATTCAATGCAGAGAAATGTTACTTACTATGTAATCATGGAAAATCAATCTGCTAACACACTTCTCCGACCGAAAAGGCCACATTCTCCAAGAAGTGGATTCCACCCCCTGCCTCAGCTTGACATTTAGAACACTCTAAAATGGGATACTCACATAAACAAGACTAACTCTAAAGTAAACAGCATAGTTAGCTTCATCAAATGCAACTTGAAACATGCTCTAAGAACATTGAAAGAAACAAGTCACCAGTTCATTCAAATACGGTCGCATAGTGTGGGATCCTCACAACAACAGGACAGCTTTTGGTCATTTGCAAACTATTCTAAGTCTAAGGGGCATAACTGGACAAGGTCACTTTTCACTGGGCATATGAAGTTTTATGGAAATGTGGTCATCGGTTGCAAAGATATGAGCCCAGATGGATAGATAGAGCTAATTGCTATATCCCCCCAAAATTTGTTTGACAGAGAGTATTAAACTCGGAAATCACATTTTGAGAGCCTTCAGTGCATTCCCAATCCTCATTTATGAATTGGTGCTGAAAAACGTGGCAGATCAAAACAAAATGTTTTGTAAGTGTGCATTGCTTTTACCTCCAATATGGCATGACATAACAAATTGGGAATAACACCGACTACATCAAAACTTGATGGATATTCAAAATAGGCGTCAATGTGGCATCTCCCAGGGGTCATAGGAGACTTTCAAATGTATTCCTGAAGCACCTTTATGAATTTTAGTGCTAACAAATGTGGTTAGAGAAAAACTTTTGAAATTGGGTTCTGCTTTTATTTCAGGTGTGGCATGGCATATCGACCCTGGAAACAAACAACCAATATATTGAAACCTGAAGGTTCAAAATGGGCATCAAGGTTATGGGTCACCTGGGAGATGGAATGCTTTTCTCAAAACAGTGAATATTACATTTTGGACCTGAAGATACAGTCTTGAACCTGATTTAGGAGTTTCAGTGTTAAAAAAATTGTTTTTTGTTAGTGGGTCACACTTTCATCCCGGGCATGGTATGACATATCAACTTGGAACCCTCACCAAATGTATCAAAAACAAACTTGATCAAAATCCTGATCAAGGTCATCCAAGGGTCATTGAATGCATTTTTTCAAATCTCTGGAAATCACATTTTGAGACCCTTGAACCTATTATGAATTTTAGTACCAGAAAAATGTGGACGGAAAACATTTTATAAATTGGGCGGAACCCAAAATGGTGTAAATTTGACATGTTATATCTCCGGTTCAGTCTGACATATTGACTTGGAATTGCTAAATATATTGAAATTCAATGGAAATTCAAAATACGGGTCAAGGTCATTGGGGCACCCACGAATCATTCTGTGAATTTTTGAAGAACTCTTGATCATCCAAATTGTAAGTGTAATGCGGCTGAACACTCTCCAAGATGTCCTGTGATGCCTTTGTGAAACTCATTATGAATTTTAGAGCTCAAAAATGTGGGCAGGGCAAAACATGTAAGTGGGTCTTGTGAATACCTTTGGCATGGTAAGACATATCAACATGGGACATGATAAGGTTTGAAATATTGGTGATGGGCACTGAGGACACCAAGGGGTTGTGGAAAACATTTTTGTAAAATGCTGGAATCAATTTGGACACGTCCAAATGTTTTCCAACACAAGAGATTTATTGATAAAATAGAATTAAATGACCTTTGACCTATTGTTGGATCAAGTATGCTGTTAAAACTATTTACAGCTTTTGTTACTATTCAATAATTTCATCAAGTTTGATTTTGACTTTATTGACTTTTTCACAGATTCTTCAGTCCAAATAAGAAATAAAAATTGTACAATTGAATATTTCAGAATCAATGATTTTTACTCCCGTGGGAACCCTGGGAAGTGAAGCAGTTCTGGCTTACTGTGGTAAACAAGCTCTGTTTTACAAGTAAAATAGGACCTAGTCACCAATGCTTGGGTGGGAGTCCTCTAAAATGGGCAACATGGGTATAAACGATTGACTAAACTTGGCTTTATCTCCATGTTGCAGTCATGATTAGCCATTATGCAGAAATATGTGACAATAAAAAAATAAATGATCATGACCAAGACCATAACTCAAGTTTTTGCATGGCCTTGTGTATTTAACTACAATACCATAGACAATTATTCCAATAGCTTTTTGAGTCATGACTCAAAGGGGAGTGAGATGTGGTTTGTTTCAGAATGTGGCTGCAATGGATGGCAATTCCTTGTGGGGGGGGGGGGGGGGGGGGGGCACATTGATGCTGTGTACTAAGGAAGGCCTATTATACTCGATAAGTCACTTGCCTTCAACCAATGCTAACCCTTTTTAGAAAAAATGTTATATGTCAAACAATAAATTGTTTGGACCACTTGTTTGAGATAATATTTTTTCAACAATCGTCAAAATTTGTCTTGATTCTTGAGAATCAGTTTTGGTTCTGCGAACTTCTGCTGTGATAACTGATATCTTCAGTTCTAAAATAATTTGGTATTTGAGAGTACGGTTATATGCTTGTATGTGAGGTGAGTGCAAACAGTACATATTCCATAGCAACAAACAAACCTCACATTTACATATTGATTAGAGTTTAACCCATAGGGGCCTATTTCCAATTTTTGTGATTTATTTCTTATCTTACATGTACACGCAGAACACATACAGCTTTTGATGGTCTTGCTGATGGAAACTTTGACTTGACATTGATTACTAGTGAAATCTTGGCTGCCTGCATAAGCAGTCAAGACATCACTAGACACCATTGCTAGATCAAAGTGTTACCTTATTATCTGGGAGATAAAATAAAAATATGAAGATCTCCAGGCCTTTAATGACACTTTCAGAATCTATGCCAAGAATCAAACATTTTGCAAGAATCCAAGTTAATTCTCATTGTTTTCCTTGTGAGAATCATTTGCAGGAATCAATTTTGATTCCCCCATGAATTTTAAGCTCTGTTTAAATGTTCCCCCCAACACGCCACTGTGCTGAATTACTTGGTCCTTCAACATTATCTAGGCTATAAAATATGAATATTTTTCACACGTCAATTTATCAAAAAAACCTTTCTTTGTTTATCGTGGTTCAAATTTCAACAGCCAAGGTCACTTCATGTCAGAGAGTTTCATGGGTGGAGGAAGCCGGAGCACCTGGTGAGAACCACTGAGCAGTGGTGAGCAACTATCAGACTTCCCAAAGCTCATGTATTAACTCCGCACCAGTAGGGTTAGGAGCAGTTGAAGTCAAGTGCACCATCAATGTGCAGTAGGCCTTGGTACACGGTGCCACCATGCCCCCATATGGGCACTCAGGATTAAGTGTCTTGTCCAAAAAACAACACAGTCACCGCTGGTGAGGATCAAACCGACAATCTCTCACTTTTAGGTTCATGATCTGAGCTACAAACATCTTTGCAAGGAAGATTTACTAGTTTGCTGAAATTAAGTTTCTTAGATCAGATATAGGTTTAATCCTCAAATCCTCAGATTAATTTTACATTAATAATTACCATATATACATTTATTATGCCAGCTAATGAAATTCGCCAATCATAGCCCCCGAATAGTGGGACGGAACTGAGCCGTATTGGGTCACCTGCAGCCCGAGGTGACCTAATACGAAACTCGTATTAGGTCAGTACTGCCATTTTGTTTCGACGTGGAAATTCCTCGCCTCACAGTGCTTTTGTATCCATATTGAAGAAATTGCAGTACAATCAAACGTCCCTCCGTGTCTATATGTCTCATTTTCTCTCGTTTTATAATAAATTTATTGTGAAATTTATTTTCTAAATGTAAATTTAATTATTTGAAGTGAGAAATACTACTGTATTCGATCTACCGATAACGGATAAGTCGGCCTGGTCCTAACTTGACATAGGGTCTAAGCTTATTGAGGCTAACACACAACAGTTTGGGTACGGTGTTCGCCTCGATATTTTAAAAGCTTTAGAAAAAATATATAACCCATAAATGCGTTGTTAGAAAGTTGAAAAATGTATATAGTGTGAATAAATAAACTTAGAAAAAGATTGTCTTATCCCGGGAATAGATTAATTTCATTCTTTCTCGTTGAGCTCATTCTGTAGTCTCTGTTGTGGTAAATGGATAACGTCGCTTCGAAAATGGATTTAATTTCATTGAATAATTATAAGATTGCACAATGATGAAATTGCAGGAAAATGAATGAAAGTCAATGGGAAAAAATGTGAGATACATTTATTTTGATCGAATTGTATAAAATCGGATGTTTCGGGGCATTCAACACTCTCAAGACAAAGTATTGATTTGCAAAGAAAAGCGTTATTGTTGACTCGGTTGTCAAGGAAATTATACACATACAGGGAGACAACTGTGCACGTTTGTTACAACTTACATAGCGTTTTGCACCAGTTTTGAAAATGTGCCGGCGTTCAAATTTGATTGTTATTTTGTTTTCGCTGGCATAATAAATACGTTACAGGACGTTCAGGTGGCGGATACGGTGTCATATGAGGCTCGGCAAAAACAATATTGGACTCGGCGTACCGCCTCGTCCAATATTGTTTTCACCTCGCCTCATATGATTCCGTATCCGCCACCTGAACGTTCTGTAACTTATAATACACAGCTGCAGATGACAGAACAGTGTTTCTACATCATTGTTGACTGCCGGTACAGGCAGACAACAATGATGTAAGACACTGTTAAGATAAATGCATTTTACCAGTAAGGTTCTCAAAGAAGAATACACTTGGAGCAACTTTTTCAGAGCCATATAAAAAGGGCAGTTTATGGCTGCATGGGGACTTGAGGGTTAATGGGACCAAATAATTTTGACACAGTTGATCGTGGAGAAACAATAAATAAATAAATCACCCCTCCAGATACCTTTGACTTATATTTTTGTCATTATCCTCCTTGAATTTCATTTTGATTGATTGTGGTACCCTTACGACTTGACTGCAATGCAGGCAAGCATTGTTTTGTTTCTCACTTTCTCTGAAGTATTTGAATTCATTGAGGGACATTTTTAGCTTAACTTGACAAAGTCAAGATAAGCTATTGCCATCACGCGTGCGGAAGTCTGTTAGTCTGTTCACATTTTAATTTAGCACGGGCTACACCACGCAGTTTTTGTCTGATCGTCACGAAATTTCATATGCAGGTTTGGGGTCATGAGAACGTCTCCTTTTGGTCGCGATCGATCGGTATGGCTGCCCGAGCCCAAAACCCAAAAACCATTAGCACAGTCTACAGGTCGTATTTATGAAGGGATTTCATTGTAACTTGGTAGGATTCCTCTGTATAATGCCTAGATGAGAACGTCCCCAAGCCCGAAACCCCAAAACTTTTAGCACACAGTCTGCAGGTCATGTTTAATATGGATTGTAACTTGGTAGGATGCCTCTGTATAATGCCTAGATGAGAACATCCCCAAGCCCGAAACCCCAAAACTTTTAGCGCAGTCTGCAGGTCATGTTTAATATGGAGGGATTTCATTGTAACTTGGTAGGATGACTCCTTATGATGTCTAGATGAGAATTTCTGCATTTGGGGGTGATCTGCCAACCGTGACGACTGCCCGAACCCAAAACCTGAAAACCTTTAGCACAGTCTACAGGTCATATTTATTGAGGAATTTCATTGTAACTTGATGGGTTGACTTCATATAATTTCCAGATGAGAAAGTCCCCTTTTGGACGTGATTGGGCAACTGTGATGGCTACAGGGGCCCGAAGCCCAAAAACCTTTAGCACAGTCTACAGGTCATATTTATGAAGGGATTTCATTGTAACTTGATATGATGACTCCAAATAATGTCTAGATGAGAACGTCCCATTGTTCGCGATCATTCAGCCTTGATGGGTGCCCGAGCCCAAAAACCTTTAGCATAGGCAAAAGGTCATATTTATGGAAGGATTACATTGTAACCTATTAGGTTGACTCCATATAATGCCTAGATGATGACATCCCCTTTTGGTGGTGATTGGTCAACTGTGTTGGCTACAGATGCTCAAAGCCCAAAAATCTTGAGCACAGTCTACAGGTCATATTTACGAAGGGATTTCATTGTAACTTCGTAGGATCACTCCAGATGATGCCCAGATGAGAATGTCCCCTTTTGGTTGCAATCATCCAACCATTATGGCTGCCCGAGCCCGAAGCCTGAATACCTTTAGCACAGTCTACAGGTCATATTTATGAAGGGATTTCATTGTAACTTGGTAGGTTTGACTTCATATAATGTCTAGATGAGAACGTCCCCTTTTGGACATGATTGAGCAACTGTGACAGCTGCAGGGGCCCGAAGCCCAAAAACCTTTAGAAAGGGATACAGGTCATAATTATGAAGGGATTTCATTGTAGCTTGGTAGGATGACTCCAAATAATGTTTAGATGAGAACGTCCCCTTTTGGTCGCGATCATTCAGCCTTGATGGCTGCTCGAGCCCAAAAACCTTTAGCATAGTCTACAGGTCGTATTTATGGAAGGATTTCATTGTAACGTGTTAGGTTGACTCCATATAATGCCTAGATGATGACATCCCCTTTTGGTCGTGATTGGTCAACTGTGATGGCTACAGGTGCCTGAAGCCCTTTCGAAAATCTTGAGCACAGTCTACAGGTCATATTTATGAAGGGATTTCATTGTAACTTTGTAGGATCACTCCAGATGATGCCCAGATGAGAAAGTCCCCTTTTGGTTTCGATCATTCAACCATGATGGCTGCCCGAGCCCAAAAACCTTTAGCACAGTCTTCAGTTCATGTTTATGAAGGGATTTCATTGTAACTTGGTAGGTTGATTTCATGTAATGTCTAGATGAGAACAGCCCCTTTTGGACACCATTAAGCAACTGTGACGGCTACAGGGGCCTGAAGCCCGAAAACCTTTAGCACAGTCTACAGGTGATATTTATGAAGGGATTTCATTGTACCTTGGTAGGATGACTCCAAATAATGTCTAGATGAGAACGTACCCTTTTGGTCGCGATTATTCAGCCTTGATGGCTGCCCGAGCCCAAAACCTTTAGCATAGTCTATAGGTCATATTTATGGAAGGATTTCATTGTAACCTGTTAGTTTGACTCCATATAATGCCTAGATGATGACATCCCCTTTTGGTCATGATTGGTCAACTGTGACGACTTCAGGGGCCCGAAAACCTTGAGCACAGTCTAAAGGTCATATTTATGAAGGGATTTCATTGTAACTTCGTAGGATCACTCCAGATCATGCCCAGATGAGAATGTCTCCTTTTGGTTGCGATCATTCAACCATGATGGCTGCCCGAGCCCAAAGCCCAAAAACCTTTAGCACAGTCTACAGGTCATATTTATGAAGGGATTTCATTGTAACTTGGTAGGTTGACTTCATATAATGTCTAGATGAGAACGTCCCCTTTGGACGCAATTGGGAAACTGACGGCTACAGGGGCCTGAAGCCCGAAAACCTTTAGCACAGTCTACAGGCCATATTTGTGAAGGGATTTCAATGTAACTTGATAGGATGATTCGTTTTGGAATAATTTCACTGTAACTTGGTAACTTTCGTTGATATACGTTAACTGTGAGGGCCACATACATTAACTGTGAGGTCATATTAACCCACCCCTCAGCACTTTAGTACAGTGTTCACCTCATATTATTTTTATCAAAAACATAGCATACAGGGAACAGAAATGAACATATTCCCAATTATCACAATTCTTGTCTTATTTCATAATCCTTTCATAAACATTGAACATTATCCTTTTCATCAAACACAACACACAAGTTAAGCTACAGTGTCAGTGACACTTTCATTTAATGTGCATTTCATGTCTATTGAATCATTATGTCACTTCTGAAGTATTTGAATTCGTTGTGGGACATTTTTAGCTCAACTTGACAAAGTCAAGCTGAGCTATTGCCATCACTTCTCGTCCATCGGCGTACGTATGTACGTACGTACGACGTACGTACGTACATTAGTACGTACGTTAGTACGTACGTCCACAATTTCCTTTGGCACACCTCACAGGTCGCATTTATGTATGCTTGTTTGGGGTGACCTCTAGATGGGAGCTATCGATTTTCTTCAATTTCTGTCAAAATATGTTGCCGCGGCCAACGTTCTTAGAACTTAGTTTAGTCAAACCACAATATTTCCCTTTGGCACACCCTACAGGACACATTTATGATTTGATTGCTTTGAAACCTGGCATGCTTGTTTGGGGTGACCTCTAGATGGGAGCTATCGATTTTCCTCAATTTCTGGCAAAAAATGTTGCCACGGCCAACGTTCGTAGAACTTAGTTTAGTCAGACCTCAATATTTCCCTTTGGCACACCCTACAGGGTACATTTATGATCGGATTGCTTTAAAACCTGGTATGCTTGTTTGGGGTGACCTCTAGATGGGAGCTATCGATTTTCGTCAATTTCCGGCAAAAAATGTTGCCACCGCCAATGTTCGTAGAACTTAGTTTAGTCAGACCTCAATATTTCCCTTTGGCACACCCTACAGGGTACATTTGTGATCGGATTGCTTTGAAACTTGGTATGCTTGTTTGGGGTGACCTCTAGATGGGAGCTATTGATTTTCTTCAATTTCCGTCAAAAAATGTTGCCGCGGCCAACGTTCTTAGAACTTAGTTTAGTCAGAAAACTCAATATTTCCCTTTGGCACACCCTACAGGGTACATTTATGATCGGATTGCTTTGAAACCTGGTATGCTTGTTTGGGGGTGACCTCTAGATGGGAGCTATCGATTTTCTTCAATTTCCGGCAAAAATGTTGCCACGGCCAACGTTCGTAGAACTTAGTTTAGTCAGACCTCAATATTTCCCTTTGGCACACCCTACAGGGTACATTTGTGATCGGATTGCTTTGAAACTTGATATGCTTGTTTGGGGTGACCTCTAGATGGGAGCTATCGATTTTCTTCAATTTCCGTCAAAAAATGTTGCCGCGGCCAACGTTCTTAGAACTTAGTTTAGTCAGAAAACTCAATATTTCCCTTTGGCACACCCTGCAGGGCACATTTATGATCGTATTGCTTTGAAACCTGGCATGCTTGTTTGGGGTGACCTCTAGATGGGAGCTATCGATTTTCTTCAATTTCCATCAAAAAATGTTGCCGCAGCCAACATTCTTAGAACTTAGTTTAGTCAGACCACAATATTTCCCTTTGGCTCACCCTACAGGGCACATTTATGATTAGATTGCTTTGAAACCTGGTATGATTATTTACGGTGACCTCTAGATGGGAGCTATCGATTTTCTTCCATTTCCGTCAAAAAATGTTGCCACGGCCAACGTTCTTAGAATTTAGTCTAGTCAGACCACAATATTTCCCTTTTGTACACCCTACAGGTCACATTTATGATCGGATTGCTTTGAAACCTGGCATGCTTGTTTGGGGAGGCCTCTAGATGGGAGCTATCGATTTTCTTCGGTTTCTGTCAAAAAATGTTGCCACTGGCAAAAAAAATGACATTGGTACGAATGATCTTCAATTTTGCCGTTTCATTTATAACTTACCAAGTTCAAGTTTGTCAAGTTGAGCTACAGTGTCATTGACACTTTCATTTAATGTGTGTGTTCATGTCTATTGATCAATTTTGAATCATTATGGGGCATCTGTTGATATGAGGATCATGCCAAACAGGTGAACGATTCAGGTCATGGGAGTGCAGTGGCTAATTGATTTGAACATTGTACTTTAAACTCAAAGGTTGGCTGTTCGATCCTGACCCTTGCCATCTGCATTCTGTCCTTTGGCAAGACACTTAATCCTGATTGCCCACATGGGGGTACAGTGGTACAGTATACTAAAGCATACTGCTGCAGTATACTAAAGCATACTGCATGTTGATGGTGCACATACCTTCAAACGCTGCTGACCCTGCTTACGTCAGATTAGCAAACTGGAAAGCCTGACTGTTACATATCACTACTGGGTGGTTCTCTCCTCCATCCACCACCCATTCAACTGTCTGACACAATATAATCTGGGTGTTGAAAGAGTCATTAAACTTTTAACCCGCTGAGTAGTTTTAAAATATTTTTCATCAAATCTAGTCATGCTGCTCTGGAGAAGCCATGACTAGATTTGATGAACAATTAATAAAAATTTGACTCAAGAAAAATGATTGGTTGAACAGTCTATACAACTTACAGGGGATAATTTGGTTAAACATCCTCAAATTTGACTTATTTTAATTGCAAGAGATTTCCTGCCGTGGGCAGGAATATCATCAGCCAACAGAATGCAAGGAGTTAATCGGCAAACCCCACATTTTCATCCGGAGTATGTTTATTACTGGGGATTTAATCCCCAGTAATAAACATACTCGGGATGAAAATGTGGGGTTTGACACCTTCATCTGGATTGTACTCTTAAGATATCAATTTGCTTTTGTTAATAATCATATACTGTCTTATGACACAAGATATGATACTTGAGCTTATGTAATAATAATAATATCACTTTGGCCAGCCACTGGTAACTCACTGTTCTAATATGAGGTGGCCTTGATTACCCCAAATGCTCACAAATGTGCCTCCCTTCCCCATCCTCTTCTCTCTTCCTAACACCCAGAAACAAATTGTCTTAACCCTTAAGGGCCTGGACAAATTTTGTGAATACCCACTAGACCACCACCTGCACATTGCCAGTAGCTATGCAGTGACTTCTAGTCAAGTCTTGGCTGCCCATTTAGGCAGCCAAGACCTGACTAAAAAACACTGCCAAGGTAGCCTAATGTCTATTTTCAGCAGGATCTCCTCCTGATTGCATGTTAAGGGTACCTGTTTTGAGGATGTAAAAGTCAGAAATGGGCCTTTAAGAGTTAACCCTTAAAGGATTCTTTCCGATCTCAGAACAGGGGCCCTTAACATGCCATCATGAGATGGTGCTGCTGACAATAGACAAATTACCTAGGTAGGGGTTTCTAGTTGAGTCTTGGCTGCCTGTTAAGGCAGCCAAGGCTTAACTACAAATCACTGTTAAGCCATAAGACATATAGAGACTGTGAAATGGGTGTGAATTTAAGACCCTTGTCCAGGCCCTCAAGGGTTAAGCTATTTCTTCCTCAAAGTTTCAGTCAATTAAGAATTTGATTACTTTTCATTCTTAGTTTCATACATGTACTTTGTTTATTTGTGTGGTTTCGGTCGATGCCTCTTCCTATGGTGTTTTTATAGACCCCCAGATACTTGTAGTCACCTGTTTCTCCCACACTAAGCAGTTTACCATTACCTTCTGGAACGAGAAGTCCCAAACTCGCCATCTTTGAGGAAGCAACCACATTATGACTCACAGGTATAACCTTGGTTGTGTTTTCATTCAGTTCAAACCTCAATTTGATGTCATATCTCCCAGCAATTGCAAGCATTTTCTCTTGTCCCTCTTCACACTCTGACCCTAATACCATATCATTCCTTGAAAGGAAAAATGGATGATATCTGTGGAAAATTAAAATTTTATAGTAAATTTCCTTTCTTATTATACCTACTGCAATTGTTTACTACATGCTTGCACTACAGTGGAAGACCCTAACTCGGAAAATATACTCTCTCTTTTGATCTTTCCCAAGAGATATGGGAAAGAAAAGTGGTGCAAAAGCACCAAGAAAAAATAAGCCAAAACTGGGTCAAGCGCCATCAGCGCACACCCAGTAGGGAACGCTCTTCTCTTAGTACAAATCCACGACTTCTGGAACCAGTGCACAAGGCAGTCATTCTTTTGAATCCATTTTTGTAGCGCTAACCATATTGACATCCTTTCTTTAATGATTATGTGTTTTTTCAGGAACTCTGGGTCCCAAAGACCCTGGCGCTTCGAGTCTGTCGGGTTCAGGGTCGCGCCCCAACTTGTTTGACTTGCATCCGTCATAATCGTGAAAGCCGATCTGGCAGCTGCAGCGGAACTCCCTGAGTTAACCACTGAATGTCTGCCGAGATCTGAACTTTTTTGCTCTGGGTAACGGCAGACGAACCAGATTGTTGAGAGTCTTGAAGCTCATCCCCAAGTGAATGAATGACTTGGACAGAGCTAGATCCAACTTCTTCTCGTTTACGATGAAACCGAGACATTGGGGCAATTGAAGCAGACTCTGAACATCGTTCTGAAGAGTAGTTTTGTTGCCGTACCTCTGAAGAATGTCGTCCCTAGTTAGCCAACGTTACCGCAGATGAATGAGCTCGGAAATAAGACATTACCGAGTTCATTATTCGAGTGAACGCCCAGGGTGCTAGATTCAGACCGAAGCACATTGCTCAGAATTGATATATTATCCCTTGAACGGCGAACCGTAGATACTTTTTGAATGCCAGATGTTCCTGGACATGAAAGTACGCATCTTTTAGATCTAGGCTTGCCACATAGTCGTTCACTCGGATGCTCACCCTTACTGACCGAATGGTCTCCATGTAGAACTTTGGAGCTACGATAAGTTTGTTTATCCAGCTCAAGTCTATTACCGGTCGGAACGAGCCATCTGACTTCGGTACGAGAAACAGGTGACTGTAGAAACCTGGCGACTCTTTGTTCTCTGCAACCTTTATTGTTTCCTTTTCCAAGAGAGACTTTATCTCCAAAAGGAGAGACTCTCTTTTTACAGAATTTGGCGAAAGTTGTGTCCAATGCGGACTTCGTGTTAGCAATGGTTTTGCTCGGAACTATAGCCTTAGGCCATCCGAGATCACACTTCTCACCCACTGGTCTTCCGTAATAGTTATCCAGTTTCTCCCGAATCTTGATGACCTTCCGCCAACTGGAACGCAATAGAGGTCCTGACCATCACCTGTAGGACCTGCGAGGCCTGCAGGAGGAGAAACCACATCCTCCCCGTGATGAGCCTTGACCCGCCGACTTGGGGGCGTCTGACCGGTTGCCTCGGCCAGACCCATGCCCCGACCTGAGTCGCTATATTGACGATCTCGAGAGTAAGTATATGAGGATCTTTTATATCCTCTTGAAGAGTTCCCTCTGGACTATTTTTGTCCCAAACCTCCTCCTTTACTCTTCTCTGCTGTTGTGGGTTTATTTGAAGCCAACTTAATAAGCAGCAGACTATTAGACGCTTTCTTTGTGGTTTGGTCATAGACCAAAGAAAGCTTGTTGTCAAAGATATCGTGACCCGTTACCGGAGCCACTCGAAGAGAGTTTTTCACCCTGTAATCTATCAAAGATAACGACGCAAGGGCTTCATCACGTCTAATTAACTCCAAATTAGCCACTGTTAGGGCGGAGTTATACGTGGTAAACATTATAGCCCTGGAAAGAACTCATAAAGAGGTACAAATGTCCTCAAATTCCTTCCCATTGAGATGTTGCGCCATAGCTCTTGTAAGGTGATCTGCGCAAGACATAGCGTCTAAATTTGCTCTGTTAGAAGAAATTGCCATCTCTAGACATAGAAGAAGCCGTAATTGTAGCCTACCCCAGCTGTGTATTGAAGAGAGCATCCCGGACAGGAGGTGTGGACGTAGCTCTGACTGACGCAAGTTCCGAAATACAACATCTGGCTCCAGATGTTGTGAAAGAGAGGGGACCCTCTCGCTCGCGGTCCTGTCAGACCTCGCCGAGCTTACTGTCGAACTTGCCGGCTTCTTTCTTTCCGTCGTCGCAGGGTGAGCCTGTTTTTTTTTTTTTTCCTCTCCTCGACTGCAACAGACACACCCGGTGTCGCGGTACCCACAGCTTCACCGGTTGAGCTAGCTGGCGACAGGGATCTGAAACCACCGGCATGTGGTTTATTGGCCTGTCTAATATTTAAGAGCACTTTAGCCACAAGGTCTGACTGACTATCTAATTGTGACGACGGAAGCACACTTTCTGACGGAGTCTTGTAAACATTGTTCCTCTGAAATAGAAACTGAAAAATTAGAGTGACTCTGTGGTGAGAGATTGGCATTGTCCTTTCGTCACTAACAACGTACTATGACACCCGTCTCCAATGTTTGTCATCCCAATTGACACAAGTTAAACAGGAATTAGTGCGAGTACACTGACTACAACTGATACAATTATCATGTGAATCAGAGGAAGACTTCCTCGAGTTACAATCTGAGCAATAAGCTTTCATTTTGAATAAAATTAAAGTCAACAGTACTCGCACCAACTCCCAATAAATGTCTGAAAAAGTTACATAATAATATTAATCAAAACAATAATTCGAAAAATAATTTAAAATAAAAAAAAATTCGAAAACATTTTGACATGAGCCCAAGTTCCCAAAGGAAACGATGAGCCCAAATGGATCCCGATGGAGCCTAAGAGTGGACAAAAATTTATTTTCTTCTCCAAAAATTAAAGCTACACTACCGGAATATACAATGTATCTTATAATAGTCCTACCATAGTTAATAAATAGGAAACTACATATATAAGTAAAGTGTTGTTAATGTAAACAACGTCAAATGAAAACTGGAAACAAGACTTCAGGCACTGAACAACACGGCCCAAAGTCAGTAACTATCCGATGCAAAGCAAGATCTTCATTAGAAGAAAATATGATACATCGGATGGATGATGCATGACCAAAAACGCCTTAACACCCCTAGGGTGAGGATGTAACCATGGGGATACACAGAATAAACATTCTGTGAAACACGTTAAACTCCCAAGAAATTTACACAAAAATTTCAATAAAAAAAGCCAAAAAGCATGGGAGTTTTACTGGGGAGCTTCAAGAAAGGATAGGAAAGGAACACTTAACAAACAGTGGCAAAATCATTAGCAAGAATGATGACGTCAGGCCCATGTCCCGAAATTGGGAAACATGAAATAATTTTGTCAAATATTTATAAAGTTACAGCCCTGAACACTTAAAACCACCGTTTCTTCCTTCCATCATCCTATTCTGTACTTTGATCCACCATTATCACCATTGATTTGTGTCTGGCATCATTAAAACTGAGATTTAAAAGCACAGAAGTCAGTTTGTTGTTATCTGACAGAGGGCCAAACAATGAATGATGCTTGGCACCAATTTCGGTGCTTCATGCACACTGTGCATGTGCAGATGTCAAAAGTATGGAGGAGCACATAGGACATCAAATTTTCGGTTTTACATGCAAATTTTGGGGATTGGGGGGCAAAATTTGTGTTAGACCCTGGATAATTTTGAGTTAGCACCAGCTAAGTCTGGGCCATTGGTTGTTGTGTAAAAATATCACAGTTGTTGGAAATCTGCAATCTTTGACACAGAAAGTTTGTTCAAATTAAGAGTACAAATAACTCTACAACAAGAATATTGACGTCCCTGAGCACAGAGTTGGAAAAGTGGAAAACAGTAACGAAAAGCCAGAATAACGGGGAAAAAACAGAAAACATACATCCCTGTTTTGTGGAAGGGGACTCACCATACACATGTACATGCTGCGACAAGAACAAACTTGTCCAAACATCCAACCAAAATGTCTGTGGGCTGACACATCCTTCATTTCTATATTTTCAGCTTGTGTTGGGTGAAGGATCAAATCAAGCCCACCATAATAGAACTTACTGATGAAATTGATAAATCCAAATTTCAGGTTGTTTTATAGATTTTTTATTCCCCTCTGTATATACATATATAAATAATGACATTTAATTTTAATGCAACATTTATAAATATATTTTTGTACTATTCTTCCAATCAACCATTGTCAACATCTTACTTTTTGATCTGAGGAGAAAAAAATGTAATAGTTATTCTGTGTCTTCTAATCTTTATTAACTGGTTGAGTGCCAGGAACCACTATCATGGCTCTATTGAAAATTGCTGAAAGCCACTTTAGTGGCTTTATACTGTAGGCACTAGGTTGTGGTTTGCTGGGCAGTATCAAGAAAAATGTTAAAATTGTTTTGTTATCATTTATTGGGGAGTGCCAGAGGGCACTCTCCGATAAATGATAACAAAACAATTTTCTATTAACAAAATCTTGCTAAACTAAGACACCCATTGTTGGTGCCATGATATCTTTGAAAAATATATGCATGTTACAAATCACGTTTGAAAAATATTTTAACACTCTACCAGTTAAACACAACAGAAAATTCCTTCCCACTTTGAATAATTTATTCTATTTGTTCAATGTGTTCAGAATTACTCCTGCAGTTTTCAAATAGAATTTTCAATCAGTTTGAATACAACTTAAGTTTGTTCCATAACTTCCATAAAATGATGGAACTTTATCTTGTCAAACTCTCAGTTTTTCAATATTCAGTGAAACACATTTATGTTTCACAGGGATTGCATCTACAGTAATGACTGAATTAACATGGGCACAAAGTTTACAAGTCATAAATGACCTATCATTTATTTTCAGAAAATTCACACAACATTTTCAGAATATTTTTAAATTGTTGAAAGGTTTTCATGCTTAAAAATAAAATCCTGCATTCATTCACAACTGATATATTTATATGTGATGGAGCAAAAGATCGAGATGACTAAACCCAATGGTAGGCTGTGATGTAATATTGTTTATTTTACATGTCTGGAAAGGGCTTAAAGAACCCTTTGCAACAGTGTACTGGAATTTCATGGGGTGTTGACATGGGGCTCAATATGGGCCCCATCCCAGTGAGATTTGGACACGGATCTTCTCATTTTTCCACATTTTTAAATTCCCAATTAGTATCCAGTATCAATTTTGTGTCTGAAGAAATTTTGAAAAAAATCTCACCGTAGAATCACAAAAACTTTTTGTGCTATTAGATTTGTTTCTTGTAGGTAGGCAGCAAAGACTTGGATAGAATTTGCTGCTCTGACCTACAGGTTTAACACTTAAAGGCCTATTTCAGAATTTTATGCCCTCAGAACAATGCCCTTAACATGCCATCATGAGGAGGTTCACCTGCTGACATCAGACAATGTATCTTGGCAATGGTTTCTAGTCAAGTCTTGGCTGCCTTAACAGGCGGCCAAGACTTGACAAGAAATCACTGCTAAGCCACTGGACATCTTCTGGCAGTAGTCAGGTGTGAATTCAAGACTATTGTCCATGCCCTTGAGGATTAAAACGTCTAAAAGTCTGTATGTAGCCCAGAACATTTGTTCCAACACAAACCCTGCAAAGTCATTAGGCCTTTAATGGTTGAGTTTATTGGAATTTACTGCAAAAAAGGCACCACTTTGCTGATATAGTAAAAATCAGACCATGATTTAAATTGATTAAGCCAATGTACACATCACCAGCTGGGTTCCCATTTTGCTGCTGTAAGGTGGTTATTTTCCCAAATATGCAAATCTTGGCCTCATTCCCAATAAATGTAGAAAAATCACCATGGTATTATGCCATGACTTTCATCCCAAATATCTGGCCAATAAAATGTCAGCTCATGAGTTTGTACAGGCTTATCATTCAGCTCTCTCGAAAAGTTCTCTGAGACCATATATGAGCTATTAAACTCCCCCAGAATGTCCTTGAATTTATCATTAATTCAAGTCATGGCTGCTGCAAAACAGCTATTACTTGATTTGATGAAAACTTCATCACTGACTGGCATCAAGAAATTATTGATAAGAGGACTACTTCTGTTTGTTTGGGAATATTTTGTTAATAAATGACCAGGTTATACCTTTACTAGACAAAAGTATTTTCGTACTGGGCAGACGAAGTGTTAATGCTCTGTCGTGTTGCTCTGTATTTTTTGACTAAATATGATGTTCTCTTTAAACACACTCCAACAGATGTAAATTATGAAAAAATAATGTTTATGAATGAAATATGGTCTGACTTTGATGTAGCTAGAAATAATGATATACAAAAATATGCATCATTTGAATTATCAATTAAAATAACTGCACTGAACCAGCAAATCCTCTGAATTTAGCAATCTTTTGGGCTTTATACACTAGATGTGATGCGATCATTGTGATAGAATATTAAATAAGGTTTATCTTCCTAATTTACAGTACTGATAGTCCGAAGCCTCTAATTTGAGGCCTGCAATAAAATTGACACAACTATTTACCAGTGGCGGACAAGCATAAATTGCCATTCAAGGCCAACCTTAGGTGCAGCCTATCCCCATGTATCGCCATGTATTTTCTGGGGGGGGGGGGGGGGGGAGGGGGGGGAGGGGCTGGTTTCATACAAACATCTGGATTTCATGGTGTTATTGATATATTTTGCCCCCTCCACCAATATGTTATTTGGGGTGGGTCTCCCATCCCACCGTGTATTGACTACCACTGTTATCTTGCATATTGGTCTCCATGTAGTAGTTGATGAGATATTAAAGCAATGATTATAATTTTGATACAACAAATGATTGCATCAAAATTATATTCAGTGACTGTTTATTTTTCTTTGGTCATTGTACTCTGTTCAATAATTGTCTCTGTTTAACTACAAGGCTAAAAACTGAAAGCATCACTCAATTGAAACTGCAAATTGTCTAGAGAAATGGTCAATTGTTACTTTACTGCATTGCTCACATTGCATCAGGTATGAAAAGATCTTTAAGAAAGTTAAAGTTGAATGACCAATGAAGTTGTAGACAGTTACAATGATTTCAATATAAAACAACACATCTTTGATGTGGTAATTCAAATAAATATGTTATGATAAACACTGTTTTTTGTTTTTTTGGTAATGTACTAGGATGTTTGTTGAAGACCTTTCTGTAATAAATCTAACATGACTGGATATATTGGATCAAACTCTTTTCCTTGCCGAGATTTCACACCTTGCACATACGCTTCCAGAGAGCCCCTGTAATGATGTAAAAGTGAATATTAGAAATCATTTAGCTAAAAACAGTAACAGAAAAAAATTCTGTTTGACAACAACCATAAATTCTTGAAGATCTCGCAATATTCATCAGTTCCTGCTTTTTAACTCTCTTCCTTATACAGCTCTAAGGCTATACAAAATAAAATAATTAATTCTCAGGCAATCGTTTTTTCCAAATCAGTGAGGGAGAGAATTTTATTTTCTTCTTGCCTCTAATTAACCTGAATTGAGAGGCTTTCCACTGTCTTTTTCAATACAGAAAATATAGAACTTGAATAACTGAACAAATAAACTCATTTAGTTTTAAAAATAAAACTTTTGTTTATTTACGGAAGTTATGCTTTTCAGATTTCAGTTTCAGGGTCCTTTCCTTGTTGATATTAAAAATATTAAAGTCCATTCTTGGATTCACCAAAGTTTGTAGTAATATTGGAAGAAAGACACTGCAAGGCAATACAAACATCCAATGAGGGGGGTTCAACTTCATTGAATGATTACCTGAGAATCAAAACATTGTTTTGGCCTAATATAGCACTTGTAATATTTCCTTGAATAACCACAAAATCTCCTCCTTAGCTTCCAAAACATAGCTTTGACCCATCATTGAAAAGAACTTAAGGAGCTCATAGCAATGCTAGGTCAAAAGCTATGTATTTTGGCATTCATTAGGAAAATAACAGATTTGTCTGAACTGGGTTGTTGTAGCCCAGATTTCCAATTTTCCAGTGACACTAAAAACACGCCTTTTTTTTCCAGGACCTGAATTCTAAATCTATTTTCCAGTTTAAGGGTTAGGTGGCAAACCCTGCATGTCAATGTTGTATTTTAAATGGGGTGGGGAAATTATTTCATTTTTAGCTCAACTTTGACGTAGTCGAATTTCAGGTTATGCCATGGCCCGTCATCCGTCAACAATTCAATACAGCTCGGGGCTAGAGGCTGTATTTATGAACCGATCTTTACAAAACTTCTTGGGTACCTTTGTTATCACCGTGGACGAGAACAAGTGTTTTTGGGTGCTGTTCGAAATTCTGTATGAAAGTTCTGATTTGAATAAATTTTTGTATGAATGTTTAGTAACATGGAATACATCACATATAATACGGGTTTTTTTCTCGTGCAGAAATTATGCAAATTAGATGAATTTTGTTTTATTCAGTACTACTTATACACAGTAAGTGCACATGTCAATACGGCTCGGTCTAGAGGCTGTATTTCTGAACCGATCTTCACAAAACTTCTTGAGTACCTCTGTTATCACCTTGGGACGAGAACGAGTGTTTCTGAGTGCGGTCCAAAATTCAAGATGTACCGAAATTAGGTCTAATCAGTTTTTTGTACACAACTTCTATACGGCTCAGGCTAGAGGCCATATTTATGAACCAATCTTTACAAAATTTCTTGAGACAGGAACGAGTGTTTTTGGGTGCGGTCCATAATTCAAGATCACTGCCGATGGCCATTTTATACTGAAATTAGGTGCAATGAGTTTTATTGTACAGAACTTCTAGGACTATGTTTGTTATCATGGGATGGTAACGAGTGCTTTAGGTCTCGGCCAAAAATTCAAAATGCCTGTTGGCAGTCATATTTACGGGAATTCTGTGTATTACATTTTTTGTACAGAACCTGTAAAGAAGATTTTTTTATGTCAGTAATGTTTCCTATAAATTTATTTTGGTGCCTTTGTTATCACTGTGCTATGAAAACAAATATTTTGAGGTTCAGTCAGACCCACTCGGGGACTCAAAAAGGGACTTAATTAAAAATCTTTTCCAAAAATAATGTTTCTTGAATTCAGCATCCCTAGGATGTGTATATTCAAATGTCTTGAAGCCAAGTTGCTGTGTTAATATTTGTTGTTGTTTGGGGAGGGTAAACATTATTACATTATTAGCACAACCCGATTTTCTATTTACAATGAGAAAAATAAAACCTCCTCACCTGTGGGAACCCTATGAGCTAAAGTTAAAAAAATTCAAATACCCATATTTTAAGAAGGACTTGACACATATTTATTCATTAGTATGAATCAATCTTAGAAGGGTTTGAACCAAACAGGCCAAAACAATTGTTAACATCTGGCTTTTGCCATACAAGGATCCCCATTGTAACATTAACCGCATGAAGATTTCATTTCTAGTTTAGCATCTAATTGTCACCCACCTTTACAATACTTTACCTATACATTTGTTACAGGCTACAGTCAGTATTTATGTATAGACCGTTACAATACTTTATATGTACCTTTGTTATCAGGTCATTGCCTAGATATGTGTCATTGCTGTGTCACATACTATACATGTACATGTCTTACACAAGTGAGCTGCAGTGTTATTAACCTGGAGATGTTGTATATCAAATATGAAAGAATTCTGACTGGTAGATCCAAAGAAGAAAATTTTTAAAGAAATTTCCTCATATTGCACCAAGTTAAAATTTGGGCTACCATAGCAAGCCCAATATTAACTTACGGACCCAATTTGAACAACTTGAATCTGACCCTCCTAGAGATGTTGTATATAAATATGAAAGCATTCCGACTGGATCAAAAGATGATTTTTAAAGAAATTTCCTCATATTGCACAAAGTTAAAATTCCGGCTACCATAGCGAGCCCAGGGGTATTATTAACCTATGGACCTGACTGAACAAACCTGAATCTGCACCACCCCCCCCCCCCCCCCCCCACACCATATTGCACTAAGTTAAATTTTGGGCTTCCACAGGAAGCTCAAATATTAACCTAGAGACTTGATTTGAACAGTCTTGAATCTGACCCTCATAACAATGATCTATACCAAACATTAAAAGATTCTGACTGGTGGGTTTGAAGAAGAAGATTTTTAAAGATTATTCCCCACATTGCCCTAAGTTAAAACTTTGGGTTCCTGTATTGAGCCCAAATATGAACCAATGGGATTCATTTTAACAAACTAGTATCAGACCCCCCCTCCCCCCCCCCCCCCCAACCCCCCCCCCCCCCCCTATGGATACTCTATACCAAATATCAAAAGATTCTGACCACTGGTTCTGGGAAAAGATTTTTTAAAACATTTTGCAAATATGCTGACTCAGCATTTTTTCGATGCGCTCCCACCCTAACATAACCGATGGCAATTTTTTTTTAACATTCAGTTCTACTGGTCCTAAGGATGCTTCATACCAAATAACAGTTCTGTGTGGTTTGGGAAATAAGGGCATTTGAAAATATTTCTATTTTTAACTCCTAGGGGGGGGGGGGGGGAGTCTCACGTGGTCGTGGGAATTTTTTTTTTTTGCATAAGTCAAGTACTTATGACACAATAATACCCACATACCAAATTTGGTTCGAATCGGATCATCGGTTCAGAAAATAGAAATTTTGGGCGGGCCAAAAATCTTACCCCTCCCATTACAAAGCCAAATTTATTTATTTATTGATGTTTAAGGTCACATATTTATGCACAAAGGCTAATCATGACAGTGACAGTTTTCGGGTGGAGGAAGCTGGAGTACCTGGAGAGAACCACCGAGCAACGACGAGCAGCTGCCAGCTCCCCCAACATCGTAACTCCGCACTGCAGCACAGGCAGGGTTAGATTGGTTGAAGACATGCGTACCATCGACGTGCAGTACGCTTTAGTACACAGCGTCATCATGCCCCCACGCGGGCAATGGACATGAAGTGTCTTTCCCAAGGACACAACGCGGTTGCCGCAGGTGGGATTCGAACCGAGGACCTCTCGGCTTGCAGCCTGCACCTCTACCTACTGAGCAACTGCGCTCCCCACAAAGCCAAATATTGCTTCACGAACTTTGCTTGAATAAATTTGATTCTACACCTCAAAAGGAAGCTCCATAACAAATATCAAGTCACTGTACCCACTGGTTCATGAGAAGATTTTAAAAATATCTGGGAACATTTCCTGTCCCCCTCCCTATGGGGCCTGGACATGCTGAGTTGAACAAAAATGCAATGCCCCTTTGGGACCATCACTCACTCAAACTTTCACTTGTATTGGCTCAGTGGTTTTGTAGAAGAAAACCCAAAAACATGGTGTTGATGGACGGACGAACGGAGAGCGATTAGATAAGCTCAGCTTGACTTTGGCACCAAGAACAGGCGGGAATAAAACCTCACTGACTGAATGTTCTTGATGACCTTGATCGCCCCCTTGGCCAGGAGATTGTCCTTCTCCGTGGACAAAAGCTCCCGACGTAAAACGTCTGAAGGAACTGTGGTTGGAAGAGGCACTCTGGACAGAGTGGGGTGCCTCCGGAAGGATATTTGCAGCCCGGACCGCACAACATCTCACCTAGGACGAATCGAGGTGAGGACCTTCAGTTCGAGGCCCGCAAGAGGAGAAACCACCTCCTCTACTGAATGAAGAATCCTAAGACTTCCCTCTAGCCTGCCGACGCTTACCCTTACCCCGTGAGTAAGAAGTAGAAGCGGTGGCAGAAGGATCAGCCCTTTGCTTCGCGGAGGAAGCAGAAGGGTACTTGTTAGGCTTTGAATGGTCCCTGCCTCCCCTAGAAGGCATATCAAGCTGACGAAGCAGCAGCTGATCTTTGGAATCTGATCTTTGATCTTTGGAATGACGTAGGACATCATCCCGGACCGTCGATACAGAACCCATAGAACAGTAGCGGACCTGCCAAAGAAGCAGATCGAAGAGCAGCACGCTGCCCCTCAGGAAGGGATCGGCCTGTGTCCAGCACAGAGTCCCTTCGGACTAGTTCCAAAATAGCCGTGTCACAGGCATGCATGTGAGTAACATGCATGAGCACCTTGGACAACACACGCAAAGGAGCCTGTACATCGTCAAACCTATCTGGAGGGAGATAGGCAGCTAAGGCAGAGACGACGTGATCGGAGAGAGAAAGCATACCCAGCATTTCTCTCGATAAGCCCAACACGGACTCCAGAGTCGTCATAGGAATGATGGCAGACTTGGGCTTAGAAAGCCCTAGGGAATTGGAGTCCTGATCCAAAACCGTCGAAGTCTGGCAGACTGAAGGATTGGCGAAATCGTAGTAACGATAATGCACCGGAGGCAAAAAGGTGTCAACCCTGGTGAATAACGGAGCCTTCATAGCCTTGGAACTCAGCTTAGAGTCCAAGGCTGAAAATGCTTCAACCACCTGTACTGACTGGCACGGCCGAAGACGCCCAGAAGCAGGTTGCTTCACAGACTGTAGGCGCGCGACCAATGATCGCGGCCTGGCTGACATTGCCGGCTGGTTTGATGGTTTGAGATCCGGAAGGAACTCAAACACAAAGTCAAGAGCTGCCCTTAAGTCAGAAGACTGCTGGCTCTCGGCATCAAGGATGTCTGACTCCTCTCGGGAGTCGGAAGACACATAGCCCATCGTGGGCAAAGATGCCTCCCATGGTGTAGGCACACCAGGGGGATCAGAAAGCGGCCTTTTCCAATCCCGGGAGGCGGTGCCATGGGGGTGCCTGGAAACCACTTGCTGCAAGCAACGGAAAGGCTCTTGGACAGAACCTGAGTGAGTAAGGAGAGGGCCTCCCTAAGCTTACTGCCCGTACCGGCCAGTTTGACATGGGGACGAACCAGCAAAATGGCTTCACACCTGACCCTCTTAACCAGCGAAGGGTCACGATCCTCCAATACACCTGAAGCTGGGCGATGAGCGGCAGCCAAAACATCGGAGGGCAGACATGTATTGGGGTATGACACACCCCGAGGATCAACATAGCGGGACCTCAGGAGAGTCGCCACGGACCTCTGCGGGGCAGAAGGTCCAGGCTGCACAGTAGGCGTTGGTCCCGCAAAACTGGCCGTGTGACCAGAATGAGTGGACGGAAATGCCAATGACAAAACTGTGGTACTCGACGGCGCAGAGAACACAGTAGAGGGTTCGGCCGGCAGCCACTTACAACTTCGCCGAGTTGAAGTGAGGGAAGGCTGAGGCTGATACACCACGTCTACACTACCAGACACCGCTGCAGACCACTGCAGGTACAAAACTACTGTGCTCAACGGCTGAGAGGACACAGCGACAGCCACTTCCGACTTCGCCGAGTTGAAGTCGGGGAAGGCTGAGGCCAATACCCCACAACCACACTTCAGACATCCCTGCAGACCCTTGCAGGGATAAGCCGAGGCCGGCTAAAAAACGGTGCCCGATGACGTTGTAGATGGAACAGCAGTAGCAGCAGATACGATGGGAGCTGTTGGAACTGGCGGAAAAAGGGGAGAGAGCCACCTAGCTTGGCCTCCAAAGGAGGAGTCACAACCCTAGTGACAGCCTCAGATGTCGACTGAAGAGGGCGCATAGTCCAGAACCAGGCATCTCTTCACCAGAAATCCAACAGCTCCCGCAGTATCCACCACAGTAAAAAAAAAAACTGCACATCCCCCCATGGATGGGGAATAACTCTCACCAGACGTGGTCGAGTTGGGAAGCCCCGAAACGACAGCGTTCCACACCCACCGCAGGTGCGGGAGGAGCTGCACATCCCCCCATAGAGGGGGAGTAACTCTCACCAGATGTGGTCAAGTCGGGGAGGCCCGAAATGACAGCGTTCTCCATCCCCAGTAGTAAACAATTGTAAGGTAGGTTGATAAGAAATTCAACATTCAAATATTTTAACCAGTTGAGGGCTAGAAAATTTTTTGGTGGTCTGAATTTGTTATTTAAATTTATACTATTATAAATTATTGAGGAGTGCCCTAAGGCTTTTGTTAGTCGTAAAGTGTTCTAATTCCCTTGCCCAATAAACAAACAGCCTCAGGATCATGTGACACGTATTTGTTATGGAAAAGGAGCAGTTTCATAGGCGGTAAGTTCATAGTATTTTTTCTTGTATTAATAGCATTTATTAAAATGAAACGAATACATAGTATGCAGATTAAAACATTTATCAACATGTGTAGGTATGTCTGTCATATTAATGTGGTATTTTTTTCCCGTTGTGCACTCATCAAAATCATAATGGTGATAGAACATTTGCTTACTGAAACAAAGTGCAAAACGCGTTAAATTTAAAACTGTATTTGGAGATAGAAACTTTGTAAGAATTACAGAACTTGTGTATTTGTTTTCATTTCTTAATTATTATGGAGAAGTTTGTGTACTGATGCAGTGGCTTACCACTGTTATTTAAGTATTTAGAAATGTTAACAACCGTAACTGCCGGACGCAAGTGCTCTTTCAGAGTGCAATTCATACTGAAAGTTGGCATTACTAATATTTTATCTGTGTTGTAAGCTTTTCTTCAACAATATCATTATCTCTTTTGTAATCGGGAAATAGATAGCCCATTAAACTGATTGGTATAAAGTTTCTTTTTCTGTAACATAGCTTCTGATAGTCTCTGTCCCTAATTCGAGAAAATAAAACAGAAGTCATTCCTATAGCTAGGGGTGCCCCAAGCAAACCCCAACCCATCCCCCGAATTTTCACAATTCCCTATCTTTATCACACGCATGCATACGTGTGCATGCACACACACATGCATGCACTCTCACCCCCCCCCCCACACACACTCCCCCCTCCCCCCCCCCCCCCCCCCCCCCCCCCCCCCCCCCCCCCCACACACACACACACAAAAACACACTCACTCAGCCGGTGAAATGTCACAAGTAGTGGACTTCAACTCTAGGAGAGACTTGGGCGGTATATTGTATTGGCTGTCCATTCATTTATCTGTTCAGCCACACACACTGATTACTCGACCATTGGTCATAAGATTTAGATAAAATTTAGTACAAATCTTCATCGCATAAAGGCTTCCAAATAACTAAATCCATATGTCTGTCCGTCTGTCCATCAACCCATCCATCTGTACGGATTACTCAGCCATCAGTTATCAGATCCTGGTGTAGTTTGGTGTGAGTCTTTACCTTCATAACAGCTTACAAATGACCTACACTAGGCGGTGTTTCCTTGTGTGGGTATACCCTAGGTGACAGACAATCTTTTGTTATAATTGTGGTGAAATCATCAGAAGACAACTCATTATTGGAAGCTTGTAAAACTGTGACATGAATAATATTTTACAGATGTCAGTTTCTAATTTTACAAGCTTTCAATAATGTTTTTAATTTGACAGCACATTTTTCCCGGACAGTAAAAACATATAATGCTGTATGGAGTGAAGCAATTTCAAAACGAGGTGGTAATGAAATAGGAAGTGCACTTTTAGCCATACTGGAGGTCATCTTAGGGGTGCACCCTGATATTGATGATATCACACTCTGGTCAGATTCGTGTGTGGGACAGAACAGAAATTCCTTAGTTACATTTCTAAAACACTTTTTTAAAACCCACCCAACTGTTTCCGAAATAACACACAAATTCTGCACCCCAGGCCATTCTGCTATTCAGGAAATTGACAATGTCCATAGCCATCTCGAAGAAGGTCTGAAAATATCAGAAATTTATAGTCCAGTTAGTTTGGTGCGAGTGCTGAAAAAAATAAGGCCTCACCATTCAAAAGTGATATAGCTACAAAGCAAACACTTCTTTCATTTTGAAAAAGCTGCCAAATTGTTAAAACTCCAAACATATGCAGATAAATAATAACAATGTTATGAAATAGATAAATAAAGGTTACAACTTTATGAGTAAATAATTTGCAACAAAGTTTGTTATACAGTGCATTTAATATGGGTATTATGGCAGATAGGGACAAGTTCGAAATTTGTATTTTTTTTTCTTATCAAGACTTTCCTACACAGTATACCTGTCTTCTGGGCCTAGTTGTAAAAGGCATCAAACAATTTACATGACTCCCTTCAATAAGTAAGACATACAATCGTTGAAAATAACTTTGATGCAACAACTTGATGCATCAGACTTATAAGGAGCAATTCCACATTTCAGCTTTTGATTTTTCACCAGGAGATGAATTTGAAGTTTTATACCGTAAAAAAAATTGTAAAATTTCTAGTTGCTACTTTATCCCATCTTCTACAACACTACAACACTCATATCGCATGCAGTGACCAACCACATTCACAAGAAAATATAAAAGTGAAAGTCGTTTTCTTTCAAAAATGAAGTCTTTGAATTATAACCATTGTCAGAAGTCAAAATGAAAGACGTTTTTAATCAAGTAGTTTCAAAAATGTTTATTTCAATTTCATGTTGTTTTAGTCTTCAAAAGATCTATAATGTTGAGGATCCAAAACTTCTTCAAAACAATTATAAGATGCTCTTTCCTTTGAAAATTTTCCTTTGTTATTGCAGAGTTGCATTAGATTTCTTTTAACTTCAGAATTTTGGTAGAGTTGTATTGAAGAGGCCCTTAAAATATTGCAATGCACAGGATTCATAGGGCGAGAAAAGTGGAGTCCTCCCACAAGACAGTAGATCATCCAGACATAGTCTATGATGAAAACCATAAGTATTGTTTGCAAACTTTTTGAAGTGGAACATCAGGTAAACCCAGTGTTCCATTATAAGAAGTCTGCAAACGATTTGTATGCTTTCGTCAGATATAGAATATTTTGGCTGGTTTGAGAATCAACTTCACAATGTTTTGGTAGAAATCCATTGTCCCCATGTTACATATACAACTCTCACATTGACATCAACAGTCGACTTAATTAATCACATTTATAAATGGTAGCCTGTGATCCACAGTAACCGAAAAATTTAATTTAGTCTTGTAATTTTTGAGTTTCTATGAGTTACAGAGTTACATTACAATGCAATGGCTGAGCATGTGGAGACAGACACTTTTAGGAAAAACTTACTTGTAAGTGCGTGGAGAATTTTTATCATTCCCCGTGTGTAGGGGAACATCCAATGGGTTATACCATTATAGTTTGGAATTTCGTATCATAAAATATTAGATTTGTTTCTAAAGTCTTTGAGCTTTGAACAGACGATTTTAGTGATAAAGAGTATGCTTAAAATGCTACCCTTTCTGAATCGCCAATGTGGATTATGACTTGAGTGACAAGAAAGGCAATATCAGTACACAACATTCATTTACTCAAACATGTTAAACATGACACTTATCAGTCTGTAGTCTCAAGAATCAAACTATGAAAAAATATGCCTTTGAAATGATGTCGTAATTATGTCTCCCTACAATAATTAGTCCCTACCGGCATCGCTGGAGGGTACTATAGGTTTGCATTCTGTCCATCCGTGTCGTAATTATGTCTCACTACAATAATTAGTCCCCTACCGGCATCGCTGGAGGGGACTATAGGTTTGCATTCTGTCCATCCGTCAGTCTGTCAGTCTGACAGTCACACTTTAGTATTCTTGACTTTTTTTCGAAATGCTTCAACCGAATGATTTCATTTTTGGTAACCTACTATAGAACGATGACTTACAGATCAAGTTTGAGTTTCATGCTGATTGCATTATTCTTGTGTGAGTTATGGCCCTTGGAAATATGGAAAACCGCCAAAATATCAGTTTTCCAGACTTTTTTTGGAAACGCTTCAATGGAATGATTTCATTTTTGGTAACCTACTATAGAACGATGACTTACAGATCAAGTTTCATTTGCACTCTGTCTATCCATCAGTCTGTCAGTCAGTCTGTCAGTCACACTTTAGTTTTCCGGACTTTTTTTCGAACTGCTTCAACTGAATGATTTCATTCTTGGTAACCTACTATAGAACGATGACTTACAGATCAAGTTTGAGTTTCATGCTGATTGCATTATTCTTGTGTGAGTTATGGCCCTTGGAAATATGGAAAAGCGCTAAAATATCAGTTTTCCAGACTTTTTTTGGAAACGCTTCAATGGAATTCATGCTCATCACATCTAGGTTATAACATTTGTATAATTATTAATGCTCATTACTCCGGTAGGGGACATTGTATTGCTTCAGCGATACGTGAGCTCTTGTTTATACTTATTTAATAGAATTTTACTTGCTACATGTTTGCTTATGTAAAAATATTTGGAAGGTCACTTCTAAAATTTGATGTATATCAAGTGTATTTGTTGTTTGGTCATATATAGTTGCACGTCAGGTCTGTTTATTTAAAAGATAACAAATGTATACGTTGTCATTACGTAGGGAATAGTTCTCGCACTCACAACACGTTTGATGTGACAAGAAAACTGAGGAAAAATACCCCTTACGAGTATTTTTTGCACAACTTTCTGTCACATCAAACGACTGGTGGTGAGAAGAATAAACACTTCATAGTATCTTTTTCCCAACATTTTTGGTTAATGTTCTCTCTGAAAAGATTGGGGGAGGTTTGGTTGTTGTTGTTCATTTGGGCTTATGGCACGGTATTTTCCAATCCTAAAATGGTGGTATTTTGCAAGTTCGCATAAAACGATTAGCATGCAATCAGGTCTTGTGGACACCGTACAGAACTTTGTTTTTCTTCGATAAGTTGGAATTATAAACCATTGATGTTATGTACTGATATTTCTTTCAGATCATGCAGCTCACTAATCAAGTAGTGTTCTCAAAAGGAATTTGAGAACAAAATTTTAGTTTAACCTTGTGGTTGGAATGGATTTCAGCAATAGTTTGATATGTGTTATTGTTAGTTTATTGGTTTTTTTAATTGAAGTTCGACATTTTGATGCATGAAGAGATTTTTTGTTGTATTAAAAGTAAAAAAGCTCAAATTCACTGACTCTTTCCATTTTAGCTCTCCTGGCCTAAAAGGCCATGTGAGCTTTTCTCATCACTTGGCCTCCATCGTCGTCTGGCATCCATAAACTTTTCACATTTTCATCTTCTCTATAACCGCTGAAGTGGTGTGAATGGTCTATGGGAGGTCCTCTACAAACAATTCTCATTTTGTTCCTGACGGATGAAAAACATGGCTTCCAGAGGCATTCTTTGATTCTGGTTGGTGGATTTTCAAAAATCTTCTCCTCTGAAACTACCAGGCCAAATGTTTTGAAACTTCTCATAAATGATGACTGGGACCCCCTCTACCAACAATCCTCATTTAATGATGATTGGGTCACAAACATGGCCACAATTGAGGCTTATAGTTACTGTAGAAATCCAATGGGAAATCACATTTTCCTCCTCTTCTCTGGAAAAACTGAGGCGACGAGAAAACAAACCTGGCAGGGATAGTCTATGGGAGGTCGTCTACAAACGAGCCACATTTTGTTCCCATGGGTTGAAAAACATGGCTGCCAGAGGCATTCTTTGATTCTGATTGGTAGATTTTCAAAAATCTTCTCCTCTGAAACTGCCAGGCCAAATGTTTTGATACTTCACATAAATGATGACTGGGACCCCCTCTACCAACGATCCTCATTTAATGTTGATCGGGTTGTAAACATGGCCACTATTGCGGCTTATAGTTACTATAGAAACCCTATGGGAAATCACATTTTTATCTTCTTCTCTGGAACTACCGAGCCGACGTGAACCAAATTTTGCAGGAATGCTCTATGAGAGGATGGAAATATGTGGCCACCAGAGGCTATATTCTAATGCTTAACCCAATGTCTCTCCTGCCTGCACAAAGATCGGTACTGTCAGCAAAATACTTGTTTTTTGAGAATCTGGTAAGGGTTGATTCCGGTTTTCCTCCTCTCAGAACTGGAAAAATATCCCAAAATATTGTGTATACAGAACAAGTCAAAAAAAGCTGTATCATAACTGCAATAAACTAAGAAGGAAACTGCTGCTCCTTATCTGACAAGATCAGAATCTGACATTTTCTGGAAAGCTATCAGTGAGAGCTTTACAGAAAATGATTTCAGCTTCTGGTCTTATCAGTGTAGGAAGAGAAAGATACATAGTTTATAGGATTATCCTACACAACTTATTTTGACTTGTACTGTAAACAATTGCAACTGTATGTTGATATATGTATTATTAGTCTCAAGTTACTTATCAGAAAATACTGATTGATGACAGGTGTTTGGAAAACCTTTGGAAGTTTTTGTTTATATTCACTTCCCATCATGTCAGCTTAGATGACAGTAATTATTGTATATCTTTTAAGATTTGACAAAATTGGAGTAAAATGTGTTTGACTGTAACCCTTTACCTATTAAAGCTATTTTGAAAGAGAATACTGTCTGAGAAAATTGTAATTTTCAAAATATTTAACCTTCTTTTACTGATTTTTTTTTTGTTGAAACATAATTCATAAATGTGTGCATTTTCAAGAAAATCTTCTTTGAAACTACAAGGCCAAATGGTTTAAAAACTTAGTGTGACTGATGACTGTAACCCCCTTCTACCAATGATCCTCATTTTAATCTTCAGCGGGTTGCAATTATGGCTGCAATTGTGGCTTATAGTTACTATAGAAACCGTATAGAAAATCACATTTTCATCATCTTCACTGAAAGTACTGAGCCAATGTGAACCAGACTTGGCATGCATTGTCTATGAGAGATTCTCTACATCTGTTACTTATTATATTCCTGTTGGGAGAAAAAACGTGACCGCCAGAAGCATTCTTTGATTCTGATTGGTCAATTTTAAAAACTCTTCTCCTCTGAAACCACACGGCCAAATGTTTTGAAACTTTGCATGGTTGATAACTGGGACACCTTCCACCAACGTTCCTCATTTTAATGTTGATCGCATTGCAAACATGGCCACAATTGCAGTTTATAGTTACTATAGAAAAAACCTATGGGAAATCACATTTTCATCTCTCTGGAAATACTGAGCTGACATGAACCAAAACTTGGCAAGAATGGTCTATAGGAGGCCCTCTACAAACGATCCTCTTTTTGTTCCCGTTGGTTGGAAAATATGGCCACCAAAGACATTCTATGATTCTGTTTGATGGATTCAAATGTTTTGAAACTTCACGTGATTGAAGACTGGAACACCTTCTACCAATGATCCTCATGTAATGTTGCAAACATGGCCACAATTGCAGCTCATAGTTATCATGGAAAGCCTATGGGAAATCACATTTTTATATCTAGTTCCAGGTGAGCGATTACAGGCTCTGTAGAGCCTCTAGTTTATTACACATATGTGTATTTCTATCTCCAGCTTTGCAACAAACCCAAAATCTACATGAGAAGAATAATGTTCTATATCCAGTCCCATTATAATATTAACGAAATCAGCAGCCAAATTTCCAATAAATGTTCTATCTCCATTTGCAATTCCCTGAAACTAAATATTTAGACATTGTTGTAATGAAAAAGTTTGCTTTTTGACATCAGTATACTTAAAAATAAGATATTACTTCCCACCAATGATCAGGAACAAGGAAAACCCATCCAACTGATAGGCCAAAACTTCAAACTCGATTTTCTCGAAAAAGTGAAAATGGCACTTAAACAGTACAAGACTCACACCACGAATTGTCGGACTGTTTGCAGTTATTCTGAGAAATTAATTTGACTCTTATACAAAGAAACGCACCTTATACCACAACATGCTAGTTTATGAGCCTCTAGGCGATATTAGAATCCTTTATGATGCAAAAGCACTATGTGTTCCCATTAAAGTTAAAAAATTTATAGTAATTTATACATTTTTTATACTTACCAATGACCCAGACTTAGCTGGTGCTAACACTTTAAATTTCAGGGACAAACACAAATTCCCCCCCCCCCCCCCCCCCCCCCACCAATCCCCCAAATTTGCATCAAAATCTCAAAAATACATGTCCTATGTGGTCCTCCATACTTTAGTCCACTGCGCATGCGCAGTGTCAAGGAAGTACCGAAATTGGCGCCAAATCTTCATTCTTACAACCAGTGCCTGGTAAGTGTTATGTAATCAGCGGGGAGGTATGAGTTCCCAACTCATGGGAGGGCCATCCCCATCTGCGTCATTGGTAAGTATAAAAAATATATATATTACTATAATTTTTTTTACATTTTTATACTGTACCAATGACCCAGACTTAGATGAATATAAAAAAGGCTGGAGGGCCTAGGACATAAGGGAAAATCCAATAAGCTCAATTTCATGTAAACAGAATTATCCCCTCAAGGAGAAAAGGAGAAACAAGATTTACATGTATCTTTCTTGTTTATACAAAAAAAGAAAGACACAATACCATTCCGTAATTGAGCAGAATAACATCAATGATCTCTATTAACATCCAGTATAACCCACTATACTAATCTTTTTAAAGAAAGCCAATAAAGATAGTCCAGAGAATGAGACTCTTTATACTCATTTAAAAGTGTCCGAGGATTGTATATTAACGCTCGTATGACACGTAACATATACAAATGCTTCACACCGAGCTACACTTTAAAAATATTACATAAATGAGATAGACATTAGCTTTACACTTTAAAACCATCCCCGCACCGAATCGGAATTACTGACTCCAGAGGAGGTATTCCCTTGCTTTTCACTATAAAGCAGGTGATATAAGGGAACACCATCCCCCACCTCCCCCTTGCTCTGGGTTAATCACCCCAGAACGAAGAGGGCAGCAGGACAGAGTCACTGCTGGAACAGAAAGCCTGCATAACTATAGTTGCAACTGTTTAGTGGACGACATTCTGAGCAACAGATAACGGACCTAAACAACGCAGGTCACCAGAAATAGACTCAAAATTTCTAAGGTAAAAATTTGTGAACGTAGAAGGCTGAGACCAGTATGCAGCCTTCATCAAATCGGTAATAGGAATACTATTAGCATAAGTCCAAGATGTTGACAGTGCCCTCACTTCATGCAGCGACATCTTAAGCACAGACTGCGGAGCAGAAGATAATTATTCATAAGCAGTACGAATAGTTAATTGAATCCACCTTGAAATAGAATGGACCGTAATGTCCCTTCTCTTAGGCAGCAGACAGAAAGAAAAGTTTACGTCCCTTTCTGATAAACTCAGATCTACATTTGTAAATACGCATAGCTCTAACTGGACATAGCAAAGGCCTATGACCATCTGAGGACGGAAAAGCCTTAATAACAATAGGCTCAGGGTACTTATTAGGAGCCTGATTCTTAGCCAAAAATCCAACATTAGTAGTCAAAGTAATAGTATTACCAACACTACGATAGTGAGAATCATCAACAGATAGCGCATGAAGCTCACTAACTCTTCTAGCAGAAGAGAAGGCTAAGAGAAAAGCTGTCTTATAAGATAAGTATTTGAAGTCTACTGTGTCAAGGTGTTCAAATGGTGCTTCTTTTAGCTTCAGAAGAACCCAAGCTAAATTCCGCTTAGGAATTAACCTAAGGGTTCTAGGTCTATTTATCGAAAAGTTTTTAACTAACTTAGATAAGGAGACATTAGATCCAATTTGTAAGCTATCATGATGAGCATAAGTATCCGATAGCATAGACCTATAACCCTTAATAGTTATTGGCTGCAGTTTGATCTTGTCAAACAAGTAGACCAAAAAATTAGCAATGTCTGGAATGGAAGGATGATAAATATCAATAGAATGATCCCCACACCAACGAGAGAAAACCTTCCATTTAGCAGCATAATTTAGCGAAGAGGAGGTCTTCCTACAGTTAGAAATTGCGTCAACTGCTCGTCCTGTAAAATGCTTGCCGTGCAAGAAGGACCACACAACGGAAATATGTTAAGGTTGAGACCTTGCGGATTGTGATGCAGTGTGCATGATTTCCCCTACGAAAGAAGGTCCCATGGAGGAAGCTTCCGAGGAATGTCCCACAACAGACACCTGAGTAGATTTATTCTCTGAGGTGACAGAGATGCTACCAACAGAATCTTGCAGTGAGATTGCTTGATTTTCAGCAATATCTGTTGAATCAACGGAGCTGGAGGATAGGCATATCCTAACATTCCATCCCAAGAGATCGAGAGAGCGTCTACTGCGAATGCTCGAGGATCTGGGCATGGCGACACATACGTCTGCAGCTGATTGTTGAGGTGCGCCGCAAACAAGTCTATCATAGGACGATCCCAGTGGTAGCAAATCTGATTGAATACTCGTTTGCTGAGAGTCCATTCTGACGGCAACATACAACCTTTCCGAGAAAGGGAGTCCGCTAGAATGTTCAGACGACCCGGAATATGACAGACCGACAGAAGAACCTGATGCTCTAGGACAAACAGAAGGATTCTTTCCGTTAAGTTGAACAATGGAATTGAATGAGTGCCTCCCTGGTTCCGAATATACGCTGCTACTGTCAAATTGTCGGACAGAATTTGAACATGTGAATTCTGAATAATGTTCATCCAATGACGTAGCACAAGCCAAATGACATCATCTCTTTGATGTTTATGTGCTTGTTTAGGAACTGCAGATCCCAAAGACCCTGGCACCTCGAGTCTGTTGGGCTCAAAGTTGCACCCCAACCTGTTTGACTCGCATCCATCATAATCGTAAAATCGGATCCGGCAGTTGCAGTGTCACTCCCGGAGTTAACCACTGAATATCTGCCCAAGTCTGAATCTCTTGTTTTACTTGTTTCGACAAGATGATGTTCATTTCAAGCGAATGAATCTTCACACTCCAATTCTGAGTAAAAAATATCTGGAGTGGACGAGTGCGTAGCCGCCCCATCGGAATAAGATCCACGGCGGTTCCGCACAAACCTATCAGTTGCATGAATTCTCTCGCTGTTACTACATCTGAGTGAAGACAAAAGTGAGCGTAACAACTGACTAATTTCGCTCTGGGTAACGGCAGACGAACCAGATTATTGTGCGTCTTGAAACTCATTCCCAAGTGGGTGAATGACTTGGACGGAACTAGATCTGACTTCTTTTCGTTTACTATGAAACCGAGACATCGGAGCAGTTGAAGCAGACTCTGAACATCGTTCTGAAGCATTAACCTGTTGCCGTACCTCTGAAGAATGTCGTCCAAGTAGGCCGACGTTACCGCAGACGAATGAGCTCGGAAATGAGTCATTACCAAGTTCATTATTCGTGTGAAGGCCCAGGGCGCTAGATTCAGACCGAAGCACATTGCTTGGAACTGATAAATGACCCCTAGGTCAGCGAAATGAAGGTACTTTCTGAACACCGGATGTACCATGACGTGAAAGTATGCATCCTTGAGATCTATGCTCGCAGCATAATCGTTCACTCAAATGCTCGCTCTGACCGATCGGATGGTCTCCATATAAAATTTCGGAGCCACGATCAGCTTATTTATCCAGCTTAGATCTATAACTGGACGGAACGAGCCATCTGGTTTTGGAACCAAGAACAGGTGACTGTAGAAACCTGGAGATTCCTGGTTTTCTACGACCTCTATTGCGTTCTTCTCCAGAAGAGATGGAACTTCTAATAGAAGCGAATCTCCCTTCTGAAGGTTTGACGGAAGCTGAGTCCAATGTGGACTTCGTGTTAACGGAGGTTTTTCCTTGAAGGACAGCTTTAGACCTGAAATAACCCCCTGCACCCATGGGTCATCCGTAATTGACAACGAATTGGTTAAGAATCTCGACAGCCTTCCACCCACTGGAGCGCAATAGAGGATTAGACCATCACCTCCTGGACCTGCGAGGCTTGCGGGAGGAGAAACTACGTCCTCCCCGACCCGCACCTCGACCAGTCGACCTAGGGATGTCTGACCGGTTGTCTCGGCCAGCATTACGACCCCTACCTGAGTCGCTACTCTGATGGTCTCTAGAGTAAGAGGCAGAGGTTTTCTTAGAACCTCTATAGGAACTTCCCTTGGACGTACTCGCCCCAGAAGTCCCTGTCTTACTCCTCTCTGCTGAGTCTGTTTTTTTTTAAGCGGACTTAAAAAGCAGAGAGTCTGAAGCTTTCTTAGTAATCTGATCATAGATTAGCGAAAGCTTACCATCGAAGAGAAGCTCTCCTGAATCCGGAGCGACTCGAAGAGAGTTTTTCACCTTAGTATCCACTCTTGTGGATGAAGCCAGGGCAGCATCACGTCTGACTAACTCCAAATTTGCCACTGAAAGGGCGGAGTTATACGTGGAGAATGCTAAGGCCCTCGAAAGAACTTTCAAGGAAGTTTGAACCTCTTGGAAATCTTTTCCATCGAGACGTAGTGATAATGCTCTGGTAAGGTGATCTGCATAAGATAAGGCGTCTAAACTGGCTCTGTTAGACAAGATTGTTGTCTCCAACATACTGGAGACAATCGACATAGACGCCGGCAATGACAACTCCAAGTCTTCTGCCTGGTCGTCTAAATGCAGAGGAACTCTCGGCATGCCCTGTCCTGCCATTTCAAATCTATTTCTACTGTTGATGAACGGCAGATGTAGAGCATGAGGCGATAAGAAATTGGATTTGCCAGTCTTAGAAGCTAGCTTGAATATAGCGTCACTTAGAAGTTCAAATGTCCGTGTGACATCGCTGGACTGGGTCGGAAACTCAGGCGCAATACCTTATTCCGGCCGAAAAAGTCTGTGTCCAGTGATGCTATCAGTCTCTTATCAGGTATCGCAGCACTCTGGTCTGGAGGAACAACATCTGGAAGGTGTTGCCGGATGAAATCTACGGCCACCTTATGTTGTTCGGAAAGGGAAAGTTCCAGCTCCGCTGATTCCCTTTCACCATCCGGCTGGACCGCATGTGAATCTCGGTCGTCCTTTTCTGACTCTACAGGGGAGCGTACCGACCCAGCTTCCTCAGACAGTTCCTGTTCTGAAAAAGTTTCTGAAGGTTGCTGGGATGCTGTGATGAGTTGAGCTATCTGTGATAGCAAGTCCGTCACGGAGGCCTGTGGAGCCGTGGTCTTATGTGGTTTAGCCACTGGAAGCTCCTGGGACGGTAACTCCTGGGACAGTAATTCCTGCATACTTCTCTTATGCGAACGTCCCGACTGGTAAGGCCTCATGTCCTTGCCTACCGGATGGCGTGACCTGGACGACATGGAATCCCTGGTCGGCGAAGCAGGCTGGATATCTGGGGTCACGTAGCCAAGGTGCAGTTGAGTGTGCTGACGTGTGGATGAGGAAGCCATTAGACTAGCCGCACCGGACTGTCTATGTGACGGAGCGTCCTGAGCAGGAGGAGTGGACGTATGCTCCGAATGACGAACGTTACATACAACAACATCTGGGCCCAGATGTTGCTGTAAGAGAGAGGGACCTCTCTCGCTCGTGGTCTGGGTAGACCTGGACGAGCTAGCTACCGGACTGACTGGCTTCCTCCGTTCCATCCTCCGATCCGTCGTCGCCGGGTGTGCACGATCCGAGTTTATAGTGCTCGCAACACCCCTTCTCCTCCCCTGGACCGCAACGGACGAACCCGGCGTCACAACACCCATTTCTCGAGTGATTGCTTCACTGGGCGAGCTAGCGGGCGACAAGGACGTCGATCCTACTAGGGATCTAGGCACTTGCAGAATTTCGTTGAGCACTTTTGCCGGTAGCTCCTCATTTAATTGCGATGACGGAAGCACACTTCCTGAAGACATCATGGAAACATCACCCTGTTCTTGTTCCTCTGAAAACGAGACTGAAAAACTAGAGTGACCCTGAGGACCGGCATGGACCTCTCACCACTAACAATATACCTTGACACACGTCTCCAACGTTTGTCATCCCAATTGGCACACACTGAGCAAGAATTAGTGCGAGTACACTGACTACAGCAAATACAATGAACATGAGAATCAGAGGAAGACTTCCTCGATTTACAATTTGAACAATATTCTTTCATTTTGAAAAAATATTAAACAGTCATCGTACTCGCACTAACCCTTGAAAAACAAAGATACATAATACTAATATAATCCATTACAAAAATTTCGAAAAATAATTCAAAAGAAAAATTTTTTCGAAAAAATTTCAAGATGAGTCCAAGTTCCCAAAGGGAGCGATGAGCCCAAATGGATCCCAAAGTGTGGACAAAAATTTTAAAACATATCTAAAAATTAATGCTACACTTACAGACAATATTAATGTATTTGGCTATGAACAGAACCTAATAGAAGACAAGGAATCACTGTTAAAAATAACCGTTGTCAACATAAACAAAAGTGAATAAAAACCGGAAACAAGACTCCAGGCACTGAAAATATGGCCCGAAATCAGTAACCAATTTTAAACACTATCCGATGTTAACCAATTTTAAACACTATCCGATGTAAAACAGAAACTTCCACAGAAGAAACTGCAGTATATTGGATGGTAGATGCATGACCAACATGCCTAACCACCCCTAGGGTGAGGACGTAACCATGGGGAAAAACAGAATAAACATTCTGTTACTATGCTAAAAACTCCCAAGAAATTTCAGTAAAAAAATTTCCAAAATTATGCCAAAAGCATGGGAGATTAGCTAAGGGGGTATCAAGGAAAGGGAGAGAGGAAACACTGAACAAACAGTGGAAATTTCATAGCAAGAATGAAAACATCAGGCCCATGCCCCGAAATTAGGGAACATGAAATAATTTGCATAAAAATTGTAAGTTACAGCCCTGAACACATCCTTCCACTGTTTCTTCCCCTAGGACAGCGAAACGAAGGTACTTTCTGAACATCGGATGTACCATGACGTGAAAGTACGCATCCTTGAGATCTATGCTCGCAGCATAATCGTTCACTCAAATGCCCCGAAATTAGGGAACATGAAATAATTTGCATAAAAATTATAAGTTACAGCCCTGAACACATCCTTCTACTATTTCATCCTCTTATTTCATCCTTAAATCCACCATTTCTTCCATGATTTTGTGTCTGGCGTCATTTTAAGCACAGATATCAGTGAGATGTTACTGATTGAAGGGCCAAACAAAGAATGAAGATTTGGCGCCAATTTTGGTACTTCCTTGACACTGCACATGCACAGTGGACTAAAGTATGGAGGATCACATAGGACATGTATTTTTGGGATTTTGATGCAAATTTGGGGGATCGGGGGGGGGGGGGGGGGGGGGGGGGGTGGTGGGTGGGCAAAATTTGTGTTTGGCCCTGAAATTTAAAGAGTTAGCACCAGCTAAGTCTGGGTCATCGGTACAGTATAAAAATGTTAAAAAATTTATAGTAATTTATATATTTTTTATACTTACCAATGACCCAGACATAGCTGGTGCTAACTCTTAAAATATAGGGCCAAACACAAATTTTGCCCCCCAATCCCCAAAATTTGCATCTAAAACTAAAGAAAACATGTCCTGAAAGGCCCTCCACACTTCGCCCCTACTGCGCATGCGCAGTGTCAAGGACGTTCCGAAATTGGCGCCATTAATCATTCTAATAACCAGTGCCTGGTAAGCGCTATGTACTCAGCGGGGAGGCAAGAGTTCCCAACTCCTGGGAGGGCCATCCCCGTCTGGGTCATTGGTAAGTATAAAAAATATATAAATTACTATAAATTTTTTAACATTTTTATACTGTACCAATGACCCAGACATAGCTGAATAGTAAAAAGGCTGGAGGGCCAAGGACATAGAGCAAAATGGAATACGCTCAATAAAATAAAATACAGTCATCCCCTGTAGGGAAAAAGAAGTAATAGGCCTTACATGTATCTTTCTTATTTATGATAAATTAGAAAGATACAACACCTTCCAAAATTGAGCTTCATACATCCATGTACTCTATTAATATCCAATATAATCCTTATACTAATAATTTTTAAAGTAAGCCAATAAATAAAGTCTAGAGAATAGAGACTCTTATACTCCTAAAAGTGTCTGAGGATTGCATAATCATGTCCGTTGACATATGCAATATTCAAAAGCTATACTTTAAAAACTAAGACTTGAATGAATTTTAAAAACCTAAACTTCTCACTAAACAACCATCCCAATAACAGCTCAGAATTACTAACTCCGGAGGAGGTATCCCCTTGTTTTCATAGTAAAACAGGTGACCCAAGGGAACACCCTCCCCCCCCCCCCCCCTTTTTCTTGCCCTGGGTCAAATAGCCCAGAGCGAAGAGGGCAGCCGAACGGAGACACTGCCGAAACAGACAGCTTACCTAGCTATAGTAGCAACTGTTAAGTGAATGACATTCTGAGCAGTAGATAATAGACCTAACAATAGAGGCCTCCAGAAATGGACTCGATATTTCTGAGATAAAATTCATGAATGTAGATGGCTGAGCGCAATGAGCGGCCTTCAAAAATCTATAATAGCGACACTATTAATGTAAGCCCAAGAAGTAGAAGAACTCTTACTTCATGAGCCGAAATCTTAAGCACAACTGCTAAGTCAATGATATACCATAAGCAGTACCGATAGTTAATAGAATCCATTAACAATAAAATGGAGCGTAACGTCCTTCTACTAGACATCAAAGACAGAAGAAGCTTACGCCCTTTGTAATAAACAGATATCTGTTTATAAATACATAAACTGTACCCGGAAAGAGTAAAGGCCTATGCCCATACGAAGACGGAAGGACCTTAAAATAATAGGTTCCGGATAATAGGAGCCTAACTCTTATGCAACAATCCAACCTAAATAGTAACGGAAGTATTGATTCCGAAACTATGAAAGTGAAAATCATCCGTCGATAGTGCATGAAACTCACTGACTCTACAGTAAAAGAGAAACCAACACAATTACTGTCTAAAAGGTCAGAATTTGAAAACTACTGTTTCCAGAGGCTCAAATGAATTACTAGCTAAATAAGAACCGAAGTTAAAATCCGTATAGGAATTTAATCTAAAGATTCTAAGTCTATTTATCAAAAAGTTACTAACTGACTTAGATAAAGAGACAAAAGACTCAATTGTAAACTATCGTAGAGTGCATAGGTATGAGGTAACATAAACCTATAACCTAAATAATAACAGGCTGCAGTAGATCTTGTGAAACAAGTATACTAAAAAATAGCAATGAGTAGTATGGAGGGATCAACAATATGAACATAATGATCCCTACACCACGACGGAAGAGCCTCCACTTTAGCCGCATAGAATAGCGAAGAAGAGGATCTCCTATAGTAAGAAATCGCGTCCAAAGCTCGTCCAGTACAGTGCTTACAATGCAATACGGACCACACAACGGAATACATGAAGGTTGCGACCTTGCTGGTTGTGATAAAGATGACACGATTTACCCAGTGAAAAAGATCCTCACATAGAGGAAGATTTCACGTTAAGACCCACAGTAGACAAGAGAGTAAATTACTCATGATCTCTGTGAAGATAGAGATGCTATCAACAGAAATGTATTGTGGTTGTTTATCTTAGCAATACCTGCTAAAACAACAGCGCCGGAGGATACGCGTATCCTATCGTTCCGTCCTATAGATCAATAGAGCGTTAACAATATTAGCTCAGAGATCTGGACAAGCCAACACATACGTCTGCAATTGATTAGCAAGCTGTGTCATAAATAAATCATCATTGGGCGCTCCCATAGATAGCAAATCTGATTGAATACTTGTTTGTTGAGAGTCCATTCTGACAGCAACAAGCGACCCGTAAGAGAACGGGAGTCCGATAAAACAATTAGACGACCCGGAATATGACGGACCAAAACTGAACTTGGTGTACTATAACCAACAGTAACCAACAGACGGATTCTTTCCATTAAATTGAATAACGGAAACGAAAGAGTGCCTCCCTGGTTCCGGAGATATGCCACTACTGTCGAAATAAAGAACAGGAATTTGGGCATGCGTTTCTGAATAATGTTCATGCAATGACATAAAGCAAGCCTAAAAAAACATTATTCCGCGGAAGTTAAACTGATTGCTAAAAGACTGCGGAACCCAAAGACCCTGGCACTTCGAATCCGTAGGGATCAGTATTATATCCCAATCTGTTTGACTGGCAACCGTCATAACAGCCACACTCGGGTCCGGCAACTGCGGCGGCACTCTCTGAGTCAACCACCGAATGTTTGCCCCAGTCTGAATCTCTTGTAACACTAGATAGACAAGAGAACGTATAAATCGAGCAATTCATGGATTGCCGAAAAGTTGCCGTCGAAGAGAAGCTCCTCCGAGAACGAAGCGACTCTGAGAGAGTTCTTAACCTTACTATCCACGCGTGAGGATGTAGCTAGGGCTGCGTCACGTCTAACTAACTCCAATCAGCCACTGAAGGGCGGAGTTATACGTGAACAAACTACTGCCCTCAAAAGAAATTACATTGAGAATAATATCCCGTAAATCTTTTCTTGAAGACGTAATGATAACGCCTCAGTAAGGCGGATTACGTATAATAAAGCGTCTAAGTTAAGTCTACTATACCTAATGTCGTTCCCAACATTGAAATTGGAAAAGACATAAACGGCGAAAAAGAATATATGCAGTCTTTAATCACACCGTCTAGACGCATATGAACTCTCGGTATGCCCTGCTCTGCTAAAATAAACTATTTGTATAAATGATAAAATGGCAGAAATGAGCAACGCGGACAAGAAACTAAACTATCATGCTTAGTAGCAGGCTTGTATATATATATATATATATAGCGTCGAAAAATAAAACACATGTTGTAATGACAATATTGGACTGCGTCGGTAAGTCAGGGACAATGTCCCTGAACCGATCGAAAAATCCGAGTCCAATGACGCTATAAGTCTCTTATCCAAGATCGCAGCAATGAAGTCCGAAATAATAATCACTGGAAGATAATGCCAGAAGATATGAAAGGCATCTTCCGCTACTACTAAAGGGAAAACTCGAAAACTTTCGAATCCCTTTCGCCATCCTGTCGGACCCTATAAAGCGTTCGGTCGTCCGTAGCTGATGCAACCGCGGACCGCACCGACCCAGCGCCGTCGGATAATTCCTGATTCGACCGAGAAACTGTCAATTGCTGGGATGCTGCGAAACAACTGTGCTAACTCGGATAGCACGTCCGTCACTGAGGCCTGAGGAGAAGCGGTCTTACGATGCATTGCCGCTGGAAGCTCCGTGATCGTTACCCCGTGCATACTTCCAATATGCGAGCGAACGGAGTGTATAGGCCTCGTGTCCCTTGGCTACCGGATGGCGCGACCTATTCGCCGTGGAATCACTGAATGCCGAAACTGATCGGATACTCGAGGTCACGTAGCCAATGTGCGGTCGTGTGCCCTGCTGTGAGGATGAAGAAGCATTAAAGACAGTCTCTCGGACTGTCAATATAACGGAGCGTCCCGAGCAACGGACATATGCTCCGAATGTAAAATATCTGAACCACAACATGCGGTCCCCTATGTTGTTGGGCGAGAGAGGGACCTCTCTCGCTCACAGCCCGGACGGACCTGGACAAGCCAGGAACCGGACTAACAGGCTTCCTCCGATCTGTCCTCAATCTGCCGTCACTGGGTGAGTACTAAAGTAATTAAAGTGCTCGCATCACCCAAATCTCCTTCCTAGACCGCAACGGACGAACCCGGCAGCCGAACCATTCGATGAATGTACGCTACACCGGGTGAGCTAGCGAATGTCACTCCGTAGGCGATAGACATATTCCATGAGCACTTATTGCCGCTAACTCTTCATTAACTATGACGACAGAGGCACACTTTTGAAAGACATCTCCATAACTCTTCGAACAAGAAACCAGAAATGCTTGGATAGCAAGCATAAAATAATAATATATATAGCGTCGTTCAATAATTCGAAAGTTTGTGTGACATTATTGGACTATGTCGGAACTGAGGGACGATGTCCCTGAACCGAACCAAAAATTTCTAAGTCCACCGACGCTATCAGTTTCTTATCCGGCATCGCAGCATTCTGGTCCGACGAAAGAAGCTGTAGAAGACCAAGTCAGATGACATACACAACAGCATATGTTGTTCCGAAAGGGAAAGCTCGAAATCCTCCGAATCCCTTTCGGTATCCCGTCGGACCGGATGAAACTTCGGACGTCCGTACCCGCTTCCGCGGAGCGTCCCGACCCAGCATCGTCGGATAAAATATATGCGACAGATTCAGTTGATGCTGGGATGCTGCGATAAACTGTGCTATTAAGGAAAGCACGTCCGTTCCCGAGGCCTGTGCAGTAGCGGTCTTACGATGCATTGCCGCCGGAAGCTCCGTGTACGTTGACTCCCGCACACTTCCTATGCGAACGTCCGGAGTCTGCAGGCCTCGTGTCCCTGGCTATCGGATGGAGTGACCTGGTCGCCGAAGAATCCTTGATCGGCGAAGCTGGTAATATATCGGCAGTCACGCAGCCAAGGTGCGGTCGTGTGCGCTGACGAGAAGAGGAAGCCTTAGCAGTCTCAGCGGACTGCCTATACAACGGAGCGTCCCGAGCGACGGACGTATGCTTCGCTTGCGACACAATTTGTACCACAACATCTGGGGCCAGATGTTGTTGAACGAGAGAGGGGCCTCTCTCGCTTGCCGTCCGGATGGACCGGAACGAGCTATGAACCGGACTAAAAGGCTTCCTGCGTTCTCCCTCCGATCCGCCGTCACTGGGTGTGCATTAAGTTAATTTATAGTGCTCGCATCACCCCAAAATTCCTTCTAGACCGCAACGGACGAACCCGGCTGCCGAACCATTCGGTGAATGGACGCTACACCGGGCGAGCTAGCGGACGTCAAAGGCCGTCGAACCTACTAGGGTCCTCTTAGGCAATTGGCGTATTACATGAGCACTTTTCCGCTAGCCCTTCATTAATTGTGACGACGGAGGCACACTGTTGGAAGACATCACAGATACATCACCCTAATCTTGATCGTCTGAAATAGAAATTGATAAAGTAGAGTGACCCTGCGGGGAAAGGACCGAAGTGTCCAAATCCCCAACAACATACCGTGACATACGCTTCCCATATTGTCATCGAAATCATACGATACAGAACAGAAGTTAATGCGAGTACACTGACCACATATAGAATGATAATAAAGTCAGAGGAAGACTTCCTCTTAAACAATTGATCAATATCCTTTCAATGTGAAAAGAAAACAAGTCCTGGTACTCGCACTAACCCCTGGCAATCAAAATACATAATAATAATATGATCCATTAATATAGAAAAAATAATTGAAATCAAAATATTTTGAAAAAATATTTTTTCAGAACAGCCCAAGTTTCTGAAAAGTAACGTTGAGCCCCAATGGATCCCAAGCCTAAGTGTGGACAAAAATTTTAAAAATATTTTAAACAATTTATTCAACACTTACGAACAATAATAATGTATCTAGTTATGATTAAAATAACATAAAGATATTATTTTTTAGAAATCCCCCCCTCACACAGAGGGCTGTTGTAAATGTAAACAATGAGTGTAAAAACACTAAAATAAGACTCCAGGCACCCAGGCCCGAAATCAGTTACCAAAAATACACTACCTGATGCAAAACAGAGACTTCCAGGGAAGAAACTGCAGAACATCAGATGGTAGATGCAGAACACAACGCCTAACCACCCGTAGGTGAAGACGTAAACATGGGGAAAGAACAGAATTCATTCTGTTATTCAGCTAAAACTCCCAAGAAATTTTAGTAATAATAATTACAGAAACTATGCCAAAAGCATGGGAGAATAGCAAGGGGGAACTTAAAGGACAGGGAGAGAGGAAAACACTTAAAAAAAAACAGTGTAACTAAATAATCAGAATGACAACAAAATGGCTGCTGCCTTGAAAATAGGTAACTTAACATAATTTCATTAAAAAATTTTAAGTTACAGCCCTGATAATATTCTGTCACACATTCTTTTCCTCTCCTCCTTCTCTATCCTCCTTAGAATCACCATTTCACTAATATTTATGTGTCTGGCATCATTTAAACTGAGATTTAAAAGCACAAAGATCAGTCAGATGTTAACTGATGAAGGGCCAAACTTAGAATGATTAATGGCGCCAATTTCGGAACGTCCTTGACACTGCGCATGCGCAGTAGGGGCGAAGTGTGGAGGGCCTTTCAGGACATGTTTTCTTTAGTTTTAGATGCAAATTTTGGGGATTGGGGGGCAAAATTTGTGTTTGGCCCTATATTTTAAGAGTTAGCACCAGCTATGTCTGGGTCATTGGTACAGTATAAAAATATAAGGATTCTAAAGGAATCCGAACTAGTACAACTTGTCGGGTTGTTTGTGGTAATTCTAACAGAGGATTCTGGGTAATTAGATTGACTCTTATACAAAGGAATGCAACTGTTATTGGAAAAATGATAAATTTATACCAATTTGTATATTTTTATACTTACCAATGGCCCAGACATAGCTGGTGCTAACTCTACAATATCTCGGGCCAAACATTAATTTTGCCCCCCAATCCCCAAAATTTGCATGCAAAATAGAAAATTAGAAGTCCTAACTGGTCCTCCATACATTTACCCTCTGCGCATACGCAGACGTCAGGAAGTGACCAGAATTGGCACCAACACCATTCTTTGTAAAAGAGAGTATTACATAATAATTCAGCAGGGAGGTAGGAGTGCCCACTCATGGGAGGGCTCTTCCCGTCCGGGCCATTGGTAAGTATCAAAATATACAAAGTGGAAAAAATTTATCATATTTTTACACAGTATACGAATGGCCCAGACATAGCTGAATCGTAAATAGGTGGAGGGCTTAAGACTTCTGAAATAATTCCAATCCTGCAATCCATAATGAGGGAACTCACATGTTAGGAATTACATGTATGTCTCTCTATACAGTAATAGAGAAGACATATTCAAAACAAGGAACCCAATTAAATAATTCCTTAATGTAAGTATGAAGACAAGTTCCTAATTTTTCAAGGCTGGCCCAGACTAAGCCCCAAAAATTAGGATGGCGTATCTGAGGATAAGAGAAAATCTCCCACAAACATATGCCTTACAATAACATTTCAGCTGTATGCAGGATATAAATAAGGATAAAAACATCATCCTTCAAAGATACATACATTTTAAGCCAGATTATGGGCAAAAACACACACCCCTCTTTTTTGAAGAAACCTTCAAAATAAAAAAGGGGGAGACCTCTGGAAACAATTAGAGTGGTACCCAACAACAATATAATTAATCGTCGAACACACACTCAGGTATTAATTCAAGATTAATAAATGGTGCTTAAAGTTACTTACAGAAGTTATAGCAACGATCCTGGAAATTAATATTGCACAGTAAATAGCATACACCGCAGACAACGTACACAGATACGTCGAAAGCCGGTGATATAAAATATAACATACACATATCTAGTCAAGCCACACTGAACGATTCCTGAAGAGAAAGCACACTTCCTACATGACCCATAAGTGGCCACTGTACACTCCAACGTGAATAATTTGATATCTATGATTGTAAAAGCACGTGTAATATGAGTACCAAACAAAATAGAAACTTGGATATAGAGATGTACAAACGTATGATTAACAGGCTCCTTCATGGACTGCCCCCAAAATAAATTATTATTTTATGGTCCACCGAATGCAGTAAAGTGTTAACCTAATAATAATAATCCGCGATCGCATATATATTAGCATGTAATCATCTGGATACCAGTTAACAGGTTATGCAGCCTGCGAGGTACTCAAGAGTAGCAATTAATTGTGATGATTTATAAATAAACGCTTGTATATAACAAATCAACCAAAATAATAGGGCATTAATTCAGCTAAAAAGCGGATGTGCCCATGAGATTGCCACAGAACACTACATAAATCAATCATACTTGTGTCAGTTAACAGAAAAATATAGGAACTGCAATGGTTCTCTCACGGAGGGGAGGAATTCGAAGTCATAACGAAATCCCCTCACCCGTATATATTAATCGTACCTGTGTTAAGATAAAAAATATAGGAACTGAAATGGTTCCCTCACGTCTAACCGACTCCATAAGCCACTACGGACGGAGAAGAACGTGAAGAATAAAACATCCTCTGAAAGAAGACCCTCTCTGGGAGAAAGCTTCTGGGGAGCGTCACATAGCCGACACTTGAGAATATTGAGCCAAGATTCTTGTGACAACAGAGGTGCTACAAGTAGGATTCACTGTTTAAACTTAAACATAAGCTATTGAATCAAATGAATAGGAGGATACGCATATCCTATTATTCCTCCCCATGAATTTGCAGAGCGTCTACTGTCTGCGCTCAATAATCAGGGCATGGCGACACAAATGACGGTAACAATTGTTTCGGTGCGTCGCAAACTAAAGAATCATGGGGTGATCCCACTGGTAGCAAAACTTGTACAAATAAATGCATGTTGAGCGTCCATACATATGAAACAGGCGACCTTTCCGAGGAGCGAGTCTGCTAGTACGTTCAGACGATCCGGTATATGACGGATAGAGAGACATGAAAATGATTCTCAGTTAGGTATTATAACACAAGTGAATGGGTGCCGCCCTGGTTCCTGATGTACGCTACCACTATTGAGTGGTTCAACAAACTCTGAACAAGCGTGAACACATTGATATAGTGCTAACAATATTGACATCATTCTTGATGATTATGTGTTTCTACAGGAACCGAGGGTCTCAGACCCCTGCAATTATAGTCTGTAGGACTCAGGGCCATGCCCAAAACTACTGACTCATACCCGTCATAATCGTGAAAGCTGAATCTGGCAGTTGACGCGAAACTAATGAGTTAACCGCTGAAAATCTGCCTCAATATGGACCTTTTTGTTTACTATATCCGTTAAAACAATACTGGTCCTGAGCAAATGCATCGTCACACTCCAGTTCTGTGTAAGAATAACTGGAGGGGGTCGTGTGCGTAAGCGACCCATCTAAACAAGATGCGTAGCCGCTCAGCACATCTCCATCAGTCGCATAAAACTAATCGTTCTGGATAAAGGCAGATGAACCAGATTGTTGTGAGACATTACCAAGTTAATTAAAGGTGATCTGCATAATACAGTGAGTTTAAATTCGCTCTGAATGAATAAATGACGTCTCAATTGTGACCAAGCGAATAATGAATGACGAAGGTAAGGCCATAGGTAGGTCCTTAGCCTACTCATTCAAATGCAGAGGAACTCTCAATACATCTTCACTGTTTTCCGACCAGCGGAACTACAGAAGAAGATGACAAGAAACCGCATTACTTCTTTCCACTGGAAAGTTGAATGTAGAGTCGTCTAAAAGGCCAAAAGCCTGCGACACCTGTCTATACTTAACCGGAAAAGACATTCCTTCTCTTTTTCTGGATAATTTAGCGTGCAACAATGCTAGCAGTTTCTTGTAAATAGACGCAGCATTCTGATTCGTTGGAACACATTCAGGGTAGTAAATCCTCTCAACCCTGTATTGTTCCGAATATGGAGGGTAAATCCCCTCCATATCCCATCATCATTTGTCTGAATCAGTTGAAATCACAGTCAACGGCATCTTAATGTGCAGATAACTGGACCGACCCAGCACCATGCGACAGCTCAGATTTTGAGACTGCCGTCGATTGCTACTGCACTTGCTGGGATGCTGAGAGGAGCTGTGCATCTGCGTCAGCAAAACCATAACAGAGGTCTAAGGAGCAGAGGTCTTCTGGCTGCCGGCTGCTCCCGGGACAGTATGTCCAAGACTGCACCTTCTCTGGACGTCCCGATATATGAGGCCTCATCTAAGCTATTGAATAGTGCTACTTTCGAGCTGTGTAGCATTCTGATTCTCAGGAACAAACTCAGGAAAGTATAGATGCATAAGCGATATCACCACCCTGTTGTTCCGAAAGGGAAGGGTAATTCTCCTCCAAATCCCTTTCATCCTCCAACTGAATCCGATTATACTCACGGTCATCGGCATCTGAATGTGCAGATGACTGGACCGACCCAACACCTTTCGACAGCTCAAGTTCTGAGACTGCCGTTGTCTGCTTCTGCATTTGCTGGGTTGCTGCGATGAGCTGCACAATCTGCGACAGCAAGTCCATTATGGAGACCTAAGGAGCAGTGGTCTTCTGTTGCATGGCCGCCGGCTGCTCCTGGGACAGTGTGTCCGAGATGGCTCTTTTCTGCGGACGTTCCTATAAATGAGGCCTCGTCTCCTTGGCTACTATATGGTGTGACTTCACTGACGAAGACTTTCTCGGCGATGCAGGTTGGATATCAGAAGCCATGTAGCCAAGGTGCGGTCGTGTGTGCTTGGTAGACGTTGAAGAAGCCGCAATTATAGCCGAACCCGGCTGTAAACTGAGTAGAGCATCCCGGACGGGAGGCGTAGACGTATGCTCTGACTGACGCAAGTTCCGATCCATAAAATCTGGCCCCAGATGTTATAATAAAAAGAGAGGGGGGGGGGGGCCCTCTCTTGCTCGTGGTCCTTCAGACCTCGCCGGGCTTCTTGCTGAACTTGCCGGCTTCTTCCTTTCCGTCGGCACAGGGTGAGCCTTATATTGATTTTATATTATAGTGCTCACTCTACCCTTTCCATTCTCCTTGAACGCAATGGACACACCTGGCATCACGGTACCCTCAGGCGGTGTACCGCTTCACCGGTCGAGCTAGCTGGCGACAGGGATTTGAAACCACACTGTGGTTTATTGCCCTGTCTAATATTCATGAGCACTTTTGCCGCTAGCTCTGATTGACTAATTAATGCGACGACGGAAGCACACTATCTGATGGCGTCACGTAAACATCACCATGTTCTTGTTCCTCTGTAAATATAAACTTATAAACTAGAGCGATCTAGAGCAAGAGGACCGGTGGCAGCCTCTCATTACGAGAGGACCGGCAGTGGTCCCTCGCTAACAACATACTGTGACACCCGTCAGCAACGTTTGTCATCCTATGCGACATATATGAGCAAGAATTAGTAGAAGTACATCGAGTACAAGCAAGGCATCCTACAAGAAAATAAGAGGAACGACTTCCTCGCCTTGCTTAAAGAGCAATATGATTACATAATGAAGCAGACTAAGTCGATTGTACTCCCACCAATTCCACATTAAATACAAATAAAAAGATACATAACAAAAACATTCAAAATATAAATTGAAAAATAGTTTACATCAAAAAATTTTTCGAAAAATTTAGACAAGAGCACAAGTTCCCAAAGGGAACGAAGTGCCCAAATGTATCCCAAAAGAGCCCACGTGTGGACAAAATTAATTTTTTCCTCCCAAAAATTAACTGCCACACTACAGGACTGTATAATGTATCTTACAACAGACCTACCATATCAGAAATAGGAACCTACACATAAATAACAAACATTGCTAATGTAAACAACGTCCAACTGAAAACCAGAAACGAGACCCCAGGCAACACAGCCCAAAGTCAGTAACAGATTTTTGAACTATCCAATGTAAGGCAAGATTTTCATGAGAGGAAAAAACGATACACTGGAAGTATGATGCATGACTAAAAATGCCAAAACACCCTAAGAGGGACGTAACCCTGGGAAAATACAGAAAAAACTTTCTCTATAACACGTTAAACTCCCAAGAAATTTTATATAAAAAAATTAAAAAAAAACAAGCCAAAAGGCTTGGGAGTTTAACAGGGGGGATCAAGGGAGGTTAGGGAAGGAATACTTAACCAACAGTGGAAATATCATTATCAACAATGATGACGTCAGGCTCATGTCCCAAAATTAGGGAACATGAACTAATTTTTATAAATATTATAAAATTACAGCCCTGAACGTTTTCAAACCACCGTTTCTTCCTTCTTTCATCCAATTGTGTCCTTAGATCCACCAATTTAACCATTGATTTGGGTCTGGCATCATTATTAATTGAGATTTAAAAAGCACAAAAGTAAGTTTGTTGTTATCTGACAAGAGCCAAACAAAGAATGGTGTTGCCGCCAATTCCAGTCACTTCCTGACGTCTGCGCATGCGCAGAGGGTAAATGTATGGAGGACCAGTTAGGACTTCTAATTTTCTGTTTTGCATGCAAATTCTGGGAATTGGGGGGCAAAGTTAAAAAATTTATAGTAATTTGTATATTTTTTATACTTACCAATGACACAGACTTAGCTAGTGCTAACTCTTAAAAATTCAGGGCCAAACACAAATTTTGCCACCCCCCCCCCCCCCAATCCCCAAAATTTGCATCAAAATCCAAAAATTCTATGTCCTATATGGTCCTCCTTACTGTTGTCCACTGCGCATGCGCAGTGTCAAGGAAGTACCGAAATTGGCGCCAAATCTTCATTCTTACAACCAGTGCCTGGTAAGTGTTATGTAATCAGCAGGGAGGTATGAGTTCCCAACTCATGGGAGGGCCATCCCCGTCTGGGTCATTGTTAAGTATAAAAAATATATAAATTACTTTAAATTTTTTAACATTTTTATACTGTACCAATGACCCAGACTTAGCTGAATAGAAAAAAGGCTGGAGGGCCTATGACATAAAGGAAAATCCAATAGGCTCAATTACATGTAAACAGAATTATCCCCTCAAGGAGAAAAGGAGAAACAGGATTTACATGTATCTTTCTTGTTTATACAAAATAAGAAAGACACATTATCAATCCGTAATTGAGCACAATAACCTCAATGATCTCTATTAACATCCAGTATAACCCATTATACTAATTCTTTAAAGGAAAGCCAATAAATAAAGATAGTCCAGAAAATGAGACTCTTTATATTCATTTAAAAGTGTCCGAGGATTGTATATTAACGCTCGTATGACACGTGACATATACAAATTCTTCACACCGAGCTACACTTTAAAAATATTATATAAATGAGATAAACATTAGCTTTACACTTTAAAACCATCCAGCACCGACTCGGAATTAATGACTCCAGAGGAGGTATTCCCTTGCTTTTTTGCTTTCCACTATAAAGCAGGTGATATAAGGGAACACCATCTCCCCCCCCCCCCACCTCCCCTTTGCTCTGGGTCAATCACCCCAGAATGAAGAGGGCAGCAAGACAGAGTCACTGCTGGAACAGAAAGCCTGCATAACTATCGTTGCAACTGTTTAGTGGACGACATTCTGAGCAACAGATAACGGACCTAAACAACGCAGGTCGCCAGAAATAGACTCAATATTTCTAAGGTAAAAATTCATGAACATAGAAGGCTGAAACCAGTATGCAGCCTTCATCAAATCAGTAATAGCAATACTATTAGCATAAGCCCAAGATGTAGACAGCGCCCTCACTTCATGCGCCGAAATCTTAAGCACAGAATGCTGAGTAGAAGATAATTTTTCATAAGCAGTACGAATAGTTGATTGAATCCACCTTGAAATAGAATGGACCGTGATGTCCCTTCTATTAGGCAGCAAAGACAGAAAGAAACGTTTTCGTCCCTTTCTGATAAACTCAGATCTACATTTGTAAATATGCATAGCTCTAACTGGACTGGACATGGCAAAGGCCTATGGCCGTCTGAGGACAGAAAAGCCTTAATAACAATAGGTTCAGGGTACTTATTAGGAGCCTGATTCTTAGCCAAAAATCCAACATTAGTAGTCAAAGTAATAGTATTACCAACACTACGATAGTGAGACTCATCAAAAGATAGTGCATGAAGCTCATTAACTCTTCTAGCAGAAGAGAAGGCTAAGAGAAAAGCTGTCTTATAAGATAAGTATTTGAAGTCTACCGTGTCAAGGGGTTCAAATGGCTCTTCTTTTAGTTTCAGAAGAACCCAAGCTAAATTCCACTTAGGAATTAACCTAAGGGTTCTAGGTCTTTATCGAAAAGTTTTTAACTAACTTCGATAAAGAGACATTAGATCCAATTTGTAAGCTATCATGATAAGCATAAGTATCCGATAGCATAGACCTATAACCCTTAATAGTTATTGGCTGCAGTTTGATCTCGTCAAACAATTAGACCAAAAAATTAGCAATGTCTGGAATGGAGGGATCATAAATATCAATAGAATGATCCCTACACAACGAGAGAAAACCTTCCACTTAGCAGCATAATTTAGCGAAGAGGAGGTCCTCTTACAGTTAGAAATTGCATCCACTGCTTGTCCTGTAAAATGCTTGCCGTGCAAGAAGGACCGCACAACGGAAATATGTTAAGGTTGAGACCTTGCGGGTTGTGATGCAGTGTGCGCAATTTCCCCTGCGAAAGAAGGTCCTCACATGAAGGAAGCTTCCAAGGAATGTCCCACAACAGACACCTGAGTAGATTTATCCATGGTCTCTGGGGTGACAGAGATGCTACCAACAGAATCTTGCAGTGAGATTGCTTGATTTTTAGCAATATCTGTTGAATCAACAGAGCTGGAGGATACACATATCCTATCATTCCGTCCCAAGAGAATGAGAGAGCATCTACTGCGAACGCTCGGGGATCTGGGCATGGCGACACATACGTCTGCAACTGATTGTTGAGATGCGTCACAAACAAATCTATCATCGGACGATCCCATTGGTAGCAGATCTGATTGAATACTCGTTTGTTGAGAGTCCATTCTGACGGCAACATACAACCTTTCCGAGAAAGGGAGTCAGCTAGAATGTTCAGACGACCCGGAATATGAGGGACCGACAGAAGAACCTGATGCTCTAGGACAAACAGAAGGATTCTCTCCGTTAAGTTGAACAACGGAATGGAATGAGTGGTTCCGAATATATGCTACTACTGTCGAATTGTCGGACAGAATTTGAACATGTGAATTCTGAATAATGTTCAACCAATGATGTAGCGCAAGCCAAATTTAAATCATCTCTTTGATGTTTATGTGCTTGTTTAGGAATTGTGGATCTCAAAGACCCTGGCACCTCGAATCTGTTGGGCTCAAAGTTGCGCCCCAACCTGTTTGACTCGCATCCGTCATAATCGTAAAATTCGGATCCGGCAGTTGCAGTGGCACTGCCTGAGTTAACCACTGAATATCTGCCCAAGTCTGAATCTCTTGTTTTACTTGGTTCGACAAGACAATGTTCGTTTCGAGCGAATGAATCTTCACACTCCAATTCTGAGTAAAAAATATCTGGAGTGGACGAGTGCGTAGGCGCCCCATCGGAATAAGATCCGCGGCGGCTCCACACAAACCTATCAGTCGCATGAATTCTCTCGCTGTTACTACATCTGAGTGAAGGCAAAAGTGAGCGTAACAACTGACTAATTTCGCTCTGGGTAACGGCAGACGAACCAGATTGTTGTGCATCTCGAAGCTCATTCCCAAGTGAATGAATGACTTGGACGGAACTAGATCCGACTTCTTTTTGTTTACTATGAAACCGAGATGTCGGAGCAGTTGAAGCAGACTCTGAACATCGTTCTGAAGCATTAATCTGTCGCCGTACCTCTGAATAATGTCATCCAAGTAGGCCGATGTTACCGGAGACGAATGAGTTCGGAAATGAGTCATTACCGAGTTCATTATTCGAGTGAAGGCCCAGGGCATTAGATTCAGACCGAAGCACATTGCTCAGAACTGATAAACGACTCCTAGGACAGCGAAGCGAAGGTACTTTCTGAACGCCGGATGTACCATGACGTGAAAGTACGCATCCTTAAGATCTATGCTCGCAGCATAATCATTCACTGGGATGCTCGCTCTCACCGATCAAATGGTCTCGATATAAAATTTTGGAGCCACGATCAGCTTGTTTATCCAGCTTAGATCTGTAACTGGACGGAACAGGCCGTCTGGTTTTGGTACCAGGAACAGGTGACTGTAGAAACTGGGAGATTCCTGGTTTTCTACGACCTCTATTGCATTCTTCTCTAGAAGAGATTGCACCTCTGATAGAAGCAAATCTCTCTTCTGAAGGTTTGATGGAAGCTGAGTCCAAGAACAGTTTTAGACCTTCCGAAATAACCCCCTGAACCCATCGGTCATCTGTAATTGACAACCAATTGGTTAAGAATCTTGACTGCCTTCCACCCACTGGAGCGCAATAGAGGTTCTGACCATCCCCTCCTGGACCTGCGAGGCTTACGGGAGGAGAAACTACATCCTCCCCGACCCGCACCTCGACCAGTCGACCTAGGGGCATCTGACCAGTTGTCTCGGCCAGTATTACGCCCCCTACCTGAGTCGCTACTCTGATGGTCTCTAGAGTAAGAGGCAGAGGTTTTCTTAGAACCCCTATAGGAACTTCCCTTGGACGTACTCGCCCCAGAAGTCCCTGACTTACTCCTCTCTGCTGAGTCCTTTTTTTTCGAAACGGACTTAAAGAGCAGAGAGTCCGAAGCTTTCTTAGTAGTCTGATCGTAGATTAGCGAAAGCTTACCATCAAAGAGAAGCTCTCCTGAAACTGGAGCGACTCGAAGAGAGTTTTTCACCTTAGAATCCACTCTTGAGGATGAAACCAGGGCAGCATCATGTCTGACTAACTCCAAATTTGCCACTGAAAGAACATAGTTATACGTGGAATATGCTACAGCCCTCGAAAGAACTCTCAAGGAAGTTTGAACGTCCTGGAATTCTTTTCCATCGAGATGTTGTGATAATGCTCTGGTAAGGTGATCTGCCTTAGATGAGGTGTCTAAACTGGCTCTATTAGACGAGATTGTCGTCTCCAACGTACTGGAGAGAATCGACATAGACGCCGGCAATGACAACTCCAAGTCTTCTACCTGGTCATCTAAACGCAGAGGAACTTTCGGGAACGCCCTGTCCTGCCATTTCAAATCTATTTCTACTGTTGATGAATGGCAGATGTAGAGCATGAGACGATAAGAAACTGGATCCACCAGTCTTAGAGGCTAGCCTGAAAATAGCGTCATTCAGCAATTCAAATGTTTGTGAGACATTTATGGACTGGGCCGGAAACTCAGGTGTGATAGCAAGTCCGTCACGGAGGCCTGTGGAGCCACGGTCTTACATTGTTTAGCCGCTGGAAGCTCCTGGGACGGTAACTCTTGCATAATTCTTTCATGCGAACGTCCCGACTGGTAAGGGCTCGTGTCCTTGGCTACCAGATGGAGTGACCTGGTCGACATGGAATCCCTGGTCGGCGAAGCAGGCTGGATATCTGTGGTCACGTAGCCAAGGTGCAGTCGTGTGTGCTGACGTGTGGATGAGGAAGCCAGTAGACTAGCTGTACCCAGCTGTCTATGCGGCGGAGCGTCCCGAGCAGGAGGAATGGATGTATGCTTCGACTGACAAACATTACTTACAACAACATCTGGGCCCAGATGTTGTTGTAAGAGAGAGGGAGCGCTCGCGGTCCGGGTAGACCTGAACAAGCTAGCTACTACGACTGACTGGCTTCCTCCGTTCCATCCTCCGATCCGTCGTCACCAGGTATGCGTGATCTGAGTTTATAGTGCTTGCAACATCCCTCCCTTCTCCTCTCCTGGACCGCAACGGACGAACCCGGCGTCACATCACCTACTTTACTAGTTACAGCTTCACCGGGCGAGCTAGCTGGTGACAAGGTCGACAATACTACTAAGGATCTAGGCACTTATCGTATTTCGTTGAGCACTTTTGCCGCTAGCTCTTCATTTGATTGCGACGACGGTAGCACACTTCCTGAAGACATCACGGAAACATCACCTTGTTCTTGTTCCTCTGAAAAAGAGACTGAAAAACTAGAGTGACCCTGTGGCGAGAGGACCGGCATGGTCCTCTCACCACTAACAATATACCGTGACACACGTCTCCAACGTTTATCATCCCAATTGGCACACACTGAGCAAGTATTAGTGTGAGTACATTAACTACAGCAAATACAATGAACATGAGAATCAGAGGAAGACTTCCTCGATTTACAATTTGAACAATATTCTTTCATATTTGAAAAAATATTAAACAGCCGTAGTACTCGCACCAACCCTTGAAAATACAATAATTATAATTATAATAATATAATCCATTACAAAAATTTCGAAAAATAATTCAAAAGAAAAAATTTTCAAAAAAATTTTGAGATGAGCCCAAGTTCCCAAAGGGAACGATGAGCCAAAATGGATCCCAAAAAAGCCTAAGTTTGGACAAAAATTTTAAAACATATCTAAAAATTAATGTTACACTTACTGACAATATTAATGTATCTGGCTATGAACCAAACCTTAGAGAAGACAAAGAATCACAGTCAGAAGTAACCGCTGTCAACGAAAACCAAAGTGAATAAAAACCGGAAACAAGACTGCAGGCACTGAAAATATGGTCCGAAATCAATAACCAATTTTAAAACACTATCCGATGTAAAACAGAAACTTCCACAGAAGAAACTGCAGTACATCGGATGGTAGATGCATGACCAAAATGCCTAAACACACCTAGGGTGAGGACGTAACTATGGGGAAAACAAAATAAACATTCTGTAACTATGCTAAAAACTCCCAAGAAATTTCAGTAAAAAAATTTCCAAAATTATGCCAAAAGCATGGGAGATTAGCTAGGGGGGTATCAAGGAAAGGAAGAGAGGAAACACTGAACAAACAGTGGAAATTTCATAGCAAGAATGAAAACATCAGGCCCATGCCCCGAAATTAGGGAACATGAAATAATTTGCATAAAAATTATAAGTTACAGCCCTGAACATATCCTTCCACTGTTTCTTCCTCTCATCCTCTTATTTCATCCTTGGACCCACCATTTCCTGAAGATGAATGAAGATTTTGCACCAATTTCGGTACTTCCTTGACACTGCGCAGTGGACAAAAGTATGGAGGACCATATAGGACATAGATTTTTTGGATTTTGATGCAAATTTGGGGGATTGGGGGGGCAAAATTTGTGTTTGGCCCTGAATTTTTAAGAGTTAGCAGGAGCTAAGTCTGGGTCATTGGTATAGTATAAAAGTTAAAAAATTTATAGTAATTTATATATTTTTTATACTTACCAATGACCCAGACATAGCTGGTGCTAACTCTTAAAAATCTAGGGCCAAACACAAATTTTGCCCCCCAATCCCCAAAATTTGCATCTAAAACCAAAGAAATCATGTCCTAAAAGGTCCTCCATACTTTGCCTCCACTGTGCATGCACAGTGTCAAGGAGGTCTCGAAAATGGCGCCAATTATCATTCTTACAAGCAGTGCCTGGTCAGCGCTATGTACTCAGCGGGGAGGTATGAGTTCCCAACTCCTGGAAGGGCCATCCCCGTCTGGGTCATTGGTAAGTATAAAAAATATATAAATTACTATAAATTTTTTAACATTTTTATACTGTACCAATGACCCAGACATAGCTGAATAGTAAAAAGGCTGGAGGGCCTAGGACATAGAGGAAAATCCAATAAGCTCAATTATATAAAACAGAGTCATCCCCTCGAGGAGAAAAGGAGTATTAGGCTTTACATGTATCTTTCTTATTTTATGATAAATTAGAAAGACACAACACCCTCCATAATTGAGCATAATAACACTCATGTTCTCTATTAACATCCAGTATAACCCCTTATACTAATTATTTTTAAAGTAAGCCAATAAATAAAGTTAGTCCAGAGAATTGAGACTCTTTATACTCTCTTAAAAGTGTCCGAGGATTGTATATTAACGCCCGTTTGACACGTGACATATACAAATGCTTCACACCGAGCTACACTTTAAAAATATGACATGAATGAATTTTTAAATATTAACTTTACACTTTAAAACCATCCCGGTAACAACTCAGAATTACTGACTCCGGAGGAGGTATCCCCTTGCTTTTCACTATAAAGCAGGTGACCTAAGGGAACACCCTCCCTTCCCCTTGCCCTGGGTCAAATAGCCCAGAGCGAAGAGGGCAGCAGGACAGAGTCACTGCCGGAACAGAAAGCCTGCATAACTATAGATGCAACTGTTTAGTGAACGACATTCTGAGCAACAGATAACGGACCTAAACAATGCAGGTCTCCAGAAATGGACTCAATATTTCTGAGATAAAAATTCGTGAATGTGGATGGCTGAGACCAATATGCAGCCTTCATTAAATCTGTAATAGCAACACTATTTGCGTAAGCCCAAGATGTAGAAAGAGCTCTTACTTCATGAGTCAAAATCTTAAGCACAGACTGCTGAGTTGAAGATAGATTATAATAAGCAGTACGGATAGTCAATTGAATCCATCTAGCAATAGAATGGACCGTAATGTCCTTTCTATTAGGCATCAGAGACAGAAAGAAGCGTTTTCGTCCCTTTCTGATAAACTGAGATCTTTGTTTATAAATACGTAAAGCTCTAACCGGACAGAGTAAAGGCCTATGCCCGTCTGAAGACGGAAGGGCCTTAATAACAATAGGTTCCGGATATTTATTAGGAGCCTGATTCTTAGCCAAAAATCCAACATTAGTAGTAAAGGTAATAGTGTTCCCGACACTACGATAGTGAGAATCGTCCAGCGATAGTGCATGAAGCTCACTGACTCTTCTAGCAGAAGAGAAAGCTAAGAGAAATGCTGTCTTATAAGACAAGAATTTGAAATCTACTGTCTCAAGAGGCTCAAATGGCTTTTCTTTTAGTTTAAGAAGAACCCAAGCTAAATTCCATTTAGGAATTAATCTAAGAGTTCTAGGTCTATTTATCGAAATGTTTCTAACTAATTTAGATAAAGAGACATTAGATCCAATTTGTAAACTATCATGGTGTGCATAGGTATCAGATAACATAGACCTATAACCTTTAATAGTAACAGGCTGCAGTTTGATTTCGTCAAACAAGTATACTAGAAAGTTTGCAATGTCTGGTATGGAGGGATCAAAAATATCAACAGAATGATCCCTACACCAACGACAAAAGACCTTCCACTTAGCCGCATAGTTTAGCGAAGAGGAGGTCCTCCTACAGTTAGAAATCGCGTCCACTGCTCGTCCTGTAAAATGCTTGCCGTGCAAGAAGGACCGCACAACGGAAATATGTGAAGGTTGAGACCTTGCGGGTTGTGATGAAGTTGACACGATTTCCCCTGCGAAAGAAGATCCTCTCGTGGAGGAAGCTTTTGCGGTAAGTCCCACAGCAGACACCTGAGTAGATTTATCCACGGTCTCTGTGGAGACAGAGATGCTACCAACAGAATTTTGCATTGTGATTGTTTTATCTTTAGCAATATTTGCTGAATCAACGGCGCTGGAGGATACGCATATCCTATCATTCCGTCCCACGAGATCGATAGAGCGTCTACTGCATATGCTCGGGGATCCAGACATGGTGACACATACGTCTGCAACTGATTGTTGAGTTGTGTCGCAAATAAGTCTATCATTGGCCGTTCCCATTGGTAGCAAATCTGATTGAATACGTGTTTGTTGAGAGTCCATTCTGACGGCAACAAGTGTCCCTTCCGTGAAAGGGAGTCTGCTAATACATTCAGACGACCTGGAATATGACGGACCGAAAGTAGAACTTGGTGTTCTAGAACAAACAGAAGGATTCTTTCTGTTAAATTGAATAACGGAACGGAATGAGTGCCTCCCTGGTTCCGAATATACGCTACTACCGTTGTATTGTCAGACAGGATTTGGACATGTGCTTTCTGAATAATGTTCATCCAATGAAGTAGTGCAAGCCAAATTGACATCATTTCCTTGATGTTTATGTGCTTGCCTAGAAACTGCGGATCCCAAAGACCCTGGCACTTCGAATCCATTGGGATCAATGTTGCACCCCAACCTGTTTGACTGGCATCCGTCATAATTGTAAAACTCAGATCCGGCAACTGCAGTGGAACTCCCTGAGTCAACCACTGAATGTTTGCCCAAGTCTGAATCTCTTGTTTCACTTGATTTGACAAGAGAACGTCTATATCGAGCGAATGAATCTTTACACTCCAATTCTGAGTCAAGAAAATTTGGAGAGGACGAGTGCGTAACCGCCCCTTTGGAATGAGATCCGCAGCGGCTCTGCACAGACCTATCAGTCTCATGAACTCCCTCGCTGTGACTTTGTCTGAGTGAAGACAATAGCGAGCGTAACAACTGATTGATTTCGCTCTGGTTAACGGCAGACGAACGAGATTGTTGTGCGTCTCGAAGATCATTCTCAGATGAGTGAATGACTTGGACGGCACCAGATCCGATTTCTCCTCGTTTATTATAAAACCGAGACATCGGAGTAATAGAAGCAGATTCTGCACATCGTTCTGAAGCGTTAACTCGTTGCCATACCTCTGAAGAATGTCGTCCAGGTAGGCCGACGTTACCGCAGACGAATGAGCTTGGAAATGTATCATTATCGAATTCATTATTCGAGTGAAAGCCCAGGGCGCTAGATTCAAACCGAAGCACATCGCCCGGAACTGATATACAACTCCTAGAACTGCGAAGCGTAGATACTTTCTGAATGTCGGATGTACCATGACGTGAAAGTACGCATCTTTGAGATCTATGCTTGTAGCATAGTCGTTCACCCGAATACTCGCTCTGACTGATCGAATTGTCTCCATATAAAACTTCGGAGCGACGATCAGCTTGTTTATCCAGCTCAGATCTATGACTGGACGGAACGAGCCATCTGGTTTCGGAACCAGAAACAGATGGCTGTAGAAACCCGGTGATTCTTGGTCTTCTACGACCTCTACCGCGTTCTTCGTCAGAAGAGACTGTACTTCTGATAAAAGAGCATCTCTTTTCTGCGGATTTGACGGAAGCGGAGTCCATTTTGGACTTCGAGTTAATGGAGGCTTTCGTTTGAAGGATATTCTTAGTCCTTCCGAAATTACCCCTCGGACCCAGGGGTCGTCCGTAATCGACGCCCACTCGTTCATAAAACTTGATAATCTTCCACCTACCGGAACACGATAGAGGTTCAAACCATCACCTGCTGGACCTGCGAGGCCTGCGGAAGGAGAAACTACGTCCTCCACGACCCGCACCTCGTCCCGTCGACCTCGGGACGTCTGACCGGTTGTCTCGGCTAGAATAACGTCCCGTACGTGAGTCGCTGCCTTGACGGTCTCTAGAATAAGACCTACAGGACGTATAAGAACCTCTATAGGAACTTCTCTTGGGCGTACTTGTCCCAGAAGTGCCTGTCTTACTCTTTTCTGCTGTATCCGACTTTTTGGAAGCGGATTTGAAAAGCAGAGAATCCGAAGCTTTCTTAGTTATCTTATCATAGATTGCTGAAAGCTTGCCGTCGAAGAGAAGCTCTTCGGAGACCGAAGCGACTCTGAGAGAGTTCTTCACCTTACTATCCACGCGCGTGGATGTAGCTAGGGCTGCGTCACGTCTAACCAACTCCAGGTTTGCCACTGAAAGGGCAGAGTTATATGTGGAATAAGCTACTGCCCTTGAAAGAAGTCTTAATGAGGATTGTATATCCTGGAATTCTTTCCCTTGAAGATGCAATGATAACACCATAGTAAGGTGGTCTGCGTATGATAAAGCGTCTAAGCTAACTCTGTTAGACATTATTGTCGTTTCCAACGTCGTGGTTGGAATTGACATAGACGACGGTATAGACAATTCCAAGTCTTCAGCAATGATAACGCCTTAGTAAGGTGGTCTGCGTATGATAAAGTGTCTAAGCTAACTCTGTTAGACATTATTGTCATTTCCAACGTCGTGGTTGGAAATGACATAGACGACGGTATAGACAATTCCAAGTCTTCAGCCTCATCGTCCAGACGCAGAGGAACTCTCAGTATGCCCTGTCCTGCCGTTTCGAATTTATTCCTTGAATTGATGAAAGGCAGATTTAGAGCATTTGCGGACAAGAAACCAGCCTTGCCTGTTTTGGTAGCAAGCTTATAAATAGCGTCGTTCAATAATTTGAATGTTCTTGTGACATTATTGGACTGTGTCGGAAACTCAGGGACGATGTCCCTGAACCGATAAAAAAATTCTGTGTCCAATGACGCTATCAGTCTCTTATCCAGCATCGCAGCATTCTGGTCCGACGGAACAACTTGTGGAAGGTAATGCCGGATGAAATCTACGGCAGCTTTATGTTGTTCCGAAAGGGATAGCTCCAAATCCTCCGAATCCCTTTCGCCATCCTGTCGGACCCTATGATGTTCTCGGTCATCCGTACCTGATGCATCAGCGGAGCGTACCGACCCAACGTCGTCAGATAATTCTTGATCTGACAGAGGTTCTGTCGTTTGCTGGGATGCTGCGATAAGTTGTGCTATTTGGGATAGCACGTCCGTCACTGAGGCCTGTGGAGTAGCGGTCTTACCTTGCTTTGCCGCTGGAAGCTCCGTGTACATTGACTCCTGCATACCTCTCTTATGCGAACGTCCGGAGTCTACAGGCCTCGTGTCCCTGGCTACCGGATGGCGTGACCTGGTCGCCGTGGAATCCCTGCTTGGCGAAGCTGGCTGGATATCCGTGGTCACGTAGCCAAGGTGCGGTCGTGTGCGCTGCCGTGAGGATGAGGAAGCCTTCTGGACAGTCTCTCCGGACTGTCTATATAACGGAGTGTCCCGAGTGGCGGACGTATGCTCCGAATGCGAAACAGATGTTGTTGTACGAGAGAAGGGCCTCTCTCGCTCGCAGCCCGGATGGACCTGGACGAGCTAGGAACTGGACTAATAGGCTTCCTCCGTTCTCTCCTCTGATCCGCCGTCACTGGGTGTGCACTTTGTAGATTTATAGTGCTCGCATCACCCAAATCTCCTTCCTGGACCGCAACGGACTAACCCGGCTGCCGAACCATTCGAGCGGGCGAGCTAGTGGACATCAACGCCGTCAATCCTACTGGGGACCTCTTAGGCAATTGACGTATTTCCATGAGCACTTTTGCCGCTAGCTCTTCGTTTAATTGTGACGACGGAGGCACACTTTTGGAAGACATCACGGAAACATTACCCTGTTCTTGTTCCTCTGAAATAGAGATTGATAAACTAGAGTGACCCTGCGGAGAAAGGACCGGCATGGCCTTTTCCCCGCTAACAAAATACCGTGACACACGTTTCCAATGTTTGTCATCCCAATTGACACATACTGAACAGGAGTTAGTGTGAGTACACTGACTACAATTAATACAATGATTATGAAAGTCAGAGGAAGATTTCTTCTTATTACAATTTGAACAATATCCTTTCATTGTGAAAAGAATACAAAAAGTCCTAGTACTCGCACCAACCCCTGAAAACAAAGATACATAATAACATGATCCATTAACATAGAAAAAATAATTGAAATCAAAAAAAATTTTTGGAAAAAATATTTTTTCAGAAAAGCCCAAGTTTCTGAAAAGTAACGCTGAGCCCCAATGGATCCCAAGCCTAAGTGTGGACAAAAATTTTAAAAATACTTTAAAAAATTAATGCAACACTTACGAATAATAATAATGTATCTTGTTATGATTAAACTAACACAAAGACAAGAAATCCCCCTCCACAGAGACTGTTGTCAATGTAAACAAGAAGTGTATAAATGCCAGAAACATGACTCCAGGCACTGATAACCATGGCCCGAAATCAGTTACCAATAATACACTATCTGATGCAAAACAGAGACTTCCAGGGAAGAAACTGCAGAACATCAGATGGTAGATGCAGAACACTATGCCTAAACACCCATGGGTGAGGACGTAAACATGGGGAAAAGAACAGAATTCATTCTGTTACCCAGCTAAAACTCCCAAGAAATTTTAGTAACAATATTACAGAAAATATGCCAAAAGCATGGGAGAATAGCAAAGGGGGACTTAAAGGAAAGGGAGAGAGGAAACACTGAACAAGCAGTGTAACTTTATAGCAAGAATGACAACAACAGGCCCATGCCTCGAAAATAGGCAACTAAACATAATTTCATAAAAAAATTTTAAGTTACAGCCCTGATTATTTTCTGTCACTCATTTTTCCTCTCCTCCTTCTATTTCCTCTTTAGATCCACCATTTCTCTAATATTTATGTGTCTGGCATCATTTAAACTGAGATTTACAAGCACAAATATCAGTCAGATGTGAACTGATGAAGGGCCAAACAAAGAATGATAATTGGCGTCAATTTCGAAACCTCCTTGACACTGCGCATGCGCAGTGGAGGCAAAGTATGGAGGACCTTTTAGGACATGATTTCTTTGGTTTTAGATGCAAATTTTGGGGATTGGGGGGGCAAAATTTGTGTTTGGCCCTAGATTTTTAAGAGTTAGCACCAGCTATGTCTGGGTCATTGGTACAGTATAAAAATTAAAATTTTTTAGTAAATTTTGTTTCTTAACATACCTACCACAATTGTTTACAAGTGGCTGTAACATAAGTGCAAGCCCTACTTCGGAACTAACTAAAGCTTTTAGAACCTTTTCAAAACGAGTTGGAAAAGTACTAGAGTGCAAAAGCACGCCTGAAACACCGACCGATGTAGCATCCATTCGGTTGGAAGGACACTGTCACGTCGGGACAGGGAGTCGGCTAGGACGTTGAGATGCCCGGGAATGTGTCGAATGGACACCCGAGCGTTCACATCCCGCGCCAACAGAAGATCCCGAGACAGCCGATACATGGGAATCGAATGTGTGCCTCCTTGATTCCGTATGTAGGCCACTACTGTCGAATTGTCCGAAAGAAGTAGGACAACATGGTCCGACAGATGAGGGATCCAAAGCCAAAAACTCAACAGAAGAGCAAGGAGCTCCTTCTGGTTGATATGAAGGCCCACCTGCACGCTGTCCCACTCTCCGTGAGTAGACAGGCCGAGAGGATCCAATGTCGCACCCCAGCCCCGATCGCTGGCATCCGCAATAAGGATGCGATCGGCCAAAGGAAGATCCAACGGAACACCCTGTGTAAGCCAGGGAATATCTGCCCAAGTGCAGAGGTGACAAAGCAGAGACCGAGGAATAGTGAGTTCCAGGTCCAGCGGATCTACATTCGGATGCCAATGATCCAACAGGAAGTGTTGGAGAGGTCGGAAAAACAAGCGGCCGAGCGGAATGAGATCTGTCACCGAACCGCAAAGGCCCAGCATCCGAAGGAAAGTCCTGGCCGAGACCGAGGAAGATTGAAGCAGGTCCCGAGTCAAGGCGGAAAGAATCGTCGCCCGAGCTTGGGGGACCGACACTACATTGTGAAGAGTGTCGAAATCCATCCCCAAATGACGGAATCGCTGAGAAGGAAGAAGATCCGACTTCTCGCGATTGACTCTGAAACCCAGCGACGCTAGCAGGCAAAGAAACTGCCGGACATCGAACTCCAGAACAGCAGCATCGTGGTGCCATTAGAGGATGTCGTCTAGGTAGGCTGACGAAGTCACTGCCGACTGAGTGCGGTGGAAAGCAAGCACCTGTGACATCAGTCGGGTGAAGGCCCAAGGTATTTCCGTGACGCCAGATGAATGGGTACATGGAAGTAGGCATCCTTCAGGTCGATACTGGCCGCAAAATCGCCCTGATGAACCGAACGTCGAACCGACCGGAAAGTCTCCATACTGAAACGAGGAGCTATTATGTACTCGTTCAGGATACTCAGATCGATGACAGGACGATATTGGCCGTTTTTCTTCGGCACCAAGAAAAGTCTCGAGTAAAACCCAGGTGAAAGGGTGTTCCTGACCACCTCGATCGCCCCTTTGGTGAGGAGATTGTCGATCTCCTGCACCAGAAGGTCCCAACGCAGAGAATCGGAAGGGACCTGAGTCGGAAGGGGCACCCAAGATAAACTGGGGTGCCGATGGAAGGACAGTCGCAGACCGGATTGAATGACGTCGAGGACCCAAGAGTCCGACGTTATCTCTGTCCAACGGTCGTAAAACAGCGACAGCCTTCCCCCGACTGGAGGCGAATCGAGGTGAGAACGCTCACTTGCGGCCTCGACGAGGCCCCCGAGAGGAGAAACCACCTCGGGAAGTGACAGAGTCCTGAGACTTTCCAGCCTGAGGCTGCCAGCGAGCCTGGCCAAGTCGGCGCTTCTTATGAGCAGAAGGAGCAGACGTAGCCGAAGGCGTAGACGACGTCGCCGACGAGTCAGACGCAGCAGCGCGCTTGGCGGGCCTGGAACGAGCCCCACCCGCAGCAGCAGGTTGGTCAAGCTGTCTCAGCAAAAGCTGGTCCTTCGAATGACGAAGAACTTCGCCATGAACACCTTCCACGGAACCATGGAACAACTGAGGTCCCACCAAAGAGGCAGACCTCAGAACAGCACGTTGCTCAGAAGGAAGGGATGGTAAAGAATCCAACACCGCATCCCGGCGTGCCAGCTCCAAATTAGCCGTGTTACAGGCGTGAGCGTGTGTCAAGTTCATAAGAGCCTGTGACAAAACGCGAAAAGGCGCCTGAGCGTCATCAAACTCCCCTGGTGGAAAATATTCAGCCAGAGCAGCGATGACATGGTCCACGAGAGATAACATACCCAGCATCTCTCGGGACAGGCCCACCATAGACTCAACTACCGACATCGGGAGAACTGCCGACTTAGGCTTAGTCAACCCGAGGGAAGAAGAATCCTCATCCACAGTAGTCATCCCTTGGAAGACTGGTGGAGAGACGGAATCGTACATACGAAACTGTGATGGAGGCAGAAAGGCATCAGCTCTAGAAAAGAAGGAACCCTTGAGGGCCTTAGAATGCATTTTGGCGTCTAAGCCCTGGAAGGACTCAACAACCTGAGCCGATTGCAGAGGACGCAAAGCCCCGGAGCTAGAAGGCGCAACAGGGTTACGGCGCTCCAAAGTGGGCCGCGGCCGGACGGTCACAGAAGGCTGGTCGGAAGGTTGAACGTCCGGCAATAAGCCAAAGACGAAATCCAAAGCCTGCCCCAAGACTGACGAGGGGGGCCCATCACCTTCAAGATACTCGTCATTCTCCGTAGCAGAGGAGACGTAGCCCAACTCGGGCTGACCAGCAGAAACCTCCTGTGAATACTGTGCAGTATCCATGGGGCCAGGCGAGACATCTCGGCGACCGACCAAAGGAGGTTGTGCCTCAGGAGGCACAGGGAGGCCAACTTGAGGGTTGCCAGAAAGCAACCGGGTGAGCGCCAAAACGGCCTGGCGCAGGTCACCCTGAGAATCCGTTGCAGCAGAATCGCCCGACGGAGTGTCCTCCCAATGGACCCTTCTGGTAGAAGAACCCAAATCCTCAGAAGAGACCGACGGCGAACGTCGATCGGCAGACAGAATAGGAGCACGGTGAGAAGACACCGGAGGATAGTCCCGATTGTGACGCCCAGGGGCCATCACTGACCTCTGTGAAACAGAAGGTCCTGCCTGCAAATCCTCTAAAGAGACCGACGGCGCACGTCGATCGGTAGCTGGACCTAGGACACGGTGAGAAGACACCGGAGGATTGTCCCAAGAATGACAGGAACCTGTCATTGGCCTCTGCGCAGCAGACGGCTCCAACTGCCTATCCTCTGAGACTGACGGCAAGCATCGATCGACACCCAGACCCGGAACACAGTGAGGAATCACCGGAGGAAGGTTCCGAGAGTGACAGCTAACAGGGGCTGTCACTGACCGCTGCCGAACAGCTGGCCCTAGGTGCCAACGTCCCAACACCATCCCGCTAGGCGGCACACTAGCAGGGGAAGGTGGTACGATAAACGATTCACTCAAGGGACGAGGAATCGCTGCCGAAGCGACCGGCCGGCTCAACCGACTAGGAGCAAACCTAGCCAGATGAAACGGAGCAGACAGCAAACCCGCACAGCCCCGCCGCGAGGCTGGGGGAGGCTGAGAACACACAGACACACCAGCAGATACAGCCTCGGTCCCCCGAGACTGTAGACCATCCCCAGAGGAGATGGAAGAGCCACCATCAGACAGAATAGGATCTGGAGTAGCAACTTCCTCAACAACGGTCGACGGTGTAGGAGGCAGATCGGAGAGGGTTACCGAGCTGACCTCGGAAAAGCTCTCAACGAAAACAGACGCCTCAATAGTGACATCAGAAGACAAAGAGACCACAGTCTCCTCGTCAGGTATCACTGAACTAACACCACCAACAGTTGCAGAGGAACTCGCCACAGAAGGCAGATCCGAATCCTGTGTGACAGAGTCACCACGTGCACCAGCAGAAAAGTCTGCTACGGCACAGCTACCCTTACCCCGAGAACGAGGGGTTCTAGCTCTGGAAAGAACCACCTTGTTCACAGAAGCCCAAAATTTAGAGGACCAAACCCCACAAATACCACATGATTGGGCCTGAGTGCAATTGTTGCAAGTGACACATGTGGCATGAGAATCGTCCACATGTTTCACCTGCAAACAAGAGGTACAAGGAATAGTCTTAGGCATGATATCAAAATAATAATCAAGCTTCCCACCGACGGAAAACAGTACTAAGGTCGTGTTCACACGTGGGGGAAAGACAAGATAAAGTGTGAAGAGACAAGCAATAAAAATACAAATTAACATTAAATAGTAATAATTTGGTAGCTTGATAAAAGGATACAATCCACTAGCACACTAAATATGTAGAAAAAGTTGTTCACGAAGAATAAACAGCATAATTAGCACGAGTCACAAAAATTTCCGACCATGTACAATGGCGGAAAATAAAGGAATTGACGTCACGGTTGTTGCGCATGCGCTCGGTAAACGCAAGAGGTGTGCAGAGAGAGTAACTGTAATTTCGAGCGCTGGTCTCGCTCGACCCTTTTTTCGATCTTTTTCGTGCTTTTGCACTCTAGTACTTTTCCAACTCGTTTGGAAAAGATTCTAAAAGCTTGAGTTAGTTCCGAAGTAGGGCTTGCACTTATGTTACAGCCAATTGTAAACAATTGTGAGTAGGTTGAAAAGAAATATATTTGTGTTTGGCCCTAGATATTTTAGAGTTAGCACCAGCTATGTCTGGGCCATTGGTATACTGTGTAAAAATAGAGGATTCTGGGGGAATCATTATCAAATAAAGTGATTCGGTGTTGATTTTTAGTGAATTGGAGAGATTGTTGAGTCTATTTGGGTAATTAGATTTACTCCTATTCAATTGAACACAACCTCTAAACACACTCCTTTGATGTTAGAGGATTTGGGGTCACATAGCAACCATATGCTACAATAGAAACTAAGATGGTGGTCTCAAAATGGACAAAGGAAACATGTATCACCCTAACAACACGCGCTGCACATGTGCACTAAGACCATGTATCACTATGGTAATTATGTCACAAAATGGACACTCAAGGGCTACAATGACAACCCAACATGGCACCACTGGGTCATGTGACTAAGATGTTACATGGGATCCATCACATGAGATCGATAAGATGGGGTCGAAATGAAATATTAATAGGGATGTGCCTGTTGTATGGAACAAATAGTTTATCATGTACCCAGACCACCACCCCAACCCCCATCTTATGGATCTCATCTGATAGATCTCATGTAACGTCATATCACATGACCCAGTGGTACCATGTTGTGCTGTCAATGTAAAAACACCCATAATTCCTAAAAAAAAACAAGGTAAAATTTAGTACTGAAACAGGTAAATTTGCTTACCCAAGGTATTAACATGCACATTAGTTTGAACAATATTTTATTTCCAAAAGAAAGACAGACAGAAACCAGACAATAATTGATTAACATTAACATTGAGAAAAAAATATCTTGAACATGGAAAGAGGATTCAGCAGTAAGCTAAGTGCTTATTCGAGGCCATCTCCTGATGCTCATTACTAAGTAATGCCCCAGCCCCTGATGACAAACATTGGTGCCAATTATAGCATATTAAATAAGCTTTCAGAAAATCATAACCTTCAAAATTCCATTGTGGCTGCCCATGGGGAAGGGAAACATGGTCTATGAGCATCTCACACACTATAAGTCTAGAGTCTACATTTGTAATAAGATATGTGCATCTTAGCAAGCTATTTTTGTTTCTACCCTTAAAAGTGTGGTGATAATCACACTATATTTTGGGGGGTACCAGAAGAAATATTTTTACCGTAAGATATAATATGATCAGGCCTGAAAATAAGCAGTCTGACATTTGCAAAATGAGGTTGAATTTGATGATGCTATCCCATACAGTGGGCCAATTTATCCCCTGAGTACCTCTTTCTATTTAGTTTTGAGACCCTGATTCAGATTGAGGTTCACAGAGGGTAGGATAGCATCACTAAATTCACCTTCTGGGGACCTCATTTTGCAGATGACAGTCTGCTTATTTTCTGGTTTGAATATGGTATACATACTTGATGAGTGACAATCTGTCTTTTTCAGATGGATGAGAATCAAGCCATTGTGAATATCGAATAACAGACCAATCAAAAGCCTGCAAAAAAAGTACATAAGAATGATAGGCATATATTTGCTCCTCAAAAAAAAAAAAAAAAAAAAAATAAGGAAGGAATTTGATGCGTTTATGGTCTGGAATCAGTCTAGCCCTCAAATAGTCCAGGATTCTCTTTTCTCTGACCAACTAATATATTCCAGATGACTAAATCTAAAAGAATGCTATAATAATTCATTCTCTTTGAATTAATGCAAGAAATGTTGCTCAATCCAGACATGATTTGACTGAATTTTTGATGATATTACCATAAGGAATGAAAAGTCACCAAAGTTGTAGCGTTGGGATTATGTGGTCTAGTTCCACCTATTGTGTTAATATTTTAATATCTTGAAGACGAATTAAATATGTTTCATTTTGTATATCTGTAACTTTATAACATGGGTACAAAAGAATATTTATAGATCTTTCTGTGTAAGGGGAAATCACATTTCATTAACAACTGTCTGTGCACAAACTCCATGCAAAGTGGTAAACCAACAGTGCTGGAAATGAACAAATTTGACAGGTGCAGTTTTAAGCACCTATGAATTCAGGCAAGGGAGTAAATTGCACCCGTAAAATGTTAGTATATGAATTTTTGAGGGAATACTGTCACCAAACACTAGAAACCTTAACCCTTTGACTCTAGTGGTATCTTCCATGCCAGTTCAATGGCAGCAATAAGGAGAGTCCATATTCATTATTTGGAATAGACCAATCAATATTTCCAATGTGCACATTGAAAATACTGATTGCTCTACCCCACACATTTATGAACAGCCATACTATTTAATGACGTATCATGTTCCTGGCCAGAAAAGCATCTGATCGGGTTCAAGGCGCGAATTGTATAAGGAATTGCTGAATTATGACAGTATCTTGCCAATGGCTGCACAGTGCTGCTTTCCCAAAACAACACATTAATATGCCCTCACATTATATTAGTGCTCCACAATATTTTTCAAAGAGTGCATTTTTTAGCTCCCGTAAAATAGAAAACACCAGGTGCTGATGGGAGCAATTGCACTTGCACCTGTCTCATTTCCAGGACTGTAAACAAATAATCCATAATAGCATCGGATTCATTACAGTGGCCAGAAAGCTTGCAAGACAGTATACCACTCTGATAATTTAACCTTTTCACTAACAATCATTCACAAAGGCAGAACACAATTTTTCTGATAAAATTCTTTCTGATTATTCTTGGAGAAAAAATTGAAAATAACAAGATATAAGCAGCACAGAGTAAAACAGTTTGGGTTAATTTATTTGTAAGGTCATAAGCCGATAATGATAAGTTATGTGTCATACTGTTAGAATGCTTCATTCTCTCCAAAAAATAGCAAAAATCAATACTCACTCAAAAGCAAAATGCAGTATGTGGACCGAAAATCCTCAAATTCCAACTGACCAATATATGATAAAATGGGACCCAAGAGTCCTGAAAGCACTCACCTGACACAGAGAGTGTAGTCATATTACCAGTATGACTATACTATGACACCCACCCACTCTATAGGTTCAACTGGGTGCATTTTTTTTTACATACGATCACTCAAAATCACTTAAAGTCTCATTTTAAAGCAAAAAACAAATGTTCACCTAAAAGAACCACCCCTGCCCCATGGCCTCATGTGGCCTGGAGGGCCCCACTCAGAGAAACTTTAATCTTATACATACACATATACCTCTTGACTTAATTTGATCAACTTGACCCTGTCACTCATGGGCAAAATACATTTACATGCCATTAACCATTCTTTTGCAGTGACTGCTAAGTGTTTATAGCTGTATGTAGGAAGGTGTGAATGAACCCCTCATGGGAGGTAGGGTTGCACAGTTCTTCAGTTCTGTTCGTTTTTTGTTTTTTTTAAACAGAAACGCCACCTTAACAAAAAAAAGAAGAGACTTTCGGTTTCAACAAATTTCCCAGAATTGGTGAGTTTATAACCACTCAATCACATGCGTTCTGCATGCCAAAGGCTAAAATGTCGAGCAAGAGTACAAACGCTGTGCCATTTATGCTTCCTTTGAAAGGACTGATAACAAATCCTATCTAAAGAACCAGCACCAGAAGGAATATGAATGAAAGTGTCAATGACACTGTAGCTTAACTTGTGTGTGGTGTTTGATGAAAAGGATAATGTTCAATGTTTATGAAAGGATTATGAAATAAGACAAGCATTGTGATAATTGGGAATATGCTCATTTCTGTTCCCTGTATGCTATGTTTTTGATAAAAAATAATATGAGGTGTACACAGTACTAAAGAGCTGAGAGGTGGGTTAATATGACCTCACAGTTAATGTATGTGGCCCTAACAGTTAACGTATATCAACGAAAGTTACCAAGTTACAGTGAAATTATTCCAAAACGAGTCATCTTATCAAGTTACATTGAAATCCCTTCATAAATATGGCCTGTAGACTGTGCTGCTAAAGGTCTTCGGGCTTTGGGCCCCTGTAGCCGTCAGTTTCCCAATTGCGTCCAAAGGAGACGTTCTTATCTAGACATTATATGAAGTCAACCTACCAAGTTACAATGAAATCCCTTCATAAATAAGAGCTGTAGACTGTGTCAAAGGTTTTTAGGCTTTGGGCTCGGGCAGCAATCATGGTTGAATGATCGCAACCAAACGGAGACATTCTCATCTGGGCATCATCTGGAGTAATCCTACGAAGTTACAATGAAATCCCTTCATAAATATGACCTGTAGACTACGCTCAAGGTTTTCGGGCTTCGGGCCCCTGATGCCATCACAGTTGACCAATCACAACCAAAAGGGGATGTCATCATCTAGGCATTATATGGAGTCAAACTAACAGGTTACAATGAAATCCTTCCATAAATATGACCTATAGACTATGCTAAAGGTTTTGGGGTTTTGGGCTCGGGCAGCCATCAAGGCTGAATGATCGTGACCAAAAGGGGACGTTCTCATCTAGACATTATTTGGAGTCATCCTACCAAGGTACAATGAAATCTCTTCATAAAAGTAACCTGTAGACTGTGCTAAAGGATTTCTGACTTCAGGCCCCTGTAGCCATCACAGTTGCCTAATGGTGTCCAAAAGGGGCTGTTCTCATCTAGACATTATATGAAGTCAACCTACCAAGTTACAATGAAATCCCTTCGTAAATATGAACTGAAGACTGTGCTAAAGGTTTTCAGGCTTTGGGCTCGGGCAGCCATCATGATTGAATGACGCAACCAAAAGGGGACATTCTCATTTGGGCATCATCTGGAGTGATCCTACAAAGTTACAATGAAATCCCTTTATAAATATGATCTGTAGACTGTGCTCAAGATTTTCGGGCTTCGGGCACCTGTAGCCATCACAGTTGACCAATCATGACCAAAAGGGGATGTCATCATCTAAGCATTTTATGGAGTCAACCTAACAAGTTACAATGAAATCCTTTCATAAGTTCGACCTATAGACTATGCTAAAGGTTTTTTGGCTCGGGCAGCCATCAAGGCTGAATGATTGCGACCAAAAGGGGACGTTCTCATCCAGACATTATTTGGAGTCATCCTACCAAGTTACAATGAAATCCCTTCATAGTTATGACCTGTAGACTGTTCTAAAGGTTTTCGGGCTTCGGGCCCCTGTAGCTGTCACAGTTGCCCAATCATGTCCAAAAGGGGACGTTCTCATCTAGACATTATATAAAGTCAAACCTACCAAGTTACAATGAATGAAATCCCTTCATAAATATGACCTGTAGACTGTCCTGAAGGTATTCAGGTTTCGGGCTCGGGCAGCCACAATGGTTGAATGATCGCAACCCAAAGGGGACATTCTCATCTGGGCATCATCTGGAGTGATCCTAGGAAGTTACAATGAAATCCCTTCATAAATATGACCTGTAGACTGTGCTCAAGATTTTTGGGCTTCGGGCACCTGTAGCCACCACAGCTGACCAATCAAGACCAAAAGGAGATGTCATCATCTAGGCATTATATGGAGTCAACCTAACAAGTTACAATGAAATCCTTCCATAAATACGACCTATAGACTATGCTAAAGATCTTTGGGCTCAGGCTGATTGATCGCGACCAATAGGGGATGTTCTCATCTAGACATTATTTGGAGTAATCCAACCAAGCTACAATGAAATCCCTTTATAATTATGACCTGTAGACTGTTCTAAAGGTTTTCGGGCTTCGGGCCCCTGTAGCCGTCACAGTTGCCCAATCGTGTCCAAAAGGGGACGTTCTCATCTAGACATTATATGAAATCAACCTACCAAGTTACAATGAAATCCCTTCATAAATATGACCTGTAGATTGTGCTAAAGGTTTTCGGGCTCGGGCAGCCATCATGGTTGAATGATCGCAACCAAAGGGGACAATCTCATCTGGGCATCATCTGGAGTGATCCTACAAAGTTACACTGAAATGCCTTTATAAATATGACCTGTAGACTGTGCTCAAGGTTTTCGGGCTTCGGGCACCTGTAGCCATTACAGCTGACCAATCACAACCAAAAGGGGATGTCATCATCTAGGCATTATATGGAGTCAACCTAACAGGTTACAATGAAATCCTTCCATAAATATGACCTTTTGCCTATGCTAAAGGTTTTTGGGCTCGGGCACCCATCAAGGCTGAATGATTGCGATCAAAATGAGACATTCTCATCTAGACATTATTTGGAGTCATCCTACCAAGTTACAATGAAATCCCTCCATATTAAACATGACCTGCAGACTGTGCTAAAAGTTTTTGGGTTTCGGGCTTGGGCAGCATGATGGTCGATAGATCATGCCCAAAAGGGGACGTTCTCATCTAGGCATTATACAGAGGCATCCTACCGAGTTACAATGAAATCCCTTCATAAATACGACCTGTAGATTGTGCTAATGGTTTTCGGGTTTAGGGGCTTGGGCAGCCATACCGGTTGCCTGATCGCGACCAAAAGGGGACATTCTCATCTAGACATGACCCCAAACCTGCATATGAAATTTCGTGACGATCAGACAAGAACTGTGGGGTGTAGCCCATGCTAAAGGAAAATTGTAACTTGGTAGGATGACTCCATATAATTTCTAGATGTGAACGTCCCCATTTGGTCGCGATTGGTTAACTGTGATGGCTACAGCAGCCCAAAACCTGAAAACCCTTAGCACAGTCTACAGGTCATATTTATGAAGGGATTTCATCATAACTTGGTAAGATTACTCCAGATTATGTTGGTAGCGAACATTCAGCCATGATGGCTGCCCGAGCCCAAAACCCCAAAATGTTTAGCACAGACTACAGGTCACATTTATGAATGGTCGTATTTATGGAGGGATTTCGTTGTAACTTGGTAGGATGACTCAGTATAATATCTAGATGAGGACATCCCCTTTTGGTCGCGATTGGTCAACCATGATGGCTGCCTGAGCCCAAAACCTGAAAACCTTTAGCACAGTCTACAAGTTGTATTTATGAAGGGTTTTCATGGTAACTTGGTAGGATGACTCTACCGTGATGGTTGCCCAAGCCCAAAACCCCAAAACTTTTAGCACAATCAACAGGTCATATTTAATATGGAGGAATTTCATTGTAACTTGTTCGGATGACTCAGTATCTTGTCTAGATGAGGATGTCCCCTTTTGGTTGCTATTGGTCAACTGTGATTGCTCCACAGGCTTGAAGCTCATAAACCCTGCGCACATTCTACAGGCCATATTTATGGAGGAATTTCATTGTAACTTGATAGAATGACTTGTTTTGGAATAATTTCACTGTAACATATTAACTTTGGTTGACATACATTAACTGTGAGGGCCACATACATTAACTGTGGGGGCCACATTAACCCACCCCTCCATTCTTTAGTACAGTCTACACCTCAAATTATTTTTATTGAAAAGATAGCATACAGGGAACAGAAATTAACATATTCCCAATTATCACAATTCTTGTCTTAGTTCATAATCCTTTCATAAACATTGAACATTATCCTTTTCATCAAACACAACACACAGTCAGGTAAAGCTACAGTGTCATTGACGCTTCATTAAAGAATATGCCCATATTGCACCAAGTTAATAATCAGGCTCCCATAGGAAGCCCAAATATTAACCCAGGGACTCGATTTGAACAAATTCAAATCTTACACCTCTTGAGATGTCACATACCAAATATGAAAGGATTCTCACTAGTGGGTCAGAAACAGAAGATTTTTTAAGAAATTTTCTCATATTGCACTAAGTTAAAATTTGGGCTCCAATAAAGAGCCCAAATATTCATCCAGGGATCCCATTTGGACAAACTGGAATCTAACCCCCCTAAAGATGCTGCATACCAAATATCAAAATAATCTGACTGGTGGATCTGAAGAAGATTTTTAAAGATTATTCCCCATATTGCACCAAGTTAATATTCCTATCCATAGGAAACCCAAATATTAACCCAGGGACTCAATTTGAACAAACTTCGATCTGACCCCTGCAGAGATGTTGTATACCAAGTATGAAAAGAATCCGACTGTTTGATCTGAAGAATAAGATTTTTAAAGTTGATTATTTTGACTTCTGTGTTGAGCCCAAATATGAACCAAGGGGCTCAAATTGAACTCACTTGTATTTGACCATCCTGTGGATGCTGTATACCAAATATCAAAAGATTCTGACCAGCGGTTCTGAAGAAAATATTTTTTTCAAGTTTTGCAAATATGCTGACTCCGCATCTTTTCAAACACCCCTACAGAACACTCTGACACAATTGATGGCCATTTTTTTTTTGTTTTTAATCCATTCTACTGCTCAAAAGGATGCTTCATACCAAATAACAGTTCTCTGTTCCGTGTAGTTTGGGAAATATGGGCATTTGAATTTTTTTCTAGTTTTAGCCCAAATTTTGGGCATCAATCAAGTACTTTGGACCCACTTATATTACATGCCAAATTTGGTTCAAATCGGTTCTTGAAATAGAGATTTTGGGCAGAGCTCACAATGGATATGTGCCCACAGAGCAGGGTTGGGGTATTCGTATTCAGTATTCGTATTCCGTCTATTCAAATACAGTTTATCAAGTATTCACATGTATTCAGTATTCACTGAATGTTATGAATACATGTATTCGTAATCATATTCAAATACATTAAAATTTGAGCTGTATTCATGAAAACATTTTGAATACTTTCTATATTTTGGAATTAAAGAACCACATACTGAATAAAAGGTATTCACAGATCAAGCCCATGGACTCCAGACAATAAATTCACACCTCATATCAATATTAAAGACTTAATAATCCCTGATATTATTCAGGGTTCCCCCAGGTTAAAATCTTTGAAATTCAAGGCCATTCCTCGGCAATTTTCGTGGATTTTCAAGGCCCCCATTTATGAAATTCAAGGCTTTTCAAGGCCGAGGCTGGCAAAGTACCCTAAATTATCAGATAACGACTAGAAACTTTCTCTTATAATTCCCTTTGTTGGTAATTCTAACACTTGACATCATTTCTTGGAAAACTCTTTCTGAAAGCTATCCAAGCAATGATGTCACTGATTAGAATTAGTGAGCCTGAGAAAGACATTTTCTTGTGTTTATCCTACAACTGCAGTGTAATTACCAGGTGGCACAATAGCTGTCTCTTGTACATGTACCCCTATTCTAACTGAATACTTAGTGAATGCAAATGAATTGATGTCATCCTTTCTCCCAATGAGTAAAGTTGTAAACTACATGGTACATGTAAATGACACATTTCGTAACCCACAATGTCTCCGGAAATGTCATTCGAAAAGCAAAATGTAATTCTGTTGTGGGGAAGTGTACCTTCCAACAAGCTTGGATTAAATCAACTGCATACTATAACTGGTTATTGCCTGTTCCAGTTGAACGGTATTCAGCTAAATGCAGTAAGTGTCGAAAAGTTTTTAATGTTTCATACATGGGCGAATCATCCTTAAAATCGCACATGTTAACATTTGAGGTGAATAAGACAATAACACTTTCATTTGGAAATCCAAATTCGGAATCCACCGTGATGGCGACTGCCCGTGCCAGGACTTTAAGATGACGTTGTGGCAAATTCATCAGACATACATGCTTCGGAAATACTCAAATAGTTCAAATGAACAATCATCCATTTGAAATATTTTCAATATGAATAAATTATCCACGCACGTGCACTCAGCATTCGAACAGGCAGAATTTACAATAAATCTTTCCATTGGCTTAAATATATACCATTTTGCTCACCCACATCAATAGCAACCATTCACAATGCTTGATTCAAAGGATTTCAGTGTCACATCACTGCAAAGTTCTATCAATAATGCCCGCATTCGAACTGCTGTAAATACTTCAAAATATGACCGGATTAATAAACCACACAGTTACATTTGCTGTAAATGTCATAAAATATGTTCGGATTAAATTACGCATCACAAAATTCTCAGATTTTCCAGGCTTTTCAAGGCTCCCAATGAATGACCTTTTGACAAATTCCAGGCTTTTCAAGGTTTTCAAGGCCCCGCGGGAACCCTGTTATTTATGTACCACCAAACACCTTGTCTGAAATTTTTGCATTGAAAGCAGACAATAGACTTAATTATCAATTAACTTGTCACAATACAACCTATTTATGTAACAATGGCCACATATCCCCATGGCTTTTTAAATGGTTCATGTCCACTAGACCAACTCCCACTCCCACTCCCACTAGACCAATTCCCAAAAGACCAATTCCCAAAAGACCAACTCCCACTAGACCAATTCCTTTAGACCAACTGTTAAATTATGTATTAGAATAGATGAATACAGGATATAAAAAAAGAAGAGAAAAGGAATTATCAAGTTTTACTTTTACAAGGGACATTTTTGAACTTTGATTTGTGTTTTCCATATTTTGTGATTTCTGCTTGTACATGTCATCTTACTTGTGCTCTGTATATTTTTGTTTTTATTTCGGTTTATGATATTATGAATAAAACATGTTGAAATATATCATTTTTTCTATTTTAATACACACTTTGACAGTGGGTCTTCAGTAGCTAGTCAAAAGTGTTGAAATATTCTTTGATAGTTGGTCTTCAGTAGCTAGTCAAAAGTGTTGAACTATTCCCCATGTAAAAGTAAACATTGATAATTTTTTTTCTAGTCCCCATTATTTATTAGAATAGGAAAATAGATGAACACAAGGTATATATCAAGGTATATATATCATGTAATCATCTATTTTCCTATTCTAACACATAATATAACAGTTGGTCTTTTGGGAATTGGTCTAGTGGGAGTTGGTCTTTTGGGAATTGGTCCAGAGGGAATTGGTCTAGTGGGAGTTGGTCTAGTGGGAAAACACCTTTTAAATTGTTGAAAACATGGACAATAAAAAAACTAAAAAAAACTTGTGTTATTGGACACAACTCAGTTATTCAATGATATTATATTCTAAAATTTTTGGATTTATTTAAAGTTTTTCTATTTATCCATTATTTCACAGTGAAAACACATATTTATTTATTTATTTATTTATTTATTTATTTATTTATTTATTTATTTATTCCTGTTTAAGGTCACCTTTGTACAGCTCAGTATGTCTAATTATAATCGGTGAAAGCACGTAAATTTTATAAAGAAAATACTACTGCTGTTAGCAAACTTTCAGCCAGCAGACCTCCAGGTTTAACTGTGAAGTGCATTGGCTAAAACTTTACTGGTCCTTCTTATGTGGTGTCATTGCAGTTGATACTTAAGGTTCAGGAGGAAACGCCAGTCTGTGATTTTTTAGAGGTAATCCACTCACATTTTGTGATGTGTTGTCCATGGAGAGTAGTCTAATTACTATGACATCCATATAGTTTATTTCCCATCAGGTAATTACTTTAGTTTTCCAACAAAGCATGGTAAGCACAATTAAAGCTTCGGCTAAAGGACCATCAGTTTAAAAATGACTTTTAACCCAACAAACAAAAAACTTAAAGGCCTTGCTATAAATACTTCTAATTGAAAAAGTATTCAAGTATTCAAAAATGTATTCATGAATACATTGTAATGTATTTGTATTCGTATTCAAATAGATTTGAAAATTTGTGTATTTGTATTTGTATTCATATTCATGAAATTTCAAAGTATTCATATTCGAATACATTTACAAAGTATTCACATGAAGCCTGCCACAGAGAGCCCAAATATTGATCTACCAACTTCCCTTGAACAAATTTTAATCTCCAACACCAAAGAGTGTTCCATACCATATATCAAGGCAATCTGGTGGTTCATGAGAAGATTTTTAGGCTTTGGCATCATTCACCAGGGCCGCTAAGAAGGCATCCGCTTCATTTGAACAAAATAAAAAGGGTATACTCCAGGCATGGTTTGTGCAATATATAGAGGATATTCACGAAAATTTGATGAATACCGAAAATATCTCGTGAGTGGCTACAAAGAAATATGAGGATCTTCACGAGCGACGCAGTCGCGAGTGAAGATCCTCATATTTCTTGTAGCCACGAACGAGATATTTTCGGTATTCATCAAATTTTCGTGAATTTTCTTTTTATTTAATGCTCTACGACTACAAACTCTCCAATTTGTGGCCTTTATTTGCCATTAAGGCGCAAAATTTATGTGCCGAACCGGCGTCCATACAAAAATTACAACAACCAAACTCCAACCATTGGAATGTGTGAATATCCGCACAAAAAGTAGTCCCGTCTTATTTCTCCCCTAACTTTACGATTTACCAAGGCTGGCGAATTGAAATAATCGCAATGTGTTTCGAAGAAATAGAACAATAACAAAAAACACCACTTTCTTATTTTCAATAACAAGACACGTCATTTTATTTTTTTTGAACTCAATGCACTGAAGACGTGTGAAGTTGAACTGAAGAAATTTGAAAGTGATTTCGGCTTTTCGCTGGAAGGTGAATGAGAAAGTCAAATTTTGAAACCGCTGATTTAATGAATTGATTTAGTCACTGTCACTATCAATTATTCGAATTTGTTTGTATTTGGGACTCTGGAATTCATTACTGATGTGCTGACTCGTTTAAAGTACATGTGATTCGTCATCCGAACCTACGATGAAATATCGATTTCTAAATATCATTTTGATATTTCGTTTTGCCGACCGACAGGGGAATATGACTTAATTTTTCAGCATGAATTGATGCCTGAGCATTAAATAAATGTTTGAATTTGGCTGAATGGCTGTGAAGAAGAAGCCAAGTTTGCAAAAATTAACAGACGACAGATGCCAAGTGACATCAATTGCCTGTCTTGACTGAGATGAATGAAATGCAGGAATCACCCAAATGGGCAAAGTGAAGTTGGTGATATCTTTACCTTAGCACGACTCACTGTGCCTAATTTCTATGTTTGCGCAAAATCAAAGTCAACAACAAAAGTCTCAGGTCAAAATTAGGAGAGATATTGTGAAAACATTGGAGCGAGTTACCAACAAAAGTGATTTGAAAATCATGACTTACTTCAATAATAGTTATCAAAATCACAAGAAATCTGATTTGTGTTCCTTTTTTTCCACATTCATTTGAAGCAGGAACCATTAAGAAACTGGGGCAGCCTATTTTGATGCGATGTGATAATTACCGAAATAAGAACAACAATTGCATATTATCTAGTATCCACAAAACCAGGATTAGAGCTTAGCAATTCCTTAAAACATAAATCAAACAGAATCTTTTCAAATTGGGGATGAGAGGAGCAGGTGGGATTTGGGGGGGGGGGGGGGGGTGTGGGTGGGGACTGGGCTCCCTAAATACCCCATGGCTTCACCACTGAAGACCACTAACTTGATTTTCAGTGTTTGACAGGTTTTTTGAAGAATTTTGAAATATTAAATTAAATTCGGTTCTCAGCATTTCTTTCTTTAAAAATTTCACTTCTCTGAAGAGCTCTCACTTCTCCCTGTTTTTCAGAGAGGGATAAGTCACTTATCCCTAAAATTTGCCCCTAGACTGGCCTCTAACAGGATGACCATTGAAAATACTTGCAGTTCACTACTATTTTCATTTTAAACACTCCATCATCTCGGCTTGAAAATAAAAATGAACTCTTTCACTGCTGCTGTTGTCAAGTGGCTTGTTCCATCCATGCACATGCACACAACTACTGCTACAGGGCTGGAAATATGTCCATTAGCTGAGAAGAGTAGTGAGCACTGAGTAACCCGAGTGACTCAACACGTTGCAGAAGCCTCATGACTTGGATGACAAATACAGACACATTTTATGTGTACATTACCCTTTAAAATGTGGATTTCTACAATATATTTTGAAAAAATACCTCACAAAAACTGAACCGAAAATCTAAATTTTATAGTAAATTTCCTTTCTTATTATACCTACCACAATTGTTTACTACAGGCTTGCACTACAGTGGAAGTCCCTAACACGGATAAAATACTCTCTATTTTTGTCTTTCCCAAGCAAGTTGGGAAAGAAAAGTGGTGCAAAAGCACCAATAAAAATAAGCCAAAACTGGGTCGAGTGCAACCGGCGCAGACCCAGTACGGGATGCTCTCTCCCAAGTACAACTCCACGACTTCCGTTGCCAGTGCGCATATACTGTCTCTAAAGACTCATTCTTTTTGAATCCGTAAACGTTAGAGTTATGTGATCAGCGGGGAGGAAAGATTCTTTACCCGTAAAGAAGACGGGAGGGCCTCCATGTAAACAATTGTGGTAGGTATAATAAGAAAGGAAATTTACTATAAAATTTAGATTTCTTATCAACCTACTCACAATTGTTTACTACAGGCTGAATAGACAAAAGGCTGGAGGGAATCGCATAACCAACCCCCACATAACCCTAGTGCACTGGAACCGTGAAGTAGAAGGAAGAGGTCCCGAGGCTTATCAACCATAATGTCGCAATCATTGGTAAAGGACAATGAAAAGAGACATATGAGCCTGTGTGACACACAGACAGAAAAAGGGCAGTAACAGCACAAGGCTGAAACTGACCTTCAAGAAGCCTAATGGCTATGGCAGACAACAGCCTGAGCAGAAGAAAGAGGACCCAGGGCAAAAAGGTCCTCCGACTGCTCCTGCAACTGGCGCAAATAAAAGGTGGAGAAAGTAGAAGCATTTCTCCAGTAGGCTGCCTGCATAACATCTGACAACTTGACGGAGTTAGAATAAGCCCAAGAGGTAGACAGTGCCCGCACCTCGTGGGCAGAAATACGATTGGTAATACAATCGCCAGCTGCTAAACGACTATAAGCCATACGAATAGCAAGACAAATCCATCGAGAAATGGATTGAGGAGAGATCTTCTGTCGACCCGGAATGAGAGACAGAAAAAAACGTTTTCAGCCCTTCCGTATGAAGCGTGTCCGATCAAGATAAATGCGAATAGCATGGACCGGACAGAGCAAAGGGCGAGTACCCTCAAGAGAGGGAAGAGCCCTGATACAGATAGGAGGAGGAGTAGTATCTGGTAACTGATTCTTAGCCAAAAAGGAGCAATCAGTGGTAAAAGTAACACTGTTGGGAGAGCTCCTAAAAAAGGCCGGGTCAACCGAGAGGGCGTGAAGCTCACTAACCCGTCTGGACGAAGCAAATGCCATCAGAAAAGCCACCTGGGATAAAGGTTTGAACGGCGCCCCCCTCTCCCCCCCCCCCCCCCACCCCCCCCCAAGCAAAGCAGCACCCACGAAAGATTCCATCGTGGAGTAAGCTGCAAAGTCCGAGGCCTTTTCAAAGAAAAGTGCCGAACAAGCTTGGAGAGGTAAGGATTAGTGCCGATACGACGCTTCCCCACATAAGAAAAAGTCTCTGAAAGCATAGACCCTTGATGGTAACAGGCTGGAGACCCCGAGAATCAAACAGATATACCAGAAACTCTGCAATCTGTGAAATCGAAGGATTGGCATAATCAACAGAGTGATCCGCACACCAACGACAGAAGACCTTCCATTTAGCTGCATAAGCTAAACCAGTGGAGTGCCTCCTTGAAGAAGAAATGCACTCCACTGCTCGTCTCGAAAAACCTCTACGGAGGAGACAGGACCTGACAAAAGATATGCGTGAAGGCACAATGAAGTCGGGTCGACATGAAACCTCCTCGGGCGACCTTGACAAAGAAGGTCGCGATGTAGCGGGAGACGTGCCGGAACCGCCGCCATCAGCGAGCGGAGCTGATTGATCCACACACGCTGAGGCGACAGGGGAGCGATCAGAATGATTCGACAACTGCAGGCTCGAATTTTGGCGAGAACCTGAGGAAGAATCGGAACCGGCGGGAAGGCGTAGCCGACTAGACCGTTCCAATCGAGTGACAGAGCGTCCACGGCAAAAGCCAGAGGATCTGGACACGGGGACACGAAAGTGTCCACCTGATGGTTCCAACGAGTCGCAAAGAGGTCGATGTGGGGATGTCCCCAGAGATCGCAAAGCGACTGGAACACTGCCCTGTGAAGCATCCACTCGGTGGAAATAACCCTGCCCTGTCGGGACAGGGAGTCGGCTAGGACGTTCAGACGACCGGGAATGTGACGAACAACCACTCCGGCGTGAACATCCTGAGCGAGCAGTAGAAGATCCCAAGCTAACTCGTACATCGGAAGCGAGTGCGTGCCACCCTGGTTCCGAATGTAAGCAACCACCGTCGAATTGTTGGATAGTAGAAGGACCTGGCGATTTGACAGGTGAGGGATCCACTGCCTGAAACTCAGAAGAAGAGCAAGAAGCTCCTTCTGGTTGATGTGTAGAGCTGCTTGATCCTGGTCCCACATCCCGTGTAGGGAAAGACCGAGAGGATCCAACGTCGCACCCCATCCGAGATCGCTGGCATCTGCCATCAGAACGCGATCGGACGTGGGTAAGTCCAGCGGAACACCCTGCGTAATCCACTGAACATCTGTCCAGGGAAGAAGGTGAGGATACAGAGAGTCCAGAAACGGAAGCACCTGATCCAGAGAATCTACATTCGGCCTCCAACGACTGAGCAGAAAGTGTTGGAGAGGTCTGACACGCAGCCGACCTAGAGGAATGAGATCCGTCACCGAACCGCAGAGACCGATCAGCCGGAGAAAACTCCGAGCGGTCGCTGACCAGGACTGGGACAGAGTCAGAGCAAAAGCTGAGAGAATCACAGCCTTGGCCTGGGGAACAGCCACCAAATTGAATTTGGTTTGGAAAGACATCCCCAGATGACAAAACGACTGAGAAGGGACCAGGTCCGACTTCTCCTCGCTGACTCTGAATCCTAGCGATGTGAGCAAGCTCAACAGAGTGGCGACATCCGATTCCAGTAAGGCAGCATTGGAATGCCTCTGGAGGATATCGTCCAGATATGCCGAAGTAGTCACCCTGGACTGTGTGCGATGGAACGCTATCACATGCGACATCAGTCTGGTGAACGCCCAAGGAGCCAGGTTGAGGCCGAAAGGCATGGCCTTGAACTGGTAAACTCGCTCCAGAAAAGCGAACCTGAGATACTTCCATGACGCCCGTTGCATCGGAACTTGGAAGTAAGCGTCTCGCAGGTCGATGCTGGCTGCGAAATCTCCCTGGTGAATTGATTGGCGGACCGACCTGAAAGTCTCCATGCTGAACTTGGGAGCAATGATAGACTGGTTCAGGATACTCAGATCGATAATCGGTCGGAGTCGGCCGTCCTTCTTCGGCACCAAGAACAGGCGGGAATAGAAACCCACTGACTGAACGTTCTTGATGACCTCGATCGCCCCCTTTGCCAGGAGATTGGCAATCTCCGTGGACAAAAGTTCCCGACGTAAAACGTCTGAAGGAACTGTGGTTGGAAGAGGCACCCTTGACAGAGTGGGGTGCCATCGGAAGGATATGCGCAGCCCGGACCGAACAACATCTAACACCCATGGATCGGATGTGATGGTGGTCCAATGGTCTGCGAACTCTGCTATCCTTCCTCCAACCTGGGACGAGTCGAGGTGAGGACCTTCATTTCGAGCCCCGATGAGGCCCGCGAGAGGAGAAACCACCTCCTCTGCTAAATGAAGAATCCTGAGACTTCCCTCGATTCTGCCGACCCCTACCTTTACCCCGTGAGTAAGAAGTAGAGGCGGCAGCAGAAGGACCAGCCTTTTGCTTCACAGAGGAAGCAGAAGGGAACTTGTTAGGCTTGGAATGGCCCTTGCCTCCCCGAGAAGGCTGATCAAGCTGACGAAACAGCAGCTGATCTTTGGAATGACGTAGGACGTCATCCCGGACCGTCGACACGGAACCATGGAAAAGTTGCGGACCTGCCAAAGAAGCAGATCGAAGAGTAGCACGCTGCTCCTCGGGAAGGGATCGTCCTGTGTCCAGCACAGCGTCCCTTCGAACTAATTCCAAATTAGCCATGTTACAGGCATGCGTGTGAGTAAGGTGCATAAGCGCCTTGGACAGCACACGCAAAGGAGCCTGTACCTCGTCAAACTTATCTGGAGGCAGATAAGCAGCCAAAGCTGAGACGACGTGATCTGAGAGAGAAAGCATGCCAAGCATCTCTCTAGATAAGCCCAACGTGGACTCCAGAGTCGTCATTGGAATGACAGCAGACTTGGGCTTGGAAAGCCCGAGGGAAGTGGAGTCCTGATCCAGAACCGTCAAAGCCTGGCAGACTGACGGATTGGCGGAATCATAGGAATGATAACGCACAGGAGGCAAAAAGGTGTCAACCCTGGTGAAGAACGAAGTCTTCAAAGCCTTGGAATTCAGCTTGGCATCCAATGCTGAAAAAGCTTCAACCACCTGTACCGACTGGCACGGTCGAAGGCGCCCAGAAGCAGGTTGCTCCATAGGCTGTTGGCGCGCGACCGATGATCGCGGCCAGGCTGACACTGTCGGCTGGTTAGCAGGTTTGAGCTCAGGCAGAAACACAAACACAAAGTCAAGAGCCGCCCCCAAGTCCGAAGACTGCTGGCCCTCGACCTCAAGCATGTCGGACTCCTCCCCAGAGTCGGAAGACACATAGCCCATCGTGGGCAAACCAGCCGACGCCTCCCATGATGTCGGGACACCAGAGGAATCGGAAACCGGCCTGTTTCCAATCCCGGGAGGCGGCGCCATAGGAGGCGCCTGGAAACCACCCATAGCCTCGCTGGAAGCAACAGGAAGGCTCTTAGAAAGAACCTGAGTGAGTAAGGAGAGGGCCTCCCTAAGCTCACTGCCTGTACCGACCGGTTCGACAGGGGAGCGAACCGGCAAAGTGGCTTCACCTCTGACCCTCTTAACCAGCGAAGGGTCACGATCCTCCAAAACACCCGACGCGGGACGACGGGCGGCAGCCGAAACATCTGAAGGCAGACGTGTATAGGGGTATGATGCACCCCGAGGATCAATATTGCGAGAACTCATGAGAGTCACCGCGGACCTCTGCGGGGCAGAAGGTCCAGGCTGCACAAAAGGCGTTGGTCCCCCAAAACTGGTTGTGTGACCAGAGTGAGTAGATGGAAACGCCACGGAGTTCATAGTGTTTCCACTACAAACATCCGAATCCAAAGACACAACTGTGGTGCTCGACGGCGAAGAGACCACAGCGATGGGCTCGGCCGGCAGCCCCTTCCGACTTCGCCGAGTTGAAGTCAGGGAAGGCTGAGGCCGATATCCCACGTCTACAGTATCGGACAGTCCTGCAGTCCCCTGCAGCGAAAAGCCGAGGCCGGCTGAAACAGATAACGAAGCAGACGGGCCAGCAGCAGTAGTAGATACGTCGAGAGTCGTTGAGGCTGGTGAGATAGTGGAGAGAGCACACCGGCTCGGCGCCGAAGGAGGAGTCACAACCCTAGTGACAGCCTCAGATGTCGACTGGAGGGGGACCGTAGTCCAGGAACCAGGCATCTCTACACCAGAACACTCAACGGCTCCCGCAGTATCCACCACAGGAAAAGACTGCACATCCCCCACGGAGGAGGAAAAACTCTCACCAGACAAAGTCGGCTCGGAAGGCCCCGAACGACCACGTTCTCCTTTCCCGCGGGAGCGGGAGGCACGGCCACGAGAACGAACGACACGGTTTACTGACGCCCAGAAGATGGAAGACCATGTTCCACACACACCACACGGCCGCTCAGCCGAACACCCATTACAGGAGGAACAAGACGAATGTACATTGTCCACATGCTTTGGCAGCAGACATTGCCCACAAGGAATTGTCCTGGGCATGATAGAGGTGAGAGGAGCAGAGAAGGTGAGATGAGAAAACAGAACACCCCCAAAGAAGAGAGAAAGGTGACAGAAACAAAGACCCCAGACGGTCGACCGGGAACCACCCAACAGGAAGACTACTCTCAAAAGAAAGAAGAAACACTGTAGGAGTGGTACCCCGCTGACACCTAACTCTGACACAATTAGAAAATTTTGCAAAAAAAGCATTAACAATAATTGTGAAAAAATCTAAGTCCGAACCGCGTGGCATGCGAAATTCGCGCGCGACTCGAGAGAGAGCAAATAAATATACATTATGGACATATAATAGAAAAGAGAATATATAAAACACTGTTCCTGAGAATACAAAGGATACACTGTGGTATAATGAATCAGGAATCATCAAACATCGAGCTGGTGGAACACTGATAAGCGTGCAAAAACATCTCGACACGAAGCGGATTTTAAAAAGAATGAGTCTTTAGAGACGGTATATGCACACTGGCAACGGAAGTCGTGGAGTTGTACTTGGGAGAGAGCGTCCCGTACTGGGTCTGCGCCGGTTGCACTCGACCCAGTTTTGGCTTATTTTTATTGGTGCTTTTGCACCACTTTTCTTTCCCAACTTGCTTGGGAAAGACAAAAATAGAGAGTATTTTATCCGAGTTAGGGACTTCCACTGTAGTGCAAGCTTGTAGTAAACAATTGTGAGTAGGTTGATAAGAAACCGAGTTTCTGTACGAAACCGAACCAAAATGCAATTTCAATACTGCCCGGCCCTAACGGGAGGGCACTTCCTTCTGGCCAGTGGTAGATGATAAATATAGAAATTATTTAAATTTCCAATATTTATCCACCATTACCACTGGCAAAGACATTTCGGAATAAACAACAGGAAGGAGGGACCACACAGGACAAAGGATAACAGTTAAAGCAGGCTGCATAATTAATTCCAGAATATTTAATCTTTCATGACCAATAGAAACTTAAAAAAAAAAAAGTTAAAAAATTTATAGTAATTTATATATTTTTTATACTTACCAATGACCCAGACATAGCTGGTGCTAACTCTTAAAATATAGGGCCAAACACAAATTTTGCCCCCCAATCCCCAAAATTTGCATCTAAAACTAAAGAAAACATGTCCTGAGAGGCCCTCCACACTTCGCCCCTACTGCGCATGCGCAGTGTCAAGGACGTTCCGAAATTGGCGCCATTTATCATTCTAATAACCAGTGCCTGGTAAGCGCTATGTACTCAGCGGGGAGGCAAGAGTTCCCAACTCCTGGGAGGGCCATCCCCGTCTGGGTCATTGGTAAGTATAAAAAAAATATAAATTACTATAAATTTTTTAACATTTTTATACTGTACCAATGACCCAGACATAGCTGAATAGTAAAAAGGCTGGAGGGCCAAGGACATAGAGCAAAATGGAATACGCTCAATAAAATAAAATAGAGTCATCCCCTGTAGGGAAAGAAGTAATAGGCCTAACATGTATCTTTCTTATTTATGATAAATTAGAAAGATACAACACCTTCCAAAAATTGAGCTTCATACATCCATGTACTCTATTAATATCCAATAATCCTTATACTAATAATTTTTAAAGTAAGCCAATAATAAAGTAAGTCTAGAGAATAGAGACTCTTATACTCCTAAAAGTGTGTGAGAATTGCATAATCATGTCCGTTGACATATGCAATATTCAAAAGCTATACTTTAAAAACTAAGACTTGAATGAATTTTATAAACTTAAACTTCTCACTAAACAACCATCCCAATAACAGCTCAGAATTACTAACTCCGGAGGAGGTATCCCCTTGTTTTCATAGTAAAAACAGGTGACCCAAGGGAACACCCTCCCCCCCCCCCCCTTTTTCTTGCCCTGGGTCAAATAGCCCAGAGCGAAGAGGGCAGCCGAACGGAGACACTGCCGAAACAGACAGCCTACCTAGCTATAGTAGCAACTGTTAAGTGAATGACATTCTGAGCAGTAGATAATAGACCTAACAATAGAGGCCTCCAGAAATGGACTCGATATTTCTGAGATAAAATTCATGAATGGATGGCTGAGCGCAATGAGCAGCCTTCAAAAATCTATAATAGAACACTATTAATGTAAGCCCAAGAAGTAGAAGAACTCTTACTTCATGAGCCGAAATCTTAAGCACAACTGCTAAGCCAATGATATACCATAAGCAGTACGCTAGTTAATAGAATCCATTAACAATAAAATGGAGCGTAACATCCTTCTACTAGACATCAAAGACAGAAGAAGCTTACGCCCTTGTAATAAAGAGATATCTGTTTATAAATACATAAACTGTACCCGGAAAGAGTAAAGGCCTATGCCCATACGAAGACGGAAGGACCTTAAAATAATAGGTTCCGGATAATAGGAGCCTAACTCTTATGCAACAATCCAACCTAAATAGTAACGGAAGTATTGATTCCGAAACTATGAAAGTGAAAATCATCCATCGATAGTGCATGAAACTCACTGACTCTACAATAAAAGAGAAACCAACAGAATTACTGTCTAAAAGGTCAGAATTTGAAAACTACTGTTTCCAGAGGCTCAAATGATTACTTAGCTAAATAAGAACCTGAAGTTAAAATCCGTATAGGAATTTAATCTAAAGATTCTAAGTCTATTTATCAAAAAGTTACTAACTGACTTAGATAAAGAGACAAAAGACTCAATTGTAAACTATCGTAGAGTGCATAGGTATGAGGTAACATAAACCTATAACCTAAATAACAACAGGCTGCAGTAGATCTTGTGAAACAAGTATACTAAAAAATAGCAATGAGCAGTATGGAGGGATCAACCATATGAACATAATGATCCCTACACCACGACGGAAGAGCCTCCACTTTAGTCGCATAGAATAGCGAAGAAGAGGATCTCCTATAGTAAGAAATCGCGTCCAAAGCTCGTCCAGTACAGTGCTTACAATGCAATACGGACCACACAACGGAATACATGAAGGTTGCGACCTTGCTGGTTGTGATAAAGATGACACGATTTACCCAGTGAAAAAAGATCCTCACATAGAGGAAGATTTCACGTTAAGATCCACAGTAGACAAGAGAGTAAATTACTCATGATCTCTGTGAAGATAGAGATGCTATCAACAGAAATGTATTGTGGTTGTTTATCTTAGCAATACCTGCTAAAAACAACAGCGCCGGAGGATACGCGTATCCTATCATTCTGTCCTATAGATCAATAGAGCGTTAACAGTATTAGCTCAGAGATCTGGACAAGCCAACACATACGTCTGCAATTGATTAGCCAGCTGTGTCATAAATAAAACATCATTGGGCGCTCCCATAGATAGCAAATCTGATTGAATACTTGTTTGTTGAGAGTCCATTCTGACAGCAACAAGCGACCCGTAAGAGAACGGGAGTGCGATAAAACAATCAGACGACCCAGAATATGACGGACCAAAACTGAACTTGGTGTACTATAACCAACAGACGGATTCTTTCCATTAAATTGAATAACGGAAACGAAAGAGTGCCTCCCTGGTTCCGGAGATACGTCACTACTGTCGAATTAAAGGACAGGAATTTGGGCATGCGTTTCTGAATAATGTTCATGCAATGACATAAAGCAAGCCTAAAAAACATTATTCCGCGGAAGTTAACTGATAGCTAAAAGACTGCGGAACCCAAAGACCCTGGCACTTCGAATCCGTAGGGATCAGTATATATCCCAATCTGTTTGACTGGCAACCGTCATAACAGCCACACTCGGGTCCGGCAACTGCGGCGGCACTCTCTGAGTCAACCACCGAATGTTTGCCCCAGTCTGAATCTCTTGTAACACTAGATAGACAAGAGAATGTATAAATCAAGCAATTCATGGATTGCCGGAAAGTTGCCGTCGAAGAGAAGCTCCTCCGAGAACGAAGCGACTCTGAGAGAGTTCTTAACCTACTATCCACGCGTGGATGTAGCTAGGGCTGCATCACGTCTAACCAACTCCAATCAGCCACTGAAGGGCGGAGTTATACGTGAACAAACTACTGCCCTCAAAAGAAATTACATTGAGAATAATATCCCGTAAATCTTTTCTTGAAGACGTAATGATAACGCCTCAGTAAGGCGGATTACGTATAATAAAGCGTCTAAGTTAAGTCTAATATACATAATGTCGTTCCCAACATTGAAATTGGAAAAGACATAAACGGTGAAAAAGAATATATGCAGTCTTTAATCACACCGTCTAGACGCATATGAACTCTCGGTATGCCCTGCTCTGCCAAAATAAACTATATGTAAAAAAAGATAAAATGGCAGAAATGAGCCACGCGGACAAGAAACTAAACTATCATGCTTAGTAGCCGTCTTGTATATATATATAAATATATAGCGTCGAAAAATAAAACACATGTTGTAATGACAATATTGGACTGCGTCGGTAAGTCAGGGACAAAGTCCCTGTACCGATCGAAAAATCCGAGTCCAATGACGCTATAAGTCTCTTATCCAAGATCGCAGCAATGAAGTCCGAAAAATAATCACTGGAAGAAATGCCAGAAGATATGAAAGGCATCTTCCGATACTACTAAAGGGAAAACTCGAAATCTTTCGAATCCCTTTCGCCATCCTGTCGGACCCTATAAAGTGTTCGGTCGTCCGTAGCTTGATGCAACCGCGGACCGCACCGACCCAGCGCCGTCGGATAATTCCTGATTCGACCGAGAAACCGTCAATTGCTGGGATGCTGCGAAACAACTGTGCTAACTCGGATAGCACGTCCGTCACTGAGGCCTGAGGAGCAGCGGTCTTACGATGCATTGCCGCAGGAAGCTCCGAGATCGTTACCCCGTGCATACTTCCAATATGCGAGCGAACGGAGTGTATAGGCCTCGTGTCCCTTGGCTACCGGATGGCGCGACCTATTCGCTGTGGAATCACTGAATGCCGAAACTGATCGGATACTCGAGGTCACGTAGCCAATGTGCGGTCGTGTGCCCTGCTGTGAGGATGAGGAAGCATTAAAGACAGTCTCTCGGACTGTCAATATAACGGAGCGTCCCGAGCAACGGACATATGCTCCGAATGTAAAATATCTGAACCACAACATGCGGTCCCCTATGTTGTTGGCTTCCTCCGATCTGTCCTCAATCTGCCGTCACTGGGTGAGTACTAAAGTAATTAAAGTGCTCGCATCACCCAAATCTCCTTCCTAGACCGCAACGGACGAACCCGGCAGCCGAACCATTCGATGAATGTACGCTACACCGGGTGAGCTAGCGAATGTCACTCCGTAAGCGATAGACATATTCCATGAGCACTTATTGCCGCTAACTCTTCATTAACTATGACGACAGAGGCACACTTTTGAAAGACATCTCCATAACTCTTCGAACAAGAAACCAGAAATGCTTGGATAGCAAGCATAAAATAATAATATATATAGCGTCGTTCAATAATTCGAAAGTTTGTGTGACATTATTGGACTATGTCGGAACTGAGGGACGATGTCCCTGAACCGAACCAAAAATTTCTAAGTCCACCGACGCTATCAGTTTCTTATCCGGCATCGCAGCATATGTTGTTCCGAAAGGGAAAGCTTGAAATCCACCGAATCCCTTTCGGTATCCCGTCGGACCGGATGAAACTTTCGGACGTCTGTACCCGCTTCCGCGGAGCGTCCCGACCCAGCATCGTCGGATAAAATATATGCGACAGATTCAGTTGATGCTGGGATGCTGCGATAAACTGTGCTATTAAGGAAAGCACGTCCGTTCCCGAGGCCTGTGCAGTAGCGGACTTACGATGCATTGCCGCTGGAAGCTCCGTGTACGTTGACTCCCGCATACTTCCTATGCGAACGTCCGGAGTCTGCAGGCCTCGAGTCCCCGGCTACCGACCCAGCGCTGTCGGATAATTCTCGATCCGACACCGTTTCTGTCGGCTGCTGGGATGCTGCGATAAGCTGTGCTATGTGCACAAGAATGTCCGGCGTCGAGACCTGCGGAGGCGCAGTCTATCGCTGCTTCGCCGAGGGCAGCTCCGCATCAGATGGCTCCCGCATACTTTTCCTATGCGAACGTCCGGAGTCCATCGGTCTCGAATCCCTGGCTGCCGGATGGTGTGACCTGGTCGCCGAAGAATCCTTGATCGGCGAAGCTGGTAATATATCGGCGGTCACGCAGCCAAGGTGCGGTCGTGTGCGCTGACGAGAAGAGGAAGCCTTAGCAGTCTCAGCGGACTGCCTATACAACGGAGCGTCCCAAGCGACGGACGTATGCTCCGCTAACGACACATTTGTACCACAACATCTGGGGCCAGATGTTGTTGAACGAGAGAGGGGCCTCTCTCGCTTGCCGTCTGGATGGACCGGAACGAGCTATGAACCGGACTAAAAGGCTTCCTCCGTTCTCCCTCCGATCCGCCGTCACTGGGTGTGCATTAAGTTAATTTTATAGTGCTCGCATCACCCCAAAATTCCTTCTAGACCGCAACGGACGAACCCGGCTGCCGAACCATTCGGTGAATGGACGCTACACCGGGCGAGCTAGCGGACGTCAAAGGCCGTCGAACCTACTAGGGTCCTCTTAGGCAATTGGCGTATTACATGAGCACTTTTCCGCTAGCCCTTCATTAATTGTGACGACGGAGGCACACTGTTGGAAGACATCACAGATACATCACCCTAATCTTGATCGTCTGAAATAGAAATTGATAAAGTAGAGTGACCCTGCGGGGAAAGGACCGGAGTGTCCAAATCCCCAACAACATACCGTGACATACGCTTCCCATATTGTCATCGAAATCATACGATACAGAACCGGAGTTAATGCGAGTACACTGACCACATATAGAATGATAATAAGGTCAGAGGAAGACTTCCTCTTAAAACAATTGATCAATATCCTTTCAATGCGAAAAGAAAACAAGTCCTGGTACTCGCACTAACCCCTGGCAATCAAAATACATAATAATAATATGATCCATTAATATAGAAAAAATAATTGATATCAAAATATTTTGAAAAAATATTTTTTCAGAACAGCCCAAGTTTCTGAAAAGTAACGTTGAGCCCCAATGGATCCCAAGCCTAAGTGTGGACAAAAATTTTAAAAATATTTTAAACAATTTATTCAACACTTACGAACAATAATAATGTATCTAGTTATGATTGAAATAACATAAAGATATTATTATTTAGAAATCCCCCCCTCACACAGAGGGCTGTTGTAAATGTAAACAATGAGTGTAAAAACACTAAAATAAGACTCCAGGCACCCAGGCCCGAAATCAGTTACCAAAAATACACCATCTGATGCAAAACAGAGACTTCCAGGGAAGAAACTGCAGAACATCAGATGGTAGATGCAGAACACAACGCCTAACCACCCGTAGGTGAAGACGTAAACATGGGGAAAGAACAGAATTCATTCTGTTATTCAGCTAAACTCCCAAGAAATTTTAGTAATAATAATTACAGAAATTATGCCAAAAGCATGGGAGAATAGCAAGGGGGAACTTAAAGGACAGGGAGAGAGGAAAAACACTTGTAAAAACAGTGTAACTAAATAATCAGAATGACAACAAAATGGCTGCTGCCTTGAAAATAGGTAACTTAACATAATTTCATTAAAAAATTTTAAGTTACAGCCCTGATAATATTCTGTCACACATTCTTTTCCTCTCCTCCTTTTCTATCCTCCTTAGAATCACCATTTCACTAATATTTATGTGTCTGGCATCATTTAAACTGAGATTTAAAAGCACAAAGATCAGTCAGATGTTAACTGATGAAGGGCCAAACTTAGAATAATAAATGGCGCCAATTTCGGAACGTCCTTGACACTGCGCATGCGCAGTAGGGGCGAAGTGTGGAGGGCCTCTCAGGACATGTTTTCTTTAGTTTTAGATGCAAATTTTGGGGATTGGGGGGCAAAATTTGTGTTTGGCCCTATATTTTAAGAGTTAGCACCAGCTATGTCTGGGTCATTGGTACAGTATAAAAATATTAATGAGTTTATGACTGATATTTTACCCAAGTTAATAAAACTGATAAATTGTCCCTTGAGTGCAAGAAGGCTTTGCAATGCTTTAACATTGCAAAGCCTTCTTGCACTCAAGGGACAAAATACACCACCACCCATGCTATTCCGTAGATTATGAGTCATAAAACAAACCAAGAACATGAACTTTTGATGGCAAAGAAATAATTACAAAAATAAAAAATAAAATAAAAAACCATCTGCCCGCATGTAATTTTACAATGACAGCTTAACCTGACTGTGTGTTGTGTTTGATGAAAAGGATAATGTTCAATGTTTATGAAAGGATTATGAAATAAGACAAGAAATGTGATAGTTGGAATATGTTAATTTCTGTTCCCTGTATGCTATGTTTTCAATAAAAATAATTTGAGGTGTTGACTGTACTAAAGAATTGAGGGGTGGGTTAATGTGGCCCTCACAGTTAATGTATGTCAACCAAAGTTACCAAGTTACAGTGAAATTATTCCAAAACGAGTCATCCTATCAAGTTACAATGAAATCCCTTCATAAATATGACCAGTAGACTGTGCTAAAGGTTTTCGGACTTCGGGCCTGTGTAGCGATCATGGTTGACAGATCATAACAAAACAGGGACGTCCTCATCTAGACATCATACACAGTCATCCTACCAAGTTAAAATGAAATCCCTCCATATTAAATATGACTTGTATAGATTGTGCTAAAAGTTTTCGGGTATCGGGCTTGGGCAGCCATCATGGTTGACTAATTGCGACCAAAAGGGGATGCCCTCATCTAGACATTATACTGAGTCATCCTACCAAGTTACAATGAAATCCCTTCATAAATGCGACCTGTAGCCTGTGCTAAATGTTTTCGGGTTTTGGGCTCAGGCAGCCATCATGGCTAAATGATCACTACCAAAAGGGGACGTTCTCATCTATACATTATCTGGATTCATCCTGTCAAGTTACGATGAAATCCCTTCATAAATATGACCTGTAGACTGTGCTAAAGGTTTTGGGGCTTCGGGTCCCTGAAGCTGTCACAATCGTGACCAAAAGGGGACCTTCTCATCTAGACATTAAATGGAGTCATCCTACCAAGACACAATGGAATCCCTCCATAAATACGACCTGTAGACTGTGCTAAAGGTTTTGGGCTCGGGCAAACATCACAGTTGACAGATCGTGACCAAATGGGGATTTTCTCATCTAGACATCATACAGAGTCATCCTACCAAGTTACAATGAAATCCCTCCATATTAAATATGATCTGTAGACTGTGCTAAAAGTTTTTGGGTTTCGGGCTTCGGCAGCCGTCATGGTTGACAGATCATGACCAAAAGGGGACGTTCTCATCTAGATATTATACAGAGTCATCCTACCATGTTACCATGAAATCCCTTCATAAATACAACTTGTAGACAGTGCTTCTGGTTTTGGGCTCAGGCAGCCATCACTGTTGACTGATCGCGATCAAAAGGGGCCGTTCTCATCTAAACATGACCTCAAATCTGCATTTGAAAGTTTGTGAAGATCGGACAAGAACTACAGGGGGTAGCCTGTGTTAAAGGAAAATGTGAACAGACTAACAGACTTCTGCATGCATGATGGCAATAGCTTATCTTGACTTTGTCAAGTTAAGCTAAAAATGGCAAGAGAAACAGAAGATCTTTGTGGGGCCTTAGTCTATAGAAACTATTCTCTCAACTGCATATTGGCAAAAAATGTTTATGTCAACAAATTAACAGAACATCAAGTTACCTGGTGTGGTGACTTTATTTCCACTGGAGCCTTGCCAAACATGAAATGCAGTATTATGCTATAAGGGATAGTTTCACCCAATGCAGGAGAAGAGGAAATATGTTCATTATTCTGGAATAACAAAGGCCTAAAAAGAAAAAAAATATGAATTAAGTATGCAATATATATTATTTCTCATAATCCTGCATAGCCAGATAATCTACAGGATTAATAAAATTGAGCCCACGATAGTGGAACCATGTTAACTGAATAGCCACTTTGCCAAAGAAAACAAGTACAATGGTCATGGGATGGCAATCCCCCATCACTCAAAATCAACAAGGATAATAATTCTCAAAGAAATACTTGAACCGACTTTGTTCACAATTCCCCTCATGATATTATCACCAAAAAGCTATATATTAAACTAGGAAAAAAGATTGTGAACAGTTTTCTTTAAAATGTGGTGACACAAAATAGTAATAAGATGACAAGAATCTCAAGAAGGGCAATACCTCTCGCAGAAATACTTGGGACACAGCTGATTTGCAATCTCAATTATGATATCGTCACCTATAAGCTGTATGTGAAATTTGGGAAAAATATCTATTGAATGGTTTTCTTTAAAATGTTATGAAAAGAGATGAGAAAGGAGGGATGGAGCTCTGTCAAACAAGATGCAATAGAAAAAAATGCCTGTGTTGGATGTACTGAGGCCAAATAAACAAGCAGAGTTTGGCAATTGTCAGGATAATTTCTCGATATATCGAATGATTTTTTATTTAATTAAGAGGTGTTAGTTTATAACCTGTATGAAATCAACTGATCAAATTTGTATTGAAGGTATGGTAAGTAGTTTGGTGTTCGAAAATTGTATTCAATTAACAGGGTTATTCAATTAACAGATATCCAATTAAGTGGATCTCACTGTTTAAAATCCCAACCTCAACAACGTTTGACTAACTGATTGAATGACAAGGCTAATATCACATCAAGGTTTTAGATTTTAGCACTTTAGAAAATCTGTGGAAAACACGTAACAAAATTTACAAAACTAACAATTCTTTTTCCAACCATACAGATATTAACACAAAACTACAAGGTCAAAAGGTAAGATGTGAAACAAGGAAATCTTTCCATTTTTCAAATATAATGGGGTACTGAAACATATGGAATGATTTTCTTGAAACAGTAAAAAACAAGAGGCCCAAGGGCCCTTAATCGCTCATCTATTTTAAAGAGATTTTTTAAGAACAAAGATTTTTAAAGAATTTTTTGCATATTGCGCTAAGTTACAATTCATGCTCCCAAGATATAAACCCAGGGTCTTGATTTGGACAAACTTGAGGATTGAATCTGCCTCTCCTAAGAATACTGTATATTGAATTACCAAATAATAAGATTCTGACTGGTGGGTCTCAAAAAGAAGAATTTCAAAGAATATTTCTTATATTGCACTAAATTAAAATTTGGGTTGCCATAGGGATTCCATATATTACCCCCAGGGATTAGATTTCAAAATATTTCAATATGACCCAATCCTCCCCTCCCCACCCTCATCCCTATTGATGCTGTATACCAAATATCAAAAGATTCTGACTGATGGGTCAGAAGAAAAAGATTTTTAAAGAGTGTTTCTCATATTATTACACTGAGTTAAAATTCAAGCTCTCACAGGGAGTCCAAATATAATTCAAGTTTGGATGATGTTGACTCTGACCTTCATAAGGATTATATTCCAAATAAAAAAAATTAAAACATTCTCACAAGTGGATGTGAAGGAAGAAAATTTTCACAGAATATTCATCATATTGCACAAAGTTAAAATTTGGCTCTCAATAATTTGAACAAATTTGAATTTGCTCCCCTCCCCGCCCAAGGATGTTGTTACTATTGTTTACCAAATTTCAGATGATTTCTGACTGGTGGATCTGAAGAAGATTTTTAAAGAATATTCCTCATATTTCACTAAACCCATAGGGAGCCCAAATATACACCCAGTGTCTTCATTTGAACAAACTTGAATCTGCTCCCCTCTACGGATGCTCAATACCAAGTATGAAAAGATTCTGAATGGTAGATTTGAAGAATATTTTTAAAAGCTATACTTCATATTGCATAACATTTGAAAGACTTTTCTCATATTACACTAAGTTAAACTTTGGCCTGCCATAGGAAGCCCAGATATGAACACAGGGTCTTGATTTGAACATAGTTGAATCTGATTGTCCTAGCAATGCTGTATACAAAATATAAAGAGATTCTGATTGGTGGTTCTGGAGAAGAAATTAAAAAAAAAAATTTTAGGGGTACTAACAGAGTAATCCCTTGGTGGGGCTCTTGGGCATAGCAACTTTATTTGAACAAATTTGAATTGACATATGAGGAGCACATATCAAATTTGGTTCCAATTTGGCCCTGTAGTTTGTGAGGAGAAGTCGATATAAAGTTCACATGAGACAATGGACAGACAGATGGAAAGTCATCACATAGGTGAGCTAAAAATCCTTTACTATCTCAAAACCAAATAAATTTTTACTTGAAATGTCAATGCCCCCAAACCTGGGGGTTAATACCTTTAACCAGTACATCTCACTCACTTGCAGGATTGATGCTATAATAGCACCCCTTACATAAAAAATCCAACCACACATTCATAAACTAGTTAGTTAACCACCACACCGTAGGCTGATACTACCCAATATTTTATCAGCACTGCTGCCACTGCTGAAGGTCATAGAGCTGCCAGTCAATCACTCAACATCATTCCTACAAGATGCCCATACTAGAAACATTTAGGTGAACTCAGTTGTTGCTAAGCCCCCATATCACATTACACATATTAGAATTCCTGTCAAATACACTAAAAGCTCTCAACCACTCCACTACTACCAATAAGTATATACTCGAACTCCACCACGGAGACAAACTTCTGCTAAAATACCCCCCAGTCTCTCATGTTTCAGGAGACATGCACACCATCAATGTTGCATTCACCAGAAATGCGACTTGCAGAATGTTCTCAATGTGGACTTTTTCAAAAGCACTCAATCTACATCACAACCTTACCACATTAGCAAGTCTGGAAAAAAGCAGACTGTCATTTGCAGAATGTGGTCCCCAGAGGGTGAATTTGGTGATTCTACCCTGCACAACAGGGTAGCAATACTAAATTACCCTCTGTGAACCTCAATCCGAATGAAGGTCTCAGGTCTCAAAAGAAAGAGGTGCCCAGAGGATAAATTGGGGGATTCAAACCCTCTGTATGGGATAGTATCAGCAAATACATCCTCTGGGGATCTCATTCTGCAAATGACAGATTGCTTATTTCAGGTTTGCACATTAGCTGATATGGTTGACAACTATGTTACAGGACTTTCCACGCAGACACTCAGTTATCATGAGAAAAAATTGTACTGAATAAAGGATTGAAGTTTATACCCACACATTCGATACCAATAAACTTCATTCTTTATGAAAATATCCAATTACTTTATAACAGAATGCAGTTAAAATAATACATGCTGACCAAAACCATCACATCATTAACACCACTGGAAAAACTCTATCCTAAATGGTGCCACATGCCACCACGCTTGCTTGAGCACCAATCAGTGCATTACTTTTCCACAAAGGAAGACATTCCTACTGGGTCACCAGACAGGCTGTTTCTCTCCTACAAGTAAATCTGCTTGCTTGGTCACTGCCTCCACTGATTCCAGACATGGACAGGAAATGGATGGTTGGGTGTCATCCATTATCCTCCCAAGTCTCTACCATTTTCAGGCTAGGCAACCACTATTTCCATAAATGTATACATGTAAACAAAAGTATCACCATTTCCATTGCTCAGACGGCCAGGTCCATGAGTGTATATCAGCATGGTCCGAACATTTACCTGCTTCCAGTGATTGGAAAGCGATTGCTTTCATTCCATTGACTACCACAAATGTATTGCATTGCACACAAAGCCCAATTACTTTCAATCTATGGACCACCGGTCCATCACTAGACACCAATTGTTCTTAAAACAATCATATGCTATTAGTGTTTGGAAAGCACAAGCATATTATTATATCAGCGATGGATTTTAGCACAAACTTAACCCTTAAGGGTCTGGAGATTTAATACATTTGTTTCTTTTTCATCATACTTTGACAGTCCACATACTTTGACTTTGTAGTTATTTCTAAGCAAGTCTTGGCTGCCTATATAGGCAGCCAAGACTTGCCGAGAAACAACTGCCAAGCCACTTTGAATGTAACTTGGAAGTTTACCCAAAGACTGCATGTTGGGGCACCAGTTTTGCTGCAGAAAAAAGTCATAATTAAGCCCTCAAGGGTTGAGACACTTTGTGCTTGTATCTCCTTCAGCCTATTGTGTGAAATCCAATAAATAGAATATACTGTGACTCACCAAGAACACCCAGAACTCCTACACATAGCCTACTTACAAAACAGAGATCCTGCCACCACATCTGGGAATTAATCTTTAACTACTACATCTCAATCTCTGACAGGATTGACACTATAACAGCACCCTCTCAACCAGCAATGCTTATTTCCATACAAATCCAACCACATCTTTGTCAACTCTCAGTTTGTTAAACACTACACTGCAGGTTGATACTACCTAATAATATATCAGCTTCGATGACACTATTCAAGTCATACAGCCACAAGGCAATCACATTGACCTTATTCCTAAAAAAACCCATGTCAGTAGCATTTAGGCAAACTTGATTGAAGCCATAACAGAAAACAAGAAACATGGTGTCATAACGCCATGGTGGCCATACTGAATTGGCTGGCTGAACCAAAATCAAAAGGAAGCATTGTCTAGTCATTCACAAGTAACCCCTAAAATTATGCTTTGATCAAAAAAGCAGTTTTCAAATCCAACATGTAGTGAATGCAATATAGAGAGAGACAAAAATTTTCTAAAAATTCATTTTTTATGCAAACGAATATTAACCCTTACAGGCTTGGAGATTCTTGTACACTTTTTATGCATTCTGAATGTGTACACATGTGGCAGTGCAGCTGTTTTTAAGCATGTCTTGGCTGCTTATATAGGCAGCCATGCCTTGCCTAGAAACAACTGCCACAGTACATTGGATCCCACTTAATTGTATATTATTTAATTGAATAACTGTGTTAACTATATATAACTTTCAAACACCAAACAATTTGCTGTCCCGAGTACAAATTCGACCTGTTAATTGCCAATAGGTTATAAAGTAAACTCATGTTAACTGAATAAAAAATCTTGAAATCTGTCAAGGAATTACTGCCAACATCCACTGAATTCCCACATTTGTAGACATTTTTTGCCTCAATACATCCAATATAGGCATTTGATTTATTATATCTTGTTTGGCAGAGGTTGATATGATAGATATCAATAATATACATGAGAAGTCTGTGATTCTATCCTTCAATCTTTTAATCTTTCCTTCCAGCTTGAAATTTTCTGTTGTGTGGGCAGGGCTACCTGTCCAGGGATGGGTCGGCCCACTAGAAATAGAATAAATGTTAGTTTAAGACTAGAAAATGGGAAAATGAACCAATTACTTTTTATTTTATATTCCCATTAACTGAATATTTTTCTTTGACAAAGTGGTTTTTCAATCAAGAGTTTCAATGCCCTTAGAATGTAACTATGCAGTTTATCCAGGCATTGCATATTGGGGCACTTGTTCATTAGGCCATACAAAAAAAATAGGACTATGAAATTGTCAGATGTGTACCCATACGTGCAACTAGTAGAAAGCTGTATGACGGAGGGCCACCCCGGATGCCGACATTATGTACACCATACATGGTATGGGTACATATAGAAATGGATTGGAGGAGTGCCTAATTTGATGGATAAAGGGTTAATATCTCTGGATCAAATTATTAGATTTACATAAAAAACTATACAGCACAACACATCAGTAACCTGAATACATATATAAAGAAACCTGATAATCGGATTAATATTTTTTGAGTTATCGCATGCCAGAGAAATGGATTGGAGGAGTTCTCAATTTGAAGGATAAAGGGTTAATGTGACAGGATCAAATTATCAGATTTACACCAAAAACTATACAGCTCGGCACATCAGTACCCTGAACATATATATGAAGTAACATGACAAGCGGACTGATATTTTTTGAGTTGTCTCATGCCAAAGGGATTGGAGGAATTTTCAATTTGAAGAATAAAGAATTAATATCTCAGAACCAAATTATCAGATTTACACCAAAAACTTTACAGCTTGGCACATCAGTAACTTGAACACAAATATAAAGTAACTTGACAATCCAAGCAATATGTTTCAAGTTATTGAATGCCAAAGGGATTGGAGGAATTTTCAATTTGAAGGATAAAGGGTTAATATCTCAGGATCAAATTATCAAATTTACACCAAAAACTATACAGCTCGGCACATCAGCAACCTGAAAATAAATATAAAGAAACTTGACAATCCAAGCAATATTTTTCAAGTTATCGAAAGCCAAAGGGATTGGAGGAATTTTCAATTTGAAGGATGAAGGGTTAATATCTCAGGATCAAATTATCAGATTTACACCAAAAACTATACAGCTTGGCACATCAGTAACCTGAACACAAATATAAAGTAACTTGACAATCCAAGCAATATTTTTCAAGTTATCAAATGCCAAAGGGATTGGAGGAATTTTCAATTTGAAGGATAAAGGGTTAATATCTCAGGATCAAATTATCAAATTTACACCAAAAACTATACAGCTCGGAACATCAGTAACCTGAACACAAATATAAAGTAACTTGACAATCCAAGCAATATTTTTCAAGTTATCGAATGCCAAAGGGATCGGAGGAATTTTCAATTTGAAGGATAAAGGGTTAATATCTCAGGATCAAATTATCAGATTTACACCAAAAACTATACAGCTCGGAACATCAGCAACCTGAACACAAATATAAATTAACTTGACAATCCAAACAATATTTTTCAAGTTATCGAAGGCCAAAGGGATTGGAGGAATTTTCAATTTGAAGGCTAAAGGTTTAATATCTCAGGATCAAAATAACAGATTTACACCAAAAACTATACAGCTCGGAACATCAGTAACCTGAAGATGTATATAAAGTAACATGACAATTGGATTGATATTTTTTGAGTTATCTCATGCCAAAGGGATTGGAAGAATTCTCAATTTGAAGGATAAAGAGTTAATATCTCCGGATCAAATTATCAGATTTACACCAAAAACTATACAGCTCGGCACATCAGTAACCTGAACAGAAATATAAAGTAACTTGACAATCCAAGCAATATTTTTCAAGTTATCGAATGCCAAAGAAATGGATACGGACGTCGGACGCCTAGATGGACAGACAGACAGATGGATGGACAAAGGATGGACGAACGACGGATGGCCACCCCGGATGCCGGCATTATGTGTACCCTACATATTATGGGTACACATAAAAATTAATTGATTCTCAGGCATTTTTTTCCCAAATGAACAAGGTAGAGCAGATTTTATTTTTTTCTTCAACCGTCACTCACTACTTCCTATGCAGATTTAATACATGTGAGTATCGAGAATGCAGGAAAAAACATCTTAAATGTCTTTAGAGGGCTATACACTGCCCCTCCACCAACCTTGGGTTGAAGCCCTGGGATGGAGGAGGGACAGCTCATAGCCATCTTAGATGCAATGTTGTGCCCCAGCAACCTTACAATAAAAAAGATAGTTTCCCCACTTGGTGGGAATGAAATTCAACTCAAAGAAGTGCTATGTTATCAGCTATGGAGATAGAACAGTAAATGTTACACACTGGATAATGAGACACTGGGACGGGTGGAAAACAACCCCTACATTGGTTTGGGAATCTAAAATGGACAACCAACATCAACAAGATCTCAAAGAAAGCTAAATCCATGTTCGGCTTTCTCAGAAGGAACTAAGATTCATGCCACAGAATTGCAAAAAGGCTGGTTATTTGAATGGAAATATACAAATACAAACACATACAGAACTCACAGATTTTTGAAGTCATTTGGGCCAAACTTGTATTGTGACAAACTCATCTGATACCTGCCTTAATAGCTGATTATTGGGCAATACAAAGTCAAAGGTTTTTCGATTACACTTACCAATGATCCAGACGGGGATGACCCTTCCATGGGTTGGGAACTCATACCTCCCCGCTAATTACATAACACTTACCAGGCACTGGTTGTAAGAATGAGGATTTGGCGACAATTTTAATACTTCCTTGACACTGCGCATGCGCAGTGGATAAAAGTATGGAGGACCACATAGGACATTGATTTTTTTCTCTAATTTATCCAGGGCCAAACACAAATTTTGCCACCCAATCCCCCAAATTTGCATCAAAAACTGAAAATTTAATCTCCTATGTGGCCCTCCATACATTTGAAGGACATAAAGGAAAATCCAATAACTCAACTACTACAAATTGATTATCTCCTACAGGAGAATAGGAGAGAACGGAATTACATATGTCCTTCATATTTAATAAAATAAGAAAGACATAACACTAACAAAGTAATTGAGTATAACTCCATATATAATACTCTATTAACAACCAGCATAACCCATTATGCTAATTCGGTGAAGGGAAGCCAAATATAAAGAAAGCATAGAGAATGAGACTCTTTATATTAAATTAAGTGTCCGAGGATTGTATATAAAAGCTCGTTTGACATGTGACATATACAAATGCTTCACACCGAGCTACACTTTAAAAATATTACATAATTGACATCATAAATGCTTCCACTGAGCTACACATTAAAACCATCCCAGTATCGACTACGAGCTACTGTCAACGGAGGAGGTCTTCCCTTGCTTTTCTCTATAAAGCCAGGTGTTGATAAGGGAAAACCGCCCCCCCCCCCCCCTCCCCTTGTTCTGGGTCACACAACCACAGAATGAAGAGGGCAGCGGAACAGCGTTAATGCTGGAACGGAAAACCTAAAAATCTATAGCTGTAAACATTTTAATGGACGACATCCTGAGCAACAGAAAGAGGACCTAAACTTCTAAGGTCACCAGAGATGGACTCTATATCTCTAAGGTAAAACCTAGTGAATGTAGAAGGCTGTGTCCAGTATGCAGCTTTCATGAGATCAGTTATGGCTACACAGTGAGAGTAAGCCCAAGAAGTTGACAGCACCCTGACTTCGTGCGCTGAAATCTTATTCACAGAACGCTGATCTGAAGAAAGATCATCATAAGCAATACGTATTGCTAACTGCACTATGGAAATACGTAAAGGTTGAGACCTTGCGGGTTGTGATGCAGTGTGCGTGACTTCCCCTGATAAAGAAGGTCCTCCCATGGAGGAAGCTTCTGGGGAATGTCCCATAACAGACACCTGCGAAGATTGATCCAAGGTTTCTGTGCTGACAGAGATGCTACTAACAGAATCTTGCAATGGGATTGCTTGATCTTTAGCAAGATCTGTTGAATTAACAGAGTTGGAGGATATGCAAATCCTATCATTTTGTCCCATGAAATCGAGAGAGCGTCTACTGCATACGCTCGAGGATCTGGACATGGCGACACGTAAGTCTGCAACTGATTGTTGAGATGTGTCGCAAATAAGTCTATCATTGGTTGATCCCACTGGTAGCAAATCTGTCTGAACACTCGCTTGTTGAGAGTCCATTCTGACAGCAACCTGCGGTCCTTCTGAGAGAGGTGTCTGCCAGTACTTTCAGACGACCTGGAATATGACGGTTAGACAGTTGAACTTGATGATTCAAGACAAACAGAAGGATTCTTTCTGTTAACTGGCATAACAGAATCGAATGCGTGCCACCCTGGTTCCTTATGTACACTACCACTGTCGAGTTGTCCTACAATATCTGAACATGAGTGTTCTCTATAATGTGAATCCATTGGTGTAGTGCTAGCCATATTGACATCATTTCTTTGATGATTATGTGCTTGACTAGGAACTCTGGGTCTCAAAGACCCTGGCATTTCGAGTCTGTCGGAATCAGGGTCACGCCCCAACCTGTCTGACTCGCATCCGTCATAATCGTGAAAGCCGGATCCAGCAAATGCAGCGGAACTCCCTGAGTTAACCACTGTTTATCTGCCCAGATCTGAACCTTTTGTTTTACTTGGTCCGTTAAAACAATATTTGTTCCGAGCGAATGCGTCTTCACACTCCAGTTCTGAGTAAAGAATATCTGGAGAGGATGTGTGAGCAAGCGGCCCACTGGAATGAGGCCGCACTGCACAGACCCATCAGTCGCATGAACTCCCTCGCTGTTACTGCATCTGAGTGTAGACAGAAGCGAGCATAACAACTGACTAATTTCGCTCTGGGTACCGGCAGATGAACAAGATTGTTGTGAGTCTCAAAGCTCAAACCCAAGTGGATGAACGACTTGGACAGAGCTAGATCCGACTACTTCTTCTCGTTTACTATGAAACCGAGACGTCGGAGCAGTAGAAGGAGACTCTGAACATTGTTCTGAAGAATATCTTTGTTGCCATATCTCTGAAGAATGTCGTGCAAATAAGCCGATGTTACCGCAGACGAATGAGCTCGGAAATAAAACATTACCGAGTTCATTATTCGAGTGAACGCCGACGGAGCTGGATTCAGACCGAAGCACATTGCTCGGAACTGATATACTGTCCCCTGAACAGTGAACCGTAGGTACTTTCTGAATGCCAGATGTACCATGACATGAAAGTACGCATCTTTTAGATCTATGCTTGCCGAATAGTCGTTCACTCCTATGCTCGCTCTTACTGACCGAATGGTTTCCATATAGAACTTTGGAGCTACGATAAGTTTGTTTATCCAGCTCAAGTCTATTACTGGTCGGAACGAGCTGTCTGGCTTCGGTACGAGGAACAGGTGACTGTAGAAACCTAAAGATTCCTGGTTTTCACTGACCTCTATTGCGTTCTTTTGTAGAAGAGAGCTTACCTCCAAAAGGAGAGATTCTCTTTTTGGCGGGTTTGACGGAAGTTGCATCCACTGTGGACATCGTGTTAGCGGTGGTTTGGCTCGGAGACAATCTTAGTCCTTCCGAGACTACATTTCTCACCCACCGATCTTCCGTTATGGTTATCCAGTTTGTTACGAATCTTGATAGCCTCCCGCCAACTGGAACACAACAGAGGTCCTGACCTTTGTAGGACCTGCGAGGCTTGTGGGAAGAGAAACTACGTCCTCCCTGTGAAGAGCCTCTGTCTGCCGGCTTGGGAGCATCTGACCGGTTGTTTTTTCGGCCAGATCCACGCCCCCGACCAGAGTCGCTGAACTGACAATTTTGCAAGTAATTGTAAGAGGATTTCTTATATCCTCACGAGGAGTTTCCTCTGAACGATTTTTGTCCAGAGCCTCCTGGTTTACTCTTCTCTGCATGTGTGGGTTTATTAGACGCCGACTTTAAAAGCAGAGTATTTGACGCTTTCTTTGTAGCTTGGTCATAGACCAAAGAAAGCTTATCGTCAAACATATCATGTCCTGATACAGGAGTGACTCTAAGAGAGTTTTTCACCTTATCATCTATTAAAGATGATGATGCAAGGGCTCGATCATGTCTAACTCCAAATTAGCCACTGTAAGGGCGGAGTTATACGTGGTAAACAGTATAGCCCTGGAAAGAACCCTCAAGGAAGAACGAACATCCTCAAACTCCTTTCCATTGAGACGTTGCACCATAGCTCTCGTCAGGTGATCTGCACACGACATAGCGTCTAAATTCGCTCTATTTGTAGAAATTGCGGTCTCAGTTGTTTCCGAGCGAATAGTAAATGAAGGAGGTAAGGCCAAATCTAGGTCCTCAGCCTGCTCATTTAAACACAGAGGTACTCTCTGGACACCTTCCCCTACCGTTTTAAATGGATGTGGTCCAACAGACGGTATCCGAACGGAAGATGAGGAAAGAAAGCTGCCTTTTCTCTTTCTACTGGAAAGACTAAATATAGCGTTGTTTAGGAGAGCAAAAGCATTCGACACTAGTTTCGACTGCACCGGGAAGGAAAGGACATCCTCCCTTGACTGGATATAGTCTGCGTCTAATGACGCTAGCAGCTTTTTATGTGTAGATGCTGCAGTCTGATTCGCTGGAACAATCTCAGGAAAGTACTGATGGATAAAATCCATCGCTATCATTTGTTGTTCTGAAAGGGATGGGCCCGTATCCTCCAAATCCCTTTCTGCATCCGATTGAATCAGAACTTCCTCACGGTCCTCTGCCTCTGAGTGGGCAGATGACTGGATCGACCCAGCATCTTTGGACAGCTCGTGCTCCGAGACTGCCGGAACTTGCTCCTGACTATGCTGCAATGAGTTGCGCAATCTGCGACAGCAGGTCCGTAACCAGCCGTAGCTTGGCCACCGGCTGCTCCTGGGACTGTGTCCACAACGGCTCTTTTCTGCGGACGTCCCATCGAACGAGGCCTCATCTCCTTGGCTACCAGATGCTGTAACTTTTTAATAGACAATATTGGTTGGATATTGGATGTCACATAGCCAAGGTGCAGTCGTGTGTGCTGTACTGACTTGGAGGAAGCTCTATTCTCAGCCGTCCCCGGCTGACTAAATGATGGAGTGTCCCGGACCGATTGCGTGGACGTCCGCTCTGACTGAAGCAAGTTTCTAACCACCATATCTGGCCCCAGATGTTGTTGGTAGAGATAAGGGGCTCTCTCGCTCGCAGTCTTGCTAGACCTCGCCAAGCCGACTGACGAACTTGCTTGGCTTCCTCCCTTCCGTCATAACTGGGTGAGTCTCATAAAAGATTATAGTGCTCGCTCTACCCATATTTCTATCCTCGACCGCTACGGACACAGGCGGTGTCGCGGTGCCCACCACTTCACCGGATGAGCTAGCTGGCGACAGGGGCTCTTATGACCACAGGGGGCGTGGTTTATTGCCCTGTCTAATATTTGAGAGCACTTTGCCGCTAGCGCTGATTGACTATCATTTTGCGATGATGGACGCACACTAATGAACGGAGTCACAAAACCATCACTATGTTCTTGTTCCTCTGAAATGGAAACTGAAAGACTAGAGTGACTGTGCAGCGAGAGGACAGGCATAGTCCCCTCACCGCTAACAACATACCGTGACACACGTTGCCAACATTTGTCATCCCAGCTGACACAAGCAGCACAGGAATTAGTGTGAGTACAATGACTACAAGACACATAAAATGGGTGAGAATCTGAGAAAGACTTCCTCGAATTACAATTTGAACAATAAGCTTTCATTATAGAACAAGTCAAGACCAATACCGGGTCTGAACCTGCGTCGCTGCATGCAACTGAATTGGCAAACAGGAAGTGGCTGTATGGCAGATCTGAAAATTGCATACACGATACAACTGATCATTATCAGGCTCCAGATGAAATATAAAATCAATCCCTTGCATAGAAGCCGAGAAAAGTTTGACGAAAAATTTCAATGTTCAGTGGGTACAGTAAAATTTCAAAGTATCAGCAAACAGGAAGTGACGCAACGGCAGATCTGAAAATTGCTTACACGGTACAACTCACCATTATGAAGCTGCAGACCAAATATAAAATCGATCCCTTGCATAGAAGCCGAGAAAACCTTGACGGAAAATTTCAATGTTCAGTGGGTAGAGTAAAATTTCAAAGTATCGACAAACAGGAATTGGCTGCACGGCAGATCTGAAAATTGCTTACACGATACAATTCATCATTATGAAGCAGCAGACCAAATATAAAATCATTCCCTTTCATAGAAGCCAAGAAAACTTTGACGGAAAAAGTGTTTCGAACGGACGGACGGACGGACGGACGGACGGACTGATGGACTGACGGACGGAGTCGAGCGGTTACTAGACCTGCTCTGCCACTGGCGACGCAGGTAAAAATATGAAAGTCAACAGTACTCGCACTTAACCCAATACACTGAAAAAGATACATTAAGCAATCAATGAAACAATGATTTGAAAACTTTTTTTAAATTTGGATTTGAGCCCAAGTTCCCAATGGAAACCCCGAGCCCAAACAGATCCCAATAGAGCCCAAGTGTGGACCAAAATTTTTTTTCACTGCCAAAAATTAAGGCTACATTATCGGAATAAGAAACGTATCTTACATTAATCCTAACATGAATTATACATAGGAAAATTACATGTAAAGGAAGCATTGTCAATGTAAACAACACCACAAAAAACCAGAAACAAGACTCCAGGCTTCCAAAAACTAAGGCCTGAAGTCAGTGACAGATCTGACACTATCCGATGCAAAGCAAGGTCTTCATCAGAAGAGAATGCAATACATCGGATGGATGATGCATGACTACAAACGCCTAAACACCCCTAGGGTGAGGACGTAACCATGGGGATAAACAGAATAAACATTCTGTAAAAGTTAAACTCCCAAGAAAATTTCATATTAAAAAAATTTCAATAAAAACACCAAAAAGCCTGGGAGTTTAACAGGAGGGCTTCAGGGAAGGATAGGGAAGGAACACTTAACAAACAGTAGCTTAATCATTAGGAAGAATGATAATTCAGGCGATACCACGAAAATGGGTAACAAGAAATAATTTCATTCAAAAATTATAAAGTTACAGCCCTGAACATAAAAAAGCACTGTTCCTTCCTTCCATGGTTCTATTCTATCCTCTGATCCACCATAATTATCTTTGATCTGAGTCTGGCATCATCAAAACAGAGATTTAAAAGCACAAAAGTCAGTCTGTTGTTATTTGAAAGAGGGCCAAACAAGGAATGATATTTGGCAGCAATTTTGGCACTTCCTGGACATTGCGCATGCGCAGTTGTCAAATGTATGGAGGGCCACATAGGACATTAATTTTTCGGTTTTTGATGCAAACTTGTGTTTGGCCCTGGATAATTTAGAGTTAGCACCATCTATGTCTGGGTCATTGGTTACTGTGTAAAAATATATGAAATAAATCGCTGTTGAGTAATTTGGATGAAATTCAAGTACTTATCAAGGACTTAGTTCAAAATACTGTTTTTCAAAGCCTTGAAAAATAGAATGCAACATTCAAGCAATTTTATGGACTTTGAGGACCTACTCAAACCCTGTACATGTATCATATTACAGCTTCTGTACTACTGATTTTACAACTGATTATTGAAAACTGGACATAAATATTACCTGAACGCTCGCAATAATCGATACATCTTTCCTAAATCTGTAACCCGACGACAGAATGGAGATATGGCAGCTTCCATTTGTGCAAAATCAGCTGCTAATCTCATCTTGCCACCTTCACCAAGAGGACGAATGAGACTTGCATGCCGCACAAATAGCTCTACACAGCGACATGCAATAGGATGGATGCTGAAAAGAAAAAATCCCCTTACTTAAAATGCATCCCAACTATTTTTTCATCAATATGCGCAACTCAGAAAAAATTAGAATAATAAAGTTTTCAGCCTCGAGACCTAAGACTTCAGAATGAAAAAATCAACTTATCTAGCAAATACATCAAAATCAATGCATCTAGGATATATAAATTACACCCACTATGCTGATGAAATGCTAATAGGTGAAACAATGTCGGAAAGTCATTCAAGGGCTCTTTCCAACAGTTTGTATAGTAAATGCACACCATAGGCTTAACTCCTAGCACTCTGGTAGATTAGATTAGACCATTTTAGATGATTATGATTACCCCAGCCCTGCCAGTAGCTGAGTGGTTACAGCATTGAACTTCAAACCAAAAGGTACACGGTTCGATCCCTGCCAGGGGTAACTGTCCTTGGGCAAGGCACTTCATCCGATTACCCATGTGGGGAGCATGGTGGAGCTGGGTACTGCAGGTGTACTGGATGATGATTGAGCACTTGTCTTCAATCAATCCTAATCCTGCTTGCTTGGAGTTAGTACATTGGAGAGTCTGACAGTTGCTTGCCATTGCTCAGTGCTTCTCTCTGGGAACTCAGGCTTCCTCCACCCATAAAACTGTCAGACATGAGGTGACTCTGGCTGTCAAAAGTGTTGCTAAACCCCAATAAACAAATAAATAAATAAATGTTGTGTGCAATGGATAAAGGAGTAACACCCAAGATCAACTAGATGAAAAACTGCTTATGCTCCTTAAGATTTTTCACAGAATTTCGAAATATAATCTCTGGTGGAAACTCCATTCTAGAGATGTTTTAGTGGCAAATATGTATACATACCCTGTCCACATACTGCATGTTTATCAAACAAGGCTGTCATTTTATCAACATTTGCTTCCCTCATGTAGCTCCCTTCCCCAACATGAACAAAAGAGCTGTGCGGTATTGAAATTTCAGATTTGGTATTGGTATCAGTATTTTTGAGGTAAATACCTTGGTTTCTGTATGTGCACAGAACATTGAAAGTGATCTCAAACTGACCGAATTTCTCAACATTCAACCATATTGAAACTTAACAGGTTCAGCGCTGACAACTTGACAAGTTAATTCAATAGTGATTAATCATCACACCGAATCGAGTGATTCATTAAATAACTCGCTAAGTTAATCAGTTGGCCTCTATGTCCTTTGTAGCATGCCCCTCCCTCAAGTCAAATCGTCACCCCCACCCCCAATGAATCAGGTAGAAAAAACATTTATATATACTGAGTCAAAAAAGAAAGTATAATAGAAACAAAGGCAAAAAAATAGCATAAAGGATGAAATATAGTAGTTCTAATGTTGCATGTTTGTGGACAAGAAGTCGTGTAAAGAGTTTAATGACATGCTGTTGTTGTCCACCCAACCGTATACAATTTTGCTAGAATTTTGCTCGAGATTTTCAAAATAGCATGTGCTACCCGAGAATGTCAAATCTAATGGATGACCGACGATCTTTGTTATGTTGTGCTAGAGAGCCTGGGTAATTGTAATTGTGAAAACATGCTAGTTTTTGTCTTCCGACATTTTAAATGAAAGTGTCAATGACACTGTAGCTCAACTTGTCAAGACAAAGACATGTACATGTATAGTATGTGACACAGCAATGACAAAAATCTAGGTAATGACCTGATAACAAAGGTGCATATAAAGTATTGTAACGGTCTGTACATAAATACTGACCGTTGCCTGTAACAAATGTATAGGTATTGTAAAGGTGGGCTACAGTCAGATGCTAAACTAGAAAAGAAATCTTGAGTCCCAGAGTGGGCCTGACTGAACCCCAAAATATTTGTTCTCATAGCACAGTGATAACAAAGGCATCCCAAAACACACTCGTTCCTGTCCCAAGGTGAAAACAAAGGTACCCGAGAAGTTTTGTGAAGATCAGTTCATAAATACGAGCTGTATAGAACTTGAAACAAAAAACTGATTGGACCAAATTCTGGTACAAAATGGCCACTGCCACCATCTTGAATTTTGGACCGCACCCAGACACACTCATTCTCGCCCCAAGGTGATAACAAAGGTACCCAAGAAGTTTTGTGAAGATCGGTTCATAAATACAGCCTCTATCCTGAGCCGTATTGACATGTGTGCTTACATTGTGTAAGTAGCACTGAATAAATCAAAGTTCATCTAATTTGCATAATGTCTGCACGAAAAAAAAAAACCTTACAATATGTGATATATTCCATGTTACTAAACATTCATACAAAAATTTATTCAAATCAAAACTTTCATACAGAAGTTCTGTACAAAAGACTGATTGCACTAATTTTGGTACAAAATGGCTGCTGGTGGCCATCTTGAATTTCAGACCACACCCAAAAACACTCGCTCTCATCCCACGGTGATAACAAAGGTACCCAAGAAGTTTCGTAAAGATTGGTTCATAAATATGGCCTCTAGTCTGAGCCGTATAGAAGTTGTGTACAAAAAACTGATTAGACCTAATTTTGGTACAAAATGGCCACTGGCAGCAATCTTGAATTTTAGACCGCACCCAGAAACACTCGTTCTTGTCCCAAGGTGATAACAAAGGTACCCAAGACATTTCGTGAAGATCAGTTCATAAATATAGACTCCAGCCCGAGCCGTATTGCCATGTGTACTTACTGTGTGTAAGTCGCAATGAAAAAATCAAAGTTCATCTAATTTCCATAATTTCTGCACGAGAAAAAAACATGTATTATATGTGATGTATCCCATGGTACTAAACATTCACACAAAAAATTATTCAAATCAGCGCTTTCATATGGAAGTTCTGTGCAAAAATCTGATTGCACCTAATTTTGTACAAAATGGCTGCCATCGGCCATCTTGAATTTCGGACCGGACCCAAAAACTCTCATTCTCATCCCACGGTGATACCAAAGGTACCCAAGAAGTTTTGTAAAGATCGGTTCATAAATACGGCCTCTAGACCGAGCCGTATTGGCATTTGCACTTACAGTGCTGAAAGTAACACCAAAAAACATCAAAATTAGTCTAATTTGCACAATTTACGCACGAGAAAAAAACCCGTATTATATGTGATGTATCCCATGGTACTAAACATTCATACAAAAAATTATTCAAATCAGAGCTTTCATATGGAAGTTCTGTACAAAAAACAGATTTCTGCATCGTCGGTACAAAATGGCAGCTGGTGGCCATCTTGAATTTCGGACCGTACCCAAAAACACTCGTTCTCGTCCCACGGTCATAGCAAAGGTACCCAAGAAGTTTCGTAAAGATCGGTTCATAAATACGGCCTCTAGCCTGAGCCGTATCCAATTGTTGATGTATGGACAGACGGACGACGGAAGACAGGCCATGACAAAAGCTCAAATTTGGCTTCGCCAAAGTTGAGCTAAAAATGCCAATGTTAACTGAAAATTAGAGGTTGCGTGCCATTGGTATGCATGAGGCTGGGATACCTCCAGATGAGCTCGCTGCTGAGTTCCGAGTCTCTGGACCACTTGATCTATTGCCGATCGACCGCGTTCAGATCGATCAAGAGTTACAACCCCCATCAGGACGTCTCACTTGTGGGATCGCTTCCTTCCAGCGACGAGGACAGCAACAATTACACCTGGTAGAACTAACAATAGAAATAATGCACAAACTGTCCGCAACAGACTCGCTGAACACGGCATCTGAAGTAGGCATCCATACCACGGACCAATCCTTAACCAACGTCATTGTACCATCAGAATGGAATGGGTACGTCAGCTGGACTCAGCAGCATTGGAGCACAGTTCTTTTTAGTGATGAATCACGATTTTGGCTACGGTGCCCTGATGGTAGGGCAAGTGTATTGCCAATGAGGAGAACAGTTTTCTGATGCTTGCTTGATGGGAATGCAACCATTTTGGCGGGGGTAGTGTAAAAGCTTGGGCAGGAATTTCCTTGCCCCATTGAACGCAGCTGATCTTCATCCATGGTAATCTGAATGGACAGCGATATAGGATGAAATTCTTAACGCTGTCATTGTCCCGTTGTTCAAAGCTAATGTCAGATTGCAGTTACTGCAGCAAGACAATGCCTAATGTCATGTGGCACGTATCTGTCATGACTTTCTTGAGGAGCAGAGCATCAAATTTCTTCCCTGGCCCCCACTTTCACCAGATTTGTCACTAATCGAGCATCTTTGGAGACAATTGGACCATCGGGTATGACTTCATGATCTTCAGACGTTAGGCAATTTACGTAATGTTCTAAGGCAGGAGTGGAATGCAATACCACAGGGTGACATCCAGAGACTTATCAGGTCCATGAGCCGTAGATGTCTTGCCATACAAGAGGCAAACGGTGGACATACATGCTATTGACTGCATATGTGAATTTTTCATTTCACCCCATGTCTGAATTGTGGCGTCCTGACGTGACGCTGCCAACAGTAAGAACATGAAATTTAATTCATACAGCTAGACTCGAAATATGAATTTACAATAATTTGTTTGGGATTATTAAAGTCGAAAATGCTAAAAAAATTGCTCCTCCTCTTTCTCATTATACTTTCTTTTTTGACTCAGTATGTGTTCTTCAACTTCAAGGCTTTTCAGTAAGTTTTCACCGTAGTAACACTTGTCAGTACCCCCCCCCCCCCCCCCCCCCCCCTGTCCACTGTCCATTGAATCCAGTATCCAATATCCACACAGGTATGCAAGGAAATTGAAGTAATGCAACTGTAATTGATCTCTCTATAATAATCCAAGTTGTGAAAACATTGTGCAATCACAGCCAATCATGCAATTCGTTAATAACATGGTGTCATCCACCTTTCATCGATTTGGTTCATTCTTGATAAACAAGTAAAATAACATGTTTTATGGTGTTCATCTAGTTGAAATTATACAGTATTTTAAGTGGAATCACTCTCTGGCCTTTAGATTAGCCCAATTTCACACCATTTACAGGTGTGCCCAAATTACATGTAGAGATGGTGTGAAGACATCAAGAAAAATATATAAATTCTCTGTTCCTCTTCTACATTTGAGAATAACTTCCCTCATAATGTGACCGTAGAAATACAAAGGAAGGCATGACAATAAATCATTACAAGATAAGACTGTTATTTCAGGTTTTAATTAGCCCAAATGAGGGAAAAATGGTGTACCCAAAATAAATTAATTTAAAGGCCTGCACTCTATCATTGTTCACTTATGGTTCCTGGCTTCATACACGTTTCTGAAAATTCCAGAGAATCCACGATTCTCAATGATAAATTAGGGTAAATTTTCATTTTCCACGAGAAAAAAAATGTACAAATCGATTTACTAATAGCAGCAAATCATTTTCAAAGCATCTGCTGCGCCTCCATCGATCAAGTGAACTTCTATAATGCTAAGCTGATGTCACCTGTTGACTTCCGTATATTGTTTTTTAATGTGTCCTAAAATTTAGGTCAATCATGTCTTTCTAGTGTGCAGTATAAATTATTTATTCGAAAGAATATAAAGCAGATGATCGGGTATTAAAGTTTGGGGGCTTGTATTTTAATAAACTGATCATTTGTTAAAAGTATTTGCAACTTAAAATAGCAATGGTGAATTAAAAAAAATTGCAGTGTCGAGAAAACCACAGGCAGTACTACTGTTTGTATGTCAAGTTTTCAATGTATCAAATTGTCAATGCCTGTGGATTATTTCAACCATTCAACCACCCACCCGACGAACCCCTAATGTCCCCTGTGGATAAATCACACAGTAATTTGCAGAAAATATATTGAATTTGTCTGAATTTTAGGAACACTTGAACTGAGTCATATTTCTTTAGAAACAGAAGTACCAAGTTAACAACTTGCCATTTTTTGTTTTTCTGCAGACAATTTTTTTATTTCTTTTTCTGATGTATTTGCAGCATCTGCTGCTACAAAGTTCACATTTGCATGTTTTCTTATTAATTCGATCAAAATATGCACCCACAGGCTTTTAAGATTTACGATCTACCTTGATGAGTTGATTTTCTGTCAATTTCGCAGAAAAATATAAATACCGAAATAAACAATATTTTGATTTGGTTTCGGTACGGTTTTTGGTATCCTTGTAATACCAAACCATACCAAAAAGTTGGTGTACTGCACAGCACTAACACACATGAACCTTGTTCTGATTTTGCAATCTGAGGTTTTGTTGAGAAAAGAAAAAGAAAAATCTTAAAATTTTAGTTTACCTCAGACAAGTTAACCCTCCTGGAATGCCCGGGAAACTCAGGGGGGTTGCCTGGGCATTCTGGGAGGGTTAACTTGTCTAAGGTAAACTAAAATTTTTAAAATCACCCAATGGAAAATTCACCTGAGGGTCAATTGGGTGAATTCTTTTTTTCTTTGCACAAAATCACTAGAAATCCTCTAAAACTATTTGAAGGTAAAATAACCCTCAAAATCCTAATATCCTTCAAAACTAATTTTAAGTCCAAAAAAAAAAAAAAAAAATTCTGGCAACGAATCGAACACCACACCACCCCTTACCGGATTAAAGGGTTGTAACCTGACAAAGATGTGTAAAGAAGGATTTGATTAGCATCTATGGCTTGTTAACACTAGAGAGGAATGAAGTTATTTAATTACTTATAACTCTGTTGTCCACATCAGAAGATTTTTCTACTATTTGGATAATACATTAGAAATAATGCACTGATTTCCAGTATTGCAGACTGTCATTTGCAGAATGCGTTCCCCACCCCAAGGTATTCTTTGTAAAAATGGTATGAAAAGTCATCTCTCCATGCACAGGGTATTCTCTATTTACCTGTCCATGATTAAATCTTTGCACTGGTATTGAGATAAATAGTCTGTCTGACACCTCTGAATGAAGTCCCTCAGCTCTCTCATGTACAGGGAACAAGGTGCTTCTGTATGGCCTTCAGCAAGTGTAGCACTAGAATGCAAAAAATATAAAACATTAACTGGTAAAGTTCTGGATTAATTTTGGTTGTTAGAATTAGGGTAATGTGAGGCAAGATGCTACACAGGGCAAGATGTGACAGTTTGCTGATCTCTCAAAGATTACTTTGTTTTGATATCAGTATCATTTTGAATGGCAAAAATATTTGAAGTGAGCCCAGGCTTGGCATTTTTAAAAATGCAGGAGGGCTAAAAATCGCTCCCCTCATGTGGCCTAAGGGAGCGATTAGCACTCCTGAAGCTTACAAAAGCTAAAAGTAGCAAAATTAAGTTCTATTCTTAATGAATTCTGCCTAGTAGGCTTTGTATCTTTTATTTGGGTGCTGCTAACAATATAGTGTCTGTGAGACTGCTGTACTGCTCCTTTCACACCTCCGGGCCTTGCCGTGGCCCGGAGGTGTGGCAGGGGCAGTGTGGCCGTCTTACAGACACCACTAACATACATGTAGCAGAGATTTGAAAAGATGTGGGTTTTAGGAATAGGCTGTTATGGTAACCATTATTTTCTAAGGCCAGGAGGGCTAGTTTTCACCCTCCTTACATTTTTTAAGGCGAGCAGTAGTCGAGCGAATAAATCGCTCTCCTGAAAATGCCAGGCCTGTGTGCCTATAACCATCATAGTCAAAACATTGAAACCTTAGAGCGCGAACATAAATCTGAATGCCAAGAGAAAAAAAAATTTCTAGTTATGGTGATAATTCAATTTGAAAATAAGATTTTTGTTCCCCTCATAAGTGATAGTTTTAGTGTTTTATTCATCTGAAAAAAAAAAATGAAAAGAAAAAAAATGTGCTTGCAATTTTTTATCAATCTTCATTGCAACGGAAGATTCACAATGCAAGTAGACTCTATGTCTATATGCATCAAGATGCAACACTTTCACTGAAAAGAAAAAAAAACTCAGAAAATCAGATTCCACTGAGCAAAAAACTGTACCTATATTTGTTTAGGTCCCATCTGTGATGTCAGAAACAAAGATTAACACAAAATAATGCTGGGTGCACTGGCTGTAAAAACTGTGGCATTGTGCCTCATGCAAATTCCATAGGCTGACATTGATAAGGCTTGGAGTTGAATTGATCTGGAGTTTTCAATAACAACAACTATAGTGTACATCGTGATGAAATTCAAGTTCAGACTTCTTTTTAACCTTTCAACCAAAACAATACACTTAATAGACAAAAAAAAGGTTGTCTGTTTGTTTGTTGCAGTCACTTTACTGAAACCTTCAGCAGCCAAAAAAGACAGTAGGAGGAGTTCATACATACATACATGAAAATGATATCTGATCAGCTGTCCACATTTCATATTTTCAGTGATTCAAGTAGTGATGATATACAGAGCCTAGAAATCACTCCACAACACTGAAGCCTATGTAATTAGAGATCTCTTAATTCAATAATCCTGTTAATAAAATACAATTTTAAAATGCAAAAACACTTACTATAAATTCAATACAAATTTCAGCGGTTAATTGAATATAGGTTATTTAGTAAACTTCTGTCACAGGCATTTAATCTTTTATATTTTGTTTGACAGTGTTCCCTGAGCTCTATCAAACAAGATATAATAAAATAAATGTCCAGGTTATCCCTAGAATAAAGTGACAAAATCCCTGTTAATTGAATACTCCTGTTAAGGGGCCGTCCAATGTAAATTTGGTCAAATTTCAGGTAATTTTCTCCGAAGTCCAGAGAAGGTCAGAAAGGAATAACCCCAATAAAATATATATCAATTTGTTTGGAATGAAACATAGACTCTGTTGAAACTAATATTTGCCATGGAACCATTACCATGTGGCAGAAAGCACTGCCTGAAAGTCTGCTATGGCATAAGTAAGAGATAAGATTTTATACAATAAAATACCTTCAATTTATAGAATAGTGAAATTCTGCAATCCTTCTAGTACAGACTCGGAGAAATCTTTTTATCATTCTTGCAAGGAATGGACCACGAGACCAATTGTAATTTAGGATGCCTGCATTTCAAAAGGGCTGCCATTTTTCTTGTGTTTGTTTACCTTTTATGAAGTTCACCAAGAGTCAAATCCACACAGTTCAGAAGAACAAATATGGAGAGAGATTGCATGATGAAGAATGTCCAATGTGGCTTTTGTGAGTCTGCTGTGACCATACTCCCCACAATCCTGTGCCATTTTGCATGAGATCTGTATCAAATTGGTAAAATACGATGAGATTGATACACCAAAAAAGGGTAAACTGCTGAACTTCCTCATTTAGTTTTTATGTGTCCATTTCTGGGGTTGCATCGGCAATGACAGCTGCCAAGAGTGTAATTTGAATGTTCAAGTGTGGCCAAAACAACCAAAAATAACCTGTCCTGTGTGCAGAATACCTGGCTTCCAATTCATTTATGTACATGATTTGGTATGCTTTATTTGTTTTGGAGCTATCGTCCTTCCGTAGTTGCTGTTTGGGAAGGCTTGACTGTTGTTTTCTCATGAGATTTAAGAACATTAATAACTGATCTGCTTACCAATACTAATTCTATAGGCGGAGGGTTACCGGCCTGAACAATATCGGAATTGTGTTGGTTATTAAATTCATTTATCTAAACACTTATGACATGTTGTGGTCTCATTTCGTAATTCGTGTAAATTTTTGTCCACCTAGCAGATTTTTTCTCTTTCTATCCACAGAGTGTCAACACACATAGATTTTCGCAATCTTTTGGTGCTAACAATGCTCAAAATCGACGTTGATCCATCTTATACACAATGTGGTTGTGCGAGGGAGATACTTAAATTTTCGATGGTACGACATTTCCCTATATTTGGTGAACAGGAAGAAACCTTTCTGATAATTCTCCTTGACACTGGTCTTCTTTATTCGTAGCAGACTTCATCAAGCCTTCTTTACGTCAGTAATATAGTTCGGCGACAGTAAAATTATTTTTTCATAAATATACAATTGTGAGGACTGTAATGAATGTTAATGTGAATATATTTTTGTTTTCAAATATAATTTTCCACTTTTATGTTTTGATCATCGTCACCAACCAAATAACTGTAGTTCGAATTGGTGGCATATTAATCCCTTGCTGACACTTGCATCACATTGTACAATTTCTGATCTCAACAGTGCTACTATGGACTGTATCTCGCAATTATCACATTGTCAGTTGAATATTTTCCTATGAATGTGTCGTGAGTTGTACATTACATCGCCTCCCAGATTCAAAAACAGCAGTGAAATGTTTGAAGACTTCAGATCATCGGAAATCAAATCATTTCCCAACTTTGCCCAAAACCCACGTGATCATAACAAACATTTTACCCAAACAGAATCAAGCGTTTGTGGTCATCCATTTTCCCCTGAGCGTTCTCACCACGTTGGTGATGAAATGATAAATATGCTTTCTCCGATGTATGGAGTGTGAAGTCTTTTATTTACAACTCAGACATTCGAATTACCAATCTATTCCTTGTTAATCCTGATGGTTTCTTATGTGGCTGGCAATTTCTTTGTCATCAAAAGCAAAAAAATTGTAAAAAATTTTGAACAAGTGGATAAATTCGGGTTTTGTATACTTTTGTCATTATTTTGGTAAATAATATGTTGTTATTCACCGCTTTAATTCATATTTAGGGCATTGTGGAAATTTTTATTAAAATGCTCAGTTATGTTGGATGACCCCTTAACTGAATAATTTTCAATGGCAAAGTGGCTATTCAAATTTTAAATTTTTTGCCAAGATGTCACCTTGCCATTGGAGAATGAACAGCTAACCTGAGATGTACATGCCAAGGAGAAATGGGAGATAAGCTGAACTTGAATTTCTGTGTCAGAGTCCAGACTTGTGCAACAGGCACTTTAGTAAACTGGCAGACTTGGTTTGGCTGTGTTTCTCTCTTTTGACAGCTCATCCTATGCGTAAGGGACTTCTAAATATGATACTTTTCCAGCTGAGCTCAAAGGAAATGAGGATTGTGTATTGTTTTAGTATGGTATGGTAGGTTGGAAAGAAATAAAAATCTTCTTATCCTATAACCAGATTGAATATTACAGAAACAGAATCATCTGTCAAGCCTTGATGATAAGTTGAGATACTCTACTCATATATCTATTGTTTTGAACCAATGTAGAAAGGGCTATCTATGTCTTCAATAGAGTTAAAAAATCTTACCACAGAGAATATTAGTCAGTCTGTATTGCATGCTAATACATAATCACTTTCAGTATGGTATCCAGATATGGTGTCATTCCAAAAGTACTAATAAACTCTTTCTTTGGCAAAAAAGAGCAATCTGAATTATAAATAACAGAGCTGCCATATGGATCCCTTTTTCTTAACACATACATTTAGTATATCACAATTTAATTTATTTTAATTATTATTTTTTAAATTTTTTTCCAAAATTTAACAAAACTATAACAGGTGACTGCTCACTGGAATGAGCTTGATGAGCTCATTCCAATGAGGAGTCACATAATATGGTTTTGTTGACACTTTTTGAAAAATAGATTTTTTTCAACTACTAAATTTGAAATTTACGCAGGCAGATGTGGCCGAATTGTTAGGTAAAGGGTTAAAATATAAAATACTAAAAATTCAGGATCTCTAAAATACTTTATACAATATTAATGGTACATGACTGGCACAACAATGCACTGCCCACTTCCTTTAATAATTATTTTACAACAACTATCATGAACCCAGGCAGAGTTGCATCTGCACAATCAAGTTTTCACCAAGAACCAAATTTATCTAATTACTACAAACAAACCATTTTCCAGCATTATTATTAAAAAAAATTGGACAATGTAGATAATCTGAAACATGAATGACAAAAAAATTAAACTGACATTAAGTAATTCATGGACAAATGCCTATTCCACTTCTGTTTCCTGCTCAAACCCTTATTGCCAAGAATGTAATGTTTAACTCTTGACCTGCCGAGTATTTTCAAGATATTTGCCATTAAATCTAGTCATGTCTGCTGTGAAGCAGCCATGGCTAGATTTGATGAGAATCCATCTAAATTTAACTCCAGAAATCATTTAATCAATTTTCTGCGAGAAAAGTTGACTAAAGGTGCCCAAATTATCCTTATTTCATTGGCATGAGAAATCCTATCTCTGGTGGAAATATCCACCAACAGCATGCAAGAGGTTAATTATACTCTTTCTTAACCTAGAATATCATCACTTGTTTCTCTGTTACTTGTTTCTCCATCACTTAGGAGCTGTTTCTCACTAGGTGTGGCCTGAGCACTGTGCACAATGTGGTGATGTCACAACCAATGCTTTTCTATACTTGATGGATGCTTGAGCATGATGTATAGTCTGTTATTCAGGTCATTCTCTTGAATGGGGCCTAAATGAATCAATGAGACACTGGTTCCCTGGACACAGTTCTGAAACAATAAGTGTTGATGCAGCAGATCTGTGTTCTGTAATTCTGTGTCTCATTATAGTCGATAATGTTTTGCTGCAGCCCCCAGATTTGGGGTATCTTCACTATAGCTAGAGGCACGGACTCTGTTGGGTTGTTGATTGTCAAACATTTCTCGAGTTGCCTCCTGAGATGAGAGGAATTTATTCCTTCTTTCAGTGCAAAAAATTAAACACTAAGTGATAAATATACAGTAAGTCCTAGATTTATTTGGCAAATACCCCTTCTTGCTGCCATAAATAGATGTACTCGTTTATAATACTGATACTGATCAAAAGACGAAAACGTAAACCTTTTTGTGGTTTGTCAATCCCCAAGACCTGAATCTCCCCGTACCTTAAGGAGATGACAGGTAGACAGTCCATCTGGCTATGCCATCTCCCTGTAATTTACATCAGTCAGAATCAAACCATTATGTTTATCATCTATATCATTAATTTGCACTTTCCAAATTCTTTCTTATTTAATGTATATTTCGATTGATACAGTTTTTACAGAATAAAACACTAACAGTCTGATTGGTAAGAATGAGTTAAAATGGACACAAGTGCTGTTGTTTTTGATGAAGAATTAAATTAATAAGTGCAGTCCTAGGTGTCTGTCGATGGTACTTGCCCTGCCTGTATTTGGATATAGTAACTATTTTGGTCCCCCCCCCCCCCCCCCACCCCCAAAAGTTCACATTTTCGGACATAAATATTAGAATTGTTAGCAATCTTTCTTCCATCTGATGGACCCCAGGGTAACACATGGTGGTCCATTGGCTGAAAGTTTGCCAACATTTCCAGTTCTTTTTACTCAGGAAACATTCACTGATGGGAAACCCAGGACTGTACATTTGTCCCATCCTGAATAAATTTCTGTGGATGCCTCTGAGCACAGTGTGTAACACACAGGTGTTTTGATGCAACAGATTTGTAACTTACCTTGAGAAATTTTCTTGATGAATTGTGAGCACTATGGCTTCAAGAGCATCTGATATTGAAGCTAGGAGGGGACTTACTGCATTACTCATCAACATCACAACACTCTGAAAGAAAGATAAAAATATAAAGTCTTCCGACATATTTGCTTGTAATGTCCCATATAGAGCCTGGTGGTCTTTTGCTTTTGTGGTTTGGTTCCAGTTTTTGTGGCAAACTAGAAAACCGGCTTTTGGTTTCACCATGTTTGTGCATAAATTGATTAAACTATCTTACTGGAAGGAAACTGGACTAGTGGTCCCTATGGGCTCTCATCACTTAGTCTCTCTGGCAAAGGGGCATAAACATTGTTTTTGACTGGCACATTTTATCCCTTATTGACTAGTCACCACCAGATGAGACAATAAGTGAGAAAATGTGACAATGAGAACACACCATAGATTAGATAAACGTAATTTACTTGAATCCCTAATTTAGGTTTTTTTCTGACTCATTAAGTTAGCAAGTGAAGCCCAAGAACCCCAAAGAATGATCAAAGGGAAGTTAGGCTGAACCCAATGGAGATACTTTTTGACAGGGCTTTTTGTGGTGAGTGGTGCCGTACAAACTATTGCAGATTTTTTCCATGTTAACCCTTTACCCAACGTAACGACCAAAACCGGCCAGCGCTATTCTCAAAAATCGCCAATTAATTTTCATTATTTTTTCATTTTTTGTCTCAAAAACATAGGTTATGACCCCTCGTTGGAACGAGCTCGTCGAGCTTGTTCCAACGAGGGGTCATATCCTATGTTTTCGAGACAAAAAATGAAAACAATTAGTTATTCAAGAATTTTTTTTGCAAGTGTCGTCTGCTTTTCAAGTTAGGTAAAGGGTTAAGAAGTGTTTTTCACTATATGGTCTTTTTATGGAGGTTTTTGACAGCCAGGATTACCTCATGTTGAATAACTATACTATTAAAAAAAAGTAGGGGATATCCAAACTGATGTTGATATTTTCTGAAAATGGTATTGAATACGTGTGATTGGACACATCAATATGTTACCAAGTTTAGTGTGGATCATGAATGTCACCGGCTCATAAAAACTTTGTTCATGTTTTTCGCACGAGTGCCGTGTTAATGTCTGTGGGGTACGTTTTTGAAATTTTCATTTGTACTGGATGGGCTTTTTCAGAGGTCTCATCATTCTTTTCTTGGTATAAACTCGTTCATCAATAGTTTCTGGTTGAAATGTAACTTTTGAGGTATGCAAAGCCTGACACGTGACGAACGTTTACGTGCCGTTGACATGTTGGAAGCTGGCAACAGACAGACTGCAGTGGCTCAACGCTACTCAATCGGTGATTAGCCGGTTGTGGTCACGCTACCGTCAGGCAGGCAATGTTGATGACAGATGTCGGTCAGGCCATCCAAGGGCAACAACTGCTAACCAGGATCGTTTTCATCCGAACCACAGCATTACGTAACTGCCATCGAAGTGCCTCAGAATTGGACAGCAGCTGCATGGAGCGACAGATGTGCGAGTCAGTGGTCAGACTATCCAAAATTGCCTGCACAGCTGGAATTTGTATGATCGACTACCTCAAATAATTCCACATTTGACAGAATGTCACATCACAGCAAGGCGTAATTGGTGTGGAGCTCAACAGCACTGGGACAATCGTTTGTGGAGCAACTTCATGTTTTCCAATGAATCAAGGTTCACTCTCGACTCTATGACAGGTGAAACAGAGTGTGCCGGCGGTGGAACGAACGATACCATGGCATAACCGTTAGGCGGCACGATCGTTTTGGTGGTGGATCTGTTATGGTGTGGGGAGGCATAACCATGACAAGCAGAACATCAGTAAATGTCAACCAATGGTGTTTTACAGGGCAGTACTACCATGACAACATGTTAGCAGCTCATGAGGTGCTGTTTGCGCGATGTCGATTCATTTTCCAAGATGACAATGTAAGAGAAAACAGGGCCCATGTCACTACAGAGTTCCTCCAGGAGCAGAACATCACTACACTGCCTTGGCCAGCACAAAGTCCAAACCTTTCACCAATCGAGCACATCTGGGATATGCTTGGCATGCCCCTACTACACACCAACAGCCCCCACCAATGTCCAGGAACTCGCCACTGCACTGCAGGAAGAATGGAATAACATCAGTCAAGCTGATATTGGACATTTGGTGAGGAGTATACTTGTCTCGTGAACTGAGAAGGATGTACAAGGTATTGAGATCTTGGACTGAATATGGTAAATTCCCTGTCTAACCGTCAGTGTCTTCTATAGCTCAGTGCATGGAATGTGTGCTTGTCAGACACCCAACTATTGCTGAAATCATTCACCAGATGTCACAGTGCAACACCTCAAATGTCTTTTTGATGAGAATATAAATATATTTCTTCATATATCTTACTTTTGTCAAATATCCCCTACTTTTTTTGAATAGTATATATATTCTTAACACAAAGAAAAACTGAACTAAACCAAGTTTTTTCCTGAAAATGAACAGAAACCGAATCTAAACAAGAAGAAGCATGGGGCCTGAAGCACTCTCCATGAATGGAACCCTCTATAAACAGAGTCCTAGAATGATTCTAGATTAAGCAACCAATCTCCATAGGATCCATTGTCAATCCTTGAGACCCTCAAGAGTGACTAAAATAATCCATGTATCATGCCTTTTCTTCAGTTAATCATAATGTAAAAAGTGGAGTTCCACTATAGAGCCCCTTGATACAACCAATGTGGATTAATCTTAGTTACACACCTCTAGAGAGTAATTAATAAATGAAAGTGTCAATGACACTGTAGCAACTTGACAAACTTGAACTTGGTAAGTTATAAGTGAAATGGCAAAATTGAAGAACATTGGTACCAATGTTATTTGGTGAAATTTCAACATAACAGCATTGTGTGTGCACAACATCTGAGTAATCCATGCATTTTTAAATGTAAACTGTAAGACTGGCTAAAGGAAGAATGCTGATACACAAATGCAGTAAGTTCAGAGGTTATTGTAAATGGCAATTTTTTTCACAGAAATGAATGCTAATCAATAGGTCTTATCTAAAGGTCTCTCCTAATGAGCACAAGAAGTTCAAAAACAATCCTATGATAAATGAGGCCTGTAGGCCATGTCAAAGAAGAATGTTGATGCACAAATGCAATAAATTCAAATATTGTTGAACAGCAACAATTTTTGATGGAAATGAAAAGAAAATCGAAACCTTCTATGTTTGCCACTCTGCATAAGCATACAAAGTTTCAAAACAACCTGATAATGAATGCTCCCTTTGAGGCATGCCAAAGGAAGATGTTAATGCACAAATGCACTAAGTTTGAAGGTCATTGCTTGTGGCAATGTTTTTTTTCTCTTTTTTTATGGAAATTCATAATTATACCCTGCAGAGAGTGCAAAAGGGATAAGTTGCTGCAGAAATGCAGAAAGTTCAAAGGCTGGTGATAATGACAATAATTTTTTATGGAAATAGCTCACATCTGGAGGTCACCTCAAACACACATACCAAGTTTCAAAGTGATCCAATCATAAATGTGCCCTGAAAGGTGTGCCAAAGGGAAATATTGAAGTCTGACTAAACTAAGTTCAAAGGTCATTGCCAGCAGCAACATTTTTTGACAGAAATGGAAGAAAATCGATAACTCCCATATAGATATCACCCCCACAAAACCACACCAAGTTTCCAAGGGATCCAATCATAAATGTGCCCTGCAGGGCGTGTCAAAGGGAAATGTTGATGCATAACTGCATTAAGTTTTTACTAAGTTCATCAGAGATCGTTGCCAATGGCAACTATTTTTGACGGAATGGAAAATGAAAGTGTCAATGACACTGTAGCTCAACTTGACAAACTTGAACTTGGTAAGTTATAAATGAAATGGCAAAATTGAAGATCATTGGTACCAATGTCACTTTTTTTGCCAGTGGCAACATTTTTTGACAGAAACCGAAGAAAATCGATAGCTCCCATCTAGAGGCCTCCCCAAACAAGCATGCCAGGTTTCAAAGCAATCCGATCATAAATGTGCCCTGTAGGGTGTACAAAAGGGAAATATTGTGGTCTGACTAGACTAAATTCTAAGAATGTTGGCCGTGGCAACATTTTTTGACGGAAATGGAAGAAAATCGATAGCTCCCATCTAGAGGTCACCCTAAATAAGCATACCAGGTTTCAAAGCAATCAAATCATAAATGTGCCCTGTAGGGTGTGCCAAAGGGAAATATTGTGGTTTGACTAAACTAAGTTCTAAGAACGTTGGCCGCGGCAACATTTTTTGACGGAAATTGAAGAAAATCGATAGCTCCCATCTAGAGGTCACCCCAAACAAGCATGTCAGGTTTCAAAGCAATCCGATCATAAATGTACCCTGTAGGGTGTGCCAAACAGAAATATTGAGTCTTCTGACTAAACTAAGTTCTAAGAACGTTGGCCGCGGCAACATTTTTTGACAGAAATTGAAGAAAATCGATAGCTCCCATCTAGAGGTCTCCCCAAACAAGCATAACAGGTTTCAAAGCAATCTGCTCATAAATGTGCCCTGTAGGGTGTGCCAAAGGGAAATATTGAGGTCTAACTAAACTAAGTTCTATGAACGTTGGCCGTGGCAACATTTTTTGCTGGAAATTGAAGAAAATCGATAGCTCCCATCTAGAGGTCACCCTAAATAATAAGCATACCAGGTTTCAAAGCAATCAAATCATAAATGTGCCCTGTAGGGTGTGCCAAAGGGAAATATTGTGGTTTGACTAAATTAAGTTCTAAGAACGTTGGCCGCGGCAACATTTTTTGACAGAAATTGAAGAAGATCGATAGCTCCCATCTAGAGGTCACCCCAAACAAGCATGCCAGGTTTCAAAGCAATCCGATCATAAATGTACCCTGTAGGGTGTGCCAAACGGAAATATTGAGTCTTCTGACTAAACCAAGTTCTAAGAACGTTGGCCGCGGCAACATTTTTTGACAGAAATTGAAGAAAATCGACAGATCCCATCTAGAGGTCTCCCCAAACAAGCATACCAGGTTTCAAAGCAATCTGCTTATAAATGTGCCCTTTAGGGTGTGCCAAAGGGAAATATTGAGGTCTGACTAAACTAAGTTCTACGAAAGTTGGCCGTGGCAACATTTTTTGCCGGAAATTGAAGAAAATCGATAGCTCCCATCTAGAGGTCACCCTAAATAAGCATACCAGGTGTCAAAGCAATCAAATCATAAATGTGCCCTGTAGGGGGTGCCAAAGGGAAATATTGTGGTTTGACTAAACTAAGTTCTAAGAACGTTGGCCGTGGCAACATTTTTTGACAAAAATTGAAGAAAATCGATAGCTCCCATCTAGAGGTCACCGTAAATAAGCATACCAGGTTTCAAAGCAATCTAATCATAAATGTGCCCTGTAGGGTGAGCCAAAGGGAAATATTGTGGTCTGACTGAACTAAGTTCTAAGAATGTTGGCTGCGGCAACATTTTTTGATGGAAATTGAAGAAAATCGATAGCTCCCATCTAGAGGTCACCCAAAATAAGCATGCCAGGTTTCAAAGCAATCTGATCATAAATGTGCCCTGTAGGGTGTGCCAAAGGGAAATATTGAGTCTTCTGACTAAACTAAGTTCTAAGAACATTGGCCGTGGCAACATTTTTTGCCGGAAATTGAAGAAAATCGATAGCTCCCATCTAGAGGTCACCCTAAATAAGCATACCAGGTTTCAAAGCAATCAAATCATAAATGTGCCCTGTAGGGTGTGCCAAAGGGAAATATTGCGGTTTGACTAAACTAAGTTCTAAGAACGTTGGCCGCGGAAACATTTTTTGACGGAAATTGAAGAAAATCGATAGCTCCCATCTAGAGGTCACCCCAAACAAGTAATCTGATCATAAATGTGACCTGTGAGGTGTGCCAAAGGAAATTGTGGATGTACGTACTAATGTACTAACGTAGTAACATACTAACGTACTAACGTACGTACTAACGTACGTACGTACGTACGCCGACAGACGAGAAGTGATGGCAATAGCTCAGCTTGACTTTGTCAAGTTGAGCTAAAAATCAATCGCTCCCATCTAGAGGTCACCCCAAACAAGCACACTAAGTTTCAAAATGATCCTGTCAAAAATGTGCATTGCAGGGTGCGCCCACCATATGGAAATATTGATGCATAACTGCATGAAGTTCATTGCCAGCGGGACATTTTTTGACAGAAATTGAAGAAAATTGCTAGCTCCCATCTAGAGGTAACACCAAACAAGCATACAAAGTTTCAAACCGATCTGATCATAACGTGCCCTGTAGGGCATGCCAAAGAAATATATTGAGGCCTGACTAAACTAAGTTCAAAGGTCGTTGCCAGCAGCAACATTTTTTATGGAAATGGAAGAAAATCAACAGCTCCCATCTAGAGGTCACTCCAAACAAGCATGCCAGATTTCAAAGCAATCCAATCATAAATGTGCCCTGTAGGGTGCGCCAAGGGGAAATATTGAGGTCTGACTAAACTAAGTTCTAAGAATGTTGCCAGTGGCAACATTTTTTGACAGAAATTGAAGAAAATTGATAGCTCCCCAAACAAGCATACCAAGTTTCAAAGTGATCTGATAATAAATGCGCCCTGCAGGGTGTGCCAAAGGGAAATTCTGATGCATAACTGCACTAAGTTCATCAAAGGTTGTTGCCAGCGGCAACATTTCTTGGTGGATATCGAAGAATATCGATAGCTCCCATCTAGAGGTAACCCCAAACAGACATACCAAGTTTCAAACCGATCTGACCAAAAATATGCCGAGTATGGCATGCCAAAGGAATATATTGATGCCTGACTAAATTAAGTTCAAAGGTCATTACCAGCGGCAACATTTTGTGACGGAATTGGAAGAAAATGATAAATTTATACCAATTTGTATATTTTTATACTTACCAATGGCCCAGACATAGCTGGTGCTAACTCTAAAATATCTAGGGCCAAACACAAATTTTGCCCCCTAATCCCCAAAATTTGCATGCAAAATCGAAAATTAGAAGTCTTAACTGGTCCTCCATACATTTACCCTCTGCACATGCACAGATGTCAGGAAGTGACCGGAATTGGCGCCAACACCATTCTTTGTAAAAGAGAGTATTACATAATAATTCAGCAGGGAGGTATGAGGACCCACTCATTGGAGGGCCCTTCCTGTCTGGGCCATTGGTAAGTATAAAAATATACAAATTGGTATAAATTTATCATATTTTTACACAGTATACCAATGGCCCAGACATAGCTGAATGCAAATAGGTGGAGGGCTTAAGACTTCTGAAATAATTCCAATCCTGCAATCCATAATGAAGGAACTCACATGTAGAACAGTTAGGAATTACATGCATGTCTGTCTACACAGTAATAGAGGAGACATATTCAAAACAAGGAGCCCAATTAAGTAATTCCTTAATGTAAGTATGAAGACAAGTTCCTAATTTTCCAAGGTTGGCCCAGACTAAGCCCCAAAAATTAGGATGGCGTATCTGAGAATAAGAGAAAATCCCCCACAAACATACGCCTTACAATAACATTTCAGCTGTATGCAGGATATAAATACGGATAAAAACAGCATCCTTCAAAGATACATACATTTTAAGCCAGATTATGGATAAAAACACACACCCACCTTTTTTGAAGAAACCTTCAAAATAAAAAAGGGGGAGAGCTCTGGAAACAATAAGAGTGGTACCCAACAACAATATAATTAATCGTCAAACACACACTCAGGTATTAATTCAAGATTAATAAATGGTGCTTAACATTACTTCAGAAGTTATGGCTATAGCGATGATCTTGGAAATTAATATTGCACAGTGAATAGCATACACCGCCTACAACGTACACAGATACGTCGAAAACTGGTGATATAAAATATAACATACACATATCTAATCCAGCCACACTGAACGATTCCTGAAGAGAAAGCACACTTCCTACATGACCCATAGGCGGCCACTGTACAACAAATTCCATTAACAACACTGTCCAACCTGAATAATCCAATATCTATGCTCATAAAAGCAGGTGTAATATGAGTACCAAACAAAATAGAAACTTGGATCTAGAGATGTACAAACGTATGATTAAAAGGCTCCTACACGGACCGCCCCCAAAATAAATTATGGTGAGCATCCATACATATGAAACAGGCGACCTTTCCAAGGAGCAAGTCTGCTAGTATGTTCAGACGACCCGGTATATGACGGACAGAGAGACATGAAAATGATTCTCGGTTAGGTATTATAACAAAAGTGAATGGGTGCCGCTCTGGTTCCTGATGTACTCTACCACTATTGAGTTTTTCAACAAACTCTGTAACAAGCGTGAACGCATTGATATAGCGCTAACAATATTGACATCATTCTTGATGATTATGTGTTTCTGGAGGAACCGAGGGTCTCACACCCCTGCAATTATAGTCTGTAGGACTCAGGGCCATGCCCAAAACTATTGACTCATACCTGTCATAATCGTGAAAGCCGGATCTGGCAGTTGCAGCGGAACTAATGAGTTAACCACTGAAAATCTGCCTCAATATGGACCTTTTTGTTTACTATAGAATTCCAGAGAATCTTGATTCTTGACGACCACTATTAACATCATTGTCAAGAGAATTTTTACCTCTGATTGGAGAGACTCTTATGCAAGGATTAGACGGAAGCATTGTCCATCAGATATTAATTAGTTGTGGTTCTCTCAGAAAGATAGCCACAGGCCTTCCGAAACCACTAGTCTCCGTAACAGTTATCCAGATTGATGCTCATCTTGATAACCATCCGTCAACCGCAAAACAACAGAGGTCCTAACTCACACCTGTAGCACCTGTGAGGCCTATGGAAGGAGGAACTGCGTCTCATTCGCGAAGAGACTCGACCCAGCAGTTTAGGGGCGTCTGACCGGAAGTCACGATCAGATGTAAGCCCTGTATTCGAGTCGCTATATGATGATCCCTAGAGTAATTATAGGAGAGTAAACTATACCCTCACAAGGAGTGCGTATAGGCAACCTTCTGTCTAGGACGTCCTCCCTTAGTCCTTTCTGCTAATGCGTGTCGAATTTGTTCATAAACCAATGAAAGCTTATCATCAAAAACTTAGTGTCCGGAAACCGGAGTGACTCTAAGAAAGTTTTTCACCTTGTCATCTATTAAGGATTATGACGCAAGGGCTCTGTCACGTCTATTTAACTCCGAATTAGCAACTTGTTAAGACAGAGTTATATGTGATAAATATATAGCCCTGGAAAGGACTCTAAATGAGGTAGAGATGTTGCGTCACAGTTCTTAAAAGTGATCTGCATCATACAGTGAGTCTAAATTCGCTCTGAATGAATAAATGTCGTCTCAATTGTGACCAAGCGAATAATGAATGACGAAGTTAAGGCCACAGGTAGGTCCTTAGCCTACTCATTCAAACGCAGAGGAACTCTCAATACATCTTCACTGTTTTCCGACCAGCGGAATTACAGAAGAAGATGACAAGAAACCGCCTTACTTCTTTCCACTGGAAAGTTGAATGTGGAGTCGTCTAAAAGGCCAAAAGCCTGCAACACCTGTCTATACTTAACCGGAAGAGACATTCCTTCTCTTTTTCCGGATAATTTAGCGTGCAACAATGCTAGCAGTTTCTTGTAAATAGACGCAGCATTCTGATTCGTTGGAACACATTCAGGGTAGTGTTGATGGAATAAATCCCCTCAACCCTGTATTATTCCGAATGTGGAGGGTAAATCCCCTCCATATCCCTTCATCATTTGTCTGAATCAGTTGAAATCATGGTCAACAGCATCTGAACTCGCAGATAACTGGGCCGACCCAGCACCATGCGACAGCTCAGATTTTGAGACTGCCAACGATTGCTACTGCACTTGCTGGGATGCTGCAAGGAGCTGCACATCTGCGTCAGTAAAACTGTAACAGAGGCCTAAGGAGCAGCGATCTTGTGGCTGCCGGCTGCTCCCGGGACAGTATGTCCGAGATGGCACCTTTTCCGGATGTCCCGATATATGAGGCCTCGTCTAAGCTATTGAATAGAGCTACTTTCGAGCTGTCACAGCATTTTGATTCTCTGGGACAAACTCAGGGAAGTATAGATGCATAAGCGCTAATGCCACCCTGTTGTTCCAAAAGGGAAGGATAATTCTCCTCCAAATCCCTTTCATCCTCCAACTGAATCAGATTATACTCACGGTCATCGGCATCTGCACGCGCAGATGACTGGACCGACCCTGCACCTTCCGACAGCTCAAGTTCTGAGACTGCCGTCGTCTGCTTCTGCATTTGCTGGGATGCTGCGATGAGCTACGCAATCTGCGACAGCATGTCCATTAAGGAGGCCTAAGGAGCAGCAGTCTTCTGTTGCATGTCCGCCGGCTGCTCCTGGGACAGTGTGTCCGAGATGGCTCTTTTCTGCGGACGTCCCTATAAATGAGGCCTCATCTCCTTGGCTACTGTATGGTGTGACTTCACGGACGAAGAGTGACTTTCTCGACGATGCAGGCTGGATATCTGAAGTCACGTAGCCAAGGTGAGGCCGTGTGTGCTTGGTAGACATTGAAGAAGCTATAATTATAGCCGCCCCTGGCTGTAAACTGAATGGAGCGGCCTGGACGGGAGGCGTGGACGTATGCTCCGACTGATGCAAGTTCCGATCCATAACACCTGGCCCCAGATGTTATACTAAAAGAGAGAGTGGGTGGTGGGGGGAGGGGGTCCTGGGGGTGGGGGTGGTGGTTAGGGGCCCTCTTTCGCTCGCGGTCCTTCAGACCTCACCGAGCTTATTGCTGAACTTGCCGACTTCTTTCTTTCCGTCGTCGCAGGGTGAGCCTTATATTGATTTTATATTATAGTGCTCACTCTACCCTTCCATTCTCCTTGACCGCAACAGACACACCTGGCATCACGGAACCCTCAGGCGGTGTACCGCTTCACCTGTTGAGCTAGCTGGCGACAGGGATTTGAAACCACAATGTGGTTTATTGCCCTGTCTAATATTCATGACCACTTTTGCCGCTAGCTCTGATTGACTAATTAATGCGACGACGGAAGCACACTATCTGACGGCGTCACATAAACTTCACCATGTTCTTGTTCCTCTGTAAATATAAACTAATAAACTAGAGCGACCTAGGGCGAGAGGACTGGTGGCAGCCTCTCATTACGAGAGGACCGGCAGTGGTCCCTCGCTAACAACGTACCGTGACACCTGTCAGCAACGTTTGTCATCCCATACGACACATATGAGCAAGAATTAGTAGAAGTACATCGACTACAAGCAAGGCAACCTACAAGAAAATAAGAGGAACGACTTCCTCGTCTTGCTTAAAGAGCAATATGCTTACATAATGAAGCAGACTAAGTCGATTGTACTCCCACCAATTCCACATTAAATACAAATAAAAAGATACATAAAAACATACAAAATATAAATTGAAAAATAGTTTACACCAAAAAATTTTTCGAAAAATTTTGACAAGAGCCCAAGTTCCCAAAGGAAACGAAGTGCCCAAATGTATCCCAAAAGAGCCCAAGTGTGGACAAAATTAATTTTTCCCTCCCAAAAATTAACTGCCACACTACGGGACTGTATAATGTATCTTACAACAGACCTACCATATCAGAAATAGGAACCTACACATAAATAACAAATGTTGCTAATGTAAACAATGTCCAACTGAAAACCGGAAACAAGACCCCAGGCAACACAGCCCGAAGTCAGTAACAGATTTTTGAACTATCCGATGTAAGGCAAGATCTTCATCAGAAGAAAAAATGATACATTGGAAGTATGATGCATGACTAAAAATGCCTAAACACCCTAAGGGTGAGGACAGAACCCTGGGGAAATACAGAAAAAACTTTCTGTATAACACGTTAAAATCCCAAGATATTTTATATAAAATTTTTTTAAAAAACAAGCCAAAAAGCTTGGGAGTTTAACAGGGGGGATCAAGGGAATTTAGGGAAGGAATACTTAACCAACAGTGGAAAAATCATTATCAACAATGATGACCTCAGGCTCATGTCCCAAAATTAGGGAGCATGAACTAATTTTTATAAATATTATAAAATTACAGCCCTGAACGTTTTCAAATCACCATTTCTTCCTTCCTTCATCCAATTGTGTCCTTGGATCCACCAACGTAACCACTGATTTGTGTCTGGCATCATTATTAATTGAGATTAAAAAAGCACAAAAGTCAGTTTGTTGTTATCTGACAAGGGCCAAAAAAAGAATGATGTTGGTGCCAATTCTGGTCACTTCCTGATGTCTCCGCATGCACAGAGGGTAAATGTATGGAAGACCAGTTAGGATTTCTAATTTTCAGTTTTGCATGCAAATTTTTGGGATTGGGGGGCAAAATTTGTGTTTGGCCCTAGATATTTTAGAGTTAGCACCAGCTATGTCTGGGCCATTGGTATACTGTGTAAAAATATCGACAGCTCCCATCTAGAGTTCACCCCAAACAAGAATGCCATGTTTCAAAGCAATCCGATCATAAATGTGCCCTGTAGGGGGAGCCAAAGGGAAATATTGAGGTCTGACTAAACTAAGTTCTAAGAACGTTGCCAGCGGCAACATTTTTTGATGGAAATTAAAGAAAATCGATAGCTCCCATCTAGAGGTCACCCCAAACAAGCATATCAAGTTTCAAAGCGATCTGATCATAAATGTGAGGTGTGCCAAAGGAAATTGTGTATGTACGCCTGGACGTACATATGCCAACAGCCGAGAAATGATGGCAATAGCTCAGCTTGACTTTGTCAAGTTGAGCTAAAAATTTCTAATTCTTCAGCTACATGGCCAATTCTGGCTGCCATAAGGAGCCCAATCATTAACCCAGGCACTCGATTTGAACAAACTTGAATCTCACCCCACTGGAGATGTTGTACACCAAATATGAAAGCATTCTGACTGGTGGATCTGAAGAAGAAGATTTTTAAAAAGTTTTAGGGGTATTAACAGAGTAATGCCATTTCCTCATATTACACTAAGTTAAAATTTGGGCTACCATAGGAAGCCCAAAATATTAACCCAGGGACTCAATTGAACAAACTTGAATCTGACTCCCCTAGAGATGTTGTAAATCAAATATGAAAGCACTTTGTCTGGTGAATCTGAAGAAGATTTTTGAAGGTGTTCCCTCGTACTGCACTAAGTTAAAATTTGGGTTCCCATAAGGAGCCCAGATATTAACTGAGGGACTTGGTTTGAACAATCTTGAATCTGACCCACCTAAAGATGTTGTATATCAAATATGAAACGATTCTGACTGGTGGTTCTGAATAAAAATATTTTTAAAGACATTTCCTCATATTGCACTAAGTTAAAATTTGGGCTCCCTTAGAGAGCCCAAACATTAATCCTGGCACTCGTTTTTTACAAACATGAATCTGACCTCCCTAGAGATGTATACCAAATATGAAACCATTCCAACTGGTGGATCTGAAGAAGAAAATTTTTAAAGAAATTTCCTCATATTGCACTAAGTTATAATTTGGGCAACCATAGTGGCCCCAAATATTAATCTAGAAACCTTTAACAAACCTCCCTTCTAGAGATATTGTATACCAAATATGAAAGGATTCTGACTGATGGATCTGAAGAAGAAGATTTCTAAAAATTATCACCCATATTACACTAAGTTAAAATTTTAGCTTCCATAGGAAGCCCAAATATTAACCTAGGGGCTTAGTTTGAACAATCTTGAATCTGACCCTCATAACAATGATGTATGCCAAACATTAAAAAATTCGGACTGGTGGTCCTGAAGAAGATTTTTAAAAATTATTCCCCATATTGCCCTAAGTTAAAACTTCGGCTCCTGTATTGAGCCCAAATATGAACCAAGAGGCTTCATTTTAACAAACTTGTATTTGACCCCCCTGTTGTTTTTGATGACCCACTCCCTCCTACAAAACACCCTGACAAAAACAATGGCAATTTTTTTACCTTTCAATTCTACTGGTCCTAAGGATGCTCCATACCACATAATAGTTCTCTGTTCAGTCTGGTTTGGGAAATATGGGCATTTTAAAATATTTCTATTTTTAACTCCTGTTTTTTTTTTCATGAGTCAAGTACCTATGACCCAAAAATACCACATACCAAATTTGCGTCCAATCAGATCATTAAGAAAATAGAAATATGGAGCTGGGCCAAAAATCTTGTCCCTCCCATTAGAAAGGCAAATATTGCTCCATGAACTTTGTTTGAACAAACTGGATTCTACACCTCCATGGAAGCTCCATACCAAATATCAAGTCACTGTACCCACTCATTCATGAGAAGAAGATTTTAAAAATATTTTGGAGCATTTTCCCTCACCCCCTCCCTATGGGGCTGGGCATGTTGAGTTGAACAACCAGAGGATCTACAGAGCCTGTAATCGCTCAATTTTTTGAAAATTACAACTTTTTTCAGACAGTATTCTCTTTTCAAAACAGCTTTGGATAGGTAAAGGGTTACAGGAAACACATTACTCCAATTTTTGTCAAATCTTAAAAGATATACAATAATTACTGTCATCTGAGCTGACATGATAGCAAGAAAATATAAACAAAACTTCCTCTGGTTTTCCAAACACCTGTCATCAATCAGTATTTTCTGATAAGTAACATGAGACTAATGGTACATGTATCAACATACAGTTGCAATGGTTTACAGTAAAGTCAAAATAAGTTGTAGGATAATCCTATAAACTATGTATCTTTTCTCTTCCTACACTGATAAAACCAGAAGCTAACATCATTTTTCTGGAAAACTCTCACCGAAAGCTTTCCAGAAAATGTCAGATTTTTGATCTTGTCGGGGCAGGAAAAGTAGTTTACTTAGTTTATTGCAGTTATGCTACAACTTATTTTGACTTGTACTGTATACACAATATTTTTGTTTTTTCCCAGTTCTAAGTGGAGAAAACTGGAACCAATCCTTACCAGATTCTCAAAAAACAAGAATTTTGCTGACAGTACCGATCTTTGTGCAGACAGGAGAGGCATTGGGTTAAGCATTAGAATATAGCCTCTGGTGGCCACGTATTTTCCATCCTCTCATAGACCATTCCTGCGAAATATAGTTCACTTCGGCTCAGTAGTTCCAGAGAAGACGATGAAAATATGATTTTCCCATAGGATTTTTATAGTAACTATAAGCCGCAATTGTGGCCATGTTTACAACCCGATCAACATTAAACGAGGATCGTTGGTAGAGGGGGTCCCAGTCATCACTTATGTGAAGTATTAAAACATTTGGCCTGGCAGTTTCAGAGGAGATGATTTTTTGAAAATCCACCAATCAGAATCAAAGGATGCCTCTGGCGGCCATGTTTTTCAACCCACAGGAACAAAATGAGGATCGTTTGTAGAGGACCTCCCATAGACCATCCCTGCCAAGTTTGGTTCACATCAGCTCAGTAGTTCCAGAGAAGAAGATGAAAATGTGATTTCCAATGGGGTTTCTATAGTAACTATAAGCCTGCGATTGTGGCCATGTTTGCAACCCGATCAACATTAAATGAGGACCGTTGGTAGAGGGGGTCCCAATCATCATTTATGTGAAGTATCAAAACATTTGGCCTAGCAGTTTCAGAGGAGAAGATTTTTTTAAATCCACCAATCAGAATCAAAGAATGCCTCTGGCGGCCATGCTTTCAACCCTCGGAAACAAAATGAGGATTGTTTGTAGAGGACCTCCCATAGACTCTCCCTGCCAGGTTTGTTTTCACGTCGCCTCGGTTTTTCCAGAGAAGAAGAGGAAAATGTGATTTCCCATAGGGTTTCTACAGTAACTATAAACAGCAATTGCGGCCATGTTTGTGACCCAATCAACATTAAATGAGGATCATTGGTAGAGGGGGTCCCAGTCATCAGGTATGTGAAGTTTCAAAACATTTGGCCTGGCAGTTTCAGAGGAGAAGATTTTTGAAAATCCACCAACCAGAATCAAAAAATGCCTCTGGAAGCCATGTTTTTCATCCAACGGATTGTTTGTAGAGGACCTCCCATACATTCCTGCCAAGTTTGGTTCACACCAGCTCAGCGGTTGCAGAGGAGAAGAAGAGAATTTGAAAAGTTTACGGACGCCAGATGACGACGGATGCCAAGTGATGAGAAAAGTTCATATGGCCTTTTAGGCCTGAGGAGCTAAAAATGTAGTGACCCTTTAGGACCATCACTCATGCAAACTTTCACTTGAATTATCCCAGGGGTTTTGGAGAAGTCCAAAACATAGTGTTGATGGATGCTGGACAGGGAGCAATTAGATAAGCTCAGCTTGACTTCATCAACGTGAGCTAAAAATCAAAACCTCCAGGCTCCTAGTCTCATAATGAAACTCTCTAATAATCTCCTTTGTGACTAGATAGAAACCTTCAGATATTTTTCAGATCTCTTGCCTGGAAACAATTGCAGAGCCATAGGAAGTCGTCTGTCAAAGTGGGGAAAAATGTATAAAACACTCCATTTCTTAAGGGCTAAAAGTTAAAAAATATTTTTATACTGTACCAATGACCCAGACATAGCTGGTGCTAACTCTTAAAAATGTAGGGCCAAACACAAATTTTGCCCCCCAATCCCCAAAATTTGCATCTAAAACCAAAGAAATCATGTCCTGAATGGCCCTCCATACTTCACCTCTACTGTGCATGCGCAGTGTCAAGGACGTCCCGAAATTGGCACCATTAATCATTCTTTGTTTGGCCCTTCATCAGTTAACATCTGACTGATCTTTGTGCTTGTAAATCTCAGTTTAAATGATGCCAGACACATAAATATTAGAGAAATGGTGATTCTAAGGAGGATATAGAAGGAGGAGAGGAAAAATGAGTGACAGAAAATAATCAGGGCTGTAACTTAAAATTTTTTAATGAAATTATGTTAAGTTACCTATTTTCGAGGCAAGAGCCTGTTGTGGTCATTCTTGTTATCAAGTTACACTGCTTGTTCAGTGTTTTCCTCTCTCCTTTTTCTTTAAGTCCCCCTTGCTATTCTCCCATGCTTTTGGCATATTTTCTGTAATATTATTACTAAAATTTCTTGGGAGTTTTAGCTGGATAACAGAATGAATTCTGTTCTTTTCCCCATGTTTACGTCTTCACCTACGGGTGGTTAGGCGTAGTGTTCTGCATCTACCATCTGATGTTCTGCAGTTTCTTCCCTGGAAGCCTCTGTTTTGCATCAGATAGTGTATTATTGGTAACTGATTTCGGGCCAGGGTTATCAGTGCCTGGAGTCTTGTTTCTGGTGTTTTTACACTTCTTGTTTACATTGACAACAGCCCTCTGTGTGAGGGGGATTTCTTGAAAATAATATCTTGATGTTAGTTTAATCATAACTATATACATTATTATTGTCCGTAAGTGTTGCATTAATTTTTTAGAATATTTTTAAAATTTTTGTCCACACTTAGGCTTGGGATCCTTTGGGGCTCAATGTTACTTTTCAGAAACTTGGGCTTTTCGGAAAAAATATTTTTTCAAAAAATTTTTTTTTGATTTCAATTATTTTTTCTATGTTAATGGATCATGTTATTATGTATTTTGATTGTCAGGGGTTGGTGCGAGTACTAGGACTTTATTTTCTTTTCACAATGAAAGGATATTGTTCAATTGTAATAAGAGGAAATCTTCCTCTGACTTTCATAATCATTGTATAATGTAGTCAGTGTACTCGCACTAACTCCTGTTCAGTATGTGTTAATTTCGATGACAACATGGGAAGCGTGTGTCACGGTATGTTAGTGGGGAAATGGCCATACCGGTCCTTTCCCCGCAGGGTCACTCTAGTTTATCAATCTCTATTTCAGACGATCAAGAACAGGGTGATGTATCCGTGATGTCTTCCAAAAGTGTGCCTCCGTCGTCGCAATTAATGAAGAGCTAGCGGAAAAGTGCTCATGAAAATACGTCAATTGCCTAAGAGGTCCCTAGTAGGTTCAACTGCCTTTGACGCCCGCTAGCTTGCCCGGTGTAGCGTCCATTCATCGAATGGTTCGGCAGCCGGGTTCGTCCGTTGCGGTCCAGAAGGAGTTTTGGGTGATGCGAGCACTATAAATCAAATGCACACCCAGTGACGGCGGATTAGAGGAGAGAATGGAGGAAGCCTTTTAGTCCGGTTCCTAGCTTGTCCAGGTCCATCCGGACTGCGAGCAAGAGAGGCCCCTCTCTCGTACAACAACATCTGGCCCCAGATGTTGTGGTACAAAATGTTTCACATTCGGAGCATACGTCCGCCGCTCGGGATGCTCTGTTATATAGACAGTCCGGAGAGACTGTCAATAAGGCTTCCTCATCCTCATGGTAGCGCACACGACCGCTCTTGGCTACGTGACCTCGGATATCCAGTCAACTTCGCCAATCAGAGAATCCTCAGTGACCAGGTCACGCCATCCGGTAGCCAGGGACACGAGGCCTGGAGACTCCGGACGTTCGCATAAGAAAGTATGCGGGAGTCAACGTACATGGAGCTTCCAGCGGCAAAGACCGCTACTGCACAGGCCTCGGTGACGAACGTGCTATCCCAAATAGCACAACTTATCGCAGCATCCCAGCAATGACAGAATCTCTGTCGCATCGGGTAATATCCGATGACGCTGGGTCGGGACGCTCCACGGAAGCATCAGGTACGGATGTCCGAAAATTTCATATGGTCTGACGGGATGCCGAAAGGGATTCGGAGGATTTCGAGCTTTCCCTTTTGGAACAACATAAGCTGCTGTATATGTCATCCGACTTTATCTTCTAGAAGTTCTTTCGTCGGACCAGAATGCTGCGATGCCGGATAAGAAACTGATAGCATTGGTGGACACAGGAATTTTTGGATAAGTTCAGGGACATCGTCCCTCAGTTCCGACACAGTCCAATAATGTCACAGAAACTTTCGAATTATTGAACGACGCTATATATATATATTATTTATATGCTTGCTATTAACAAGCATATCTGGTTTCTTGTTCGCAAAATTACTGAGATGTCTTTCAAAAGTGTGCCTCTGTTGTCATAGTTAATGAAGAGCTAGCGGCAATAAGTGCTCATGGAATACGTCAATCGCCTAAGAGGTCCCTAGTAGGATCGACGGAGTTGACAATCGCTAGCTCACCCGGTGTAGCGTCCATTCATCGAATGGTTCGGCAGTCGGGTTCGTCCGTTGCGGTCTAGGAAGGAGATTTGGGTGATGCGAGCACTATAATAGACTTTAGTACACACCCAGTGACGACGGATTAGAGGAGAGATCGGAGGAAGCCTGTTAGTCCGGTTCCTAGCTCGTCCAGGTCCGTCTGGGCTGCGAGCGAGAGAGGTCCCTCTCTCGTACAACAACATATGGGACCGGATGTTGTGGTACAGACATTTCGCATTCAGAGCATATGTCCGCTGCTTGGGACGCTCCATTATATAGACAGTCCGAGAGACTGTCGATAATGCTTCCTCATCCTCACAGCAGCGCACACGACCGCACATTGGCTACGTGACCTCGAGTATCCGGCCAGCTTTGTCTTTCAGTGATTCCACGGCGAACAGGTCACGCCATCCGGTAGCCAAGGGACACGAGGCCTGTACACTCTGGTTGCTCGCATAATAGAAGTATGCACGGGGTAACGAACACGGAGCTTCCAGCGGCAAAGCATCGTAAGACTGCTTCTCCACAGGCCTCAGTGACGGACGTGCTATCCAAAATAGCACAGCTCATCGCAGCATCCCAGCAAACGACAGAATCTCGGTCGGATCAGGAATAATCCGACGGCGCTGGGTCGGTGCGCTCCGCTGTTGCATCAGTACGGACGACCGAACACTTCATAGGGTCCGACAGGATGGCAAAAGGGATTCAGACGATTTCGGGCTTTCCCTTTCGGAACAACAGAAGCTGCCATACAATTCTTCCGGCATTATCTTCCAGAGGTTGTTCCGTCGGACTACATTGCTGCGATGCTGGATAAGAGACTAATAGCGTCATTGGACACGGAGTTTTGGATCGGTTCAGGGACATTGTCCCTGAGTTGCCGACACAGTCCAATAATGTCATGAGAACATTCGAATTATTGAACGACGCTATATATAAGCTTGCTACCAAACATGCTAGTCTAGTTTCTTGTCCGCAATGCTCTATTCTGCCTTTCATCAATTCTAGGGAAATAAATTTATATTGGCAGAATAGGGCATACCGTGAGTTCCTCTGCGTCTAGACGACGAGGCTGAAGACTGGGAATTATCTTTTTCGCCGTCTATGTCAATTCCAACCTCGACGTTGGAAACGACAATGTTGTCTAATAGACTTATCTTAGACGCTTTATCATACGTAGACCACCTTACTAAGGCGTTATCATTACGTCTTCAAGAGAAAGAATTCCAGGATATGATCCTCAATGAGATTTCTTTCAAGGGCAGTAGTTTTTCCACGTATAACTCCGCCCTTCAGTGGCAACCTGGAGTTGGTTAGACGTGACGCAGCCCTAGCTACATCCACGCGCGTGGATAGTAAGGTGAAGAACTCTCTCAGAGTCGCTTCGGTCTCGGAGAAGCTTCTCTTCGACGGCAACCTTTCAGCAATCTATGAATTGCTCGATATACACGTTCTCTTGTCAATCAAGTGTAACAAGAGATTCAGACTTGGGCAACATTCGGTGGTTGACTCAGAGAGTGCCACTCTAGTTGCCGGATCCGAGTTTTATGATTAGGACGGATGCCAGTCAAACAGGTTGGGGTACAATATTGATCCCAACGGATTCGAAGTGCCAGGGTCTTTGGGTTCCGCAGTTTCTAGGCAAGCACTTAACTTCCAGGAAATGATGTTATTTTGGCTTGCACTATGTCACTGGATGAACATTATTCAAAAACGCATGTCCAAATCCTGTCCGATAATACGACAGTAGTTGCGTATCTCTGGAACCAGGGAGGCACTCATTCGGTTCCGTTATTCAATTTAATGGAAAGAATCCTTCTGTTTGTTCTAGAACACCAAGTTCTGCTTCGGTCCGTCATATTCCGGGTCGTCTGATTGTATTAGCAGACTTCCTTTCACGTAAGAGTCGCTTGTTGCCGTCAGAATGGACTCTCAACAAACAAGTATTCAATCAGATTTGCTATCAATGGGAGCGCCCAATGATAATTTATTTGCGACGCAACTCACCAATCAATTGCAGACGTATGTGTTTCCATGTCCGGATCCCGGAGCTTATGTAGTTAACGCTCTATTGATCTAATAGGATGGAATGATAGGATATGCGTATCCTCCAGCGCTGTTGATTTAGCAAGTATTGCTAAGATAAACATCCACAATACAATTCTGTTGGTAGCATCTCTGTCTTCACAGAGACCGTGGATAAATTTACTCAGGTGTCTGCTGTGGGACTTACCGCGAAAACTTCCTCCATGAGAGGATCTTCTTTCGCTGGGGAAATCGTGTCAACTTCATCACAAACCGCAAGGTCTTAACCTTCACGTATTCCATTGTGCGATCCTTCTTGCACGGCAAGCATTGTACAGGACGAGCAATGGACGCGATTTCTTACTGTAGGAGAACCTCCTCTTCGCTATACTATGCGGCTAAAGTGGAGGCTCTTCCGTCGTTGGTGTAGGGATCATTATGTTGATATTTTTGATCCCTCCATACTAGACATTGCAAACTTTCTAGTATACTTGTTTGACAAGATCAACTGCAGCCTGTTACTATTAAGGTTATAGGTCTATGTTATCCCATACCTATGCACTCCATGATAGTTTACAATTGAGTCTAATGTCTCTTTATCTAAGTTAGTTAGAAACTTTTCGATAAATAGACCTAGAATCCTTAGATTAATTCCTATACGGAATTTAGTTTGGGTTCTTATTTAGCTAAGTAACCATTTGAGCCTCTGGATACAGTAGTTTTCAAATTCTGGCCTTTTAAGACTGTAATTCTCTTAGTCTTCTCTTCTACTGAGGAGTCAGTGAGCTTCATGCACTATTGGTGGACGACTCTCACTTTCGTAGTATCGGAAACACTATTTCCTTTACTACTAATGTTGGATTTTTGGTTAAGAATCAGGCTCCTAATAAATATCCGGACCCTATTGTTTTTAAGGTCCTTCCGTCTTCGTACAGGCATAGGCCTTTACTCTGTCCGGTTAGAGTTTACGTACTTATAAACAGACCTCAGTTTATCAGTAAGGACGTAAAGCTTCTTCTGTCTTTGATGCCTAATAGAAGGACATTACGGGCCATTCTATTGCTAATGGATTCAATTAACTATCGGTACTGCTTATGGTAATCTATCATTAACTCAGCAGTTTGTGCTTAAGATTTCGGCTCATGAAGTAAGAGCTCTTTCTACATCTTGGGCTTACGTAAATAGTGTCGCTATTATAGATTTAATGAAGGCTGCATATTGGTCTCAGCCATCCACATTCATGAATTTTTATCTCATTTCTGGAGGCCTTCATTGTTTAGGTCCATTATCTGCTGCTCAGAATGTCGTTCACTTAACAGTTGCAACTATAGCTAGGTAGGCTTTCTGTTCCGGCAGTGACTCTGTCCTGCTGCCCTCTTCGCTCTGGGCTATTTGACCCAGGGCAAGGAGAAGGGGGGGGGGGGGGAGAGGGTGTTCCCTTGGGTCACCTGTTTTATTATGAAAACAAGGGGATACCTCCTCCGGAGTCAGTAATTCTGAGCTGTTACTGGGATGGTTTTAATGTGATAAGTTTATGTTTTAAAAATTCATTCAGGTCATAGTTTTTAAAGTATAGCTTTTGAATATATCACGTGTCAAACGGGCGTCATTATACAATCCTCGGACACTTTTTAAAGAGTATAAAGAGTCTCAATTCTCTAGACTAACTTTATTTATTGGCTTACTTTAAAAATTATTAGTATAAGGATTATACTGGATATTAATAGAGTACATGGATGTTATGATGCTCAGTTATGGAAGGTGTTGTGTCTTTCTAATTTATCATAAATAAGAAAGATACATGTAAGGCCTAATACTCCTTTTCCCCTCGAGGGGATGACTCTATTTTTATAGTTGAGCTTATTGGATTTTCCTCTATGTCCTAGGCCCTCCAGCCTTTTTACTATTCAGCTATGTCTGGGTCATCGGTACAGTATAAAAATGTTAAAAAATTTATAGTAATTTATATATTTTTTATACTTACCAATGACCCAGACGGGGATGGCCCTCCCAGGAGTTGGGAACTCATACCTCCCCGCTGAACATAGCACTTACCAGGCACTGATTGTAAGAATGATTAATGGCGCCAATTTCGGGACGTCCTTGACAATGCGCATGCGCAGTAGAGGTGAAGTATGGAGGGCCATTCAGGACATGTTTTCTTTGGTTTTAGATGCAAATTTTGGGGATTGGGGGGCAAACTTTGTGTTTGGCCCTACATTTTTAAGAGTTAGCACCAGCTATGTCTGGGTCATTGGTAAGTATAAAAAATATATAAATTACTATAAATTTTTTAACATTTTGCAGAGAATCAACCCCAAAAAATAATCTCAAATGGGGTATAGGTATTTTGGAGCATTGAGTAACAGAATTTTATGGAAACAACAGTTAAAAAACTCAACAGCCATACTTTTATTTTTACATCTGTAGCACATAAAATGTAAACAAATGGTCAGGATATTTTTTCTGTTATATCTCGTTTGACAGAGAAAATAAATACTCAAATTGTTAAGTTCTGATTAATTGTATTTCATGTTACCTAACAATGTGGCCACATCCGCCCATGTAACTTACAAACTGCCCAGTTGAAAAATAAATATTTGAAAAAGCTCATTCCAATGAGAGGTCACATGATAAGATTTTGTCAATTTTTTTTTTAAAAATTCGAAAAAAATCAACAACTTTTGATATCATGCGTGTTGAATATAGGGTTATTTGAATAGTTTTTACTGGTAGAGAGGCTGTTCAATTAACAGGGTTTCACCATATTTTCAGCCAGATGTCATGTTTATATTAAATGCTCACCTCTAGTGATTGCTGTATACTCTGAATTGCCTCAGCTGGGAATGAATTCAGTGTTGAAAGGACCTGCAAAGTGAAGAATAGATTTTTGATAAGAGAGAGATTTCAAAAACCACCACAATACTTACAGAGAAAAAACTGTTATATTTCTTATATGACACTAAGTTAGGAAGCCCAAATATGAACCCAGGGACTTGGTATGAACAAATTTGAATATCACCCCCTAATGATGTTGTATTCCCAAAAGATTCTGAATGGTAGTTCTGGAGAAGATTTTTTAATTTTTGAAAAACATTTCTGGGTGCTAACAGAGTTGTTCAGTTTGTGGTAACTTTATCTGAATGCATTTGAACTGAAATATGATAAGGAACATGCATACCAAATTTGGCCCAGTAGTTTTTAAGAAGTCGATAATATAAAGTTCATGATGAACGACAATAGACTAAGTGTGATCAGTAAAACTCCCCTTGAGCTATCACTCAGGTGAGCTAAAAAATTGCCATTCAAATTTTATTATTTGTTTTTCATTTTGAATGAGCGTTCACAAACAGCAATGTTTTTATGACAAGTATTGAAAATGTTTAGTAAATAGATAATTTTTTTTCAGGTGTCATCTTCTATTTCGGTTGGATAAAGGATCACCTGGAATTATGTAATTTTGCCTCTTAATCCTTTACCCAACGCAGACGATATCAAAATTTATTATTTTAAATATCATTTTTACAAATTTTTCAAAAAATTTCAACAAAACCATATCATGTGACCCCTTGTTGGAACGAGCTCGATGAGGTCGTTTCAACAAGGGGTCACATGATATGGTTTTGTTAAAAAAATTTTAAAAACAATATTTTTTCAACTGCTGAATTTGCATATTACGCAGGCGGATGCAGCTGCTTCGTTGGGTAAAGGGGTAACTGAAGTTTCACATCATATACTTAAGTAAAAACCTACCTTTGTAACAGCAATAGGAAGTTGATAAAGTGAGTTCATAACAGATATATTTGTTGACTGCGCTGCTGTTGCTGGTCCAATCACCTGAGTTGCATCACCATCTGTGCATAACTGAAATATTTTGAAAATAATTTTGAATTCCCAATAAATTTCAAATAAATATACAATTTTCAAAACTAAACTAGAGGTGTCTGTCCCGATGGAGAGAAACTCCTCTCCACCCCATCCCCCACCCCACCCCACCTCACAAACATCATATTCCAAATTAAGTAGGTTGCAAAAATTCTTTAAGTAAACAAGAGGCCCCAAGGGGCCTTAATCGCTCACCGGGCAAAGTGATTCAAACAAAGTGGTTCAAAGAAGTATTTGGGGTCACATTCAGTTAGACATGGTTTATCAACACTACAAAGGAATGAAGTCATGAGAGATAAATTTTATGGAACTAGGGACATGGCTTGAACAAACTTGAATCTTACCCCCCCCCCCCCCCCCCCCCAAGGATGCTGCATACCAAATATCAAAAGCATTCATCTGCTGGATCTGAAGAAGAAAAAGCCCAAATATGAACCCAGGGACTTGGTTTGAACAAACTTGAATCCCCCCCCCCCCCCCCCCAAGCATGCAAGATTTTTGAAGAAATTTGCCTGAAATGCACTAAGTTCGAATTCAGGCTTCGATACGGAGCCCAAATATGAATCCAGGTGGCCGATTTGAACAAACTTGAATTAGATCCACCCCACAATGTTGCATACCAAATATCAAAAGATTCTGCCTGCTGGATCTTAAGAAGATTTTTAATGAAATTTGCCTGAAATGCACTAAGTTCAAATTTGGGCTCCTATACTGAGCCCAAATATGAATCCAGGGGGCCGGTTTGGACAAACTTGAATCAGATCCACCCCACAATGTTGCATACCAAATATCAAAAGATTCTGCCTGCTGAATCTGGAGAAGAAGATTTTTTAAGAAATTTGCCTGAAATGCACTAAGTTCAAATTCAAGCTTTTATAGTGAACCCAAATATGAATCCAGGGGGCCGATTTGAACAAACTTGAATCAGATCCACCCCACAATGTTGCATACCAAATATCAAAAGATTCTGCCTGCTGGATCTGGAGAAGAAGATTTTTAAAGAAATTTGCCTGAAATGCACTAAGTTCGAATTCGGGCTTCTATAATGAGCCCAAATGTGAGTCCAGGGGTCCGATTTGAACAAACTTGAATCAGATCCACCCCACAATGTTGCATACCAAATATCAAAAGATTCTGCCTGCTGGATCTGGAGAAGAAGATTTTTTAAGAAATTTGCCTGAAATGCACTAAGTTCAAATTTGGGCTTCTATAGTGAGCCCAAATATGAATCCAGGGGGGCGATTTGAACAAACTTGAATCAGACCCATACCAAGATGCTGCATACCAAGTATCAAAAGATTCTGCCCACTGGTTCTGGAGAAGAAGATTTTTTAATAATTTTTCTATAATTCATACGGTGCTATCAGAGTTATGCCTCTTATGGAGCCCCAAATGGGCATGTCCATTTCATTTGAACAAACTTGAATTGACATATGGTAATGAACATCCATACCAAGTTTCGAGCAAATCGGTTTCAGAGGAGAAGTCGTTTGAAAAATGTTCACGACGCCGGACGGACGACGATGGACGGCGGACGGCAAGTGATAAGTTTAGCTCCCTTCGGTGAGCTAAAAATGGGCTATAACTCTGCCAAAAGTGAATCCCACTAATCTCAAAATTGCAGATGCACAGATTCCCATGCTGGTTAATCTCTGTGCCAAGTTAAAAAAAAATGATGACAAAATAAAGGAATACAAGCTTGGACAAAGTTTGTGTCCATGGAAACAAATTCAAAGTCAAAAAGGGAAATAACTCTGCAACATGTCCAATCAATTTCAAAATCGCAGGTGCACAGTTTCCCATGGTGGTTAACATATGTGCCACGTTTAAAATATGTTGACTCATAAATGACCAAAAAAAGCTCCAGACAAAACTGTATCCACAGACAGATGGACAAACAAACAAAAGGAGAGCCTGACTGATAGATGGTTAAGCCGATTCCAGTATGCCACTTTCCACCTCCTCTCCCCCACTCCCAACACTTTGTTGCAACGGTATAAAATATTAATATTTTGAATTATTTTTATTTTTATAACTCAGACTGTAAAATTGTCAGTCTCAGCAGGTCTCTGGTTGATATAAAGTTACCTCAGATTGATAACTCGGCCGACTCAAACTAACAATATAATAACCTCTAAAAATAACCTGAAAACAACAAATGCTTGATGGGTTTGCAGAGTGTAAAACAGAATTCCTTTTTTCACAGTTCATCATGTTTGCTGGATTAAATAAAGTTATGTAAAAGAAATATTCTATAGAATTTTGTTATTACCCTTCTCTAACCATGTGTACTTTGTGATCTTTCGTCAACTCATATGGCTGTCTATTTACTTTTACTTAGGCACATCTAGTTTTGCAAGTTTGTTTCAATTTTGCCTTTCATTTTTTCAAAACAATATCTAAACTGGACATAAGACCTTGGGGTAATTAATAACACATTCACTTGCGACAGATAGGAGAGGGGGGTGGAGAGGCGAGAGTGTATTTAATACATGAATTTGTCCATTTCACATAGAAATCAATAATATATCTAAGGCCCCCATGAATTCATTCTTCTGTTTCTCAGGCCCACACATATAGACATTGCCAGTGCACATCAAGCTGTTTTACTTCTTAATTATAAAAAAATCAGCTTGTATTTATTTGCATCATTTGGATAAATTGTTGAAACACTGAAGCCGATTTGATATCTTTTTACCCTTTTTAATCTAAGTTTTAGGCCCTAAAAATGCTGTGAAAAACAAATGTATGAGTGAAATAGGGCCCAAGGTTTCAGATATCCTGATTGGTGCTGGCAGCCACAATCATTGTTAGTAGCCAGACCTTTTTAGGGATTTTAATTATTTTTGGCAGTCATACCTTCTTAGTGATTTTTGGAAGTCACAATCATCGGAAATGTACTAGTTTATTCCAATGGCTATCTTAAATATATTCTAGAGCTGAAACGGTTAATCGATTAATCAATGATCAACATCTTGATCGATCCAAAAATAAAAAAAATTTAAAGTAATTTATATATTTTTTATACTTACCAATGGCCCAGACTTAGCTGGTGAGAACTCCAAAATATCCAGGGCCAAACAAATATTTTGCCCCCCAAATCCCCAAAATTTGAATCCAAAACAAATGATAGTGTCAATGACACTGTAGCTTAACTTGTGTGTTGTGTTTGATGAAAAGGATAATGTTCAATGTTTACGAAAGGATTATGAAATAAGACAAGAATTGTTAATTGGGAATATGTTCATTTCTGTTCCCTGTATGCTATGTTTTTGATAAAAATAATATGAGGTGTACACTGTACTAAAGAGCTGAGGGTTGGGTTAATATGACCTCACAGTTAATGTATGTGGCCCTCAAAGTTAACGTATTTCAACGAAAGTTACCACGTTACAGTGAAATTATTCCAAAACGAGTCATCCTATCAAGTTACATTGAAATCCCTTCATAAATATGGCCTGTAGACTGTGCTAAAGGTTTTCAGGCTTCAGGCCCCTGTAGCTGTCAGTTTCCCAATTGAGTCCAAAGGGGACATTCTCATCTAGACATTATATGAAGTCAACCTACCAAGTTACAAAAAGGGGATGTCATCATCTAGGCATTATATGGAGTCAAAATAACAGTTTACAATGAAATCCTTCCATAAATATGACCTATAGACTATGCTAAAGGTTTTGGGGTTTTCGGCTCGGGCAGCCATCAAGGCTGAATGATTGCGACCAAAAAGGGACGTTCTCATCTAGACATTATTTGGACTCATCCTACCAAGCTACAATGAAATCCCTTCATCATTATGACCTGTAGACTGTTCTAAAGGTTTTCGGGCTTCGGGCCCCTGTAGTTGTCACAGTTGCCCAATCGTGTCCAAAAGGGGACGTTCTCATCTAGACATTATATGAAGTCAAACCTACCAAGTTACAATGAAATCCCTTCATAAATATGACCTGTAGACTGTGCTAAAGGTATTCAGGCTTCTGGGCTCGGGCAGCCATAATGGTTGAATGATCGCAACCAAAAGGGGACATTCTCATCTGGGCATCATCTGGAGTGATCCTATGAAGTTACAATGAAATCCCTTCATAAATATGACCTGTAGACTGGGCTCAAGATTTTCGGGCTTCGGGCCCCTGTAGCTGTGACAGTTGCCCAATCGTGTCCAAAAGGGGACGTTCTCATCTAGACATTATATGAAGTCAAACCTACCAAGTTACAATGAAATCCCTTCATAAATATGACCTGTAGACTGTGCTAAATGTATTCAGGCTTCTGGGCTCGGGCAGCCATAATGGTTGAATGATCGCAACCAAAAGGGGACATTCTCATCTGGGCATCATCTGGAGTGATCCTATGAAGTTACAATGAAATCCCTTCATAAATATGACCTGTAGACTGGGCTCAAGATTTTCGGGCTTCGGGCACCTGTAGCCATCACAGTTGACCAATCACGACCAAAAGGGGATGTCATCATCTAAGCATTATATGGAGTCAACCTAACAAGTTACAATGAAATCCTTCCATAAATATGACCTACAGACTATGCTAAAGGTCTTTGGGCCTGGGCAGCCATAAAGGCTGAATGATCGCGACCAAAAGGGGATGTTCTCATCTAGACATTTAATAATTATGACCTGTAGACTGTTCTAAAGGTTTTCAGGCTTCGGGCCCCTGTAGCCATCACAGTTGCCCAATCGTGTCCAAAAGGGGATGTTCTCATCTAGACATTATATGAAGTCAACCTACCAAGATACAATGGAATCCCTTCATAAATATGACCTGTAGACTGCGCTAAAGGTTTTCAGGCTTTGGGCTCTGGCAGCCATCATGGTTGAATGATCGCAACCAAAGGGGACAATTTCATCTGGACATCATCTGGAGTGATCCTACAAAGTTACAATGAAATCCCTTCATAAATATTAGCTGGAGAATGTGCTCAAGGTTTTCGGGCTTTAGGCACCTGTAGCCATCACAGTTGACCAATCACGACCAAAAGGGGATGTCATCATCTAGGCATTATATGGAGTCAACCTAACAGGTTGCAATGAAATCCTTCCATAAATATGACCTTTTGCCTATGCTAAAGGTTTTTGGGCTCAGGCGCCCATCAAGGCTGAATGATCGTGATCAAAATGCGATGTTCTCATCTAGACATTATTTGGAGTCATCCTACCAGGTTACAATGAAATCCCTTCATAAATATGACCTGTAGACTGTGCTAAAGGTTTTCAGGCTTCAGGCCCCTGTGGCCGTCACAGTTGCCCAATCACGTCCAATAGGGGACTTTCTCATTTAGACATTATATGAGGTCAATCCACCAAGTTACAATGAAATTCCTCAATAAATATGACCTACAGACTGTGCTAAAGGTTTTGGGCTCGGGTAGTCGTCACGGTTGGCAGATCACGCCCAAATGGGGAAATTCTCATCTAGACATCATAAGGAGTCATCCTACCAAGTTACAATGAAATCCCTCCATATTAAACATGACCTGCAGACTGTGCTAAAAGTTTTTGGGTTTCGGGCTTGGGCAGCCATCATGGTTGACAGATCATGCCCAAAAGGGGACATTCTCATCTAGGCATTATACAGAGGCATCCTACCAAGTTACAATGAAATCCCTTCATAAATACGACCGGTGGACTGTGCTAATGGTTTGGGGCTCGGGCAGCCATACCGGTTGACCGATTGCAACCAAATGGGGACGTTCTCATCTAGAAATGACCCCAAACCTGCATATGAAATTTCGTGACGATCAGACAAGAACTGCAGGGTGTAGCCCGTGTTAAAGGAAAATGTGAACAGACTCACAGACTAACAGACTTTCGCACGCGTGATGGCAATAGCTTATCTTGACTTTGTCAAGTTAAGCTAAAAATTAATGTCCTATATGGTCCTCCATACTTTTGTCTACTGTACATGCGCAGTGTCAAGGAAGTACCGAAATTGGCACCAAGCCTCATTCTTACAACCAGTGCCTGCTAAATGTTACATAATCAGCAGGGAGGTATGAGTTCCCAACTCATGGGAGGGCCATTCCCACCTGGGCCATTGGTAAGTATAAAAAATATATAAAGTACTTTAAATTTTTTCATATTTTTATACTGTAACCAATGGCCCAGACTTAGCTGAATAGAAAAAAAGGCTGGAGGGCCTAGGACATAAAGGAAAATCCAGTAAGCTCAATTATATATAAATGAATATCTCAAGGAGAAAAGGAGAGAAAGGATTTATATATGTCTTTCTTATTTATTAGAAATAAGAAAGACACAATACCAAACAAATAATTGAGCATTATATCATCTATAATTCTCTATTAACTGGTAGAGTGCTGAATTATTTTTAGTCATCAGAATTTGTTGACATATGTTTGCCTTGTTACAATTTGTAACAAGGCAAATACTAACAGACTAAATCATTTCACTTCAAAGGTGGTATGAACAACATCCACAAAATATGAAGCCTTTAAGTGCTGGTACTGGCACTTCAGAATAAAGCCCAAATATGGGCTTCCAGCACTCTACCAGTTAACAGCCAGTATAACCCATTATACTAATTTAATAAAGGGAAGCCAATAAATAAAGATAGTCCAGAGAATGAGACTCTTTATACTCATTTAAAAGTGTCCGAAGATTGTATATTAAAGCTCGTATGGCACGTGACATATACAAATGCTTCACACTGAGCTACACTTTAAAAATATTACATAAATGAGATATATATTAACTTTACACTTTAAAACCATCCCAGCACCGACTCGGAATTACTGACACTGGAGGAGGTATTCCCTCGCTTTTCACTATAAAGCCGGTGATATAAGGGAAAACAGTACCCACCCCCTCCCTTCCCCTTGCTCTGGGTCAAATCACCACAGAACGAAGCGGGCAGCAGGACAGAGTCACTGCTGGAACAGAAAAACCTACATAACTATAGCTGTAAACGTTTAGTGGACGACATTCTGAGCAATAGATAAAGGACCTAAACATCTAAGGTCACCTGAAATAGACTCTATATTTCTAAGGTAAAACTTTGTAAATGTAGAAGGCTGTGTGCAGTAAGCAGCTTTCATGAGATCAGTAATGGCAATACTGTTAGAATAAGCCCAAGATGTGGACAGCGCTCTAGCTTCATGCGCTGAAATCTTAAGCACCGACAGCAGATTAGAAGATAAACTTTCAAAAGCAGTACGAATTGCTAATTGAATCCATCTAGCAATAGAATGAACAGAAATGTCCCTTCTATTGGGAATTAAAGATAAAAAGAAGCGTTTTCTTTCTTTTCTTTCTTTTCTGATAAACTCTGATCTGCATTTATAAATGCGCATAGCTCTTACTGGACACAGCAAAGGTCTACATCCATCTGAGGACGGAAGAGCCTTAATGATAATAGGCTCAGGATATTTATTAAGAGCCTGGTTCTTAGCCAAAAATCTCACATTAGTAGTTACAGTAATAATATTACCAACACTACGATAATGAGAATCATCAATAGATAAAGCATGAAGTTCACTAACTCTTCTTGCAGAAGCAAAGGCTAAGAGAAAAGCTGTTTTATATGTCAAGAATTTGAACTCTACAGCATCCAAAGGTTCAAATGGAGCTTCTTTAAGCTTCAACAGAACCCAAGCTAAATTCCACTTAGGAATTAACCTAAGGGCTCTAGGCCTATTGAGCGAAATGTTTTTTAACTAACTTAGATAAAGAAACCTTAGATCTGATTTCTAAGCTATAATGATGAGCATAAGTGTCTGATAGCATAGACCTATAACCCTTAATAGTGACTGGCTGCAGTTTGAGAACGTCAAACAAGTAGACCAGAAAATTTGCAATGTCTGGAATGGAAGGATCATAAACATCTATCGACTGATCCTTACACCAATGACAGAAAACCTTCCACTTTGCCGAATACTTTAGCGAAGAGGAGGCCCTTCTACAGTTAGAAATTGCGTCCACTGCTCGTCCTGTAAAGCACCTTCCGTGAAAGAAGGACCACACAAGGGAAATACGTGAAGGTTGAGACCTGGCGGGTTGTGATGCAGTGTGCGAGATTTCCCCAGAAAGAGAAGGTCCTCCCGTGGAGGAAGCTTCCGGGGAACGTCCTATAACAGACACCTGAGTAGATTTATCCATGGTTTCTGAGACGACAGAGATGCTACCAGCAGTATCTTGCACTGCAATTGCTTGATCTTTAACAAAATCTGTTGAATCAACGGAGTTGGAGGATATGCATATCCTATTATTCTGTCTGAATCTTTTGTTTTACTTGGTCCGATAAAACAATATTTGTTTCGAGTGAATGCGTCTTCACACTCCATATTTGAGTGAAAAATATCTGGAGTGGACGTGTGTGCAAGCGGCCCATTGGAATGAGGTCTGCAGCCGCTCCACACAGTCCCATCAGTCGCATGAACTCCCTACCTGTTAATACGTCTGAGTGTAGACAATAGCGAGCATAACAACTGACTAACTTTGCTCTGGGTAACGGAAGACGAACCAGATTGTTGTGAGTCTTGAAACTTATTCCCAAGTGAATGAACGACTTGGACGGAGCTAGATCCGACTTCTTTTTGTTTACAATGAAACTGAGATGTCGGAGCAATAGAAGCAGACTCTGAACATCATTCTGAAGAACTGTTTTGTTGCTGTATCTCTGAAGAATATCGTCCAAATAGGCCGACGTTACCGCAGACGAATGAGCCCCGAAATATGCCATTACCGAGTTCATTATTCGAGTGAATGCCCAGGGTGCCAGATTGAGTCCGAAGCACATCGCTCGGAACTGATAAATAACCACCAGGGCGGCGAGCCTTAGGTACTTTCTGAATGCTGGATTCACCATAACATGAAAGTACACATCCTTTAGATCTATAATTGATGCATAATCGTTCACCCGAATGCTCACCCTCACTGATCGAATGGTCTCCATATAAAACTTTGGGGCCACGATCAGTTTGTTATCCAGCTCAAATCTATTACTGGATGGAACGAGCTGTCTGGCTTGGGTACCAAAAACAGGTGACTGTAAAAACCTGGTGATTCCTGGTTTTCTACGACCTCTATTGCATTTTTCTCCAAAAGAGATTTTACCTCTGATAGAAGAGAATCTCTTTGCCTTAGGCAGTCCGAGATAACCCCTCTGACCAACTGGTCCTCTGTAATTGAAATCCAATTTTCCAGAAACCTTGTCAGTCATCCGCCAACAGGACCGCAATGGAGGTCCTGACCATCACCTCCTGGACCTGCAAGGCCTACGGGAAGAGAAACTATGTCCTCCCCGTGCAGTGCCTCGGCCCACCGACCTGGGGTTGTCTGACCGATAGTCTCGGCCAGACCCACGTCCCCTACCTGAGTCGCTATTTTGACGATCCCTAGGGTAACTACTTGAGGATTTCTTATACCCTCCAGAGGAGCTTCCTTTGAACGAACTTGGTCCTGAACCTCCTACTTTATCCTTTTCTGCTGTATCAGTTTTTCTGGAAACTGACTTCAAAAGCAAAGTATCAGATGCTTTCTTAGTAAGCTGATCATAGATCAACGAAAGCTTGCCATCAAAGGGATAGTCACCAGACACCGGAGCGACTTGAAGAGAGTTTTTCACCTTATCATCCACTTGGGATGATGACGCTAGGGCTGCATCACGTCTAATTAACTCTAAATTAGCTACTGATAAGGCAGAGTTATACGTCGAATAAGCAATAGCCCTTGAAAGAACTCTTAATGATGTACAAACGTCCTCAAATTCTTTTCCACTGAGATATTGTGCTAACGCTCTAGTAAGGTGATCTGTGATCTGTGTACGACAAAGCATCTAGGTTCTCTCTATTGGAATATATCGATGTCTCCATTGTATCCGAGCAAATAGAAAAGGACACACGTAAGGACACATCTAAGTCCTCAGTCTATTCGTCCAAATGCAGAGGAACTCTTGAAATAACCTGACCTGCCGTTCTAAATTTATTTCTATTATTAATAAATGGCAGATCCAGAGCACGTGTAGATAAAAAACTGCTTTTCCTTGTCCCCGAGGATAGATTGAATATAGCGTCATTTAACAGTTCAAAAGTCCGAGACACATTACTGGACTGCACCGGATAAACAGGAATATCTTCCTTAACTCGGCCGATAAAGTTGGAATCTAATGAACCCACAAGTGTTTTATCCTTTGTCGCAGAATTCTGATCCAAAGGAACAACGTCTGGAAAGTATTGATGAATAAACTCCATTGCTACCTTGTGTTGCTCCGAAAGGGAATAATCCAATTCACTTAATTCCCTTTCACCAACTGATTGGACCAGATTAGATTCTCAGTAATCCCTATCTGAACGAGCAGAGGAATGAACCGACCCAGCTTCATCTGACAGTTCCACATCAGAAACTGTTGTAGGCTGTTCCGGAGCCTGCTGGGATGCTGCGATGAGCTGTGCTATTTGTGACAATAAGTCTGTAACATAGGCCTGTGGAGCCGCGGTTCTCTGATGCTTAGCCACTGGATGCTCCTGGGCCGGCGTGTCCAGCATAATCCTCTTATGTGGACGTCCCAATTCATGTGGCCTCGTCTCCTTGTCTATCGGATGGCATGACTTTCTTGACGGCATCGAATCCTTCGTTCACGATGCAGGCTGGATCTCTGTAGTCACATAGCCAAGGTGCGGTCGTGTGTGCTGATAAGATGACCTGGAAGCCGATAGACTAGCTGCCCCTGACAGCCTATTTGACGAAGCGTCCCGGACAGGAGACGTGAACATATGCTCCGGCTGATGAACGTTCTGAACGTTCTGGCCCCAGATGTTGTTGAAAGAGAGAGGGGCCTCTCTCGCTCACGGTCCGGGAAGACCTGGACGAGCCCACCGCAGGACTAGCTGGTTCCCTCTGTTCTGTCACCATATGTGGTAAGCATGTTTCGATATTATAGTCCTCGCAACACACTTTTTCCTTTCCTCGACCGCTACGGACTTACCCGAAGTCACACCACCCATATTCTGAGTGATAAATCCGGTGGTTGAGCTAGCTGGCGACAAGGACGTAAATCCCATGATCAGAGATCTAGGCCCTTGTCTTATTTGACTGAGCACTTTTGCCGCTAGCTCTGTTTGATTGCGATGACAGCAGCACATTTTCTGACGGCATCACTGATATCACCATGTTCTTGTTCCTCTGAAAAAGAAACTGAAAAACTAGAGTGACCTTGTGGTCAGAGAACAGGTATCGATCTCTCGTCACTAATAACATACCATGACTCACGTCTCCAACGTTTGTCATCCCAATTGGCACAAACAGAACAAGAATTAGTGCGAGAACAATGACTACAGCAAACACAATGAACATGAGAGTCAGAGGAAGATTTCCTCGACTTACAATTTGAGCAATAATCTTTCATAATAATCTGACAATGATACATAATAAAACAATCCAATACAAAAATTTCAAAAAATAAATTCCTAAAAAAATTTTTTTGAAAAATTCTGACATGAGCCCAAGTTTCCAAAGGGAACAATGAGCCCACATGGATCCCAAAAAAGCCTAAGTGCGGACAAAATTTTTTTCTTGATTCTAAAACATTAATGCTACACTTCTGAAGTATATAATGTATCTGATTAAAGACCTAACATCATAATGACTAGGAAATTACTTACAGAAAGTAACCATTGTCAATGTAAACAACATGCAATAAAAACTGGAAACAAGACTCCAGGCACTGAACGACACGGCCGGAAGTCAGTAGCAGATTTTTAAACTATCCGATGTAAGACAGAATCTTCATCAGAAGAAACTGCGATACATCAGATGGTAGATGCAAGACCAAAAATGCCTAAACACCCCAAGGGTGAGGACGTAACCATGGGGATATACAGAATAAACATTCTGTAAACAAGTTAAACTCCCAAGAAAATTTCAAGAAAAATATTTCAAAAAATGTCCAAAAAGCATGGGAGCTTAACAGGGGGGTATCAAGGAAGGAGAGGGAGGAAACACTTAACAAACAGTGGCAATTTCATAGCAAGAATGATAACATCAGGCCCATGTCCTGAAATTAGGGAACATGAAATAATTTTGAATAAAAATTATAAGTTACAGCCCTGAACACATCAAACCACTGTTTTTTCCCTCTCATCCTCTTAATGCATCCTTGGATCCACCCAAATCACCATTACTTTGTGTCTGGCATCATAAAATCTGAGATTTACAAGCACAGAAGTCAGTTAGTTGTTACTGACAGAAGGGCCAAACAAAGAATGAGGCTTGGCGCCAATTTCGGTACTTCCTTTACACTGCGCATGCGCAGTAGACAAAAGTATGGAGGACCATATAGGACATTAATTTTTTTGGTTTTGGATGCAAATTTTGGGGATTTGGGGGGCAAAATTTGTGTTTGGCCCTGGATATTTTGGAGTTAGCACCAGCTAAGTCTGGGCCATTGGTTACAGTATAAAAATAGTAATTGATCGATTAACCATTACTTTTGAACTACTGTATTATATGGGTTAACAAAGGAACAAACTTGCTCCAAAACAGGCAAACATTGTCACACTGACTCACATCAATTATATGAGACAAAGTAAAGCATGCAAGTTACTTGCTGACATACTTGTTTACTTGCATGATCATCATACTGTCTCAGTGGCTGGAAATGGTCATTCTTAACCCTTTACCGATTGTGGGTAGCAGACGATACTTGCAAAATAAAATCATGAATTACTAAAAATTTTCAATTTTTGTCTCAAACACATAGCTTATGACCTCTCATTGGAACGAGCTCAACGAGCTTGTTCCAATGAGGGGTCATAAGCTATGTTTTTGAGACAAAAATTGAAAACATAATAAATCTGAATGGAGATTTTTGTATACAGGCCTAGTCAGTTTTGTTTGCTACAGTGGGTAAAGGGTTCATGCTGTAAATCATCAACGATATGGCAATTATTCAGATATCTATTTGGACAAGTGATTAATCAGTTAACCAAGGTTAATCCAAGTGATTAATTGATCAAGAAAACCCCTTAACCATTTCAGCTCTAATATATTCCACAAGATTATTTTTTTTATTTTACTTAAGTCACCCATTTGGGAGAGTAACTGTGAAGAAAACAGAAGCCATAGTACCAATTTGGTGTAATAATTGTGTAATAAGCAGACTGTAGGGTGAGATGATGAGAAGCGAACCAGTAGAGGTGTCACATTTGTGCTAAATGACACTGAAACATTCTTTTAAACATGTATTGACATAATACAAACTCAGAGAACCCTTTCAAACAGCATATTACATCACAGCACTTCATTGCCCAAGTCAATCAATGTTTCTGAACAACTTAGCCCTTTCAAAGTCAAGCATCTAAATAGGCTTACCACATGGAATGAGTGTCTTTATAGTAAAATATTCATAGTACTTTCAGGATAGCTATTGGTTGGTGGTATTGGGCCTGTCTGGGGGGTCAGGGTACAGCACATCGATAATTCCTGGTTTCCGCAAGGATAAAAATGCTGGTTCTGGTAATTTGAGGAAAATTGGGCAACGAAGAGTCATCACTACCATTGACCCAACCATAGGAAAATGTTTAAATTCCGAGGTTCCAAAACCCCCATTTCATTGCATCTGAGGGATATTTTGAGGTTTTTCACAGCAATATTTATGTAGGTTTTCACATTCCGAGAGTTGGTAATTGCAGAAAAATAAGGACCAATGAGGAGAAATTCAGGTGAAAAATCATTCATACAGATTACAGTACTTACCGACAATACTGTCCAAGGTGGCATGGATGATCCAGTTCAACGATTGTGTGTCAACAACCGTTATATGTTGCAACAGTTTACTCAGAAGCAATCACACGGAAATCAAAAAGCATGCAGTTGTGACATCAGTCACTGATTGACTTGAAGTTTGCAGATGCTCTCATACACTGTTGCACAACCCGCATATGGTCTTTGCGAACTCGGAGAGTGTCATTGATTGATCTCTGATCAACATTCGTGTATAATTTTACAATGCGTTTCCTGCTCCTGTTTGGTGTAACCCGTGATTATTACCGTCGAATGCATTGCATTGGTAGCATGAGAGTTTTATTTCACATTTTCCCCGATGTCAAACTTCTTGTTGCAATTTATATCAGCTATGGAATGCATGGTTAGGGGAATTTAAGGCGATGGGAATGGGGCTGTTCAGGGTATCCCAGGTCACCCTAGCAGAAACCCTGGATAATTAGAAAAGGGGATTCATGAGTGAATGGTTAGGTTAGATAAAATGAATAGCAATAGGGGTGTCCCATTTGTGCTTAATAACAGTGAAATGTTCTTTTGAACATACAGTGGCATAATACAAACTCAGAGAGCCCTTTCAAACAGTGTATTACATCACAGCATTTCATCACCCAAAGTCAATACAATGTAGATCATGATTCAGAACAAGTTAACCCTTTCAACACCAAAGTATCTAAACAGGATTGCCACATACAATACTGGCTACAGCCAATCTTGAAAGTTAAAAAAATTATATATTTTTTATACTAACCAATGACCCAGACTTAGCTGGTGCTAAACTCTTTAATTCAGGGCCAAACACAAATTTTGTCCCCCATCCCCAAAATTTGCATCAAAAACCGAAAATTACATGTCCTATATGGTCCTCCATACATTTACTCCTCTGCGCATGCGCAGTGTCAAGGAGGTCCCGAAATTGGCGCCAATTATCATTCTTACAACCAGTGCCTGGTAAGCGTTATGTACTCAGCGGGGAGGTATGAGTTCCCAACTCATGGGAGGGCCATCCCCATCTGGGTAATTGGTAAGTATAAAAAATATATAAATTATTATAAATTTTTTAACATTTTTATACTGTACCAATTACCCAGACTTAGCTGAATAGTAAATAGGCTGGAGGGCCTAGGATATAAAGGAAAATCCAGTAAGCTCAATTATCTATAACAGAATATCCCCTCCATAAGAAAAGGAGAGATAGGCTTTACATGTATCTTTCTTATTTATATTAAAGAAGAAAGACACAATACCGATCAGTAATTGAGCATAATAATCATCAATGATCTCTATTAACATCCAGTATAACCCTTTATACTAATATTTTTAAAGGTAAACCAATAAATAAAGGAAGTCCAGAGAAATGAGACTCTTTATATTCATTAAAAGTGTCCAAGGATTGTATATTAACGCTCGTTTGACACGTGACATATACAAATGCTTCACACCAAGCTACACTTTAAAAATATTACATGTATGAGTAAACATTAGCTTTACACTTTAAAACCATCCCGGTACCGACTTGGAATTACTGACTCTAGGGGAGGTATTCCCTTGCTTTTCACTATAAAGCAGGCGACCTAAGGGAACACCCCCCTCCCCTTTCCCTGGGTCAAATACCCCAGAGCGAAGAGGGTAAGAGTACAGAGTCACTGTCAGAACAGAAAGCCTACATAACTATAGTTGCAACTGTTTAGTGGATGATATTCTGAGCAACTGATAACAGACATAAACAATGGAGGTCTCCAGAAATGGACTCAATATTTCTGAGATAGAAATTAGTGAATGTGGAAGGTTGAGACCAATATGCAGTCTTCATTAAATCAGTAATAGCAATACAATTAGCATAGGCCCAAGAAGTAGAAAGAGCACTTACTTCATGAGCTGAGATCTTGAGTGCCGACTGCCGAGAAGAAGATAATTTTTCATAAGCAGTACGAATAGTTAACTGAATCCATCTAGCAACAGAATGAACCATAATATCCTTTCTATTAGGCATCAAAGACAGAAAGAAACACTTACGTCCCTTTCTGATGAACTCAGATCTACGTTTGTAAATACGTATTGCTCTAACAGGACAAAGTAAAGGCCTATGCCCATCAGATGATGGAAGGGCCTTAATAACAATAGGTTCAGGATACTTATTAGGAGCCTGATTCTTAGCCAAAAATCCAACATTGGTGGTAAAGGTAATAGTATTACCAACACTACGGTATTGAGAATCATCCACAGATAGTGCATGAAGCTCATTAACTCTTCTAGCAGAAGAGAAGGCTAAGAGAAAAGCTGTCTTATATGTTAAGAATTTGAAGTCCACTGTGTCAAGAGGCTCAAAAGGCACTTCTTTTAGCTTAAAAAGAACCCAAGCCAAATTCCACTTGGGAATTAATCTAAGGGTTCTAGGTCTATTTATCAAAAAATTTCTAACTAATTTAGATAAAGAGACATTAGTTCCAATCATTAAGCTATCATGATGTGCATAGGTATCGGATAGCATAGACCTATAACCCATAATGGTGATAGGCTGCAGTTTAATCTCATCAAACAAGTATACTAGAAAGTTGGCAATGTCTGGAATGGAAGGATCATAAATATCTACGGAATGATCCCCACACCACTGACGAAAGACCTTCCACTTTGCAGCATAGTTTAGCGAAGAGGAGGTCCTCCTACAGTTAGAAATCGCGTCCACTGCTCGTCCTGTAAAATGTTTTCCGTGCAAGAAGGACCGCACAACGGAAATACGTGAAGGTTTAGACCTTGCAGATTGTGATGGAGGATGCGCGATTTCCCCTGCAAAAGAAGATCTTCCCGTTGAGGAAGCTTCCTCAGTATGACCCACAACAGACACCTGAGTAGATTTCTCTACGGTCTCTGTGGAGACAGAGATGCTACCAACAGAATCTTGCATTGCGATTGTTTTATCTTGAGCAATATCTGCTGAATCAACGGCGCTGGAGGATACGCATATCCTATCATTCCGTCCCAAGGGATCGACAGAGCGTCTACTGCAAACGCTTGAGGATCTGGACAAGGTGACACATACGTCTGCAACTGATTGTTGAGATGTGTCGCAAATAAATATATCATTGGCCGTTCCCATTGGTAGCAAATCTGATTGAATACTTTGCTTGTTGAGAGTCCATTCTGACGGCAACAGACGACCCCTCCATGAAAGGGAGTCTGCTAAGACGTTCAGATGACCCGGAATATGACGGACCGAAAAAAGAATCTGATGTTCTAGTACAAACAGAAGAATTCTTTCTGTTAGATTGAGCAACGGAATGGAATGAGTGCCACCTTGGTTCCGAATATACGCAACTACCGTCATATTGTCGGACAGAATTTGCACGTGTGCATTCTGAATAATGTCTATCCAATGACGTAGAGCAAGCCAAATCGACATCATCTCTTTGATGTTATGTGCTTGCTTAAAAACTGCGGATCCCAAAGACCCTGTCACTTCAAATCCGATGGGCTCAGTGTCGCGCCCCAACCTGTTTGAATGGCATCCGTCATGATCGTAAAACTCGGATCTGGCAATTACAGTGGAACTCCCTGAATTAACCACTGTATGTCTGCCCAAGTCTGAATCTCTTGTTTCACTTGGCTTGACAAGAGGATGTCCGTCTCAAGCGAATGAATCTTCACTCTCCAATTCTGAGTCAGATAGACCTGGAGAGGACAAGTGCGTATCTGCCCCATTGGAATGAGATCCACGGCAGCTCCGCACAGACCAATTAGTCTCATGAATTCTCTCGCTGTAACTTTGCCTGAGTGAAGACAATAGCGAGCGTAACAACTGACTAATTTCGCTCTGGTTAACGGCAGACGGACGACATTGTTGTGCGTCTCGAAGCTCATCCCCAGGTGGGTGAATGACTTGGACGGCACCAGATCCGACTTCTCTTCATTTACTATGAAACCAAGACGTCGGAGCAATAGAAGCAGATTCTGCATATCGTTCTGAAGCGTTAACTCATTGCCGTACCTCTGAAGAATATTGTCCAGGTAAGCTGACGTTACCGCAGACGAATGAGCTCGGAAATAAATCATTACCGAGTTCATTACTCGAGTGAAAGACCTGGGTGCTAGATTTAGACCAAAGCACATCGCTCGGAACTGATAAACAACACCTAGGGCAGCAAAGCGAAGATACTTATTGAATGCCGGATGTACCATGACGTGATAGTACGCATCCTTGAGGTCTATGCTCGCAGCATAGTCGTTCACTCGATTGCTCGCTCTGACCGATCGAATGGTCTCCATATAGAACTTTGGAGCCACGATCAGCTTGTCTATCCAGCTTAAATCGATCACTGGACGGAACGAGCCATCTGGTTTCGGAACCAGAAAGAGATGGCTGTAGAAACCTGGAGATTCCTGGTTTTCTATGACCTCTATCACGTTCTTCTTTAAAAGAGACTGGTCTTTGAGTTAACGAAGGTTTGCCTTTGAAGGACAGTTTTAGTCCTTCCGAAATAACCCCTCGAACCCAAGGGTCCTCCGTAATTGATTCCCAGTTGCTTGAGAAACTCGACAGTCTTCCGCCCACCGGAATGCGACAGAGGTCTAAACCATCACCTCCTGGATCTGCGAGGCTTGCTTGAGGAGAAACTACATCCTCCGTGACCCGCAACTCACCCCGTCGGCCTAGGGGCATCTGACCAGTTATTTCGACAGCGTTACGGCCCCTACTCGAGTCGCTACTCTGACGGTCTCTAGAGTAAGACCTAGAGGACGCATAGGAACCTCTATAGGGACTTCCCCTGGACGAACTCGTCCCAGAAGTGCCTGGCCTACTCTTCTCTGCTGGTTCTGTCTTCTTGGAAGCAGACTTAAATAGCAGAGAGCCTGAAGCTTTCTTAGTTAATTTATCATATATTGCAGAAAGCTTGCCGTTGAAGAGAAACTCTCCGGAGACTGGTGCGCCTCAAAGAGAGTTTTTCATCTTAGTGTCCATGCGTGTGGAAGTAGCTAGGGCCGCGTTACATCTAAATAACTCCAGATTTGCCACTGAAAGGGTGGAGTTATATGCGGAAAAAGCTATGGCCCTGGACAGAACTCTTAAGGACGTCTGTACATCTTGGAATTCTGGTCCTTCAAAGCATAATGACAATGCTCTAGTAAGATGATCTGCGTATGAAAGAGCGTCTAAACTAGCTCTGTTAAACAATATTGTCGTTTCCAACGTTGACGAAGGAAGTGACATAGACGACAGCATGGATAGTTCAAGGTCTTCAGTCTGGTCGTCTAAATGGAGAGGAACTCTCTGGATGCCCTTACCTGCCGTTTCAAATTTATTCCTTGGATTGATGAAAGGCAGCTGTAGAGCAGATGCCGGTAGGAAGGCTGACCTGCCCGTCTTGTTGGCAAGTTTGTCAATAGCGTCATCTAATAATTCAAATATCCGAGAGACATTCCTGGAATGTGACGGAAATTCTGGGACAATGTCCCTAAACCAATTAAAAAAGTTGGTGTCCAGTGGCGCTATCACCCCCCTATCCGGCTGCGCAGCATTTTGGTCCAGCGGAACAACTTCTGGAAGGTAATGCTGGATGAACTCTACGGCTATTTTATGTTGCTCCGAAAGGGAAAAATCTAACTCATCGGAATCCCTTTCGCCATCCTGCCGGACCTCTTGCAATTCTCGGTTGTTTGCACCTGATCCAGCGGCGGAACGTCCCGACCCAAATTCGTCTGAAACTTCATGTTCCGACAGAGGCTCTGCCAGTTGCTGGGATGCTGTGATGATCTTTGCTATCTGTGATAGCACGTCCGTTACGGAGGCCTGGGGAGCCGTGGTCTTACTAAATTTAGCCGCCGGAAGCTCCCTGGACGTTGCATCTTGCATAATCTTTTGTGCGAATGCCTGGATGTAGAAGGCCTCGTATCCCTGGCTACCGGATGGCGTGACCTGGTCCCCATGGAATCCCTGGTTGGCGAAGCTGACTGTATATCACTGGTCACGTAGCCAAGGTGCAGCCGTGTGTGCTGCCGAGAGGATGAGGAAGCCTTATAGGTAGCCTCGCCGGACTGCCTATATACCGGAGCGTCCCGAGCGGCGGACGTATGCTCCGACTGCGTAATGCTATGCACTACAACATCTGGTCCCAGATGTTGCTGTATGAGAGAGGGACCCCTCTCGCTTGCAGCTCGTGCGGAGCTGGACAAGCTAAAAACCGGACTATCAGGCTTCCTCCGATCCATCCTCCTTTCCGTCGTCACTGGGTGTGCACCTGGAAGTTTTATAGTGCTCGCAACACCCGACTCTCTCTCCTGGACCGCAATGGACGAACCCGGGTGCTGACCCATTCAGTGAATGGACGTGACACCGGGCAAGCAACCCCTTTGAACGAACTTGTGAACTTCCGGGTAATTGATGGATCTCCATGAGTACTTTTGCCGCTAGCCCTTCGCTTGTTTGTGACGACGGAGGCACACTTCTGGACGACATCACGGAAATATCACACTGTTCTTGTTCCTCTAAAAAAGAGAGTGAAAGACTAGAGTGACTCTGCGGAGAGAGGACCGGCATGGCCCTCTCCCCAGTAACAACATACCGTGACACACGTTTCCAACGTTTGTCATCCCAATTGAAACACACAGAATAAAGATCAGTGCGAGTACACTGAGTACAATTAATACAGAGATCATGAGAATCAGAGGAAGATTTCCTCCTATTACAATTTGAACAATAATCATTCATTGTGAAAAAGGTAAACAATCATAGTACTCGCACTAATCCTTGAAAATAAAGATACATAATATAACAATCCATTATAATCATTACGAAAAAATGATCGAAAAGAAAAAAATTTTTGAAAAAAATTTTTTCAGAAGAGCCCAAGTTCCCAATGGGAACCCTGAGCCCAATGGATCCCAAAAAAGCCTAAGTGTGGACAAAATTTTTAAATCATTTTGAAAAATTAATGTAACACTTACGGACAATATTAATGTATCTTGCTATGAAATAAGTGATGGAGAAGACAAGTAATCAGAAGTAACTGTTGTCAATCTAAGCAAAAGTGTCAACAAACCGGAAACATGACTCCAGGCACTGAAAAAACCTGGCCCGAAATCAGTTACCAATTTAAAACACTATCTGATGCAAAACAGAGGCTTTCAGAGAAGAAACTGTAGAACATCAGATGGTAGATGCAGACCAAAACGCCTAAACACCCCTAGGGTGAGGACGTAAACATGGGGAAAAAACAGAAAAAATTCTGTTACCAAGCCAAAACTCCCAAGAAATTTTAGTAATAAACATTACAAAATATAAGCCAAAACATGGGAGAATAGCTGGGAGGGGGGGGGGGGGGGGGGGGGGGGGGGATAAGGAAAGGTAGAGAGGAAACACTGATCAAACAATGGTACATTCATAGCAAAATGACAATAACAGGGCCATGCCTTGAAAATAGGCAACATGAAATAATTTCATAAAATAATTATAAGTTACAGCCCTGAACATTTTCTTGCACTATTTTTTCCTCTCCTCCTTATATTTCCTCTTTATTTCCACCATTTCTCTCATCAAAATGTGTCTGGCATCATGAAAACTGAGATTTGGAAGCACAAATAACAGTGAAGTGTAACTGTTTTGAGGGCCAAACAAAGAATGATAATTGGCACCAATTTCGGGACCTCCTTGACACTGCGCATGCGAGGAGGAGTAAATGTATGGAGGACCATATAGGACATGTACTTTTTGGTTTTTGATGCAAATTTTGGGGATTGGGGGGGACAAAATTTTGTGTTTGGCCCTGAATTAAAAGAGCTTAGCACCAGCTAAGTCTGGGTCATTGGTACAGTATAAAAATATAAGCAGACTGTCATCCTCAAAATGAGGTCCTCAGAGGGTGAATTTGGTGATGCTACCCTGCACAGCAGGGTAGCATCACAAAATTTATCCTCTGTGAACCTCAGTCTGAATCAAAGTCTCAAGCCAAAACAGAAAGGTGAACCTAGAGGATAAATTGGCCCACTGCATGGGATAGCATCAGCAAATTCACCCTCTGGGGACCTCATTTTGCAAATGACAGGTTGCTTATATTCTCCCTTGGCTACTGCAATGAACAAGACTGTACAAATTGAGGGAATGATCTTTTTGTTCATTTGCCATTTGCTTAAAAAGAAATGGGATAATAGGGTAACAGATTTTAGATTTGCCTACATTAGGCCTCACAAAGTAGATCTTCTGTTTCTCAGGCCATTTTTGTAAAATTGCATGCGGGTAGGTGTTTCTTTTATTTCAATTTTTATTTTTTTTTGCAATTATTTCTTTGAAATCAAAAGTTTATATTTTTGGTTTGTTTTAGGTTTTAGGCCTCATATTCTACAGAATAGCATGGGGTTGGTGTATTTCATCCCTTGAGTGCAAGAAGGCTTTGCAATGCTTTAGCACTGCAAAGGCTTGTTGTACTCAAGGGACAAATTTATCAATTTTATTAATAGGGTAAAAATATAAGACATAAACCATTTAATTTTTTAAATTTGCAATGGTTATAAAAAGAGTATGTGGCAGCCAAAAGGACCATGCAGGAGGGCCTGAGAAACAGATTTTTTAACTTTTTTAGGCCTTACTAGATTTTAGACAAATACTTTAGTCGAACTGCTATTGTTTTTGTTTGCATTTGTTCAATCTCCTAGAACAATGAACTACTTTATGATGATACAACTTATTCGACTTTGATGATGACATGCTGAGTTGCCTGAAAAATGTTACGGTAACCTTTTGTCAGGTTGCCTTAATTTCTGTCTAATTTGTACAGGCATGAATTCAGCAAATCCACTTTGTGTCTGTAGACAGGTTCTTAACCCTCATTAACCCTTTACCCAACGTAATGGCCAAAACCCGGCCAGTGCTATTCACAAAAATCGCCAATTGATATTCATTATATTTTCATTTTTTGTCTCAAAAACATAGGTTATGACTCCTCTTTGGAACGAGCTCGTTACAATGAGGGGTTATAACCTACGTTTTTGAGACAAAAAATGAAAAAAATTAGTTATTCAAGAATTTTGTTTGCAAGTGCTGTCTGCTTTCATGCTAGGTAAAGGGTTAACTGGTAGCGTGCTGAATTATTTTTGGTTCTCAAAATTTGCTCACATGTCTTTGCCTTGATACAATTTATAAGCACTCCAATACAGGCACTCTACCATAAATTGCATTATTGGCTTAGTATTAGTGACTAAATCATATCAGTTGAACTATTCTAGGAAACGACCGTATAGATGTTGACAACAAAATTAAAAGCACAATTAAGCCAGGATCGCAATTCTTTCTGATAATATTTTAAATACTAAATATGTGTGCTCACAAGCAAAAAAAGTCTGGAAAACTGATTGTCTGGGTTTTCACATCATAAATAACTCTGCAAAAAATCACCCACCCGGGGACATACTCGATTTGTACATACCCATGACAAAGCCACATACCAGAAATCAGCCAATTATCTCATTGTATGGTGAAAAAAGTTCTGAAAACAGTTACTTCAAAATGATGGAAAGACAGAATGATGGACAAAAGTACATGACAAGTCCCTAGCCATTTCATGGTGAGAGCATTAAAAATAAAACAAAGATTCTTAAATATATCTTACCAGTTGTTCACTTTTGACACAGAAAAGTTTTACTGTCTTGGCTACATTTTTTGAAACTGTAACACATAACTTGGAGTCCACACTGGCAACATTTAGTTCACTGTAAATAAATAACATTGACTAATAAATATGCACTTAACTTGACATGCTAAGTAGTTTTAAATCCATTTTTCTTTATTTTTTAAGTCATGGCTGCTTTGAAGTAACCGTTACTAAATTTGATGAACATTTATGAAGATGTAACTCTCAAAAATCAACAGTCAAAAGTTGAATCAATTTACAGAGGAAAATTTGATTTAAAATACCCAAGTTATACTTCTTCAAGTGGCAAGAGATTTACTGTTTTAAGAGGGAATATATGGCAGCAGTATACAAAGCATCTGAGAAAATTTCTGAACTTTAATTTTATTTTCTCTCACAGATGTTTTTCTGTTGATTTTTAATACCAGTTACGTGCAAATTGTGCAGCTCAGAAGATGATGCCAACTGACTTTTTTCTATATTTCACTTTTAGGGTGTCCAAGAAGAATGTTAGAGGAGGGAGGGCAAAGCATAAATGACCAAGCTAAGACCTCAGTAAAGTTGCATTTCAAGAATGGTCCAAATTTTGGGAACTGCAGTGAATGCAAGCTGAGTATTGGGGGGGGGGGGGGGGGGGGGGTGAGGGAGGTGAGTGGCACGACAAATAATGCCCCAGTAAATTTTGAAAAATTAGCCTCCTACCCTCACAGAAACTTAATACCAAATATCATATCACTGCAGACATGAGATTGTGGGAAGGTTTTTAAAGAATTTCAGGCATTTTGGCCTATACCATAACAGCAAATTCCTTTAACCCTTGATGGCCAATTTCCAATTTCTTCTTGGTAATTTTACTCTCTGAGGTCCTGTTCCCCAATATGTAGCATTTCAGATGAGGTTAACAACATTCAAAGTACCATAGCAGTGGTGATATCCAGTCAAGTCTTGGGTGTCTCCATTGGTAAGTAAAAAATGACTGCAAAGCTTATAACTAAGGTCATCATGAAGCTGCAAAATATTGAGTAAAAATATCCATGCCTGTTAAGGGTCAAACAAATCTGAATGCAAGTTACTCGAGGATGTTACCTAACAAGTTTGGTTAAATGAAGTTTAGTGGTACTCTTTGAGAAAGCAACAGTAAATCACCTAATGGCCGAAAAATTCCAGCAAACAAATTCTGCCATATGCTCACTCTGATTTCCAGTTAGATGAGCTTAGAAGACATAATGAAAGGAATACTCAATTTATGACCAAAATATGACCAAAGTACAACTAACAAAAATGGTTGCTAATTAAATATTCCTATTCCCTTACCTTGTGATAGTTTTAACTATACTCTCAATCTCATCTGTTGTTGGTGGATTTGATGAATTGCCAGAAAACACCAGATTTATTGGGTCAAATAATCTGGACAATGATTTGGATAAATAAGCTGTTTCAAAGGAGGCTAGTGTTTCTCTGAGAGACTTTTCAGGACTGAAACATGAAGAGCAAAAAATATTAATATAAATTTCTTCAAGTACACAATAGGTTTCCTCTCTTCTTATCTGAAGTCAAATTGAGATACAGTGTACTCCACCTGAGTCAATTAACCCGAGGCCTAATTTTTTGGCTATTTTTTTTCAGGAATCTAACTGGATTCCCTCAAACAACTTTTACAGGAATCCACCAGAATCCAATAGTTTGCGAGGGCCTGAACACACTGGGCGGACCAATAATCCAGCCCAATGTGCCAAGAGTTTGAAAGCTAACCCCATATTCATGGGGGAGGGGGCAGTGCAGTAGGAGTAATATATCATCCACAGCCCTGACATTCAGTATTGATGGTAATGGTAAACAGACCTTCACATTTCAACATTCTGTGTAACCCATTCATCGTTTCCAGGAATGTCAGCTAGGTAACCAGGTTGGTCGTCCCCAAGGCATTCATCATGGTAAGTAACTTGGTTTACACAACATGGTTTTTCAAGGGGTTTAGGGAAACAAAAGTTAACCCCCCTCCCCTCACTCCCCCTGTTTGAATAGTACCCACAGCTCAGGTCTTTAGATTCCCTTAATTTGGACATACCTTGGCGACCCTAGACCAACAGGGCTCTCATGGTTTGACTTGGAAGGGAAAAATTTTGAATTTTGACATTAACAGAAGGAATTTACTGACATCTTGGGGTTCAATTCCTGCTTTAGGAAACTAAAATAACAAATCTTTGGTGATTCAATTCATATTTCAGGGTTTCTTCAAGTTTACTTGCTCCCCACAAGGATCTAACTATAATTTTGTCATTAGTTTTCACTTTCTCCTGGGGAGTCTTTTTTTTTTATTCAATCAGGCATTCGTTTTCATCCTGAACCTCAAATACTGTGCATAGAGGCCAATAGTTTTTGTGCACCAAAGGCACGCAGGGATGGTGTGGGGGCAAGCCCTTTCAACCCTCTCCAGCTGTTTAATGTTAATTTATATTACTTTCTATACCATGTCCAAACGTGGTAGAGGAGGAAAGGAAAGGAGGGTTGCTAACATTGTCAATGCTTCTTGCAGTGCTTCTTTGGAGGAGGTGGCTGAGATGGAGAGATCATGGCAGTGGCTGGAGTTGTAGGACTGCTGTTGGACCTCTCCAGCCGGTATGGTTGGGTCCTTGCTTTGTCAGGCAATTGTTGGTTCTAAAGATGTTCGATCAGATCCATTGTACTTCTGCTTATTACGTTGGATTGCCTTCTTTCTTCTCTGAGCTTTGGCATGTTTTGTTGTTGTTCACTTTCTCTTATCTTCATGATGGTTTCCTTGGATGGATGACCCATATCCTGGGAAGTCCTCTGGATAGAAGACAGTTAGTAGGAGTTGCAGGCATCTGAGGGACTGCTTCCGGAGCCACTTCCTGCACAAAGGTAAGGTCTTCCTCCTCCATTTCACTTTCCGAGGAAAGGCGAGCTGGACTGGAGATTGACCTAGCCCCTGGAGATCAGGTGTCCTCCGACTGCTCCCCCTGTGAGGAGTGTGTCAGGCTGGACATGGACCATTCAGGGGTGCACGGTGTGGCCCTTCTGAAGTCCTTCTCTTCCACCTTCTATTTTGTCTCTGACCTCTTCTTTTCAATAAACCCCAGCAGTCGACGGGAATCACAGCCTCTGGCAGCTGGTCCCTCCCTTCTCTTTCTTTTTCCTTCTGTGACTCTTGGATTATGGAGGTTAGATCTTTACCCAGCAAGTCTGAGACACATGGAAGGAGACCAGTGCAGGAGGAAATCCCCCACAAAAGGTGCTACACCTCTCCAAGGACATCGGTTTGGTTTCTTCCTCAAAATCCACTGTCAGGTGAATATTTCCCTTGTGCACCTGGATACTCCAGGTAGTAGCAAGGTAGTAGCAAGCCTTCACTCTGACCAGTGTTTCTTGGGTAACAAATGTAAGCGCCACTGTTCAGATGTTTACACCTCAGAGTCCAAGGTGTGAATGTGATCATGATCATGAACTGTTGATAGTTTCAATGTCATACAGAATTCACTCTGTATTCCAAAGTTGTCTGAAGATTGTTTTGTGCGAGCCAAAACTAAAATATATTACTGGTTCTTCCATCAGATATCTTTTGACTCTAACATACAAATAAAGTGGAGAATAACTTCAAAATTCTGATTTGATTTGACTGTATCAATAAAGAACAACATTTCTATCATTCATTTAAAAATTAACAACATTAAACTTTGAATTGTGTAATGAAAATGATAAATTTTAAGTAATTTGTATATTTTTTATACTTAACAATGGCACGGACTAGCTGGATGCTAACTCAAATTAATCCTGAGCCAAACATGAAAAAATTTAAAGTAATTTATATATTTTTTATACTTACCAATGGCCCAGACTTAGCTGGAGCTAACTCAAAAATATCTAAGGCCAAACACAAATTTTGCCCCCCAATCCCCAAAATTTGCATGCAAAACCGAAAATTTGAAGTCCTATCTGGCCCTCCATACATTTACTCTCCGCGGATGCGCAGATGCCAGGAAGTCACCAAAACTGGGGCCAACATCATTCTTTGTAAAAAGATTATAATATAATAATTCAGCGGGGAGGTATGAGTGCCCAGTACTGCCCACTCATGGGAAGGCCATTCCCATCTGGGCCATTGGTAAGTATAAAAAATATATAAATTACTTTACTGTATACCAATGGCCCAGACTTAGCTGAATTGTAAAAAGGTGGAGGGCCTAGAACTTCCGAAATAGTAAATCAACATAGATCAAATCTTTCGATCTATGATGAAGAAAATTAGAATAATTAAAATGTACATGTATGTCTCTTTATACCATAATAGAAGAGACATAATAATATAATAATAATATGGATCCCAATTATGTAAATCCTAAATCTGAGTATGAAATCATGCTAATTAGGATGTAACGAGATAACAATTTTTAAGGTTAGCATGGGCTAAGCCCTAAAAATTAGGATAGCATATTTGAGAATGAGAGAAAATTGCCCATAAACCTATGCCATACAATAATACTACAGCTGATCGCCGAATATAGTACGGACAAAAGAGCTTCTTTCATAGTTACATACCCAATAAGCCCCCCCACACACACACACTTTTTTGAACATATCTTAAAAAGAAAGAGGGGAGAGCTGTGGAATCAATAAGCGGGTACCAGGAAACAATATAAATAAATATCGATCAGGCACTCAGGAATTAATTCATGAATAATAAATGGTGCTTAATACCACTTCACAAGCCAAGGCTATAGTGACTATTTTGGTAAATAACCTTATCCGCTACAAAATATGCACTGCAGACGGCGTCTACAGGTACGAAAAAATCAGTGAAATAATAATATAACATACACATATTAAAGCGAGATACGACGAACAATCTCTGCAGAGAAAACATGCTTCAAAGATCATTCACAGGCGGCCTCTGTACAATTAAATCCTGTAAGAACACTCTCTAACGTGTACAAGTTGGTATCTACAACTATAAACACATGAGAATATGCAATTTGAGAACTGTCAAAATAGAGACCAGGATCTAGAAATGGAGGTAGGTATGATTAACCGGCTCCAGCACCGACCGCCCCCAAAATATATAATAATAATTTCAAGGTCTACCAAAGCGATAGCGTAATAAAATATTGCACGAGTGCATTAAAATCCAGCCTGTAATCATCTAAAAAAACAACTAAGTGGGATAAGTTTAGCTCCCTTTGGTGAGCTAAAAACGATACATCGGATAGAAGATGCAAGACCAAACACCCCTAGGGTGAGGACATAACCATGGGGAAAAACAGAATAAATATTCTGTAGTACATGTTAAACTCCCAAGAAATTTAATAAAAAATTTCCAAAAAGCTTAAGAGTTTAACAGGAAGGGTTCATGGAAGGATAGGGGTGGAATACTTAACAAACAGAGGAATAATCATCATCAAAAATGATGACATCCGGCGCATGTCCCTAAATTGGGAAACATGAAATAATTTTATAATTATTATAAAGTTACAGCCCTGAACGTCTAAAACCACTGCTGAACACTTCCATCATCTGATAACAGCCTTGGATTCACCAATTCTTGCACTGATTAGTATCTGGCATCCTCAAATGAAAGTGTCAATGACACTGTAGCTCAACTTGTTTAAGACATGTACATGCATAGTATATGACACAGCAATGACAGCATCTAGGTAATGACCTGATAACAAAGGTACATGTAAAGTATTGTAACGGTCTGTACATAAATGCTGACCGTAGCCTGTAACAAATATATAGGTAAAGAATTGTAAAGGTGGGGTGACAGTTAGATGCTAAACCAGAAAAGAAATCTTTGAGTCCCGGAGTGGCTCGGTCTGACTGAACTCAAAAATATAGCACAGTGATAACAAAGGCACCTAAAAGCACTTGTTCCTGTCACAAGGTGATAAAATTAGAGGTGTCAAGGGGCCTTAATCACTCACCGGGCAAAGTGATTCAAACAAAGTGGTTCAAAGAAGTATTTGGGGTCACATTCAGTTAGACATGGTTCATCAACACTACAAAGGAATGAAGTCATGAGAGACAAATTTTATGGAACTACGGACATGGCTTGAACAAACCTTGAATCTTACCCCCCTAAGGATGCTGCATACCAAATATCAAAAGCATTCATCTGCTGGATCTGAAGAAGAAGATTTTAAAAGAAAATTCCTCATTTTGAACTAAGTTATCATTCAGGCTCCTACAGTGACCCCAAATATGAATCCAGGGACTTGGCTTGAACAAACGTGAATCTCACCCCCTAAGGATGCTGCATGCCAAATATCAAAACATTCCGACTGCTGAATCTGAAGAAGACTTTTAAAGAAAAATTCCTCATATTGACTAAGTTATAATTCGGGCTCCCACAGGGAGCCCAAATATGGACACAGGGACTTGGCTTTAACAAACTTGAATCTCACCCCCTAAGGATGCTACACACCACATATCAAAACATTCCGACTGCTGGATCTGAAGAAGAAGATTTTTAAAGAAAATTCTTCATTTCGAACTAAGTTACAATTCAAGCTCCCACAGTGAGCCCAAATATGGACCTAGGGACTTTTCTTCAACCAACCTGAATCTCACCCCACTAAGCAATGCAGCATACCCAATATCAAAAGATTCTGCCTGCTGGATCTTGAGAAGAAGATTTTTAAAGAAATTTGCCTGAAATGCACTAAGTTCAAATTTGGGCTCCTATACTGAGCCCAAATATGAACCTAGGGGCCGATTTGAACAGAGTTGAATCAGATCCACCCCACAATGTTGCATACCAAATATCAAAAGATTCTGCCTGCTGGATATGGAGAAGATTTTTTACGAAATTTGCCTGAAATGCACCAAGTTCGAATTCGGGCTTCTATACAGAGCCCAAATGTAAATCCAGGGGGCCGATTTGAACAAACTTGAATCAGCTCCACCCCACAATGTTGCATACCAAATATCAAAAGATTCTGCCTGCTGGATCTGGAGAAGAAGATTTTTTAAGAAATTTGCCTGAAATGCACTAAGTTCCAATTTAGGCTTCTATAGTGAGCCCAAATGTGAATCCAGGGGGCCAATTTGAACAAACTTGAATCAGATCCACCCCATAATGATGTAAACCAAATATCAAATAATTCTGCCCACTGGTTCTGGAGAAGAAGATTTTTTAATAATTTTTCAAAAATTCATATGGTGCTATCAGAGTTATGCCCCATACAGAGCCCCCAAGGGATGTGGCCATTTCATTTGAACAAACCTGAATTGCCATATAGGAATGAACATACACATGAAGTTTCTTGAAAATCGGACCAGTGGTTTCAGAGGAGAAGTCGTTTGAAAAATGTTCAAGACGACGACGGATGGCAAGTGATAAGTTGAGCTCCCTTCCGTGAGCTAAAAATTCCTCATTTCAAACTAAGTTACAATTCAAGCTCCCACGGTGAGCCCAAATATGGACCTAGGGACATGGCTTGAACAAACTTGAATCTCACCCCCCTAAGGATGCTGCATACCAAATATCAAAACATTCTGACTGCTGGATCTGAAGAAGATTTTTAAAGAAAAATTCCTCATATTGACTAAGTTATAATTCGGGCTCCCACAGGGAGCCCAAATATGGACACAGGGACTTGGCTTTAACAAACTTGAATCTCACCCCCTAAGGATGCAACACACCACATATCAAAACATTCCGGCTGCTGGATCTGAAGAAGAAGATTTTTAAAGAAAATTCCTCATTTCGAACTAAGTTACAATTCAAGCTCCCACAGTGAGCCCAAATATGGACCTAGGGACTTTTCTTCAACCAACCTGAATCTCACCCCACTAAGCATGCTGCATACCCAATATCAAAAGATTCTGCCTGCTGGATCGTGAGAAGAAGATTTTTAAAGAAATTTGCCTGAAATGCACTAAGTTCAAATTTGGGCTCCTATACTGAGCCCAAATATGAATCTAGGGGCCGATTTGAACAGACTTGAATCAGATCCACCCCACAATGTTGCATACCAAATATCAAAAGATTCTGCCTGCTGGATCTGGAGAAGAAGATTTTTTAAGAAATTTGCCTGAAATGCACTAAGTTCGAATTTAAGCTTCTATACTGAGCCCAAATATGAATCCAGGAGGCCAATTTGAACAAACTTGAATCAGATCCACCCCACAATGTTGCATACCAAATATCAAAAGATTCTGCCTGCTCGATCTGGAAAAGAAGATTTTTTAAGAAATTTGCCTGAAATGCACCAAGTTAGAATTCGGGCTTCTATACTGAGCCCAAATGTGAATCCAGGGAGCCGATTTGAACAAACTTGAATCAGATCCACCCCACAATGTTGCATACCAAATATCAAAAGATTCTGCCAGCTGGACCTGGAGAAGAAGATTTTTTAAGAAATTTGCATGAAATACACTAAATTCGAGCTTCTATAGTGAGCTCAAATATGAATCCAAGGGACTGATTTGAACAAACTTGAATCAGATCCACCCCACAATGTTGCATACCAAATATCAAAAGATTCTGCCTTCTGGATCTGGTGAAGAAGATTTTTTAAGAAATTTGCCTGAAATGCACTAAGTTCGAATTTAAGCTTCTATACTGAGCCCAAATATGAATCCAGGAGGCCAATTTGAACAAACTTGAATCAGATCCACCCCACAATGTTGCATACCAAATATCAAAAGATTCTGCCTGCTCGATCTGGAAAAGAAGATTTTTTAAGAAATTTGCCTGAAATGCACCAAGTTAGAATTCGGGCTTCTATACTGAGCCCAAATGTGAATCCAGGGAGCCGATTTGAACAAACTTGAATCAGATCCACCCCACAATGTTGCATACCAAATATCAAAAGATTCTGCCTGCTGGATCTGGAGAAGAAGATTTTTTAAGAAATTTGCCTGAAATGGACAAAGTTCGAATTTGGGCTTCTATAGTGAGCCCAAATATGAATCCAGGGGGGCCGATTTGAACAACCTTGAATCAGACCCATACCAAGATGCTGCATACCAAGTATCAAAAGATTCTGCCCATTGGTTCTGGAGAAGAAGATTTTTTAATAATTTTTCTATAATTCATACGGTGCTATCAGAGTTATGCCCCCTATGGAGCTCCAAGTGGGCATGTCCATTTCATTTGAACAAACTTGAATTGACATATGGTAATGAACATCCATACCAAGTTTCAAGCAAATCGACCTAGCGGTTTCAGAGGAGAAGTCGTTTGAAAAATGTTCACGACGCCGGACGGACGACGACGACGGACGACAAGTGATAAGTTGTGCTCCCTTCGGTGAGCTAAAAAGGAGATTTTAAAGCACAGATGTCAGTTCATTGTTGCTTTAGGGCCAAACAAAGAATGATGTTGGCGCCAATTCCAGTCACTTCCTGATGCCTGTGCATGCGTGGAGAGTAAAAATATGGAGGACCAGATAGGACTTTTAATTTTTGTTTTTGCAAGCAAATTTGGGGGATTGGGGGGGGGGGGGGGTTCAAAATTTGTGTTTGTCCCTTGATAACTTTGAGTTTGCACCAGCTAGTCTGGGCCATTGGTTTATAGTATAAAAATATGTAACTCATAACTCCACATATAATCTTGTTGGGTAAACCTTGTCATACATCAAACCTGCAATGGATCAAGTTATTGTAGGTATATAATATATATTTTAAATATCAATATTACATGTATTTGCATTATTGTTGAACAAATGTTGACAAAAATAATGTTCAGTGTTGGTGCCACATGACAAAAAATTAAAGTGTAAATGACACTGTAGATCAAATGTATAGTATGTGACACAGCAATGACACGCATCTAGGTAATGGCCTGATAACAAAGGTACATGTAAAGTATTGTAATGGTCTGTACATAAATAATGACTGTAGCCTGTAACAAAAGTATAGGTAAAGTATTGTAAAGGTGGGTGACAGTTAGATGCTAAACTGGAAAAGAAATCTCCATGGGGTTAATGTCACAATGGGGATCCTTGGATGACGCACTGTAAGCCAAATGTTAGCAATTGTTTTGGCCTGTTTGATTCAAACCCTTCTGAGGTTGATTCATACTAATTAATAAATATTGGTCAAGTCCTTCTTGAAATATAGGTATTTGAATTTTTTATCTTTAGCTCTTAGGGTTCCCAAGGGTGAGGAGATTTTATTTTTCTCACTGGAAATAGAAAATCTGGTTGTGTTAATAATATTTACCCTCTCGAACCACACCCAATATATTAACACAGGATCTTGGTTTCAAACATTTGAATATACACATCCTAGGGATGCTGAATTCAAGAAACATTATTTTGTCTGGTGTTTTTGGAAAAGATTTTTAATTATCTCCCTTTTTGAGTCCCCAAATTGGTCTGACTGAGCCCAAAAATATTTGTTCTCATAGCACAGAGATAACAAAGGCATCCAATAAATTTATAGCAACCATTACTGAAATAAATGAAAGTGTCAATGACACTGCAGCTCAACTTGTCAAGACATGTACATGTATAGTATGTGACACAGCAATGACAAACATCTAGGTAATGACCTGATAACAAAGGTACATATAAAGTATTGTAACGGTCTGTACATAAATACTGGTCATAGCCTGTAACAAATGTATAGGTAAAGTATTGTAAAGGTGGGTGACAGTCAGATGCTAAACTAGAAAAGAAATCTTTGAGTACCAGAGTGGGTCTGACGGAACCCCAAATTATTTGTTCTCATAGCACAGTGATAACAAAGGCACCCCAACACACTCATTCCTGTCCCAAGGTGAAAACAAAGGTACCCAAGAAGTTTTGTGAAGATCAGTTCATAAATACGAGCTGTATAGAAGTTGTGACAAAACACTGATTGGACCTAATTTCGGTACAAAATGGCTACTGGCAGCCATCTTGAATTTTGGACCACACTCAGAAACACTCGTTCTCGTCCCAAGGTGATAACAAAGGTACCCAAGAAGTTTCGTGAAGATCGGTTGATAAATACAGCCTCTAGCCCGAGCCATATTGACATGTGCACTTACAGTGTAAAAGTAGCACTAAATAAATCAAAATTCATCTAATTTGCATAATTTCTGCACGAGAAAAAAACCCGTACTATATGTGATGTATTCCATGTTACTACACATTCATACAAAAATTTATTCAAATCCGAACTTTCATACAGAAGTTCTGTACAAAAGACTGATTGCACTAATTTTGGTACAAAATGGCTGCTGGTGGCCATCTTGAATTTCGGACCACACCCAAAAACACTCGTTCTCATCCCACGGTGATAACAAAGGTACCCAAGAAATTTCGTAAAGATTGGTTCATAAATATGGCCTCTAGCCTGAGCCGTATAGAAGTTGTGTACAAAAAACTGATTAGACCTAATTTCGGTACATCTTGAATTTTGGACCGCACTCAGAAACACTCGTTCTCGTCCCAAGGTGATAACAGAGGTACCCAAGAAGTTTCGTGAAGATCGGTTGATAAATACAGCCTCTAGCCCGAGCCGTATTGACATGTGTACTTACTGTGTGCAAGTAGCACTGAAAAAATCAAAGTTCATCTAATTTGCATAATTTCTGCACGAGAAAAAACCTGTATTATATGTGATGTATCCCATGGTACTAAACATTCACATAAAAAATTATTCAAATCAGCATTTTCATATGGATGTAGTGTGCAAAAATCTGATTGCACCTAATTTTGTACAAAATGGCTGCCATCGGCCATCTTGAATTTTGGACCGCACCCAAAAACACTCGTTCTCGTCCCACAGTGATACCAAAGGTACCCAAGAAGTTTTGTAATGATCGGTTTATAAATACGGCCTCTAGCCCGAGTCGTATTGGCATTTGCACTTACTGTGCTGAAAGTAACACTAAATACATCAGAGTTAGTCTAATTTGCATAATTTACCTATGAGAAAAGAACCCGTATTATATGTGATGTATCCCATGGTACTAAACATTCATACAAAAAATTATTCAAATCAGCGCTTTCATATGGAAGTTCTGCGCAAAAATCTGATTGCACCTAAGTTTGTACAAAATGGCCGTCAGCAGCCAACTTGAATTTCAGATCGGACCCAAAAACACTCGTTCTCGTCCCACCGTCATAACAAAGGTACCCAAGAAGTTTCGTAAAGATCGGTTCATAAATACGGCCTCTAGCCCGAGCCGTATTGAATTGTTGACGGACAGACGGATGACTGGCCATGGCATAAGCTCAAATTTGGCTTCGCCAAAGTTGAGCTAAAAATCTTTAGAGGTTCTGAACAAAAAATGCAATACACAGAATTCTCGTAAATATGACTGCCAACAGGCATTCTGAATTTTTGGCCAAACCCCAAAGCACTCGTTACCATCCCATGATGATAACAAACGTAGTCCTAGAAGTTCTGTACAACAAACTGATTGCACCTAATTTCAGTATAAAATGGTTGTTGGCAGCCATCTTGAATTTCAGACCATACCCAAAAGCACTCGTTCCTGTCCCAAGGTGATAACAAAGGAACCCAAGAAGTTTCGTGAGGATTGGTTCATAAATACAGCCTCTAGCCCAAGCCATATTGACATGTGCACTTACTGTATATAAGTAGCACTGAATAAATCAAAGTTCATCTAATTTGCATAATTTCTGCACGAGAAAAAAACCCGTACTATATGTGATATATTCCATGTTATTAAACATTCACACAAAACAAAAATTTATTCAAATCAGAACATTCAAACAGAAGTTCTGTACAAAAATTTTATTGCACTAATTTTGGTAAAATGGCTGCCCGTGGCCATCTTGAATTTCGGACCGCACCCCAAAACATTCATTCTCGTCCCACGGTGATAACAAAGGTACCCAAGAAGTTTTGTAAAGATCGGTTCATAAATACGGCCTCTAGCCTGAGATGTATAGAAGTTCTGTACAAAAAACTGATTGTACCTAATTTCTGTACAAAATGGCCACTAGCAGCCATCTTGAATTTAGGATCACATCCAGAAACACTTGTTCTCGTCCCAAGGTAATAACAAAGGTACCCAAGAAGATCGGTTCATAAATGCAGTCCCTAGCCAGAGCCATATTGACATGTGTACTTACAGTGTATAAGTGGCACTGAATAAATCAAAGTTCATCTAATTTGCATAACTTTTGCACGAGAAAAAACCCATATTATATGTGATGTATTCCATGTTACTAAACATTCACACACAAATTTATTCAAATCAGAACTTTCATACAGAAGTTCTGTACAAAAAACTGATTGCACTAATTTCGGTACAAAATAGCTGCTGGTGGCCATCTTGAATATTGGGCCAGACCCCAAAACACTCGTTCTCGGCCCACAATGATAACAAAGGTACCCAAGAAGTTTCGTAAAGATCGGTTCATAAATACAGCCTCTAGCCCGAGCTGTATGGAATTGATGACGGACAGACAGACGGACAGACGACGGGCCATGGCATAACGTCAAAGTTGAGCTAAAAATCATATTATTCAATCAAGTGGTCCTAATACCATATAGAAAATTGTGGGTCACATTCTGTTTGACATGCGACTGCTCTGTGCAGTTTGCTTAGTCCAACTCCAATACTACAGCCAATAAAACACTACATTCATAATAATAGAGGCACTTTATCGAATAAATATTTACCAGGTGAAATAGTTAAATACCAACTTTCAACTATTTATTTCACCAAATATTCCTTTCACAACCTACATTAAAAAAGGAAATTTGAAGGAGTTTTGGAGATTTCATAAACTTCACTCAACAGGCCCAACTTGCCACTTTTAACTGTAGCATAACAACTAATCAGCATGACTATGGTTCACACTATGTGAATCAATTTTCAAGAATTGATGCACCTTCTGCGAATGTATAAATTTTATAGTAAATTTCCTTTCTTATTATACCTACCGAAATCGTTTACTACAGGCTTGCACTACAGTGGAAGAACCTAACTCGGATATAATACTCTCTATTTTAATCTTTCCCAAGATTTGGGAAAGAAAAGTGGTGTAAAAACACCACAAAAAAATAAGCCAAAACTGGGTCGAGCGCCATCGGCGCACACCCAGTATGGGACGCTCTTCCATAGTACAAATCCACGACTTCCGTAAAACAGTACGGAATGCATCAATTCATCATTCTTTTGATTCCGAACAACACTGGAGTTATGTGATCAGCGGGGAGGAAGGATTCTTACCCGAATAAGAAGACGGGAGGGCCTCCATGTAAACAATTTCGGTAGGTATAATAAGAAAGGAAATTTACTATAAAATTTATACTTCTTATCAACCTACCTCAATTGTTTACTACAGGCTGAATAGACAAAAGGCTGGAGGGAATCACATAACCAACCCACACATAACTCAATAGCACTGGGACCGTGGACAGAGGAAGAGATCCCTAGGCCTATCAAACCATAGCATCACAAACATTAGAAAAGACAATGAAAGATGAGGCGTATGGTGAAGTGCGACACACAGACAGAAAGGGCAGTAACAGTACAAAGCTGGAACTGACACTGAAAAAAGCTGAAAGGCTGGGATAGACAACAGCCTGAGCCGAAGAAAGAGGGCCCCATGGACCAAGGTCCCTTATCGCCTCCTGCAACTGTCGCAGATAAAAGGAGAATGTACCATTTCTCCAGAAGGCTGCCAGTATAACATCCGTCATCCGACAACATGACAGAGTTATTAAAAGAGGAAGACAATGCACGCACCTCGTGGCAGAAAAAAACAAATGGTAATACAATCACCAGTAGCTAGATGAGTGGAAGCTGCATGAATAGCAAGACAAATCCATCAAGATATGGATGCAGGAGAGATCTGGCATGTGAGAGAATGCATATTCATCCAGGATAAAGGCGTGAATGCCCCCCCCCCCCCCCCACCCCAAGCAGAGCAGCGCCCAAGAAAGTGACCATCTTGGAGAAAACTGCAAAGTCCTAGGCCTTTTCAAGGAAAAGAGCTGAACAAGTTTGGACAGGCAAGGATGAGTGTCGAAACAATGCGGTATCACATACGAAGCATGGACATGGACATGTACCCATTGCTGGAGACCCCCAGAAACAAACATATACCAGAAACTCCGCAAGCGGTGTGATCGAAGGAGTGACAGAAGCAACAGAGTGATCGCACACCATCGACAGAAGAACCTTCCACTTAGCCACAGAGGCTAAACCAGTGGAGTGAGTGCCTCCTTGAAGAAGAAAAGCAATTCCACTGCGTGTCTCGAAAAATGACTACGGAGGAGACAGGACCCGATAAAGGACATGTGCGAAGACACAATGAAGTCGGGTCAACGTAAAACCTCCTTGGGCGACTTTGGCAAAGAAAGTCGCGAGGTAGAGGGAAACATGCCGGAACCGTCGCTAACAGAGAGCGGAGAAGATTGAGCCACACCCACCAAGGCGACGGGTGTGATCGAAAGGATTCGACGACTGCAGGTTCATATCTGGGCGAGAACCTGAGGCAAAATCAGAACCGGTAGGAAGGCGTAGCCGACAAGACCATCCCAAAGGAGGGCCAGAGCATCCACAGCGAAAGCCAGAGCATCTGGACACGGGGATACAAAAGTGTCCACCGGATGGTTCCAACGAGTCGCAAGAGATCGATGGAACCCGCCATGTGGAGCATCCACCTGGTGGAAATGACCCTGCCCCGACGGGACAGGGAGTCGGCTAGGACGTTCAGACGACTGGGAATGTGACGAACAGCCACCCCGCGTGGACATCCTGAGCGAGCAGTAGAAGATCCCGAGCCAATTCGTACATTGGAACAGAGTGCGTGCCGCCAAGGTTCCGAATGTAAGCAACCACCGTCGAATGGTCGGACAACAGAAGGACCTGGCGATTCGACAGGTAAGGGATCCACTGCCTGAAACTCAGAAGAGCAAGAAGCTCCTTATGGTTGATGTGTAGAGCTGCATGATCCTGATCCCACATCCCGTGAATGGAAAGACCTAGAGGATCCAACGTCGCACCCCATCTGAGATCGCTGGCATCTGCCGTCAGAACGTGATCGGACGTGGGTAAGTCCAAAGGAACACCCTGCGAAAGCCACTGGACATCCACCCAGAGGAGAAGGTGAGGATAAAGATATTCTGGAAACTGAAGCACCAGATCCAGAAAATCTACATTCGACCTCCAACGACTGAGCAGAAAGTCTTGGAGAGGTCTGACACGCAGCCGACCTAGAGGAATGAGATCCGTCACCGAACAGCAGAGACCGATTAGCCGGAGAATACTCTGTGCCGTTGCGGAAGTGGACTGGGACAGAGTCAGAGCAAAAGCTGAGAGAATCACAGCCTTGGCCTGGGAAACCACCACCAAAATGAATTGAGTGCAGAAAGCCAACCCCAGATGATAAAATGACTGAGAAGGGACCAGGTCTGACTTCCCCTCGTTGTCTCTGAAACCTAGCGATGTGAGCAAGCTCAACAGAGTGGCGACATCAGACTCCAATAAGGCAGCATTGCAATGCCCCTGGAGGATATCGTCCAGATATGCTGAAGTAGTCACCCTGGACTGTGTTCGATGGAAAGCTATCACATGCGACATCAGTCTGGTGAAGGACCAAGGAACCAGGTTGAGGCCGAAAGGCATGGCCTTCAACTGGTAAACTCGCCCCAGAAAAAACGAACCTGAGATACTTCCGTAACGCCCAATGAATCGGAACGTGAAAGTAAGCGTCTCGCAGGTCGAAGCTGGAAGCGAAATCTCCCTGGTGAATTGAACGGAGAACCGACTTGAAAGTCTCCATGCTGAACTTGGGAGCAATGATAAACTGGTTCAGGAAACTCAGATCGATAACCGGTCGGAGTCAGCCGTCCTTCTTCGGCACCAAGAACAGGCTGGAATAGAAACCCACTGACCTAATGTTCTTGATGACCTCAATCGCCCCCGTTGTCAGGAGATTGTCTATCTCCGTGGACAAAAGTTCCCGATGTAAAATGTCTGAAGGAACTGTAGTTGGAAGAAGCACCCTGGACAGAGTGGGGTGCCTTCAGAAGGATATTCGCAGCCTGGACCAAACAACATCTAACACCCAAGGACTGGATGTGATGGTGGCCCAATGGTCTGCGAACTCTGCTGTCCTTCCTCCAACCTGGGACGAGTCGAGGTGAGGACCTTCATTTCGAACCCCGACGAGGCTCGCGAGAGGAGAAAACACCTCCTCCTCTACTGAATGAAGAATCCTGGGACTTCCCTCAAGACTGCCGATGCCTACCCTTACCCCTTGAGTAAGAAGTAGAAGCAGAGGCAGAAGGATCAGCCCCTTTGCTTCGCAGAGAAGCAGAGGGTACTTGTTAGGCTTGGAACGGTCCGCGCCTACCCTAGAAGGTTGATCAAGCTGAAGAAACAGCAGCTGATCTTTGGAATGACGTAGAACGTCATCCCGGACCATCAACACAGAACCATGGAAAAGTTGCGGACCTGCCAAAGAAGCAGATCAAAGAGTAGCGCACTGCTCCTCAGAAAGGGATCGGCCTGTGTCCAGCACAGAGTCCCTTCAAACTAATAGCCGTGTTACAGGCATGCATGTGAGTAAGATGCATGAGCGCCTTGACAGCACACGCAAAAGAGCCTGTACCTCGTCAAATTTATCTGGGGGCAGATAAGCAGCTAAAGCTGAGACGACGTGACCGGAGGGAGAAAGCATACCAAGCATCTCTCTCGATAAGCCCAATGTGGACTCCAGAGTCGTCATCGGAATGACGGCAGACTTGGACTTGGAAAGCCCGAGGGAACTGGAGTCCTGATCCAAAACCGTCAAAGTCTGGTAGACCGACGGATTGGCGGAATCATAGGAACGATAACGTGCCAGAGGCAAAAAAGGTGTCAACCCTGGTGAAGAACGGAGCCTTCATAGCCTTGGACCCTAGCTTCAACCAACTGTACTGACTGGCACAGTCGAAGACGCCCAGAAGCGGGTTGTTCCATAGGCTGTTGGCGCGCGACCGATGATCGAGGCCTGGCTGACACTGTCGACTGGTTAGATGGTTTGAGATCCAGAAGGAACCCAAACATGAAATCAAGAGCTGCCCCCAAGTCCGAAGACTGCTGCCTCTCGACATCAAGCATGTCTGACTCTTCCCCTGGGTCGGAAGACACATAGCCCATCGTGGGCAAACCAGCCGACGCCTCCCATGGTGTTGGAACACCAGGGGGATCAGAAAGTGGCCTGTTTCCAATCCCGGGAGGCGGCGCCATAGGGGGCGCCTGGAAACCACTCGCTGCCTCGCTGGAAGCAACATGAAGGCTCTTTGACAGAACCTGAGTGAGTAAGGAGAGGGCCTCCCTAAGCTCACTGCCCGTACTGGCCGGTTCGACAGGGTAACGAACTGGCAAAGTGGCTTCACCTCTGACCCTCTTAACCAGCAAAGGGTCACGATCCTCCAAAACACCCGACGTGGGACGACTGGGGCAGCCGAAACGTCTGAAGGCAGACGTGTACAGGGGTGTGACACACCCCAAGGATCAACATAGCGGGAACTCATGAGAGTCACCGCGGACCTCTGCAGGGCAGAAGGTCCAGGCTGCACAAGAGACGTTGGTCCCCCAAAACTGGTCGTGTGGCCAGAATGAGTGGACGGAAACGCCACGGAGTTCATAGTGTCCCACTAAGAACATCCGAATCCAATGACAACTGTGGTGCTCGGCGGCGCAGAGACCACAGTAGAGGGTCCGGCCGGCAGCCACTTCCAACTTCGCCGAGTTGAAGTCAGGGAATGCTGAGGCCGATACCCCACGTCTACACAACCAGACACCACAGCAGACCACTGCAGGTATAAAACTACTGTGCCTCATGGCTGAGAGGACACAGTAGGGGGTTCAGTCGCAGCCCCATCCGACTTCGCCGGGTGGAAGTCGGGGAAGGCTGAGGCCGATACCCCACAACCACACTACAGACATCCCTGCAGACCCTGGCAGGGATAAGCCGAGACCGGCTAAACGGTGCCCAATGACGTTGTAGACGGAACAGCAGTAGCAGCAGAAATGACAGAAGCTGTTGGAACTGGCGGAAAAGCGGTGGCTCTGAACCAGGCATCTCTTAACCAGAAATCCAACAGCTCCCGCAGTATCCACCACGGTAAAAAACAGCACATTCCCCACGGAAGGGGAATAGGAGAGAAACTGCACATCCCCCACAGAGAGGGTAAACTCACACCAGACGTGGTCGAGTCGGAACGCTCCCGAAACGACAGCGTTCCGCACCACCCGCGGGTGCGGAAGAAACGGCCACGAGAACGCACCAAGGCGAGGGCAAAAGGAATTGCCCAAAAGGAACTGAACTGGAAATAACAGAGGTGAGAGCAGTAGAAGAAAAAGGTGAACTCAACAGAAACAGAAAGTAGAAGAACACCCTCAACTACGGGAGAAGGTGGCAGAAAAAAAACCGGTGGGTACATGACAGAACCCAGACGGTCGACAGAGACCGAAAAAACAGAAATTCAGCCCTCAACAGAGTGAAGAAATCCTGTCCAGACAGTCCCACATGGACACCTAACTCTAAAAATTAATTCATCAACCGAAAAATTAATTGCCGAATCGCATGATGTCGAAAACAAAACATTCACGAAAACGGAATAGTAAATAATAAACAATGAGAATGTGGTTGAAAATATTAACGAGAATATATAAAACAGTCCTGTTATTATACGATCTTCACATCCATAAATCCAGTCACAGGAAAACCATGATCGACGAGTTAAAATATCACTGTTACTGCAGCAAAGATGGCACACACATCCACCACGTGTGCGGATAATCAAAAGAATGACGAATTGACGCATTGTGCACTGTTTTACGGAAGTCGTGGATTTGTACTATGGAAGAGCGTCCCATACTGGGTGTGCGCCGATGGCGCTTGACCCAGTTTTGGCTTATTTTTTTGTGGTGTTTTTACACCACTTTTCTTTCCCAAATCTTGGGAAAGATTAAAATAGAGAGTATTTTATCCGAGTTAGGTTCTTCCACTGTAGTGCAAGCCTGTAGTAAACAATTGAGGTAGGTTGATAAGAAATTCATTTGCATACAGTGATGCAAATCCAAACAAATGATACCCTGATATTATAAGAATAGTTTAGTGGCTATTTTATTGATAATTTATGTATTACGTTGTTCATAAAAACTCTTCTTTATCAAAAGTTTACATTAGAATGGTGGGAATCCTCTTGGATTCTTGCAGTTTCATTTTACAGGAATATTATGAGTATAAGATTCCCAAATTCCCATAAAAAACGAGGTCTGGAACCTTTACCTAACACAAATAGTAGTTGTCACTAGCTCACTTAAACTTGAACTAAGTCTGTGACCTTGACTTTGTAAACAGGGATTCCAACCTTATTCACAACACACCCTCTGGTGGTGGGCAACATTAATACCAAGTATGATTAATATCCTTCAAGGCCATCAAAAGTTCTGAGCCGGACACAACTTGTGTATATTTGGATATGAGTATGTGAACTTGAACTAAGTCCCTTGACCTTGTAGACAGGCATTCCAAACTTATTAGCAAACACCTTCTGGTAGTGGGCAACATTAATACCAAGTATCATTAATATCCTTCAAGGCCATCAAAAGTTCTGAGCCATACAAGACTTGTATATTTTTGGATATGGGTATGTGAACTTGAACTAAGTCTGTGACCTTGACCTTGTGGACAGGCATTCCAACCTTCTTCGTGACACACCCTCTGGTGGGGGGCAACATTAATACCAAATATCATTAATATCCTTCACAGACATAAAAAGTCCTGAGCCAGACACAATTTGCACAAACAGATGGTCAGTCGGTCGGTCAGACAGATGGATGGATGGATGGATGGTCGGATGGGCAGACACTGCAGGCCTCGAAATAACGATTTTGATAAACCTTCCAGCAGGTTGCCTCATTTGACAATGGTTAACCTGTTGATCGGTTACCTAGATTTTTTTCATAAACCTATTGGTTAACCATTGCATTAAAAGTATTAATACTGACAAAGCGTCTGACATACCTAACTACAGTTCCTCCCAAATTAGTTTGGTGTTTAGACACAAGGGACCCAAGGCAGGCGAAGTACAAAACAGGTACATACACATGCCCCCCCCCCCCCTCCCCTCACATATACATGCACATTCAAGTATGCATGCATTAACATTTGTTGTTCTTTGCTTTATATGATTTTTAAGTCTAATGAAAATTGAAGAATTTTAATTGTTTATTTTGCTGTGTGGCTTATTTCAGAAACCCAAAATGTTTGTCTCAAACTGGGAGTGGGAATTGAGTGGGGATGGGGTCAAATACCATCGATGGATGTCTGTATTACGAATACATTGAACTTTAGGGCATGGGAGTTGCATTGGCAGTCTCTGATTAACATTGGAAAAGAAATAATTATAAATCGTATCTACCTTCCCCTACATTTCGGAATCCGGAGAATGTAATCCAAAGTTCCAAACTAAAACTTTATTTGTGCCACAATGTTCGAAATCATTTGAAAAACCCATGTTCACAACCATGCTGGCTGTTTATTCAAACGGCATAAGCATGTAAATAAGAAGTCAGCACTGGTGAATGAAAGATGTTTCCATAATGTGTTCGAAAACTTTTATCATGGATTGGTAGGGTAAAAAGGGGCGGAATGCAAATAATTAACAACAGCTCATTTGTGTGGTAAATGTATTAACAAAGCAGCTAGCTCCCTTTAGCTGTAACAGACAATCGTCTTTCTCAGAATCGAAACAAATTAATTGTTTTGAGAGCCAAAGAGCGCCTCGAGTTGGTACTGCAGATCTTCAGTACTGCTAATACTATAGATTTATACCTCCACAAGTACAGTAATGACTGAAACACGCTGTATGATAACCACAAGCACTTTGTTCTCATTTTGTTCACTGCAGTGCTTCTTTTAAATCAGTGGGAGGAAACACGTTGAAAACTTTTCACATCCAGTAACAACTAACTTCGTCGGCAAACGGCGCAATTTTTGGTTAACCGATCGAGTATTCGCCTGAAAACAAATCTGTGTAACCGATAAGCGAACGGTACGAACGTTCGCCTCTTATTTCGAGGCCTGAGACAGCCAGATGGATGGACAGACAAAGTGATTCCTAAATATCCCCCTGAACTTCATCTGCGGGGGGAATAAATACGAACGGTAGTTTCTGTGAATAGTAACAGCTCTTCTGACCATTACATTAGGTAAAAGGTTGGTGAGTAAGGTCGGCTTTGATAAACATGTAACCAGAAAACTGGTAATCCACCTATTAGTCAAGAGAACATCAAATTCCAAATTTTTGTCAAAAGGTTTATCTGGTAATGTTTTGGCTTCCTGAACAATATAGTTACTTAATTATGTAACTAGATCCATTAACATGAAGTGATTAACTGGTAGAGTGCTGGAAGCAACTAGAAAATTTAACCATGGAGCTCTGTCAAACAAGACTGAACTGGTTTAATTCCTAGTTGCAATATGAGTAGAAAATTCTACTGGAACTTTCAGAATTTCGACATCAGTGTTTTGGAGGTTAATACCAAAGTATATATTAGGTCTATGAGTAGGGGGAGGTGTGTATACAAATCTTTGTGCACAGCTATACTGGTTAGTATGTATGTAAGGCCTAAAAAATTAAAAATCTGTTTCTCAGATCCTCCCACATGGTTCTTTTGGCTGCTGCATCCTCTCTTTTTATAACAAATGCAATAAAATAAAAATTAAATGGTTTATGTCTGATATTTTACCCAAGTTAATAAAACTGACAAATTTGTCCCTTGAATGCAACAAGGCTTTGCAATGGCTGAGCATGGCAAAGCCTTCTTGCACTCAAGGGACGAAGTGCACAACTACCCATGCTATTCTGTAGAATATAAGGCCCAAAACATAGAATTTCTGATGGCAAAGAAATAATTATAAAAAATAAAACAAGAGGCCCGAAGGGGCCTTAATCACTTACCGGCCAAAGTGGTTCAAAGAAGTATTTGGGGTCACATTCAGTTAGACATGGTTCATCAGCACTACAAAGGAATGAAGTCATAAGAGGCAAATTTTATGAAAATTTAAATTTCACCACAGGATGACACAAAAAGGTACCCCTGCCTCTTTACCAAATGTGAGAAGGACTTGATTTGATTTGATAATTCTGTGAAAAAAATATTTTTCTGCAAACTTTCTACATTGCACATCTGCAAGACACGTGTAACCATATCCTAAAGTTGCAACTCTCTACATTTTATTCATGATTGAATTTTGGGACAGACAAAATCAAAGTCCATAAAATGCAATAACTCTTACAATAATACACTGCATAACATCTGCCTTTTTCTGTGGGTAGACATAAATAGCATAGACTTGCACACCAAATATGAAGTCATTCCAATGAGTACAAGTTATTCATAAATTAATTTCAAGGCGGACAAATTCTAAGTTCATAAAGGGCAATGACAAAGATCTCGCACAACACCTGCATTTCACTATGGGTATACAGCAATGGGATATACTTGCATACCAAATATCAAGTCACTCAACCAGGTGTTTTACAAGTTATTTATGATTTAATTTTGGGACAGACGGACAAGATGGATGGATGGACTGATGGATGGACAGACTGATGGATGGACAAGAGGAATTCTATATATCCCTGCTGGGGTATAATAAACAAGAGGCCCCAAGGGGCCTTAATCACTCACCTGCTAGAGTGGTTCGAAGAACATTCAGTTAGACATGGTTCATCAACACTACAAAGGAATGAAGTCATGAGAGGCAAATTTTATGGAAAAACACTAAGGAAAGGATTTGAACAAACCTGAATGTAACTTGCTCCCCCTGCCACCCTTCCCCACCCCACCCCCACCCATAGAGAGCCCAAATATTAAGCCAGGGACTCAAATTAAACAAACTTGAATCTGATCCCCCTTGAGATGTCATATACCAAATATGAAAGAATTCTGACTGGTGGATCTGAAGAAGAAGGTTTTTAAAGAAATGTCCTCACATTGCACTAAGTTAAACTTTGGGCTTAAATAGGGAGCCAAAATATTAACCCAGGGACCCAATTTGAATAAACTTGAATCTGACCCACCTAGAGATGTTGTATACAAAACATGAAAGGCTTCTGATTGGTGGATCTGAAGGAGAAGATTTTAAAAGAAATTCCCTCATATTGCACTAAGTTAAAATTCAGGCTCCCACAGGTAGTCCGAATTAATAACCCAGAGGATCGATTTGAACAAATTGGAATCTGACCCTCCTACAGATGTTGTATACCAACTATGAAAGGATTCTGACTGGTGGATCTAAAGAAGAAGATTTTGTTTTTTAAAGAAATCTCCCAATATTGCACTAAGTTAAAATTTGGACTCCCATAGGAAGCCCAAATATCAACTCAGGGACTAGGATTGAACAAACTTGAATCTGATCCTCCAAGAGATGTTGTATACCAAATATGAACGCATTCTGTCTACAGGGTCTAAAGAAGAAGATTCAAACAAAAATTCCTCATATTGCACTAAGTTGATATTCTGGCTCCCATAGGGAGCCTAAATATGTAGCCAGGTAACTGATGTGAACAAACCTGAAACTGACCCACCTCAAGGTGTTGTATACCAAATATGAAAGGATTCTGACTGGTGAATCTGAAGAAGAAGAAGATTTTTAAATAAATTTCCTCATATTTCACTAAGTTAAAATTTGGGCTCCTATAGCGACCCCAAATACTAAATCAGGAACCCAATTTGAACAAATTTGAATCTGAACCCCCTAGAGATGTTGTATAGGGAATCAATTTGAACAAACATTAATCTGACCCCCCTACAGACGTTGTATACCAAACATAAAAGGATTCTGACTGGTGGATCTGAAGAAGACTTTTTTTAAAAATTTCCTCAATTTGCACGAAGTTAAACGTTGGGCTCCAATAGAGAGCCCAAATACTAAATCAGGGACTCAATTTCAACAAACTTGAATCTGAACCCCCTAGAGATGATGTATACCAAATATGAAAGCATTGTGACTGGTGGATCTGAAGAAGATTTTTAAAGAAATTTTCTCATATTTCAATTAACCCAGGGACCAGATTTGAACAAACCTGAATCTGAACCCCTAGAAATGTTATATACCAAATATCAAAAGATTCTAATTAACAGTTCTGGAGAAGATTTTTAAAATTTTTGTTATGGGTGCTATCAGTTATGCTCCTTGTGGTGCCTCCTGTGGGCGCGGCTAGTTTATTTGAACAAATTTGAATTGACATATGATAATGAACATGCACACCAAATTTGGCTCAATTTGGTCCAGTAGTTTGTGAGGAGAAGTCAATAAAGTAAAGTTCACGACGGACGACGATGGATGGTGACAGACGGTAAGTGATAAGTTAAGCTCCCTTTGGTGAGCTAAAAAAGAACTAAAAGTTAACATTTAAATTTCCATAACAGGAATTATTAGAAGTACTCACTCATACGATTTTCTGTTAGATGGTGTTTGGATAAAGAGATCATCATCTGTCATTTCCTGTCCCAACAGGTCAGCAGAAATCTGAGTTGACATTGAACTTGAAGATAGACTAAACTGCTGTAACCTTTTCCATAAATCATTGTACAGACGCAAAAGTTTAGGATATTCACCCTCAAATGCTAATTTTAGAAAAGTGGCAGCTATAAGAAGAAACAAAAAAAACTCAGATATCACTTATAAGGCACAATAATAAAATACATTTGGTTCATAAGCAATTAATATTTCAAATCAAAGAGGAAATGGGGCTTTTATTTTATTTTTTTATTTTTTCTGTTTGTTAACTGTTTGAGTGCTGCACTCCATTCTAAGTGCAGAAACCACAACATGAAGGTTTTATATTCTGAGGATGTGGTTCAAATCATCATTGAAATGAATTTATTTCATCTGTGTGGATTTGCCTTGTTATAATTTATGGGAGTGTGCGACAAGGAAAAAACATGTGAACAAAGTTTTGGAACCGTGTAAAATTTAGCATTCTACAAGTCAATAGAGAAAAATCAAATACATTTTTGTTAGTTATATTTATGCAACTTTTTAAAAAATAAATATAGTCTGCATAATATTTGAGTTATTTTTTGAAGTATACAGCACACGTGATGCTTACAAAATAATTATAATAAACAGATACTATATTTTAATTATGATTTGTTGCAAACACATGCCAATACACATCAATCAAACGTCAGGCACACAAAAAGGCCCAAAATCAGAACCAAATGAAATGCTACCAAATGCAAAGCTAGATCTTCATACGAAGAAAAAATGATACATTGGATAGAAGGTGCAAGACTAAATGGCCTAGCACCCCTAGGGTGAGGACGTAACCCTGGGGAGGAAACAGAATAATATTCTGTAATAAATGTTAAACTCCCAAGAAATTTAATAAAAAATTTCAATAAAAAATAGCCAAAGAGCTTAAGAGTTTAACAGGAAGGGTTCATGGAAGGATAGGGAAGGAATACTTAACACACAGTGGAATAATCATTTTTAAAAACGATGACGTCAGGCATATGTCACGAAATTGGGAACATAAAATAATTTTATAAATATTATAAAGTTACAGCCCTGAACGTCCAAATCCACCGTTGAACACTTTGTTCATCCAATAACAGCCTTGTATCCACCAATTCTTGCATTGGTTTGTGTCTGGCATCTTTAAAAAAAGAGATTTTTAAGCACAGATGTCATTTCATTGTTGATGACTTTTAGGGCCAAATAAAGAATAATGTTGGTGCCAAATCCGGTCACTTCCTGACGTCTGCGCATGTGTGGAGAGTAAATGTATGGAGGGCCAGATAGGACTTTTAATTTTCAGTTTTGCAAGCAAATTTTGGGGATTGGGGGGGGGGGGGGGGTTCAAAATTTGTGTTTGGTCCTTAATAGGAGTTGAGCACCAGCTAGTCTGGGCCATTGGTTTACAGTGTAAAACATGTAAACATGTAGAATGGGGGGGGGGGGGGGGGAGTAATTTCCTTGAGGGATTTCCTGAGCATCAAATCCTTTTTTGGGGAAAGGGACTAAACAGTTATCACTATCAGATCTCTTGAGTCATTTCCAAAAGTAATGGCAATATCTAACCTGCAACATAAATGAAAATTGCAAACTTAAAAATTGTTTTTTCCTTCTCAATTTCGGCTTCCAAAACATGACTTATGACTCTCATTGCAACAAGCTCAATGAGTTCATTCCAACATGAGATAAAACTAATGTTTTAGGCAAAAAATGAAAATCTTTAGTTATTTAACAATTAAAGGCCCATTTCCAACTTTTACGACCTCAGAACATGTGCCCTTAACTTGCCATCATGTGCAGTCCTGTTGACAACAGACAAATTAGGTAGGCAGTGGTTTCAAGTCAATACTTGGCTGCCTGTTAAGTCACTGCTAAACCACTGGATGTATAGATGCTGTGGGCTTCAGGACACTTGTCCAGGCTCTTGAGAGTTAAGACATATTTTTGCAAATGTCTTCTATTCAGGTTAGATAAAGAGTTAACTGATCACTAATTAGAATGATGAATTAAGGATGCTGTTTATTTCTATGAACCACAAGATGGGTCTGGCAGACCTGCTAGTACACTGTAAATACAAACTGAAGATATTCTGATGTAGTAAATACATAATAAATGCATACTAGATGCAAAGTGATGGGAGTCATCACTGTTGGTCCAACATTTGAAACTGTTTGTAATTAGAACAGTATACAGTACAGTAAAATCTTCCTTGACAGACCTCATGCCTTGAGAGGCCAGTGAAATGATGTTGTTTGGGGTTTCAGGGTCCAGGGTATTTATATCACTATTCTATTATTAAATAAAAGAGATATTTATAATGAAAAGTCTTCTTTTCCAGTCAAATTTGCAACAACAGCAGTCTGTATAATGGAAGAGGAGCTATAAGCACAGCCAATATGTGAAGTTTCCAAGTTCAAGGGCAATCACTTTTCGATAAACAAAAGGATCGGAATGAAATTAAAACTTGATGTAGAGGTCTCCATCAGGAAGCTACAAAAATTATTTCAATATTTCCATCTATAACTGAAAAAAAAAACTGTTATCACTATCAAATTTCAAAGTTCAAGGGCAATAACTCTGTAACTGGGTGAAAAACTAAGTGAAGGAAGCACAAACAGAACCCCATCTGTAATTTACCACAGGGAAAGAACATTCCAAAACTCATTCATGCATCACTAACATTAGTGAAGAAAAGTGCAGAAAGTTTATTATAACTGTCATAACATACAAAAATCATTTCAATATTTTTATCGTTAGCTGAAAAAAGTGTGGAAAACCTGTTTTAACTGTTGATTTCTAAGTTCAAGGAAAATTACTCAGTAATATAAACCATTTGAATGACATGGAATTGAAACTTGATCGGTAAATACCCATCAAAAAGTTACACACAAAAAATTCATTTCAATATTTCCATCTGTAGCTGAAAAAAGTGCGGAAACCTCTTTTAACTCTCAAATTCCTAAGATCAGGGGCATTAACTCTGTACTAAAACAATTGAGCAGAATGGAACTAAAACTTGATCTGCGAGTACCCACCAGGAAGCTACATACAAAAATCATTTCAATACTTCTATCGATAGCTGAAAAAGGTGTGAAAACCCGTTTTAACTGTCATATTCTGAAGTTCAAGAGCAATAACTATGTAAATTAATAAACCAAATGAGCAGAATGGAATTGAAGCTCGATCTGTAAGAACCTACTGGGAAGACACATAGAAAAAATCATTTTCAACATTTCTATCGATAGCTGAAAAAAGTGCAGAAAACCAGTTTTAACTGTCAAATTCCTAATTTCAAGGGCAACAACTCTGTAATAAACCAACTGAGCAGAATGGAAGTGAAAGTTGATCTGTCAGTACCCACCAGGAATCTGCATACAAATGAAAGTGTCAATGACAATGTAGCTCAACCTGACAATCTTGAACTTGGTAAGTTATAAATGAAATGGCAAAACTGAAGATCATTGGTACCAATGTTATTTGATGAAATGTCAACATAACAGCATTGTGTGCGCACAACGTCAGAGTAATCCATGCATTTTTAAATGTAAACTGTAAGACTGGCTAAAGAAAGAATGTTGATACACAAATGCAGTATGTTCAGGTTATTGTAAATGGCAACGTTTTTCACAGAAATGAATGCTAATCAATAGCTCTTATCTAGAGTTCTTGACTATTGAGCACACCAAGTTCAAAAACAATCCTATGATAAATGTGGCCTGTAGGCCATGTCAAAGAATGCTGATGCACAAATGCAGTAAATTCAAAGATTGCTGCTAACAGCAACAGTTTTGGGTGGAAATGAAAAGAAAATCAATAGCTCTTATCTTTGTCACCCTGCATAAGCATACAGAGTTTCAAAACAACCTGATAATGAATGTGCCCTCTGAGGCATGCCAAATGAAGATGTTAATGCACAAATGCACTAAGTAGAAGGTCATTGCTTTGTAGCAATGGTTTTTTTGTTTGTTTTTTTTATGGAAATTCATAAATATACCCTGCAGAGAGTGCAAAAGGGATAAGTTGATGCACAAATGCAGTAAGTTCAAAGGCTGGTCATAATGACAATAACTTTTTATGGAAATGAAAAAATAGCTCACATCTAGAGGTCACCCCAAACACACATACCAAGTGTCAAAGTGATCCGATCATAAATGTGCCCTGAAGGGTGTGTTAAAGGGAAATATTGAGGTCTGACTAAACTAAGTTCAAAGGTCAGCAGCAACATTTTTTGACAGAAATGGACAAATATTGACAACTCCCATATAGATGTCACCCCACACAAGCACACCAAGTTTGCAAGCGATCTAATCTTAAATGTGCCCTGCAGGGTGTGTCAAATGGAAATATTGATGCTTAACTGCACTAAGTTTTTACTAAGTTCATCGAAGGTCATTGCCAGTGGCAACATTTTTTGACAGAAATCGAAGAAAATCAACAGCTCCCATCTAGAGGTAACCCCAAACAAGCATACAAAGTTTCAAACTGATCTGATCATAAATGTGCCATGTAGGGCATGCCAAAGGAATATATTGATGTCTGACCAAACTAAGTTCAAAGAACGTTGCCAGCGGCAACATTTTTTGATGGACGGAATCGGAAGAAATCGATAGCTCCAATCTAGAGGTCACCCAAACAAGCATGCCAGGTTTCAAAGCAATCTGAACATAAATGTGTAGGGTGGGCCAAAAGGAAATATTGAGGTTTGACTAAACTAAGTTAAAAGAATGTTGGCCGCGGCAACATTTTTCGACAGAAATGGAAGAAAATCAATAGCTCTCATCTAGAGGTCTCCCCAAACAAACATACCAGGTTTCAAAGCAACCCGATCATAAATGTGCCCTGTAGGGTGTGCCAAAGGGAAATATTGAGGTCTTCTGACTAAACTAAGTTCTAAGAACGTTGACCGTGGCAACATTTTTTAATGGAAATAGAAGAAAATCGATACCTCCCATCTAGAGGTCACCCTAAACAAGCATACCAGGTTTCAAAGCAATCTGATCATAAATGGGCCCTGTAGGGTGTGCCAAAGGGGTATATTGAGGTCTGACTGAACTAAGTTCTACGAACGTTGGCCGTGGCAACATTTTTTGCCGGAAATTGAAGAAAATCGATAGCTCCCATCTAGAGGTCACCCCAAACAAGCATACCAGGTTTCAAAGCAATCTGATCATAAATGTGACCTGTGAGGTGAGCCAAAGGAAATTATGGACGTATGTATGTAGGATGTACGTATGTACATTGATAGACGAGAAGTGATGGCAATAGCTCAGCTTGACTTTGTAAAGTTGAGCTAAAAATCATTTCAATATTTCTATCGATAGCTGAAAAAATTGCAGAAAAGATGGGACAGACAGATGGAAGGACAAACAAATGGATGGACAGACATGCAGATCACTAAAGGGAACCCGCTGTAGACAGCAGGGCCCCAATAAACTGTTAATCTCATTTACAGTTACCTAAATATCACCTGCCTTTGAAACTTAATATTTTTGTGAAATATGGCCTCACATTTCTCAAACTGAAAACAGAGAAATGGAAAAAAGGAATTAACAGCCCATTTTTGTATTTTTTATTTTTTAATAAGTTCAAGGACAATTAAGGGTACTGGATAAGTTTCTATTACAAACAGTTAGAATATTCTACTTGAGATAGAATTCAACATATAAATTTTTTCCAGGATTTTTCGTTCTGCTCCCAAACTGTGTGAACCCTAATTTTAAAGCTTACTTTCAGCTGCTTCAGAAAATTCTGCAGTTAATAAACGTGTAATGTCATCCCAAAATTCCTGCATGATATTGACAGCTTCATTTCTCTGCTGAAAAAGAAAATCTTTTCCTTGAGTCTTGACTCTTTGCCATATAAAAATTGACAAATACACCTGTCTTTAAGAAGCGGTATGCATCTTGCTTGATTTTCAATTTTTTTTAGCAACCCTTAGAGTCCTGATATTTTTCATAGCTTTGTTTGAGAATCAACCGTCTGTTTGTGGGGGTTTATTTCTTTATTTATTGGTGTTTAAGGTTACTGTCAGAATTCATGATTGCAGCAAAGGTATAAAGTCAAGTTTATTAGCCAATCATTTATGCCAATGCAGTCCAGTTTGGAGAACTTGCTAAACATGCATTAGTTTCTGGTTCTATTTTACAAGTAAAACACATCCCTACCACAGTAAAGAAACACTGCTCCAGTTTTCAGGGTTACCACATGGTGATTTGCAGATAGGGAGTGATTTATTGGAAAGTTCTGACTATGTTGAAATTCAGTTAAGCCTTGAAATAACTAAGAAGATAATTTGGGCAAAAATATGATCACATCAGTTTAAAGCATCTATTTCAACAATATGGCAATACAACAATAACAAAGGTCTGAATTAGGTCTTTATGGGTTGAAAGATACTGTATGACCTTCCTTTTAATTTGCTTGCTTTACATTTTCAATCAAGTAGTTAAAGACATTATGTCAATGAAGCATATAAACGTTCTCCTGCAATTTGATAGATAGAAGATATGTTGGTGTTTTCTAGTGTACACAGAAAATTATCACATGAGTAACCGAGACACATCCTTATTTTTTCTGGGTGGCTTGCCACAAGTGAAAAATAAACATTTGTTGAGGTCACAAATGAGATCATTTTTGGTAACCACTCAAAAACATTAAATTTTTTATTTTATTGTACATGCTTCAAAACAAGTTGGTAGTTTTCAGCAATAAATCATAGGTATTCACATTGATTTAGCTTCTAATCGCTGCGTTTTGAAGAATTTTGATTTCTAAGCTTTGTTCTTGGATACCTGAAGTACATTTTGGCCATCAGTTGTTCTTCTGAAATATTATTTTATTATCAGTTCTTGTACGAATAAGGCAGCAGACTTCCAGAAATCATTTGAGCCTGCTGTCAACTCTGTGTCTAATTTGTATTTATGAAATATCAGACTTGGGAATTTCAAAGGTGAACTAATTTTCCTTACTTATATAACACCTTAATGTACACCTGAAACTTAATTAAACATCCCCTGTTTTTTTTTTTTTGCAGTGGTTTTAACAGAAACTGTCATTACTTTCATGCTATCTTTAAGATGGCCAAAAGTGATTGTTTGCGGAAAGAAAGATCTATTGACAAATGAAAGACAACACAATGATGAAATTATGCAGTAGTTTAATGGCACTAATTACGCATATCTGTCAATAATGTTTTTGATGGAAAAATGTTCTCTCGATAAGTACGGTGCTGGAACAGTCCATGATGAAACAATGTTGGTAATTACTTACTCAAAATGTAACTTGTGACCTCCTAAACACAATAGTAGTATCTGATGTCAGTAGTGACTGTATCCACCATGTGCCCAGATGACAGCCTGAACCCTCCTCCTAATGCTATCCAGATATTGCATGTGGATGATAGTGTTTTTTGTGACATTCATGGGTAGCATGCTTCACTTGGATGAGGGGATGTGTTTGGGGTACACTATCAACCAGAAACATCATGTTTCACGAGATGAAATGTACTGCAAGACTTGGCAATCATTAAAACATAATAATCAGTAACAGCAACTTCACTGTCATGAAACATTTCAGGGGGTGCCTAATTAAGTTCCAGGTGTATACAAGTATACTAAAAAACAGTTAACATTTATTATCATTTATAAACAACAACAGTAAAAATGATGAGAATTTACGATTTTTATCGAAAAAAGTTTGCTGTCTTTCTTTTTTCATCTTGATCTGGTTAGTTTACTGATTACTCACAGAAGATTTTGGCACAGAAGAAAATGCATATCATTTTCCATATTTGTAATTATGTGCTTTTATACAAAAGTGTTCTATTTACAGCAAATGCATTCATGCAATTTGATCTGGATTGTCGATAAACGTGGGGTGAGTTTTACTGGAAGCCTAAGGGTGCCTTATTAAAAATAATACAAAGTTTTTATCTAACAATGTCAAATATTGCTAAAATAATGCACAGCTGTTGTCTATGGCAATTATTCATTGGGACAAGAGTGAAGATAAATTAGAAACCATTTGCATTCAGAAATTATGTTTACTTCCGATGACTTTCAGGCTACCCCATTTATATCTTCACAATGTCATATCTTATGAAAATTTTGTCTGCATTTAAGTTTTGTAATTAAAGTTTTTAGTATTTTTGATGCTGCTGATGTCTTATTCTTTGCATGCAGCAGTTTTTACATGCTTTTTCACATACATGTACAATCACAATATTAAAGAGTTTATATTTTAGAACAAATTGCAACTTATTGTCCCTTTAACCAATTCAATCTTGTTTATCCCTTTACCTAACATGAAAAGCAGATGACACTTGCAAAAATAATTCTTGAATAACTAATTTTTTTCATTTTTTGTCTCAAAAACATAGGTTATGACCCCTTGTTGGAACGAGCTCGACAAGCTCGTTCCAACAAGGGGTCATAACCTATGTTTTTGAGACAAAAAATGAAAAAAATAATGAAAGTTAATTGGCAATTTTTGAGAATAGCGCTGGCCGGTTTTGGCCGTTACGTTGGGTAAAGGGTTAATAGAGACAATTTGCGGTGCTTGAACCTTTAAAGACACAATTCAGACTTTGAACAGGTGCACCAACATGAAATCTTTGAATCAACTTGCAAGTTGCATTCCAAGTACCTATCTTGGGTCATAACCTATGTTTTTGAGACAAAAAATGAAAAAAATAATGAAAATTAATTGGCGATTTTTGAGAATAGCGCTGGCCGGTTTTGGCCGTTACGTTGGGTAAAGGGTTAACAGAGTTCATTGAGCTCTGCCAAACAAAAATGAATTGGCAAAATTCCTAGTTGAATTATGGGAAAAAAGTGCTTCTTGTAATTTTGGTATTTTGACATCAGTGTGCAGAAGATTAAATTAATGAATATTTATGTCTTATCACTTTACCTAAAATGACGAGCCAACAATATTTATCTAAATAACTGATGAAAGTTTTATTTTTTTGTCTCAAAAACAAATATTATGACCCATAAAGGGAACAAGCTTGACAAGCCTGTTCCAATGAGGGGTCATAAGCTATGTTATAAGAAAATATGAATGGCAATTTTTGTGATTGTGAATAGCATTGCCTGTATACAGCCATTATGTTAGAAAAAGGATTAACTTGTGCATTAAGCACAGCAGATAACATGTGCACACATGAACTAACAGAAGAAAAGACATGTTGAGTTTGCCAACCAAATACCTCCTTCAATGAAAGAAACAAAAATGTTTGTGCCACAACAGACCATTTCTGTTGTGAATGTATTAGGGTCTGTTACAACCAGTAGTGTATAAATTTACCAGTAATGTCGAAATCGACAAGTAATGTCGAAAAAATTAACCAGTAATGTCGAAATCAACCAGTAATGTCGAAAAAATCGACCAGTAATGTAAAAATCCGTAATGTCGAAAAATTAACCAGTAGTGTCAAAAAGTGACGACCAAAATGACGATTTTTCGCAAAAATATCAATATTTTTTCGGGTTGCTCAAATTGTACTTTTGCCTATATTCATCGACTTTTAACCATTTTCGCGCAAGTTTAAACACATTTACCCCAGTAAATATGGAATTTTATGTTTAACAATTATTTCCCTCTTTCATATGCACAACATATCCCATCCTATTTGCTCTCTCTCTCTCTCTCTCTCCCTCTCTCTCCCCTCTCTCTTTCTCTCTCTCTCTCTCTCTCTCTTTCTCTCTCTCCTCTTTCTCTCTCTCTATCTCCCCTCTCTTTCTATTCCATGTCCCTCTGCCTTTGCCATCCTCCCTCCCTCCCTCCATCCCCCCTCTCTCTCTCTCTCTCTCTCTCTCTTTCTCTCTCTCTCTCTCTCTGTATTTTGATTCCATCCTGGATATTCCATTTTTTGAGTTACTTACCCCAACAGAGAAGGCGCCATTGAATATAATACTAGAGTAGAGAGTGGCAATATTTACGGTTGCATGAAGGTGCAATATATGCAATGTGAAGAGTTGTGAGAATCGATTCTAGATTTGAATGGATTCAAAATCCTGCCCGATTCAATTTGGAATTCTATTTTATCAGAAATTTTAAATTTGCAGGCCCCATGACTTTATCTTCATGTTACATTCAAAATTTAACACCAGCTGCTTCAGAAAATTCTGTCGCTAATAATGAAACAACAGTTTCCTATTTATAGAAAACAACTGATTGATGAAGAATTTATTTTCTCATAATGAAAATTAAAAACTAAGGCAGTCCATGTGTGATATAAAACTCAGCTATTTCATACCTTGGCTAGTTCATCGATGAAGCACACATGGGTCACTGGATCCCGTTTTTTCACAAGAACTTTCTGTAAATGATGAACCTGTAAATCAGAACAGGAAATATTGAATTTTATTTAATGCTCAGGCATCAATTCACGCTGAAAAATTAAGTCATATTCCCCTGTCGGTCGGCAAAACGAAATATCAAAATGATATTTAGAAATCGATATTTCATCGTAGGTTCGGATGACGAATCACATGTACTTTAAACGAGTCAGCACATCAGTAATGAATTCCAGAGTCCCAAATACAAACGAATTCGAATAATTGATAGTGACAGTGACAAATCAATTCATTAAATCAGCGGTTTCAAAGTTTGACTTTCTCATTCACCTTCCAGCGAAAAGCCGAAATCACTTTCAAATTTCTTCAGTTCAACTTCACACGTCTTCATCAAGTTTCAACTGTGTCAGTGAGTGTGACTGTCAGAGTGTGTGGGAAATTCCATTTTGAATCTGGAATATACTGTGAATTATCGTGATTTCTTGTGTGCAAATGGATTACAATAATATTCTCTTATGATTTGATAATTCGCTGGGATAATTAACTTCTCGAAATCTATTTGAACCCGAAACTTATGTGCACGGTTTTATTGGACTTATACAAACTCAGTCTTTACACAGTACTTTTTCTCTAAAATGTGGCGGCCGAAACGGAAAGTGACAATTCCACGAAATTAGAAACAAAATGTCAAGGTAAGTTTTCTTAAATTTCTTTATGGACAAAATCAATGCATGATAATATTACATCTGGAAATAGACGTGTTGACTTACAACTTACAAGATGCGCTTTTTGGGAGGCACGATACATCAGGAAATGGACGTGAAATGATAGTAACTACATGTATCGTTTCATGCTCATTTTCTGATGTTATATGTAGCGCGCCCCACAAAAAGTGCGCGCCTAAGTCCCAAAAGCAGTGAGCAACGAAATGCGCACCTGGGTTTTTCAAAATGGAAGGACTGTACCAGAAAGCAAAGTTGAGTTTATTGATAGTTTATAATAAAAAGAAATTGTGGTTCGATTGCAAAAGTTGAACGAATGTACGATATAATTTTTTACCGCCGTGTCCCCGTTTTTCTCTAATTCCGTGGACTGGATCAGGGCAAGTACAAATCAGGTCCGGGCTAGTAATTTTTGAAGCGACCAGACCGACATGTCAGGTACATAAAAATGTTAATGTTGAACCCGGTAAACAAGTAAAATTCGATTGGGTACCAACATTAATGGAAACCTGGATTTAGAAATGGAACGAGCTGTGATTAACAGACTCGTCACGGACCACCCCTGAAATAATTCATTGTTTCTAAGGTCCATAACATACAATAATGCATCTGCCTAATAATACACTTAATATGCACGCGAACATTGAAATCCTGCATGTAATCATCTGAATACCAGTTAACTGACTAGACTGCCTTACAGATACCAAAAGGCTAGCAATTTATTGATGATGAATCATATGCTCGTATATGACATACAGACGAACAACCACAGGAGACAAACCAACTAAACAGTGGATGTGCCCATGAGGTCGCCATAGAACACGACCCAGCTGCCAATCAAGAAGTCCTGATATGCATGTATATACTTAAATGCATACGAGGCTTACGGGAAGAAAACTACGTCTTGCCTGGTAATCGCTTCTTAACACATTGGCGGTGGGGTGGGGTGGGGGGGGATTCAAAATCATATCGAACCCCACTCACCCACATCACTTGAATCGTTCTTATGTTAGTCATCAAAAAGTATAGGAACCACAAGGCTCCCTCACGTCAGACTGACTCCATAATACCACTTAGTGTGGAGAAGGATGTGAAGAACAAATACACCATATAACATAATAACTCACACCAAACCATACCGGTTTGAAGAGAATAACCTCCTCTAACAAACGGTATCATGTCCGATAGGACAACTAACTCAGCCTAGCTGAAGCAGCTAAAGGTCTTCCTGTACGTGAAGACCATTAAAAAATGATAACTGAGGCCCTAGAAGCTCACTAAGGAGACTTACAATGCTAGCCATAGCTTATAAGTCTTCATCTATGTGAAGACAGATATATCGGTGTAAGTTGCGACCCTGAAGGCTCAATTAATGGAGACTCACAATTATCGTTGTGCAAGGTAGGAAATGAAGAGCCGCTATATAAACAGCCCTGAATTCCCAAAGAGACCGCAGTCCCAAGAGCTAATAAATTCAGTTATGCCAATGCATTATACTGAAAAAATCTCACTCAAGATTTTAGCTAGGCTACTAAGGTGTAACAATAAGACTCAAATCTATGACACCTAGGAAAAACAAACCGAAAAGCACAGTATCTTTTTCAGTTTTATTCCCAAAAGACAGCAGATAGAACCTAACCCAAGAGACTGATGTAACTGTACAGAAGGCTACTATGGCATCCACAATGACATACTTGTCTTGACGTCAAGGAATATCTCAGCCTATCTATGCACTATCCATCCAGATTCAGTACGAGAAACAGATGATAATAAAAAACTGGAGAATAATTACGATTCTGTCTAAAGCTTTTCTTCAACAAGAAAGCTATACCTCCAGAAGTAAAGCCTCTCTTGCAAGATTTGTCTAACAAGTATTCTTGTAAGTGGAGCTTGCTGGGGCCGATAGCCACAGGCCTACTGAGACAACATTCTCATCCACTGATCTTCCGTAATTTATCCACTTTTGCGAGGTTGATAACCTACTGCCAAGTGGCAAGCAACCGAAATCTATTCTCGACGACCTCAAATGTTCCCTTCAATAAGCGAGCCTTTACCTCCACTAGGAGTGACTCTCTTTGAAAGGAACTTCTGTGATTAATGTCCAGTTTCTTGTGAAGTTGATAATCTTCCGTTAACTGGCAAGCAATAGAGGTCATGTCCATCACCTGTATGACTTACGATGCTTAAGGGAGGAGAAACTACGTCCTCCCTGCGAAGAAGCTTGTCTCGTCGACCTCAATTGTTCCCTTCAATATGAGAGCCTTTACCTCCACTAGAAGCGACTCTCTTTGAAAGGAACTTCCGTGATTAACATCTTGTTTCTTGTGAAGATAACCTTCCATTAATCATTGGCCTAGGGGCCTCAGATCCATAGCCTTGATCAGACCTATGCCCCTTTCCCGAGTCGCTATAATGATGACATCCAGAGTAAATATAAGAGGGTTATTGTACCCTCGCGAGACATTCTCATGATGCTTTCTTAGAAGTAGAACAGCCCCACTTACCCCGGTCTGCTGAAGTGTGTTGATGAGACAGCGACTTCAATAGCAGAGCACTGGAAGCTTCTTGTAGCCTGCTCCTATATCAATGCAAGCTTGTCGTCAAATAGTATATTTCCTGTAACAGGAGCGACTCAGAGAGAGCTTTTCACCTTGTCATCTATACGTGATGACGACGCAAGGGCAGCATCACATCTTACCAACTCCAAATTCCCTGTCCGTGCAGAGTTGTACGTGGCATACATGACTGCCCTGGAAAGAACTCTTAGCGAGGAACCACGTCCTCATATTTCTTTCCAATGAGACGTTGTGCCATAGCTCTGGTTAGGTTATCTGCTTAGGACATTGCGCACAGATTTGCTCTTTTCAATGAAATAGCACATTCCATTATTTCCGAGCATATATTAAATGATGCAGGTAGGGACATATTTACATCCCCGGCCTGCTCATCTAAGCACAGACTTATATTCAGATGGAACAATATTCTTAAGAGCTTAAGACTTTTCATAGTCTTAAAGTGCCCTTCTGTGAGAGATGGAGACTCACACTCTGTATCCCTTTCACCATCCAAATGGTCCATCTGCAAATATGGTCAACTCCATCCGACTAAACGGATGACTGGACCAATGCAGCACCGTCTGATAGCTCACCATCGGAGTCTGTTAAATGGTAGTAATAGCCTCAAACAAGCTATCAATCCGAACCTGCAAAGTCAGATAGCTGGTCTGTAGTCAACGCGCTTCATTAATGAAGCAAGGGAAGATACCATAGCTGCCACCGAATCCGGCTTCAGTGTGGAAGAAGCGTCCCGAACCGCAAGTACAACACACTAAAGTTTCTCGCACCAAAAACAGTTGACACAACTGCTGACAGAAAGGAGAAGGTTCTCCACCTCGCAGTCTGCCCCAGACCTTGCCGAGCATTCCGTTAGAAACTTGTAGGCATCTATCCCTTATCGTGCATATCCATGGAAGAAGAGGAAGCCATAACCACAGCCGACCCCGGCTGAAGTGTGGAAGAAGCATTCCGACTTGTCACATTGGTCGGATGCTCCTCCTCATCGATACAACACAAAACAGTTGTCCCCGACTGTTAACGGGACGAAAAAACGCTCTGCACTTGCAATCTGTCCCCAGATTTAGCAGAGTATCCCGCTTAGAAACTTCTAGACTAATCCTCTTTCGTGCGCTTCCATGTAAGAAGAAGAAGCCATAATTGCCGCCGACCCCGGCTGCAGTGTGGAAGGAACGTTTTGATGCATGTTCCGACTCAATATGGTTTCTCACAACAGACACAGTTGACCCTGACTGTTAACGGAACGGAGAGGGTTCTCCAAACGGAGATCTGACCCCAGATCTAGCTGAGCGTCCCGTAGAGAAACTTATGGCTTCTTCTGCATGCACAATTGACCGTACCGATCCAGCACTGTCCGACAGCTCAACACTGCAGTCTGCGGGAGGCTGCTCTTGCATTAGCTGGGATGCTGCTAATAGCTGCACAACTGTGACATCATCCGTTCTCGAGGCTTGAGGAGCAGCAGTCTTCTGTTTTTTCCACTGCTTGCTGCTCCTGGGACGAAGATCCGGAGATAGATCTCTTCTCTGAGCGTCCCGTTGATCGATGCCTCAGATCGCTAGCTATCGAATGGTCAGGGACGAAGAATGGCTCTGTCTTCGTGCAGCTGACTGGATATCTGAAGTTGGGTAGCTAGCCTGTGGTCATGTGTGCTTTAATAACGTAGCGGAGGAAGCTGTGACTGAAGCCGACCCCAGCTGCAGACTAGACGGAGCGACCTGAGCGGCGGTCAGACATGCTCCGTCTCATGCAAGTTTTTCATAACAACATTTGGCCCCAAATGTTGTTGGGTTAGAGAGGGACCTCTCCCGCTCGTGGCCTCATTGACCTCACCAAGCCTCCCAACAAGAAAGCTTCATTTGGCTTGTGAAACGTAGCGGAGGAAGCTGTGACTGAAGCCGACCCTGGCTGCAGACTAGACGGAGCATCCCGAGTGGTGGGCGGATGTATGCTCCATCTCGTGCAAGTTTCTCATAACAATATTTGGACCCAAATGTTGTTGGGTTAAAGAGGGACCTCTCCCGCTTGCGGTCTCATCAACCTCGCTAAGCCTCCCAACAAGAAAACTTCATTCGGCTTGTGAAACGTGGTTGAGGAAGCCGTGATTGAAGCCGATCCCGGCTGAACACTAGACAGAGCGTCCCAAGCGGTGGGCGGACGTATGCTCCGGCTCATGCAAGTTTCTCATAACAACATTTGGCCCCAAATGTTGTTTGTTGTTAGGTTAGAGAGGGGCCTCTCCCACTTGCGGTCTATTAGACCTCGCCGAGCCTCCCAACAAGAAACTTGCTGACTTCCTCCCTATTTCTATTGTCACTGGGTGAGCTTATTTATATTTAAATGCTTGCTCTACCCACATCTACACTTCCTTCAGCCGCAAAAGACTTACCTGGTGTCATGGCTCCCATGGACGGAGTAACCACTTCACCGGTCAAGCTAGCTGCTTGCAAGAGATTAAGAACACTAACTAGAGGCCTTATCCCTTGCATATCATGAGCACTGCAGCTAGCTCTATTTGCTCAATGGAGCTCGATGATGGTAGCACACTTGGATGGGTGTCACAATATCATCACCATATTCATGTTCCTCTGAAATAGAAACTGAAAAAATGAATTATAACGTGGTGAGAGGCCTAGCCGCCGAACCTCACCGACAACAACGTACCGTGACACCCGTTTCCAACATTAGTCATCCCAGTGAACACAAGTATCACAAGAGTCCGCAGAAGTGCATCGACTAAAGTCGATATCACTCTTCCAAACTCCACAACAAAATATATAATTAAGATACATTAATAATAGCAGTCAAAATTAAATTCAAAATATTTTTTGACAAAAACAAATTTTGAAAAAAGGCTGATGTTTCCAAAGGGAACATTAAGAGCCCAAAGGAATCCCGATAGAGCCTAAGTGTGGACAAAATCCAAATTTATTGAGCAACACTCCCGGAATAATAATCCATGTATCCTACAGTAATTCTACAGTAATAGAATATAAAATACTACCTATATATGAGGACGTTGTCAATGCAAACAATGACAATGAAAAAACCGGAAACAAGATATCAGGCACACAAAAAGGCCAAAAGTCAGAAACCAATTTAAATGCTACCAGATGCAAAACTAGATCTTCATATGAAGAAATAAACAGCTGCGCCATGAGTGCATGATATGCCCATTATTAATTACAAGAGGGAAGCACACAATGTGAGAATACATGTGAACTTGTCAGGTTTTTTTTTTATTCTTGTACAATAATCATAACCAACAACATACTGTGTTCATTAATTTGGAAATAAATTATTTGAATTTCATGTATATATCTTATGTGTATAGAGATCTTAACTTCAAGAAAAAATTATCCGACATGTGGAAAATCTATACTGTATTTTAGAATGTCTGTATGTCTGTCTGTCTGTCCGCTATAGAAATGAATATGGGGCCACCCGAGTGTCCAAAATGTGTCTACTAGGAGTATGTTTTCTACTAGGGGTAATTTTTTTTACCAGGAATCTAATGGTGAGGTTTAAAAAAGTGCCAGGGTGGGGTGGAGTGGGGGTGGTGGTGTAGAGGGGCACCAACAGCTATAATACTCTCCTCAGCCCGAGCAATGCCGGGTAACCCTGCTAGTTGCCTATATTTTTACGAATCAAGTCCCATAACTCTGGAATGACAAATCGGACAGCAACACAAATCGAAAAGGAGCTTCCTTCCATCAACATATACTTTCCACCAAAAAATCACAATGAAAGAGTCAATGACTCTGTAGCTCAACTTGGATATGACAGGAATTAGTACTTGCTGTGACCAAGACAACTGAATAATGAATATGACAGGAATTAGTATTTGTTTTGGCCCAGTCAACAATAATAAAAGAATTACAAGGTGACTGTAATGGACTACAGATTAAGACAAATCATTGTAGATTATTATTTTTGTGTGGAAATTTTCAGTCCCAAACAAAATATTTTCAGACTAAAATTTTTTCTTCTTCTTAAAATTGACCAAAATGCATCAAAACACAAAAAACTAATTTCCGGATTTTGGTCCCACCCGGACCCCTAATTTGCATAATTTATTCACGAGAAAAACTCTGTATTATATGTAATGTATCCCATGGTACTAAACATTGATACAAAAATTTATTCAAATCAGATCTTTCATTTGGAAGTTCTGCGCAAAAATCTGATTGCACTTAATTTTGAACAAAATGGCTGCTAGCGGCCATCTTGAATTTCAGACTGGGCCCAAAAACACTCCTTCTCATCCAACAGTGATAACAAAGGTACCCAAGAAGTTTCGTGAAGATCGGTTCATAAATACGGCCTCTAGCCCGAGCCGTATTGGGATTTGCACTCACAGTGCTGAAAGTAACACTAAATAAATCAAAGTTAGCCTAATTTGCATAATTTACACACAAGAAAAAAACCTGTAATATATGTAATGTATCCCATGGTACTAAACATTCATACAAAAAATTATTCAAATCAGAGCTTTCATATGGAAGTTCTGTACAAAAAACAGATTTCGGCATCGTCGGTACAAAATGGCTGCTGGCAGCCATCTGGAATTTGGAACTGCACCCAAAAACACTCGTTCTCGTCTCACGGTCATAACAAAGGTACCCAAGAAGTTTCGTAAAGATTGGTTCATAAATACGGCCTCTATCCCGAGCCATAGCAGCTTGGCACTTACAGCTCTGAAAGTAACACTAAATAAATCAAAGTTAGTCTAATTTGCATAATTTACGCACGAGAAAAAAACCCGTATTATATGTGATGTATCCCATTGTACTATACATTTATACAAAACTTTATTCAAATCAGAACTTTCATACAGAAGTTCTGTACAAAAAACTGATTTTTGCATCATCGGTACAAAATGGCCACTGGCAGCCATCTTGAATTTCGGACCACACCCAAAAACACTCGTTCCCGTCCCAGGGTCATAACAAAGGTACCCAAGAAGTTTCGTAAAGATTGGTTCATAAATACGGCCTCTAGCCCGAGCCATAGCAGCATGGCACTTACAGCTCTGAAAGTAACACTAAATAAATCAAAGTCAGTCTAATTTGTATAATTTACGCACGAGAAAAAAACCCGTATTATATGTGATGTATCCCATGGTACTAAACATTTATACAAAACTTTATTCAAATCAGAACTTTCATACAGAAGTTCTGTACAAAAAACTGATTTTTGCATCATCGGTACAAAATGGCCGCTGGCAGTCATCTTGAATTTCGGACTACACCTAAAAACACTCGTTCCCGTCCCAGGGTCATAACAAAGGTACACAAGAAGTTTCGTAAAGATCGGTTCATAAATACGACCTCTAGCCCAAGCCATAGCCAATTGTTGACGTACGGACAGACGGACAGACGGACGGACGGATGGACGGACAGACGGACGACGGGCCATGACAATAGCTCAAATTTGACTTCGTCAAAGTTGAGCTAAACATTGCTCGAAACGTTTTCGAGTTATTGTATGACATGTGGATGGACGGACGAACAGTGGTACACCATAATACGACCGTTTTTTCAAAACGGGCGTATAATAAAAACGATAAATCGGATAGAAGATGCAAGACTAAATGACCTAACACCCCTAGGTAAAAATAGCCAAAAAGCTTAAGAGTTTAACAGGAAGGGTTCATGGAAGGATAGGGAAGGAATACTTAACAAACAGTGGAATAATCATTAACAAAAATGATGACGTCTAGCGTATATCCCAAAATTGGGAAACATGAAATAATTTTATAATTATTATAAAGTTACAGCCCTGAACGTCTAAAACCACCATTGAACACTTCCATCATCCGATATTACAGCCTTGGATCCACCAATTCTTGCATTGATTTGTGTCTGGCATCCTCAAAAAAGGAAATTTAAAGTACAGATGTCAGTTTATTGTTGCTCACTTTAGGGCCAAACAAAGAAATGATGTTGGCGCCAATTCCGGTCACTTCCTGATGGCTGCGCATGCGTGGAGAGTAAAAGTATGGAGGACCATATAGGACGTTTAATTTTCGGTTTTGCAAGCAAATTTTGGGGATTTGGGGGGGGGGGGGGGGGTTCAAAATTTGTGTTTGGCCCTTGATAACTTTGAGTTTGTACCAGCTAGTCGGGCCATTGGCATATAGTATAAAAATATTGATTGGTCTACTCAAATAATGAATATGGAGTCTTCTAATTGCAGTCATTGAACTGGCATGGAAGATACCACCAGAGTTCAAAGGGTTAAGGGTTAATAACATGGTGTGATTTGATGGTGCAGAGTTTAACTTGTGTTAATCATGTATGCTAAAGAAGGCTCAACACATGGTCATAAATCATAAATACAATGTGAAAAAACAGTCAAATAAACTGGAAACAAAACTTGTACAATCAAAAGGAGTAAAATTCAAGCCTGTTCAAGCAATAAGGAATTATGGTTTTGCAAATAAAGATCCAATGTAGTTCTTTATCGTCCCTGATCCATGTGTTTACATCAAGGTCAGGGTCACACTGAAGTAAATCAATAAATCAGAACTCCATATTGTCGGAAGGGTGGTCGGATTCATTTAGGTGTTTACTGACAGGTTTATTATGCTTGTTTCTGATATCCCTAAAGTGTTCCAAGATTTGAAGGCGGAGTGTGCATTTTGTTTCACAGATATACTGTATTTTGCATTTATTGCAAGTCAAGGGGTAAATCACATTTTGGCTTTGACAATTGTGTCTACCTTTTGATTTAAACTTACACTGGATATTGCATACTCTCTGATAAATCTCATAGTGTTCTTCCAAGAGTTTGGGTTTGTTGAGTTTGTCTCATGTTGAGGTCTTGTCAGAAACAATTTTCCCCTTTTTATTGTCCTGACAGCCCTTAATAGAGGAGTCAGATGATGAGCCGTAAAATGTGGCTACACTACAATCTGACAACCACACATTACTAGATGATGTTGATGGTGATACGTTTGCCACAACCTTTGAAAATGGTATACTAACAAGTTAAATAAAATATAACAGAGATTAGCCTGTTAGCCTAAGTTCAAAGGTTATTGTGTTGCTATGTCAAACTTTAAACTAGTTTTGAACAGTTGCATGAGAGCCAGAGATCACGTTGCTCACTTGCTCTTAAAACCCCCGTGAGAGGGGTGTAATGACCTGGTCAATTGAGGGCATGACTGGGTCATTTGGGGGTCACAAGATCAATGCAGCTATCTGCTGCACCATCTGTTGAGTATTTTCCATAACATTTTCCCTCAAATCCAATCATAGGTACTGTGAAACAGACAGAGAGTTGGATGAATGGACAGATGGATGGCCCGACAGATGGATGACAGCACCATCACTATATTTCTCTGAAATTTTTTCTGGAGTGGGGGGGGGGGGGGGGGGGGGGGGGGGGGGGGGGAATGGGGCCAAGAATGCATCTACATTAAGCAATCAATCTCCATAGGATACATTGTCAATTCAATTCTTGAGCCTCTCAGGAGTGACTAAAATACTCTTTCCTTCAGCTGATCATAATGCAAAAAGTGGAGCTCCCCTATGGAGCCCCATGATACAACCTAAGTGTGGATTAATCTTAGTTACACACCTCTAGAGGATACTTAATAAAAAAAATTCCTAATTCTTCGGCTACAGGGACAATTCTGGCACCCATAGGGAGCCCAAACATTAACCCAGGCACTCGATTTGAACAAACTTGAATCTCACCCCACTAGAGGTGTTGTATACCAAATATGAAAGCGCTGACTGGTGGATCTGAAGAAAAATTTTCTCATATTGCACTAAGTTGAAATTATAAATTTATAGTAATTTGTATATTTTTTATACTTACCAATGGCTCAGACTAGCTGGTGCTTAACTCAAAGTTGTTAAGGGTCAAACACAAATGTTCAACCCCCCCAATCCCCAAAATTTGCTTGCAAAACCGAAAATTAAAAGTCCTATCTGACTCTCCATACATTTAGTCTCCGCGCATGCGCAGACGTCAGGAAGTGACCGGAATTGGCGCCAACATCATTCTTTGTAGAAAAGAGTACTACATAAAAATTCAGCTGGGAGGTATGAGTGCCCACTCATGGGAGGGCCATCTCCGTCTGGGCCATTGGTAAGTATAAAAATGTACAAATTACTATGAATTTATAATATTTTTACACTGTAAACCAATGGCCCAGACTAGCTGAATTGTAAAAAGGTGGAGAGCCTAGGACTTCAGAATTAGTAGATCAACATAGTTCCAATCCTGTAATCCAAGGTGAAAGGAAATTAAAATTATTAAGAATTACATGTATTTCTCTCTATACAGTAATAGAGAAGACATATACAAAAGGAGCCCAGTTCAAGTAATTCTGTATACTTAGCATGAAGACTATGCTAATTGGATGTAACGAGTTCCCAATTTTTAAGGTTAGCCCGGACTAAGCCCCAAAAATTAGGATGGAGTATTTGAGAATTAGAGAATATCAACCACAAGCATATGCCATATACAATAAAACTCCAGCTGTATGCAGGATATAATTACGGACAAAACAGCTTCGCTTATAGTTCTATACCTATCAAACTGGAGGAGAGGTAAACAAGAGGGATGTTACATCCCAACGCTCACCTACATTCGCGCTTGATAATGTCGTTCCAATGTAACATGCCTAATATTTAGTTAATATAAATCATTAAGTGGGCATCAAATGATTAATGTGGTTTAAGTGATGGCTTTGGAAAGTGTATATTTCTGCATTTATTATATATCAATTCAACATAGAATCATTGGATATAAAAGCATTTTTTTCTTTTAGAAATGTTTATGATTAAGAATATGAATCGTGAGGCCAGATATTAAATCATAAATAAGAATTAGGAAAGGCTTTCATAAATCACTGAAATTGTAATTGAAGAACATTCATTGGTTAAAGAGGAGTTGCGAAAAAAACATTCGTTCAAGAAAGTGACTATAGGTCCCAACAAAAATACATCACATCAACAACTAAAATAAGCCTTAATATTACTAGTAACAAGTATGAGAAAGTATTGAATAAAAAAAAAAAGTTGAAAAAAATTTTTTTTAAAGAAAGTGAATATAAGTCCCAAAAATCACCCTCAAATTCCTCAAATATGCATGTAATAAGGGCACAACGTTACCGCAATGTAGTTCAGTAACCCATGCATACAATATCAATTGCCTGGAAAGACACATAGAAACAGAACTCACCTTAACACTTCACCTTAACACAAACTTTTAGAACTTAAAATTGAGTAAGTCAGAGAAAAACGTGAACATTGTGACTGAAAAAAAAGAAGAAATCTGTTAAATTTCTGCATACAGTAGGGTTAATACCTACAGTTGTTATTGAAATGAGAAAATAAACAGTAATGAGAGGTGAAGGCACCACAATCTGCACAAAAGCTGACTGTAACGCAAATTCTTACAACACCTAAACGCTAATTCTTACAACAAGTTTTGGCAGAAAATCAGCCTCAAATTCCTCAAATATGCATGTAATGAGGGTTAAATATTACTGCAATGGAGTTCAGTAACCCAAGTGTAGAATATTAATCGCCTGGAAAGACACATAGAAACACAACTCACCTAAACACAAAGTTTACAAAGTTTTACAACTTAAAATTTACTAAGTCTGAGAAAAACATGAAAATTTTGAGTGAAAAAAAAGAAAATTTCCGTTAAATTTCTGCATACAGTAGGGTTAATACCTACAGTTGTTATTGAAATATGAAAATCAACAGTAATGAGAAGTTAAAGCAGCACAATATGCACAAAACCTGACTTTAACGCAAATTATTACAACACCTAACGCAAATTCTTACAACAACTTTTGGCAGAAAATTTTAGGTGAAATTTGGAAAAAAAGTCATAGTATCAGGGTTAAATACTGTTCTGATAGACCCCAACAACCTACATATGCAATATAAAAGGCCTGAGCCCACTGATCTTTGAGAACTCACCTTAACACCTCACCTTAACACAAACTTTTAGAACTTAAAATTTACTAAGTCCGAGAAAAACATGAAAATTTTGACTGAAAAAAAAGAAAATTTCCGTTAAATTTCTGCATACAGTCGGGTTAATACCTAGAGTTGTTATTGAAATATGAAAATCAACAGTAATGAGAAGGTAAAGCACCACAATCTGCACAAAAGCTGACTTTAACGCAAATTCTTACAACACCTAAACGCTAATTCTTACAACAAGTTTTGGCAGAAAATCAGCCTCAAATTCCTCAAATATGCATGTAATGAGGGTTAAATATTACTGCAATGGAGTTCAGTAACCCAAGTGTAGAATATTAATCACTTGGAAAGACACATAGAAACACAACTCACCTAAACACAAAGTTTACAAAGTTTTACAACTTAAAATTTACTAAGTCCGAGAAAAACATAAAAATTTTGAGTGAAAAAAAAGAAAATTTTCGTTAAATTTCTGCATACAGTAGGGTTAATACCTACAGTTGTTATTGAAATATGAAAATCAACAGTAATGAGAAGTTAAAGCAGCACAATCTGCACAAAAGCTGACTTTAACACAAATTCTTACAACACCTAAACGCAAATTCTTACAACAACTTTTGGCAGAAAATTTAAGGTGAAATTTGGAAAAAAGTCGTAGTATCAGGGTTAAATACTGTTCTGATAGTCCCCTACAACCTACATATGCAATATCAAAGGCCTGAGCCCACTGATGTTTGAGAAATTAACCTTAACATTAAATCTTACAATATTGGACACGCCGGATGCCAACACCGATGCCGACGCTGACACCCGAGGTTATGACAATAGCTCACCACATCTTACAGATGTAGGTGAGCTAAAAATCATCCCCCCCACCACCTTTTCTTTTGAAGGAATCTTCAAAAAGAAAGAGGGTAGCGCTCTGGAATCAGTAAAAGCGGTACCAAAAAACAATATAAATATTCGTCGAACAGGCACTTAGGTATTAATTTATTATTAACAAGAGCGCTCGTATCGCTGAAGCAATACAATTTCCCCTACCCGACTAATGAGCATTAATAATTATACAAATGTTATAACCTAGATGTGATCAGCATGAATTCCGTTGAAGCATTTCCAAAAAAAAGTCCAGAAAACTGGTATTTTTGGCACTTTTCCATATTTCCAAGGGCCATAACTCACACAAGAATAATGCAATCAGCATGAAACTCAAACTTGATCTGTAAGTCATCCTTCTATAGTAGGTTACAAAAAATGAAATTATTACGTTGAAGCGTAGTATGACTGACAGACTGACTGACAGACTGACAGATGGACAGAGTACAAATGAAACTTGATCTGTAAGTCATCATTCTATAGTAGGTTACCAAAAATGAAATCATTCCGTTGAAGCGTTTCCAAAAAAAGTCCGGAAAACTAAAGTATAACCGACAGACTGACTGTCGGATGGATGGATGGACAGAGTGTAAATGAAACTTGATCTGTAAGTCATCGTTCTATAGTAGGTTACCAAAAATAAAATCATTCCGTTGAAGCGTTTCCAAAAAAAGTCTGGAAAACTAAAATACGACCAACAGACTGACTGACAGATGGATAGACAGAGTGTAAATGAAACGTGATCTGTAAGTCATCGTTCTATAGTAGGTTACCAAAAATGAAATCATTCCGTTGAAGCGTTTCCAGAAAAAGTCCGGAAAACAGATATTTTGGCACTTTTCCATATTTCCAATGGCAATAACTCACACAAGAATAAGGCAATCAGCATGAAACTCAAACTTGATCTGTAAGTCATCCTTCTATAGTAGGTTACCAAAAATGAAATCATTCCGTTGAAGCGTTTCCAAAAAAAATCTGGAAAGTTAAAAAATTTATAGTAATTTATATATTTTTTATACTTACCAATGACCCAGACTTAGCTGGTGCTAACTCTAAAAAATCCAGGGCCAAACACAAATTTTGCCCCCCAATCCCCCAAATTTGCATCTAAAACCAAAAGAAATCATGTCCCATAGGACCTCCATACTTTGCCCTTACTGCGCATGCGCAGTGTCAAGGACGTTCCGAAATTGGTGCCAATTATCATTCTTACTGGCAGTGCCTGGTCAGCGCTATGTACTCAGCGGGGAGGTAAGAGTTCCCAACTCCTGGGAGGGCCAACCCCGTCTGGGTCATTGGTAAGTATAAAAAATATATAAATTACTATAAATTTTTTAACATTTTTATACTGTACCAATGACCCAGACTTAGCTGAATAGTAAAAAGGCTGGAGGGCCTAGGACATAGAGGAAAATCCAATAAACTCAACTATATAATATAGAGGCAACCCCTCAAGGAGAAAAGGAGTATTAGGCTTTACATGTATCTTTCTTATTTTATGTTAAATTAGAAAGATACAATACCCTTCATAATTGAGCACAATAACATTCATGTTCTCTATAAACATCCAGTATAACCCTTTATACTAATTATTTTTAAAGTAAGCCAATAAATAAAGTTAGTCCAGAGAATTGAGACTCTTTATATTCTTTTAAAAGTGTCCGAGGATTGTATATTAACGCCCGTTTGACACTTGACATATACAAATGCTTCACACCGAGCTACACTTTAAAAATATGACATGAATGAATTTTTAACATTAATATTACACTTTAAAACCATCCCGGAAACGACTCAGAAGTTAAAAAATTTATAGTAATTTATATATTTTTTATACTTACAAATGACCCAGACTTAGCTGGTGCTAACTCTAAAAAATCCAGGGCCAAACACAAATTTTGCCCCCCAATACCCAAAATTTGCATCTAAAACCAAAAGAAATCATGTCCTATAGGACCTCCATACTTTGCCCTTACTGCGCATGCACAGTGTCAAGGACGTTCCGAAATTGGCGCCAATTATCATTCTTACCGGCAGTGCCTGGTCAGTGCTATGATGTACTCAGCGGGGAGGTAAGAGTTCCCAACTCCTGGGAGGGCCATCCCCATCTGGGTCATTGGTAAGTATAAAAAATATATAAATTACTATAAATTTTTTAACATTTTTATACTGTACCAATGACCCAGACTTAGCTGAATAGTAAAAAGGCTGGAGAGCCTAGGACATAGAGGAAAATCCAATAAGCTCACCTATATAATATAGAGGCAACCCCTCAAGGAGAAAAGGAGTATTAGGCTTTACATGTATCTTTCTTATTTTATGTTAAATTAGAAAGATACAATACCCTTCATAATTGAGCACAATAACATTCATGTTCTCTATTAACATCCAATATAACCCTTTATACTAATTATTTTTAAAGTAAGCCAATAAATAAAGTTAGTCCAGAGAATTGAGACTCTTTATATTCTTTTAAAAGTGTCCGAGGATTATATATTAACGCCCGTTTGACACTTGACATATACAAATGCTTCACACCGAGCTACACTTTAAAAATATGACATGAATGAATTTTTAACATTAATATTACACTTTAAAACCATCCCGGAAACGACTCAGAAATACTGACTTCGGAGGAGGCATTCCCTTGCTTTTCACTATAAAGCAGGTGACCTAAGGGAATACCCTCCACCCCCCCCCCTTCCCCTTGCCCTGGGTCAAATAGCCCAGAGCGAAGAGGGCAGCCGGACAGAGTCACTGCCGGAACAGAAAGCCTGCATAACTATAGTTGCAACTGTTTAGTGGACGACATTCTGAGCAACAGATAACGGACCTAAACAATGCAGGTCTCCAGAAATGGACTCAATATTTCTGAGATAAAAATTCGTGAATGTGGATGGCTGAGACCAATAAGCAGCCTTCATTAAATCTGTAATAGCAATACTATTAGCGTAAGCCCAAGAAGTAGCAAGAGCTCTTACTTCATGAGCCGAAATCTTAAGCACAGACTGCTGAGAAGAAGATAAACTTTCATAAGCAGTACGGATAGTTAATTGAATCCATCTAGCAATAGAATGGACCGAAATGTCCCTTCTATTAGGCATCAGAGACAGAAAGAAACGTTTTCGTCCCTTTCTGATAAACTGAGATCTCTGTTTATAGATACGTAACTCTCTAACAGGACAGAGTAAAGGCCTACGCCCGTCTGAAGACGGAAGAGCCTTAATAACAATAGGTTCCGGAAATTTATTAGGAGCCTGATTCTTAGCTAAAAAACCCACATTAGTAGTGAAGGTGATAGTGTTCCCGACACTACGATAGTGAGAATCATCCACCGACAGTGCATGAAGCTCAATGACTCTTCTAGCAGAAGAGAAAGCTAAGAGAAAAGCTGTCTTATAAGATAAGAATTTGAAATCTACTGTCCCAAGAGGTTCAAATGGCTTTTCCTTCAGTTTAAGAAGAACCCAAGCTAAATTCCATTTAGGAATTAACCTAAGAGTTCTGGGTCTATTTATCGAGAAGTTTCTAACCAACTTAGATAAAGAGACATTAGATCCAATTTGTAAACTATCATGATGTGCATAGGTATCAGATAACATAGACCTATAACCCTTAACAGTAACAGGCTGCAGTTTGATTTCGTCAAACAAGTATACTAGAATGTTTGCAATGTCTGGTATAGAGGGATCAAAAATATGCACAGAATGATCCCTACACCAACGACGAAAAACCTTCCACTTAGCCGCATAGTTTAGCGAAGAGGAGGTCCTCCTACAGTTAGAAATCGCGTCCACTGCTCGTCCTGTAAAGTGCTTGCCATGCAAGAAGGACCACACAACGGAAAAACGTGAAGGTTGAGACCTTGCGGGTTGTGATGGAGTTGACGCGATTTCCCCTGCGAAAGAAGATCCTCCCGTGGAGGAAGCTTTCGCGGTAGGTCCCACAACAGACACCTGAGTAGATTTATCCACGGTCTCTGTGGAGACAGAGATGCTACCAACAGAATCTTGCATTGAGATTGTTTTATCTTTAGCAATACTTGCTGAATTAACGGCGCTGGAGGATACGCATAACCTATCATTCCGTCCCAAGGGATCGACAGAGCGTCTACTGCAAATGCTCTTGGATCCGGACACGGAGACACATACGTCTGCAACTGATTGTTGAGATGTGTCGCAAATAAGTCTATCATTGGCCGTTCCCATTGGTAGCAAATCTGATTGAATACTTGTTTGTTGAGAGTCCACTCCAACGGCAACAAGCGACCCTTTCGTGAAAGGGAGTCTGCTAGTACATTCAGACGACCCGGTATATGACGGACTGAAAGAAGAACCTGATGCTCTCGAGCAAACAGAAGGATTCTTTCCGTTAGATTGAACAACGGAACTGAATGAGTGCCTCCCTGATTCCGTATATACGCCACTACTGTCGTATTGTCGGACAGGATTTGGACATGAGCATTGTGAATAATGTCCATCCAATGACGTAACGCAAGCCAAATTGACATCATTTCCTTGATGTTTATGTGCTTGCCCAGGAATTGCGGATCCCAAAGACCCTGGCATCTCGAATCCGTTGGGATCAATGATGCACCCCAACCTGTTTGACTGGCAACTGTCATAATGGTAAAACTCGGATCTGGCAACTGCAGCGGAACTCCCTGAGTTAACCACTGAATGTTTGCCCAAGTCTGAATCTCTCGTTTCACTTGATCTGACAAGAGAACGTCTATGTCGAGCGAATGAATTTTCACACTCCAATTCTGAGTCAAGAAAATTTGGAGAGGACGCGTGCGTAACCGCCCCATCGGAATGAGATCCACAGTGGCTCCGCACAGACCTATCAGTCTCATAAATTCTCTCGCTGTGACTTTGTCTGTGTGCAGACAATAGCGAGCGTAACAACTGACTAATTTCGCTCTGGTTAACGTCAGACGAACGAGATTGTTGTGCGTCTCGAAGCTCATTCCCAGATGAGTGAATGACTTGGATGGCATCCAACTTCTCCTCGTTTACTATAAAACCGAGACGTCGGAGCAATAGCAGTAGATTCTGCACATCGTTCTGAAGCGTTAACTCGTTGCTGTACCTCTGAAGAATGTCGTCCAGGTAGGCCGACGTTACCGCAGACGAATGAGCTCGGAAATACATCATTACCGAGTTCATTACCCGAGTGAAAGCCCAGGGTGCTAGATTCAATCCGAAGCACATCGCCCGGAATTGATACACCACTCCTAGGACTGCGAAGCATAGATACTTTCTGAATGTCGGATGTACCATGACGTGAAAGTAAGCATCTTTGAGATCTATGCTCGTTGCATAATCGTTCACCCAAATACTCGCTCTGACCGACCGAATCGTCTCCATATAAAACTTCGGAGCGACGATCAGCTTGTTTATCCAGCTCAAATCTATGACTGGACGGAACGAGCCGTCTGGTTTTGGAACCAGAAACAGATGGATGTAGAATCCCGGAGTCTCCTGGTTTTCTACGACCTCTACAGCATTCTTCATTAAAAGAGACTGCACCTCTGATAATAGAGCGTCTCTTTTCTGTGGATTTGACGGAAGTTGAGTCCATTTTGGACTTCGAGTTAATGGTGGCTTTCGTTTGAAGGATATCTTTAGACCTTCCGAAGTCACCCCTCTCACCCAAGGGTCGTCCGTAATCGACGCCCACTCTTGTGAAAAACTCGACAACCTTCCGCCAACCGGTACGCGATAGAGGTTGAAGCCATCACCTCCTGGACCTGCGAGGCCTGCGGTAGGAGAAACCACGTCCTCCACGACCCGCACCTCGTCCCGTCGACCTTGGGGCGTCCGACCGGTTGTCCCGGCCCGAAGTACGTCCCGAACGAGAGTTGCTACCTTGACGGTCTCTTGAATAAGACCAAGAGGACGCACCGGAACCTCTATAGGAACCTCTCTTGGGCGCATTAGACCCAGAAGTGCCTGTCTTACTCTTATCTGCCGTGTCCGACTTCTTAGAAGCAGATTTGAACAGCAGAGAATCCGAAGCTTTCTTTGTAATTTTATCGTAAATTGCAGAAAGATTGCCGTCAAAGAGAAGTTCTCCGGAGACCAAAGCGACTCTGAGAGAGTTCTTCACCTTAGAATCCACGAGTGTGGATGTAGCAAGGGCTGCGTCACGTCTAACCAACTCCAGGTTTGCCACTGAAAGGGCGGAGTTACACGTGGAATAAGCTACTGCCCTTGAAAGAAGTCTTAAAGAGGATTGAATATCCTGAAATTCTTTCCCTTGAAGGCGCAGCGATAACGCCTTAGTAAGGTGATCTGCTTAAGATAAGGCATCTAAACTGGCTCTGTTAGACGAAATAGTTGTTTCCAACACCGCGGTTCGAATAGACGCCGACGACGGTAATGATAACTCTAAGTCTTCCGCCTCGTCGTCCATACGCAAGGAACTCTCGGGATACCCTGTCCTGCCGTGTCGAATTTATTCCTTGCATTAATGAAAGGCAGGTTGAGAGTATTGGCGGACAAGAAACCTGCTTTTCCCATTTTGGAAGCAAGTTTGAATATAGCGTCGTTCAATAATTCAAATGTTCTTGCAACATTATTGGACTGAGACGGAAACTCGGGAGCGATGTCCCTGAACCGCTCAAAGAAATCAGAGTCCAATAACGCTATAATTCTCTTGTCCGGAACCGCAGCAGTCTGGCCCGACAGAACAACTTGAGGGAGAAAGTGCCGGATGAAGTCCACGGCAGCTTTATGTTGTTCCGAAAGGGATAGCTCCAAGTCATCCGTATCCCTTTCACCATCCGGTCGGACCTCATGATGCTCCCGGTCGTCCGCCCCCGATGCTTCGGAGGAGCGTACTGACCCAGCGCCGTCGGATAATTCCCGATCCGACACCGTTTCTGTCGGTTGCTGGGATGCTACGATAAGTTGTGCTATCTGCACAAGTACGTCCGACATCGAGACCTGCGGAGGCGCAGTCTTTCGCTGCTTCGCCGAGGGCAGCTCCGCATCTGATGACTCCCGCATACTCTTCCTATGCGAACGTCCGGAGTCCATCGGCCTCGTGTCCCTGGCTACCGGATGGTGTGACCTGGTCGCCGAAGAATCCCTGATCGGCGAAGCTGGTAAAATATCGGCGGTCACGTAGCCAAGGTGCGGTCGTGTGCGCTGACGAGAGGAAGAAGCCTGAGCAGTCTCCGCGGACTGCCTATACAACGGAGCGTCCAGAGCGACGGACGTGTGCTCCGCTTGCGACACATTTTGTACCACAACATCTGGTCCCAGATGTTGTTGTACGAGAGAGGGGCCTCTCTCGCTCGCGGCCCGGCTGGACCTGGACGAGCTAGGAACCGGACTCAAAGGCTTCCTCCGATCTCGCCTACTATCTGCCGTCACTGGGTGTGCACGTTGAATGTTTATAGTGCTCGCATCACCCAACATCTCCTCCTGGACCGCATCGGACAAACCCGGCTGCCGAACCATTCGGTGAATGGACGCTACACCGGGCGAGCTAGCGGACGACATTTGTTTAATCTCCATGAGCACTTTTGCCGCTAGCTCTGTATTCATTTGTGACGACGGAAGCGCACTTGCGGAAGATAACATGGAAACATCACCCTGTTCTTGTTCCTCTGAAATAGAAACTGAGAGAGTAGAGTGACCTTGAGGAGAAAGAGCCGGCATAGCCCTTTCTCCACCAACAACATATCGTGACACACGTTTCCAATGTTTGTCATCCCAATATTGACATATAGAACAGGGATTAGTGCGAGAACACTGACTACAATTAATGCAATGATCATGAAAGTCAGAGGAAGATTTCTTCCTATTACAATTTGAACAATATCCTTTCATTGTGAAAAGTCAACAACAAGTCCTAGTTACTCGCACAAACCCCTGACACAAAGATACATAATAACATGATCCATTAATAATGAAAAAACAATTGCAAATCAAAATAATTTTTGAAAAATATTTTTTCAGCGAAGCCCAAGTTTCTGAAAAGTAACATTGAGCCCCAATGGATCCGATGGCTAAGTGTGGTCAAAAATTTTAAATTTATATTAAATAATTAATGCAACACTTACGGATAATAGAAATGTAGCTTATAGTGAGATAAACTACACCAAAGGCAAACAGCCCCCCCTCAAAAGAGACTGTTGCCAATGTAAACAAACAGTGTAAAAACACCAGAAAACATGACTCCAGGCACTGACAAAACTGGCCCGAAATCAGTCATCAAAATTACACTCTATCTGATGCAAGACAGAGACTCCCAGGGGAGAATCTGCAGAACATCAGATGGAAGATGCAGAACACAACGTTTATACACCCATGGGTGAAAACGTAACTATGGGGAAAATAACAGAAAACATTCTGTAACCAAGCAACTCTCCCAGGAGAATTTAGAAATGATCTTTCTCAAAAATATGCCAAAAGCATGGGAGAATTGCAAGGGGGGACTTAGAAGACCAGGGGAGAGGAAACACTGAATAAGCAGAGCAACTTTTTAGCAAGAATGACAACAAGAGGCCCATGCCTCGAAAATAGGCAACTTAACATAATTTCATAAAAAATTTCAAGTACAGCCCTGATTATTTTTTGTCACTCCTTTTTCCTCTCCTCCTTCTATATCCTCCTTAGAATCACCATTTCTCCAACAATTACGTGTCTGGCATCCTTTAAACTGAGATTTACAAGCACAAAGATCAGTGAGATGTTGACTGATGAAGGGCCAAACAGAGAATGATAATTGGTGCCAATTTCGGAACGTCCTTGACACTGCACATGCGCAGTAAGGGCAAAGTATGGAGGTCCTATAGGACATGATTTCTTTTGGTTTTAGATGCAAATTTTGGGGATTGGGGGGCAAAATTTGTGTTTGGCCCTGGATTTTTTAGAGTTAGCACCAGCTAAGTCTGGGTCATTGGTACAGTATAAAAATATACTGACTTCGGAGAAGGCATTCCCTTGCTTTTCACTATAAAGCAGGTGACCTAAGGGAACACCCTCCCCCCCCCCCCCTTCCCCTTGCCCTGGGTCAAATAGCCCAGAGCGAAGAGGGCAGCCGGACGGAGTCACTGCCGGAACAGAAAGCCTGCATAACTATAGTTGCAACTGTTTAGTGGACGACATTCTGAGCAACAGATAACGGACCTAAACAATGCAGGTCTCCAGAAATGAACTCAATATTTCTGAGATAAAAATTCGTGAATGTGGATGGCTGAGACCAATAAGCAGCCTTCATTAAATCTGTAATAGCAATACTGTTAGCGTAAGCCCAAGAAGTAGCAAGAGCTCTTACTTCATGAGCCGAAATCTTAAGCACAGACTGCTGAGAAGAAGATAAACTCTCATAAGCAGTACGGATAGTTAATTGAATCCATCTAGCAATAGAATGGACCGAAATGTCCCTTCTATTAGGCATCAGAGACAGAAAGAAACGTTTTCGTCCCTTTCTGATAAACTGAGATCTCTGTTTATAGATACGTAACGCTCTAACAGGACAGAGTAAAGGCCTACGCCCGTCTGAAGACGGAAGAGCCTTAATAACAATAGGTTCCGGATATTTATTAGGAGCCTGATTCTTAGCTAAAAAACCCACATTAGTAGTGAAGGTGATAGTGTTCCCGACACTACGATAGTGAGAATCATCCACCGACAGTGCATGAAGCTCACTGACTCTTCTAGCAGAAGAGAAAGCTAAGAGAAAAGCTGTCTTACAAGATAAGAATTTGAAATCTACTGTCCCAAGAGGTTCAAATGGCTTTTCCTTCAGTTTAAGAAGAACCCAAGCTAAATTCCATTTAGGAATTAACCTAAGAGTTCTGGGTCTATTTATCGAGAAGTTTCTAACCAACTTAGATAAAGAGACATTAGATCCAATTTGTAAACTATCATGATGTGCATAGGTATCAGATAACATAGACCTATAACCCTTAATAGTAACAGGCTGCAGTTTGATTTCGTCAAACAAGTATACTAGAAAGTTTGCAATGTCTGGTATAGAGGGATCAAAAATATCCACAGAATGATCTCTACACCAACGACGAAAAACCTTCCACTTAGCCGCATAGTTTAGCGAAGAGGAGGTCCTCCTACAGTTAGAAATCGCGTCCACTGCTCGTCCTGTAAAGTGCTTGCCATGCAAGAAGGACCGCACAACGGAAAAACAGGAAGGTTGAGACCTTGCGGGTTGTGATGGAGTTGACGTGATTTCCCCTGCGAAAGAAGATCCTCCCGTGGAGGAAGCTTTCGCGGTAGGTCCCACAACAGACACCTGAGCAGATTTATCCACGGTCTTTGTGGAGACAGAGATGCTACCAACAGAATCTTGCATTGAGATTGTTTTATCTTTAGCAATACTTGCTGAATTAACGGCGCTGGAGGATACACATATCCTATCATTCCGTCCCAAGGGATCGACAGAGCGTCTACTGCAAATGCTCTTGGATCCGGACATGGAGACACATACGTCTGCAACTGATTCTTGAGATGTGTCGCAAATAAGTCTATCATTGGCCGTTCCCATTGGTAGCAAATCTGATTGAATACTTGTTTGTTGAGAGTCCACTCCGACGGCAACAAACGACCCTTTCGTGAAAGGGAGTCTGCTAGTACATTCAGACGACCCGGTATATGACGGACTGAAAGAAGAACCTGATGCTCTAGAGCAAACAGAAGGATTCTTTCTGTTAGATTGAACAACGGAACTGAATGAGTGCCTCCCTGATTCCGTATATACGCCACTACTGTCGTATTGTCGGACAGGATTTGGACATGAGCATTGTGAATAATGTCCATCCAATGACGTAACGCAAGCCAAATTGACATCATTTCCTTGATGTTTATGTGCTTGCCCAGGAATTGCGGATCCCAAAGACCCTGGCATCTCGAATCCGTTGGGATCAATGATGCACCCCAACCTGTTTGACTGGCATCCGTCATAATGGTAAAACTCGGATCCGGCAACTGCAGCGGAACTCCCTGAGTTAACCACTGAATGTTTGCCCAAGTCTGAATCTCTCGTTTCACTTGATCTGACAAGAGAACGTCTATGTCGAGCGAATGAATTTTCACACTCCAATTCTGAGTCAAGAAAATTTGGAGAGGACACGTGCGTAACCGCCCCATCGGAATGAGATCCGCAGCGGCTCCGCACAGACCTATCAGTCTCATAAATTCTCTCACTGTGACTTTGTCTGCGTGCAGACAATAGCGAACGTAACAACTGACTAATTTCGCTCTGGTTAACGGCAGACGAACGAGATTGTTGTGGGTCTCGAAGCTCATTCCCAGATGTGTGAATGACTTGGACGGCACCAGATCCGACTTATCCTCGTTTACTATAAAACCGAGACGTCGGAGCAATAGAAGTAGATTCTGCACATCGTTCTAAAGCGTTAACTCGTTGCCGTACCTCTGAAGAATGTCGTCCAGGTAGGCCGACGTTACCGCAGACGAATGAGCTCGGAAATACATCATTACCAAGTTCATTACCCGAGTGAAAGCCCAGGGTGCTAGATTCAATCCGAAGCACATCGCCCGGAATTGATACACCACTCCTAGGACTGCGAAGCGTAGATACTTTCTGAATGTCGGATGTACCATGACATGAAAGTACGCATCTTTGAGATCTATGCTCGTTGCATAATCGTTCACCCGAATACTCGCTCTGACCGACCGAATCGTCTCCATATAAAACTTCGGAGCGACGATCAGCTTGTTTATCCAGCTCAAATCTATGACTGGACGGAACGAGCCGTCTGGTTTCGGAACCAGAAACAGATGGCTGTAGAATCCCGGAGTCTCCTGGTTTTCTACGACCTCTACCACGTTCTTCATTAAAAGAGACAGCACCTCTGATAATAGAGCGTCTCTTTTCTGCGGATTTGACGGAAGTTGAGTCCATTTTGGACTTCGAGTTAATGGAGGCTTTCGTTTGAAGGATATCTTTAGACCTTCCGAAGTCACCCCTCTCACCCAAGGGTCGTCCGTAATCGACGCCCACTCTTGTGAAAAACTCGACAACCTTCCGCCAACCGGTACGCGATAGAGGTTGAAGCCATCACCTTCTGGACCTGCGAGGCCTGCGGTAGGAGAAACCACGTCCTCCACAACCCGCACCTCATCCCGTCGACCTTGGGCCGTCCGACCGGTTGTCCCGGCCCGAAGGATGCCCCGAACGAGAGTCGCTACCTTGACGGTCTCTTGAATAAGACCAAGAGGACGCACCGGAACCTCTATAGGAACCTCTCTTGGGCGCATTAGACCCAGAAGTGCCTGTCTTACTCTTATCTGCCAAGTCCGACTTCTTAGAAGCAGATTTGAACGGCAGAGAATCCGAAGCTTTCTTTGTAATTTTATCGTAAATTGCAGAAAGCTTGCCGTCAAAGAGAAGTTCTCCGGAGACCGAAGCGACTCTGAGAGAGTTCTTCACCTTAGTATCCACGAGTGTGGATGTAGCTAGGGCTGCGTCACGTCTAACCAACTCCAGGTTTGCCACTGAAAGGGCGGAGTTACACGTGGAATAAGCTACTGCCCTTGAAAGAAGTCTTAAAGAGGATTGAATATCCTGAAATTCTTTCCCTTGAAGGCGCAGTGATAACGCCTTAGTAAGGTGATCTGCGTAAGATAAGGCATCTAAACTGGCTCTGTTAGACGAAATAGTTGTTTCCAACACCGCGGTTCGAATAGACGCCGATGACGGTAATGATAACTCTAAGTCTTCCGCCTCGTCGTCCATACGCAGAGGAACTCTCGGGATACCCTGTCCTGCCATGTCGAATTTATTCCTTGCATTAATGAAAGGCAGGTTGAGAGTATTGGCGGACAAGAAACCTGCTTTTCCCATTTTGGAAGCAAGTTTGAATATAGCGTCGTTCAATAATTCAAATGTTCTTGCAACATTATTGGACTGAGACGGAAACTCGGGAGCGATGTCCCTGAACCGCTCAAAGAAATCAGAGTCCAATGACGCTATAATTCTCTTGTCCGGAACCACAGCAGTCTGGCCCGACGGAACAACTTGAGGGAGAAAGTGCCGGATGAAGTCCACGGCAGCTTTATGTTGTTCCGAAAGGGATAGCTCCAAGTCATCCGTATCCCTTTCACCATCCGGTCGGACCTCATGATGCTCCCGGTCGTCCGCCCCCGATGCTTCGGAGGAGCGTACTGACCCAGCACCGTCGGATAATTCCCGATCCGACACCGTTTCTGTCGGTTGCTGGGATGCTGCGATAAGTTGTGCTATCTGCACAAGTACGTCCGACATCGAGGCCTGCAGAGGCGCAGTCTTTCGCTGCTTCGCCGAGGGCAGCTCCGCATCTGATGACTCCCGCATACTCTTCCTATGCGAACGTCCGGAGTCCATCGGCCTCGTGTCCCTGGCTACCGGATGGTGTGACCTGGTCGCCGAAGAATCCCTGATCGGCGAAGCTGGTAAAATATTGGTGGTCACGTAGCCAAGGTGCGGTCGTGTGCGCTGACGAGAGGAAGAAGCCTGAGCGGTCTCCACGGACTGCCTATACAACGGAGCGTCCCGAGCGACGGACGTGTGATCCGCTTGCGACACATTTTGTACCACAACATCTGGTCCCAGATGTTGTTGTACGAGAGAGGGGCCTCTCTCGCTCACGGCCCGGCTGGACCTGGACGAGCTAGGAACCAGACTCAAAGGCTTCCTCCGATCTCGCCTACTATCCGCCGTCACTGGGTGTGCACGTTGAATGTTTATAGTGCTCGCATCACCCAACATTTCCTCCTGGACCGCATCGGACGAACCCGGCTGCCGAACCATTCGGTGAATGGACGCTACACCGGGCGAGCTAGCGGACGACATTTGTTTAATCTCCATGAGCACTTTTGCCGCTAGCTCTGTATTCATTTGTGACGACGGAAGCGCACTTGCGGAAGATAACATGGAAACATCACCCTGTTCTTGTTCCTCTGAAATAGAAACTGAGAGAGTAGAGTGACCTTGCGGAGAAAGAGCCGGCATAGCCCTTTCTCCACCAACAACATATCGTGACACACGTTTCCAATGTTTGTCATCCCAATATTGACATATAGAACAGGGATTAGTGCGAGAACACTGACTACAATTAATGCAATGATCATGAAAGTCAGAGGAAGATTTCTTCCTATTACAATTTGAACAATATCCTTTCATTGTGAAAAGTCAACAACAAGTCCTAGTTACTCGCACAAACCCCTGACACAAAGATACATAATAACATGATCCATTAATAATGAAAAAACAATTGCAAATCAAAATAATTTTTGAAGAATATTTTTTCAGCGAAGCCCAAATTTCTGAAAAGTAACGTTGAGCCCCAATGGATCCGATGGCTAAGTGTGGTCAAAAATTTTAAATTTATATTAAATAATTAATGCAACACTTACGGATAATAGAAATGTATCTTATAGTGAGATAAACTGCACCAAAGGCAAACAGCCCCCCTCAAAAGAGACTGTTGCCAATGTAAACAAACAGTGTAAAAACACCAGAAAACATGACTCCAGGCACTGACAAAACTGGTCCGAAATCAGTCATCAAAATTACACTCTATCTGATGCAAGACAGAGACTCCCAGGGGAGAATCTGCAGAACATCAGATGGAAGATGCAGAACACAACGTTTATACACCCATGGGTGAAAACGTAACTATGGGGAAAATAACAGAAAACATTCTGTAACCAAGCAACTCTCCCAGGAGAATTTTGGAATGATCTTTCTCAAAAATATGCCAAAAGCATGGGAGAATTGCAAGAGGGGACTTAGAAGACCAGGGGAGAGGAAACACTGAATAAGCAGTGCAACTTTTTAGCAAGAATGACAACAAGAGGCCCATGCCTCGAAAATAGGCAACTTAACATAATTTCATAAAAAATTTTAAGTACAGCCCTGATTATTTTTTGTCACTCCTTTTTCCTCTCCTCCTTCTATATCCTCCTTAGAATCACCATTTCTCCAACAATTATGTGTCTGGCATCCTTTAAACTGAGATTTACAAGCACAAAGATCAGTGAGATGTTGACTGATGAAGGGCCAACAGAGAATGATAATTGGCGCCAATTTCAGAACGTCCTTGACACACACTGCGCATGCGCAGTAAGGGCAAAGTATGGAGGTCCTATGGGACATGATTTCTTTTGGTTTTAGATGCAAATTTTGGGGATTGGGGGGCAAAATTTGTGTTTGGCCCTGGATTTTTTAGAGTTAGCACCAGCTAAGTCTGGGTCATTGGTACAGTATAAAAATACTGAAATTTTGGCGCTTTTCCATATTTCCAAGGACCATAACTCACACAAGAATAATGCAATCAGCATGAAACTCAAACTTGATCTGTAAGTCATCGTTCGATAGTAGTTTACCAAATATGAAATCATTCCGTTGAAGTGTTTAAAAAAAAACTCAGGAAAACTGATATTTTGGTGCTTTTCCATATTTCCAAGGACCGTAACTCACACAAGAATAATGCAATCAGCATGAAACTCAAACTTGATCTGTAAGTCATCGTTCTATAGTAGTTTACCAAAAATGAAATCATTCCGTTGAAGCGTTTCCAAAAAAACTCAGGAAAACTGATATTTTGGTGCTTTTCCATATTTCCAAGGACCATAACTCACACAAGAATAATGCAATCAGCATAAAATTCAAACTTGATCTGTAAGTCATCGTTCTATAGTAGTTTATCAAAAGTTAAAAAATTTTAGTAATTTCTATATTTTTTATACTTACCAATGACCCAGACATAGCTGGTGCTAACTCTTAAAATATAGGGCCAAACACAAATTTTGCCCCCCAATCCCAAAAATTTGCATCTAAAACCAAAGAAAACATGTCCTGAAAGGCCCTCCACACTTCGCCTCTACTGCGCATGCGCAGTGTCAAGGACGTTCCGAAATTGGCGCCATTAATCATTCTAATAACCAGTGCCTGGTAAGCGCTATGTACTCAGCGGGGAGGCAAGAGTTCCCAACTCCTGGGAGGGCCATCCCCGTCTGGGTCATTGGTAAGTATAAAAAATATAGAAATTACTATAAATTTTTTAACATTTTTATACTGTACCAATGACCCAGACATAGCTGAATAGTAAAAAGGCTGGAGGGCCAAGGACATAGAGCAAAATGGAATACGCTCAATAATATAAAATAGAGTCATCCCCTGTAGGGAAAAAGAAGTAATAGGCCTTACATGTATCTTTCTTATTTATGATAAATTAGAAAGATACAACACCTTCCAAATTGAGCTTCATACATCCATGTACTCTATTAATATCCAATATAATCCTTATACTAATAATTTTTAAAGTAAGCCAATAAATAAAGTAAGACTAGAGAATAGAGACTCTTATACTCCTAAAAGTGTCTGAGGATTGCATAATCATGTCCGTTGACATATGCAATATTCAAAAGCTATACTTTAAAAACTAAGACTTGAATGAATTTTAAAAACCTAAACTTCTCACTAAACAACCATCCCAATAACAGCTCAGAATTACTAACTCAGGAGGAGGTATCCCCTTGTTTTCATAGTAAAACAGGTGACCCAAGGGAACACCCTCCCCCCCCCCCCCCCCCCCCCCCCCCCTGCGAAGAGGGCAGCAGAACGGAGACACTGCCGAAACAGACAGCCTACCTAGCTATAGTAGCAACTGTTAAGTGAATGACATTCTGAGCAGTAGATAATAGACCTAACAATAGAGGCCTCCAGAAATGGACTCGATATTTCTGAGATAAAAATTCATGAATGAGGATGGCTGAGCGCAATGAGCAGCCTTCAAAAATCTATAATAGCGACACTATTAATGTAAGCACAAGATGTAGAAGAACTCTTACTTCATGAGCCGAAATCTAAGCACAACTGCTAAGTCAATGATATACCATAAGCAGTACCGATAGTTAATAGAATCCATTAACAATAGAATGGAGCGTAACGTCCTTCTACTAGGCATCAAAGACAGAAGAAGCTTACGCCCATAGTAATAAACAGATATCTGTTTATAAATACATAAACTCTACCCGGAAAGAGTAAAGGCCTATGCCCGTACGAAGACGGAAGGACCTTAATAACAATAGGTTCCGGATATTAGGAGCCTAACTCTTATGCAAAAATCCAACCTAAATAGTAACGGAAGTAGTGATTCCGAAACTACGAAAGTGAAAATCATCCATCGATAGTGCATGAAACTCACTGACTCTTCAGTAAAAGAGAAACCAACAGAATTACTGTCTAAAAGGTCAGAATTTGAAAACTACTGTTTCCAGAGGCTCAAATGATTACTTAGCTAAATAAGAACCGAAGTTAAATTCCATATAGGAATTTAATCTAAAGATTCTAAGTCTATTTATCAAAAAGTTACTAACTGACTTAGATAAAGAGACATAAGACTCAATTGTAAACTATCCTAGAGTGCATAGGTATGAGGTAACATAAACCTATAACCTTAATAATAACAGGCTGCAGTAGATCTTGTGAAACAAGTATACTAAAAAATTGCAATGAGTAGTATGGAGGGATCAACAATATGAACATAATGATCCCTACACCAACGACGGAAGAGCCTCCACTTTAGCTGCATAGAATAGCGAAGAAGAGGATCTCCTATAGTAAGAAATCGCGTCCAAAGCTCGTCCAGTACAATGCTTACAATGCAATACGGACCACACAACGGAATACATGAAGGTTGCGACCTTGCGGGTTGTGATAAAGATGACACGATTTACCCAGTGAAAAAAGATCCTCACATTGAGGAAGATTTCACGTTAAGTCCCACAGTAGACAAGAGAGTAAATTACCCATGATCTCTGTGAAGATAGAGATGCTATCAACAGAAATGTATTGTGGTTGTTTATCTTAGCAATACCTGCTGAAACAACAGCGCCGGAGGATACGCGTATCCTATCATTCCGTCCTATAGATCAATACAGCGTTAACAACATTAGCTCAGAGATCTGGACAAGCCAACACATACGTCTGCAATAGATTAGCAAGCTGTGTCGTAAATAAATTATCATTGGGCGCTCCTATAGATAGCAAATCTGATTGAATACTTGTTTGTTGAGAGTCCATTCTGACAGCAACAAGCGACCCCTAAGTGAACGGGAGTCCGGTAAAACAATCAGAAAACCCGGAATATGACGGACCAAAACAGAACTTGGTGTACTATAACCAACAGACGGATTCTTTCCATTAAATTGAATAACGGAAACGAAAGAGTGCCTCACTGATTCCGGAGATATGCCACTACTGTCGAATTAACGGACAGGATTTGGGCATGCGTTTCAGAATAATGTTTATGCAATGACATAAAGCAAGCCTAAAAAACATTATTCCGCGGAAGATAATTGGTTGCTAAGAGACTGCGGAACCCAAAGACCCTGGCACTTCGAATCCGTTGGGATCAGAATTATATCCCAATCTGTTTGACTGGCAACCGTCATAACAGCAACACTCGGGTCCGGCAACTGCAGTGGCACTCTCTGAGTCAACCACCGAATGATTGCCCCAGTCTGAATCTCTTGTAACACTAGATAGACAAGAGAACGTGTAAATTGAGCAATTCATGGATTGCCGAAAAGTTGCCGTCGAAGAGAAGCTTCTCCGAGAACGAAGCGACTCTGAGAGAGTTCTTAACCTAACTATCCACGCGCGTGGATGTAGCTAGGGCTGCGTCACGTCTAACCAACTCCAATCAGCCACTGAAGGGCAGAGTTATACGTGAACAAACTACTGCCCTCAAAAGAAATTACATTGAGAATAATATCCCGTAAATCTTTTCTTGAAGACGTAATGATAACGCCTCACGTATGATAAAGTGTCTAAGTTAAGTCTACTAGACATCATTGTCGTTTCCAACATTGAAGTTGGAAAAGACATAGACGGCGAAAAAGAATATTTCCAGTCTTTAACCACACCGTCTAGACGCATATGAACTCTCGTTATGCCCTGCACTGCCAAAATAAACTATACGTATAAATAATAAAACGGCAGAAATGAGCAACGCGGACAAGAAACTAAACTATCATGCTTGGTAGCAGGCTTGTATGCATATATAGCGTCGAAAAATAAAACACATGTTGTAATGAAATTATTGGACTGCGTTGGTAAGTCAGGGACAATGTCCCCGAACCGATCGAAAATTCTGAGTCCAATGACGCTATAAGTCTCTTATCCAACATCGCAGCAATGTAGTCCGAAATAACAATCACTGGAAGATAATGCCAGAAGATATGAATGGCAGCTTCCGATACAACAAAAGGGAAAACTCGAAATCTTTCGAATCCCTTTCGCCATCCTGTCGGACCCTATAAAGCGTTCGGTCGTCCGTACCTGATGCAACCGCGGACCGCACCGACCCAGCACCGTCGGATAATTCCTGATTCGACCAAGAAACTGTCAATTGCTGGGATGCTGCGAAACAACTGTGCTAACTCGGATAGCACGTCCGTCACTGAGGCCTGAGGAGAAGCGGTCCTACAATGCATTGCCGCTGAAAGCTCCGTGATCGTTACCCCGTGCATACTACCAATATGCGAGCGAACGGAGTGTATAGGCCTCGTGTCCCTTGGCTACCGGATGGCGCGACCTATTCGCCGTGGAATCACTGAATGACGAAACTGATCGGATACTCGAGGTCACGTAGCCAATGTGCGGTCGTGTGCCCTGCTGTGAGGATGAGGAAGCATTATGGACAGTCTCTCGGACTGTCAATATAACGGAGCGTCCCGACCGACAGACTTATGCTCCGAATGTAAAATATCAGAACCACAACATGCGGTCCCCTATGTTGTTGGACGAGAGAGGGACCTCTCTCGCTCACAGCCCGGACGGACCTGGACAAGCCAGGAACCGGACTAACAGGCTTCCTCCGATCTGTCCTCAATCTGCCGTCACTGGGTGAGTACTAAAGTAATTAAAGTGCTCGCATCACCCAAATCTCCTTCCTAGACCGCAACGGACGAACCCGACAGCCGAACCATTCGATGAATGCACGCTACACCGGGTGAGCTAGCGAATGTCACTCCGTAGGTGATAGACATATTCCATGAGCACTTATTGCCGCTAGCTCTTCATTAACTATGACGACAGAGGCACACTTTTGAAAGACATCTCCGTAACTTTGCGAACAAGAAACCAGAAATGCTTGGTTATAGCAAGCATATAATAATATATATAGCGTCGTTCAATAATTCGAAAGTTTGTGTGACATTATTGGACTATGTCGGAACTGAGGGACGATGTCCCTGAACCGAACCAAAAATTTCTAAGTCCACCGACGCTATCAGTTTCTTATCCGGCATCGCAGCAATCTGGTCCGACGAAAGAAGCTGTAGAAGATCAAGTCAGATGACATACACAACAGCATATGTAGTTCCGAAAGGGAAAGCTCGAAATCCTCCGAATCCCTTTCGGTATCCCGTCGGACCGGATGAAATATTCGGACATCCGCACCTGCTTCCGCGGAGCGTCCCGACCCAGCATCGTCGGATAAAAAATATGCGACAGATTCAGTTGATGCTGGGATGCTGCGATAAACTGTGCTATAGGAAAGCACGTCCGTTCCCGAGGCCTGTGCAGTAGCGGTCTTACGATGCATTGCCGCCGGAAGCTCCGTGTACGTTGACTCCCGCACACTTCCTATGCGAACGTCCGGAGTCTGCAGGCCTCGTGTCCCTGGCTACCGGATGGTGTGACCTGGTCGCCGATGATTCTCTGACTGGCGAAGCTGACTGGATATCCGTGGTCACGTAGCCAAGAGCGGTCGTGTGCGCTACCATGAGAATGAGGAAGCCTTATTGACAGTCTACTCCGGACTGACTATATGTCGGAGCGTCCCGAGCGACGGACGTATGCTCCGAATGCGAAACATTTTGTACCACAACATCTGGGGCCAGATGTTGTTGTACGAGAGAGGGGCCTCTCTCGCTCGCCGTCCGGATGGACCAGAACGAGCTATGAACCGGACTAAAAGGCTTCCTCCATTCTCCCTCCGACCCGCCGTCACTGGGTGTGCATTAGGTTGATTTATAGTGCTCGCATCACCCCAAAATTCCTTCTAGACTGCAACGGACAAACCCAGCTGCCGAACCATTCGGTGAATGGACGCTACACCGGGCGAGCTAGCGGACGTCAAAGGCTGTCGAACCTACTAGGGTCCTCTTAGGCAATTGGCGTATTTACATGAGCACTTTTCCGCTAGCCCTTCATTAAATTGTGACGACGGAGGCACACTGTTGGAAGACATCACAGATACATCACCCTAATCTTGATCGTCTGAAATAGAAATTGATAAAGTAGAGTGACCCTGCGGGGGAAAGGACCGGAGTGTCCAATTCCCCAATAACATACCGTGACATACGCTTCCCATATTGTCATCGAAATCATACGATACAGAACAGGAGTTAATGCGAGTACACTGACCACATAGAATGATTATAAAGTCAGAGGAAGACTTCCTCTTATTACAATTGATCAATATCCTTTCAATGTGAAAAGAAAACAATTCCTGTTACTCGCACTAACCCCTGGCAATCAAAATACATAATAATAATATGATCCATTAATATAGAAAAAATAATTGAAATCAAAATATTTTGAAAAAATATTTTTTCAGAACAGCCCAAGTTTCTGAAAAGTAACGTTGAGCCCCAATGGATCCCAGGCAAGCCTAAGTGTGGACAAAAATTTTTAAAATATTTTAAACAATTTATTCAACACTTACGAACAATAATAATGTATCTAGTTATGATTAAAATAACATCAAGATATTATTTTCCAGAAATCCCCCCCTCACACAGAGGGCTGTTGTAAATGTAAACAATGAGTGTAAAAACACTAAAATAAGACTCCAGGCACCCAGGCCCGAAATCAGTTACCAAAAATACACTATCTGATGCAAAACAGAGACTTCCAGGGAAGAAACTGCAGAACATCAGATGGTAGATGCAGAACACAACGCCTAACCACCCGTAGGTGAAGACGTAAACATGGGGAAAAGAACAGAATTCATTCTGTTATTCAGCTAAAACTCCCAAGAAAATTTAGTAATAATAATTACAAAAACTATGCCAAAAGCATGGGAGAATAGCAAAGGGGGACTTAAAGGACAGGGAGAGAGGAAAACACTTAAAAAACAGTGTAACTAAATAATCAGAATGACAACAAAATGGCTGCTGCCTCGAAAATAGGTAACTTAACATAATTTCATTAAAAAATTTTAAGTTACAGCCCTGATAATATTCTGTCACACATTTTTCCTCTCCTCCTTCTCTATCCTCCTTAGAATCACCATTTCACTAATATTTATGTGTCTGGCATCATTTAAACTGAGATTTACAAGCACAAAGATCAGTCAGATGTTAACTGATGAAGGGCCAAACTTAGAATGATTAATGGCGCCAATTTCGGAACGTCCTTGACACTGCGCATGCGCAGTAGAGGCGAAGTGTGGAGTGCCTTTCAGGACATGTTTTCTTTGGTTTTAGATGCAAATTTTGGGGATTGGGGGGCAAAATTTGTGTTTGGCCCTATATTTTAAGAGTTAGCACCAGCTATGTCTGGGTCATTGGTACAGTATAAAAATATGAAATCATTCCGTTGAAGCGTTTCCAAAAAAACTCCGGAAAACTTATATTTTGGTGCTTTTTCCCATATTTCCAAGGGCCGTAACTCACACAAGAATAATGCAATCAGCATGAAACTCAAACTTGATCTGTAAGTCATCGTTCTATAGTAGGTTACCAAAAATAAAATCATTCCGTTGAAGCGTTTCCAAAAAAACTCCGGAAAACTAAAGTGTGACTGACAGACTGACGGATGGACGGAGTGCAAACCTATAGTCCCCTCCGGCGATGCCGGTAGGGGACTTATAAATGGTACTTAACACCACTTCAGAAGTTAAGTCTATAGCAATGATCCCAGTAATTAATATTGCCCGCTATATAACATACATTTGAGACGGCATACGCAGATAGGTCGAAAACTGGTGATATAATATATAACATACACATGTCCAATCGAACCACAGTGAATGATCTCTGGAGAGTAAACACACTTCCGAGGTAACCCACAGGCGACCTCATTCAGGTGTACAATAAATTCCAGTAACAACACTCCCCAACGTGTACTATCCGATATCTATGACCGTATACATGTGTGAATATACGATTTGAGTACCAACATTAATAGAAACATGGATCTAGAAATAGAAGTAGGTATGATTAACAGGCTCCGACACGGACTGCCCCCGAAATAATTCATACTTTCTAAGGTCCATAACATACAATAAGCATCAGCCTAATAAATATTATGCACGTGAGCATTAAAATCCCACATGTAATCATCTGAATACCAGTTAACTGGTTATGCAGCCTCTGAGGTACCAAAGACTAGCAAATTATTTATGATGAAAAATGCGCTTGTACATGACATATAGACGAATAATCACAGGAAACCAACCAACTAAAAAGTGGATGTGCCCAAGAGGTCGCCATAGAACATGACCCAGCCACCAATCGAGAAGTGAAGAAATGCATGTATGTATTTAAACTCATTGCGGGAAGAAAACTTGCCCAGTAATCGCCTCTAAACACATTGGCAGTGTGTGTGTGTGTGTGTGTGTGTGTGTGTGTGTGTGTGTGTGTGTGTGTGTGTGTGTGTGTGTGTGTGTGTGTGTATGTGTGTGTGTGTGTGTGTGTGTGTGTGTGTGTGTGTGGGGGGGGGGGGGGGTAAAAAGTGGATGTGCCCAAGAGGTCGCCATAGAACACGACCCAGCCACCAATCGAGAAGTGAAGAAATGCATGTATGTATTTAAACTCATTGCGGGAAGAAAACTTGCCCAGTAATCGCCTCTGAACACATTGGCAGTGTGTGTGTGTGTGTGGGGGGGGGGGGGGGGGGGGGGGGATTTGAAGTCATATCGAACCCTCCTCCTCACCCGCATTACTAAATCGTTCTTGTGTTAGACATAACATAATATAGGAACCGCAATGGTTCCCTCACGTCTAACTGACGCCATTATGCCACTATGGGCAGAGAGAAGGACGTAAAGAACAAAAATTTCCCCTGATAAAGAAGGTCATCTCATGGAGGAAGCTTCCGGGGAATGTCCCATAACAGACACTTGAGAAGACTGATCCAAGGTTTCTGTGATGACAGAGGTGCTACTAGTAGGATTCTCAACGAGACTGTTTTATCTTAAACAAAATCTACTGAATCAACTGAATTGGAGGATACGCATATCCTATCATCCATCCCCATGAGATCGGCAGAGCGTCTACTGCATATGCTCAATGGTCTGGGCATGGTGACACGAATGACGGTAACTGATTTTTCCAGTGTGTCACAAACAGATCTATCATGGGGCGATCCCTCTGGTAGCAAATCTGTCCAAATCGCTTGGTGAGTGTCCACTCCAATTGCAACAGGCGACCTTCCCGAGAGAGTGAGTCTGCTAGTATGTTCAGACGACCCGGTATATGACGGATAGAAAAATGAACATGATGATTCATGACATATTTGGAAAATCTTCGTTAGTTGGCATAATGGAAATGAATGGGTGCCGCCCTGGTTCCCGATGTACACTACTACTGTCGAGTTGTCCAACCAAATTGAACATGGACGTCCGTTATTATGTGAAACCAATGTTGTAGCGCTAGCTATAATTAACATCTCATTGATGTTTATGTGTTTCTCCTGAAACCGAGGGTCCCAAAGACCCTGACACTTCAAGACTACGGGACTTAGGGTCACGCCCCAACCCGTCTGACTCGCATCCGTCATAATCATGAAAGTCAGATCTGGCAGTTGCAGCATAACTCCCCGAGTTAACCACTGAATATCTGCCCAAATCGAACCCATGTTTTACTAGGTCTGTTAAAACAATACTGGTTCAAGCGAAAGCGTCTTCACACTCCAGTTCTGAGTAAAGAATATCTGGAGGGGGCGTGTGCGGTGGCGGCCCATCAGAATGAGATCCACAACCGCTCTGCACAACTCCAACAGTTGCATGAATTCCCTCACTATTAATGCGTCTGAGTGTAGACAAAAGCAAGCATAACAACTGACTATCTTCACTCTGGGTAACGGCAGACGAACCAGATGGTTGTGAGTCTCAAAGCTCAAACCCAAGTGAATAGATGACTTGTACGGAGCTAGATCTGACTTTTTCTTGTTTACGATGAAACCGAGATGTCGGAGTAATAGTAGACTGAACATCGTTCTGAAGAATAATTCTGTTGCCGTATCCCTGTAGAAGGTCGTCCAAGTAAGCCGACGTTACCGCAGACAAATGAGCTCGTAAGTAAGACATTACCGAGTTCATTATTCGAGTGAAATGCCCAGGGGGCCAGATTCAGACCAAAGCATATTGTTCTGAACTGATACACCTTCCCTTGTACGGCGAACTGCAGGTACTTTCGGAATGCCGGATGTACCAGGACATGAAAGTACAGATCCTTAGATCTATGCTTGCCGCATAGTCGATCACTCGAACGCTCGCTTTTACCGACTGAATGATTTCCATAAATAAACTGTTAGAGCCATGATAAACTTGTTATCCCACTCAAGCCTATTACCGGTCGGAACAAGCTGTCTGGCTTTGGTACGAGGAGCAAGTGACTGCAAAAATCTTGAGAATCCTGATTCTCGACGACCTGTATTGCTTTCTTTGATAAGAGGGCTTATACCTCCGGTAGGAAAAACTCTCTTATGCAAGAATTTGATAGAAGATTTGTCCAATACGGACAACTTGTTAGTGGGTTTTTTACTCGGAATGATAGCTGTGAGCCGTCCGAGACTACACTTCTCACCCACTGATCTTCCGTGATAGTTATCCAGTTTTCTGCGGAGATTGATAACCTTCCGCCAACTGGCCAGCAATAGAGGTCTAAACTATCACCTGTATGACCTGCGAGGCTTACGGGAGGAGGAACCACATCCTCCCCATGAAAAACCTCATCTCGTCGGCCTAATGGAGTCTGACCTATAATCCCGATCAGACCTACGCCCCTTTCCCGAGTTGCTATACTGACGACCTCCAGAGTAATTACAAGAGGGTTTCTTGTACCCTTGTGAGGAGTTTCCATTTGACAATTTTTGTCTGGAATGCCCTCCTTTACTCTTGTCTGCTGAAGCGGGACATTGATACGCTGACTTCAAAAGCAGAGCACTAGACGCTTTCTTAGTAGCCTGTTCATAGTCTAACGAAAGCTAGTCGTCAAAAATAAAATGTCCGGGAACCGGAGCAACTCGGAGAAAGCTTTTCACCTTGTCATCTTATCAGTGAAGACGACGTAAGGGCAGCATCACATCTGATTAACTCCAGATTAGCCACTGTTAGGGCAGAGTTATACGTGGTATACCTAATTGCCCTGGAAAGAACTCTAAGAGAGGTACGAACATCCTCAAATTCCTTTCCCTTGAGACGTTGCGTCATAGCTCTTGTAAGGTGATCTGCGTAATACATAACGTCCAAATTCGCTCTATTTGAAGAAATTGCTGCCTTAATTGTGTCTGAGTGAATAGTGAATGATACAGGTAAAGATACCTCTAGATCCCTGGCCTGCTTATCCAAATGCAGAAAAATTCTCTGAACATCTTCCCCAACCGTTTTCAAATGAACGTGGTCCAAAAAACGGTATGCATAAACTGAACCGGAAAAGAAAGGACTTCCTCGTCGTCGTCGTTGCAGCATTCTGATTCGGCAGAACAAAATCAGAGTAGTATTGATGGATGAAAGCCATCGCAACCATGTACTGTTCTGAAAGAGAAGGGTAATCCTCTTCCTTATCCCATTCACCATCCGAGAGAATCAGTTGCGAAACTCGGTCCATTGCATCTGCGTGAAGAGACGCCTGGACCGACCCAGCACCGTCCGTCAGTTCAGATTCTGAGTTTGAGGGAGGCTGTATCTGCACTTGCTGGGATGCTGCGATTAGCTGCGCAATCTGCGACAGCAAGTCCATCATTGAGGCCTGAGGAGCAGCGGATTTCCATTCCTTAGCCGCAAGATGCTCCTGGGATGGTGTGTCGAAAACAGATCCTTTCTCCCAACGTCCTGATGATCAAGGCCTCGTCTTCCTAGCTACTGGATGGTCCGACTTCACGGGGCGAAGAGTGGTTCCTTCTTCGTGCAGCAGACTGGATATCCGAAATCGGGTAGCTAGGGTGCAGTCGTCTGTGCTTAAATAACGTAGCAGAGGAAGCTGTGACTGAAGCCGACCCCTGCTGCAGACTAAACGGAGCGTCCCGAGCGGCGGACAGACATATGCTCCGTCTCGTGCAAGTTTCCAACCAGAAAACTTCGGCCTTGTGAAACGTAGCGGAGGAAGCCTTGACTGAAGGCGACCCCGGCTGCAGACTAAACAGAGCGTCCCGAGTGGAGGGCGGAAATACACTCCGGCTTGTGCAAGTTTCTCAAAACAATATCTGACCCCAGAAGTTGCCATATTAAGAGGGGGGCCTCTCCTGCTCGTGGTTTATCAGACCTAGCCGAATACAAGAACTTGCAGACTTCCTCCCTATTTCCATCGTCGCTGGGTGAGCTATTTATATTATAGTGCTCGCTCTACCCAATCCATCTCTTAGACTGCAACGGACTTACCCGGCACTCATGGACGGAGTACCGCTTCACCAGTCGAGCTAGCAGCTTGCAAGAGATTAAAACCTTTAACCAAAGGCTCTAACTCTTGCAATAATGAGCACTGCAGCTAGCTTCTATATGCTCCATGGAGCGCAATGATGGTAGCACACTTGGATGGGTGTCAGAATATCATCACCATGTTCAAGTTCCTCTGAAATAGAAACTGACAGAATGAATTAAAACGCGGTAAGAGGCTCTGATCCTCAGAATCTCACCTCCAACAACGTACCGCGACACCTGACTCCAACATCAGTCATCCCAGTGCAACACAAGACTGACAAGAGTCCGCAGGAGTGTATCACCTAAGGTCGATATCAGTCCTCCAACTCCACAACAATATATATATATGAAAGTGTCAATGACACTGTAGCTTAACTTGTGTGTTGTGTTTGATGAAAAGGATAATGTTCAATGTTTATGAAGGATTATGAAATAAGACAAGAATTGTGATAATTGGAAATATGTTCATTTCTGTTCCCTGTATGCTATGTTTTTGATAAAAATAATATGAGGTGTACAATGTACTAAAGAGCTGAGGGGGTGTGTTAATATGACCTCACAGTTAATGTATGTGGCCCTCCCAGTTAACGTATATCAACGAAAGTTACGAAGTTACAGTGAAATTATTCCGAAACGAGTCATCCTATCAAGTTACATTGAAATCCCTTCATAAATATGGCCTGTAGACTGTGCTAAAGGTTTTCGGGATTCGGGCCCCTGTAGCCGTCAGTTTCCCAATTGCGTCCAAAGGGGACTTTCTCATCTAGACATTATATGAAGTCAACCTACCAAGTTAAAATGAAATCCCTTCATAAATATGACCTGTAGACTATGCTAAAGGTTTTTTGGGCTCAGGCAGCCATCATGGTTGAATGATCGCAATCAAAAGAGGGCATTCTCATCTGGGCATCATCTGGAGTGATCCTACGAAGTTACAATGAAATACCTTCATAAATATGACCTGTAGACAATGCTCAAGGTTTTCAGGCTTCGGGGCCCTGAAGCCGTCACAGTTGGCCAATCACAACCAAAAGGGGATGTTATCATCTAGGCATTATATGGAGTGAAAACTAATAGGTTACAATGAAATCCTTCATAAATATGAACTATAGACTATGCTAAAGGTTTGGGGGTTTTGGGCTTGGGCAGCCATCAAGGCTGATCATTGATCGCAGACCAAAAGGGGACGTTCTCATCTAGACATTATTTGGAGTCATCCTACCAAGGTACAATTAAATCCCTTCATAAATATCACCTGTAGACTGTGCTAAAGGTTTTAGGGCTTCAGGCCCCCTGTAGCCGTCACAGTTGCCTAATGGTGTCCAAAAGGGGCTGTTCTCATCTAGACATTATATTAAGTCAACCTACCAAGTTACAATGAAATCCCTTCATAAATATGACCTAAAGACTGTGCCCCCCCCCCCCCCCCCACCTCCCCCAGAGATGTTGTATACCAAATCCAAATATGAGAGCATTCTGACTGGTGGATAGGAAGAAGAAGGCTTTTAAAGAAATTTCCTCATATTGCAACAAGTTAAAATATGGGCGACCATAGGGAGTCCAAATATTAACCCAGGGACCCAATTTGAAGAAACTTGAATCTGACTTCCTTAGAGATGTTATAAACCAAATAGGAAAGGATTCTGACTGGTAAATCTGAAGAAGAAAACTTTTGAAGAAATTCCCTCATATTGCACTAAGTTAAAATTTGGGTTCCCATAGGAAGACTAAATATTAACCCAGGTACTCGAATTGAACAAACTTGAATCTGACCACCTAGAGATGTTGTACACCAAATATGAAAGCATTTCGACAGGTGGATCTGAAGAAGAAGATTTTTAAAGAAATTCCCTCATATTACACTAAGTTAACATTTGGGCTACCATAGTGAGCCTAAATATTAACCTAGGGACCCTATTTGAACAATCTTGAATCTGACCTCCCTGGAGATGTTGGATACTAAATATGAAAACATTCTGACTGGTGGATCTGAAGAAGATTTTTTTAAATTATCCCCCCATATTGCACTAAGTTAAAATTCAGGCTTTTAGAGATAGGGAGCCCAAATATTAACCCAGGCACTCGATTTGAACAAAGTTGAATCTGACCCCTCCCCTCCACCCTCCTCCTGGAGATGTTGTATACCAAATATCAAAGCATTCTGACTGGTGAATCTGAAGAACATTTTTTAAGAAATTTCCTCATATTGCACTAAGTTAACATTTGGGCTACCATAGCAAGCCCAAATATTAACCTATGGACCCGATTTGAACAAACATCAATCTGACCACCTTAGAGATGTTGCATACCAACATATAACATATAACATTTTAAGCATTCTGACTGGTGGATCTGAAGATGAAGATTTTTCAAGAAATTTCCTCATATTGTGCCAAGTTAAAATTTGGGCTACCATAGGGAGCCCAAATATTAACTCTAGGACCCAATTTGAACAAACTTGAATCTGACTCCCCTAGAGATGTTGTAAATGAAATAGGAAAGGAATCTGACTAGTGAATCTAAAGAAGAAAATTTTTGAAGAAATTCCCTCATATTACACCCAAGTAAAAATTTGGGTTCCCATAGGGAGCCCAATTATTAACCCAAGCACTCGAATAGAACAAACTTGAATCTGACCCCCTAGAGATGTTGTATACCAAATATGAAAGCATTCTGACTGGTGGATCTGAAAAAAAAGATTTTTAAAGAAATTTCCTTCCATAGTGAGCCTAAATATTAACCTAGGGACCCTATTTGAACAATCTTGAATCTGGCATCCCTGGAGATGTTGCATACCAAATATGAAAACATTCTGACTGGTGGATCTGAAGAAGATTTTTTAAAATTATCTCCCACATTGCACTAAGTTAAAATTTGGGCTTCCATAGAAAGCCTAAATATTAAGCTAGTGACTTTGTTTGAACAATCTTGAATCTGGCCATCATAACATATCCAAATATTAAAAGATTCTGCCTGGTGGCTCTGAAGAATCAGATTTTTAAAGATTATTCCCCATATTGCCCTAAGTTAAAACTTCGGGCTCCTGTATTGAGCCCAAATATGAACCAAGTGGCTTCATTTTAACAAACTTGTATCTGACCCCCTTATGGATGCTGTATACCAAATATCAATAGATTCTGACAATTGTTTCTGAGAAAATGTTTTTAAAATTTTTGCAAATATGGTAACACACCAATTTTTTGATGGCCTCTACCAAACACCCTGACAAAACAGATGGCAGTTTTTTTACCATTCAATTCTACTGGCCCTAAGGATGCTTCATGCCAAATAATAGTTCTCTGATCCAAGTAGTTTGGGAAATATGGGCATTTGAAAATATTTCTATTTTTAGCTCCAGAGGTTCCCACGAGGACGCAGGGATATTTGTTTTTACATGAGTCAAGTACTTAGGGCCGAATACCACATACCAAATTTGGTTCAAATCGGACCATTGGTTCCAAAAGTAGAAATTTGGCAAAAATCTTGCCCCTCGAATTACAAAAGCAAATTTTGTTTCACGAACTTCATTTGAAAAAACTTAATTCTACACCTCAAAAGGAAGCTCCATACCGTATATCAAGTCATTGTACCCATTGGTTCATAAGAAGATTTTAAAAATATTTTGGAGCATTTTCTCCCACCCCCTGGACATGATGAGTTGAACAAAAATGCAATGCCCCTTTTGGACCATCACTCACACAAACTTTCACTTGAATTGGCCCAGTGGCCAAAACATGTTGTTGATGGACAACGGACGGAGAGCGATTAGATAAGCTCAGCTTGACTTTGTCAAGGTAAGCTAAAAATCTTGGGTACAAAACTTTCACAAAAGAAGGAAATTTGTTAAAAGTGCTCAAATTATGTTTATTCTAGAGGTGGGAGATTTGCTATCAATGGATGGAATGTCTGTTAACAGCAAGCAAGGAGTTAATCGCTGAATACTAGGGTGGCTTTATACTTGCCACATCATGTTGCTTTATGCTTTATAACATTTTACATGAAATGACGCTGAGTAAACTTCATAATCTATAAAACGTAAGTTAATCCTTAAATTTACTCAGGATAGTGGCTGTCATTTCCATGAAAAACAATTTGTGTGAATGCTGGAGTTTATTCTTTCAAAATATGAAAGTCTGTAAGGAAAGAATCAGTTAAATGGGATCACAACCAGAAAGAGATGAAAAGGATACAAGTTGGCATACCTGTACACATGAGGAGTATATATTGTCCATTAACTTCTCCATGCTTGTCCACAACATAGCCTTAAACTGTGCAGTGTTACCAGGACTGGGCATAGCAGCTTTTCCAGGCCCACCTAAAGATACAAAAAGCACTACACAAAATGACAAATTCTTTTTTAATGCTGTGAACACACTTAAGTCAATACCTCTTAATTCAATAACCATGTTAACAGAATTTAATTTCCAAATGCTTACCATACCTTCAGTGTACATTTGACCTGTTAATTGCATATAGGTTAAAGAGTAAACTCCTGTTAACTGAATAAAAAAAACTTGTAATATGGCAAGAAGTTTTCTCTATGATCAACCAAATTCCCTCCTAATTGTTTATAGATGTAATTGGACTCCGGACATCCAAAAACAAGCATTTAATCAATTATATCTTGTGTGACAGAGCTCCATGAGCTGTGTCAAACAAGATGTAATGGGATAAATGCTCAGTTTATCTCTGACAGACATGAAAGAAACCAAATTCCTGTTAACTGAATACTGTAAACTGAACTGTAAAATGAATAATTTTCACTGGAAAATTTCAGTTAACCCTTTACCCAACGTAACGGCAAAAACCGGCCAGCGCTATTCTCAAAAATCGTCAGTTAATTTTCATTATTTTTTTCATTTTTTGTCTCAGAAACTTAGGTTATGACCCCTCATTGGAACGAGCTCGTCGAGCTCGTTCCAATGAGGGGTCATAACCTATGTTTTTGAGACAAAAAATGAGTTATTCAAGATTTCTTTTTGCAAGTGTCGTCTGCTTTTCATGTTAGGTAAAGGGTTAACAGGATTCTACTATATATCATTTTATAATAAAGTGACTGACTTGACCTGCTGTTCCATAAACTTTAAGTCTAGTGCTTTGGCAGTGAGTTTATTTAAGTAATGGCTACATTATATAGAAGAATTAGTGAACTGGAAGCCATTTTGTTAATCAAAACTATTCAGTTGACAGGAGTATTCAATTAATAGGAATTCTGTTGTTTTCTTGTATTCTAGTGATATACTGAGCATTTCATTTATTATATTTTGTTTGACAGAGTGAAAAGAGCTCTGGTAAACAAGATATAATGGATTAAATACAGATTCCAGATGTATTGAGGTTGATTAGTTCCATAAATGTGGGGGATTCAACGGTTATTAAAAAGAGAGTACACAAGATGTGCTGGTATACCACCACCAGTGCCAAGTCGAGGAATGGGGTTGTGTTAGGATGGTCAATATTACTCAATAAAAAATGGACATAACTGGTGAGCAGAATGAGTGGATAGCTAAACTTCAGATGCATCAGAAAGGACATGTCATGCTGGACATCCAGGTGTGATTTCATCAAAATCTTACTACCAGATGAGTTAATGCCTTGTGCAGACCAAAATGTCTATTTCTCAATGGAAATAACTCACAAGTGGAATGTGTGCACAGCAAAACTTGATACATGTCTGCAAGGGCACATCATGCCAGACATCCATATAAGATTTCCTTAACATCTGACCACTATCTGCTAACTTAGGGACTCATAAGGATGGGCAGACAGGTGGATGGAGAGATGCAATCCAGTATACCACACCTATTTTTTTAAAAGTGTAGGTATAATTAAGATCTACAATCAATATGTAAATAAGGCAGGGACCAGCCGTGAGGGCAACTAGGGCGATTATGTCGCCCTTCTAAGCTCAAAGTCGCCTAGAAAAATAGTTGGGGCGATTACAAGTCGCCCTCTAAAAATTGGCCAAAATGAGGAAAGGCTGAACTGAGTGATGCGAGCTTTGCATGAAAACGATTATTTTCAAAAATCGAATGTGCTCTAGTGTGATAAATGGGCATTTTAATTCGTCAAATAAACGTCCATTTAATGAAATCACACGACAATCAATTGTCCATTGTCTCTTTTGGCAGATTTTTTTATTTCTATTTTGTTGCGTTTCAGTCGGAGCTTCAAATGTCGAAACGAAAATAGGTGACTTACGCGACTCAACAAAAGAACTCAGTCTGAAAGTAGGTTACGTCGCTTAGGATGCCGAAAATGTATACACAACGGATGTATTTTATAACACAGTATTTTTATTTCGTTTTGCTGACGACTGTTAACTGTTGGGCCGTCTATTCCCACAAAAACACGAATGGAATTGAAACACATGAAAAAAGCTTTAGTGATGACAAGAAAAGCTTTGTACAGGACACAAGAGTGCATGTGGACGATCTTGAAAAAGGGTCCTCCTAAACAACGGAATGACACGAAATGACGCGGAATGACACCAGAATGCCATAAAAATGATGCGGAATGACATTTCTTTTACAAAATACTCGACCCCAGAATGTATTTTGTTTCTTTACTAACAAAGTCCCTCCCAAGCAACCTTCTTACATCTGGTCCTGTTCACACTTTCAGACTTAGGAAATTATTAGCTTAGTAGACTTTGGTGAAAGGCAACCACAGGAGGGTGCTGGGGGATTGGCATGAAGAAGAGAGGAGGGGGTCATGAAGGAGAGGGTAGCAGTGGGGGATTTTCAGTCAATAATTACTTTGTGATTTTTTAACCTGGCATAGATGCCTCATAGACAACTGGACCTGGATTATTGGGACATTAATGGAGGACCACAAATTGAAAATAGGAAGGGGCGGCGGGGGTGGTACATGAATATTCTTAATTTTCCCCAGTTGCCTATAAAGTCGCCCTACATGACTCTGCAGTCTCCCTATTTTTTCTGGAGGGAGACATGGAGTCTCCCTAACATTTTCTCCTAGGCTGGTCCCTGAAATAAGGAGTCAGATTTGTACTGAAGGTATGGTAAATGGTTTCATGTTTTGGAAGATATATGCAATTAACATGGTTATTCAATTAAGAAATATGCAGTTAAGAGGTATCCACTGTATCTGTATAGAGAGAAAATGAAAAAATTTATAGTAAGGCCATACAAAGTTGATTGTCTGTTTCTCAGGCCATTTTTTCCAAAAAAGCATGCGGGCGGGCGGGGTTTTTTTTTTCTTTTTATTTTCTCCCCGAGAGGTTGTTTGTGGTAATTTGACCCCCACTGAAACGCCTGGTGGACCACGCAAAATTTCGCAAATATATTGGTTATTCACCACAGGGGTGTTGAGTCGTAAATGAAGTGGGGTTTGAATGTTTGTTTTTTCAGTGAAACGTGAAAATTATAATACAGGACGAAAGTCACGAAACGCCTCGTAGGTGAAACGTCTCGGGTTGAAACGTCTCTGGGACAAATCAAATGTCGAAGTGCCAACTTTCAGAGATTTATTTTACCCCCCCCAAAAAAAATCCTTTCACAACTTGCCTAATAAAATCGTGAATCGCAATTTTTCCCCATTATATTCAAAATTATCACAACCCATTTGAACAGGCAGTTCATCCATAAATCATATTTTTTTTAAATCTGAAAATGAAATACAAAACGAATGTTTGCGTGTTTTTATTAACCAATTCGACCGCACATACCTGCCTATATGCAATTTATTTTCAACTATGACTGTTACTTTTATATCAAGCAACGGTTACTATTAGTTATCCAATTATCCTGCATCTCAAATGCATTTATTTAAATTAACTGGGAAACTCGAAAAGGTTTCAAATAACAGTACACAAATTCCCAATGACGGCCATTTACAATACAAATGTTACTAAAAATAAATGCCAGGAGACTGTGTTCCATTCAACATAGCACCTGACTTTGCAGACTTTCTGAGAGTTGGTGCGAATCAAACGTGGTGCGAATCGACCATTCCCCTTTGTGACTGTTTGTTGTCAGACTGAAAGACACCTTCCTTCTTGCTGTCATTATGACTTACCTTTTACAGAATAAAACACTTTCTGTCGTGAATATTGCTAAAACCCACCCACTTTATTAAGGTATGATGTAGAAAAAGCTTGAAGTGTGTTAATTTAAAATTTATGAACGCATCAATATCGATTTACCGAAATGAGCACAATATCTCAAATTTTTTTAAAGATTTTTTTGGTGTCATAAAAAGGTTGCATACGCACCAAAAATGACCATGCGCGCGGGCCTGAGAAACAGAGGTTCTTTTTTTTATAGCCTAATTTATATATTTTTTATACTTACCAATGACCCAGGCTTAGCTGGTGCTAACTCTAAAATATTCAGGGCCAAACACAAATTTTGCCCCCCCCCACCAATCCCCAAAATTTGCATCCAAATCAAAAAATCTCATGTCCTATATGGTCCTCCATACTTTTACCTATTGCGCATGTGCAGTGTCAAGGAAGTACCGAAATTGGCGCCAAAGCCTCATTCTTACAACCAGTGCCTGCTAAATGTTATTTCTACCATGCTCAACTACGTCACTACCTGTTAAAAGCCTGCATGTTAAATTTCAGCTTTTAATCCCACTAGGGTTAAAAGCGTCTACTGTGCTTAAAACGTTTTCAATGGGATTTCCCAAACAAAAATTTTAACCTATAGTAGGAACTAAAGTGAACTTGACCTTTGACATGATCGAATTTCCCGACTTCAATACATTCACACTTCACGATGTTTTCGACAATCAGCGTCGGATCAGCTGTCGTTTACGGCATTGGTACGATATTAAATGGCTATTTAAGTATAAAGTTGATTACAATTGCACATTTAGAGTATAATTTGAGGGCCGATAATATTAATTTGACTGAAAATACAAGTTCAGTTCAATAAGCATTGACGATGTGCGTAGCTGTCAATCAAACATCACGTGCTGACGGAAGTACTGCCCACAGACGCAAAGATAAACAAAACTCATGTGTTTCTGCGTCTGCTTGTGCTACGATCTAAAATTAGTTTTAAGAAAGACGAAATTTACTAAATATGGACGATATTTACGGTGATTTTAATATCGCCAGTGATCTGGAGGACATTTTCAATGACCAGCAATTTATGAGTTGTTTTGCAGAAGAATTTAATGACGAAATTGACGAAAATGATATTTCAAGTTCAACTTCAAATTCAATTATGAATAGGCCTACTCAGAAACAGACAAGGGAGGTGATTGACATGAAAGGCCAAATTATTGCCATACCTCTTGGAAAAATTTCTTTGAAAGTTGCTGATTCCAATGAATTAACCACTCCAAAAGAATCGTATCAGCAACATGCTATTAATGACATTGAAAATCAATCAGATACTGCATCATGTGAGCCTCAATTGCCAATTGAGAATGCACAAGAGCATTCAAATAAATTTGTAACTTTGAATTTTGATGAAACTGATGAGTTTATAACAGCCCAGGAGAGCAAAGGGACCTTAAAGAAATCCCTATCTAATATAAACACATTTAGGACATTTCTTCGAAACAAAAATGAAACCAGGGAAATTAATGAAATTCCGGTTGCCGAATTGGACATTTTAGTTGCAAATTATATAATAAGCGTGCAAAGAAATGATGGCAGCGATTATGAGCCAAGCACTTTAAGAGGGCAGATTTCTAGTATTGACCGATTCCTGAAAAGGCATAAATATGGCACATCAATCATGAATAGGGCAGATGACGGATTTGATACGGCCCGAAGAGCTTTGACTGCAAAACAAAAACAGCTAAAACGTCTCGGGAAAGGAAATATTCCAAACTGCGCCCAACCAATTAGAGATCATGAAATCGATAAACTTTACAGTAATGGTTTGCTCGGTGGCTCAACACCGAATTCAATTTTGAACACATTATGGTTCAATAATACAATCCAGTTCGGACTTCGTGGAATAAAAGAACACTATAATTTGAGATGGGGTGATGAAAGTGAGGGCAAGGAGTATCTGCTTCTTAATGAACGCCAGACAAAGACACGGACAGGGGAAGACGTTCGGAATTTTCGGGAAATTTCTCCACGAATGTATAGTACTGGAAATGACAATGAGAGAAATCCTGTGTACACTTACAAACTATATGCCAAAAAGCGACCAATCGGATTTAGTGAAGAGGACGATCCCTTCTATATAGCGACAAGGACAACGCCTGTAAATAATGCATGGGACTGGTGGTTTAAATGGCAGAAACTTAATGAAACGAAGTTATCAACAATTATGTCAAAAATGGCCAAAAGTGCAAATTTGAGCTCAAGATTGACAAATACCAGTGCCAGGAAGCATCTTATACAGAAGTTGAGAGAAAATAAAGTGGAGCCAATTGACATTGCTACTATTAGTGGACATAAAAATTTGTCGAGTATAAATAACTATTCTGTAACAGGTGAATCAGAACAGGAAAGATGCTCCAGGCTGTTGAGTACTACATCAAAATCAAATGTCAGTGCACTCACCTCCACAATAAGTCGTAGTCCGGATTCCAATGTTACTCCTGAATTGATTCCAACAACACACGAAATTACGGAAGTTCCTAAAAACAATGTCGTTTCCCAATCCCAGGAAAGTTCCAACACACTAAATGTTAACATGTGTGGCGATTTCAGAATGCCAACAAATCCAAATAACTTGTTGAATACACTCTTCCATGGAAATCACATACAAATAACAAACTTTAACATTAACTACATAACAAAAAACTAAGTAACTTCCTGATGACCTTGCTTTTTGAATTTCGAATGAAAGTGGGGAGGCGGACCAGAATGTTGTTTTGACAAAAAATAGTTCCCAATGAGATGAACAAAAACGCTGTTGTTTATTTCTGAATAAATATTTATTTCTGATTTTCTTATGGAATGATCTGAATTTTCATGCTGGTGGAAATATTCGGTTATATGAATTCACCTCGGGTAAGGCACTGGTGTATCACTCTCACCAGTCGATATGTATTCATACGCACGTTAAAGTTTTTCATTGAACTGTCAACAGAAGGGGCGTTTTCGAAATGTTTGTTGGTTTTAAGTGACGAAGTGGAGAAATGATAAAGAGCATGGTAGAAATAAAACAAATAGGTACTAGGGACAGGAAACAGATTTAAACCACTCGTAGAATGAGGGTTTTAACCACTCGGCAAGCCTCGTGGTTAAAACCCTCATCCTACTCGTGGTTTAAATCTGTTTCTTGTCCCTAGTACCTATTTATTCTATATATAATCAGCGGGGAGGTATGAGTTCCCAACTCATGGGATGGACATCCCCGTCTGGGTCACTGGTAAGTATAAAAAATATATAAATTACTATAAATTTTTTCATATTTTTATACTGTAACCAATGACCCAGACTTAGCTGAATAGAAAAAAGGCTGGAGGGTCCAGGACATAAAGAAAAATCCAATAGGCTTAATTACATATAAAGAATTATCCCCTAAAGGAGAAAAGGATTTACATATATCTTTCTTGTTTATTAAAAATAAGAAAGACACATTACCATTCAGTAATTGAGCACAATAACATCAATGATCTCTATTAACATCCAGTATAACCCATTATACTAATTGCTTAAAGGAAAGCCAATAAATAAAGATAGTCCAGAGAATGAGACTCTTTATACTCATTTAAAAGTGTCCTAGGATTGTATGTTAATGCTCGTATGACATGTGACATATACAAATGCTTCACACCAAGCTACACTTTAAAAATATTACATAAATGAGATAGACATTAGCTTTACACTTCAAAACCATCCCAGCACCGACTCGGAATTACTGACTCAGGAGGAGGTATTCCCTTGCTTTTCACTATAAAGCCGGTGAAATAAGGGAACCCCCCCCCCCTCCGCTCTGGGTCAATCACCACAGAACGAAGAGGGCAGCAGGACAGAGTCACTTCTGGAACAGAAAGCCTACATAACTATAGTTGCAACTGTTTAGTGGACAACATTCTGAGCAACAGATAACGGATCTAAACATCTAAGGTCACCAGAAATAGACTCAATATTTCTACGGTGAAAATTAGTGAAAGTAGAAGGCTGAGACCAGTATGCAGCCTTCATCAGATCCGTAATAGCAATACTGTTAGAATAAGCCCAAGATGTAGACAGCGCTCTAACTTCATGCGCTGAAATCTTAAGCACAGACTGCTGAGTTGAAGATAAACTTTCATAAGCAGTATGAATAGCCAACTGAATCCACCTAGAAATAGAATGGACCATAATGCCCTTTCTATTAGGAAGCAGAGAGAGAAAAAAACGTTTTTGCCCCTTTCTGATAAACTCAGATCTGCATTTGTAAATACACACAGCTCTAACTGGACATAGCAAAGGCCTATGGCCATCTGAGGATGGAAGAGGCCTAATAATAATAGGCTCAGGGTACTTATTAGGAGCCTGATTCTTAGCCAGAAATCCCACATTAGTAGTTAAAGTAATAGTATTACCAACACTACGTTAGTGAGAATCATCAACAGATAGAGCATGAAGCTGCCCAACTCTTTTAGCGGAAGCAAAGGCTAAGAGAAAAGCTGTCTTATAAGATAAGTATTTGAAGTCTACAGTGTTAAGAGCTTCAAAAGAAGCTTCTTTGAGCTTCAGAAGAACCCAAGCTAAATTCCACTTATGAATTAACCTAAGGGTTCTAGGTCTATTTATCAAAAAGTTTTTAACTAATTTAGATAAAGAGACATTAGGTCTAATTTGTAAGCTATCATGATGAGCATATGTATCCGATAGCATAGACCTATAACCCTTAATAGTTACTGGCTGCAGTTTGATCTCGTCAAACAAGTAGACCAAAAAATTAGCAATGTCTGGAATGGAGGGATCATAAACATCAATCAAGTGATCCCTACACCAACGAGAGAAAACCTTCCACTTTGCTGCATAATTTAGCGAAGAGGAGGCCCTCCTACAGTTAGAAATTGCGTCCACTGCTCGTCCTGTAAATTGCTTGCCGTGCAAGAAAGACTGCACAACGGAAATACGTGAAGGTTGAGACCTTGCGGGTTGTGATGCAGTGTCCGTGATTTCCACAGCGAGAGAAGGTCCATGGAGGAAGCTTCCGAGGAATGTCCCATAACAGACACCTGAGTAGATTTATCCATGAGATTGCTTGATTTTTAGCAAGATCTGTTGAATCAACGGAGATGGAGGATATGCATATCCTATCATTCCGTCCCAAGAGATCAAGAGAGTGTCTACTGCGAATGCTCGAGGATCTGGGCATGGCGACACATACGTCTGCAACTGATTGTTGAGATGCGTCGCAAACAAGTCTATCATTGGGCGATCCCATTGGTAGCAAATCTGATTGAATACTCGCTTGTTGAGAGTGCATTCTGACGACAACATGCTAACTTTCCGAGAGAGCAAGTCCGCTAGAACGTTCAGACGACCCAGAATATGACGGACCGACAGAAGAACATGATGCTCTAGAACAAACAGAAGGATTCTTTCCGTTAAGTTGAATAACGGAATGGAATGAGTGCCTCCCTGGTTCCGAATGTACGCTACTACCGTTGAATTGTCGGACAGTATCTGAACATGTGAATTCTGAACTATGTTCATCCAATGACGTAGCACAAGCCAAATTGACATCATTTCTCTGATGTTTATGTGCTTGTTCAGGAACTCTGAATCCCAAAGACCCTGGCACCTTGAATCTGTTGGGCTCAATGTCGCACCCCAACCTGTTTGACTCGCATCCGTCATAATCATAAAAACCGGATCCGGCAGTTGCTGTGGAACTCCCTGAGTCAACCACTGGATATCTGCCCAAGTCTGAATCTCCTGTTTTAGTTGGTTCGATAAGATGATACCTGTTTCGTGCGAATGAATCTTCACACTCAAATTCTGAGTGAAAAATATCTGGAGTGGACGTGTGCGTAAGCGCCCCATCAGAATAAGGTCTGCCGCGGCTCTGCACAAACCCATCAGTCGCATGAATTCTCTCCTGTTACTACGTCTGAGTGTAGACAAAAGCGAGCATAACAACTGACTAATTTCGCTCTGGGTAATGGAAGACAAACCAGATTGTTGTGCATCTCGAAGCTCATTCCCAAGTAAATGAATGACTTGAACGGAACTAGATCCAACTTCTTTTCGTTTATGATGAAACCGAGACGTCGGAGCTATTGAAGCAGACTCTGAACATCGTTCTGAAGAGTTAATTTGTCGCCGTATCTCTGAAGAATGTCGTCCAAGTAGGCTGACGTTACAGCAGACGAATGAGCTCAGAAATAAGTCATTACTGAGTTCATTATCTGAGTGAAAGCCCAGGGCACTAGATTGAGTCTGAAGCACATTGCTCGGAACTGATAAACGACTCCTAGGTCAGCGAAGCGAAGGGACTTTCTGAATGTCGGATGTACCATGACATGAAAGTACGCATCCTTGAGATCTATGCTCACAGCATAATTGTTCACTCGAATGCTCGCTCTCACCGATCGAATGGTCTCCATATAAAACTTTTGAGCCACGATCAGTTTGTTTATCCAGCTGAGATCTATAACTGGACGGAACGAGCCGTCTGGTTTCGGTACCAGGAACAGGTGACTGTAAAAACCCACGGATTCCTGGTTTTCTACGACCTCTATTGCATTCTTCTCCAGAAGAGATTGCACCTCTGAAGGTTGGACGGAAGCTGAGTCCATCGTGGACTTCGTGTTAACAGAGGTTTTTCTCAGAAGACAATTTTAGGCCTTCCGAGATAACTTCCTGTACCCATCAGCGTCCGTAATTGACAACCAGTTGGTCAAAAATCTTGACAGCCTTCCACCCACTGGACAGAAATAGAGGTCCTGACCTTCACCTTCTGGACCTGCGAGGCTTGCGGGAAGAGAAACTATGTTCTCCCCGGCCAGCGCCTCGACCAGTCGACCTAGGGGCATCTGACCGGTTGTCTTGGCCAGAATTACATCACCTACCTGAGTTGCTACTCTGACGGTCTCCGGAGTAAGAGCTGGAGGATTTTTTATATCCTTTATAGGAGCTTCCCTTGGACGTATTCGCTCCAGAAGCTCCTGACTTACTCCTCTCTGAGGAGTCCGGTTTCTCAGAAACAGACTTAAAGAGCAGAGAATCTGAAGCTTTCTTGGTAATCTGATCATAGATTAATGAAAGCTTACCATCAAAGAGAAATTCTTTGGAAACCGGAGCAACTCGAAGAGAGTTTTTCACCTTAGAATCCACCCTAGTGGATGAAGCCAGGGCAGCATCACGTCTGACTAACTCCAAATTTGCCACCGATAGGGCGGAGTTATACGTGGAATATGCGATTGCTCTAGACAGAACTCTCAAGGAAGTTTGAACATCCTGGAATTCTTTACCATCGAGACGTTGTGCTAACGCTCTGGTAAGGTGATTTGCGTATGATAATGCGTCTAAACTGGCTCTATTAGATGAGATCGTCGTCTCCAAAGTATTAGAGAGAATCGACATAGATGCCGGCAATGACAATTCCAAGTCTTTGGCCTGGTCGTCTAAACGCAGAGGAACTCTCGGCATGCCCTTTCCTGCTGTAGCAAATCTATTCTTATTGTTGATGAATGGCAGATGTAGAGCTTGTTGCGATAAGAAACTGGTTTTGCCTGTCTTAGAGGCTAATTTAAAAATAGCATCATTCAGCAATTCAAATGTCCGTGAGACATTGCTGGACTGGACTGGATACTCAGGAACATCTTCCTTAATCCGGCCAAAAGTCGGTATCCAATGATGCTATTAGTCTCTTACCCGTATCACAGCACTCTGGTCCGATGGAACAATGTCTGGAAGGTGTTGACGGATAAAGTCCATCGCCACCTTATGTTGTTCCAGAAGAGAAAATTTGAAAAATTTATAGTAATTTATATATTTTTTATACTTACCAATGACCCAGACTTAGCTGGTGCTAACTCCTTAAAATCTAGGGCCAAACATAAATTTTGCCCCCCCAATCCCCAAAATTTACATCAAATCCGAATTTTCAATGTCCTATGTGGTCCTCTATACCTTTTGTCCACTGCGTATGCGCAGTGTCAAGGAGGTCACAAAATTGGCGCCAGTTGTCATTCTTACGACCAGTGCCTGGTAAGCATTATGTAATCAGCGGGGAGGTAAGAGTTCCTAACTCATGGGAGAGCCATCCCCGCCTGAGTCATTGGTTAGTATAAAAAAATATATAAATTCCTATAAATTTTTAAACATTTTTATACTGTACCAATGACCCAGACTTAGCTGAATAGTAAAAAGGCTGGAGGGCCTAGGACAAAAAGGAAAATACAATAGGCTCAATTACATGTAAACAGAATTATCCCCTCAAGGAGAAGAGGAGAACAGGTTTTACATGTATCTTTCTTATTTGTATCAAAAAAGAAAGACACAATACCATTCTGTAATTGAGCACAATAACATCAATGATCTCTATTAACATCCAGTATAACTGGTTATACTAATTTTTTTAAAAGGAAAGCCAATAAATAAAGGAAGTCCAGAGATATGAGACTCTTTATACTCATTAAAAGTGTCCGAGGATTGTATATTAGCACCCGTATGACACATGACATATACAATTAAACATTAGCTTTCCACTTTAAAACCATCCCGGTACCGATTCGGAATTACTGACTCCAGATGAGGTATTCCCTTGCTTTTCACTATAAAGCAGGTGACCTGAGGGAACACCATCCCCCTTCCCCTTCCCCTTGCCCTGGGTCAAATACCCCAGAGCGAAGAGGGCAGCAGGACAGAGTCCCTGCCGGAACAGAAAGCCTGCATTACTATAGTTGCAACTGTTTAGTGGACGACATTCTGAGCAACAGATAACGGACCTAAACAACACAGGTCGCCAGAAAAGGACTCATTCTAAGATAAAAACTCGTGAATGTGGAAGGCTGAGACCAATATGCAGCCTTCAACAGATCGGTAATAGCAACACTATTAGCACAAGCCCAAGATGTAGATAGCGCTCTTACTTCATGCACAGACTGCTGAGTTGTAGATAATTTATCACAAGCAGTACGGATAGTTAATTGGATCCACCTTGCAATAGAATGGACCGTAATGTCCCTTCTATTAGGCAGCAGAGACAGAAAGAAACGTTTACGTCCCTTTCTGATAAACTCCGATCTGCGTTTGTAAATACGCATTGCTCTAACAGGACAGAGTAAAGGCCTATACCCGTCTGAAGACGGAAGAGCCTTAATAACAATAGGTTCCGGATACTTATTAGGAGCCTGATTCTAAGCCAAAAATCCAACGTTAGTGGTCAAGGTAATAGTATTACCTACACTACGAGAGTGAGAATCATCAACAGATAGTGCATGAAGCTCACTAACTCTTCTAGCCGAAGAGAAGGCTAAGAGGAAAGCTGTCTTATAAGATAAGAATTTGAAGTCCACTGTTTCAAGAAGCTCAAATGGCGCACCTTTTAGCTTAAGAAGAACCCAAGCTAAATTCCATTTAGGAATTAATCTAAGGGTTCTAGGTCTATTTATCGAAAAGTTTTTCACTAACTTAGATAAAGAGATATTAGATCCAATCTGTAAACTATGGTGATGTGCATAGGTATCAGATAGCACAGACCTATAAACCATAATGGTAACAGGCTGCAGTTTGATCTCATCAAACAGGTAGACTAGAAAATTAGCAATGTCTGGAATGGAGGGATAAAAAATATCAACAGAATGATCCCTACACCACCTATAGAAAACCTTCCACTTAGCAGCATAATTTAGCGAAGAGGAGGTCCTCCTACAGTTAGAAATTGCATCCACTGCTCGTCCTGTAAATTGCTTGCCGTGCAAGAAGGAATGCACAATGGAAATACGTGAAGGTTGAGACCTTGCGGGTTGTGATGCAGTGTGCGCGATTTCCCCTGCGAAAGAAGATCATCTCGTGGAGGAAGCTTCTGGGGCAAGTCCCACAACAGACACCTGAGTAGATTTATTCACGGTCTCTGGGGTGACAGAGATGCTACAAACAGAATCTTGCAGTGCGATTGCTTTATCTTGAGCAATATCTGCTGAATCAATGGCGCTGGAGGATACGCGTATCCTATCATTCCGTCCCAAGAGATCGAAAGAGCGTCTACTGCAAACGCTCATGGATCTGGACACGGCGACACATACGTCTGCAACTGATTGTTTAGATGCGTCACAAATAAGTCTATCATTGGACGGTCCCATTGGTAGCAAATCTGATTGAATACTCGTTTGTTGAGAGTCCATTCTGACGGTAACATACGACCCTTCCGTGAAAGGGAGTCTGCCAAAACGTTCAGCCAACCCAGAATATGACGGACAGATAGAAGAACTTGATGCTCTAGGACAAACAGAAGGATTCTTTCCATTAGATTGAATAACGGAATGGAATGAGTGCCTTCCTGGTTCTGAATATATGCTACCACCATTGAATTGTCAGACAGAATTTGCACATGTGCATTCTGAATTATGTTCATCCAATGACGTAGCGCAAGCCAAATTGACATCAATTCTTTGATGTTTATGTGCTTGTTTAGGAACTGCAGATCTCAAAGACCCTGGCACTTCGAATCCGTTGGGCTCAAGGTAGCGCCCCAACCTGTTTGACTGGTATCAGTCATAATTGTAAAACTCGGATCCGGCGACTGCAGTGGAACTCCCTGAGTTAACCACATAATATCTGCCCAAGTCTGAAGGTCTTGTTTGACTTGATTCGACAAGACGATGTTCATATCGAGCGAATGAATATTGACACTCCAATTCTGAGTCAGAAATATTTGGAGTGGCCGAGTATGTAGCCACCCCATCGGAATAAGATCCGCGGCAGCTTCGCACAAACCTATCAGTCGCATGAATTCTCTCGCTGTAACTTTGTCAGAGTGAAGACAAAAGCGAGCGTAACAACTGATTAATTTCGCTCTGGTTAATGGCAGATGAACGAGATTGTTGTGCATCTCGAAGCTCATTCCCAGGTGGGTGAATGACTTGGACGGCACCAGCTCCGACTTTTTCTCTTTTATTATAAAACCGAGACGTCGGAGCAGTTGAAAAAAAGCAGATTCTGAACATTGTTCTGAAGAGTTAACTCATTGCCGAACCTCTGAAGAATATCGTCCAGGTAGGCCGACGTTAGCTCATTTGTCTGCGGTAACGTCGACCTACCTGGACGACATTCTTCAGAGGTTCGGCGCTAGATTCAGACCGAAGCAAATCACTCGGAACTGATAAATGACTCCTAGGACAGTGAAGCGGAGATACTTTCTGAACGCCGGATGTACCATGACGTGAAAGTACGCATCCTTGAGATCTATGCTCGTAGCATAGTCGTTCACTTGAATGCTCGCTCTGACCGATCGAATGGTCTCCATATAAAATTTTGAAGCCACGATCAGCTTGTTTATCCAGCTAAGATCTATGACTGGACGAAACGAGCCATCTGGTTTCGGAACCAGAAACAGATGGCTGTAAAAACCTGGCGATTCCTGGTTTTCTACGAACTCTATCGCATTCTTCTGCAGAAGAGATTGGACTTCTAATTGAAGCGAACTTCTCTTCTGAGGATTTGACGGAAGTTGAGTCCATCTTGGACTTCAAGTTAGCGGAGGTTTTCTTTTGAAGGACAGTTTTAGCCCTTCTGAAATCCCCCCCCCCCTCGAACCCAAGGGTCGTTCGGAATCGAGAACCAATTGGTTAAGCAACTCGATAACCTTCCGCCCACTGGAACACGACAGAGGTTTGCACCATCACTTCCTGGACTTGCTTGCGGGAGGAGAAAACACATCCTCCATGACCCGCACCTTGTCCCATTGACCTAGGGGCGCCTGACCGGCTGTCTCGGACAGTATTACGGCCCCTACCTGAGTCGCTACCTTGACGGTCTCTGGAGTAAGACCTAGAGGACTTATAAGAACCTCTATAGGAACTTCCCTTGGACATACTCGTCCCAGAAGTGCCTGTCTTACTCTTCTCCGCTGAATCCGACTTTTTAGAAGTGGACTTGAACAGCAGTCTGAAGCTTTCTTAGTAATCTGATCACAGATTAAGGAAAGCTTGCCGTCGAAGAGAAGCTCCCCGGAGACCGGAGCGACTCGAAGAGAGCTTTTCACCTTACGATCCACCCGAGTGGATGCAGCCAGGGCAGCATCACGTCTAATTAACTCCAGGTTTGCCACTGAAAGGGGGAGTTATACATAGAGTATGCTTTGGCCCTCGAAAGAAATCTTAAGGATGTTTGAACAGGATGTTTGAACATCCTGGAATTCTTTTCCTTTGAGACATAATGATAAGGCTCTGGTAAGGTGATCTGCGTACGATAATGCGTCTAAGCTGATCCTGTTAGACGAGATAGTCGTTTCCAACGTCATGGTTGGAATAGACATAGACGACGGCAAAGACAATTCTAGGTCTTCGGCCTGGTCGTCCAGACGCTGAGGAACTCTCGGAATGCCCTGTCCTGGTGTTTCAAATTTATTCCTTGAATTGATGAAAGGCAGCTGTATGGCATTGGCCGATAAGAAACTGGACTTGCACGTCTTGGAGGCAAGTTTGAATATAGCGTCATTCAAAAGTTCAAATATCCGTGAGACATTCCTGGACTGGGTCGGAAACTCAGGGACGGTGTCACTAATCCGGCCGAAAAAGACTGTGTCCTATGACTCTATCAGTCTCTTATCCGGCACTGCAGCATTTTGGTCCGGAGGAACAACATCAGGAAGGTATTGCCGGATGAACTCTACGACTACCTTATGTTGCTCCGAAAGGGAAAAGTCAAACTCCTCTGAACCCCGTTCTCCACCCGGCTGGACCACTTGACAATCTCGGTCGTCCCTTGCTGACTCTGCAGTGGAACGAACCGACCCAGCATCCTCCGACAATTCTTGATCGGAAAAGGTTTCTGACAGCTGCTGGGATGCTGCGATAGCAAGTCCGTTACAGAGGCCTGTGGAGCAGCGGTCTTACATGATTTAGCTGCTGGAAGCTCCTGGGACGTTGAATCCTGCATACTTCTTTTATGCGCACGTCACGATTGTAAAGGCCTAATATCCCTGGCTACCGGATGGCGTGACCTGGTCGTCATGGAATCCCTGGTCGGCGAAGCTGGCTGGATATCATCGGTCACGTAGCCAAGGTGCGGTCGTGTGTGCTGCTGTGAGGATGAGGAAGCCGATAGACTAGTCGCTGCGGACTGTCTATGTAATGGAGCATCCCGAGCAGGTGGCGTGGACGTATGATCCAAATGACTAGCGTCACGTACAACAACGTCTGGTCCCAGATGTTGCTGTAAGAGAGAGGGGACTCTCTCGCTCGTGGTCCTGGTGGACCTGGACAAGCTAGCTATCGGACTGACAGGCTTCCTCCATACTATCCGCGGATCCGTTGTCGCTGGGTGTGCACGTTCAATGTTTAAAGTGCTTGCATCACCCAACCTGCTTCCCTGGACCGCAACGGACGAACCCGGCTGCTGAGCCATTTGATGAATGGTCGCTACACCGGGGGAGCTAGCGGACAACAACGCCGTCGATCCTACTAGGGACCTCTTAGGCAATTGTTGTATTTCCATGAGCACCTTTGCCGCTAGCTCTTCATTAGACGGCAATGACGGAGACACACTTGTTGAAGACATCACAGAAACATCACCCTGTTCTTGATCCTCTGAAAAAGAGACTGATAAACTAGAGTGACCTTGCGGAGAGAGGACCGGCATGGACCCCTCACCGCTAACAATATACCATGACACACGTCTCCAATGTTTGTCATTCCAATTGGCACACACTGAGCAAGAATAAGTGCGAGTACATTGACTACAAGAGACACAATAAACATGAGAATCAGAGGAAGATTTCCTCACATTACAATTTGCACAATATTCTTTCATCATGAAAAAATATAAACAGTCATAGTACTCGCACTAACCCTTGAAACAAAGATACATAATATAATATAATCCATTATAACATTTCGGAAAAATAATATTAAAAAAAACCCATTTTTTTGAAAAATTTTCAGAAGAGCTCAAGTTCCCAGTGGGAACAATGAGCCCAAATGGTTCCCAACAAAGCCTAAGTGTGGACAAAATATTTTAAAACATTTTTAAAAATTAATGCAACACTTACGGACAATATCAATGTATCTGGCTATGAGCAGAACTAAATAGAAGACAAGTAATCACTATCAGAAGTAACTGTTGTCAACATAAGCAAAAGTGAACAGAAACCGGAAACATGACTCCAGGCACAACATGGCCCAAAATCAGTCACCAATTTAAACACTATGCGATGCAAAGCAGAGGCTTCCAGAGAAGAAACTGCAGTACATCAGATGGTAGATGCAGATCACATCTAATCACCCTAGGGTGAGGACATAACATGGGGAAATAAACAGCTGCACCATGAGTGCATGATACGCCCGTTGTTAATTACAAGAGGGAAGCACACAATATGAGTATACATGTGTACTTGTCAGATTTTTTTTTACATTCTTGTACAATAATCATAACCAACAACATACTGTGTTCATTAATTTGCAAATAAATTATTTGAATTTCATGTATATATCTAATGTCTATAGAGATCATAACTTCAAGAAAAAAGTCCCATAACTCTGGAATGACTAATCGAACGGCAACACTAAATGAAAGGGAGCTTCCCTCCATCAATATACACCACCTACCCAAAAATCACGAAAATCTCTCAAAGCGTTCTAAAGTTATGGTACGACGTGTAAAAAATCAACAATTTTCTAAGTAATAAAGTTCCAGAACTCTGGAATGACTAATCGAATAGCGACACTAAATGAAAGGGAGCTTCCCTCCATCGATATACACCACCTACCCAAAAATCACGAAAATCTCTCAAAGCATTCTTGAGTTATCGTACGATGTGTGACCGGATGGACAGACGGATGGACAGAAGTATACCATAATACGACCCGTTTTTCAAAATGGGCGTATAAAAACAGAATAATCATTCCGTTACCAAGCCAAAACTTCCAAGAAATTTTAGTAAGAAAAATTCCAAAATTATGCCAAAAGCATGAGAGAATAGCAAGGGGGGAATAAAGGAAGGGAGAGAGGTAACACTGAACAAACAATGGTAAATTCATAGCAAGAATGACAACATCAGGGCCATGCCCCGAAATTAGGGAACTTGAAATAATTTCGTAAGAAAATTATAAGTTACAACACTGATCATATCCTGCCACTGTTTTATCCTCTCATCCTTCTATTTCCTCCTTAGATCCACCATTTCTTTCATAATTATGTGTCTGGCATCATTTAAACAGAGATTTACAGCACAAATATCAGTGAGGTGTTACTGAATTTAGGACCAAACAAAGAATGACAATTGGCGCCAATTTCGAGACCTTCTTGACACTGTGCATGCGCAGTGGACAAAAGGTATGGAGGACCACACAAGACATTGAAAATTTGGATTTGATGCAAATTTTGGGGATGGGGGGGGGGGGGGGGGGGGCAAAATTTGTGTTTTGCCCTAGATTTTAAGGAGTTAGCACCAGCTAAGTCTGGGTCATTGGTAGAGTATAAAAATATCCAGCTCCGAAGTTTCCCTTTCACCATCCGACCTGTCTGACACTGCATAGGAATGGACCGACCCAGCTTCCTCCGACAGTTCCTGATCTGAAACCGTTTCCGAAGGTTGCTGAGATGCTGCAATGAGTTGCACTATCTGTGATAGCAAGTCCGTCACAGAGGCCTGTGAAGCTGCGGTCTTACGTTGCTTAGCCGCTGGAAGGTCCTGGGTCGGTATGTCCAGCATAATCCTTTTATGCGTACGTCCCGACTGGTGAGACCTTGTATCCTTGGCTACTGGATGGAGTGACCTAGATGACATGAAATCCTTTGTCGGTGAAGCAGGTGGGATATCTGAGGTCACAAAGCCAATGTGCGGTCGTGTGTGCTAGCGTGTAGAAGAGGAAGCCAATAAACTAGTCGACGCCAGCTGCCTATGTGACGGTGCGTCCCGAGCAGGAGGAGTGGACGTATGCTCCAACTGAACGTTATGCACAACAACATCTGGCCCCAGATGCTGTTGTAAAAGAGAGGGGCCTCTCTTGCTCGTGGTCTGGGTAGACCTGAACGAGCTTGCTACTGGACTAACTGGCTTCCTCTGATCCATCCTCTGTTCCGTCGTCGCAGGGAGTGTGTGATCCGAGATTATAATGCTCGCAACACCCTTTCTCCTCTCCTTGACCACAATGGACATATCCGGCATCACACCACTCACTTGACGAGTGATAGATCTACCAGACGAGCTAGCTGGCAACAAGACCGTAAATCCCTTTTGGGACCTAGGCACTTGGCTGATTTCATTGATCACTTTTGCCACTAGCTCTTCATTGGTTTGCGATGACGGCAGCACACTTCTGGAAGATATCACGGAAACATCACCCTGTTCTTATCCCTCTGAAAAAGAGACTGAAAAACTAGAGTGACCCTGTGGTGAGAGGAACGGCATCGACCTCTCACCACTAACAATGTACCATGACACAAGTCTCCAAAGTTTGTTATTCCAATTGGCAAAAACTGTACAACAGTTAGTGCGAGTACAGTGACTACAGCAAATACAATAAGCATGAGAATCCGAGGAAGACTTCCTCGATTTACAATTTGAACAATATTCTTTCATAATTAAAAAATATTATACAGCCTAACTACTCGCACTAACCCTCAAAAATACAAAGATACATAATAATAATATAATCCATAACAAAATTTTGAAAATAATTCAAAAAGAAAATTTTCGAAAAAATTTTGACATGAGCCCAAGTTCCCAAAGGAAACGATGAGCCCAAATGCATCCCAAAAAAGCCTAAGTGTGGACAAAAATTTTAAAACAATTCTAAAAATTAATGTTACACTTACGGATAATATTAATGTATCTGACTACATAATAAACCAAACAGAAGACAAGGAATCACTAAGAGAAAGTAACTGTTGTCAACGTAAACAAAAGTCAATAAAAACCGGAAACAAGACAGACTCCAGGCACTGAAAAACATGGCCCGAAGTCAGTAACCAATTATAAAAACTATCCGATTTAAAACAGAATTTTCCACAGAAGAAACTGCAATACATCAGATGGTAGATGCATGACCAAAATGCCTAAACACCCCAAGGGTGAGGATGTAACCATGGGGATAACAGAATAAACATTCTGTAACTAAGCTAAACTTTCAAATTCAATAAAAAAATTTTTAAAAATTATTCCAAAAGTATGGGAGATTAGCTAGGGGGGTTTCAAGGAAAGGGAGAGAGGAAACACTTAAACAGTGGAGATTTCACAGCAAGAATGAAAACATCAGGCCCATGCTCTGAAATTAGGGAACATGAAATAATTTTATATAAAAATTATAAGTTACAGCCCTGAACACATCCAACCACTGTTTCTTCCTCTCATCCTCTTATTTCATCCTTGGATCCACCATTTTCATCATGATTCTGTGTCTGGCATCATTTAAACTGAGATTATAAGCACAGAAGTCAGTGAGATGTTACTGACAGAAGGGCCAAACAAAGAAATGAGGCTTTGGCGCCAATTTCGGTACTTCCTTGACACTGAGCATGTGCAGTAGATAAAAGTATGGAGGACCATATAGGACATTAGATTTTTTGATTTGGATGCAAATTTTGGGGATTGGGGGGGGGGGGCAAAATTTGTGTTTGGCCCTGAATATTTTAGAGTTAGCACCAGCTAAGTCTGGGTCATTGGTTACAGTATAAAAATACATTAAATTCATGAAGTAATGTTGAAATCAATCATCAATATCTAACTTGCAGTGGCATAGATAGCTATTCTTTTGCCAGTGGGATGGGGGTAAACCCCAGATTTTCTGACAGACCACAAACATTTCTTGGACAGATTTCACATTGGAAAACAAAACTTCTACAGTTCTGGCATCCATAAACAAGATAATTATCAAAAATTCAGTTTAAAAACATGTTTTGGCAAAAATATCAATTATTTTCTTCCTATTTTGTTGAATTTTATCAACAAAGTGTTCTCAAAATTCATTCCAAACAGCCAAACATTTTCCAACATACTTAATTTATTCATTTAGTTTTTAAGGGAGGGGGGAGTACTGCCCTTCCCATGTCTAAGCTGCTGCTAAATTGTACATTCTTGAAGATATAGAATTCCAATTCCAGTCAATTTAGCATTTTATTACAAATAAAACAGAATTAGTTTTATAAACTAGCAGTCTCTATTTTTCACTTGTTTTCCAACAGATCTTAATAAAATAAAAGTTCTGACGCTTTACAAGTGTAAATCATTTTTTCACAAAAATGTATCTAGAGGTGGAAAAAGTACTGAACATTTGTTTTGCAATTCATTTCAACACTGGGAATCTGGGCCATTAATGTTAAATGCATGTGATGGTTTCAGTCTTAAAAGGCAAAATGATGGTAGAACATTATTTTGATGACCGGAACATTGGCAAAATGTAGTTCAACCTAAGGGGCCTATTTCTGACTTTGACCTTAGAACAGGTGCCAACCAGATTATCAGTGCAAAGTGCAGCAGACAAGACTACAACTACTATAGTGGGGGTCTCTAGCCAACTACTGAGGCAGCCAAGACTTGACTAAAAACCATTGCCGTGCCACTAGACTCTAAGGCTATGTGGTATGGAGAGAAATCTGAATAATTACTAAAGCCCTTTAGGATTATTTATTTATTGGTGTTGACGGTCACATATTTCTGTACAAGGGCTAATTGTGACCGCAACATAAATATAAGTCAAGTTTAGACAATCAATTATACCCATGCTGCCCATTCTAGAGGACTTCCACCGCAAGCAATGGTGACTGGGTCCTGTTTTACCAGTAAAACAGAGTTTGTTTAACATAGTAAACAAGCACTACATTATTTCCTGGGATTCCCACAGGGACCATTAAGGGTTTAAAAATGCTGTGATTAATGGTAATGAAAGTGTCAATGACACTGTAGCTTAACTTGACTGTGTGAAGTATTTGATGAAAAGGATAATAATCAATGTTTATGAAAGGATTATGAAATAAGACAAGAATTGTGATAATTGAGAATATGTTCATTTCTGTTCGCTACATGCTATGTTTTCTATAAGAATAACTTGAGGTGTAGACTGTATTAAAGAATTGAGGCCTGGGTTAATGTGGCCCTCACAGTTAATGTCTGTCAGCCAAAGTTACCAAGCTACAGTAAAATTATTCAAAAACAAGTCATCCTTCCAAGATGCAAATGAAATCCCTTCATAAATATAACCTGTAGACTTTGCTAAATGAATCTAGGTCACATGATGGTCCGGCGGTCATGGTTCACCAATAATAACCAAAATAAGACAGTCTCATCTAGATATCATACCAAGTTATCCCACCAAGTTACAATGAAATCCCTTCATCAAAACAACCTGTAGACAGTGTTAAAGGAATCTAGGTCACATGACCAGGCGGCAGTAACGGCTGACCAATCAGGACCAAAATAGGACAGTCTCATCTAGATATCATACCAAGTTATCCTTCCAAGTTACAATGAAATTGCTTCATAGATATGAACTGTAGACTGTGCTAAACAAATTTAGGTCATGTGCCTGTGCAACCATCATGGTTGACCGATGAGGGCCAAAATAGGACGTTCTCATCCAGACATTATACCAAGTCATCCTGCCAATTTACAATAAAATCTCTTCATAAATGCAAGCTATATACTGTGCTAAAGGAAGCTAGGTAACATGCCCCTGTGGCCATCACAGCTGACTGAACCTGACCATTATAGGACGTTCTCATCGAAACATAATGGAGGCTGTAGACTGTGCTAAATGTTTTTGAGTTTCGGGCCTGTGCAGCCATCACGGTTGACTGATAGCGACCGAAAGTGGACGTTCTCATCTAGCCATTATACGGAGTCATTCTACCAAGTTACAATGAAATCCCTTCATGAATACGGCCTACAGACTGTGCTAAAGGTTTTGGGGTTTCGGGTTTGCGTAACCATCATGGTTGACCGATCGCGACCAAAAGGGGATGTTCTCATCTTGACATTATACAGAGTCATCCTACCCTGTTACAATGAAATCCCTTCATAAATCCATTCTGTAGACCATGCTAAAAGTGTTCTGGATGTGAACTCGATTAGCCATCAAGGTTGACCAATCGTGACCAAAAAAGGGACGTTCCCATCTAGACATGACCTCGAACATGCATATGAAAATTTGTGATGATCAGACAAGAGCTACGGGGTGTAGCCTGTGCTAAAGAAAATGTGAACGGGCTGATAGACTCATAGACTTCCGCACGGTGATGGCAATAGCATATCTTGACTTTGTAAAGTTAAGCTAAAAATGAAACAAATTCCAAGTTTACAAATGGCAATAACTCGACAAAAATACTCCAAAAAACACCTGCAATGAACATGCTGCTAGACATCAATAAGATATACTTGCATACCAAATATGATGTCATTCCAAGTATTTTAAAAGTTATTGAATTTACTCATTCGCTGGTCACAGATTGACAGAGCTACTTGTCACTGCTAAAAATTCAAAGAATACATAATAATACATAATGGATTCTGCCTCATCAAGTAAAAGTCCCCCATTTACAAATTGATAATTAATTTACTCCTTTTTTTATTGTGCCAATGAGCTGAAAACATGCAAAAATTAACTAATTGATTGGTCGAATGCTGGAAGCCACTGTAGTGGCTTTCACCTAGAGTAGCTATTTTACAGATAAGTCACCACTGTTAAATACACTTTGTTCATAAATACTAAACAGAAGCAATTTTATATTTATGATCAATATAATTCATGGTTTACAGATTACATTACATGGTCAGTAAATAATTCAGCACTCTACCAGTTAATGGCCATAACTCTGCTCAGTATGTCCAAACCTCACTGGTTTTCAAACTCGTTCAAGACATTAAGGTAGTCTCACACATCAAATATTGACTGAATCCATTGACATTTGTTCAAGTTATCAACATTGACATTTGTTCAAGTTATCAATTAACAAGCTGAAGACATGCAAAAATTAACTAATTAAGGGCCGTAACTGAGCTCAGTATGGCCAAATCGCACCGGTTTTAAAACCCATTCAACACACTGATAGTTGTTCCAAGTTATCATGCTAACGAGCTGAAAACAGTGAAACATTAACTAATTAAGAGCCATAACACCACTCAGTATAGCCAGATTGTACCAGTTTTCAAACTCATTCAAGACACTGATAAACCTTTACCCAATGCACACGATACCAAAATCGTTTATGTTTAGTATCACTTTTTAAAAAAAAATTTCAAGAAATCCTTATCATATGATCCCCTCATTGGAACAAGCTCAACAAGCACATTCCAATGAGGGGATCACATGATATGGTTTTGTTGAAACTGTTTGAAAAATATTATTTTTTCAACTTTTAGTTTTATAAATTGTGGTGGGTGGATGAGGGGTGATTCCTTGGGTAAAGGGTTGAGAAAGTCATACCAAATTTTGACAAATCCACTGATCTTTGTTCAAGTTATCACACTAACGAGCTAAAAACAGGGAAAAATTAACTAATTAAGGGCTATAAATCCACTCAGTATGGCCAAACCGCACCGGTTTTCAAATTTTTTACAAGGCATTGTTAATTAAGTCTCACATACTAAATATTGACCACATCTATTGATATTTGTTGAAGTTATCACACTAATGGAAAGGTGATGCCTGCCCACCCACGCCACAACTTCGTCAAACTAGAGGTTGAGATTTAAAGAAAAACTTGACCAATAAAAAGCATAAAAACTTGGAACGGTCCTTTAAAACCTATTCCTCTTTATCTGTCACACCAGTCCAATGGATGTGTAACTTTCAGCTGCACAACTTAATTCAGTATTAAAATTTTATTTGGAGGATTAAATCCCCTGCTGAGTGAAAGTAGAAGTCCGTCTAACTTCAAAGACAGAAAGTGGTTGAATATTTGTCCCTTGTTTTCTAATTATTTCCAATGAAAACATAGCTTATCAGACCTGTAAATTCCCCCAAAGTTACAAAGTTAAATGCTGTGCCCAAATTACAAAAATATGTCCAAAGTTGCACTTGAGCAAACAAAAATTGCACTGAAGATAGATGTGAAGCAAGCTTTGCCCACAATATATTTCACAAGAAATGGCGATTGAAACACAGAAACAATAGCAATAGAGAACAATGGCAAAAAACTCTTCTGCATATTTCCAGTGTGTGAATCACTTTCAGTGATTCACAAACTGGATATTTGCTGAAGGGCAACTTAATGACCATGTTTAACCACTATTATTTTACTCTACCTACAACTGCAATGATGTGAAAAAACATCAGATGCATTGGAAGGATAACCGAATTTATAAAATTAGATCACATTTTGGTCCTGTTTTTACATAAAATTGTATAAGACAAATAGTTGCTAGTTGCTGTTCGATCTGTTTTTAAAGGAGTGAAAATATGTTTTTTCCTGACCCCGTTAAAAGAAGCTGCGTGGGGGGGGGGGGGGGGGGGGGGGGGGGGGGGGGGGGGGGGGGGGGGGTTTCATTAATTAAGAATTTTAGGAGTACTGTTATATCCTTGTGAGCCACAACCAGTACACATTCCATAGTAAAAGACCAACTTCATATTTATAGAGTTACTAAAGTTTAACGCTTACAGTTAAAACTAGAAGTCCTGTCATGAACTGTGCGCTTATCTAGGCTTAATTGCACATAGGAATTGCACACAACTGCCATATCAATGGCAATCCAAAGCATGGTAGGTTCTCCTGGTTACTCATAGCAAACACAGGCAATGTTTCTGCCAATGGACTTCCGGGTTACAGAATGTGATAGTGTTACTAGGGTCATAACACGTAGATTAACACCCAGATCGATGTGCTATTTGTGCACATTTCATGACAGGACTTCTAGTTTTAACTGTAAAGGCATAGCTCCAATTTTTATGAGTTTCTTGTCTAACATGCACATTAAAAACACATGTTCCAACATACAGGCTTTTACTCATCTTGCTGATGACAGTTACAGTACCTTAGCAGCAGTTTCAAGTGAAGTCTTGGCTGTCTAGCCAAGACTTCACCTGACACCACTGCTAAGTCAACGTATTACCTTAAATTATGAAGATATCAACAGATAATAGAATTCTACGGGCTTTTTAAGGACACTTTCAGAACCTATGGTGAGAATCAAATGAAGAATTTGTGAGAATCAAAGTTGATTCTCATTGAATGCCTTGCAAAAATCAATTGCAAGAATTGATTCGGATTCTGGCATGAATTTTAAGTATCCAGACAAAGAACAATGATAATGGTATCATACCTCTACCAACATGTACAGTGTGTGGCTGTGTCAAAGCTGTCATGTCTAAACTGCTTCTGATGCTATTTGTGTAAAGTCTCCTTACTTCCATTTACAACTTTCTCCACAATTTGATGCAGGCATCCAAGGTTGTGAAATACTTGTAGTGATGTAGCAACTTGTGTTTGGTTCTTAGAAAATGATAAAATAAAATTTTACCTCATTTGACCTCATTAAATGGGTCAATTTCTTACTTTGGTTAAACCCTTTACCCAACGCAGACGATATCAAACTTTATTATTTGAAATATAATTTTTTTTAATTTTTAAAAAAATATAAAAAAAAACCATATCAAGTGACCCCTCACTGGAACGAGCTTAATTGAGCTTGTTCCAATGAGGGGGTCACATGATATGGTTTTGTTGAAATATTTTTGAAAAATTTTAATTTTTTCAAACTGCTCAATTTGCATATTACGTGGGCGGATGCGGGGCGATTCGTTAGGCAAAGGGTTAAGTTATCAGAACATACAGTTTGGGGAAGAGTAGATTCCTTCTAAAACACTGCAGACTTCCGATTTGGAAATGAAAGTCACGCAGTAAACCTATCTCTAGAAATTAATTTGGCATGCATGATTATTGCCACGGGTTACTGGTATTTAAATATGCTTCAATTCAGGTGAACTAGAGTTGAAATTTGAAAATATTTGTTAGATATCATTTTCTTTAACAGAATTGTCCATTATTGAGCTTGGCTGATATGACTTCAAACTTGGGTGATATGATGCCGATCTCAGGCCAATAAAAATCAGGCTAAAGTTGTCCACCTTTGATGCGTTACTAGGTGCTATCATTTTGTGCAACCAAAATCGTTCACCGTTATTCGTTGAAAATAATAAAGTTGGGCATTACCATGAAAAAGGGAGCAGGTTTTGTATGGTGAGGAATTAATGATGACAACAAGTAAGGATTAGGTGGATGAAAAGAAAAAAGAAGATAGCTACATAAAATTCAATGTAAACAAAGATTTGGCGTAGGAAGTGTTCATTCGTTAAAGTGTGAGAAAGAGATAGTTCAACTACCCAGACATCGCAGCTTCCCCAATGGGGAAGCCATGACGTTTGGATAGCTGAATAGAAGCGGAAACTTCAGACTTGATGATAAAAAATTATAAATTCTAAGTAATTTTATATTTTTTATACTTACCAATGGCCCAGACTAGCTGGTGCTAACTCAAAAATATCCAGGGCCAAACACAAATTTTGCCCGCCCAATCCCCAAAATTTGCATGCAAACCGAAAAAATTATGTCCTAAATGGTCCTCCCTACTTTTGCGAACTGCGCATGCGCAGTATCCAGGAAGACACCGAAATTGGTGCCAAACATCATTCTTTCTAGAATTTGCCTGTTAAATGTTGTCAGCAGCGGGGAGGTATGAGTGCCCATTCATGGGAGGGGCCATCCCCGCCTGGGCCATTGGTAAGTACAAAAAATATGAAAAAATTTATAGTAATTTGTAAATTTTTATACTTACCAATGATCCAGACTTAGCTGGTGCTAACTCTTAATTATTCAGGGCCAAACACAAATTTTGCCCCCCCCCCCCCCCCCCCCCCCCCCCCCCCCCACAATCCCCAAAATTTGGCATCCAAATAAAAAAATTCAATGTCCTATATAGTCCTCCATACTTTTGTCCACTGCACATGCGCAGTGTCAAGTAAATACCGTAATTGGCGCCAATCTCATTCTTACAACCAGTGCCTGGTAAATGTTATATAATCAGTGGGGAGGTATGAGTTCCCAACTCATGGGAGGGCCATCCCGTCTGGGTCATTGGTAAGTATAAAAAATATAATAATACTATAAATTTTTTCATATTTTTACACTGTACCAATGACCCAGACTTAGCTGAATAGAAAAAACGGCTGGAGGGGCCTAGGACATAAAGGAAAATCCAATAGGCTCAATTACATATATATAGAATTATCCCCTCAAGGAGAAAAGGAGAAAACAGGATTTACATATATCTTTCTTGTTTATACAACATAAGAAAGACCATATTACCAATCCGTAATTGAGCACAATAAAATCAATGATCTCTAGTAACATCCAGTATAACCCATTATACTAATTTCTTAAAGGAAAGGCCAATAAATAAAGATAGTCCAGAGAATGAGACTCTTTTATACTCATTTAAAAGTGTCTGAGGAATGTATATTTAACGCTCGTATGACACGTGACATATACAAATGCTTCACACCAAGCTACACTTTAAAAATATTATATAAATGAGATAGACATTAGCTTTACACTTTAAAACCATCCCAGCACTGACTCGGAATTAATAACTCCAGAGGAGGTATTCCCTTGCTTTTCACTATAAAGCAGGTGATATAAGGGAACACCATCCCCCACCCTTCCCCTTATTCTGGGTCAATCAACACAGAACGAAGAGGGCAGCAGGACAGAGTCACTGCTGGAACAGAGAGCCTGCATAACTATAGTTGCAACTGTTTAGTGGACAACATTTTGAGCAGCAGATAACGGACCCAAACATCTTAGGTCGCCAGAAATAGACTCAATATTTCTAAGGTAAAAATTTGTGAACACAGAAGGCTGAGACCAGTATGCAGCCTTCATCAAATCCGTAATAGCAATACTATTAGCATATGCCCAAGATGTAGACAGTGCTCTAATTTTATGCGCTGAAATCTTAAGCACAGACTGCTGAGAAGATGATAATCTTTCATAAGCAGTACGAATAGTCAACTGAATCCACCTAGAAATGTCCCTTCTATTAGGAAGCTGAGAAAGAAAGAAATGTTTTCGTCCCTTTCTGATAAACTCGGATCTACGTTTATAAATATGCATAGCTCTAACTGGACACAGCAAAGGCCTATGGCCATCTGAGGACAGAAGAGCCTTAATACCAATAGGCTCAGGGTACTTATTAGGAAATTAACTCTTAGCCAAAAATCCCCGCGCTCTAATTTTATGCGCTGAAATCTTAAGCACAGACTGCTGAGAAGATGATAATCTTTCATAAGCAGTACAAATAGTCAACTGAATCCACCTAGAAATGTCCCTTCTATTAGGAAGCTGAGAACGAAAGAAACGTTTCCGTCTCTTTCTGATAAACTCAGATCTACGTTTATAAATACGCATAGCTCTAACTGAACACAGCAAAGGCCTATGGTCATCTGAGGACAGAAGAGCCTTAATAACAATAGGCTCAGGGTACTTATTAGGAGCCCAATTTTTATCCAAAAATCCAACATTGGTAGTCAAAGTAATAGTGTCACCAACACTATGATAGTGAGAATCATCAACAGATAGAGCATGAAGCTGGCCAACTCTTCTAGCAGAAGAGAAGGCTAAGAGAAAAGCTGTCTTATAAGATAAGTATTTGAAGTCTACCGTGTCAAAGGGTTCAAATGGCGCATCTTTTAGCTTCAGAAGAACCCAAGCTAAATTCCACTTAGGAATTAACCTAAGGGTTCTAGGTCTATTTATCGAAAAAGTTTTTAACTAACTTTGATAAAGAGACATTAGTTCCAATTTGTAAGCTATCATGATGAGCATAAGTATCCAATAGCATAGACCTATAACCCTTAATAGTTATTGGCTGCAGTTTGATCTCGTCAAACAAGTAGACCAAAAAATTAGCAATGTCTGGAATGGAGGGATCATAGATATCAATTGAATGATCCCTACACCAACGAGAGAAAACCTTCCACTTAGCAGCATAATTTAGCGAGGAGGAGGTCCTCCCACAGTTAGAAATTACGTTCACTGCTCGTCCTGTAAATTGCTTGCTGTGCAAGAAGGACCGCACAATGGAAATACGTGAAGGTTGAGACCTTGCGGGTTGTGATGCAGTGTGCTCGATTTCCCCTGCGAAAGAAGGTCCTCCTATGGAGGAAGCTTCTGAGGAATGCCCCATAACAGACACATGAGTAGATTTATCCATGGTCTCTGGGGTGACAGAGATGCTACGAACAGAATCTTGCAGTGAGATTGCTTGATTTTTAGCAATATCTGTTGAATCAACAGAGCTGGAGGATACACATATCCTATCATTCCGTCCCAAGAGATCGAGAGAGCGTCTACTGCAAACACTCGAGGATCTGGGCATGGCAACACATACGTCTGCAACTGATTGTTGAGATGCATCGCAAACAAGTCTATCATTGGACGATCCCATTGGTAGCAGATCAGATTGAATACTCACTTGTTGAGAGTCCATTCTGACGGCAACATGCAACCTTTCCGAGAGAGCGAGTCCGCTAGAATGGTCAGATGACCCGGAATATGACTATTTATTTATATTTATTTATTGATGTTTAAGGTCATATATTTATGCACAATGGCTAATCATGACCGTGACAGTTTTACAGGTGGAGGAAGCCAGAGTACCCGGAGAGAACCACCGAGCAACGACGAGCAGCTGCCAGCTCCCCAACGTCGTAACTCCGCACTGCAGCACAGGCAGGGTTAGATTGGTTGAAGACATGTGCACCATCAACGTGCAGTACGGCTTAGTACACGGCGTCATCGTGCCCACACGCGGGCAATGAAGATGAAGTGTCTTGCCCAAGGACACAATGCGGGTGCCGCAGGTCCGGAATATGACGGACCGACAGAAGAACATGATGCTCTAGAACAAACAGAAGGATTCTTTCCATTAAGTTGAATAACGGAATGGAATGAGTGCCTCCCTGGTTCCGAATGTACGCTACTACTGCCGAATTGTCGAACAGTATTTGAACATGTGAATTCTGAATTATGTTCATCCAGTGATGTAGCACAAGCCAAATTGACATCATCTCTTTGATGTTTATGTGCTTGTTCAGAAATTGCGGATCCCAAAGACCCTGGAACCTTGAATCTGATGGGCTCAATGTCGCGCCCCAACCTGTTTGACTCGCATCCGTCATAATCATAAAAACTGGATCCGGCAGTTGCAGTGGAACTCCCTGAGTTAACCACTGAATATCTGCCCAAGTCTGAATCTCTTGTTTTACTTGGTTCGACAAGACAATGTTCATTTCAAGCGAATGAATCTTCACACTCCAATTCTGAGTGAAAAATATCTGGAGTGGACGAGTGCGTAGGCGCCCCATCGGAATAAGGTCTGCGGCGGCTCCGCACAAACCTATCAGTTGCATAAATTTTCTTGCTGTTACTACATCTGAGTGTAGACAAAAGCGAGCATAACAACTGACTAATTTCGCTCTGGGTAACGGCAGACGAACCAGATTGTTGTGCGTCTCGAAGCTTATTCCCAAGTGAATGAACGACTTGGACGGAACTAGATCCGACTTCTTTTCATTTACTATGAAACCGAGACATCGAAGCAATTGAAGCAGACCCTGAACATCGTCCTGAAGAGTTAATCTGTCGCCGTACTCTGAAGAATGTCGTCCAAGTAGGCCGACGTTACCGCAGATGAATGAGCTCGGAAATGAGTCATTACCAAGTTCATTATTCCAGTGAAGGCCCAGGGCGCTAGATTCAGTCCGAAGCACATTGCTCGGAACCGATAAACGACTCCTAGGACAGCGAATCGAAGGTACTTTCTGAACGTTGGATGTACCATGATGTGAAAGTACGCATCCTTGAGATCTATGCTCGCAGCATAATCGTTCACTTGAATGCTCACCGATCGAATGGTCTCCATATAAAATTTATGAGCCATGATCAGCTTGTTTACTCAACTTAGATCTATAACTGGACGGAACGAGCCGTCTGGTTTTGGTACCAGGAACAGGTGTCTGTAAAAACCGGGAGATTCCTGGTTTTCTACGACCTCTATTGCGTTCTTCTCCAGAAGAGATTGCACCTCTGATAGAAGTGAATCTCTCTTCTGAAGGTTTGACGGAAGCTGAGTCCATCGTGGACTACGTGTTAACGGAGGTTTTTCTCTGAAGAACAGTTTTAGACCTTCCGGAATAACCTCCTGAACCTATCGGTCGTCCGTAATTGACAACCAATTGGTTAAGAATCTTGACAGCCTTCCGCCCACTGGAGCGCAAAAGAGGTTCTGACCTTCACTTCCTGGACCTGCGAGGCTTGAAGGAGGAGAAACTACGTCCTCCCCGACCCACACCTCGACCAGTTGACCTAGAGGCATCTGTCCGGTTGTCTCGGCCAGCATTTTGCCCCCTACCTGAGTCGCTACTCTGACGGTCTATGGAGTAAGAAGTAGAGGCTTTTTTAGATCCTCTATAGGAGCTTCCCTTGGACGTTCTTGCCCCAAAAGTCCCTGACTTACTCCTCTCCGCTGAGTTCGTTTTTTTAGAAACAGACTTAAAGAGCAGAGAATCTTTCTTGGTAATCTGATCGTAGATTAAAGAAAGCTTACAATCAAAGAGAAGTTCACCTGAAACAGGAGCGACTCGAAAAGAGTTTTTCACCTTAGAATCCACCCTAGTGGATGAAGCCAGGGCAGCATCACGTCTGACTAACTCCAAATTTGCCACTGAAAGGGCGGAGTTATTTGTGGAATATGCGATTGCCCTAGAAAGAACTCTCAAGGAAGTTTGAACATCCTGGAATTCTTTACCATCGAGACGTTGTGCTAACGCTCTGGTAAGGTGATCTGCATAAGATAAGGCATCTAAACTGGCTCTGTTAGACGAGATTGTCGTCTCCAACGTACTGGAGAGAATTGACATAGACGCCGGCAATGACAACTCCAAGTCTTCTGCCCGGTCATCTAAACGCAGATGAACTCTCGGAACTCCCTTTCCTGCCATTTCAAATTTATTTCTACTGTTTATGAACGGCAGATGTAGAGCATGTTGCGTAAAGAAACTGGATCTGCCAGTCTTAGAGGCTAGCCTAAAAATAGTGTCATTCAGCAATTCAAACGTCCGTGAGACATTTCTGGACTGGACTGGACTGGAAACTCAGGAGCGATGTCCTTAGTCCGGCCGAAGAAGTCTGTGTCCAGTGACGCTATCAGTCTCTTATCTGGTATCGCAGCTCTCTGGTCCGGTGGAACAATGTCTGGAAGGTGTTGCCGGATAAAATCTACAGCCACCTTATGTTGTTCCAGAAGGAAAAAATCCAGCTCCGTAGATTTCCTTTCACCATCCGACTGGACCAAATGCAAATCTCGGTCGTCCCTATCTGACACTGCAGGGGAACGAACCGACCCAGCTTCCTCAGACAGTTCCTGATCTGAAAGAGTTTCCAAAGGTTGCTGGGATGCTGCGATAAGTTGTGCTATCTGCGATAGCAAGTCCGTCACGCAGGCCTGTGGAGCTGCGGTCTTACGTTGTTTAGCTGCTGGAAGCTCCTGGGACAGTACCTCTTACATAATTCTTTTATGCGCACGTCCCGACTGGTAAGGCCTTGTGTCCTTGGCAACCGGATGGAATGACCTGGTCCTTTGTTGGCGAAGCAGGCTGGATATCTGAGGTCACATAGCTAAGATGCGGTCATGTGTGCTGGCGTGTGGAAGAGAAAGCCAATAGACCAGCCAACCCTGGCTGTCTATGCGATGGAGTGTCCCGAGCAGGATGAGTGGACGTATGCTCCGACTGATGAACGTTATGTACGACAACATCTGGTCCCAGATGTTGTTGTAAGAGAGAGGGGCCTCTCTCGCTCGTGGTCCGGGAGGACCTGAACGAGCTAGCTACCAGACTAACTGGCTTTCTCTGATCCATCCTCTGATCCGTCATTGTGTACGTGATCCGAGATTACAGTGCTCGCAGCACCCCTTCTCCTCTCCTGGACTGCAACGGATGAACCCAGCGTCACATCACCCACATTACGAATGACAGATCCACTGGGAGAACCAGCTGGCGACAAGGTCGTCAATCCTACTAAGGATCTAGGCACTTGTCAAATTTCCTTGAGCACTTTTGCCACTAGCTCTACATTGGTTTGTGACGACGGCAGCACACTTCCTGAAGACATCACAGAAACACCACCCTGTTCTTGTTCCTCTGAAAAAGAGACTGAAAAACTAGAGTGACCCTTTGTGGCGAGAGGACCGGCATGAACCTCTCACCACTAACAATATACCGTGACACACATCTCCATCGTTTGTCATCCCAACTGGCACACACTGAGCAAGAATTAGTGCGAGTTCAGTGACTACAGCAAATACAATGAGCATGAGAATCAGAGGAAGACTTCCTTGATTTACAATTTGAACAATATTCTTTCATATTTAAAAAATATTATACAGCCGTAGTACTCGCACTAACCCTTGAAAATACAAAGATACATAATAATAATATAATCCATAACAAAAGTTTCAAAAAATAATTCAAAAGAAAAAAATTTTGAAAAAATTTTGACATGAGCCCAAGTTCCCAAAGGGAACGATGAGCCCAAATGGATCCCCAAAAAAGCCTAAGTGTGGACAAAAATTTTAAAACATTTCTAAAAAGTTACACTTCTGGACAATAATCATGTATCTGGCTATATAATAAACCTTACAGAAGACAAGGAATCACTGACAGAAGTAACCATTGTCAACATAAACAAAAGTCAATAAAAACCGGAAACAAGACTCCAGGCACTGAAAAACACTATCCGATGTAAAACAGAATCTTCCACAGAAGAAGCTGCAATACATCGGATGGTAGATGCATGACCAAAACGCCTAAACACCCCTAGGGTGAGGACGTAAACATGGGGATGACAGAATAAACATTCTGTAACTATGCTAAAACTCCCAAGAAATTTCAATAAAAAAATTTCAAAAAGTATACCAAAAGCTTGGGAGATTAGCAAGGGGGGTATCAAGGAAAGGGAGAGAGGAAACCCTTAACAAACAGTGGTGATTTCATAGCAAGAATGAAAACATCAGGCCCATGTCCCGAAATTAGGGAACATGAAATAATTTTACATAAAAGTTAAAAAATTTATAGTAATTTATATATTTTTTATTCTTACCAATGAACCAGACTTAGCTGGTGCTAACTCCAACAAAACCAGGGCCAAACACAAATTTTGCCCCCAATCCCCAAAATTTGCATCCAAAACAAAAAGAAATCATGTCCTAAAGGACCTCCATAGTACGCCTCTACTGCGCATGCGCAGTGACGCAGTCGTCCCGAAATTGGCGCCAATTATCATTCTTACTGGCAGTGCCTGGTCAGCGCTATGTACTCAGCGGGGAGGCAAGAGTTCCCAACTCCAGGGAGGGCCATCCCCGTCTGGGTCATTGGTAAGTATAAAAAATATATAAATTACTATAAATTTTTTAACATTTTTATACTGTACCAATGACCCAGACTTAGCTGAATAGTAAACAGGCTGGAGGGCCTAGGACATAGAGGAAAATCCAATAAGCTCAATTATATAGTAAAGAGGTAACCCCTTAAGGAGAAAAGAAGTATTAGGCTTTACATGTATCTTTCTTATTTAATATTAAATTAGAAAGATACACTACCCTTAATAATTGAGCACAATAACATTCATGTTCTCTATTAACATCCAGTATAACCCTTATACTAATTATTTTTAAAGCAAGCCAATAAATAAAGTAGTCCAGAGAATTGAGACTCTTTATAATCATTTAAAAGTGTCCGAGTATTGTATATTAAAGCCCGTTTGACACTTGACATATACAAATGCTTCACACCGAGCTACACTTTAAAAATAAGACATGAATGAATTTAAACATTAATATTACACTTTAAAACCATCCCGGAAGCGACTCAGAAATACTGACTTGGAGGAGGCATTCCCTTGCTTTTCACTATAAAGCAGGTGACCTAAGGGAACACCCGCCCCCCCCCCCCCCCTTCCCCTTGCCCTGGGTCAAATAGCCCAGAGCGAAGAGGGCAGCCGGACGGAGTCACTGCCGGAACAGAAAGCCTGCATAACTATAGTTGCAACTGTTTAGTGGACGACATTCTGAGCAACAGATAACGGACCTAAACAATGCAGGTCTCCAGAAATGGACTCAATATTTCTGAGATAAAAATTCGTAAATGTGGATGGCTGAGACCAATAAGCAGCCTTCATTAAATCTGTAATAGCAACACTATTAGCATAAGCCCAGGAAGTAGAAAGAGCTCTTACTTCATGAGCAGAAATCTTAAGCACAGACTGCTGAGAAGAAGATAAATCTTCATAAGCAGTACGGATAGTTAACTGAATCCATCTAGCAATAGAATGGACTGAAATGTCCTTTCTATTAGGCATCAAAGACAGAAAGAAACGTTTCCGTCCCTTTCTAATAAACTGAGATCTCTGTTTATAGATACGTAGTGCTCTAACAGGACAGAGTAAAGGCCTACGCCCGTCTGAAGACGGAAGAGCCTTAATAACAATAGGTTCCGGATATTTATTAGGAGCCTGATTCTTAGCTAAAAAAACCACATTAGTAGTGAAGGTGATAGTGTTCCCAACACTACGATAATGAGAATCATCCACCGATAGTGCATGAAGCTCACTGACTCTTCTGGCAGAAGAGAAAGCTAAGAGAAAAGCTGTCTTATAAGATAAGAATTTGAAATCTACTGTCCCAAGAGGTTCAAATGGCTTTTCCTTCAATTTAAGGAGAACCCAAGCTAAATTCCACTTAGGAATTAATCTAAGAGTTCTGGGTCTATTTATCGAAAAGTTTCTAACCAATTTCGATAAAGAGACATTAGATCCAATTTGTAAACTATCATGATGTGCATAGGTATCAGATAACATAGATCTATAACCCTTTATAGTAACAGGCTGCAGTTTGATTTCGTCAAACAAGTATACTAGAAAGTTTGCAATGTCTGGTATAGAGGGATCAAATATATCTACAGAATGATCCCTACACCAACAACGAAAAACCTTCCACTTAGCCGCATAGTTTAGCGAAGAGGAGGTCCTCCTACAGTTAGAAATCGCGTCCACTGCTCGTCCTGTAAAGTGCTTGCCATGCAAGAAGGACCGCACAACGGAAAAACGTGAAGGTTGAGACCTTGCGGGTTGTGATGGAGTTGGCGCGATTTCCCCTGCGAAAGAAGATCCTCTCGTGGAGGAAGCTTCCGCGGTAGGTCCCACAACAGACATCTGAGTAGATTTATCCATGGTCTCTGTGGCGACAGAGATGCTACCAACAGAATCTTGCATTGAGATTGTTTTATCTTTAACAATACTTGTTGAATTAACGGCGCTGGAGGATACGCATATCCTATCATTCCATCCCAAGGGATCAACAGAGCGTCTACTGCAAATGCTCTTGGATCCGGACACGGAGACACATACGTCTGCAACTGATTGTTGAGATGTGTCGCAAATAAGTCTATCATTGGCCGTTCCCATTGGTAGCAAATCTGATTGAATACTTGTTTGTTGAGAGTCCACTCCGACGGCAACAAGCGACCCTTTCGTGAAAGGGAGTCTGCTAGCACATTCAGACGACCCGGTATGTGACAGACCGAAAGAAGAACGTGATGTTCTAACGCAAACAGAAGGATTCTTTCCGTTAGATTGAACAATGGAACTGAATGAGTGCCTCCCTGATTCCGTATATACGCCACTACTGTCGTATTGTCGGATAGGATTTGGACGTGAGCATCGTGAATAATGTCCATCCAGTGACGTAACGCAAGCCAAATTGACATCATTTCCTTGATGTTTATGTGCTTGCACAGGAATTGCGGATCCCAAAGACCCTGGCATCTCGAATCCGTTGGGATTAATGATGCACCCCAACCTGTTTGACTGGCATCCGTCATAACGGTAAAACTCGGATCCGGCAACTGCAGCGGAACTCCTTGAGTTAACCACTGAATGTTTGCCCAAGTCTGAATCTCTTGTTTCACTTGATCTGACAAGAGAATGTCTACATCGAGCGAATGAATTTTCACACTCCAATTCTGAGTCAGGAAAATTTGAAGAGGACGTGTGCGTAGCCGCCCCATCGGAATGAGATCCGCGGCGGCTCCGCACAGACCTATCAGTCTCATAAATTCTCTCGCCGTGACTTTGTCTGCGTGCAGACAATAGCGAGCGTAACAACTGACTAATTTCAATCTGGTTAACGGCAGACGAACGAGATTGTTGTGCGTCTCGAAGCTCATTCCCAGATGAATGAATGACTTGGACGGCACCAGATCCGACTTCTCCTCGTTTACTATAAAACCGAGACGTCGGAGCAATAGAAGAAGATTCTGAACATCGTTCTGAAGCGTTAACTCGTTGCCGTACCTCTGAAGAATGTCGTCCAGGTAGGCCGACATTACCGCAGACGAATGAGCTCGGAAGTAGATCATTACCGAGTTCATTACCCGAGTGAAAGCCCAGGGTGCTAGATTCAATCCGAAGCACATCGCCCGGAATTGATACACCACTCCTAGGACTGCGAAGCGTAGATACTTTCGGAATGTCGGATGTACCATGACGTGAAAGTACGCATCTTTGAGATCTATGCTCGTTGCATAATCGTTCACCTGAATACTCGCTCTGACCGATCGAATCGTCTCCATATAAAACTTCGGAGCGACGATCAGCTTGTTTATCCAGCTCAAATCTATGACTGGACGGAACGAGCCGTCTGGTTTCGGAACCAGAAACAGATGGCTGTAGAATCCCAGAGATTCCTGGTTTTCTACGACCTCTACCGCGTTCTTCATTAAAAGAGACTGCACCTCTGATAACAGAGCATCTCTTTTCTGTGGATTTGACGGAAGATGAGTCCACTTTGGACTTCGAGTTAATGGAGGCTTTCGTTTGAAGGATATCTTTAGACCTTCCGAAGTCACTCCTCTCACCCAAGGGTCGTCCGTAATCGACGCCCACTCTTGTGAAAAACTCGACAACCTTCCGCCAACCGGAACGCGATAGAGGTTTAAGCCATCACCTCCTGGACCTGCGAGGCCTGCGGTAGGAGAAACCACGTCTTCCACGACCCGCACCTCGCCTCGTCGACCTCGGGGCGTCCGACCGATTGTCCCGGCCTGAAGGACGTCCCGAACGAGAGTCGCTATCCTGACGGTCTCTCGAATAAGACCAAGAGGACGCACCGGAACCTCTATAGGAACCTCTCTTGGGCGCATTAGACCCAGAAGTGCCTGTCTTATTCGTGTCTGCTGTATCCGACTTTTTAGGAGCCGATCTGAACAACAGAGAATCATTAGCTTTCTTTTTAATTTTATCATAAATAGCGGAAAGCTTGCCGTCAAAGAGAAGTTCTCCTGAGACCGAAGCGACTCTAAGAGAGTTCTTCACCTTAGAATCCACTAGTGTGGATGTAGCTAGGGCTGCGTCACGTCTAACCAACTCCAGATTTGCCACTGAAAGGGCGGAGTTACACGTGGAATAAGCTACTGCCCTTGAAAGAAGTCTTAAAGAGGATTGTATATCCTGAAACTCTTCCCCTTGAAGGCGCAGTGATAACGCCTTAGTAAGGTGATCTGCGTAAGATAAGGCATCTAAATTGGCTCTGTTAGACGCAATAGCTGTTTCCAACACCGCGGTTGGAATAGAAGCTGACGACGGTAATGATAGCTCTAAGTCTTCCGCCTCGTCGTCCATACGCAGAGGAATTCTCGGTATACCCTGTCCTGCCGTATCGAATTTATTCCTTGCATTAATGAAAGGCAGGTTAAGAGTATTAGCGGACAAGAAACCTGCTTTCCCCATCCTGGAAGCAAGTTTAAAAATAGCGTCGTTCAATAATTCAAATGTTCTTGCAACATTATTGGACTGCGACGGAAACTCGGGAGCGATGTCCCTGAACCGCTCAAAAAATTCAGAGTCCAATGACGCTATAATTCTCTTGTCCGGAAGCGCAGCAGTCTGGCCCGACGGAACAACTTGAGGGAGAAAGTGCCGGATGAAGTCCACGGCAGCTTTATGTTGTTCCGAAAGGGATAGCTCCAATTCATCCGTATCCCTTTCACCATCCGGTCGGACCTCCCGATGTTCCCGGTCGTCCGCCCCCGATGCTTCGGCGGAGCGTACCGACCCAGCGCCGTCGGATAATTCTCGATCCGACACCGTTCCTGTCGGCTGCTGGGATGCTGGGATAAGCTGTGCTATCTGCACAAGAATGTCCGACGTCGAGACCTGCAGAGGCGCAGTCTTTCGCTGCTTCGCCGAGGGCAGCTCCGCATCAGATGGCTCCCGCATACTTTTCCTATGCGAACGTCCGGAGTCCATCGGTCTCGAATCCCTGGCTGCCGGATGGTGTGACCTGGTCGCCGAAGAATCCTTCATCGGCGAAGCTGGTAAAATATCGGCGGTCACGCAGCCAAGGTGCGGTCGTGTGCGCTGACGAGAAGAGGAAGCCTTAACAGTCTCTGCGGACTGCTTATACAACGGAGCGTCCCGAGCGACGGACGTATGCTCCGCTAAAGACACATTTTGTACCACAACATCTGGTCCCAGATGTTGTTGTACGAGAGAGGGACCTCTCTCGCTCGCGGCCCGGCTGGACCTGGACGAGCTAGGAACCGGACTAAAAGGCTTCCTCCGTTCTCGTTTACTATCCGCCGTCACTGGGTGTGCATCTATTATGTTTATAGTGCTCGCATCACCCAAAATTTCCTCTTGGACCGCATCGGACGAACCCGGCTGCCGAACCATTCGGTGAATGGACGCTACACCGGGCGAGCTAGCGGACAACATTTGTCTAATCTCCACGAGCACTTTTGCCGCTAGCTCTGAATTCATTTGTGACGACGGACGCACACTTGAAGAAGATAACATGGAAACATCACCCTGTTCTGGTTCCTCTGAAATAGAAACTGAGAGAGTAGAGTGACCTTGTGGAGAAAGAGCCGGCATCGCTCTTTCTCCAGAAACAACATATCGTGACACACGTTTCCAATGTTTCTCATCCCAATGTTCACATATAGGACAGGGATTAATGCGAGAACACTGACTACAATTAATACAATGATCATGAAAGTCAGAGGAAGATTTCTTCCTATTACAATTTGAACAATGTCCCTTCATTGTGAAAGAACAACAATAAGTCCTAGTTACTCGCAAAAACCCCTGACACAAAGATACATAATAACATGATCCATTAATAAATGAAAAAACAATTGCAAAACAAAATAATTTTGAAAAAATATTTTTTCAGAAAAGCCCAAGTTGCTGAAAAGTAACATTGAGCCCCGATGGATCCGATGGCAAAGTGTGGTCAAAAATTTTAAAATTATATAAAATAATTAATGAGACACTTTCGGATAATATAAATGTATCTTATAATGAGATAAACTACCACAAAGGCAAACAGCCCCCCTCAAAAAAGGCTGTTGCCAATGAAAACAAACAGTGTAAACACACCAGAAAACATGACTCCAGGCACTGAAAAAACTGGCCCGGAATCAGTCATCAATTACACTCTATCTGATGCAAAACAGAGACTCCCAGGGGAGAATCTGTAGAACATCAGATGGAAGATGCAGAACACAAACGTTATACACCCATGGGTGAAAACGTAACTATGGGGAAAATAACAGAAAACATTCTGTAACCAAGCAACTCTCCCAGGAAATTTTAGAAATGAAACTTCTCAAAATATGCCAAAAGCATGGGAGAATTGCCAGGGGGGACTTTAGAAGGCTAGGGGAGAGGAAACACTGAATAAGCAGTGCAACAATTAGCAAGAATGACAACAAGAGGCCCATGCCTCGAAAATAGGCAACTTAACATAATTTCATCAAAAAATTTTAAGTACAGCCCTGATTATTTTTTGCCACTTCTTTTTCCTCTCCTCCTTCTATCCTCCTTAGAATCACATTTTCTCCAAAAATTACGTGTCTGGCATCCTTAAAACTGAGATTTACAAGCACAAAGATCAGTGAGATGTTGACTGATGAAGGGCCAAACAGAGAATGATAATTGGCGCCAATTTCGGGACGACTGCGTCACTGCGCATGCGCAGTAGAGGCGTACTATGGAGGTCCTTTAGGACATGATTTCTTTTTGTTTTGGATGCAAATTTTGGGGATTGGGGGGCAAAATTTGTGTTTGGCCCTGGTTTTGTTGGAGTTAGCACCAGCTAAGTCTGGGTCATTGGTACAGTATAAAAATATTATAAGTTACAGCCCTGAACACATCCTTCCACTGTTCTTCCTCTCATCCTCTTATTTCATCCTTGGATCCATCATTTCCTTCATGATTTTGTGTCTGGCATCATTTAAACTGAGATTATAAGCACAGATATCAGTGAGATGTTACTGATAGAAGGGCCAAACAAAGAATGAGGATTTGGCTCCAATTTTGGTCCTTCCTTGACACTGCGCATGCGCAGTGGACAAAAGTATGGAGGACCATACTTCAGTAAATGTACATGGTATGTAACCATACCATGTAAAACATGAGCTGGACTTTCGTCCAGTGCATACCCCCACGTGGTGTACCGCCTAGTGTGGGCATACCTATGACCAACAAATATCATTTATGAATATTCTTGTATGGACTGACAGATGGATGCACAGATGGACGGCCGCAATCCAGTATACCCCCCCCCCCCCCCTTCCATTTTCTTTGAAAGTTTTCAACAATTTCCAAGTCAAAAGGTATGGTAAATTGTTTGGTGTTTGGAAGTTTTATGCAATGAGGCAGAAGCCTTTGTCATAGGCAAACTGCATGCCATATTTCACCAAAATCCGATAACCGATACCTGAGATACAGGCTGAACAGACAAATAATGTCTATTTCCTACAATTTCTAAGTCAAAAAAGGGGGATAGCTCTAAAAAGGAGAATGTGAGAAATATCGTTGAATCCTTTTTTTAAAGCATATACCATAAGCAATGTTCATGGCAAATTTCACTGCAATAGAACATTTGATACCCGAGATACAGGCTGAACAGACAAAATTTGGCTCGGACGGACACAATTTCTAAGTGAACAAATAATAAAAAAAAAAAAAAAATCATAAAAAAAAAAATAACTAGTGTCGGCATACCTATGACCAACAAATATTATAAAAAAATAATAATTTACTTTAGTTATGAATATTTTCAGACAGACTCACACACGGACGCACAGACGGACGGACCGATGGACGCATGTAATCCAGTATACCCCCATTTTCTTCGAAAGTGGGGGTATAAATATACAAATTACTTTGAATTTATAATATTTTTATACAACAACCAATGGCTCAGACTAGCTGTATCGTAAAAAGGCTGTAGGGCCTAGGACATAGAGGAAAATCCAATTACTCAATCACTTCTTAAAGGAAAGCCCTACATGAGAATAGGAGAGAAAGGAATTATATATGTCTTTCTTTCTCATTTACAAAAAACAAGAGCACCGCTGGGCATTGCATCATACGCCCGTGAACTGTTCAAATTGTACCATTTTAACACATTTGCAATTTTTTTAGAGTGCGAGAAATTTATACTGGCATATATATATATGTTACAGTCAGACTTTGAAATCAGTGATTTTGTGAAATGACTAAATTTTTCAGTCATTTGAGAAAAAGACTAACAAGTTTGAAGCCAATCGAAAAACAAATACTAAAGTTATCATCCGGAAACCAAATATTTGACGAAGAATTCTAAGTCCAACAGGGGCCATAATTCAGGCAAAAATTGTTCAGACCGACCCCATATTTGAACATGACCTGTATTTTGTTGTGATTAAACCACATACCAAGTTTGGAGCCGATCGGAAAACAAATACTAAAGTTATCATCCGGAAACCAAATATTCGACGAAGAATTCTAAGTCCAACAGGGGCCATAATTCAGGCAAAAATTGTTCAGACCGACCCCATATTCGAACTTGACCTGTACTTTGTTGTGATTAAACCACATACCAAATTTGGAGCCGATCGGAAAACAAATACTAAAGTTATCATCCGGAAACCAAATATTTGACGAATTCTAAGTCCAACAGGGGCCATAATTCAGGCGAAAAATGTTCAGACCGACCCCATATTCGAACTTGACCTGTATTTTGTTGTGATTAAACCACATACCAAATTTGGAGCCGATCGGAAAACAAATACTAAAGTTATCATCCGGAAACCAAATATTTGACGAATTCTAAGTCCAACTGGGGCCATAATTCAGGCGAAAAATGTTCGGACCGACCCCATATTCAAACTTGACCTGTATTTTGTTGTGATTAAACCACATACCACATTTGGAGCTGATCGGAAAACAAATACTAAAGTTATCATCTGGAAACCAAATATTTGACGAATTCTAAGTCCAACTGGGGCCATAATTCAGGCGAAAAATGTTCGGACCGACCCCATATTCGAACTTGACCTGTATTTCCTTGTGATTAAACCACATACCACATTTGGAGCCGATCGGAAAACAAATACTAAAGTTATTGTTCGGAAACCAAATGGACGGACGGACAGATGGACGGACAATGCCATACTATAATACGTCCCGTTTTTCAAATGGGCGTATAATGAGAAAGGCATAACACCAACAATGTAATTGAGCATTACATAATATATAATTCTCCATTTAATGACAGCATAACCCATTATGCTAATTCGGTGAAGAGAAGCCAATATATAAAGATATTCCAGAGAATGAGACTCTTTATACTCATTTAAAAGTGTCCAAGGATTGTATATTAATACCCATCTGACACGTGACATATACAAATGCTTCACAGTGACTCACGACTACTGACACCGGAGGAGGTCTTCCCTTGATTTTCACTATATAGCCAGATGATCATAAGGGAAAAAAACATCCCCCCCCCCCCCCCTTCCCCTTGTTCTGAGATACATGACCTCAGAACGAAGAGGGCAGCGGAACAGCATCACTGCTGGAACGGGTTGCCTAAATAACTATAGATGTAATCATTTAGTGGACGACATTCAGAGCAACAGATAGAGGAAGTAAACAACTAAGGTCACCGGAGATGGACTCTAAATTTCTAAGGTAAAACTTGGTAAATGTAGAAGGCTGTGTCCAGTATGCAGCTTTCATGAGATCAGTAATGGCTATACTGTTAGAATAAGCCCAAGAAGTGGACAGCGCTCTAACTTCATGCGCTGATATCTTATTTACCGAACGCTGATCCGAAGATAGATTTTCATAGACAATGCGTATTGCGAAATGAATCCATCTAGCAACTGAATGGACAGAAATATCTTTTCCGTTTGGAATCAATGATAAAAAAAGCATTTCCTTCTTTTTCTAATAAACTCTGATCGGTGTTTATATGTGCGCATAGCCCTGACTGGACACAGCAGAGGTCTATGGTTGTCCGTAGACGGCAGAGCCTTTATGATAATAGGCTCAGGCCATTCATCTGGAGCCTGATTCTTAGCCAAAAATCCCACTTCTGTAGTTAAAGTGATGGTATTTCCAACACTACGATAGTGAGATTCGTCAACAGATAAAGCATGGAGTTCACTAACTCTTCTAGCGGAAGCAAAGGCTGAAAGAAATGCTGTTTTATTGGTCAAGAATTTAAACTCTGCAAGGTCTAACGGCTCAAACGGAGCTTCTTTAAGCTTCAACAGAACCCAAGCTAAATTCCACTTAGAAATTAATTTGAGAGTTCTAGGTCTATTTATAGAAAACATTTCTAACTAGTTTGGATAATGAAGCATTAGATCCAATTGCCAAGTTATGATGAGCGTACGTATCTGATAACATAGACCTATAGCCCTTAATAGTGATGGGCTGCAGTTTGAGAATGTCAAACAGTTAGACCAGGAAGTTGGCAATATCCAGTATGGATGGATAGACATCTAACGACTGATCCTTACACCAACGAAAGAAAACCTTCCACTTTGCTGCGTAAGTCAGCGAAGAGAAGGACCTCTTGCAGTTAGAAATTGCGACCACTGCTCGTCCTGTAAATTGCTTGCTGTGCAAGAAGGACCGCACAACGGAAATACGTGAAGGTTGAGACCTTCCGGGTTGTGATGCAGTGTGCGTGACTTCCCCTGATGAAGAAGGTCCTCTGCAGAGGAAGCTTCTGGGGAACATCCCCTAACAGACACCTGAGAAGAATGATCCATGGTTTCTGTGATGACAGAGATGGTACTAACAGAATCTTGCAGGGAGACTGTTTGATTTTTAACAGGATCTGCTGAATCAACGGAGTTGGAGGATACGTTTATCCTATCATTCCGTCCCATGAGATTGACAGAGCATCTACTAAATACGCTTGATGATCTGGACATGGCGACACATAAGTCTGCAACTGATTGTTGAGGTGTGTCGCAAACAAATCTATCATAGGTCGATCCAAATGGTAGCAAATCTGTCCGAATACTCGCTTGTTGAGAGTCCACTTTGATGGCAACAGGTGACCTTTCCGAGAGAGCGAGTCTGCTAGTACGTTCAGATGACCCGGTATATGACGGACCGATAGATGAACATGATGCTTCATGACACACAGAAGAATTTTTCCCGTTAGTTCACATAATGGAATCGAATGCGTGCCTCCCTGGTTCCTGATGTATGCAACTACTGTCGAGTTATCCGACAATATCTGTGATGTGAATCGATTGTTGTAGCGCTAATCATATTGACATCATTTCTTTGATGTTTATGTGTTTCTCCAGGAACCGAGGGTCCCAAAGACTCAGGCATTTCAAGTTTGTCGGGCTCAGGGTCGCACCCCAACCTGTTTAACTCGCATCCAGCATAATCGTGAAAGCCGGATCTGGCAGCTCCCTGAGTTAACCACTGAATATCTGCCCAAATCTGGACCTTTTGTTTTACCAGGTCCGTTAAAAGAATACTGGTCTCAAGCGAATGCATCTTCACACTCCAGTTCTGGGTAAAGAATATCTGGAGGGGACGTGTGCATAGGCGACCCATCGGAATAAGATCCGCAGCCGCTCCGCACAACCCCATCAGTCACATAAATTTCCTCTCTGTTAATACGTCTGAGTGTAGACAAAACCGAGCATAACAACTGACTAGTTTCGCTCTGAGTAATGGCAAATGAACCAGGTTGTTGTGAGTCTCGAAGCTCATTCCCAAGTGAATGAAAGACTTGGATGGAGCTAGATCCGACTTCTTCTTGTTTACAATGAAGCCGAGACGTCGGAGCAAGAGAAGCAGACTCTGAACTTTGTTCTGAAGAGTAGTTTTGTTGCCGTATCTCAGAAGAATGTCATCCAAGTAAGCCGACGTTACCACAGATGAATGAGCTCGGAAGTGAGACATTACCGAGTTCATTATTTGAGTGAACACCCAGGACGCTAGATTCAGACCAAAGCAGCACATCGCTCGGAACTGATATACTATCCCTTGAACGGCGAACCGTAGGTACTTTCTGAATGCCGGATCTACCAGGACACGAAAGTACACATCCTTTAGATCTATGCTTGCTACATAGTCGTTCACTCGAATGCTCGCCCTTACTGACCGAATGGTCTCCATATAGAACTTTGGAGCTACTATAAGCTTGTTTATCCAGCTCAAGTCTATTACCGGTTGGAATGAGCCGTTTGGCTTCGGTACGAGAAACAGGTGACTGTAGAATCCTAGAGAATTTTGATTCTCACTGACCTCTATTGCTTCCTTTGCCAAGAGAGCCTGTACCTCCGATAGGAGAGACTCTCTTTTGCAAGGATTTGACGGAAGTTTTGTCCATTGCGGACATCGTGTTAGAGGTGGTTTCACTCGGCAAGATAGCCATAGGCCGTCCGACACCACACCTCTCACCCACTGGTCTTCTGTAATTGTTATCCAGTTTCTTGCGAATCTTGATAACCTTCTGCCAACTGGCAAGCAATAGAGGTCCTGACCATCACCTGTAGGACTATTAAGACAGCCAAGACCTGACTAGAAATCACTGCACAGGTGTTTTGTCTATTGTCAGCAGGACCTCCTGAAGTTGGCATGGTCAGGGCACATGCTCAGAGATCACAAAAGCCTGAAAACAGTGTTTAAACATCAAAGTGCATTTAAAACAAGTCACAAATTTACTGTAGATATGATTTCTGGTTGTAAAAGAATGGCACTGTTGAACTTATTGGTAGTGTCATTTATAGTGTTGTGGTAGAATATTACAACAACTTATTCTGTTTTTCCTGATGTGAATTCCTCTTTGACACTATCAGCAAATATGAGTCAAGTTAGGTACCGAATACCGAACAGATACTGAGGTACACCTACCAACCAAAGAAAAATACTGAAACCGATACCGAATTCAAATTTCTAATAATGCCCATCTCTACTCTAAGTAATGGGGGGTTTTATCCATGGCTAACAAACCATTACTCTATATATACTACTCAAAGTTTGCTAAGCACCAAGTATATCCAACTACCTGTTTTACATTTTAGTTGAAATATTGTTATGAAAAGTGTATATATTTTATATTTAATTATATCTTTAATGATTTAAGTACAGAAATTAAGATTTTATTTGTGTTTGACATTATTTTTCAGCTTTTGAATACAATAACCATGGAAAATGAAAAAATTTATAGTAATTTATATATTTTTTATACTTTCCAATGACCCAGACTTAGCTGGTGCTAACCCAAAAATATCTAGGACCAAACACAAATTTTGCCCCCCAGTCCCTAAAATTTGCATGCAAAACCAAAAATTAGAAGTCCTATCTGGCCCTCCATACATTTTACCCTTTGCGCATGCGCAGATGCCAGGAAGTCACCGAATCTGGCGCCAATAAATCATTCTTTGGAAAAAAAGATTATAATAATTCAGCGGGGAGGTATGAATGCCCAGTACTGCCCACTCATGGGAGGGCCATTCCTGTCTGGGTCATTGGTTAGTATAAAAAATATATAAATTACTATAAATTTTTTCATATTTTTATACTGTAACCAATGACCCAGACTTAGCTGAATCGTAAACAGGCGCCGTAGATCAACACAGATCAAATCCTTCAATCCATGATGAAGAAATTAGAATTTACATGTTTGTCTCCTAATACCATAATAGAAGAGACATATCCTAATATGGATCCCAATTATGTAAATCCTAAATCTAAGCATAAAATCATGTTAATTAGGATGTAACAAATAAACAATTTTTAAGACTAGTCTGGACTAGGCCCTAAAAATTAGAATGCCATATTTAGAATGAGAGAACATTGCCCATAAACCTATGCCACACAATAATACTGCAGCTGATTGCTGAACATAGTACAGACAAGACAGCTTCCTTAATAGTTACATACCCCATAAGACAGAGAAGTGGACAAAATGACCCTCCCCCCCCCCCTTTTTTTGAACATATCTTCAAAAGAAAGAGGGGAGAGCTCTGGAATCAATAAGCAGAATCCGGAAACGATATAAATAAATATCGATCTGGCACCCAAAAATTAATTCATGAATAATAAATGGTGCTTAATGCCACTTCACAAGCCAAGGCTATAGCGATGAATTTGGTAAACAACATTATCTGCTACAAAATATGCACTGCAGATGCCGTATACAGGTACGACGAAATCAGTGAAAAATCAAATATAACATATACATACAAAAGCGGGATAAGATGAACAATCTCTGTAGAAAAAACATACTTCAAGATCATTCACAGGAGGCCTCTGTAATATTAAATCTGGTAAAAACACTCTCCAACGTGTACTATTTGGTATCTATAACTATAAACACATGAGAATATGCGATTTGTGAACCGACAAAATAGAGACCAGGATCTAGAAATGGAGGTAGGTATGATAAACCGGCTCTAACACAGACCGCCCTTGAAATATATAATAATTTCAAGGTCCACCAAAGAGACAGCGTAATCACACATTGCGTGAGTGCAAAAAAATCCAGCCTGTAATCATCTAAAAACCACTAAATGGCTATGCCGTAACCTATGAGCTCAAATAGCGGCCATTATGATGATAAAATAAGTTCCAGTATATTAGAAATCAGAAAATAAACACTGAAAACAAATGCAACAGAACTGCATTTTTGCCTATGAGGGCGCCATCCAACACGACCCAAGTGCAAAGTATGTATGTATTAAAATATATATACGCGACAGTGTGAGTTTGTGTGGGAGGTGGGGGAGTCAAATATATGTCGACACCTCCTCACCCACATTACTTAATCATTGCTGGTCCAGACAGCAATAATATAGTGACCATAAAGCTCTTTCACGTCTGACATACTCTATAATGCCACTGAGATCGGCGAATGACGTGAAGAATAAAACTTCCCTTAAAGAAGAAAACCCTCTCGTGGGGAAGCTTCTGGCGAATGCTCAATAACAGACCCCATAACCTCAATGAAATCAATAGAAACAAATGAATTGAAGCATACACATATCCTACCATTCATTCCCATGAAAATGGCTGAGCGTCAAATGTATGCGTTCAAATGCCTTATACTTGCGACACAAATAATGGAAACTATTATTCCCGTGCGGCATAAACTTAACTATCCTGAAGTGATCCCACATAAGATCATGTAATAGCCATACAGTTAGAATAAGCGCAAGATGTAGCCATCGCTTTACTTAAGTGCTGAAATCTTAAGCACTGACTGCTGATTGGAAGATAAAATAACCAAAGCAGTACGAATAGCTAACTGATTTATTTAACAATAGAATGCACATAAACGTCCCTTCTATTGGAAAATAATGACAAAAGAAGCGTTACTTCTCTTCTGATAAACTCTGATCTGCATCTATAAATACATGAACGGAAATAATTCAATGAAGTAACGTAAACAATGAGACATCATTGAATATGTGGTTTCCTAAAACCGAGGATCCCAAGATCCCTGCATACAGAGACCATCGGACTACAACGCAATATATGAACTCACGTCCAAAATAATTGAGAAAACCGTTAATATATGCCCAAACTTGACCTTATGTTAAAAGATTCTATAAAACAAAACAGGTCTAGAGGGAAAAACGTCTACCACTCCAGTTAATAACTGGGGTAGACATGTGTGTAAGCGACCCATCGGTATAACATTCAAAGCCACTCCGCACAACTCCATCCGGCGCATAAAACTCGCTGTTAATGCATCAGATAACAGATAAAAGCGAGCCAAACAGCTGGCTAATTCGCTCTGCGAAACAACAGATGAACCAGCCAAATGAATAGTGGGATACAGGTATCCTATCATAAATCCCATCTAGTTCACAATACAAGTGACCTAAAGACTATACTCGCTACAACTGCCGAATGTTCGCTTTTCGACTGAAAGATAATCATAAATAACCTAATTATCCACTTCCAGTCAAAATCGGTCGGACCGAGCTCTATAAGAACCTCGAGCCACCGGGTCAGGGGAGTCTGATCAGTAACTCAACAGACAAGAAACCCCTATCCAAGTGGCTGTATAGACAATCCTAAAGAAATAAATAGGAGAGATACCTATACCTTCGCTATGAGCCCTTATAGGCGAATTGAGTCTAGGACAACCGCTCCTACTCTTTCTGTTGGTGTGGTCAATTGGACCCCAACTTTAAGAGTCGAGTATTGATGCTTTCTTGTAGTTTAATCCTACAATAATGAAAGCTTACCATCAAAGACTTAGGTATACCTATACCTTCACTATTAGTCCTTATTGACGATCTGAGTCTAGGACAAACTCTCCTACTCTTTTGCTGGTGTTGGTCCATTAGACCCCAACTTAAAGAGTCGAGTATTGATGCTTCTTACCATAAAAGACTAGAGTTGGAAGACTAAAGCGACCTATAGCAAGTTTTCCACCTAGTCAAATGCAAAGATGAAGACACAAGGCTTCGTCACATCAGAATAACTCCCACTTAACATTAGTTAAGACCTAGATATATATAATAGGTCTGAAAAGAATTTTTAAAAGTACAAACGACCACAAAATTCCTTTCCATATAGACGTTGCGTCACAGTACTTAAAATTGAAGTACATAAGACCATGAGACTAAATTCGCTCTGAAAAAGAAATGATCTTCTCAATTGTGTCCGAGTGAACAGCTAAATGATGAAGGTAAGGCTACAACTAAGATCTTAGCCTGCTCAATCAACGCAGAGAAACTCTCAACACATCTTCCCCTGTTGTTTTTAAAAGTATGTGAACAAACACAAACGATTAAAAATACAGAGAAAGAAGATAGGAAACCAAATTACCTTTTCCCACAGGAAGTTAAATATGGTGTCGTCTGCACAATCGAAGACCTGTGACACCTGTGTAGACTTAACCAGAAAGAGATCTTATTACCCTGCTCTTTATCTGGATGAAGTCAGCATCAAACTATGCGGTTTCTCATAATTGCTCGCAGCATTGTGATTCATTGGAACAAGTTCAAGGAAACGATAATGTATGGGATCTAAATCATCCAAGAGTTGTTCTGGAAGGGAAAGTTATCCTTTCCATCATTCGTCTAAATCAGTTAGAATCACAATCACCAGCATCTGAACAGGCAGGTGACTGGACCAATTAAGCACCATGCAACAGCTCAAGTTTTGAGACTGACGTTGAGTGCTTCTGCCTTAGCAGGAATACTGCGATTAGCTGCACAACTGCGACTGCAAGTCCGTTACGGAGGCTTGAGGAGCAGCGGTCATGAATAGCCTGTCTGCCTGCTGCTCCTAAGACAAGGTGTCCAATATAGTTATTACTGCGGACGACCCGATGAATGAAGCCTCATCTCCTTGGCTACTAGATGGTACGACTTTCTTCACAAAAGATGGCCCTTTTGACAATGCAGACTGGAAATCCTGAGTCACTTAGCCAAGGTGCGGTCGGGAGTGCTTGTAGATGCTAAAGAAGCAAGACTGTAGCCATCCCCGGCCAGGAATTGAACAAAGCGTACCGGACAATAGCTATGTACGGAAGCTCTGACTGACGCATGGTCCTGCCAACAGATGTTGTTAAAAGAGAGAGGAGGGGGTCTCCCTCTTGCTCGTGGTCTGGGGAGACCTGGACGAGCGTACCTCAGAACTTGCCGTCTTCTTCCTTCCATCAAGACTGGGTGAGCATGATTCGATTAAACAGTGCTCGCGACACCCTTATTCTTTCTCGACCACTACGGACATACCCGGTGTCACACCACGAGTCTACGTGATAGATCTGCCGGATGAGCTAGCTGGAGACAAGGGACGTAAACCTTTTTTGAAACCTAGGCCTTGTCTAAAATCATTGAGCACTTTTCCACTAGCACTGAATACAATGCATATGCGACACATCCGGAGTCACGGTCCTCGTATTCAATCTTAACCGTTTCATTGGCGTCAGGGAACTGAAACCACTCACCGGGTTTATAGCCCTGTGCAATATAAAGATCACTTTGTCCATTATGTAGAGGAAACCATAAGACTAGCCGACCCAGGCTGCCTATTAGACGGGACGTCCCGGACTGGAGGCATGGACATATACTCCGACTGACGCAAGTTCCTACCAACAACATCTGTCTCCAGATGATGCTGTAAGAGAGAGAGGCCTCTCTCTTGCTCGCAGTCCTGGATGACCTGGACGAGTGTACCTCAGAACTTGCCGGTTTCCTCCTTCCATCGCCGCTGGGTGAGCATGGTTGCATATCATAGTGTTCGTTCTACCCTATATCATCTCCTACACCGATTCGAATACACCTGGCGTCATAGTTCTCAGAGGCCTGAGTAACCACTTCACCGGTCGAGCTAGCTGGCGACAACGGACTTGTGTGGCCGCGTGTGCTTTTCGAACATAGAGGAAGCTATAAGACTAGCCGACCCCAGCAGTCTATGGAAGGAGCGTCCCGTGGACGTAAGTTCCAACTGACACAAGTTCCTACCAACAACCTCTGACCCCAGATGTTGTTATAAGAGGGAGGGGCCTCTCTCTTGCTCGTGATCACAGAAGAGCTGGACGAGCATACCTCAGAACTTGTCTACTTCCTCCTTCCTGTGCTTCCTCCTTTCCGTCGTCGCTGGGTGAGCATGTTCGTATCTTTATAGTGCTTTATGGTGCATCACACCACCCATATTTTACGTTGTGATAGATCTGCCGGTTGAGCTAGTTGTAAACAAGGGATGTAAACTCGCTTATGTAGCCTAGCCCTTGTCTAATATTATTGAGCACTTTCCAGCTAGATCTTATAGTATAATGCGACGACAGAAGCACACTCCCTGACGGCATCACAAAACCACACCATGTTCTTGTTCCTCTGTAAATAGAAACTAAAAAACTATAGTGACATTTTGACGAGAGGACCAGCAGAGTTCCCTCACCGCGATAGGACCGATAGTGTCCACTCGCCTAACACAAACCATGACGCCCGTCATCCAGAAATCAAATCTGACACATGGAGTAGAATTAGTGGTAGTACATCAACTAAACTCATTACAACGACCAAGTAAATAGAGGAAAGGCTTCCTCTATTTGCCATACTATTAAATAAATATAATTACCTAAATTCTAATATATGTCATTATACCACCACCAAATCTACATATAATATAAGATAACATTAAAATAATAATCAATGAAATAAATATATTCAAAAGAAAAACTCTTTCAAAAATAAAATCAAAAAAATTTTTGAAAATTTTTTTTTCTAATATAAGAGCCCAAGTTCCCAAAGGGAACGATGTGCCCAAAAAAGCCTAAGTGTGGACAAAATTATAAAATCTGTGTAAATTTAACTACCACACTATCAGAATATGTAATGTTACTTACAACTGTCGTTCCTAAACAAAAATAGGAAACTACCTAGAGTAATGTAAATGTAAACAAAAAAACGGAATCAAGACCCCAGGCAACACGGCCCGAAGTCAGTAACAAAAACAAGACTATCCGATGTAAAGCAAGATCTTCCTCAGAAGAAAAAACGATACATTGGATGTATGATGCATGACCAAAACACCCAAACACCCTAAGGATGAGGACGTAACCCTGGGGATGTACAGAATAATCTTCTGTATAATACGTTAAACTCCCAAGAAATTTTATAAAAAAATTTCATTAAAACAAGCCAAAAAGCTTGGGGGCTTAACTTGGGGGATCAAGGGAAGGCAGGGAAGGAATACTAAATAAACAGTGGATAGATCATAATCAATCAGTGATAACGTCAGGCTCATGTCCCGAAATTAGGGAACATGAACTAATTTTAATAAATATAAAATTACAGCCCTGAACGTTTCAAACCACCATTTCTTCCTTCCTTCATCCAGTTCTGTCCTTGGATCCACCAATTTAACCATTGATTTGTGTCTGGCATCATTATTAAATGAGATTTAAAAAGCACAAATGTCAGTTTGTTGTTATCTGACAAGGGCCAAACAAAGAATGTATGGAGGGCCATATAGGACTTCTAATTTTCGGTTTTGCATGCAAATTTTGGGGATTGGGGGGGCAAAATTTGTGTTTGGACCTAGATATTTTTGGGTTAGCACCTGCTAAGTCTGGGTCATTGGTTACAGTATAAAAATATGGATATTATTGGTAAAAGAGGAAATTTTTCAAATTTGCCGAAAAGTTGACAGAGCGAACCAATATGGGTTCAATATCGAGTATGAGACCCATTATTGTTAATTACAGCTTGACAACACCTTCTCATGCTCCAAATCAGATTCCAGATGGTCCTTTGAGGGATGTTGTTCCATTCTTGGAACAGCATGGAACCAAGCTCCTGGACACTTCTTGGATGGACTGGATTGCAAGCTGCAACTCATTCCTGGGATGTTCGATTGGATTGAGGTCAGGGGATCTTGCTGGCCAGTTCATACGCTCAATCCCGTCCCTCTGTCGGTACTGCCAGACAGTATGTGCAACATGAGGATGGGCATTATCGTCCATCAGAATGAATCTATCACCAACTGCACCTGCATACAATCTGATGTGGGCATCCAGGATCTTATCAATATACCACTGTGCAGTCAATGTACCACTGTCAAGGACACAGAGCTCTGTACATCCATCCCAGCTGATGCCGCCACAGACCATTATTGACCCTCCACCATAGCGGTCATGCTCAGCAATGTTGGCTGCATGGAATCGCTCTCTTGGTCTTCTCCATACCTAGAATGCCTATTTGTGTTGTTTAGGCAGTACCTTGACTCATCTGAAAAAAGGACAGGTCGTCAATCTTTTCTGGTCCATCCAATGTGATCCATGGCCCATTCATATCACGCCTGGCGGTGGTTCTGGGACAGCTGAATGCGAATACATGGTCTTCTCGATCGGAGACCACCTTCATGTGACCTTGCCCGAATAGTCTGCATCGAAACATTTCCCCCGGATGCATTCTGAAGGTCACTGTGAAGCTGGGTTGCTGTGTCAAAGTGGTTCCTACAGGCCCGAATGATCAAAAACAGGTCTTCAACTGCAGATGTTGGCCTGTCTCTGCCACCACCTTGCAGGGCTTGATTTAATCTCAAAATTTTGAATAGCAATTTACTATTCACCCAGGAAAATTGATTAGCAGTTGATTCAAAAGCACTTCAGACTAATAAGTATTGAATAGCAAAATTCAGAAATTGGAGAGCGAAATGCTATGCTAATCCAGTTAAATCGAGCCCTGCCACCTTGTCGTCTGACTGGTATGCCATACTGCTGAAATCTTGCCCAGGCTCTGGTGATCACCGTGTGGTGCACACCAAGGGCTTCACCAACCTGACGATCAGTAGCCCCTTGTTCCACCATCCCTACAGCCTGCCACATTTCTGCTTCAGATAAATGTCTTCTTACATTTGCATTCGCCATATTCAATTATTAAATCACAAGGGTTTGTGTTGAAATGAAGACGGAATACCCTACACATCACATGTACATGTAGACAGTACACAAAAACATCATGGAAATCAAGGGATACATGCTTTCCAAGACTGTCATGAAAAGTCTGCCTGTCAAGAGAGCTAATGTAAACACTGGGGACCATCTCAATACATTCCTCAATCATATCCATCAAAAATATCACAAATGTGTCCCAAGAAAATTTCACAATGATGTGTCAAATATGTGGTGTTTAGCAAACTTTGGGTAGTATTTCACCTTGGATAAAATATTATTCTAGTGTCATCATAAAAGTGGACAAAAATTCACTGCTCAATATTTGTGATTACAGTAGTATAATGTGTGCATTGAAGTTTGTATGGATAAGAAACTGATTACATCACTATGGTGGTGTTGAATTATAATAATATGTAAAGGGTATCATTCCTGATGAAGACAAGTGAAAACATTACATTCCTGCAGATACTTTCAATGGAGCTTCATACATTTGCTCTCTGTGGTATACTTCATTTGCTGATGCCAAGGTCCCACAGCCCATTGCTTGAGAAAGCACGTGTTATAATTCTGCACAAAAATCCAATAAAATGGCCAACAAAGAGGGTGAATTTTATGATTGTAAGAGAAATTTCTGAACATGTTTACATGATCTTTATACAATTAACAGGAGTTTACTCTATAAGCTATATGCAATTAACAGCAAGCCTGGAAATAAGCAGACTGTAATCTGTAGAATGACATCCCCAGAGGCAGACTTTGGTGATGCTATCCTGCACAGCAGGGTAGCATTACTAAATTTACCCTTGGTGAACCTCTCAATTAAGGTCTCCAGCCTAAACACAAAGAAGTACCTGGTAAATTGGGGGATTCTAGCCCACTGTATCCAGACTTGATTAGCAGGGTAGTATTACTAAGTTTACCCTCAGTGAATCTCTCAATTAACTGGTAGAGTGCTAAATTATTTTTGCAATAAAATTTTTTCAGATTTCTTTGTCTTGTGACAATTTATGGGAGTGTGCCTACAGGCACTCTCCCATCAATTGTAACAAGACAAATCCTTATAGATTAAGTAATATAACTTCAAAGATAATATGAAGCACATCCACGGAGTGTGAAGCCGTAAAGTTGCAGTACCTTCACCTCAGAGTAAAGCCCAAATATGGAGTTCCGGCACTCTACCAGTTGAGGTCTCCAGCCTGAACAGAAAGAGGTACCCAGATGGTAAATTGGGGAATTCTAGCCCACTGTATCAGCAAATTCACCCTCGAGGACCTCATTCTGCAAATGACTGATTGTTTATTTCAGGGCTTGACAAACAGGTCAAATTTGTACTGAAGGAATGGTAAATGGTGTTGTGTTTGGAAGCTACATTCAATTAACAGGGTTATTAAATTAAGAGATATCCAGTTAAATAAGCTCCATAGTATTACATACAAAACCATAGCAGTAGGAATTGTGTGCCATATACAAATAAATATGTCATATTGGAAAGCTATTTTAATTTTATTAAAACAAACAGAATTCCGAATTTTAAAAAGCAGAAACATTTTTTCAATACATTAGGCCTTGTAGATGAATTTATATGTGTCCAACTTTTTTTCACTCAAACTGTTATGAAACATTTCAACTGCTAAACTATTGTCTCTATTTGTGTTAGATGGCATTTATCTTGCCTACTTTCTAAGTCAGAATGTGAATGGTTCACCTCTTTTCATGTGAACTGGTTTGTTTACTTTTTAAAACGGTGAGAGTTAATATTTAGACACATTATGATCTTGTCACAGTTTTCAAGTAAGATTTATCTCCCTGGCAATGTAAAATATTGCATGCCTTTTATGTACCTAAATGAAGATAAAAAAACGTTGCAGGTATCTTGGCATGCAGAACAAACACACTACTGCAATCTTCTTTGCAGATGAGATAATAATGCTCAATGCACATATCAAAGCTGACAAATGCCCATCCTAGGGCTGCACGATATTCCAAACTGAATACCGGTATCAGTTTTTAAAAAAATGCCGCAGTATACTGGTATATCAAAGACTGCTCAGATATCTAAACATTAGTACAATAATCAGGACTTGAGCCATCACAGTCAGAATGAATTAGCATGCCTTGATGATGCATTTCGAAAAACCTTTACCCATTGCAGATGATATCAAAATTTATTATTTTAAATATTAGTTCATCAGATTTTTCCAAAAATTTCTACAAAACAATATCATGTGACCCCTCATTGGAACAAGCTCAATGAGCTCGATCCAATGAGGGGGTCACATGATATGGTTTTGTTTAAATTTTTTTAAAATTATTTCTTCAACTGCGGAATTTGTATATGACATGGGCAGATGCGGCCAATTCCTTGGGTAAAGGGATAATATTATTCATTCAGGGCTACAGTTAAAACTCAAGGTATCTTAAAAATTAAATTATGGGTAAATTAATAGCGATGATAAACCAATATTTTTGTAATTACACTTGAATTCAATCAATACTGGTTTGAATTTTGGTATGTATTGGTTTGTCGAAATACCGTGCAGCCCTTGCCCATCCCTGGGGAAATGCCCCACTTGAAACTATTAACATCAGTATATTCATTGATTTGTCTTGTGTGATGCACAATAAATCTGATTAGGGCATTTACCACTCCAATATAATCATAAATGCCACTTCATGTGCATCATTTCGACTTTTTAAAATTTTGGTGAAGATATCAGCTGACCCCCCTGCCCACCTGCAATGCTACAGCCCCGCAGATCTCTGTCAAAAAATAAAAGTTCCTAGAAATACAGTCAGAAAGAAAAATATTACCTGTGTTTCCATTCCTTGTTCTAGCATTTTTTGGGCTTGTGTCTCAACTTCTTTCCTTGCTTGTTTTATAAATCTCCTATCCTGTTCTATCACCTCAATACCATTCAAGTCTATCCCTTCACACACATAATCTGCAATACATTTATTTATATATTCATTGGGGTTTAACAACACTTTTAATAGCATGGTCTTACCATGCTGGACAGTTTTATGGGTGGAGAAAACCAGAGTTCCAGGGAAAACCCACCAACCAACACTGCAAGTAACCATCAGATATTTCTACTTTCTAAACCTGACTCAAGGTTTAGCATTGGTTGAAAGGCAAGGGTACCATCGACATACAGCACTTGGCATACTGCGCCAACATACTCCCATATGGGCAATTAGGATAAAGCATCTTTCACAATACTCCGGCTTCCAAAAGTCAACTTTCTACCTCGAAGTTGCATCCAAAGTGTTTTTCTCGGTGGTTTCTGATAGAGGAACATGTCCTCATTTAGAAAAAGTTTACTGGAAGTCTGACAGCATTGAGCAATTTGAGATATTCATCGCAGAAAAGGGGTACCCAATTTCAATTTGCATAGCTAGCCTAGGTACCGTTTTCACATTTGATCAACAACTGTATATCATCGCCGTGCAGGTATTGTGGGCATCCCCAGATAACCTTCCATCTTTTATTCCTCGTTTAGGAGGTAGGCATCTGATGATGAGCTTCATTGGTGCCGTAGGAAAGCCGAGGGCTGAATCAGGTTTGGCTGATGTGTGGCAATCAGTTTTTGTAGGAGTGGAAAAATTTATAGTTGGAAAAAAATTTCCAATGAACATGAGAGCTACGCATTTATTGGCAGAAGAACTTCTCTGTAAATTATTTGAGAAAAACAACTTTGAATGCCCGGAAGATCTGACCTCTTTATTGGAAGATTTAAATGATGGAAGTTGGACAAAGACAATGTGGGTGAATGCTTCTCTGAAGCCAGTTTTCCTCATGTATGTTTGTGCTGAATGAGGTGACTGCAGGGTTCCTGCAGCTAATTAGTAAGCGGATTCCTGGCTTTTCAATGCCATTTCCATGCCATATTTAAGGTTTTTCAAGGCTTCAAAGAAGTAAAATTCAAGGTTATCGACTAAAAATCAAGATTACAGTACCAGCGGAAATAAGTTGTAGGATAATCATGGGAAAGTTAAAAAATTTATAGTAATTTATATATTTTTTATACTTACCAATGACCCAGACTTAGCTGGTGCTAACTCTAACAAAACCAGGGCCAAACACAAATTTTGCCCCCCAATCCCCAAAATTTGCATCCAAAACAAAATGAAATCATGTCCTAAAGGACCTCCATACTACGCCTCTACTGCGCATGCGCAGTGACGCAGACGTCCCGAAATTGGCGCCAATTATCATTCTTACTGGCAGTGCCTGGTCAGCGCTATGTACTCAGCGGGGAGGCAAGAGTTCCCAACTCCAGGGAGGGCCATCCCCGTCTGGGTCATTGGTAAGTATAAAAAATATATAAATTACTATAAATTTTTTAACATTTTTATACTGTACCAATGACCCAGACTTAGCTGAATAGTAAACAGGCTGGAGGGCCTAGGACATAGAGGAAAATCCAATAAGCTCAACTATATAGTAAAGAGGTAACCCCTTAAGGAGAAAAGGAGTATTAGGCTTTACATGTATCTTTCTTATTTAATATTAAATTAGAAAGATACACTACCCTTAATAATTGAGCACAATAACATTCATGTTCTCTATTAACATCCAGTATAACCCTTATACTAATTATTTTTAAAGCAAGCCAATAAATAAAGTAGTCCAGAGAATTGAGACTCTTTATAGTCATTTAAAAGTGTCCGAGTATTGTATATTAAAGCCCATTTGACACTTGACATATACAAATGCTTCACACCGAGCTACACTTTAAAAATAAGACATGAATGAATTTAAACATTAATATTACACTTTAAAACCATCCCGGAAGCGACTCAGAAATACTGACTTGGAGGAGGCATTCCCTTGCTTTTCACTATAAAGCAGGTGACCTAAGGGAACACCCGCCCCCCCCCCTTCCCCTTGCCCTGGGTCAAATAGCTCAGAGCGAAGAGGGCAGCCGGACGGAGTCACTGCCGGAACAGAAAGCCTGCATAACTATAGTTGCAACTGTTTAGTGGACGACATTCTGAGCAACAGATAACGGACCTAAACAATGCAGGTCTCCAGAAATGGACTCAATATTTCTGAGATAAAAATTCGTAAATGTGGATGGCTGAGACCAATAAGCAGCCTTCATTAAATCTGTAATAGCAACACTATTAGCATAAGCCCAGGAAGTAGAAAGAGCTCTTACTTCATGAGCAGAAATCTTAAGCACAGACTGCTGAGAAGAAGATAAATCTTCATAAGCAGTACGGATAGTTAACTGAATCCATCTAGCAATAGAATGGACTGAAATATCCTTTCTATTAGGCATCAAAGACAGAAAGAAACGTTTCCGTCCCTTTCTGATAAACTGAGATCTCTGTTTATAGATACGTAATGCTCTAACAGGACAGAGTAAAGGCCTACGCCCGTCTGAAGACGGAAGAGCCTTAATAACAATAGGTTCCGGATATTTATTAGGAGCCTGATTCTTAGCTAAAAAAAACACATTAGTAGTGAAGGTGATAGTGTTCCCAACACTACGATAATGAGAATCATCCACCGATAGTGCATGAAGCTCACTGACTCTTCTCGCAGAAGAGAAAGCTAAGAGAAAAGCTGTCTTATAAGATAAGAATTTGAAATCTACTGTCCCAAGAGGTTCAAATGGCTTTTCCTTCAATTTAAGAAGAACCCAAGCTAAATTCCACTTAGGAATTAATCTAAGAGTTCTGGGTCTATTTATCGAAAAGTTTCTAACCAACTTCGATAAAGAGACATTAGATCCAATTTGTAAACCATCATGATGTGCATAGGTATCAGATAACATAGATCTATAACCCTTTATAGTAACAGGCTGCAGTTTGATTTCGTCAAACAAGTATACTAGAAAGTTTGCAATGTCTGGTATAGAGGGATCGAATATATCTACAGAATGATCCCTACACCAACGACGAAAAACCTTCCACTTAGCCGCATAGTTTAGCGAAGAGGAGGTCCTCCTACAGTTAGAAATCGCGTCCACTGCTCGTCCTGTAAAGTGCTTGCCATGCAAGAAGGACCGCACAACGGAAAAACGTGAAGGTTGAGACCTTGCGGGTTGTGATGGAGTTGGCGCGATTTCCCCTGCGAAAGAAGATCCTCCCGTGGAGGAAGCTTCCGCGGTAGGTCCCACAACAGACACCTGAGTAGATTTATCCACGGTCTCTGTGGCGACAGAGATGCTACCAACAGAATCTTGCATTGAGATTGTTTTATCTTTAGCAATACTTGTTGAATTAACGGCGCTGGAGGATACGCATATCCTATCATTCCGTCCCAAGGGATCGACAGAGCGTCTACTGCAAATGCTCTTGGATCCGGACACGGAGACACATACGTCTGCAACTGATTGTTGAGATGTGTCGCAAATAAGTCTATCATTGGCCGTTCCCATTGGTAGCAAATCTGATTGAATACTTGTTTGTTGAGAGTCCACTCTGACGGCAACAAGCGACCCTTTCGTGAAAGGGAGTCTGCTAGCACATTCAGACGACCCGGTATGTGACGGACCGAAAGAAGAACGTGATGTTCTAACGCAAACAGAAGGATTCTTTCCGTTAGATTGAACAACGGAACTGAATGAGTGCCTCCCTGATTCCGTATATACGCCACTACTGTCGTATTGTCGGATAGGATTTGGACATGAGCATCGTGAATAATGTCCATCCAGTGACGTAACGCAAGCCAAATTGACATCATTTCCTTGATGTTTATGTGCTTGCACAGGAATTGTGGATCCCAAAGACCCTGGCATCTCGAACCCGTTGGGATTAATGATGCACCCCAACCTGTTTGACTGGCATCCGTCATAACGGTAAAACTCGGATCCGGCAACTGCAGCGGAACTCCTTGAGTTAACCACTGAATGATTGCCCAAGTCTGAATCTCTTGTTTCACTTGATCTGACAAGAGAACGTCTACATCGAGCGAATGAATTTTCACACTCCAATTCTGAGTCAGGAAAATTTGAAGAGGACGTGTGCGTAACCGCCCCATCGGAATGAGATCCGCGGTGGCTCCGCACAGACCTATCAGTCTCATAAATTCTCTCGCCGTGACTTTGTCTGCGTGCAGACAATAGCGAGCGTAACAACTGACTAATTTCGCTCTGGTTAACGGCAGACGAACGAGATTGTTGTGCGTCTCGAAGCTCATTCCCAGATGAGTGAATGACTTGGACGGCACCAGATCCGACTTCTCCTCGTTTACTATAAAACCAAGACGTCGGAGCAATAGAAGAAGATTCTGAACATCGTTCTGAAGCGTTAACTCGTTGCCGTACCTCTGAAGAATGTCGTCCAGGTAGGCCGACGTTACCGCAGACGAATGAGCTCGGAAGTAGATCATTACCGAGTTCATTACCCGAGTGAAAGCCCAGGGTGCTAGATTCAATCCGAAGCACATCGCCCGGAATTGATACACCACTCCTAGGACTGCGAAGCGTAGATACTTTCGGAATGTCGGATGTACCATGACGTGAAAGTACGCATCTTTGAGATCTATGCTCGTTGCATAATCGTTCACCCGAATACTCGCTCTGACCGATCGAATCGTCTCCATATAAAACTTCGGAGCGATGATCAGCTTGTTTATCCAGCTCAAATCTATGACTGGACAGAACGAGCCGTCTGGTTTCGGAACCAGAAACAGATGGCTGTAGAATCCCGGAGATTCCTGGTTTTCTACGACCTCTACCGCGTTCTTCATTAAAAGAGACTGCACCTCTGATAACAGAGCGTCTCTTTTCTGCGGATTTGACGGAAGATGAGTCCACTTTGGACTTCGAGTTAATGGAGGCTTTCGTTTGAAGGATATCTTTAGACCTTCCGAAGTCACTCCTCTCACCCAAGGGTCGTCCGTAATCGACGCCCATTCTTGTGAAAAGCTCGACAACCTTCCGCCAACCGGAACGCGATAGAGGTTTAAGCCATCACCTCCTGGACCTGCGAGGCCTGCGGTAGGAGAAACCACGTCTTCCACGACCCGCACCTCGCCCCGTCGACCTCGGGGCGTCCGACCGATTGTCCTGGCCTGAAGGACGTCCCGAACGAGAGTCGCTATCCTGACGGTCTCTCGAATAAGACCAAGAGGACGAACCTCTATAGGAACCTCTCTTGGGCGCATTAGACCCAGAAGTGCCTGTCTTATTCGTGTCTGCTGTATCCGACTTCTTAGGAGCAGATTTGAACAACAGAGAATCCTTAGCTTTCTTTGTAATTTTATCATAAATAGTGGAAAGCTTGCCGTCAAAGAGAAGTTCTCCTGAGACCGAAGCGACTCTAAGAGAGTTCTTCACCTTAGAATCCACTAGTGTGGATGTAGCTAGGGCTGTGTCACGTCTAACCAACTCCAGATTTGCCACTGAAAGGGCGGAGTTACACGTGGAATAAGCTACTGCCCTTGAAAGAAGTCTTAAAGAGGATTGTATATCCTGAACCTCTTTCCCCTGAAGGCGCAGTGATAACGCCTTAGTAAGGTGATCTGCGTAAGATAAGGCATCTAAATTGGCTCTGTTAGACGCAATAGCTGTTTCCAACACCGCGGTTGGAATAGAAGCTGACGACGGTAATGATAGCTCTAAGTCTTCCGCCTCGTCGTCCATACGCAGAGGAACTCTCGGTATACCCTGTCCTGCCGTATCGAATTTATTCCTTGCATTAATGAAAGGCAGGTTGAGAGTATTAGCGGACAAGAAACCTGCTTTCCCCGTCCTGGAAGCAAGTTTAAATATAGCGTCGTTCAATAATTCAAATGTTCTTGCAACATTATTGGACTGCGACGGAAACTCGGGAGCGATGTCCCTGAACCGCTCAAAAAATTCAGAGTCCAATGACGCTATAATTCTCTTGTCCGGAAGCGCAGCAGTCTGGCCCGACGGAACAACTTGAGGGAGAAAGTGCCGGATGAAGTCCACGGCAGCTTTATGTTGTTCCGAAAGGGATAGCTCCAAGTCATCCGTATCCCTTTCACCATCCGGTCGGACCTCATGATGTTCCCGGTCGTCCGCCCCCGATGCTTCGGCGGAGCGTACCGACCCAGCGCCGTCGGATAATTCTCGATCCGACACCGTTTCTGTTGGCTGCTGGGATGCTGCGATAAGCTGTGCTATCTGCACAAGAATGTCCGGCGTCGAGACCTGCGGAGGCGCCGTCTTTCGCTGCTTCACCGAGGGCAGCTCCGCATCAGATGGCTCCTGCATACTTTTCCTATGCGAACGTCCGGAGTCCATCGGTCTCGAATCCCTGGCTGCCGGATGGTGTGACCTGGTCGCCGAAGAATCCTTGATCGGCGAAGCTGGTAATATATCGGCGGTCACGCGGCCAAGGTGCGGTCGTGTGCGCTGACGAGAAGAGGAAGCCTTAACAGTCTCTGCGGACTGCTTATACAACGGAGCGTCCCGAGCGACGGACGTATGCTCCGCTAAAGACACATTTTGTACCACAACATCTGGTGCCAGATGTTGTTGTACGAGAGAGGGGCCTCTCTCGCTCGCGGCCCGGCTGGACCTGGATGAGCTAGGAACCGGACTCAAAGGCTTCCTCCGTTCTCGCTTACTATCCGCCATCACTGGGTGTGCATCTATTATGTTTATAGTGCTCGCATCACCCAAAATTTCCTCTTGGACCGCATCGGACGAACCCGGCTGCCGAACCATTCGGTGAATGGACGCTACACCGGGCGAGCTAGCGGACGACATTTGTCTAATCTCCATGAGCACTTTTGCTGCTAGCTCTGAATTCATTTGTGACGACGGACGCACACTTGAAGAAGATAACATGGAAACATCACCCTGTTCTGGTTCCTCTGAAATAGAAACTGAGAGAGTAGAGTGACCTTGCGGAGAAAGAGCCGGCATCGCTCTTTCTCCAGAAACAACATATCGTGACACACGTTTCCAATGTTTCTCATCCCAATATTCACATATAGGACAGGGATTAATGCGAGAACACTGACTACAATTAATACAATGATCATGAAAGTCAGAGGAAGATTTCTTCCTATTACAATTTGAACAACGTCCCTTCATTGTGAAAGAACAACAATAAGTCCTAGTTACTCGCAAAAACCCCTGACACAAAGATACATAATAACATGATCCATTAATAAATGAAAAAACAATTGCAAAACAAAATAATTTTGAAAAAATATTTTTTCAGTGAAGCCCAAGTTGCTGAAAAGTAACATTGAGCCCCGATGGATCCGATGGCAAAGTGTGGTCAAAAATTTTAAATTTATATTAAATAATTAATGAGACACTTTCGGATAATATAAATGTATCTTATAGTGAGATAAACTACAGCAAAGGCAAACAGCCCCCCTCAAAAAGGCTGTTGCCAATGAAAACAAACAGTGTAAAAACACCAGAAAACATGACTCCAGGCACTGAAAAAACTGGCCCGGAATCAGTCATCAATTACACTCTATCTGATGCAAAACAGAGACTCCCAGGGGCAGGGGTGTGGAAATGTCAATATTGGCCACTTGTCCAGAAAATTGTAAGCATCTGGAGAACACTTGTCCGAGGGCCCGCAGGGCCCGAGCCTGCTAGGGGGATCCGGGGGCATGACCCCCCGGAAAATTTTTAAATTTAGATGGTCTTAGATGCCATTTCCTGCATTCTGAGTCAATAGTCGACCCCTCACAAGGATGTCAAATTTTAACCAGTTTTAGGAGAAAAAATTGAAAAAAACCCAAGTCATTGAGGATTAATAGAGGAATATGGTTTTCATCCTAGGTAAGTATGTTAAGTCAGTCAATAAAATAATTTAAATCATACTGTGTTGTCTTATTTTTTACAAGTTTACTGTTATAGTTAGTGCTGCAAGTATTTGTTCAAGACTTGTAAGTTGTAACTATTAAGGCAGTCAGACTCTTCTCTGCTAAAATACCAAAATCAGCTGAATCAGTTGGTTTTGGTAATTTAGCAGAGAAGAGCCAAACTGCCAATATCCTTTAGACTGCTTTAGTGATTTATGCCAACTTGAAAAAATGCTTGCAATACTTACAGTCTACACTTTGAACTTTCAGTGACAAAGTCCAAAACCTTGCCAAATTTTAACTTTTATTAATTTCAAAAAAGTCACAGTTTACAAAATTAACAATCTACAGTACCAAACTCTTCCTTGCTTCAGAGTCCAGATTCAGAAAGAAAATTGCCAAATTTGACAGTGATTATAGCTTTAATTAACCAAAAACATTCAGATCTGAAAATTATCAGGCCGGGGTGTGGAAAATGTCAAAACTGGCCAAATTTATGAACTTTAGTCTTCAGTCTAAGTCAGTTTTGAGACTCAGTAGCTGAAGCTACAGCTTCAGCTGCCTTTGAAGTTGAGTCAACTTCAAAGGCAGCTGAGGCTGTAGAGGCCCGCACTGGCCTCACAGGATGTTTGTGTTGAATGTGACGATTTTTGCTGTTCAACCAATGAAGGACGGATGGTTTGGGATCAAAATCCTTAAATGATGGACCATCAGCAACAATTCTCATTTGATTCTGTAAGTTTTCCTGTGTGAGTCGGGTACGTAGGGCACTCTTCACAATGTTCATGTTGGAGAACAGTCTCTCGCAGGCAGCGGATGATGGTGAAATGGTAAGCAGCAACTGAACTAAGGCACTAATGTGCTTTAACGTGTCAGCTTTTCTTTGCAGGAAAGATATATACACATCAACGGGATGTAACTTTCTCTGAGTTGATACTTGTACTTTAAGATTTTGCCATTCGGCAGGAATAAGCTTCACCTCATCTTCAGTTAGCACATCAATGAAGTAATCACATAGTGATTTTACTTCGGTGTTCCCAAAAGTACTTAGGTCAGCCAGAGAATATGGCCATGCCCTGAAGTCAAACACTGTGAAGTGGGAAAGAGGAGGGGCATCGAAATCTTCAAACCTTTTGAGGATGTATGTACTAACAGATTCTAACAGTTTTTTAACATCATTATCAGCTGCAAATGCAGGAAGATTGCCTTTTAGCTTCACTTTCCCATCAAACATGTGGGTGTTTTCATCAAACAGTGCATATAATTTGGATAGGTTTTCTGGTGGTTCCACAGACATTGCATGTATCCTCGTGTATAAAGTATCAATGGCCTCCTTTATCTCAAAAATCATAAGATCCTGTGTCTGAAATAGCTTGGATGTAGCACTTATTGCAGACAAAACATCTAACATGAAGTGGATGTACTTGACAAACTTCACTTGTGTCAGATGATTCAAAATGGCTTTGGCTTTTCCCAGTTCATCAGCCTTCTTTGACTGGCTCAGGATTTGCTCCATGTGTGTCACTGTAACGGGGAGGTCTTGACATACAGCCTGGAGTGCCCTGGTTTTGGAGGAGACCCATCTAACAGCCTTTATTTCAGTGTGCATTAAAAGTGATTCTTGAAGCACTGAAGCTAAATACTTCAATTCCTCTCTCCTCTTTGGTGAGAAGGAATAGAATTTGCAAATTCTCTTGAGAGTACCTTCAAACTCTTTAAGGTACCCAACTTCTTTCTAGGGCTGGGCGATATTTCGATATACCGGTAAATACCGGTATTGAAATCGGTACCGGTTAAATATCGTCTATTTTTGGCAATACCGGTATATCGTCTGTAACGATATTGGTTTGGGTCACATGATAATAAAATTTCAACATGTGTTTTTTCGTAAAATCGCATAGAAAGTTGCTTTGAAAATACAGGAAGTTTATCTTTCCTCATTTCGTGAACAAATGATAAACAGCGAAAGATGACGAGAGTAACGTTCTATCTCATTTATCGTCACCGACATGCAAGCATTCAATGATTCATGGAGAAATTATGAAATAAAAATTTAATACTTGTTTGCTAAATTTGTTTATTTTTAATTAGTGAATTATTAAAGTAGCATACATCACACAAATAGTTTGTTGTTACACGGAAAATAGACCCGACTGTCACGGTGAATTCGTTGCCAGCAATCTGACACAAAAATGTTTCAAATCACACATATTCACAATTGCGAAATGTGCAACAATTTTTGTCAAATGTAACAGAGGTGGTGTGATGCCATCACTGGGAGAAAACATTGTCGGTTGGTGATTGACACCTGCAGACTATCATGAAAGTGAAGGGAGATCACGTCTTGAGGCGTGCTTAATATCAACATACCGACTGGCCTGACATGTGACAGATGACATTTGACATTGTCATCTGAGGAAGTTTACTGCTGGAAGATAGGAGAAGGGGAGGAGCTACTACTGGTTCTTTGTGAAACCAGGCCCTCGGAATTCCATCAACTGGACACCCGTTGTTTTGATAAAAAAGTTTTGTTTGCCACTGTTTTCATGAAGCCACACATACGCAATTAACACAATGTGACAATTGACTGGCTCAGTAATTAAACGCTTATCAGTCAAGAGAGGCTGACCATGTTTTTAGAGGAATTAAATTGACAAAGACTAATTTACTTACATCCCAGATTCAGATGAAAGCCAGTAAACCCATGCTAATTTTATGGTTTATTTTCGTATTAAACAATAGGTTCAATAACTTTGTAGACATGGATTATTATGGTCTTCCATTCAAATCACTCATTTTCTCAGAGCAGTAAGTGATACTTCTATCTTTTGCTCCAAAAATATATTTTTTATTCATGATATCCCTTGCATTTAATATGTGTTTCACACACTGCTGCACGATATACCGGTATATCGCGATATTTTTTCTGATATCGTTACCGGTATTCAGATTCCCATATCGCCCAGCCCTACTTCTTTCACAGCATCAAGTACTCCGAGCTCTAACTTGTGAGCAACACAATGTGTGACTAAGACCTTATTTTCTACAACATCACTAAGTTTTTTGGCAACTCCGTTTTTAGCTCCAAGATTTACTGCTGCCCCATCCATATTAACACAAACTAATTTCGGTTTATTAACCTCACTTGTGTCGTTTAAGTCAAATCCACATTTGGCTATACCGGATTTGATTGCTGCAAATACTCCCTCGGCTCTAGCATTGTCCAAGTGTTCAATACTTGCAAAACTGGTTACTGGCTCCAAATTATCAGGATGAATGTATCTTAAAAGTATGCCCTCTTGGTCTATCACTGCTGAATCCGTACTAGAATCTGATAAGATAGATACAAAACGTACTTTTGCCATGCGTGCACGAACCTCGTTGATCAATACTGTGGAAATTGACTGTATGAAGTCTGTACAAGCATCCCTGCCAATATGATCATTGCCTAACTGCACACCGTTTTTTATTTGTACTTCACATAAGAAAGGATAATCAGTAAAAGGTCTATTATTTTTTGCCACTGCATAGGTTGTATTGAACAATTTTTGATATCGCTCTACTTCTAGCTTCTCAACTTTAGCAAAGGCTTTATCTAACTGGCCTGCCCCTCGCTTAGATTTTTCGTCAAATTTTAATTGACACGCCTCATGTTTTGACGACGCACTGTGTGCCGACAACGTATCCCTCTGTTCTACAACATTGCCTATGTATAATGGGGATTTGCTGTCTGCTATAAGTGGGTAGAGTCGACACACATGACAGTGCACAAGCCCTGTGACAGGATCGTCTGCTCTCAGCCACGGGAAATCTTGCAACCAATGAGGCTGAAATGACCGCTTACGTTTTTTTTCATAAACTCGGTCCTTTTCCGCCTGTGTTTTTTTTCTTTTCTGACCCATTTCAACCGTTTTTTTTCTGGTGGACTTTTGTGGAAAACAAATTTATCCATGCTTATATTTATTTTACTAGCAGACAGCTTGAGTTTATTTTTAATGTGTGTTTGTACACAGAACACGTTTCGAAGAAACAAAAATGCAACTAGCAATATAAAAAGTAAAAACCGCCCAATTCGTACAAAAGACACCACCATGTAAATTATGTTCAAAATAAAAACCGCCCAAACGAAACTAATACACAAGCAAAGATAAGACTGAACAAGAGTATCTGTAGTACTGCGGACGGTTACTAGACGATTCGCCCCCGGCCCCGTGGACGATTCGCCCCTAATTTTTGTGGACGATTCGCCCCTAGACTATTCACCCTCATGGACCATTTGCCCCCGATTTTTTTTAAAAACCCTGATACTGTACATAAGCCACAAGGAACTTAAAAATTGTCTGAGACAATTGATTTTTGTGTAAATTGTTGTCCATACAAATAATATTGACATGTGTGCAGTCAATAATTGACACTGACTAAATGTGTGTAAAGAAACCTCAGAATTATGAGGAAATGTTTACACAACACTTTGCATACTCAACACTTTGCATTGAGTAGTCAAATTGTCAGAAAGGAGACCGTGGTTTTGTTTTTACAACATTTTGTTTTTTTAAGCCATAGTTTTTTTAGTACCCTAGCTTGGTCAAAGACAACATTACTGAGGCTGTGCCTCCTGTTGTGGATGCGGGTAAGAACCCCCCCCCCCCCCCCCCCCCCCCCGCCACCGCCTAACGTTTACTGTGGTCTCTGGTGTCTCAAAAGATCAAAACCACGTTTGGTGTCATTAAATAATTATTATTAGTGTGGTTACCAGACAACTTCACAGGTGACCCCAGACAACTGCCCCCCCCCCCCCCCCCAACTCCCAGTCCAAAAATGTGCATTTGTATAAGTGCCCCATTTCATTTGGCAGCCAGGACAACAGCCCCCCCCATTGTCAGCTAGGACAATAGCTGACAACCGCCCTCACTCCTGTTGTCAGCCAGGCCTGAGGGTAGGCCTAAGTCACGAGGCTAAGTCCCCCCCCCCCCCCCCCCTTGAATTTTGTCAATCAAGACAAGTACACCCACGAATCGTCCATCGGGGCGAATCGTCCCGGGGGCGAATCGTCCAGTTCCCCTGCGGACGGGTTCAGGAAATAACAGCTGATTACGCGATGCGCATAACACTTGTAGTGTAAAACTTTTATTGATGTTTAAAAACTCACGACACCCCTGACGGGGATTTAAAATCGAAAATACTAATAACTTAAATAAAATGTTGCAAATTACAGGTCTGAGGACGTGTCGTATCTTACACAATGACAGGAGGGAAATAACTCTGATGCTAACTGTGGTGAACAGGTAAATGTACTCGGGATGGGTACCAATTCTCTTTTGTTACTTCCGTCTGTGTGTCCTTGAATGAATCTCACGTAAATAAATGCAGAGTGACTGACTGAGAATGTAAAAATGATATTGATTTTGAATGATGATAAACCCATTGAAGAACCAGACCCAGACAGTTATTACAGTTCGGAGTATGCCTATACTCGCTTCAGGCGAGGAGAGCTCGAATCGGATGTGTAAAAGGTACAAATCACGCATATGATGATACGGTCCTCGACTCGGGTCAGTAAGGTAACGTCAAAATTCACTTGTCCGTCGGGCAGACAGACAGTAAAATGCCACTTGTCCGTCGGTGTCAAAGTACGAGTCGGGCGAGTCGGGCATGGCATTTCCACACCCCTGCCCAGGGGAGAATCTGTAGAACATCAGATGGAAGATGCAGAACACAAATGTTATACACCCATGGGTGAAAACGTAACTATGGGGAAAATAACAGAAAACATTCTGTAAACAAGCAACTCTCCCAGGAAATTTTAGAAATGAAATTTCTCAAAAATATGCCAAAAGCATGGGAGAATTGCAAGGGGGGACTTTAGAAGGCTAGGGGAGAGGAAACACTGAATAAGCAGTGCAACAATTAGCAAGAATGACAACAAGAGGCCCATGCCTCGAAAATAGGCAACTTAACATAATTTCATCAAAAAATTTTAAGTACAGCCCTGAATATTTTTTGCCACTTCTTTTTCCTCTCCTCCTTCTATCCTCCTTAGAATCACATTTTCTCCAAAAATTACGTGTCTGGCATCCTTTAAACTGAGATTTACAAGCACAAAGATCAGTGAGATGTTGACTGATGAAGGGCCAAACAGAGAATGATAATTGGTGCCAATTTCGGGACGTCTGCGTCACTGCGCATGCGCAGTAGAGGCGTAGTATGGAGGTCCTTTAGGACATGATTTCTTTTTGTTTTGGATGCAAATTTTGGGGATTGGGGGGCAAAATTTGTGTTTGGCCCTGGTTTTGTTAGAGTTAGCACCAGCTAAGTCTGGGTCATTGGTACAGTATAAAAATATTGAAATTTTATAGTAAATTTCCTTTCTTATTATACCTACCACAATTGTTTACTACAGGCTTGCACTACAGTTGAAGTCCCTAACTCGGAAAATATACTCTCTATTTTGATCTTTCCCAAGCGATTTGGGAAAGAAAAGTGGTGCAAAAGCACCAAGAAAAAATAAGCCAAAACTGGGTCGAGTGCTACCTGCGCAGACTCAGTAGGGGACGCTCTTCTCCTAGTACAAATCCACGACTTCCGTTGCCAGAGCACAGACAAGTAGCTAATGACTCATTCTTTTGAATCTGCCAAGGTTGGAGTTATGTGATCAGCGGGGAGGAAGGATTCTTACCCGAATAAGAAGACGGGAGGGCCTGCATGTAAACCATTGTGGTAGGTATAATAAGAACGGAAATTTACTATAAAATTTAAATTTCTTATCAACCTACCTTACAACTGTTTACTACAGGCTGAATAGACAATAGGATGGAGGGAATCACATAACCAACCCCCACATAACCCAATTGCACTGGAACCGTGGACAGAGGAAGAGGTCCCCAGGCCTATCAAACCATAGCCTCACAAACTTAGTAAAAGAAAATGAGAGATGAGGATATGGTTCTGTGCGACAGACAGGCAGAAAAGGGCAGTAACAGCACAGAGCTGGAACTGACCTTGTGACTAGCCTAATGGCTAGGGCAAACAACAGCCTGAGCAAAAAGGTCCTCAGACTGCTCCTGCAACTGACGCAGATAGAAGGTGGAGAAAGTAGAAGCATTTATCCAGTAGGCTGCCTGCATAACATCCGACAACTTGCCGGAGTTAGTATAAGCCCAAAAGGTAGACAAGGCATGCACCCCGTGGGCAGAAATACGATTGGTAATACAATTGGCAGTCACTAGATGAGCGTAAGCCGCGTGAATAGCAAGTCAAATCCATCGAGAAATGGATTGAGGAAAGATCTTCTGTCGACCAGGAATAAGAGACAGAAAAAATCGTTTTCTGCCTTTCCTACTGAACTGTGTCCGATTGAGATAAATGCAAATTGCAGAAACCGGACAGAGCAAAGGGCGTTTACCCTCAAGAGAAGGAAGAGCCCTGATATTGATAGGAGGTGGAGCAGTTTCTGGTATCTGATTCTTGGCCAGAAAGGAGCAATTAGTGGTAAATGTAACACTGTTGGGAGAGCTCCTGAAAAAGGCCTGGTCAACCAAGAGGGCGTGAAGCTCATTAATCAGTCTGGCTGAGGCAAAAGCCATCAGAAAAGCCATCTTGTATGTGAGAAAACGCATATCCACCTGGGATAAAGGTTTGAACGGCGTCCCTCCCCCTCCCCCCCCCCCCCCCCCCCCTCAAGCAAAGCAGCACCCAAGAAAGATTCCGTCTTGGGGTAAGCTGCAAAGTCCTAGGCCTTTTCAAGGAAAAGTGCTGAACAAGCTTGGAGAGGTATGGATTAGTGCCGATACAACGCTGTTCCACATACAAAAACGTCTCCTAAAGCATGGACCTGTACCCTTTGATGATAACAGGCTGGAAATCCTGAGAATCAAACAGATATACCAGAAACTCCGCAATCTGTGTTATCGAAGGATTGGCATAATTAACAGTGATCGGCACACCATCGACAGAAGACTTTCCACTTAGCCACATAGGCTACACCAGTGGAGTGCCTCCTTGAAGAAGAAATGCACTCCACTGCTCATCAACAACTGCAGGTTCGTATCTTGGCTAGAACCTGAGGCAGAATGGAAACTGGTGGAAAGGTGAAGCCGACAAGACCGTTCCAATCGAGTGACAGAGTGTCCATGGCGAAAGCCAGAGGATCTGGACACGGACAGGAAAGTATTCACCAGATGGTTCCAACGAGTCGCAAAGAGATCAATGTGGGGATGAACCCAGAGATCGCAAAGCGACTGGAACACCGCCCTGTGGAGCATACACTCGGTGGAAATGACCCTGCCCCATCAGAACAGGGAGTCGGCTAGGATGTTCAGACGACCTGAAATGTGACGAACCACCACCCCGGCATTGACATCCTGAGTGAGCAGTAGAAGATCTAGAGCCAATTCGTACATGGGAACAGAGTGCATGCCGCCCTGGTTCCGAATGTATGCAACCACTGTCGAATTGTTGGACAACAGAAGGACCTAGCGATTCGAAAGGTGGGGGATCCACTGCCGGAAACTCAGAAGAAGAGCAAGAAGCTCCTTCTGGTTGAAGTGAAGAGCTGCTTGTTCCTGGTCCCATGCTCTGTGAAGGAAAAGACCTAGAGGATCCAACATCGCACCCCATCTGAGATCGCTGGCATCTGTCGTCAGAACACGATCCGACGTGGGTAAGTCCAACGGAACCCCCTGCGTAATCCACTGAGCATCCATCCAGGAGAGATGGTTAGGATGAAGAGATTCTGGTAACTGAAGCACCAGATCCAAAGGATCGACATTTGGCCTCCAACGACTGAGCACAAAGTGTTAGAGAGGTCTGACATGCAGCCGACCGAGAGGAATGAGATCCGTCATCAAACCACAGACTAAGAGGGAGCAGTTAGAGGATACTCTTGAGCTGTCGTGGACGTGGACTGGGACAGAGTCGGGGCAAAAGCTGAGAGAATCACAGCCCTTGTCTGGGGAACCGCTACCGTATTGAACTGGGTACGGAAGTCCATCCCCAGATGACAAAACAACTGAGAAGGGACCAGGTACGACTACTCCTCGTTGACTCTGAACCCTAGTGATGTGAGCAGGCTCAAGTGTGTTGACATCCGACTCCAAGACGGCAGCATTGGAATGCCTCTGGAGGATATCGTCTTGATATGCCGAAGTAGTCACCCTGGACTGTGTGCGATGGAAGGCTATCACATGCGACATCAGTCGGGTGAAGGCCCAAGGAGCCAGGTTGAGGCCGAAAGGCATGGCCTTGAACTGGTAAACTCGCCCCAGAAAAGCGAACCTGAGATACTTTCACGATGTCCAATGAATCGGGACGTGAAAGTAAGCATCTCGCAGGACGATGCTGGAAGCAAATCTTCCTGGTGAATGGAATGGCGAACTGACCTGAAAGTCTCCATGCTGAACTTGAGAGCAATGATAGACTGGTTCAGGATACTCAGATCGATAACCAGTCTGAGTCGGCCATCCTTCTTCAGCACCAAGCACAGGCGGGAATAAAATCCCACTGACTGAATGTTCTAGACGATCTCTATCGCCCCTTTGCCAGGAGATTGTCTATCTCTATGGTCAAAAGCTCCCGTCGTGAAACGTCTGAAGGAACTGGAGTTGGAAGAGGCACTCTCGACAGAGTGGGGTGCCTCCGGAATGATATTCGCAGCCCGGACCGAACAACATCTAACACCCAAGGATCGGATGTGATGGTGACCCAATGGTCTGCGAATTCTGATATCCTTCCTCCAACCTGGGACGAATCGAGGTGAGGACCTTCATTTCGAGCCCCGTCAACGCCTGCGAGAGAAACCACCTCCTCTGCTATATGAAGAATCCTGAGTCCTCCCACTAGCCTGCTGACGCTTACCTTTACCCTTACTCCGTGAGTAAAAAGTAGAAGCGGTGGCAGGAGGATCAGCCCTTTGCTTCGCAGCGGAGGCAGAAGGGTGCTTGTTGGGCTTTGGACAGCCCCTGCCTCCAACAGAAGGCTGATCAAGCTGACGAAGCAGCAGCTGATCTTTGAAATGACGTAGGATGTCATCTCGGACCATCGCCACAGAACCATGGAACAGCTGCAGACCTGCCAAAGAAGCAGATCAAAGAGCAGCATGCTGCCCCTCAGGAAGGGAACGGCTTGTGTCAGGTACAGCATCCCTGCAAACTAATTCCAAGTTAGCCATGTTACCGGCATGCGTGTGAGTAATATGCATGAGTGCCTGGGACAGCACACGCAAAGGAGCCTGTACGTCATCAAACTTAAATGGAGGCAGATAAGCAGCTAAAGCAGAGACGACATGATCTTCTGAGAGAGAAAGCATGCCCAGCAACTCTCTCGATAAGCCCAATACAGACTCCAGAGTCGCCATAGGAATAATGGCTGACTTGAGCTTGGAAAGCCTGAGGGAGTTGGAGTTCTGATCCAAGACCATCAAAGTCTGGCATACTGACGGATTGGTGGAATCGTAGGAACGATAATGCGCCGGAGGCAAAAAAGTGTCAACCCTGGTGAAAAACGAAGTCTTCATAGCCTTGGAACTCAGCTTAAGAGTCCAAAGGTGTAAACACTTTAACCACCTGTATCAACTGGCATGGTCGAAGGTGCATGGTCGAAGGTGCCCAGAAGCAGGGTGCTCAACAGGCTGTAGGTGCACGACCGATGATCGTGGCCTGGCTGACACTGTCGGCTGGTTTGATGATTTGAGCTCTGGAAGGAAACCCAAAGTCAATAGCTGCCCCCAAGTCAGAAGACTGTTGGCTCTCGACATCAGGTATGTCGGACTCATCCCCTGAGTCGGAAGACACATAGCCCATCATGGGCAAACCAGCCGACGCCTCCAATGGTGTAGGCACACCAAGGGGATCAGAAAGTGGCCTGCTTCCAATCCCGGGAAGTGGCGCCACAGGGGGGAAGTGGCGCCACAGGGGGGACCTGGAAACCACTAGTAGCCAGGCTGGAAGCAACGGGAAGACTTTTGGACAGAACCTGAGTGAGCATGGAGAGGGCCTCCCTAAGCTCACTGCCTGTGTCAGCCGGTTCGACATGGAACGAAGCAGCAAAGTGGCTTCACTCCTGACCCTTTTAACCAGCGAAGGGTCACAATCCTCAAATACACCCGACGCGGGGTGACGGCACATGTGTATAGGGATATGACATACCCTGAGGATCTACAGAGCGGGAATTCAGGAGAGTCGCTGCGGACCTCTGAGGGACAGAATGTCCAGGCTGCACAAAAGGCGTTGGTCACGTAAAACTGGCCATGTGACCAGAGTGCGTGGACGGAAATGCCACGGAGTTCATAGTGGCCCCACCATGAACATCTGAATCCAATTAAAAAACTGTGGTGCTTGACAGCGGAGAGACCACAGTAGAGGGTTCGGCCGGCAGCCCTTCCGATTTCGCCGAGTTGAAGTCAGGAAAGGCTGAGGTCGATATCAACTACCAACTACCCGTCATCTCTGCAGACCCCTGCAGGGTAAAGCTGAGGCCGGCTGAAACGATGACTGATGACATAACAGACGGAACAGCAGTAGCAGAAGATATGTCGGGAGTCGCTGAGTCTGGTGGAAAGGTGGAGAGAGCACCTGCGCTCGGCTCTGAAGGAGGAGTCACATCCCTAGTGACAGCTTCAGATGTCAACTGGAGAAGGACCGCAGTCCTGGAACCATGCATCTCTTCACCAGACAACTCAACAGCTCCCACAGTATCCACCACAGGAAATGACTGCACATCGCCCACAGAGAAGGAATAACTCTCACCAGACGTGGTTGTTTCGGGATGCCATGAACGACAGCATTTCCCTTTCCCACAGGGGGCACGGCCACGAGAATGCACAACAGGTTCACAGATGCCCAAAAAGTGGATGACCACGATCCACATAGCCCACAGGGTCAATCGGAAGAACACCCATTGCAAGAAGAGCAGGAAGCATGTGAATCGTCCACATGCTTAGGCAGAAGGCATTGCCCAGAAGGAATAGTCCTAGGCATGACAGAAGTGAGAGCTGAAGAGAAGAAGGTGAATTCAACAGATGACAGAAGAACACCCCCAACTACAAGAGAAAGGTGACAGAAGAAAATAGACCGGCGGGGACACAACAGACCCCAGACGGTCGACAGGGACCCAAAAAACAGAAGGTCCACTCTCAACAGAGAGAAGAAATTCTGTTCAAGAAGCACATCTAACTCCAACACAAATAACAGTATCAAAAATGATAACATGAATTATATTGTGAAAAATGTCTGTGTCTGAACCACTCGGCTCACGAAATACGTACGCGACACGGAGAAGAAAAAATAATATATAATGGTGTATAAATTTATAAGCAAGAATATAAATAAAACACAGTCCTGATAATAGAGGATTCTTAGATCCAACAACTTAGCACAGGAACACACAATCAACAAGCCAGGATGATCACTGATTTCGAATGCAGAGAAGACGTCTCGTCAACATGGCGGACGAAAAAAGAATGAGTCATTAGCTACGTGTCTGCACACTGGCAACGGAAGTCGTGGATTTGTACTAGGAGAAGAGTGTCCCCTACTGGATCTTAGTGTTGGAAGGTTATGAAATTTGTCCACGGTTTCGGTTTCTACACGTTTTTTTTTAAACAAGAGGCCTGTCACGCCTAGAGAGCTCCACTGAGGGCCACTGATCGCATGGGCATGTTTTCTAATACTAATATTGTTACAAACTTTAGCCGAAAAATATTCAGCGGTTCAGAAATTATGGCTTGGACAAACAAATATCAAAAATATTTTAAGATTTTCTTGATCCTGTGACCTGTGACCTTGACCCTGTGGATTTACAGACCGCAGAATAATTGATGACACACCGTCTATTGATAATACATATTGTTATGAAGTTTGGTGGAAAAATATTCAGCGGTTATGAAATTATGGCTCGGACAAATAAAATGTTGACGCCGGATGGACGGACGGACAGACGGACGACAGACGACGGACGACAGACGACGGACGACGGATGAATCAGTATAAGAAAAGCTCTGCTGACTTTGTCAGCGGAGCTAAAAAGAGTGGACTCTGGTTTTGGTTTCATTTTTTTAGAGAAAAATATTCAAGTATTAAACACTATAAACACTTGGGTTTTTCCCAAATATTAGGTTTAATAAAAGTTCAAGTGTACCTTCCCCTCTCTCTAAATTATGAGATTATATATAGTGCAGCACATATACAGTAAACCATTAATCCAGAAGACAATGAAGATTGTTCACAGATGTACAACTGAATAGAATAGGAACCCCCCCCCCCCTCCCCCCACTCACACACACACACACTCAAGACAAGAGGAAAATGTTGTGGTACCAGTGAACAACTTGGGGGAAAAAATGCTGAAGGTGTAATGATGTGAAATGTCAGGCCAAAGAAAAAAAAATCTCTTTGTTTAGGGTAACCAGACTGACCCTAAACAATTATGCTGACCCTAAAAATTTTACAAAGTAAAAGTTGCTCATTTAGATCATTGTAACCCTAATTTTTATCAGACCTCACTTTGAATTGAAACCTATTTTCAGGTTCAAACTTTTAAAAATACATGTAAAAATAAATACATCAGACAGTATAGATGCGGAGCAAGTGGTACGTTCAAGTTCTGCAAAGGAAACTGCATTTGATAAAATGATTATTTCATAGGTACAGAATTTTACTGTTGTTGTTGAAGGTCATGAAAATTAATGAATATCATGTTGAGTTTCGTGTATTGATACTGAAAGCCTCCAATTCTGGCCTGCAGTCTTGAAAATGTTATTGGAACAAGTGTAGTGTCCAAATGTTTTTTTTAATTCCATTCAAACAGATATGTAGAAATTACTGACAGTGGCCAGCAGATGCATGGATATTGCATTCAAGTGAAGTGTGTGGTCATTTTGGTAATTCGATGTTTGTTTTATTTTTTGTTCAAAACCAGGTGGAGCTTTCAATCTCACACTGAATGGGGGGATTTTTATCATTTCATTCATTTGTCATTCAAAAGAAAGTTTATGTAACACTTAAATACGATTATATTAGTGGACCAAAAAAGTTATTTATAAGAAATACCTGGATCTGATTTTTTTCTGTGAGTTCCCCCCTTTTATTTAACACATTGCACAAAGTGACAGCATTCAAGATTGTGCAGGTGAATAACCGTATGTGTCCCAACTGAAGGTTATCTCACGTTCAGGTCGGGTCGGTGTTTTTAAATAACCGATACCGAGTTGTATTTTTGGTTAACCTCTGAATACTACTGGGTCTGTGCCGGTAACATTCCACTCAGATTTGGCTTATTTTTTCTTGGTGCTTTTGCACCACTTTCCTTTCCCAAATCGCTTGGGAAAGATCAAAATAGAGAGCATATTTTCCAAGTTAGGGACTTCCACTGTAGTGCAAGCCTGTAGTAAACAATTGTAAGGTAGGATGATAAGAAATTCTGATGATTTTTATATTTTTTTCAAGGATTTTCAAGAGCATTTTTGGAGTTTCCAGGCCTTGAAAGTTAAAAAATTTATAGTAATTTATATATTTTTTATACTTACCAATGACCCAGACTTAGCTGGTGCTAACTCTTAAATTCTAGGGCCAAACACAAATTTTACCCCCAATCCCCAAAATTTGCATCTAAAACCAAAGAAATCATGTCCTAAAAGGTCCTCCATACTTTGCCTCCACTGTGCATGCGCAGTGTTAAGGAGGTCTCAAAATTGGCGCCAAAAGTCATTCTTACAAGCAGTGCCTGGAAAAGCGTTATGTACTCAGCATGGGGGGTGGGGGTGGGGGGTGGGGAGGTTGGAGGGGGAGGGGTGGTATGAGTTCCCAACTCATGGGAGGGCCATCCCCATCTGGGTCATTGGTAAGTATAAAAAATATATAAATTACTATAAATTTTTTAACATTTTTATACTGTACCAATGACCCAGACTTAGCTGAATAGTAAAAAGGTTGGAGGGCCTAGGACATAAAGCAATCCAATAACTCAACTATATATATACAGAATTATCCCCTCAAGGAGAAAGGAGAAATAGGCTTTACATGTATCTTTCTATTCTGCATCAAAATGAGAAAGACACAACACCACTCTGTACTTGAGCATAATAACATCACTGATTTCTATTAACCTTCAGTATAATCCATTATGGTAATTATTTTTAAAGGAAAGCCGATAAATAAAGTAGTCCAGATAAATGAGACTCTTAAATTCATTAAAAGTGACCGATAATTGTATATTAACGTCTGCATGATATGTGACATATACAAATACTACACACCGAGGTACACTTAAAAATATTACATGGATGAGTAAAAAAAAATTATCTTTACACTTTAAAAATCATCCCGGTACCGACTAGAATTACTGATTCTAGGGGAGGTATTCTCTTGCTTTTCAGTATAAAGCAGGTGACCTAAGGGAACACCCCACCCCCCCCCCCCCCTTTTCCCTGCCCTGGGTCAAATACCCCAGAGCGAAGAGGGCGGCAGCACAGAGTCACTGCCAGAACCAAAAGCCTACACAACTAAAGTTGCAACTGTTTAGTGGACGACATTCTGAGCAACAGATAATGAACCTAAACAATGCCGGTCTCTAGAAATGGACTCAATATTTCTGAGGTATAAATTTGTGCAAGTGAAAGGCTAAAACCAATATGCAGCCGTCATTAGAACTGTAATAGCAATGCTATTAGCATAAGCCTCTGAAGTAGAAAGAACTCTTACTTCAAGAGCTAAAATCTTAATCGCAGACTGCTGTGTTGAAGATATTATCATAAGCTGTACTGAAAGCTAATAGAAACCATCTAGCTATAGAATGGACCGAAATGTGGAGGAAGCTTCCACAGCATAAGCCACAACAGACACCTGAATAGATTAATGCACGGTCATTGTGGAGTCAGAGGTGCTACCAACAGAATTGCATTGAGATTATTTAACTTAAGCAATATCTGCTGAATCAACGGCGCTGGAGGATACCCATATCCTATTATCCCGTCTCACGAGATGGATAGAGCGTCAACTGCAAACGCTCGAGGATCCGAACATGTTGACACATACACTTGCAACTGATTGTTGAGATGCGTCGCAAAAAAGTCCATCATTGGCCGCTCTCATAGGTAGCAAATCTGATATAAATACTCGTTGTTAAAAGTCCATTTGACTGCAACAAGCGGCCCTTACGTGAAAGGGAGTACGCTAATACGTTCAGACGACCCGGAATACAACAGACTGATAGGAGAACTTGATGTTCTAGTACCAACAGAAGGATTCATTCCATTACAGTGAATAACAGAATGGAATGAGTACCTCCCTAGTTCCGAAAATACGCTTATACCGTCGAATTGTCGGACAGAATTGCCTGTGGGCATTCTGGATAACATTCATGCAATGATGTAACGCAAGCCAAAATAACATCAATTCCTGATGTTTATGTGCTTGATTAGGAACTACGGGTCCCAAGGATCCTGGCACTTAAAAACCGTTGGGCTCAATGTTGGGTCCCAACCTATTTAACTGGCATCCGTCAAAACTGTAAAACTCGGATCCGACAATTGCAGTGGAAGTTATTTCCCTGAATAAACCACAGAATATCTGCCCAAGTCTGAATCTGTTTCACTTGACTTACAAGAGGGTGTACGTAACGAGCGAAAGAATCTTCACCCTCCAACTCTGTTCTTTTTGAGTCAAAAAGATTTGGAGAGGACAAGTGCGTAGCCGCCCCATTGGAATAAAATCCGCGGCAGCTCCACACAACCCTATCAGTCTGATGAATTTTTCTCACTGTAACTTTGTCTGAGTGAAGACAATAGCGAGCGTAACAACTGATTAATTTCGCTCTGGTTATGGGCAGACGAACGAGATTGTTGTGCGTCTCGAAGCTCATTCCCAAGTGGGTGAATGACTTGGACGGCACCAGATCCGACTTCTCCTCGTTTATTATAAAACCGAGACATCGGAGTAATAGAAGCAGATTCTGCATGTCATTCTGAAGCGTTAACTCGTTGCCGTACCTCTGAAGAATGTCGTCCAGGTAGGCCGACGTTACCGCAGACGAATGAGCTCGGAAATGTATCATCACCAAGTTCATTATTCGAGTGAAAGCCCAGGGCGCTAGGTTCAAACCGAAGCACATCGCTCAGAACTGATATACAACTCCTAGGACTGCGAAGCGTAGATACTTTCTGAATGTTGGATGTACCATGACGTGAAAGTACGCATCCTTGAGATCTATGCTTGTAGCATAGTCGTTCACCCGAATACTCGCTCTGACTGATCAAATTTTCTCCATATAGAACTTCGGAGCGACGATCAGCTTGTTTATCAGCTTGTTTATCCATCTCAGATCTATGACTGGACGGAACGAGCCATCTGGATTCGGAACCAGAAACAGATGGCTGTAGAAATCCGGTGATTCCTGGTCTTCTACGACCTCTACCGTGTTCTTCTCCAGAAGAGACTGTACTTCTGATAGAAGAGCATCTCTTTTCTGCGGATTTGACGGAAGCTGAGTCCATTTTGGACTTCGAGTTAATGGAGGCTTTCGTTTGAAGGATATTCTTAGTCCTTCCGAAATTACCCCTCGAACCCAGGGGTCGTCCGTAATTGACGCCAATTGCTTATAAAACTCGACAATCTTCCACCTACCGGAACACGATAGAGGTTCATACCATCACCTCCTTGACGGTCTCTAGAATAAGACCTAGAGGATGCATAGGAACCTCTATAGGAACTTCTCTTGGGCGTACTTGTCCTAGAAGTGCCTGTCTTACTCTTTTCTGCTGTATCCGACTTTTTAGATAGCAGAGAATCCGAAGCTTTCTTAGTTATCTGATCATAGATTGCTGAAAGCTTGCCGTCGAAGAGAAGCTCTCCGGAGACCGAAGCGACTCTGAGAGAGTTTTTCACCTTACCATCCACGCGCGTGGATGTAGCTAGGGCCGCGTCACGTCTAACCAACTCCAGGTTTGCCACTGAAAGGGCGGAGTTATATGTGGAATAAGCTATTGCCCTTGAAAGAACTCTTAAGGAAGATAGTACATCCTGGAATTCTTTCCCTTCAAGGCGTAATGAAAACGCTTTAGTAAGGTGATCTGCGTACGATAATGCGTCTAAGATAACTCTGTTAGACATTATTGTCGTTTCCAACATCGCGGTTGAAATTGACATAGACGACGGAATAGATCATTCTAGATCTTCGGCCTGACCGTCTAGACGCAGAGGAACTCTCGGTATGCCCTGTCCTGCCGCTTCGAAATTATTCCTTGAATTGATGAAAGGCAGATGTAGAGCATTCACCGATAAGAAACCTGACTTGCTCATTTTGGTAGCAAGCTTATATATAGAGTCCTACAATAGTTCAAATGTTCTTGTGGCATTATTGGACTGTGTCGGAAACTCAGGGACGATGTCCCTAAACTGATAAAATTATTCCGTGTCCAGTGACGCTAACAGTTTCTAATCCGGCATCGCAGCCTTTTGGTCCGACAGAACAACTTCTGAAAGATAATGCCGGATGATATCTACGGCAACTTTATGTTGTTCCGAAAGGGAAAAAACCAACTCCTCGGTATCCCTTTGCCATCCTGTCAGACCACTTGAAATTCTCGGTCATCCGTACCTGATGCTTCAGCGGAGCGTACCGACCCAGAGTCGTCGGATAAATCCTGATCCGACAGAGATTCTGTCATCTGCTGGGATGCTGCGATAATTTGTGCTATTTGAAATAGCATGTCCGTTACGGAGACCTGTGGAGCAGCGATCTTACGTTACTTAGCCGCTGAAAGCTCCCTGGACGTTAACTCCTGCATATTTCTTATGCGAACGTTCGGAGTCTATGGGCCTTGTATTCCTGACAACCGGATGGCGTGACCTGGTCGCCGTGAAATCCTTGGTTGGCGAGACTGGCTAGATAACAGTGGTCACGTAGTCAAGGTGCAGTCATGTGCGCTGCCGTGAGGATGAGGAAGCCATTAGAGCAGTCTCTCCAGACTGTCTATATAACAGAGCGTCCCGAGCGGTGGACGTATGCTCTGAATCAGAAACATTTGTACCACAACATCTGTTCTCAGATGTTGTTGTACGAGAGGGGGACCTCTCTCACTCGCAGCCCGGGTGGACCTGGACGAGCTTGGAACCGGACTTAAAGGCTTCCTCCGTACCCTCCTCGTATCCATTGTCACTGGGTGTGCACGTAGTATATTTTATAGTCCTCGCATCACCCAAATCTCCTTCCTGGACCGCAACGGAACGTTCATTCCTGCATTTATATAATATGAGAACGTCCCCTGAAACTCTGTGGTCACAAGCCAAGGTGCGGTGGTGTGTGTTGACATGAGGATGAGGAAGGCCATAACACAGCCAGTTCGGACTGTGTATGTGACGGAACATCCCGAACAGGAGGATTGGACGTATGTTCCGACTAACAAACAAACATACAACAACATTGCGGCTCAAATGTAGTTGTAAGAGAGAGGGGGCCTCTCTCGCTCGCGGTCCGGATAGACCTGGACGTGCTAGCTACTAGACTGACAGGCTTCCTCCGTACTATCCTCGGATCCGTCGTTGCTGGGTGTGCACGTTCCAAGTTTATAATGTTCGCATCACCCACACTGCTTCCCAGAACCGCAACGGACAAACCCAGCTGCCAAGCCATTCGATGAATGGTTGCTACACCGGGCAGACTAGCGGACGATCAATGCCTTCGATCCTACTAGGGACCTCTTCGGCAATTGTCGTATTACCCTGAGCACTTAGCCGCTAGCCCTAACACTGCAACGACGGAGACACACTTGTTGAAGACATCACGAAAACATCACTCTGAAGTCTGAAAAATAAAATGATAATATAGAGTGACCCTACGGAAAGAGGACCGGTATGGACCCCTCCCCGCAAACACAATATTGTGACACATGCCACCAACGTTGCAATTTCAATCAACATACACAGAGCAGGAATTAGTGCGAATACACTGAACCTGAGAATTAGAGGAAGATATCCTCGTATTATAAATAAAAAAAAAATTTTCATCAATAAAAAAGACACAGTCATATTAGTCACACTATCCCTTGAAATAAAGATACATAATATAACATAATCCATTATAATCTTTGAAAGAAAATAATTTTCAAAAAAAAATTTTTGGAAAAAATTTTTCAGAAGAGCCCAAGCTCCCAATGGGAACACCGAGCCCAAATGGATCCCAAAAAAGCCTAAGTGTGGACAAATTTTTTTTAAACATTTCAAAAAATTAATGCAACACTTACATACAATATTAATGTATCTTGCTATGTCTAAACTAATGTAAAGACAAGAAATCATTATCAGCAGTAACCGTTGTCAATGTAAACAAGAAGTTGTACAAAAACCGGAAACATGACTCCAGGCACTGATAAACATGGCCTGAAATCAGTTACCAATTTAAACACTATCTGATGCAAAACAGAGATTTCCATAGAAGAAACTGCAGAACATCAGATGGTAGATGTAGATCACAATGCCTAAACACCTAAGGGTGAGGACGTCAGCATGGGGAAAAGAACAGAAATTCATTCTGTTACGAAGCCAAAACTCCCAAGAAATTTTAGTAATAATTATTACAGAAAATATGCCAAAAGCATGGGAGAATAGCAAGGGGGGAATGAAGGAAAGGGAGAGAGGTAACACTGATCAAGCAGTGGAACTTTCATAAAAGCCAAAATAACTTTCATAAAATTTTCCACGTTGTTCTCTTAACTTTGCTTATAAACCCACTCTCCCACAATAAGCTTGTTTCAGTGAGAGGTGAGAGCTACTATTTTGAGAAACTAACTAGAAACAAGAAAAATGTTACTAAGGTTACTTAAGTCGGGGGCATTAAGTCGGGTGGCATAAAAAATTAGAATATTGATTTCTTTTCATAGCATTCTGGCTGATTCCTTAGGTAAGTTGGTACTCTGCATCACATTTCTACAATGCATAAAAGACCAGTTCACTATGTATTCCATGCCAAGTTTGGTTCACCTCGGCTCAGTAGTTCCAGAGAAGAAAATGAAAATGTGATTTCTCAAAGGGTTCCTACAGTAACTATAAGTTGCAAATGCAGCCATGTTTATAACCTGATCAACATTAGATGAGGACTGTTGGTAGAGAGTGCCCCATTCATCAATAATGTGAAGTTTCAAAACATTTTGTATTGTAGTTTCAGAGAATATTTTTGAAAATCCACCAACCAGAATCAAAGAATGCCTCTGACAGCCATGTTTTTCAACCGACAGAAACAAAATGAGGATCGTCTGTAGATCATTCCTGCCAAGTTTGGTTCACCTTGGCTCAGTAGTTCCAGAAAAGAAGATGAAAATGTAATTTCTCATAGGGTTTCTATGGTAACTATAAGCTGCAATTGCGGCCATGTTTGCAACCCGATCAACATTAAATGAGGACCGTTGGTAGAGGGGGTCTCAGTGATTAATCATGCAAAGTTTCAAAACACTTGGCCTTGTAGTTTCAGAGATTTTTGAAAATCCACCAACCAAAATCAAAGAATGCCTCTGGTGGTCATGTTTTTCATCTGACGGGAACAAAATGAGGATCGTTTGTAGAGGACCTCCCATAGACCATTCCTGTCAAGTTTGGTTCACACCGGCTCAGCGGTTCCTGAGAAGAAGATGAAAATGTGAAAAGTTTACGGACAACGGCAGACGTCAAGTGTTGGGGCTCACAGGGCCTTTTAGGCCAGGTTAGCTAATAATATTTAAAATATTAAATTTTGATATCCTGTGTGCTGAATAAGGGACTAAGAGCAGTACACCACCTTGAGCAGTTTTCTCTGGATATTTATCGCATTATCAAAGCTGTTGGCCCAAAACTCATATAGTCCATGTTCCCAAACCCATGGAACCCTTCCCCAAAGTGTGTTATATGAAATACACTACATTATTCTAGGTTGCACATCACAGTTTTGCACTCCCATCTGTACAATGGAACCAATTTCACTAGATATGCCTTAAATGAATAACGCTGGTAATATAGAAAATAACTTCCAAACACAAAACAATTTATTGTTCCTTCAGAACAAATATGACTTGTTAATTGCAAAAAGGTTATAGAGTAAACTCCTGTTAAATGAATAAAAAGATATGATAAAGTTAAAGTAATTTGTATATTTTTTATACTTACCAATGGCCCAGACTAGCTGGTGCAAACTCGATATTATCAAGGGCCAAACACAAATTTTGAACCCCCAAAATTTGCATACAAAACTGAAAATTAAAAGTCCTATCTGGCCCTCTATACTTTTACCATCTGCACATGCGCAGTGGTCAGGAAGAGACCGGAATTGGCGCAAACATCATTCTTTGTAGATGAGCATACTAATAATAACTCAGCGGGAAGGTATGAGTGCCCACTCATGGGAGGGTCATCCCCGTCTGGGCCATTGGTAAGTATAAAAAATATACAAATTACTTTAAATTTATCATATTTTTATACTAATAACCAATGGCCCAGACTAGCTGACTTAAGAATTAGCAGACCAAATATAGCTCCTAAGCCTGCATTCCAAGGTGAAAGGAAATTAAATTTAAAAGGAATTACATGTATGTCTCTCTATACAATAATAGGGAAGACATATTATAAATAAGGAGCCATATCCAAGTAATTCCATATTCTTAGCATGAATGAATATGCTAATTGAGTGTAACGAACCCCCAATTTTAAGGTTAGTCCAGACTAAGCCCCATAAATTAGGATGGCGTATTTGCAAGTGAGAGACTAACCCCCACAAACATACGCCATATATAAATAATAAACAAGCTGTATCTCGGATCAGATATAATCTACAGACAAAACAGCTTCATTCATAGTTACACACTTATCAAGCAGGAGGAGATTTTACAAAAATTCACCCCCTCTCCCGCCCCCATTTTTTTGAAAGGAATATTCTTCAAAACAAAGAGGGGAGCGCTCTGCGGTACCAATTAAACAAAATATATTCGTCAAACAGACACCCAAATATTAATTACTATTAATTATTGGTGCTTAATGCCACTTCAGAAGCCAAGGCTATCATGGTGGTCCCGGTAATTAAAAGCGCGTGCTTCTAATGTATACCAGAGATGGAATACGTAGAAAGGTTGAAAACTGGTGATATAATGAATACAACCATACACTTGTCCAATATAACTCCTATGGAAAGTATCTGAAGAGAAAACATGTTTCTAAGGCAACAAACAGGTGACCCCGTTCAGATGTACAATTAATTCCAATAATAAAACTCCTATTGACATGTTCAACGAAAAATTCATATCGAACCCCCCCCCCCCCCTCCCCCCCGCATTACTTGAATTGCTCTTGTGTTAGTCATCAAATAGAATAGGAATCGCAGGGCTCCCTCACATCTGACCGACTTCATAATGCCAATAAGGGCAGAGAGGGACGTGATGAACAAATCCTCCATATTGACATAATCACACTAGGTAAATATGGCGTCATTAATAGAGCTTATCGCCTCATATAACTAACACCAATCCATACTGGTAGGAAGAGAATAACCTCCTCTAACATGCGGTATCATGCCCGATAGGACAACGAACTCAGCCTAGCTGAAGCAGCTAAAGGTCTTCCTATAAGTGGAGACAATAAAAGGCTGATAACTGCGGCCTTAGATGCTCACTAAGGAGACCTACAATTCTAGGCGTAGCTTATAAGTCTTCATCACTGTGAAGACAGATATATCGGTGTAAGTTGCGACCTTGAAGGCTCGCTGAACGGAGACTTACAACTATCGTCGCTCAAGTTAGGGAATGAAGAGCCACTATTTAACAGCCCTAAATTCCCAAAGAGACAGCAGTCCCAGGAGATAATAAATTCAATTATGTCACTGCATAATTTCTGAAACAATCTCACTCATGATTCTAGCTAGGCTACTATGGTGTAAACAATAAGACTCGAGTCTATGACACCTAGGAAAACAAACCGAAAAGCACTGTACCTTTATCGGTTTTATTTCCAAAAGACAGCAGTCAGAGTACAGCTAACGTAGCTTGAAGTCTTCCTCTCCGTGAAGACAGATATCTCAGTGTAACTAGCGACGTTGAAAGCTCACTAAACGGAGGCTTACAACCATCGTCGTGCAAGGTAGGGAATAACAAGCCACTATTTCAACAGATGTAATTCCCAAAGAGACAGTAATCTCAAGGTAGCTATTCAGTTATGAGTCTTCGTCTACTTGAAGACATATCTGTGTCACTTGCAGATTTGAAAGCTCACTAAATAGAGACTTACAACACTAGCCACAAGAAAAGACTTCTGTAAACAGTACATAAGGCTACTATGGCATCCACAATGACATTAAATGTCTTGACACCAAGGAATACAACGCCGAATGGAAAAAGACGTACCTATTCTCTCTAATGGCTCTATTCCAAACATGAAAGCTGTCTCGGCCTATCTATGCACTATTCGTCCGACTTCAGGATAAAAAACAGGTGACTTGAAAAACCTGGAGAATATTTCGACGAACCTCTGTTGCTTTTCTTCAATAGGAGAGCCTATACCTCCGCAAGGAGAGACTCTCTTGGAAGAATTCACCGAAAGATATGACCAACACGAACTTGTTGTAAGTGGAGCTTTGCTCGGACTGATAGCTGCAGACCTGCCAAGATTACATTCTCATCCACTGATCTTCCCCAGTTTTCATTCACTTTTTGCGAGGTTGATAACCTTCCGCTAAGTGGAAAGCAACATAAGTCTATTTTCGATGACCTCTATTGCTTCCTTCAATAAGCGAGGAGCGACTCCCTTTTGAAAGGATCCGCCGGAAGATTTGTCCAACATGAACCGACCCAGCACCGTCCAACAGCTCACCATCAGAGTCAGCGGGAGGCTGCATTTGCTCTTGCTGGGATGCTGCGATCAGCTGCGCGATCTGCAACAGCAATACCAAGGCTTGAGGAGTAGCGGTCTTCTGTTTTTTCGCCACTTGCTACTTCTGGGACTAAGATCCGGAGAAAGATTTCTTCTCTGAACGTCCTGATGGACTTCACGGGTGAAGACTGGTTCTGTTTTTGCGCAACTGACTGGATATCCGAAGTCGGGTAGCTAGCATGTGGTCATGTGTGCTTTTATAACGTAACGGAGGAAGCTGTGAGTGAAGCTGACCCCGGCTGCAGTCTAGATAGAGCGTCCCGAGCGGCGAGCGGACGTATGCTCCAGCTCATGCAGGTTCCTCAAAACAACATTTGGCCCCAAATGTTGTTGGTTTACAGAGGGACCTCTCCCACTCGCGGTCCTATCAGACCTCGCTGAGTCTCCCAAAAAGAAACTTGCTGACTTCCTCCCTATTTCCATTGTCACTGGGTGAGCTTTTGCTTTTGAGGTGCTCGCTCTACCCAAATCTACACTATCTTCGACCGCAGTGGACTTACTCGGTGTCACGGCTCCCACGGACGGAGTAACCACTTCACCGGTTGAGCTAGCTGCTTGCAAGGGATTAAGAACACTAACTACAGGCCTTAACCCTGGCTTATATTCATGAGTAGTGATGAGCCGATTATCGGTACGGGCTATCGGTATCAGCCGATAAATGGCTTATCGGCCAGGTATCGGCAAAAAATACCAATTCTGCCGATATTGGCAGCCGATATGTCTTTTTTTTCCTAATCAAGTTCTCAGGCAAATCACTGATAATCTCAACTAAATAGTACTTGTTACTCAGATTAGGGCTTTTTAGAAAACATATTTTTGGGGTATTGCCCAAAATAAGCCCACCCCATATTGCTCTGATAAAAGTTTTGACAACTGGTACCGGTGAAGCATTCTTCAACACACAGGTCATCACTAAAATATGCACAAAAATTTCAATTGTTCAATCAAAATAAAATTATATGAATGTGTTTTGGAGTTGGTTTTTTGTCAATTTAATCTTTTCACATTTTCAGCTAAAAAAATAAAATTCCCAAACTACATACATTCGTTTTATTTATTATTGTCAGCCCTCATGTTTATCAACTTTATGTTGAAGACAAATGGGAAATTTCCAGTTCTTTAATTAATAATGACAGCGTGTTCAGTGACCCAAATTGTTCATGTTATTACTTTAGAAAATGGGTTGAGAAATTACCTGATGTGATCTCTGCAAAAATAACTACCCCAAAATAAACATGAATTAATACCCTGAGTTGTAATATCCAGTTTGATCCATGCTACTTGAAAGGCTGTTCTGAAAACAAAACAAGGGAAAGCCAAAGCCATATTGTTTACAACAATGGGGACACATTATGTACATCAGGGCGGTCAGTTTAAATATAGATTTTTTATTTATGAAATGTGCCATGTTTTTATCAATGCATTGCAGAATTCAGTAACCCCCTCCCCTCTCTTCTACAGTCAGCAGATCACGGATAAGTGACAATGATTCATGATTTTTTTTTTTGGTAAATGCAGTACCCCTATGGCATTACCAATATGGGTGCTGGTCAAAACGTCCCCAAACCAAAATGTCCCCAAGAGTTGGTCAAAACGTCCCCAACAATTGGTCAATTCACTACCAGTGAAAATACAAATACGTTGCATGATAACACAAGGAAATTTGCTCCGGATTTTCCATCACTGATGCTTTTTGAAAGAATCAATGATGAAAAATGTGAGGAAATTTGTGACTACCTTGCAACGTATTGGCCTGTCTGACACCTCCCCCCCCCCCCCCCCCCCCCCCTTGCCAATTTTTCTCTTCTCTGGCAATAACAGCCAGGTTCAGTGTCGATACATCAATAACTGGGAAATGGATAGTGCAGATAGTTATCCAGTGCCAACAATGTTGGCTGCGAACTGCCCCCTGTTAATCTTGCACTTGGAGAAAGTGAACGCAACAGAATTTACTGGGAAGCAGTCCACCAATGTATGTACATGTAAATGCTCACACGTGAATGGATTATTTCATTTGTTTTTTTCACAATGGATGGGAGATTTGAATACTGAGGGCACCTTCTCTTGCGTGAGTAATACAAAACACAGTTCGATTACTTTTTAATAAACACAATTCAAAATGGAAATGTAATGACTGAACGAACATGTTTCAGGTTAAAACAAATTGACCACATGCGTTTTTGACCTCATTTGTTAACATTGATGTTTTGTTGATATTTCATGCTGATTTTGTTGATGTTTTTCTACTGAAATGTATTTTCGAATGATTGATGATTCCGATGGAAAAAATGAATAAATCAAACACATAGAACTTTATGTCAAGTTTTCATTTTACATTCAGTCTCATTCATGGATAAGCCCACCCCCATTTCATTTTTTTCACATGCCTGGGCTCACTGACGGGTCAGTTCGGAAATGATAATGAATTTGATACATCACAGATGTACGTTACTTTGAGATCCACCAGGGACGCGTGTCGAGTCACGCTGACTGCTGAACAACCCCATATCTCGTTAGTCCTGTCTGAATGTCATTATATTTATACACAAGCTTGTGCCGCCACAAAAACTAATATCGGTATCTGTCTGATATTGAATTGAAATATCGGATATCGGCATTACCGATAACACCCATATCGGCTCATCACTATTCATGAGCACCTTGCAGTTTGCTCTATTTGCTCAACAGAGCACGACAACGGTAGCACACTTTGGATGGGGGTCACAATACCATCACCATGTTCATGTTCCTCTGAAATAGAAACTGAAAAACTTGAATTATATTACAGTGAGTGTTCTGGCATAGGAACCTCACCACCAACAATGTACTGCAATACCCGTCTCCAATGTCTGTCATGCTGACTTCCTCCCTTGTCACTGTAGACAGTAGTACAAGAATCCGCTAGAGTGTATCGACTAAAGGCAAGGCAACAAGCATGTTAATCCAAGGAAGACTTCCTTGCCTTGCATTTAGAGCACAGGCACTCGACGTATTATCGGATTTTATCAATTTTAATAAAATATATATTATATTATCAATAATAAAAAAAGTAAAGGTATGACACTTCCCAGATTGAAATTTTCAACAACCTCTCAAATAGCAAATACCTCATCAATCTCGCTCAAATAAATGACAAAAATAATGACGTTTTCATTATCGAGAATTTCTAGCCTACTATTAATAGCAGTCGTTCCAATGGAGCAACTACACTGTATGGGAGAGGCAGGCGTGGTTGGTAAGAAAAGAACACTCTCCACAGAATACCGAACTGACAGTGTTGCGAGCGAATTATGAATTCAGAATGCTCGGCTATTTATAATGACAGTTTCATGTCAAGATATAGTTGGTGTTCTGTAAAAAAACATATGCGTCTGTGTAAAAGCTGATCAAGAAATTAATTTCTCACTAGAAATTTTGAAAATCGGTTCTTCAAAAGACCCCCACCCCCACCCCCATCAAACACAGCCACTCCTTTCCCTCAGCAGAACCCTAATGTCCTCAGAGCCCTGCAACCCTACATAGAGCGAAGCATGTATTGCAAACTGCCAATTCCCCCAACACCACAGCCTGCTCCCCCCTCTAGCTTTGTTTTTTAAAGGAAAAGATAAAAATATATTCTTATGTTTTGTGGGTGGCCAATGTCATCTTTGACGAATGAGAGTTAAAATTATTTGTTTTATTAAATGTAGATGCGCAATTAATTTATTCATCACAGTAGCCTGTGTCACATGCTCATTTCTGTCACTGGTTCTGTGCGCGTACTAACAATTTATGATTGATAAGGGTGGACCTACCATTCACAATTGGACAACACTTTTTCTGGTGCCTACCACATTCCAACTCTTCCATGTGTGCTCGGTTAGGCCAATATCATAATTTATGGTGTTTTTAAATTTCACTCCAATAATAGCAATAGACTATTCAACGAACAACCTCCACCACGTACCGGGATTTCGTTTTTTTTTTTTCTCCTCGAAAAATATCCATGAAACCTTTTCAACAATAGTTGTCAATGATTAATTGAGTATTCAAAAATCAGAGACAACTGAAAGTTGTCAACATTCTCATGCTAGAAATCAGTTTTCATTTTCTATCCACGGGCAGCTTATTGGGGTGAATTGATATTCTGTCGCAGTACATTTAATAGGTTAACGAGGGGAAGCATTTCCAAAAGACTGAGAACAATCAAAAGCATGTAACAGCTATTTATTCAGGTAAAGGTTCAGAAAGAACACATCTGAAAACTTCGTTTTCTGTGAAAGCGTGAACAGTGTGTTCAACTTTCTCGTTTACATCAAAACACATGGTTTGAAATTGAAAAGTTGCGGTATCCTCTAGTAACTTCGTACCGCATGCAGCTCGACCCATCGTTCATGTGAATGGAACTTTCTATGATACAGTGAACAACTGTGATTTTCGTTGCGGATATCCACCCACAGCACATGACGAAAGCTTTGGCACAGAACCACCAGCAGAGTGGAATTCCACTTAGAATATCGTACCGGTATTGCATGAAAGAAAGTTTAAGAAATATTCTCAACTTCATGGGAGTTTCAAACCACATTATTTATCAGTGCTTAATGCCACATCGGCAGCTGAGGTTATATCGTAGCGACAGCTGAAGGACAGCTGAAGATGTGACATTAAATATGACTGTATAGGTACTACATATGAAAGCGGACTCATACCGCCAGAACTTTTTTTCTGTTGAAGAAGGAATGAAAGTTTTTTTTTCTGTTTGTGGCAGCTTTCCAGATATATGCAGCAAGCAGCCAATAATTAATGTTGGCAATCACCTTTCGAGTGGGTTTTTTTTTTTACACTAGTAGGTGCAAATAAGCTTCAGTGAGGTGTCAAAAAACGGTTGGTTTCAGTTGTCAAAAAGTTAGCTGTCAGACATGGCTTCAGGAGATTAAACAACGAACACAATACAGCCATTGGGTGATAAAAACCATGAAGCCAGTTTGTCACCTTGATCAGTGAACAGTGTTAGCCGAAACCTTTATATAGTAGGAAAACTTTCAGGTAGATATCACACTGAGGGTCGAAAGGGGCTTGTCCCTCATACCGTCCATGCGCGCCTTCGGCACGTGAAACCATTCCTTTCCAGGTAAATATTAGTCGTCAAAATGGCCAGCAGAAAAGAAACGTGTAGACCAAGCCACCATCTAGTTCAATACGAAGAGGATCTAACATTACAAGTACGCGCCAGCAGATTTTTTGTGGAAACACAATGGATTGAAGTAGGGAGAGAATATGCTGTTCAGTGGGGATCATCATCCAGGACAATCACAGAGGCAAAGGTGAGGAGTAATATAGTATAATACCCCCCTCCCCCCCCCCCACAAACATCTCACACACCCACCATATAATTTTTCTGACTACAATTGACAAGACCAATAAAAATGGCTCTCGCAGTGTTGTATGTAAGTATTGTAAAATGTGCCAGGAAGAATGCCAATAAAATGCCCCACCCCGGCTATGACACTGGCCTCTGAACTGAAGGTAAGGCCACCATTGCTTCTGTATATCTACCCAATTGAATACCAGTATCTTTCGGATCAAAACCATAGAGCTTTTACATCTACAGTACTTTCGGGTATTATATAGGAAAATTCAGTGTCTCAGAAAAAATGCACGTGACCCCCCCCCCCCCCACACCCTGACCCTGCATAACATTTACTATATGATACTGAGAAATACCAATTACAGTGGTTTGTACCAGGATACGGACATCATCACCCCCCCCCCCCCCCCCCCACCCATTAAATTAGCAAAAGGGGAGATTGTCCCAACCCATTCGTTTTTGATCCTAGGACACCTGCTCTCCCTTTGTTTTTTGTACCTAAGTCTGTTATATAAATATAATCTACATCTGCATGCTTTTTTTAAAAAATAAACTCAGGGAATAATTATCTTTTAAGCCCCCTCCCCTCCCCCCCCCCCCCACATTTCTTTATCAAGTGCAGGTGCACTGAACAGATGGTTACATGTATATAAACAAAACATTTGCATTAAAACCATACGAAAATGGATATGATCAGAACCAGCTTGCCGAGTTGGTTCTAATGATATCCATATTTGTATGGTTTTATCGCAAAAAGGTGCAATATGTTTCCGAAAAATGTGAAACAAACACTCCTCGTTCCTATCTGAATCAATCTCTTCTAGCCGGTGCGCCATTTTGTATAATCGTGTTTTAATTCTTAGGTTTTAGAATCTGGAAAATGGGAGATGATGCGAAAGATGATGAATGAGGAAGAAGAACGTCAGTCTTCTGAAGGGACAAGTCCTGCCAGTGAAAGACCATAGCAAAGCTCTTCACCTACCAACACCCCTGACGTTAGCAACACAAACTAGCAATGCCACACCACCACCACCAAAACGTCGCAAGGTTGAAGTCAACTCCACCCAAAACAAGGAAACAAAGGTAAATTAACATTTACCATATTAAACCGATGTGCATTTCAAGTACATGTACAGGCAGATAAGGCTCTAGTTTAATTTTTGAAAGGTGGCGTGAACTGGTGTTGGAAGTTAAACACTAAAAATTAAAAATGACAGTCTATTTGTTTAACCCTTTACCTAACATGAAAAGCAGACGACACTTGCAAAAAAAATTCTTGAATAACTATTTTTTTTCATTTTTTGTCTCAAAAACATAGGTTATGACCCCTCATTGGAACGAGCTCGATGAGCTCGTTCCAATGAGGGGTCATAACCTATATTTTTGAGACAAAAAATGAAAAAAATAATTAAAATTAATAGGCGATTTTTGAGAATAGCGCTGGCAGGTTTTGGCCATTACGTTGGGTAAAGGGTTAATGTAAGTTGCTATGTACATGTACAAAATATGTTCTTGAAATATTTATAGTCCGTAATGGAGACTGATTTGTCAAACAAGATGGGGGTGAGGGTGAAAATTGTTTGGACCAACCCCATATTCGAACTTGACCTGTATTTTGTTGTGATTAAACAACATACCAAGTTTGGAACCAATCAGAAAACAAATAATAAAAGTTATCATCTGGAAACCAAATATTTGATGTATTCTATGTCCAACAAGGTCCATAAATCAGGGGAACTTCGAAGTTCGAACAGACCCCATATTCGAACTTGACCTGTCTTTTGTTTTGATTAAACCACATACCAAGTTTAGGAGTCAATCGAAAAAAAATACTAAAGTTATCATCTGGAAACCAAATGTTGATGAACGGACAGACCGATGGATGGACAAATGGGTGGACAAATGGACAGATAGACAGACTGATTCCATAATTCAATGGTTTTTCAACAGGCGTATAATAAAAAATCATTTAGGCCATACTAAAGTTATAATCCGGAAAACACAAAATGCACAAATTCAAGAGAAATAACTCTGGAAAGGTACATGCGGTTTTGGCTGAAAGTGAACTTGAGCTGTGCTTTATGGTCATAAACAAAATCTGAGAATTTGAAACAAATTAGTCAAGACAACCTAAAGTTATCATCCGGAAACCACATAATTCACAAATTTGCAATCATTCAAGGGGAATAACTATGGAACGGTACATGCGATTATGGCCAAAGGTGAACATGAGCTGTGCTTTGTGGTCAAAAACAAAATCTGAGAATTTGAAACAAATCGGTCAAGGCAAACTAAAGTTATCATCCGGAAACCACAAAATCCACAAATTTGCAATCATTCAAGGGGAATAACTCTGGAAAGGTACATGCAATTGTGGTCAAAAGTGAACTTGAGCTGTATGTTGTGGTCAAAAACAAAAAACTGAAAATTTGAAATAAATCGGTCAGGGCAAACTAAAGTTAACGTCCGGAAACGAAAAGTTGGGCTAAATTCCCATAAATAAAGGGCCATAACTCTACTGCAAATGGGCCGCTAGAAACGGAAATCGAACCCATCCTGTATTTTGTCATACTAAATCCACATGCCAAATTTAACTCAGCTCAAACCATTACAACTAAAGTTATCGTCCGGAAACGAAATGTGTTCATGGACGGACAGACAGACAGACGGGTGGAGAGACCATTCGCATAATATGTCCCGTTTTTCAAACGGGTGTATAAAATCAACATCTGAAAAATTTGGTGTCAATCCGTCAAGGCATTCGGCTTTAAATGAACGGAAACCAATTTTTTTCAAAAATTGTGTTTTCAAAGGGCCATAACTCTGCAGCGGATGGACTGAGAAACACCAATATCGAACTTGACCTGTATTTTATTGCTACAAACAACATCTGAAAGTTTGATGTCGATCCGTCAAGGCATTCGACTTTGAATGAAGGAAAACCAATTTTTTTCGAAAGATTGTGTTTTCAAAGAGCCATAACTCTCCCGTGGAAGGACTGAGAAACACCAATATCGAACTTGACCTGTATTTCATTGCTAAAAACAACATCTGAAAAATTTGGTGTCAATCCGTCAAGGCGTTCAGCTTTAAATGAACGGAAACCAATTTTTTTAGAAAAATTGTGTTTTCAAAGGGCCATCATATCTCTGCAGCAGATGGACCAAGAAACACCAATATCGAACTTGACCTGTATTTTAATGCTAAAAACAACTTCTGAAAGTTTGATGTCGATCCGTCAAGGCGTTCAGCTTTAAATGAAGGGAAACCAATTTTTTTAGAAAAATTGTGTTTTCAAAGGGCCATATCTCTGCAGCAGATGGACTGAGAAACACCAATATCGAACTTGACCTGTGTTTTAATGCTAAAAACAACTTCTGAAAGTTTGATGTCGATCTGTCAAGGCGTTCGACTTTAAATGAACGGAAACCAAATTGTTTACAAACTGACAGACGGACAGACAGACAGACTGATAATATAATACGACCGTTTTTTAAACGGGCATTTTAAAATGAAATTATTTTCACTGCAGATAATAATAATCATAATAAAAAAATTATTATTATTATGATTATTATTATTATTATTATAACATGATTTTTTTACATTTTAATATTTATGATCTGCAGAGAGTTGACAGATCACAGTCACTTTAATAACAGAAATGAAACATTTTTTTGTTGTTATAACTTAATTTTATCACAGTTTTGCTCCTTGAATATCACAGTCTCACTTTAAGTAATGGTGCGTAAACGCAGAAGTTTCTTTTGCACATCGTCTGATTTCATTTGTTTTTGAAAGTAAGATATACTCTTTCCATGAGATGGTTCGTTGAATAGCCAGTCCGGGATTCTCGCCGTTGCTGCGCCACCAATTTCAACAACAACGGGGTCTATCTTGAAATTATGTTCAATGTATCTCGTACACACTTCAGGTGTCAATTCCTTGTATCAGAATTCTTCACAAAACTGAACAAGTTGTTCTTTTGTCATTGGGTTTTTTCCACCCACGTATAGCTTCAACACATGCCACACCATTTCAATGGGGTTCAAGTCACAACTTTCTACAAAACGAAGAGAGAAAGGTTTTATAATATTTTTGTGCCTAAAAATATTCGCGTGCAGAACGGGGATGTACATGTAGCCAGACTTTATTTTAGGGTAGGCCGGGTGGTCACAGTTGGGGTTGGCAGATCGAATGTCAGGCACCCCCCACCCCCCTTAACAATTCCCCCCAAATTGGTCAGCCCCCCCCCGCCCCCAAGTAGTAATTTCCCCTCCCCCAAATTTATTTTCCCCTAAAGTAGACATTGCCCCCCCCCCCCCCACACACACACACATAATTTGTCCATTCCCGAACACTTTTCCACACTGCTTTCTGTGCAGTAATTTAATTAAATAATGTTTAATCTTTTAACCCTTCTAGCATTTACATGCAACCAAACATTGCAGACGTGTTTTTGCAAGAAAGAATGAAAAGACCCGAGTGTGAATGAGAGAATGCACATCACTCGGGGATTTTGTGCTGCTTTTCATGTTTTTTTTTTCCATTTTTTCTTCAAAAAACACCAAATATAACAAAAACTATTTCATTTAAAAACATTTTTTAAGTCTCACAATCTTTATTTATCGTAGAGCAAACGTTTGTAACATACGTTCTTCAAATCAGTCATTTTATTTCAAAAAGAAACTACATGTAAGCCGTGTTGTTAAGACAAAGAGAAAAGAAATGTGTTTCGAGAAATGTTTTAGCAGGTGTCATCTGTTACTAGGAGAATTGAGCGAATTCCAATTTCAGAGCTAAGAATTCATGGTTTTAATCTAGCCCCCCCCCCCCCCCCCCCCCCCCCCCCCACACACACAAAAAAAGAAAGATTTCAATCATGCTTTACAGTGCGACAGTACGTATTTTTAGAGGAATACTGGACTTTTCGCCGGAAAGACATTTCGCCGGAACTTAAATTTTTAAAATTGGACAGTTCACCGAAAAGATTTTTAAAATTTTAAAAATGACTTACCCATTTTTTAAAATCCGTTTAACAGGTCAAAACCGGTCCATTGAGAATGAAATTCTAAATTGAAATGAACGTTTACCTGAACACAATGTTTTTTTTCTGTTTTTTCCACCGGCGAGCCAAAATGCCAATTAACACTGACAGCACATTCTTTTTTTTATGGTGGAGCCACACTGTCTCAAACACATAGCTTATGACCCCTTATTGGAACGCGCTCGTTTCAGTAAAGGGCCATAAGCTATTTTTTAAGAAAAAAAAAATTAAAATATATTATTACAGGGGAAATAATCATTAAGCTCCAGGCAAAATTATAACTTTATCAACACTCTTCAATCATTGTAGTGGAGCCATATTGTCTCAAAAATATAGCTTATGACCCGTTATTGATTTCTAATTTGGTAATAAAATATCTGAAACTCACCAGTGTTATGTCATCTGTTACACCCTTCCTGTGTCTCTTTGATGAGATCCCTGTGCCCCACTCTTCTCATCATCATGTCCCCCCCCTCCCCCCCACCCCCATGTGAACACATGGGAACCCCGAAAAGTCCCTTCATATACCAGTCATTATTCGGACCCTCCTGTCGTTACCCCATCCTTCCGCTTCCCTTTTGGGAAGTGGGATGATGGGGCAACAATCGGAGGGTCCTGGTTACAATTAAGGAAGGACCGCCGAAACTCCACAACAGCCTTTCACATATTATGGTTGCCCCTCCCCCCCCCCCCCCAAAGAAAAAAGAAAGATCACGATTGGGCACCAATAAATAAATAAATAGCAGGCTCATTTGAAGATTCCACGAACTGCTTGAGACACCTTGGCGATTGTCTGCCTCATTTCGGCGAACTGTCTGCACATTTCGGCGAACTGTCCAAACATCTGACGATCTGCCTAAACTCCGGCGAAGTGTCCAATATTCTGCCGAAATGTCCAAAATCCTGGCGAATTGTCTCGAAAATTCCGGCGAACTGTCTTTCCGGCGAAAAGTCCAGTCCCCTTTTAGAGTGACCTTCGGTAGCATTTGAAATTTTTTTAAATAAAACAACTAACTTGAAGAATGTGTGTTACTAATGTTCACTCTACGATAAATAACACAACATGTAAGTGAACGGATCTACTTGAAAAAAGTTATGTGATATTTATACCCAAATCAGGCAAAGCTACATGTACCAATCGACTTGATTTGACACTGGTCCCATTATTTTATTTGTGTTCGGCGCTAAGTAGCAACGATAAGGCTACTAAACATCAAACACAAGAATCTAACTGCGGCGATAGAAAAAGTTAATAAATCACTTTAAGTGAATGGTTCCATTTGAAAATTTTATATATGTGATATTTATACTCACCAGCAGGCCAGTTTCTTTTCCAGTTGATACGATTTTGTGCCATAAATGATTTGGCATACTTGGACGTGTGTTTTGGATCGTTGTCCTGTACAAAGGTATGTTCTCCAAACTGTTCAAGAAAGGGTAGTAAAGTTTTTTCTAGAATCTCGTGCGAAAAGAATTCCTTCTTCATAATACCATTGAATATTAGCAGAGATGTAGGTCCACGTTTAGAAATTCCACCCCATAGATGTAGTTTCAGTGGGTGTTTGGGTTTCCCTTGACTTGGAGCAATCCCATCAACTAAACGATATGCAACAGACTTGTTTTGGTGCAACTGAATACTTGTTTCATCAGAAAAAATTGTTTTGGAGTAAGTTCTGTTCTCTTCGATAGCCTGTTGGCAAAATAACACTCGTTTTTGTTTGTTGACGTACCTGATTAACTGACAGTACTTTGGTTTGGTTGCCATGAACCCGGCCGCCTTTATAGCACGTTGTACAGTTGAAATGTGAATTTCTCTTCCCCTCTTAAGTAAGTCTCTCTGAATGCTTTTTGATGTCCAATTGCAGTTTTTAATTAATAGAAGTTTAATAGTTTCAAGATTACTGCCGTCAAGTTTTCTGAAACTTTTCACTTTTGAACGTGTGTCTGTTACTTGCTTAACTGCACCAGATAAATATTGTTCACCAAATCTCCTGATCCCATGCCACAAATACGTAATACCGTATGTGTTTTTCATTTCTGTCCGTATAGCATATACGGTCGCCAATTACGGTCTCCAATTGCGATCACATAAATCATAAATATGAAGTTTCTCCTGTTGCGTAAACTTTTGCTTCATTTTAGTCATTTTGCATTGCGATAAAAAAAATTTTCAACTGGCTAAGACAAAACCGAAAATGAATTTCATTCCGTCCCGTCAAAATGCAACCAATAAACATTTTGTGTATTAGTCAATATGATGAGATTTACTCCACCCATTAGTATTATTTATGACTGTCCGATTATCACACCTCTTTTGTCAATGGGTCTTCTTCAGAAGCCTAATTACAAAACACGCATCTTCGCACCTGTAGCTATCAACACTGAAACATCAATCATCTGCAGGAGCATCTTGGGCAATAAAAAAATAGTGAATATCCAGGAATATCATTACATTAGTTGATGAAAATAATTGACTAGCAATTGGCAATTTGTTTTTAATTCATCTCTTTGATATTCTGTATTAAAAAGTGTTTGTATGTTCGTACACGTGTATTTGTATCTTTAAATTTTCAGAAGAAAAAAGAAGACGCCAAGGTAATAAGCAGAATCTCCCCTCCCAGACTGGCACCAGCTTTAGAGTCACCACAAGCACCACATGTATTTGCAGATAGTGGACCTCCAGAGAAAAAAATGCCACCTTCTCAACATCAGACAATCCCTCCAAACATCACTGTGACACCAACAACAGTCCCTTCAAACACTGTTATCACAGCAACACCAACAAGAGTGCCAACAAATATCACTGCAACACCAACAACAGTCCCTCCAAACATTGATAATACTACAACACCTACAACAACAGATGTTGTTGCAATACCTTTATTTAAAACGGACGAGACGCCACATCAGCCTAGGGTTGAAAGGAAATTGAATGAACTTAGCAGACAGTTGAGGGATCTGACTGGAAAAGTCGATTTATTGATGACTCTTTTTAAATCTTCTCAAGGCCAATGCCAATACCTCAGCCGCAAAATGTGGATGTACTTCAGTCTGACAGTGTGCCGACGCCCATATGCGTAATTCAGGATAAGTGTTTCAGAGACATTCCACTGGAATACAGGTTAACTGTGGATGAGTTACGCAACATCCATGCTCACTCTTACAATCCAGGACATTTTGGGAAAAATTTGTCAGAGAAACTGTTCTCAGAACTTTTTGGACAGGACACTCTCAGAACAAAGGACTCGTGGTATGGAGGTGGAAAACTATCCAAAATAGAACTGGATCAAAAACTATCTAAAAAGATATGTTCTATTTTTGCACTCAGAGTTAGCAGAACAGAGGTTATTCAACGACGTGATTGTGTCCAGAGTGAATGAAAATTAAAGGCGCCCAGTGTGCAAAATTTTCATTCCAACACAAGAGGAGGTCGACTCGGCAATTACCTTTTGAATGTTAATAGTTAACAGACTGATGTTTACAATAATTTATTCGTTATTCTCGAACAATACAGTAAATTGAATTTTGTCTTTGCAAAATATCTTGTTGAGGAGGCTGACAAATGGGGGGGGGGGGGAGTGGGGGCGAGGGAAGATACAACAGTATATGACCAGATGGCTAAATTATTATTAATGGTGGTTGGGTTCGGGGGGGGGGGGGGGGGGGGGTATTAACTAGGGTCCTGCGAATATTCAAAATTCAGTTTGATATCGATACCATACGTCTGCTTCCGAGATCAATCTCAAGATTCGATTTTTTCGAATCTCATACTAACTGCAAGTTGTCATTAGAAAATTCATTCATGTAGGCTTGATCGGAAAATTGGAAATTCCAAGGTCAAAAATCTAATAGTTGGAAATTCAATAAATTAACATTGTTCATGAAAAATATTAAAATTCCAACTCATGATAAGAAATTTTTATCTTTTATTTCCAACTGGAAACTTGAGTTTCAAATTTCCTACTCTAAAATTGACATGGCCTCAAAATTTCGAATCTGACATGAATTTATGAAACCATAATGAAGACTCGGAGCTTGTTCTTTTTCATTTGATCTTGTCTTGGTTTTTAGCAGATGCTAGTCACTTGATTCATATTTTGTGCTATTTTTTAATACAAATGTTATTTTTATAAGATATGGTATTTATGTAATGTTTCAGTCTTCATGTACATTTCTGGTTTATTCATTAAAATAAAATGAATAACATTAATTTTGAGTTCTCGGTGGTCACAAAGAACAAAACTGCCACTCTACAAGTATTAATATAATGCTGATATTGTGTCAAAGTTTTCATAAGTCTTGGTTATCTGCAGAGTTGCAGTTTAGCTATTTGAAAAAGGCTGGTCCACTTCCATACTGAAATGTGTAGTTGTAAGTCTCCAGCCATTTTAACATCTTGATCCAATTTCATCCTATGCTTTAACATAGATAGGTAGAAGAATATGTTAATGTTCAAAATTACCCAAAACAACAACAGTAATATATATTTATATATAATCACTTTTAAAAGATATCACCCAGCGCTGCAGTGCAACCACCTATCAAAACCACTCACAGTTGGAATTTTCACTGGTGGCACCCCCCAGCTGAAACCCTCTAGCCACATCCCTGGATATAGTTCTACAAAATAATTGAAGTGTGTCGATAGCATTAAAGTATGTTTGATTTCCACAACTAACCACAGACTATGACAGAATCATCTGGACTTGGCATCATATCTGATAGCGAAAATGTATGATTTATTACCCATGGTACCAGTGTGAACTATTGCAGCAGACACTCTCTAGTACCAACGCAAATGCAAATGCAATTTTCACCACAGGAAGCACACAATAGTTTAACAGTGCTATCTTTGTCTTTGATAACCTGACATTCGAAAAATCTGAATTCGACACTGGTAACAAGTTAAGCCTTCAAAAACTAAAACTATGGATAACAGGCCTATAGCTGTTTCAGCGACAGTGCCACAGAGAATATTTTGTTATTGATGTTTAAGGTGTTCACTCAGTCATAAAATTCGTAATTTTTTTAGTGCTACCTGTGGGTTAGAAGAAAATAAAATGTACTGATATTTATTTATTACTTGTTATTTATAATGCGCATATCCCAGCAGATAATGTACATTTACCATCGTGGGACAAAACGAATTTGTATTTTCCTGATTACTTAGGGGAAAATGCCCCATATACATTATACAGCACTAGCATGTCCCTGCCTTTGCCAAGAATCGCGGGCAATATTTGTAGCCTAGTAATGTATGTAGTGTTTCAGTCGTTTAATAAAAACACAGGAGATGGTGCAGTGCTTGTTTACTGCAGTAATAATGCAGGTAGTTGGTGTACTGCAGTTTTCCAGTAACGCTTGCAGCATGCCATTCATTGATTGCGTTGTGACCCACATGTACTAGCACCTTCAGAAATAGCAGTGGGAAAGGTGTTTTTGCAAACGATGGCAGTTGCAAACATGCTTGCATTGGTATAACAGATCCATGTAGCAAATAAAAATATTAAGATTATAAACTGAGCTTTGGTAGAGAAAAATTGACGCATGGTCAAAACTTATTGTTTCTGGCTGTAATCCGATCACTCAGTGTCACACTGAATACTGCCCTTTAACACAACTAACAGAATGATTGTGGTAAAAAAAAACGTTGAAACTAAACTCATTCTTGGATAAAAAGCGAAACAAAAAATCTTACCTCTTATGTCGGGTACTCGGCACAAGCTGTGAAATCGAAAGAAAAATGATATCTGACAGCATTTTTGAATCGATGCTGATGAGCTCCCCCCCCCCCCCCCTCCCATGGGCCTAATGGTATATAAATATTAACATTAATATACCATTATGAGTGCACATCAGCATCGATCCAAAAATACTATCAGATATCATTTGTTTTTATTTCTCAGCTTGTGTCGCGTTCCTTTGATTCAAATCACCTGGATTTTTGCAAACTGCCCTGAATTGAAAATTATCGCCGTAATCCCTTCCGCTCTCAGGTCTGCGAAATTAATAACTTGTGTAATCTCTTTGCCTCCAATCCTCCGCGGACTGCAAACGATCTCCAACTTTGCTGTATAGTGTAATCTCCGAACTCTGTCGGCGATTCTTGTTTGATATTGAGCGAATTGTTCTCGGACCTGGGCGAAGGATGTAACAATCACTTGCAGCGTAGTGTATGAAGAAAAAACGATACATCGGAAAGAAGATGCAAGACTAAAACGACCTAATGCCCCTAGGGTGAGAATGTAACCAGGGGATAAAAAGAATAAATATTCTGTAATACATGTTAAACTCCCAAGAAATTTAATAAAAAATTTAAATAAAATAGCCAAAAAGCTTAGAAGTTTATCTAAGGATAGGGAAGGAATACTTAACAAACAGTGGATTAATCATTAGCAAGAATGATGACATCAGGCGTATGTCCTGAAAATGGGAAACATGAAATAATTTTTATAATTATGATAAAGTTACAGTCCTGAACATCTGAAACCACCATTGTTCACTTCCATCATCCATAAACAGCCTTGGATCCACCAATTCTTGCATGGATTTGTGTCTGGCATCCTCAAAAAAGGAGATTTTAAAGCACAGATGTCAGATCATTGTTACTGACTTTAGGGCCAAACAAAGAATAACGTTGGCACCAATTCCGGTCTCTTCCTGACCACTGCGCATGCGCAGATGGTAAAAGTGTGGATGGCCAGATGGGACTTTCAATTTTCCTTTTTGTATGCAAATTTTGGGGATTGGGGGGGTTCAAAATTTGTGTTTCGCCCTTGATAATATCGAGTTTGGACCAGCTAGTCTAGGCCATTGGTTATTAGTATAAAAATATTGTAATATGCAGAGTCCAGAATACAGGAAAGTGTCAAAATCCCTGTTAATTGAATATTCCTGTAAATAAAATAATTTTCACTGCCAAGTGGCTACTCAATCAACAGGGTTCCATGGTACTACTTGAGGCTTTCTCATTTAAAAAAAATCGGAAAAAGATGAGATGTGAAAAACCTTAATCATTTATCAGGTCGCCTTTGTTTCCAATTTGTACAGGCTTAATTAACTAAACAGCCCAACTTACCTTTCACAGATTTAACAAAACAACTACAATTGTCAACTATCACACTCACTCTACCTAATGCCAGCAAGTGAATTAAAAAAAAATGAGACAAACCTAGTTCATTAAGACTCTGTGCTGCTTTGGTGATTTCTCTTGCTCCACCTAACAGCTGACTGTGCAATCGCTTACTAAGGTACATAATTCTGATAACACGTCTCAATAAATCACAAGTTTCCTGAAATTTAAAAAGTGAACGTTCATCTATGACCAGAAATGTACCATATTACAGTGGGGTTACTTCAACACTTAATAACAGTCATTTGAAAAACCTAAATATCACACCCCATTCCTGGTATTTTACTCTTATCTTGATGAGGCCTATTATTTTTGGTCTGAATTTGTTATTCAAAATTTGTTTTATCAAAAATTATTAGAGAGTTCCCAGAGGCCCTATCCAATAATTTGTAATAAAACAACCTTCTATGAACAAAATATTATATGCATTTGACTGAATATGAAACATGAGCAAGGAAAATGTTGGCTTTTGCTCTGGTACCCTCAATTTTATGAAAGCCCTGATACATGTAGTGGCTTCTAGCACTCAACCAGTTAACCTGCTCAGTGTTTTTGAGAATTCCCCACAAAATCAAGTGATGGCTGCAGTACACCAGCCTGCACTTCATTTGATGAAATATTCAATAGAGTTTGGTATCAAGACATCTTTGATAAGAGGATTAGTCCTACTTGCCAGGGTATATTTTGTAAACAAGAAAAAGAATCATACACCTTCTGATTTAAAGGGCATTTCTGTACTATTTGTGAGTTTATGTTTAGTAGGGTTTAATGGCACTTTCAACAGCCATAGCCACATCGTGTTGAACAGTTTTATGGGTGGGAGAAGCTGGAGTATGGGTTGGAGAAGCTGGAGTACCCAGAGAGAACCACTGATCAGAGGTGAGCAACTGACTGTTGTCTTCAGTCATTGTATTGTATACTGTTGAATAAGCCACCATCATCACGATACTGACAGACTCTCCAACGTACAAACTTTGCACAAGCAGAGTTATCAGTGGTTGAAAGCAAGAGCACCATCAACATGAGGTATGCCTTAGTACATAGTACCACCTTGCCTCCACATGGGCAATTAAGTGTCTTACCCAAGTACACAATGCAATTACCACTGGTCAGGATCAAACCGTCAACACCTCGGTTTAAAGACCAATGCTCTTAACATTTAGCCATCATGCTACTATTTTTTTTTTTTTTTTTTTGCAGCAATCAATAAGATAATGTAACACACTGTTGGAAAGTGCTTGGGGAGCACTTTTCAACATCAAACCTCATAAAGAATTTCATTGTTAATACACAGACAGGGCCTATATTTTGATGACACTTGATGAGTCCATGTGACTATTTGCTATAAAACTTACTTGTACAAAATATACAGTTGCTTAGGCCACACAAAGTAGATCTTCTGTTTCTCAGGCCATTATTTGTGAAATTGCATGCAGGCGAGCGGTTTTTTATTTTATTTTTTATTTCAGTAATTACTTTTTTGCCATCAAAAGTTCATGTTCTTGGTTCAAGTTTTAGGCCTCATAATCTACAGAATAGCATGGGTGGTGGTGTACTTCATCCCTTGAGTGCAAGAAGACTTTGCAATGCTAAAGCATTGCAAAGCCTTCTTGCACTCAAGGGACAAATTCATCAATTTTTTTAACTTGGGTAAAATATCAGACATAAACCATTTAATTTTTATTTTTTTTTAAGTTTAAATTGGTTATAAAAAGAGAGCATGCGGCAGCCAAAAGGACCATGCGGGAGGGCCTGAGAAACAGATTTTTTATTTTTTTAGGCCTTAGGTATCAGTCTTAATATTCTCTGCTCAATTCGAATGTAAAATTTCTTAGTCTTTGTATGTTTTTCCCCTTCAAAACAAATTCCCAAATTGGACCCCCAAATTTTGGCAACGCAAATTTCCCTAATGGAATGGACCCCAGACTATTTCCCAAAGAGGGCAGAAGAATCCCTCTGAATCTTTAAAGGCAATACTATAAAAGATGTTCATTTACAAAATAATTTCTGAATGGAGTCTTGGCACGGTTGTAGCTTTATGATTATGTCACACAGATCCACCAGTGTGTTCCTATCTTGATGTTTTCATAGAGAATTTAATCTTCTTACTTTTCCAGTTTTTGTCTCAAAAATAGCTCATGACTCCTGATTGGAATGAGCTTGTTAGACTCATAAGCTATGTTTTTGAAATCAAAAATGGAAATTTTGAATAATACAACTTAAACACAGAGAGTCAACTGAGTTCCTATTTTGTACAGAATGTTTAAACTAAGTTCTCTAAATTTGATTGGCACTGATGATTATTAAGGCTTAAAACAAATTTAGTGGCTGATCATGTCAACAACATGTAAACAAAGCACAATTTTAATTAATTAAAATTAATATTTTACCCTTTGCAGACATTCACAAATTATATTGGAAGAATTTCAAAGCAGCAGTTACACATTACAGTAGGAATGCAGTAGTTCATTGGTTTAGAGTACTGAACTTCAGACTGAAAGGTCATAGGTTCACATCATCTGCTTTGTATCCTTGGGCAAGACACTCAATTCCAATTGTCCAAGTGGGAATATGGTGGCACAGAGTGCGTACTTCATGTCAATGGTACACATGCTACAAAGATCAAGTAATGCTTAGTCTGCATGTGTGGGGTTAGTATGCTGGAGAGTTTGACAGTTAATCACGGCTGTTTGGTTGTTCTTTCTGGGTACTCTGGCCTTTTCCATCTGTAATACTGCATTTCACGATATGACCCTGGCTGTTAAAAGTGTTGTTAAACCCTAATAAATAAATACACACTTCAGTGCACCAACACAATGTCAGATCTGTTGTGTTTTGCCACAGTGCAAGCTGGGAAGTAAAAAAAAATGAAGTTTGACAACACTTTTTATCAATTTTTTAAAGGGTAAAATGTTACCAAATTTCTTCATCATTTCTTTATTCTTCTCAGCTTGTGAAAAGCACCTGTGATGACGCAAAATGTGCCTCCTTTTGGGAAACAATAGCTCTTTCTCATATATGACTGATTAGTAGTGAAAGGGTTAGCCAATTGAACAACGCCAACTCAGTTATTAAACAAGAGGCCCCACGGGGCCTGAGGGCGCTCACCTGATACTGGCCGAGTCATATCACCAAAATAGCAAGGGATTCTGCCTTGTGGTTATTATCAGTTTTTCAACATAAAAGTGTTTTCTCTACTTAGTAACCCAGAGTGTTCATATGTTAGATACCCATATTGGGTACTCAATAATTTATCTATTTATTTATTGGAATTTAAGGTCACTTTCAGCATCTAAGGCTACATCTTACAGAGGCGTAATTATAATATCAAGTTTGGTCAATCGTTTATGCCTATCACTGCCCACTTTACAGGGCTTTCAATGCAGGAATTGGTTACTACTGGGCCCAATTTTATCAATAAAGCAGAACTTGAACAAACTTCAATTTGCCACTTCTAAGAAAATCAAAAATCAAATATCAAAAGATTCTGACAGGAGTAACAGAAAAAAAAGATTTTTTAAGAATATTTCTCATACTGAACTAAGTTATACATGGGCTCCCATAGGGAGCCCAAAAATAAAAGCTTCTGAAGCAGTGTTTTGGGAGAAGAAGATTCTTCAACGTTATTCCCATTAGCTACACTGTTAAAAAATGATGACTCGGCACTTTTAGTCCTAGAAAAGAACCTTATGATAAAATTTTTACCATTTTTTTCTTCCGGTCCTAAGGAAGCTTCACACCATATAAAAATTCTCAGTGCCATGTAGTTCTGGAGATATGGGCATTTAAAAAGAAAAAAATTTTTTAGCTCCTGCAGTTCCCGTGGGGGACAGGAAAACAATTTTCGGCATAAATTAGGTACTTATGACTCAATAAGCCCTCATATCAAATTTGGTTCAAATCGACTTTTTGGTTTGGAAAATAAAAATTTTGGTATAATTTGGGCTCCCACAGTGAGCCCAAATATGAACCCAGGTACTTGGCTTTACCAAACTTCACTCTCAGCCCCTAAGAATGCTGTACATCAAATATCAAAACATTTTGACTGGTGGATCTGAAAAAAAAATTTTTTTTAAAGAATATTCCTCATATTGAACTAAGTTATAATTTGGGCTCCCACAGGGAGACCAAATATGAGCCGAAGGACTTGACTTGAACAAACTTGAATCTCACCTCCCTAAGCATACTGTATACCAAATATCAAAAGATTCTGACCGGTGGATGCGAAGAAGAAGATTTTAAAAGAATATACCTCGTATTGCACTAAGTTACAATTTGGGTTCCCAAAGGGAGTCCAAATATGAACTCAGGGACTTGGCTTGAACAAACATCAATCTCACCCCCCTAAGGATGATGCATAGCAAATATCAAAAGATTCTGATTTGTGGATCCGAAGAAGAAGATTTTTAAAATATATCCCTCATATTGCACTAATTTGAACATTTGGGTTCCCATAGGGAACCCAAATATGGACCGAGGAATTTGATTTCTACAAATATGTGAATCAATGTTCCAAAGATGTTATATGTAAAATATGAAAGCTTTTAGAGCAGTGGTTTGGAAGAAAACAATTCTTTATTTTTTTCCCATTGCCTACTGTGTTAAAAAATACTGACTCAGCACTTTTTCAGAGTCCCGAAAAAGTACCCTATGATAAAACCGATAGCAATTTTTTTTTACCAATCCTTTCTGTTGGTCCCAAGAAAGCTTCACACCAAATAAAAATTCTCACTGCCGTGCAGTTTTTGAGATATAGGCGTTTTAATTTTTTTCTATTTTTAGCTCCTGTGGTTCCCACAGGGCTACAGGAAAAAAAATTTCTGCATAAATTAGGTACTTATGACCCAATAAGCCCTCACATAAAATTTGGTTCAAATTGGCCTCTCGGTTTAAAAAATAGAAATTTGGGGTGGGGCCAAAATTTTTGCTCCTCCCATAACATCGCCAAGTATAGACCTACGAACTTCTCTTGAACAAACTTGAGTCTACACCTCAAAAGGAAGCTGCATACCAAATATCAAGTCTCTGCTATTGCTGGTTCTTGAGAAGAAGATTTTTTAAGAATTGGAGCATTTTTGCCCCACCCCTCTGCTCAATATGAGCCGAAACCTAATTTGCCCAAAAATCAAAATGCCGCTATATAACCCCTACTCACATGAAATTTCATTAACATGCGGCCAGTGGTTTGGAAGAAAAAGACCCAAACACCACCTTCACGCCGGACGACGGACGACGGACGACGGACGAAAAGTGATCAGAAAAGCTCACCCTGACTTTCAGTCAGGTGAGCTAAAAAGTTGACCCTAAAATCTGCCAGTTGATTCAACGAATCAAACTCTCAAAATTAACTACTGATCGCTGTACTGGTCAAAACCATGACTTGCAAATGGCATAGTAACTATAATCATACAGGTCAATTTAGAGCTCATGTTGATTTAAATAAACTTAGTTGTGCAGCCATAGAGTCACAAATGTTGCCGAATTTCAAGGCTGTTCAAGGACCAAATGAAAATTTAAGAACTTTCAAAGCCAAATAGGTAGAGTTAAGTAATTGAAGACAAAAACTTGTCATTTACTCATGGTTGTTCCCAAAACAGAGTTTCAAAATATGTTCCAATATGATGCATATTTAAAGAGTGGAAAATTCAGGAAGAGTAGTTGACTGATTGACTTGTAGTTGATTATTTCTGTCAACTAGCCAACTTCAGAAAATCACTCATTTCAACACTGACTGATTATACTGACAACATGATTTTTCAAAATTCAACTCTTTACCTAACATGACAAATAGACAACACTTGCAAAATTACTTTTTGAAAAGGCCACACAATGTAGATCTTTTGTTTCTCAGGCAAGGTAGAGAGCTTTCCAGTAAATAATAACAAAGGCATGATTTTGTTCAGACAAATACAAATACAAACCTCGATGATCTAATTCATCAAAGTTCAGCCAATGCTTGGTCATTGCACAGGGAGAGGAGATTGTAAAAGATGTGAGATTACCGGGTAACCAAAAATTTGGTTTGGTTTCAGTTTTGTTAGCAAAACCATAACCAAAACCAAACCAATTACAGAAAACCTGTCCTCACGGTTTCTAACTTTAATGTTGAAAAACCCTAATCAGGTCTTCACTTCTCAGAACAAGAGGCCCCCAAGGGGCCCGAGAGCGCTCACCTGATACTGACAACTATCAACCGAGGGTCTTGATTTGAACAAACTTCCATCTACCCCATTAAGATAACTGTATACCAAATATCAAAACATTCTGACTGGTGAAACTGAAATTTTTTTTTTTTTAACATTTTGAGGATCGTAACAGCTATAAACGGCGAGGATTCTAGTAAATTTAAAAATAGAATGGAGTTATCTGCTCCTGTCATATGCACATGGACAATTGATGATCAACATTGTTGCAAAGTTTGAACAATAAAGCATGTAAAATGTTGAAGGAGAAGGCGACACAATAGTGTAATGTTTCAAGTACTAAAAAGGGTCATAACTCTGGAAATACAAAACAGAGTTACCTGCTCTTGTCACATGCACAATGGCAATTGGTAATCAACATGTGTGCAAAGTTTCAACAATATAGCATTTAAAATGTTGAAGGAGTAGGCAACGCAATACTGCAAAGTTTTAAGTACTAAAAGGGGCATAACTCTGAAAATACAAAATGGAGTTACCGGCTCTTGTCACATGTACAATGGCAATTGGTGATCAACATGTGTGCAAAGTTTGAACAATACAGCATGTAAAATGTTAAAGAAGGCGACACAATACTGTAATGTTTTAAGTAATAAAAAGGGCATAACTCTGGAAATACAAAATGGAGTTACCTGCTCGTCACATGCACAATGACAAATGGTGATCACCATGTGTGCAAAGTTTGAACTTGTAAAATGTTGAAGGAGTAGGCGACACAATACTGTGATGTTTTAAGTATAAAAGGGGGCATAACTCTGGAAATACAAAACAGAGTTACCTGCTCTTGTCACATGCACAATGGCAATTACTGATCAACATGTTTGTAGAGTTTGAACAATATAGCATGTAACCCTTTGGAGTAGGCGACACAAAAATTCTTTATGGATGGATGGATGGATGGATGGATGGATGGATGGACGGACGGATGGACGGACGGACGGACGGACGGATGGACAGACAGACAGACAGATGGACAATGCCATAACATAATACGTCCGACAAAAATGACCGGCATATAATAAGAAAAAAATTAAATAAAACTGCCCTGCCATATGTTTTCAAGCAGCCTATGTCTGAGAAACAAAATATTTTTTTAATATGGCCCCTAACACAATTCTATGGACAGTTTCCTCATAATCTGTCCATGAAACCGTGTCAATGACTGCTATTACAATGCTATCAGCTTTTGACACAGATTCATGGAATGCCATCCAAGATAGCTTTTCAAGAATCAATATCAGATGACGGTATGTTAACATACCAAGCAACAGCAGTTTTCCATGACTTTCAGTGATCTTTTCAAGACATATTCTCAAGGAATAAGCATTTACCACAGCTGAGTGTAGAAAATCACCACAAGCTCAAAGACTCTCTTAACTCTAAGGAGCCTAATTCCACTTTTGATCACCTTTTAATGCAAGAAAACAGGTGTCCCAACAGCAGTCTTTAGGCAAACTTGCAAGTTCTAGTACCCTGGCAGTTGTTTCTTGGCATGTCTTAGCTGCTTCTAGAGACAGCCAAGATTTGGCTGGAAACAACTGCAAGTCCCAAGTGCATGGACTGTGAATGTGATGATAAAATGCATAAAAATCTCCAGACCTCTGCAGGGTTAACTATTTCCCTTTCAGATCAAGGAGACAACACTTGGAAACAAAAAAATGTGAATAACTACAGACTTCCATTTTTTGCCTCAAAAACACAGAGGTTGACCCCTCACAGGAACAAGCTTTGTTTAAGAATGAAAATGTGAATAGTGCTGGCTGTTCATTACCATTAGGCATTTAGTAATGGTTTAACATTACACATACCTGGAGATGCCTTAGCTGTGTTGTTCTGGCATAGATTTTACTGTATGGTTCTGTTACTTTTGTTCGTATCCTACAACAAATAAATTATAAGACTCTTAAACAATGCAACCATCACAGAGGAGTTTCACCTGCTTTAAGCAATATCCTTCTGTTGCCAACTACTGGTGTGAATTAATTGAATCTTGTTTTTTTTTTTAAATTTGTTTTTAAGGATTATGGGTGATTTAATGCCCCCACCAAAAGAAAAACAAATCCTCCACTCTAGCAAAAGTCATTTGGGGATTTTTCTTTTTTAAATGAAATCCTCTGAAACTCACTTTAAGGCAAAAAAAATATAATTTTTTTTTAAATAACCTCCCCACAGCCGTACTCCCTCCACTGGGGTAAATTTGTTAAAAACATCTTTTGTGTAAAATCACTTGAAATTCTTCTCATTCTTTAATTTGAGATGTTGACTAATCTTCAGAAACACCCATAACTGATTACAATTTCTAAGTAGACAATTATGGGTTTTCATCACTCCTTTACTGATGAATTATTAGTTATTAAAGAATGTCCAGCTCAAGGAACTAATGGCCAAAAATATTGTTTTCTATACAGCTTTTTCCAGAGGTCACAGAGTATGATTAAAGTTGACTTTAATTGATTATTCTTCTTCAAAAGGATCATGAAATTTCATAATCGTGCCAGCAATAATTTCAACTCACCTTTCCATGGCAGAAAGTAAAGACTGAATTCTCGTCTGCATCATCTGTAAAACACCTAAACAGATGAAAAAGATTTAATTACAATTCATTACAGCTGTAGTCTGGGAGGCTTGATTCATTCATTTTCTGTTCCCTTTTATCCCTCACCAGGACAAAACTATATTACAGGGAGAATGTTACTAGCACACCTCTACATACTGGAAATTAAGGCAAACCAATGAAAGGATACCTTAACTTGTTTCGGCAACCCAATTTTAAGGCTAGATTTTTCCAGTAGATTTCATACAAAGCAAAGGCAAAGTTTTAATGTAATGTTTACCCAAGTTGGCACATCGATTCCATGAGAAACTTGCAATACAAGAATTCACATTACTGTGATCACAAAATCAGACTGAGAAATTGACTAGGTCATGATCCAGTCAAAATACTCGGTTTGTTCTAGCTGCACTGTAGAATCTCATGAATGATGACTTGTCAAAAAAGAAATGCAAGAATATGCTGAGATGCTGTTTTTCTTGATGAGGACATGACATTGCATATAAGTTATTACCACCAAGTGGGTTTCTGAGATGGTCTACTGTAGACAAAACCACGTCTCGGGGCATATACAGAATGTGGAGATTAGATTGTAAATAAATCACCTGTGGAGTGGAGTTATCACCCAAAGTATCACTTTAAAATTCTGTACATATGGACAAAAAACCAAGCAAAGTTTCTGCCACTGGACACTGGCTGGAACTTTGCTTGTGCTTGTTTTGCTTTGCAACAAATTTGCAATAATTGCTTGGGTGGAATCTCCCCTCCATGGGTGATTTAGTGATAACACACTCTCCACATACTCTATCTAAAAGTCCATTAGGTGAGGTCAAGACTTCAATACACCATTTCAAAAACCCACTTGTTGGTAATAACCAATATTCCTCCCTTTCTTGACTTGTTAGCATATATTTTGACGATCACTCAGCGTCTATAAATTTTTTATGAATGAAGATCATGCCATCAAGGTATTGCATTCTTGCACTATGCATGATGTACATGTAATGACCATTCATTGTTATACTTGTACTATAACCGCTGGAGTTTATAGTAGTAGTATTTCAGTTGTGTGTTTCATTCATTGTTTTATTTTACATTTTTATCGCATGGTAGGCTTATGTAAAAAATATCATCATGGCAAAAAAATGATCCAGTTTAATTTATTTAATTGATTTGCAGTACAGTTGCCATGGACTGGTCACTTTCCATGGGTGGGCAATATTTGCACACATGCAATAATATTAGATTCTAAACACTAATTAATGGAATAATCATAAAAAATTTAATTAATGAAGCACCGGGTACATCCTGGTGCTTCATTAAAATTTTGCTGATGATTTTCATTACCCGGTAAATGCATGCATGGACATCACTGCCCAAACAAGGTTTACGACTAGTTCACTGGCCATGGCATATATGTAACGGTTTTCAATGAGTGAAGGTAAAAAATATTCTCTTTCTGAATCGAATGATTGTATGTGCAGTTGTTACTCTCGATATAGGTTTGTAATTTATCTTAATGTTTTCACTTGTACAGAGGGAAAAAAGTTCTTGTTGTAAGATAAAGTATTTTATTTGTCAAATCTCAACCAAGTAATGAGAAAAAAAACTGTGTAACATGACAAGAAACTACCCTGACAAAATACAAATTCACACTGTTCATAGACCTATTTAGCCACTGAATATCAAATACAGGAATTTATTCTATTATATCTTGTTTAATAATAATAATAATAATCTTGTTTGATATAATAGAATAAATGCTTGGTTTATCTATAGAATACAGGAAAGTGCCAATCACGAAAAGCAGATGACACTTGCAAACACAAGTCTTTAATAACTAAATATTTTCAAATCAAGTTATGTTTTTGAGACAAAAAACAATGTAATTGAATGGCGATGTTTGTAAATAGTACTGGTCAGCTTGGCCTTCACATTGGTTAAAGGGTTAATTAAATACTCATGTCAACTAATCAGTTAACTGGGTTCCACAGTAATACCTATATTGACAATCAACTATTATTACATTTTATACAGTTGTATAGTTTAACTGGAAGTTTACTAAGGAATTTTTTATGAAGAAAAAATAAAAAACAAAACCAGTAATTTGCTGATGTAATTTACAACTCACTGGTGGCACAACCTTATTTATTTATAGAAAAGCTACCTTCACTTGTGTTTCTTGATTCAGTGGATAACCTTTTGGGGGGCTGGGGGGAGGGGGGAGGGGGAGGGGGTTAGGTTCGGTTTCAGTTTTTGCAGCAAACCATATAACTAAATCACAAGACCAGCAAATACTGGCCAAAAATAGTTTTACAGTGTTTGTGCATAATCTGATCAAACTATCTTACTGGAAGTGAACTGGACTAGTGGCTCCTTTGGACTCTTGTCACTTAGTACATGTATATCCAGCAACAGGGTGAATATGTCATGTTCTCATTGTCAAATTTTTTCTCCCTCATTGACTCGTCCAACGGATGAGTCAATAAGTGAAATAAGAGAGAAAATGTGACAATGAGAACACAACATAGATCAGATGAACTTTATTCATTTGTTACCCTGATTTATGTCTTTTCTCACTCAATAGGTCAGTACAACCTGTCTTGAGAGACCACTGTCATGAGAGAAGACCTGTCTTGAGAGACCACTGTGACCTTGCACCATTGGGTTGTTTTACTCTATAATGGACCTGTCATGAGAGACCACCTGTTTTGAGAGACCACTTTTCCATGGCAAAAAGAGTGGTCTCTCAAGACAGGTTCTACTGTAACTGATTCCCTAGAAACCCTGAGAATGATCAAAGGGAAGTCAAACTTAGCCCAGTGGAGATCCTTATAGACATGGCTTTTTGCAGTGAGTGGTGTCGTACAAACCACTGTGAAATTTTTCCAAGTTAAGGAGCATGAAGTGTTATTTACTATATGTTCTTGACAAATGGAAGAACTGAACTGAAACAAAAGTTTTTGCCTGCCCCCAAACTGAAATTGAATTTGAAAAATCGAAACCTTCCAGATCTACCATTCATGGTGCGTAAGTTTGTCATGATCCAATTGAGAAAAATACAACTTTTGTGATCACAGCTCTGTACCAAGACATTTTTCTTCCACCAAAACAGGAGGGGGGGGGGGGAGGGGGGGTATCTGCAGTAGTAAATTTACAGACGTCATGCCAATTTTTTGGTTTAGCTCTTTTTTACACCTTCCCACCATCTTGTGCAATTTTTCTACTGCCATTTTCAGACACCCACCCCTGGGTGTCTGAAAATGGCAGTAGAAATTGGGGGGGGGGGGGGGGGGGGAGGGGTTCTGCAGTAGTAAATTTACAGACGTCATGCCAGTTTTTTGGTTTAGCCCTTTTTTACACCTACCCACCATCTTGTGCAATTTTTCTACTGCCATTTTCAGACACCCACCCCTGCTTTTCCATTGAAATTATGAATTGCTTTGACAAATATCATAATAGGTATGGAAAGAAGTATAGTTTGCTGATTAGTTTGATTCCACCAGTGATTCCAGGTACTTGTTACAACTTTTTATTACCCAGAAAGGTTAGTGTCCCTTTCTGTTTGCAAAATGTGGCTTCAGAAATCTAATGAAAGTGTCAATGACACTGTAGCTTAACTTGTCTGTGTGTTGTGTTTGATGAAAAGGATAATGTTCAATGTTTATGAGAGGATTATGAAATAAGACAAGAATTGTGATAATTGGGAATATGTTAATTTCTGTTCCCTGTATGCTATGTTTTCAAGAAAAATAATATGAGGTGTAGACTGTACTAAACAACTGAGGGGTGGGTTAATGTGGCCCTCACAGTTAATGCATGTGGCCCTCACAGTTAATGTGTTTCAACGAAAGTTATCAAGTTACAGTGAAATTATTCCAAAACGAGTCATCACATCAAGTTACAATGAAATTCCTTCATAAATACAGCCTATAGACTGTGCTAAAGGTTTTTGGGCATCGGGCCTGGGTAGCCATCATGGTTGACCGATCGCAACCAAATGAGGTTGTCCTCATCTAGATTTTATACTGAATTATCCTTCAAGGCTGCAACGATACACTACCTCTTCAATACGATACGTATCACGGAATCAACCCCACGGTTCGGTTCAATTCGATACGATACACTTTAAAAGATAAGTGAAAAATATTGAATTTTTATTAAAACATTATTAGCACAGATTCATAAAAAGCCATAACTCTTACCAGCAAAAAAATATAATAATTATCACAACACTGTGATTAGATGTGTTACCAGCTTTATAACTGACGTCCGTGTAACAGAGACGGCATGTTGTTTTATCAACAGCACCTGGCCTAAAGCCAAATTGTTTCTACACTGGTCAGCAAAATTTTTCTGGGGGATCTTTCAACTTAACATCTACCTGTTGCATCTCCATGTTGATAATGCAGAATACATATAAAATCAATGACCGTTGGACGTGGAGCAAATTTTCAACCAATCGGGAAGAGCGTAAAAAAATATTAACAGAAAATTTGGGGGTTGGCTTATCCAAGACTGAAACCGAAAGTAGGAAACAACTTAAACAAGAGACCCAGCAGACACAAACCATGATCGTTGTGCAGCAGGGCTTTTCTGCCCTTTACCAGTTCAGCCCTGGTAAGTTTCGGCGTCACGCAAGAATAAAAAATAAAACCTAGTATGTATGGATAGTTTTATTTTAGCTAAAAATGTGGAATGATAGAAAAGAAGAGTTGAAAAACCCAATAGTTCCAAAATAATTAAATTTATTTCCTTGAAAAAAAGACATTTCCACCTTGACTGAAACACTGAATGTTAACCATTGTATTGAAGAAGTTAGAAGAATGCTGCACTAAAACCTGTCCATTGGCAGAATAGTATTTCATAAAAAAAACATTGTGGCCTTATTTTCAAGTTTAACCACCGAAAATAATATGTGTTGTGAAATGTTGCGGTGAGGGGGTAGGGTCTAATGAAAGTATGGTGATTTTACTCATTATAGTAGCTTCCTGTCCAGTTTCCTTTTTGCACAAAACCTTCATCCCCCGAATAATATAGGCGAATATATCATACCCCAATCGAACATCTCCGTTTGTAAGCATAATAGAAAATGGTTTCAGGATGTGGAGCTTTTTCGTCTGCAATGGTTGAACCTGGAACAACGTGTGCACTTCTGCCTCGCTACTGGCGAGTGGTATTAATTATATTTGTCTAAATTGTCTTAAGAGAACCAGAAATATATTACTGGTGAGCTTATTACTAGTTCCCCACTATCTTTTCATATTAAATGACACATATTCACATTAAAGTGAGCATAATGACTGGCTGGTCAGTAAAATTTTGTACCGAACTGAAACCACAATAGTACACACCGTGTATCGAACCGAGAGAAAATATCGCAGTTCACAGTGCACCGTGGTGAACCGTTGCAGCCCTATTATCCTTCCAAGTTACAAAGAAATCCCTTCATAAATACGACCGGTAGTCTGTGCTTCAGTTTTTCAGGTTTTGGGCTCAGGCAGCCATCATGGTTGAATGATCACGACCAAAAGGAGACATTCTCATCTAGGCATTATCTGGACTCATCCAACCAAGTTACAGGAAATCCCTTCATAAATATGACCTGCAGACTGTGCTAAAGGTTTTTGGGCTTCAAGCCCCTGTAGCCGTGACAGTTGACCAATCGCAACCAAAAGGGAACGTTCTCATCTAGACATTATATGAAGCCATCTTACAAAGGTACAATGAAATCCCTCCATAAATACGACCTATAGATTGTGCTAAAGGTTTTCTTGTTTTGGGCTCGGGCAACTGTCATGGATGAATGATCGCGACCAAAAGGGGACGTTCTCATCTAGACATTATATGGAGCCATCTTACCAAGGTACAATGAAATTCCTCCATAAATACAACCTATAGTTTGTGCTAAAAGTTTTCTTGTTTTGGGCTCGGGCAGCCATCATAGATGAATGATCGCGACCAAAAGGGGCGTTCTCATCTAGACATTATATGGAGTCAACCTACTAAGTTACAATGAAATCCCTCAAAAAATACGACCTGTAGACTGTACTTAAGGTTTTCGGGTTTGGGGCTCGGTCAGTCGTCACAGTGGACAGATCGCAGCCAAATAGGGAAGTTCTCATCTAGACATCATACGGAGTCAACCTACCAAGTTACAATGAAATCCCTCCATTTTAAATATGACCTGTAGACTATGCTAAAAGTTTTTGGGTTTTGGGCTTGGGCAGCCATCATGGTTGACAGATCACGACCAAAAGGGGACGTTCTCACCTAGATATTATACAGAGGCATCCTACCATGTTAAAATGAAATCCCTTCATAATTGCAACCTGTAGACTGTGCTATAGGTTTTCAGCTCAGTCAGCCATCACGATTGACTGATTGCGACTAAAAGGCGACATTCTCATCTAGACATTACCTCAAACCTGCATAGGAAATGTTGTGATGATGGGACAAGAACTACGGGGTGTAGCCTGTGCTAAAGTAAAATGTGAACAGACTCACACACACACAGACTAAACTAACAGACTTCCATATGCGTGATGGCAATAGCTTATTTTGACTTTGTCAAGTTAAGCTAAAAATGAAAGTGTCAATGACACTGTAGCTCAACTTGTCAAGACAAAGACATGTACATGTATAGTATGTGACACAGCAATGACAAACATCTAGGTAATGACCTGATAACAAAGGTACATATAAAGTATTGTAACAGTCTGTACATAAATACTGACCGTTGCCTGTAACAAATGTATAGGTAATGTATTGTAAAGGTGGGTGACAGTCAGATGCTAAACTAGAAAAGAAATCTTGGAGTCCCAGAGTGGGTCTGACTGAACCCCAAAATATTTGTTCTCATAGCACAGTGATAACAAAGGCACCCCAAAACACACTCATTCCTGTCCCAAGGTGAAAACAAAGGTACCCAAGAAGTTTCGTGAAGATCAGTTCACAAATATGAGCTGTGTAGAAGTTGTGACAAAAAACTGATTGGACCTAATTTCGGTACAAAATGGCCACTGGCGGCCATCTTGAATTTTGGACCGCACCCAGAAACAGTCCTTCTCGTCCCAAGGTGATAACAAAGGTACCCAAGAAGTTTTGTGAAGATCGGTTCATAAATACAGCCTCTAGCCCGAGCCGTATTGACATGTGCACTTACAGTGTATAAGTAGCACTGAATAAATCAAAGTTCATCTAATTTGCATAATTTCTGCACGAGAAACAAACCCGTACTATATGTGATGTATTCCATGTTACTAAACATTCATACAAAAATTTATTCAAATCAGAACTTTCATACAGAAGTTCTGTACAAAAAACTGATTGCACTAATTTTGGTACAAAATGGCTGCTGGTGGCCATCTTGAATTTCAGACCACACCCAAAAACACTCGTTCTCATCCCACGGTGATAACAAAGGTACCCAAGAAGTTTCGTAAAGATCGGTTCATAAATACGGCCTCTAGCCTGAGCCGTATAGAAGTTGTGTACCAAAAACTGATAAGACCTAATTTCGGTACAAAATGGCCACTGGCAGCCATCTTGAATTTTGGACCGCATCCAGAAACACTCGTTCTCGTCCCAAGGTGATAACAAAGGTACCCAAGACGTTTCGTGAAGATCGGTTCATAAATACAGACTCTAGCCCGAGTCGTATTGACATGCATACTTACTGTGTGTAAGTAGCACTGAAAAAATCAAAGTTCATCTAATTTGCATAATTTCTGCACGAGAAAAAAACCTGTATTATATGTGATGTATCCCATGGTACTAAACATTCACACAAAAAATTATTCAAATCAGCACTTTCATATGGAAGTTCTGTGCAAAAATCTGATTGCACCAAATTTTGTACAAAATGGCTGCCATCGGCCATCTTGAATTTCGGACCGGACACTTGTTCTCGTCACACGGTGATAACAAAGGTACCCAAGGAGTTTCGTAAAGATCGGTTCATAAATACGGCCTCTAGCCCGAGCCGTATTGGCATTTGCACTTACAGTGCTGAAAGTAACACCAAAAAACATCAAAGTTAGTCTAATTTGCATAATTTACGCACAAGAAAAAAACCTGTATTATATGTGATGTATCCAATGGTACTAAACATTCATACAAAAAATTATTCAAATCAGAGCTTTCATATGGAAGTTCTGTACAAAAAACAGATTTCTGCATCGTCGGTACAAAATGGTGGCTGGCAGCCATCTTGAATTTTGGACCGCACCGAAAAACACTCGTTCTCGTCCCACGGTCATAACAAAGGTACCCAAGAAGTTTCGTAAAGATCGGTTCATAAATACGGCCTCTAGCCCGAGCCGTATCCAATTGTTGATGGACAGACAGACAGACGGACAATGGGCCATGGCATAAGCTCAAATTTGGCTTCGCCAAAGTTGAGCTAAAAACTCATCCATAACAGCTCAATGTCCATGAAAGTATGAATGATAGCCTAAGATATCCCCTTCCCCATTTCACTGATTTGACGCAAATAAAACATGTTTAAATTATTCCCGATTTATATCATACGAGTAAGCTAAAAATGACAAAAAATTCAGTCCATTCTGATCCATGCACTTATTTTTTACTTGATTCTAGCAGGAGCCTGCAGATTGATTCCATAAGTGATTCTCAAGTACTAACATTGTTAGTATGGTTTATTTATTTCTTGTATATTGTTGCCTAATTCTCAATTAAAAATCCGTTGAAAATGATATTTGACAATTTTCCAAAATCTCCAGTTACCAATGACACATGTGGTAAAGTCTTAATACACAATAATAGCAAGTCAAACTACACTGAATATTATATTGTAACCAGATCATGCAACAATATTTGAAATTTGAAAGCCTGTTGGAACTGTTAACCAAGTTGAAACAGGGCACTTGCCACACTCAATTCACTAGCACTCCTTCTCCATCATAATACTAAAGCAATGACAACAAGTAAACAACAGAAAATATTCTCAAATATCCTTTTAACGTTTGAGTGAATAAGTGAAGCCCTTGAAGTGAATAGAATATTAGTTGATACTAGCACATTTTTACATTAATTCATGTTGTATCTGGTGCATTATAAAGCATTTTTCCAAAACAATTGTCCGGTATATTTTCTACACTGAGAACCAGACACCCACCCCTCCACCAACATGTATTATTTGTGATATTTGCACAGTTTTCACCTCATATTAACATTTATAAAGACTCCTTGAGTTGCAGTTAACCTATTATGGTGCATTAACTCAGCGATTTGGAACATAAATAATGATACATGTATATTCTGATATATTGCAGAAAACTATAAAAAAATTGCATAATTTGAGAACGCAAGAGACCCACCCACCCCACACCTAACATCTCACAAATTGTTGGTGCCCCCCCCCCCCCCTCCCCCAATCAAAATATGGAAAAAGTGTCAAGTTCTCAATACTGTCAAATCTTTTATTTTTTATATATTATTCCAAACTGAGTCCACATAACAGTGATACAAGTATCTACTACTGCCTACCTTCCAATGTCTCCACTCCAGTTGCTTGTGACAATAAATCTTCATGATGATCAACAATCTGAGTAAAAGTAGAGAAAAAATAGACATTACAAGAGTTGACGATGTTCTGAAAGTGTTAATAACCTGTAGACTTTCTGGCAATTAAAAGACCACACAAAGAACAACAAACTAGTCTAATGGCATCCATATCTCAAGAAGCACATTTCTGTTCCTATTGCTTGTGATGCATGTTGATATAACAAGGAAATTTCTTTTCATGTTATCTTCACTGATCACTGATAAATCTATGCACGTTCACCTTGGCAGTGACATTAAGTGAAAGAGTAATTCACTTGTATATTCTGAAATTTATTTTGACTGACAGGTCTTCCATATCCCACTTTTTGCAATTGAAATGCGGGTGTTACATGTTATGTGGCACTGGACAAGTAACATCTCCTGTCTGCATTGATTCAATTGCTCCACACCCCTTCCCACTTACTCTGCCGATTGATTTGATCATCAATCTGTATATGAAGCCATATCCATATTCATATTTGCTTCTGGAAATCCTTGGAAGTAATTTTCAATAGAATACTGATGATCAAACATGTTCAAATTTGGAATTACGATTCACAAGCAAATTCTGGCCACTTGTCCATATTTAACAAGGTCAATCAATAGCGAAGTTTGTCAACACTGAGCATAATTAAATGTACATGTATTTTCAAATTCAGCAATTCTCTTATCTTCACTCTGTGGAGAACACTGACTGAGTGGGTGAACCCAATACTTTCAGTTGAATATGCCAGAAGGATGGCATTTACCAATCACAAAATTCTGATGATCCCAGGAGGACCATTTATGGTTTGCGGGGGCCATTTTGTTTCAGGCTGGATAGACAAACTAATATCATTTTAAGCTACATGGTTTGAGTAATTATGATGAACAATAACTTGGGGTGAATCAATCAGATTTGGGGGACAAATCGTCCTTGCTTTGATTTTGGGACAAAACGTCCCAGGCGAATCATCAGAGGTCGACTGGCTTGGGGATGATACGTCCCGTAATAACGCGTGGCATTAGAGTTGTCACAGTCTGATGTACAATGTAATAACTACAGTAGAACCTGTCTTGAGAGACCGCCCTTTGGGCCACACAAAAGTGGTCTCTCAAGACAGGTGGTCTCTCATAACAGGTTTCAGATTTTCTCAAGTCAGTGAATAACCAACCTCAAAATTCAGAAATGGAGAAGAATAGATTTTTGTAATTACTTTGTAGTTCTTTTTTATGAAGTTTTTGTAACAAATTGAAATGGACTGTTATAAAAATTATAAAAAGAAATTCGTGTTGAAAATCTTCATTGAAGATTTTCAACACTAATTTCTTTTTATAATTTTTATAACAGTCCATTTCAATTTGTTACAAAAAGATTTTCAACACAAATTTATTTTTATTCCTATTTGTAACATTTCAGGTATGTATGAAATTGTTTATTCAGCAACAATCCTAATCTTTTCAGGTCTTATAAAAACATCTCAATCTTTAATGAGTTAGCAATTGAAACCCAATTAAGAGCTTTTAATACTTTTAATTATGTTAGTATAACCACAATGAATTTTCTAATTCCAGAACAGGTAAAAAGTTTTTGTCATGGTTTCAGTCTTTAAAGGGGCGGTCTCTCAAGACAGGTCCATCCATTATGGCATAAAACTACAAGTTGATACCAGGTCACAGTGGTCTCTCAAGAAAGGTGATCTCCAAGACAGGTGGTCTCCCATAGCAGGTCCATTATAGAGTAAAACCAATCGGTGCCTGGCAGATGTGGTCTCTCAAGACAGGTGGTCTCTCAAGACAGGTTTTACTGTAATTACAACTTTGGAAATTGGCAGACCTCTCAGTCATAATTGGAAAGTTACTGACTGTCTCTTGGTGACTGCATTGACGAGACACTACAAACTTCAAAATAGCACTTTGTTACCTCCTTCAATCTGCGAAAATTGCCGTTTGAGACTGCCAATTTTGAGGTGCCTTAGACTGAATTATTGGGCAGCAGAAATCGAGGTTAGGCGGACGTTTACTGTCCGCAGAATTTTGAACTCAGGTGGGCGACTGCATCCTGGGGCGATTTCCTCCCCCCCCCCCACCTCAAAATGACAAGCTTGCTTCAACAAAGGTTGTTGATTCATGTCCTCCTACCTGAGTTATGTTCTGTATTTATACCACAATTGGAATTAGACTTGAATCAAGTGAATGGAGGCTGGATTCTTAACCCTTTACCTAACACAGTATTTTAAACTAGAGGCTCTAAGGAGCCTGCAATCGCTCACCTGGAACTGCATATAAAAATGTGATTTCCCATAGGCTTTCCATGGTGGTAACTATGAGCTGGCTGCAATTGTGGCCATGTTTGCAACATTACATCAACATTACATGAGGATCATTGGTAAGTGTCCTAGTCCACATTCACATGCAGTTTCAAAACATTTGACTTTGTAGTTTCAGAAGGGAATAATTTTTAAAAATCCATAAATCAGAATCAGAGCATGTTTCTGGTGACCATATTTTCCAACCAACAGGAACAAAAAGAAGATCCTTTGTAGAGGTCCTCCTATAGACCATTCCTGCCAAGTTTGGTTCACGTCGGCTCAGTAGTTCCAGAGAGAAGATGAAAATGTGATTTCCCATAAGGAATTGTGGCCATGTTTGCAACACGATCAACATTAAATGAGGAACGTTGGTAGAGGGTGTCCCAGTCATCAACCATGCAAAGTTTCAAAACATTTGTTTTCAGAGGAGAAGATTTTTCAAAATACACCAATCAGAATCAACAAAATGCTTCTGGCCGCCATGTTTTTCGATGCACGGTAACAAAATGAGTAGTGTTTGTAGAGGATCTGCCATAGACTATCCCTGCCAGGTTTGGTTCACATCAGCTCAGTAGTTCTGGCGTAGAAGATGAAAATGTGATTTCCAATAGGGTTTCTATAGTAACTATAAGCTGTAATTACGGCCATGTTTACAACCTGATCAACTTTAAATGAGGATCGTTGGTACAGAGGGTCCCAGTACCAAAACATTTGGCCTGGTAGTTTCAGAGGAGAACATTTTTCAAAATCCACCAACCAGAATCAAAAAATCACTCTGGCGGCCATGTTTTTCAACCCACTGGAACAAAATGGGAATTGTTTGTAGAGGACCTCCCATAGATCATTCCTGCCAAGTTTGGTTCATGTCGGCTAAGTAGTTCCAGAGAAGAAGATGAAAATGTGATTTCCCATAGGCTTTCTATAGTAACTAAAAGCCACAATTGAAGCCATGTTTGTAACTCGATCAACAATAAATGAGGGTCATTGGTAGAGGGGGGTCCCAGTCATCAACCTTGCAAAGTTTCAAAACATTTGGCGATGTGGTTTCAGAGATCATTTTTCAAAATCCACCAAACAGAATTAATGAATGCCTCTGGCGGCCATGTTTTCAAACCCATGGGAACAAAATGAGGATCGTTTGTAGAGGACCTCCCATAGACTATCCCTGCCAGGTTTGGTTCATGTCCCAGTCATCAACCTTGCAAAGTTTCAAAACATTTGGCGATGTGGTTTCAGAGATCATTTTTCAAAATCCACCAATCAGAATTAATGAATGCCTCTGGCGGCCATGTTTTCAAACCCATGGGAACAAAATGAGGATCGTTTGTAGAGGACCTCCCATAGACTATCCCTGCCAGGTTTGGTTCATGTCAGCTCAGGAGTTCCAGAGAAGAAGATGAAAATAGAGGGTTTCTACAGTAGCTATAAGCCGCAATTGCAGCCATGTTTGTAACCCGATCAACATTAAATGAGGATTGTTACTAGGGGGTGTCCCAGTCATCATTTAAGTGAAGTTTCAAAACATTTGGCATTGCAGTTTCAGAGGAGAAGAATTTTCAAAATCCATCAATCAGAATCAAAGAATGCCTCTGGTGGCCATGTTTTTCAACCCACGGGAACAAAATGAGGGTCATTTGTAGAGGATCTCCCATAGACAATCCCTGCCAGGTTTGGTTCACGTTAGCTCAGTAGTTCCAAAGAAGATGAAAATGTGATTTCTCACAGGGTTTCTATAGTAACTATAAGCTGCAATTGTGGCCATGTTTGTAACCCGATCAACTTCAAATGAGGATTGTTGATAGAGGGGGTCCTGGTCATCATATGTGAAGTTTCAAAACATTTGGCCTTGTGGTTTCAGAGGTGAAGATTTTTGAAAATCCACCAACCAGAATCAAAGAATGCCTCTGGAAGCCATGTTTTTCATCCGACGGGAACAAAATGAGGATCTTTTGTAGAGAACCTCCCATAGACCATTCCTGCCAAGTTTGGTTCACACCCGCTCAGCGGTTACAGAGAAGAAGATGAAAAGTTTACGGACACCGGACGGCAGTCGATGGATGACGACGGATGCCAAGTGATGAGAAAAGCTCACATGGCCTTTTAGGCATGGTAAGCTAAAAATAAATCAAAGTTCACATTTTTTTTTAAAACAAACTGAAAGTAACTCACCAAAAAACATCTGTGGAAAAAATACGTACCAGTGGAACTAATTTGCAAGAAAATCACGAAAAAAATGTTGTTCCCTCTTTCCATTCAATGATTCTCTAAAACCATGAATCAGTGTAAGAAAAGTGGAAGCAAATTTTTCTTGTGCTTATCCTGCATTTATACCCTTATGTCCACTTAAATCTATTAGAAATGTTAATTATTTATATTTTGCCCATGTTTAAGTATGCACTGACCGAAAACTCTAATGGATTGAGTACAAATAATTGAAATTTATAGCAGATTTCAGACAAATTCAGTGAATTTTAGTAAATTTTATATATAGTAGGACCCATTCACAACTGAAAATTCAACATGTACAGCATTCCTGCAGAATGTTGTATGGCATTTCCCATCCATCGATGTTATTTGTTCCCCAACTAGTATTCATTATTATCTCTTCACATTTTGCTCAGTGGTTTCAATCAATAAAACTTTAGAAATCGGAATGGTGACTTTTTGTCTATGGCACCCTGAAAAACTCATCCACAGTCCCCTATATTACGATTTTAAAAGAAATTAAACACTGCTACGCATAATAATGCACTTAATTTATTATAAGTAAAAGTCTACATTGCTTTTCAGATTGTATAGCTTTCACATGCAAGTTCATTGACTCAAGGGAGATGAATCGGGTTATATTAACCCTTTGAGACTTTAATTATTCTGACGTTCAAACGTTGCTGGGAATTCAGTTTCTTCAACGTTTTTCAAAATGAGACGTCAAACGTCAGAAAGTAAAAATAACAAGATATTTTTCACATTAGTGATTATCTGGTTGAGGGCTAGATTATTTGTTATTCAAAATGGTCTGAATTTGTTATTCAAAACTTGTTTTATTACATATTATTGGATAGTGTCCACAGGCACTCTCCAATAATTTGTAATAAAACAAATTCATATTAACAAAATATTATTTGTGTTTGACGGAATATGAAATATAAGCAAGGGAAGTGTTGGCTTTTGCCCTGTTATCCTCATTGTTTGAAAGCCCTGATAGTGGCTTCTTGCACTCAACCAGTTAAGATGTCTTGACAGCAGGATTATATTAGTATTTTAACCCTTAAGTCCTCAGATTAATTTTAAAGTATTTATGGCCTTTTTCTGCTTACATAGTTATTGATGACTTGGCAGTGGTTCTACATCACTGCTGGCTGCCTATACAGGCAGCCAGCAGTGATGTAGAACCACTGCCAGGGAAAATTCAGTCTACACACAAGAGTAATAAAAAAGATTACACAAGGGAGCATCTGCTTCAATGCAATATAAAAGTGGCGGTTTGGGGTTATATGGGGGCTTAAGGGTTAAGCTGCGATAACACTTGGCTCATTTCGGGGGAAAATAGGAATTGAGGTTAAAACTTTAAAAAATCAAAAAATAATAAAAAAATGCCGCTCAGGATCACCGATCCAATGTCGAGTTGTGACAACAGTTCCTCGCACCAAGGCCAACACACCTATGAAGTTTCATGACTCTAGGTTGAACCACTATCAAGTTCTCATCCGGAAACCAATTGTTGTGATATACTATGTTCAAGGTCACTGTGACCTTGACCTTTGACCTGGTGAGTCCAACATCAATAGGGTTCTTCCTCGCACCAAGGCCAACACGCCTGTAAAGTTTCATGACTCTAGGTTGAACCACTATCAAGTTATCATCCGGAAACCAATTGTTGCGATATACTATGTTCAAGGTCACTGTGACCTTGACCTTTGACCTGGTGAGTCCAAGATCAATAGGGTTCTTCCTCGCACCAAGGCCAACACACCTATGAAGTTTCATGACTCTAGGTTGAACCACTATCAAGTTATCATCCGGAAACCAATTGTTGCGATATACTATGTTAAAGGTCACTGTGACCTTGACCTTTGATCTGGTGAGTCCAAGATCAATAGAGTTCTTCCTCGCACCAAGGCCAACCCACCTATGAAGTTTCATGAATGTAGGTTGAACTACTATCAAGTTATCATCCGGAAAGGAATTGTTGCGATTTACTATGTTCAAGGTCACGTTGACCTTGACCTTCGACGTAGCGAGTCCAAAATCAATAGGGTTCTTCCCCTCACCAAGGCCAATCTACCTATGAAGTTTCATGAATGTGAGTTGAACCATTATCAAGTTATCATCCGGAAACCAATTGTTTAAGATTTACTACGTTCAAGGTCACTGTGATTTTGACCTTCAAAGTAGCATGTCCAAAATCAATAGGGTTCTTCCTCCCACCAAGACCAACCTACGTATGAAGTTTAATGAATGTGAGTTGAACCACTATCAAGTTATCATCTGAAAACCAATTGTTTACGCCCGCCCGCCCGCCCGCCCGCCCGCCAGACATTCACCAAACTATAAGTCGAGTTTGACTTCGTCACAACTCGACTAAAAACAAATGACCACAAAGTATCAAGATGTTGTTTGATTTCGTATGTCACAAGACGAACAAAAGTATCAACACGCTGTTTGATTTCGTACGTTATAGGACATACAAAAGTATCAAAGGGTTAATAAACATAACCCAATAAAATACCCTTTTGAACAATTTGAATAATTGTGATGTATCTTTAAAATCCCTTTTATTCGGTGACCCACTGGCATCGGATGGGGCTAACAATGATATGTTTCTGGCCTTCCAGCAATATATAATCAACACTGAGAGATTCAGTAATCGGTGATGATGCGTGGCGAGACGATAAATCACAAACATCACCAACAGATACTGAAGCTCTCGGTGCCACCTCTTTGTTGGTGCCTGCTGAATTCCTCTTTCACAAAATGGGTAGCCCTAAATGGTGTAACATTTTACATGTTGGAAAATCTTGTCTATATAACAATACTGTGTTAATCTGTAATACCAGGAAATATGTTCAGTATCAGTAGATATCCACCTAGACAGACAACTTTACCAAGGAGTTAAGTTTAACGCATTTATTATACAATTTGCAGTAAAGCTCTTTACTATACCCCAACTTCACTCCCAATAGCACTTGAACTCGTTTCATTGTTTCTATACTGTATGTTAGAATTGATTGCCTTTGTAGAGGGAGGCGTTCATATAGGCTTAGCCTGTTCGGCAAACCCAATTTCTACTTTTAAGGAAATAAAATTACTGTTTAAAAAAATATATTAATAAACAATGGATTTCAAATCATGTCGGATTTCTTTGGTTTGGTTTTTTTTTCACTTTATGAGTGAACTATTTTACTGAACTTCATGAATTAAAATTTAAAAACAAAACAGAATTTAGGAATCAGAAATGTTGCGTGACTGAATTGTGGGAGTGACGGTGACTTCCCAGGATGTTGATAAAATTTGCTTTCTTACTGAACCTGAATGTTTTTATTCAGGACTGTAAAAACAAACTTGAGGGAATGGATTTAAATGGCGCGGTGGCTCAGTTGGTAGAGGTGCAGGCTGCAAGCCGAGAGGTCCTCGGTTCGAATCCCACCTGCGGTGACCGCGTTGTGTCCTTGGGCAAGACACTTCACCCCCATTGACCATATGGGGGCACGGTGACGTTGTGTACTAAGGCGTACTGCACGTCGATGGTGCACCTGTCTTCAACCAATGCTAACCCTGCTTGTGCGGAGTTGGTATGTTGGAGAGCTGACAGTTGCTCGCCGTTGCTCGGTGGTTCTCTCCAGGTACTCCGGCTTCCTCCACCCGTAAAACTGTCACGGTCATGGTTAGCCATTGTGCAGAAATATGTGACCTTAAACACCAATAAATAAATAAATAAATAAATAAATGGATTTAAATAACTAGAGGGGGTATCAGTACCCCGTGGCTCACCAACAGGTGGCCAATGTAAAGGGGTGGCTGGAGTAAAAAAAAAAAAAAAAAGATCAAAACTTGCACACAAAAGTCCAAAATTAAAGAAAATAAGCAGCTAAAGGGTTAAATAATATAATAATAACCCCTAAGAAGCATGCTAACATAAAATAGGAACCATGGCAATATGCTACAAGGTAAGTCTCCACTTTGAAAAAAAGAAAGACAAACCTCAAAACCTGCACATAAAAGTAAAAAAAGTATCACATTTGTTTCAAAGGGTTAAAATTTTGAAAAATACCCTGAAAATATTACAATAACCAGCGTGGCAATATGCCAGTGAGATAAAACTCCACTTAAAAAAAATATCAAAACCTGCACACAAAAGTACAAAACCTGCACACAAAAGTCCAAAATTAAAGTAAATAAGCAGCTAAAGGGTTAAATAATATAAAAATAGCCCAAGAAGCATCCTAACATAAAATAGGAACCATGGAAATATGCTACAAGGTAAGTCACCACTTGGAAGAAAAGGAAGACAAACCTCAAAACCCGCACATAAAAGTAAAAAAAAGTATCACATTTGTTTCAAGGGGTTAAAATTGAGAAAAATACCCTGTCACAGTAACCACAATGGCAATATGCCAGTAAGGTGAAAGTCTACTTGAAAAATATCCACTTGGAAGAAAAGAAAGACAAACCTCAAAACCTGCACATAGAAGTATCACATTTGTTTCAAAGGGTTAAAATTTAGAAAAATACCCTGAAAATGTTACAGTAACCACCATGGCAATATGCCAGTGAGGTAGAACTCCACTTAAAAAAAAATATCAAAACCTACACATAAAAGTACAAAACCTGCACACATAAGTCCAAAATTAAAGTAAATAAGCAGCTAAAGGGTTAAATAATATAATAATAGCCCCAAGAAGCATCCTAACACAAAATAGGAACCATGGCAATAAGCTACAAGGTAAGTCACCACTTGGAAGAGAAGAAAGACAAACCTCAAAACCTGGACATAAAAGTAAAAAAACATCAAAACCTGCACACAAACCTCAAAATAAGTCCAAAATTTGATTCAAAGGGTTAAAATTAAGACGAAATACCCTGGAAAAGAGTTAAATGTTATCATGAACCCCCACAGCAATATGCAAAAAAGAAAAAAATTTTCTAAAAGCACAAAAATCCAAACCTGTAAACAAAAGAAGTCCAAAATTGAAGTAATTAAGCAGGAAAAGGGTTAAAGAATACAACGTAGCCCTAAGATGAATGTTTACATACAATAGAAAGCATGGACATATACTACAAGGTAAATCTACACTTGGAAGAAAGGAAAAAAAAACCCATGAAAACCTGCACGCAAACGTCAAAATAAGTCTAAAAATCTATTCAAAGGGTTAAAAAAATTTTAAAAATGCACTGGAAAGATATCAATGTTACAATAACCACCACTACAATATGCAGTGAGGTCAACCTCACTTGAAATTGTTTTTTTTATCACAACCTGTACATAAAAGTAAGAAACTGTAAGGCTAAGTCCAAAAGCTGTACATAAAAGTCCAAAAATGAAGTAATTCAGCAGGAAAAGGGTTAAATAATACAAACATAGCCCTAAGATGCATGTTTACATACAATAGAAAGCATGGACATATGCTGCAAGGTAAATCTCCACTTGGAAGAAAAGAAAAAAAAACCCATCAAAACCTGCACGCAAACATTAAAATAAGTCTAAAATTTGATTCAAAGGGTTAAAATTAAGACAAAATACCCTAGAAAAGAGTTAAATGTTATAGTGAACCACCATAGCAATATGCAGAAACTCTACACTTGGAAGAAAGGAAAAAAAAAAAAAACCCATGAAAACCTGCACGCAAACGTCAAAATAAGTCTAAAAATCTATTCAAAGGGTTAAAATTTTTCAAAAATGCACTGGAAAGATATCAATGTTATAATAACCACCACTACAATAAGCAGTGAGGTCAACCTCACTTGAAATTGTTTTTTTTTATCACAACCTGTACATAAAAGTAAGAAGCTGTAAGCCGAAGTCCAAAAGCTGTACATAAAAGTCCAAAATTGAAGTAATTCAGCAGGAAAAGGGTTAAATAATACAAACATAGCCCTAAGATGCATGTTTACATACAATAGGAAGCATGGACATATGTTGCAAGGTAAATCTCCACTTGGAAGAAAGGAAAAAAAAAACATCAAAACCTGCACGCAAACATCAAAATAAGTCTAAAATTTGATTCAAAGGGTTAAAATTAAGACAAAATACCCTGGAAAAGAGTTAAATGTTATAGTGAACCACCATAGCAATATGCAGAAACTAAAAAAATTTTTAAAAAGCCAAAAAATCAAAACCTGTACACAAAAGTTCAAAATATTTGAGAGCGGACGCCATGAGGGCTATGCCATAGGCTCACACAACTAATGTTGGTGAGCCAAAAACAACACAAATCAGTATGCAGTATCAATCTTTTATTTCTTTTTATTATTTTTAATTCTAATGAAAGTGTCAATGACACTGTAGCTTAACTTGTCTATGTGTTGTGTTTAATGAAAAGGATAATATTCAATATTTATGAAAGGATTATGAAATAAGACAAGAATTGTGATAATCGGGAATATGTTAATTTCTGTTCCCTGTATGCTATGTTTTCAAAAAAAAGTAATATGAGGTGTAGACTGTACTAAACAATTGAGGGGTGGGTTAATGTGGCCCTCACAGTTAATGTATGTGGCTCTCACAGTTAATGTATGTCAACAAGAGGCCCCACGGGGCCTGAAGCGCTCATCTTGTACAGAACACAATTTAAACAGAGTCCAAGAATGAGTCTACATTAAGCAAGCCATCTCCATAGGCTACACTGTCAATCCTTGAGTCCCTCAGGAGTGACAAAAATAATCTGGGCATCATGCCTTTTCTTCAGTTGATCATAAGTAAAATGTAGAGCTCCCCTATGAAGCCCCTTGATACAACCTATGTGGATTAATCTTAGTACCTCTAGAAGGTACTGAATACAAAATTTTTAATTCTTCAGCAAAATGGCCAATTCCGGCTCCCATAGAGAGCCCAAATATTAACCCTGGCTCTTGATTTGAACACAGTTAAATCTGACTTCCCTAGAGATGTTGTGTACCAAATATGAAAGCATTCTGACTGTTGGATCTGAAGAAGAGAAATTGTAAAGAAATTTCTCCGAATTGCACTAAGTTCAAATTTGGGCTACTATAGCGAGCCCAAATATTGACCTATGGATCCGATTTGAACAAACTTGAATCTGACCCCCCTAGAGATGTTGTATACCAAATGTGAAAGCATTCTGACAAGTGAATCTGAAGAAGAAGATTTTTTAAGAAATTCCCTCATATTGTACTAAGTTAAATTTTATGTTCCCATATGGAGCCCAAATATTAACCTAGGCACTCGAATTGAACAACCTGGAATCTGACCCCCCTAGAGATGTTGTATACCAAATATAAAAGTATTCCGACTGGTGGATCTGAAGAAGAAGATTTTTAAAGAAATTTTCTCATATTGCACTAAGTAAAAATTTGGGCTACCATAGTGAGCCCAAATATACACCTAGGGATCTGATTTGAACAAACTTGAATCTGACCCCCATAGAGATGTTGCATACCAAATATCAAAGCATTCTGACTGATGGATCTGAAGAAGAAGATTTTTTTAAATTACCCACCATATTGAACAAAGATAAAATTTGGGCTTCCATAGGAAGCCCAAATATTAACCTAGGGACTTGGTTTGAACAATCTAGAATCTGACCCTCATAACAATGATGTATACCAAATATTAAAAGATTCTGAGTGGTGGTTCTGAAGAAGAAGATTTTTAAAGAATATTCCCCATATTACCCTATGTTAAAACTTCGGGCTCCTGTAGAGAGCCCAAATATGAACCAATGAGCTTTATTTCAACAAACTTTTATCTGACCCCCCTATGAATGCTGTATACCAAATATCAAAAGATTCTGATAATTGGTTCTGGAGAAAAGATTTTTAAAAATTTTTGCAAATATGCTGACTCAGCATTTTTTCGATGCCCATTACAGAACACCCTAACATAACCGATGGCAATTTTTTTTTACCATTCAATTCTACTGGTCATAAGGATACTTCATACCAAATAAAAGCTCTCTGTTCCGTGGGGTTTGGGAAATATGGGCGTTTGAAAATATTTCTATTTTTAGCTCCCAGGGTTCCCATGGGGATGCGGGAATTTTTTTTTTTGCATGGGTCATGTACTTATGACCCAATAATACCACAAACCAAATTTGGTTCATACCGGACCATCGGTTCAGAAAATAGAAATTTTGGGCGGGGCCAAAAATCTTACCCCTCCTATTACAAAGCCAAATATTACTTCACGAACTTCGTTTGAACACACTTGATTCTACACCTCATATGGAAGCTCCATAGCAAATATCAAGTCATTGTACACACTGGTTCTTGAGAAGAAGATTTTTAAAATATTTGGGTGCATTTTTCTCCACTCCCTCCCTATGGGGCTGGGCATGCTGAGTTGAACAAAAATGAAATGCCCCTTTAGGACCATCACTCATACAAACTTTCACTTGAATTGGCCCAGTGGCTTTGAAGGAGAAGACCAAAACATGGTGTTGACGGACGACGGACGGGAAGCGATGAGATTAGCTCAGCTTGACTTTGTCAAGATGAGCTACCAAAAGTTACCAAGTTACAATGAAATTATTTCAAAACGTGTTATCCTATAAAGTTACAATGAAATCCCTTCATAAATACGACCTGCAGACTGTGCTAAAAAAGGTTTTTGGGCTTCAGGCCTGTGTAGCTATCATGGTTGACCTATCGCAACCAAAAGGGGATGTCCTCATCTGGACATTAATCTGAGTCATCCTACCAAGTCCTCATCTGGACATTAATCTGAGTCATCCTACCAAGTTATAATGAAATCCCTTCATAAATACGACCTGTAGACTGTGCTAAACGTTTTGGGGCTGCGGGCCCCTCTAGCCATGACAGTTGACCAATTGTGACCAAAACGAGACGTTCTCATCTAGACATTATATGAAGTCACCCTAACAAGGTACAATGAAATCCTTTCATAAATATGACCTGTAGACTGTGCTAAAGGTTTTCGGGTTTTGGGCTTGAGCAGCCGCAATGGCTGAACCATCAAGACCAAAAGGGGACATTCTCATCTAGACATAATATAGAGTCAACCTACCAAGTTACAATGAAATCCCTCAATAAATACGACCTGAAGACTGTGTTAAAGGTTTTCGGCTCAGGCAGTCGTGACGGTTGACAGATAGCGACCAAATGGGGAAGTTCTCATCTAGACATCATACGGAGTCATCCTACCAAGTTACAATGAAATCCCTCCATATTAAATATGACATGTAGACTGTGCTAAAAGTTTTTAGGTTTCGGGCTTGGGCAGCCATAATGGTTGACAGATCATGATCAAAAGAAGACGTTCTCATCTAGATATTATACAGAGGCATCCTACCAAGTTACAATGAAATCCCTTCATAAATACGACTTGTAGACTGTGCTAAAGGTTTTCGGGTTTTGGGCTCGGGAGCCATCGTGGTTGACCTATCGTGACCAAAAGGGGACGTTCTCATCTAGACGTGACCTCAAACCTGCATGTGAAATTTAGTGACGATCGGACAAGAACTATGGGGTGTAGTCTGTGCTAAAGGAAAATGTGAACATACTCACAGACTAACAGACTTCTGCACGTGTGATGGCAATAGCTTACCTTGACTTAGTCAAGTTAAGCTAAAAACTGAGAAGAAACGTCCTATGCCTTAAATTTAGGAGCATAATTTTTTTTTTTATAAATGGAAAAAATATATAAATTTTATAGTAAATTTCCTTTCTTATTATACCTACTGCAATTGTTTACTACAGGCTTGCACTACAGTGGAAGACCCTAACTCAGATAAAATACTCTCTATTTTAATCTTTTCCAAGAGATGTGGGAAAGAAAAGTGGTGTAAAAAACACCATGAAAAAATAAGCCAAAACTGGGCCGAGCGCCATCGGCGCACACCCAGTATGGGCCGCTCTTCCCTTAGTACAAATCCATTAACCAATGCGCAGTGCGTCATCAATTCATCATTCTTTTGAGTCCGCCAACATAGGAGTTATGTGATCAGCGGGGAGGAAGGATTCTTACCCGAATAAGAAGACGGAGGGCCTCCATGTAAACAATTGCGGTAGGTATAATAAGAAAGGAAATTTACTATAAAATTTATATTTCTTATCAACCTACCTTACAACTGTTTACTTCAGGCTGAATAGGCAATAGGATGGAGGGAATCACATAATCAACCCACACATAACTCAATTGCACTGGAACCGTGGACAGAGGAAGAGATCCCTAGTCCTATCAAACCACAGCATCACAAACATTAGTAAAAATACAATGAGAGATGAGGCGTATGATTCTGTGCAACGCATAGACAGAAAGGGCAGTAACAGGAACTGACCATGGAAGAAGCTGAATGGCTGGGATAAACAACAGCCTCAGCAGAAGAAAGAGGGCCCGTAGGATAAAGGTCCTCTGTCTGCTCCTGCAACTGTCGCAGATAAATGTAGAAGGTAGCATTTCTCCAGTAGGCTGCCAGCATAACATCCGACAACATGACAAAGTTAGTATAAGCCCCAAGAGGAAGACAATACACGCACCACGTGGCAGAAAAACAATTGGTAATACAATCGCCAGTAGCAAGACAAGCGGAAGCTGCACGAATAGCAAGAAGCAAGACAAATCCATTGAGAAATGTATTCAGGAGATATCTGGCATGTGAGAAAACGCATATCCATCCGGGATAAAGGTGCGAATGCCCCCCCCCCCCCCCCCCAAGCAGAGCAGAGCCCAAGAAAGTGTCCATCTTGGAGTAAGCTGCAATGTCCTAGGTGTTTTCAAGGAAAAGAACTGAACAAGCTTGGAGAGGCAAGGATGACTGCCGAAACAGTGCGGTGCCACATATGAAAAAAGGTCTCCGAAGAATGGACTTGTACCCATCGCTGGAGACCCCCAGAAACAAACATATACCAGAAACTCTGCAATCAGTGTGATCGAAGGAGTGACAGAAGCAACAGAGTGGTCGCACACTATCGACAGAAGAACCTTCTACTGAGCCACAGAGGCTAAACCAGTGGAGTGAGTGCCTCCTTGAAGAAGAAAAACAACTCCACCGCTCATCTCTAAAAACCACTACAGAGGAAACAGGACCCGATAAAAGACATGCACGAAGGCACAATGAAGGCGGGTCAACTTGAAACCTCCTAGGGCGACTTTGGCAAAGAAAGTCGCGACGTAGAGGGAGACATGCCAGAACCGCTGCTAACAGAGAGCGGAGCAGATTGATCCACACCCACCGAGGAGACAGGGGTGTGATCAAAAGGATTCGACAACTGCAGGTTCATATCTGGGCTAGAACCTGAGGTAGAATCGGAACCGGCAGGAAGGCATAGCTGACAAGACCGTCCCAAAGGAGGGCCAGAGCGTCCACGGCAAAAGCCAGAGCATCTGGACACGGGGACACGAAAGTGTCCACCTGATGGTTCCAATGAGTCGCAAAGAGATCGAAGTGGGGAATACCCCAGAGATTGCAAAGAGACTGGAACACCACTCGGTGGAAAAGAACCTGCCCCGTCGGGACAGGGAGTCAGCTAGGACGTTCAGACGACCAGGAATGTGACGAACCACCACTCCGACTTTGACACCCTGAGCGAGCAGTAGAAGATCCCGAACCAAAACGTACATGGGAACATAGTGCGTTCCGCCCTGGTTCCGAATGTAAACAACCACCGTAGAATTGTCAGACCACAGAAGGACCTGACAATCCGAAATCCACTGTCGGAAACACAGAAGAAGAGCAAGAAGCTCCTTCTGGTTAACATGAAGAGCTGCTTGATCCTGGTCCCATGACCCATGAAGGAAAAGACCTAGAGGATCCCAACGTCACACCCCATCCGAGATCGCTGGCTACTGTCAGAACACGATCGGTCGTGGGGAAGTCAAGCAGGACTCCCTGCATGATCTACTGAACATCTGTCAGGGGAGAAGGTAACAAGGAAGAGAACTGCGGTAACAGAAGCACCAGACCCAGAGGATCGACATTCGGACTCCAACGACTGAGCAAACAGTGTTGGAGAGGTCAGATATGCAGCTGACCTAGAGGAATGAGATCCGTCATCGAAACGCAGAGACCAAGCAGTCGGAGAAGACTCCGAGCTGATGAAGTCCATCCCAGATGACAAGACGGAGAAGGGACCAGGTCCGACTTCTCTCCGTTAACTCAGAACCCTAGTGACGTGAGTAGGCTCAACAGTGTGATGACATCAGACTCCAGAAAAGCAGCATTGGATTGCCTCTGGAGGATATCAACTAGACAAGCCGAAGAAGACACCTTGAACTGTGTGCAATGTAAGAATAACACATGCGACATCAGACAGGTGAAGGCCCAAGGATCCAAGCCGAGGCCAAAAGGAAATGACCTTGAACTGGAAAACATCCTGGGGAATGGAGCGGCAAACTGATCTGAAAGCCTCCAAGCTGAACTGAGGAGCAATGATAGACTGCGTCTATCATTGGTCACGATCGGTCGTGGTTGACCGATCGTGACCAAAAGGGGACGTTCTCATCTAGACGTGACCTCAAACCTGCATGTGAAATTTAGTGACGATCGGACAAGAACTATGGGGTGTAGTCTGTGCTAAAGGAAAATGTGAACAGTCTAACAGACTTATGCATGTGTAATGGCAATAGCTTACCTTGACTTTGTCAAGTTAAGCTAAAAACTGAGAAGAAACGTCCTATGCCTTAAATTTAGGAGCATAATTTTTTTTTTTTTAAAATGGAAAAAATATATAAATTTTATAGTAAATTTCCTTTCTTATTATACCTACTGCAATTGTTTACTACAGGCTTGCACTACAGTGGAAGACCCTAACTCAGATAAAATACTCTCTATTTTAATCTTTTCCAAGAGATGTGGGAAAGAAAAGTGGTGTAAAAAACACCATGAAAAAATAAGCCAAAACTGGGCCGAGCGCCATCGGCGCACACCCAGTATGGGCCGCTCTTCCCTTAGTACAAATCCATTAACCAATGCGCAGTGCGTCATCAATTCATCATTCTTTTGAGTCCGCCAACATAGGAGTTATGTGATCAGCGGGGAGGAAGGATTCTTACCCGAATAAGAAGATGGAGGGCCTCCATGTAAACAATTGCGGTAGGTATAATAAGAAAGGAAATTTACTATAAAATTTATATTTCTTATCAACCTACCTTACAACTGTTTACTTCAGGCTGAATAGGCAATAGGATGGAGGAAATCACATAACCAACCCACACATAACTCAATTGCACTGGAACCGTGGACAGAGGAAGAGATCCCTAGTCCTATCAAACCATAGCATCACAAACATTAGTAAAAATACAATGAGAGATGAGGCGTATGATTCTGTGCAACGCATAGACAGAAAGGGCAGTAACAGGAACTGACCATGTAAGAAGCTGAATGGCTGGGCTAAACAACAGCCTCAGCAGAAGAAAGAGGGCCCGTAGGACAAATGTCCTCTGTCTGCTCCTGCAACTGTCGCAGATAAATGTAGAAGGTAGCATTTCTCCAGTAGGCTGCCAGCATAACATCCGACAACATGACAAAGTTAGTATAAGCCCCAAGAGGAAGACAATACACGCACCACGTGGCAGAAAAACAATTGGTAATACAATCGCCAGTAGCAAGACAATCGGAAGCTGCACGAATAGCAAGAAGCAAGACAAATCCATCGAGAAATGTATTCAGGAGATATCTGGCATGTGAGAAAACGCATATCCATCCGGGATAAAGGTGCGAATGCCCCCCCCCCCCCCCCCCCAAGCAGAGCAGAGCCCAAGAAAGTGTCCATCTTGGAGTAAACTGCAATGTCCTAGGTGTTTTCAAGGAAAAGAACTGAACAAGCTTGGAGAGGCAAGGATGACTGCCGAAACAGGGCGGTGCCACATATGAAAAAAGGTCTCCGAAGAATGGACTTGTACCCATTGCTGGAGACCCCAGAAACAAACATATACCAGAAACTCTGCAATCAGTGTGATCGAAGGAGTGACAGAAGCAACAGAGTGATCGCACACTATCGACAGAACCTTCTACTGAGCCACAGAGGCTAAACCAGTGGAGTGAGTGCCTCCTTGAAGAAGAAAAACAACTCCACCGCTCGTCTCTAAAAACCACTACAGAGGAAACAGGACCCGATAAAAGACATGCACGAAGGCACAATGAAGGCGGGTCAACTTGAAACCTCCTAGGGCGACTTTGGCAAAGAAAGTCGCGACGTAGAGGGAGACATGCCAGAACCGCTGCTAACAGAGAGCGGAGCAGATTGATCCACACCCACCGAGGAGACAGGGGTGTGATCAAAAGGATTCGACAACTGCAGGTTCATATCTGGGCTAGAACCTGAGGCAGAATCGGAACCGGCAGGAAGGCATAGCTGACAAGACCGTCCCAAAGGAGGGCCAGAGCGTCCACGGCAAAAGCCAGAGCATCTGGACACGGGGACACGAAAGTGTCCACCTGATGGTTCCAATGAGTCGCAAAGAGATCGAAGGGGGAATACCCCAGAGACTGCAAAGAGACTGGAACACCACTCGGTGGAAAAGAACCTGCCCCGTCGGGACAGGGAGTCGGCTAGGATGTTCAGACGACCAGGAATGTGATGAACCACCACTCCGACTTTGACACCCTGAGCGAGCAGTAGAAGATCCCGAACCAAAACGTACATGGGAACATAGTGCGTTCCGCCCTGGTTCCGAATGTAAACAACCACCGTAGAATTGTCAGACCACAGAAGGACCTGACAATCCGAAATCCACTGTCGGAAACACAGAAGAAGAGCAAGAAGCTCCTTCTGGTTAACATGAAGAGCTGTTTGATCCTGGTCCCATGACCCGTGAAGGAAAAGACCTAGAGGATCCCAACGTCACACCCCATCCGAGATCGCTGGCTACTGTCAGAACACGATCGGACGTGGGGAAGTCAAGCAGAAGCATGATCTACTGAACATCTGTCAGGGGAGAAGGTAACAAGGAAGAGAACTGCGGTAACAGAAGCACCGGACCCAGAGGATCGACATTCGGACTCCAACGACTGAGCAAACAGTGTTGGAGAGGTCAGACATGCAGCTGACCTAGAGGAATGAGATCCGTCATCGAAACGCAGAGACCAAGCAGTCGGAGAAGACTCCGAGCTGATGAAGTCCATCCCAGATGACAAGACGGAGAAGGGACCAGGTCCGACTTCTCTCCGTTAACTCAGAACCCTAGTGACGTGAGTAGGCTCAACAGTGTGATGACATCAGACTCCAGAAAAGCAGCATTAGATTGCCTCTGGAGGATATCAACTAGACAAGCCGAAGAAGACACCTTGAACTGTGTGCAATGTAAGAATAACACATGCGACATCAGACAGGTGAAGGCCCAAGGATCCAAGCCGAGGCCAAAAGGAAATGACCTTGAACTGGAAAACATCCTGGGGAATGGAGCGGCAAACTGATCTGAAAGCCTCCAAGCTGAACTGAGGAGCAATGATAGACTGCGTCAGAATACTCAGATCGATAACTTATTTGAGTCGGCCGTCCTTCTTCGGCACCAAGAACATGAGAGAAACAAAATTCCACTGAAAGAAAGTTCTTGATGACCTCGATTGTCCCCTTTGACAATTGACAGGAGAATGCCGATCTCTGTGGTCAAAAGGTCCCAACATGTAACGTTCAAAGGGACTCATGTGGGAAGAGGCACTCTCTACTTAGTGGAGTGCCTCAACCTGGGACGAAATCGAGGCAACTACTGCTGATGCCTACCACACCCTGTGAGTGAGTAGAAGTGGCGGTAGGAGGATCAGCCCTTAGCTTCGCAATGGAAGCAGAAGGGCACTTGTTAGGCTTTGGACGGCGCCTGCCTCCAACAGAAGGCCAAAAAAGGCCGATCAAGCTGACTAAGCAGCAGCAGATCAATGGAATGACAAAGGGAGCCATTCCGAATCGCCGCCATGGAACCATGGAATAGTCGTGGACCCGCCGAAAGAGGCAGATCGAAGAGCAGTGCACTGCCCCTCAAAAAGGGGGACATCTTGTATCCAGCACAGCGTTCCTGCAAACTAATTCCAAGCTAGCCGTGTAACAGGCATGTGTGTGAGAAGATGCATGAGCGCCTTAAACAGCACCCACAAAATAAAAGCCTGTTTGTTTCAAACTCATCTGGGAGCAGATAAGCAGCAAAGCAGAGACGATGTGATCAAAGAGAGAACGCATTCCAGCATCCTTCTCGATAAGCCCAACCTGGACTCCAGAGTCTCCATACGGTTGAGAAGATGGAGTTCCGATCCAAGACCGTCACAGTCTGGCAGACTGACGGATTGGCGAAATCGTAGGAACGATAATGCACCAGAGGCAAAAAGTGTCAACCTTGATGAAGAACGACGTCTTCATAGCCTTGGAACTCCGCTTACAGTCCAAAGTGGTAAATGCTTCAACACCTGTACCAACAGGCACGGTCGAAGGTGCCCATAAGCATATTGCTCCACTGGCTGTAGGCGTGCGACTGATGATCGCAGCCGGACTGACACTATAGGCTGGTTTGATGGTTTGAGACCTGGAAGGAACCCAAACACAAAGTCAAGAGCTGCCCCCAAGTCAGAACACTGTTGGCTCTCGACGTTAGGAATGTCAGACTCATCCCATGAGTCGGAAGACACATACCCCATGTCTACACTACCAGACACTGCTGCAGGCCCCTGCAGGGAGAAAACTGCTGTGCCCAACGACCGAGAGGACACAGCACGGGGTTCAGTCAGCAGCCACTTCCGACTTCACCAAGTTGAAGTCAGGGAAGGCTGAGGCCATTACCCCACAACCACACTACAGACATCACTTCAGTCCCCTACAGGAATAAGCCGAGGCCGGCTAAAACGGTGCCCAATGACGTTGTAAACGGAACAGCAGTAGCAGCAGATACGACGGGAGCTGTTGGAACTGGCAGAAAAGGGGAGAGAGCCACCTGGCTCGGCCTCCAAAGGAGGAGTCACAACCCTAGTGACAGCTTCAGATGTCGACTGGAGAGGGCGCATAGTCCCGGAACCAGATATCTCTTCACCAGAAATCCAACAGCTCCCGCAGTATCTACCACGGTAAAAAAAACTGCACATCCCCCACAGATGGGGAATAACTCTCACCAGACATGGTCGAGGCAGGAGGACCCGAAACGACAGTGTTCCCCACCTCCCGCAGGTGTGGGAGGAGCTGCACATCCCCCACAGAGGGGGTGTAACTCTCACCAGACATGGTCGTGTCGAGAGGCCCCGAAACGAAAGCATTCCCCACCCCCCACGGATGTGGAAGGACCTGCAAATCCCCCTCGGAGGGGGTGTAACTCTCACCAGATGTGGTCGAGTTCGGAGGCCCCGAAATGACAGCGTTCCCCACCCCCGTGGGTGCAGGAGGAGCTGCACATCCCCCACGAAGGGGGTGTAACTCTCACCAGACTTTGTAGAGTCGGGAGGCCCCGAAACGACTGCATTCCTTACCCCCCGCGGGTGCGGGAGGAGCTGCACATCCCCCAAGGAGGGGGTATAACTCACACCAGATGTGGTCGAGTCGAGAGAAGGTGGCTGGCAGAAAAATAACCGGTGGGTACAAGACAGAACCCAGACGGCCGACAGGGACCTGAAAAACAAATTCAGCTCTCAACAGAGTGAAGAAATCCTGTCCAGACAGTCCCTCATTGACACCTAACTCCAATAATAATAAGAAATTTTTATCAACCGAAAAATTTATTGCCGAACCATGTTGACACGATGTCGAAGAAAAAATATTCGCAAAAACGGAATATATAAATAAAATGCAATGAGAATGTGATTGAAAATATTAACGAAAATATATAAAACACAGTCCTGTTATTATAGGATCGTCAGATCCATAATTCCAGTCACTGGAAAACCATTATCAACGAGTTGAATTATCACTGTTTCGTAGAGCAAAATGGCGACACGTCCTCCACGTGCATGGACAAAAAAAAGAATGATAAATTGATGACACACTGCGCATTGGTTAACGGAAGTCGTGGATTTGTACTAAGGGAAGAGCATCCCATACTGGGTGTGCGCATGGCGCTCGGCCCAGGTTTGGCTTATTTTTTCGTGGTGTTTTTACACCACTTTTCTTTCCCACATCTCTTGGGAAAGATTAAAAAAGAGTATTTTATCCGAGTTAGGGTCTTCCACTGTAGTGCAAGCCTGTAGTAAACAATTGTAAGGTAGGTTGATAAGAAATGTGTTACGTGTCTCAAACCAATGGGCATCTCAATACATAGCTCAAATATGGTATGTTGCGATCATGATGTAATGATAGATGCTAAATGTGATCTTAAACACCAATAAATAAAAAATGATATTCTTCTTTCTAACTACTGGTCCAAAAGCTTCCTGTTTGATATAAACATCTTTGTGAGTGACGCATACATGTGGGGTCATGTTTAGGGTGTCGATAGGCAGGGTTTCCACTAGGGTGACCTCGTATCCCCTGAACGGACCCATTCTCCTCACCCTAAATTCCCCTATCCGTGCATTCCATAGTTGACATAAATTGCTACATGAAATTTGACATTGTGGAAACCGTGAAATAAAACCCTCATGCTACCAATGCAACACATTCAATGGTATTAATCACAGATTACACCAAACAGGAGCAGGAAAAACATTATAAAATTACACACGAATGTTGGTCTGAGATCAATCAATGACACTCTCAGAGTTTGCAAAGACCACGTGCAGGTCGTGTGATAGTGTATGAGAGCACTGGCAAACTTCAAGTCAATCAGTGACTGACATTGCTGCTGCATGAGTTTCGATTTCCACGTAATCGCTTCTGAGTAAACTTAGTTTAATGGTCAAAACCCTGACCAACTGTGGCAACATGGATAGGAATTAGTGTCTGATGCTAAGACGTTATGTGATGTCACATTATTCAGGGTACATTTTTCGGACACCCCCATACATGCAATTGTTGTTGAACTGCATCATCCAAGCCACCATGGATTGGTATTGTCCGTAAGTAATGTAATCTGTATGAATGATTTTTCACCTGAATTTTTCCTCATTGGTCTTTATTCTTCCACAAATTAAAGACTCTCAGAATGTGAAAACCTACATAAATATTGCTGTGAAAAACTTTAAAAAATCCCTCTGATGCAATAAAATGGGGGTTTTGGGACCCTGGAATTATAAATGGTCGACCTGTGGTAACAACGTCTCTTGGTTGCACCATTATGGCCTCATTTTTTCTCCCTAGAGGAAACACTGATAGTTTTCCCCAAAGTAGTGCCAAAAACATTTTTACCCTAGTGGAAACCCGGTGATAGGCCCGAGATTTTAATACTGTGGGTGGTTAATTAAAATGTACGACAGCCAGGGTCACGCCATGTTAGAGTTCTGTACTACATTAATGGACAAAGGAAAAAGAGTTATCAGTACAACTCAATCTGATTTTCAGGCTGGTCAGCTAACAATGTAACATGTTAAGGTTGTACATCAAGGTTACAACATAATATTACTCCCACATTTTATAACAAAGTGTTTTCCAGTCATAACCCTCAAAAACAGAATGATATCACTGTTACTCTAGTTGCCACATACAAAATATTTCTGAACTGAATGAAAATCAACCCTCTGCACAATAATGTCAAAATATAAAAACTTCAAGCATTTTTTCAACAATGGAACTGGGAATTTAACCAATTCAATCTTGTTTGACAGAGCTCGATGAGCTATGTCAAACAAGATTAAATTATTACCAATCAGTTTCAAGTCTTATTAAGTACCAGTATGAGATTTTGCATGAAGGGTAAGACTGTGTTAATGTTGTGCCCTTTACACTGTCATTTGCTCCCTTCTGGACACCAAGAAAATTTTGATAGACACAGACAATGTTTTTTATAAATTATGCAGAAAGTTTAAAATAGCTAAAAATTTTATAAAAGCAAAACCTTTGGCTTCAATAATTCCAATTAATATTATTTGATTATTTAACTTTTAGGCATAACCATGTTATTCATTAGCTTAATTCAATCTTAATTCTATAAGCTGAAAAACTTTAATATTAGCATTTTTGTAATTAATTGGCAGGAGATGCTAAGTGGACTCAAAGCTGATTCTTCAAAGAAGCTGTTAGTCACCACTTATCAATGGCTTTATTAACAAGAGGCCCCATGAGGCCTGAAGCACTCACCTTGAACAGAACACAATATAGTCCAAGAATGAGTCTACATTAAGCAATTCTTCTCCATAGGATACACTGTCAATCCTTGAGACCTTCAGGAGTGACAAAAATAGTCTGAGCAAATGCCTTTTCTTCAGTTGATCATAATGCAAAATGTAGAGCTCCCCTATGAAGCCCCTTGATAAAACCTATGTGGATTAATCTTAGTTACACACCTCTAGAGGATACTGAATACAAAATTTCTAATTCTTCAGCAACATGGCCAATTCCAGCTCCCATAAGACCCCAAATATTAACCCAAACTCTCAATTTGAACAAGGTTGAGTCTGACCTCCCTAGAGATGTTGTATACCAAATATGAAAGCATTCTGACTGTCGGATCTGAAGAAAAAAAATTTGAAGAAATTGCTTCATATTGCACTAAGTTAAAATTTGGGCTACCATAGTGAGCCCAAATATTATCCTATGGACCCGATTTGAAAATAAACTTGAATCTGACCCCCCTGGAGATGTTGTATACCAAATATGAAAACATTCTGCCTAGTGGATCTGAAGAAGAAGATTTTTAAAGAAATTTCCTCATATTGCCCTAAGTTAAAGTTCAGGCTACCATAGGGAGCCCAAATAGGGAACCAATTTGAACAAACTTGAATCTGACTGCCCTAGAGATGTTGTAAACCAAATATGAAAGGATTCTGACAAGTGAATCTGAAGAAGAAGATTTTTGAAGAAATCGCTTCATATTGTACTAAGTTAAGTTTCAGGTTCCCATATGGAGCCCAAATATTAACCCAGGCCCTCGAATTGAACAAACTTGAATCTGCCCCCCCCCCCCACCACCTAGAGATGTTGTATACCAAATCTGAAAGTATTTTGACTGGTCAGGCCTTTAAATTCACTTGTTTTAGGCACTCCCTTTTGCCCTAACTTGGGCACATTAAATTAGAAACAACAGCTTTATCATGTTATGTCTTATTGCATGACTTTCTTTGTTGTCAGCTAATGTTAATTCTCCTAATGCACTGTCTGTCATTCTTGAGAAGCTTCTGTATCGCCAAAAGACAACCGTACTCCCAGAACATTCATCATCCAAAGACCTTGCGAATAGATTTTCTTCTTTCTTTTCTGAAAAAATTGAGACTATCCGAGCTTCGCTTGATACAAGCTCACAATCCGATTTTCGACAGATGGCCGACATGCCATGCACCTGTGTTAAAGATGTTGCACAGTTGCCCCAATTCAAACCTTTCGCTACAACAGATATCCAGAGGTTAATACCCAAGACACCATCTAAGCAATGCATTCTAGATATCATTCCAACTTGCTTGTTAAAAGCATCTCTTTCGGAGTTAACTACATCGATCTTGAAAGTGGTCAATGCCTCCCTCCACTCTGGTGTCTTTCCAACAAACATGAAACATGCTTTAGTAAAACCTCTTCTCAAATAGCCAACACTTTACCCAGAGGTTCTGAAAAACTACCGACTGGTCTCTATCTTCCATTCCTATCAAAGATTATTGAGTGTGCGGTGGCTACTCAGCTGAATTCTCATTTGGCAGCCCACGGCCTATCCGAAGTTAACCAATCTGCATACAGATCTAATTGCAGTACAGAAACGGCGCTTCTAAGGGTCCAAAATGATATCCTCCTATCCACAGACTGGCACAACCTAACATGTCTTGTTTTGTTGGATTTAAGCGCTGCTTTTGACACCATAGACCATAACATACTTATTGAAAGACTGGTAGTGAGAATAGGCCGTACTGACCGAGCACTTAATTGGTTTTCGCCGCACCTTAATGGATGCACACAGAGTGTCCTTATTAGCAGTGAGTCGTCAGACAAGGTCACACTATGTTTTGGCGTCCCTCAAGGATCGGTGTAGGGTCCCCTACTGTACACTGTCTATGTCTTACCTCTCGGTGACATTATCCAAAACCATGGCCTTGACTTTCATTTTTACGGAGATGACACACAGCTGTATATTAGTTTTACTCACGCCTTTGAGCCTGATGCATGCAGTAAAATTGAACTTTGTATTTCAGACATCAAGGCATGGGTGACTAAAAACTTTCTTAAATTGAATGATGACAAGACAGAAGTAATATATATAGGTCTACCTCATCAACTTTCAAAAATATCCAAACTGTCCCTCAATATTGGAGATTCTGCAATAAAACCTGGTAGCTGTGTTCAAAACTTAGGTTATTTCATGGATGAAAATTTGGCCACTGATGAACATATCAAACATGTCTCTCGCAGTGCATTTTTTCATCTTAGAAATATTAGCAAAATTTGATTCTTCATTGATACGCAGACGTCACAACAGCTTGTCCACACCTTTGTTACCAGTCGACTCGACTACTGCAACTCTCTTCTGATTGGCTCTAAAACATCTATTCTTGAAAAGCTACAACACATCCAAAATTGTGCTGCACGGGTCATAACCAGAACTCAAAAGTACTGCCATATAACTCCAGTACTCTCTGAGTTACACTGGATATCCATTAAGCAAAGAATTCAATTTAAAATTGTCCTTTTGGTGTTTAAGTGTATCTCGGGATCTGCACCATCCTACCTGTTCGATCTACTTACCATCCACAAACCACCAAGGTCTCTTAGGTCATCAGGTCAACTCAATCTGGTCCAGCCCGTATCTAAATTTACTAGTGCTGGTGATAGGGCCTTTGCAGTTGCTGGCCCAAGGCTTTGGAATTCTCTTCCAATAGACATAAAAAATAGTAAATCACTTGAATCATTCAAGTCTGATACTAAAACCTACCTTTTTTGAAAGGCTTTTCCTTCAGTGATCTTTCAATTTTGGTCATAAACTGACATTACCATGTGCGTGGCTGTGACTGAGTCAGTGAGGACTGCCTCGTTACTTGTCAAGTTACACTCACATACTTGTTTTGGTAAAGTTGTACTCTCTTTTGTTTTTGTTTTATTTTGTTTTAATTCAATACCCTTTTTCTTTTAGGTTATATCGCCTATCGCCACGATATAGCTTCGGATGATGATGTGGCATTGGGCACCAATAAATGATAATAGTGATCCATATATCTGTGAGAGAATGTATGTGTATGTGTGTATATGTATGTATGCAATTATTGTTCAGCCATTGAGCACCGTGTATGGATTCTAGGCTTTAAAATTATTATTATTATTATTATTTTGTCTTTCTCTGATGATATTATGATGGGAGTTATTCTCAGATGTAAAAGAGACACAGAGAATTTACATATTTTTCTTGATTGGGGTAATCTAAAGGCCTGCTGATGGATCTGAAGAAGAAGATTTTTAAAGAAATTTCCTCATATTGCACTAAGTTACACCGGACGATGGATGGAGAGCGATGAGATTTGCTCAGCTTGACTTTGGCAAGGTGAGCTAACAAGTAGGCTGACTCAAGACAAGAGTGACAAGTAGCTACTGTTCATTGGTTTGAGCAAACAGTCACATGAGCAGAACAATTAATTCATTGGGGAAAGCTCCTGGCCAATCAAAACATTTTGTCACTGTTTGATGAATAGATATAGGGATTGGAAGAAAAATTAAAATTTTGATTCATTATGGAGGCAGCTATCATGCAATGCAGTTAAGTATTTTATTACCAATAGAAATTTGGGGGAAATATCTAGATGTTTGGATTTTTAGCCCAGTGGGGAATTTTGGAATTGAAGAGGATCTGGGAATTTAGCTCATAAACAATAGTATGAGAGGTTAACTGGAATCTTCAGAGAATAACAATAACAACCGATTGTAATAAGTATCCTGATGCACCTTGATTATATACAGAGAGTGGTGGCCGAGTGGATAAGTGCACTGGTCTCTCATGCCAGAGGTCCTGGGATCGATCACTGGTCGGGGAAAGTTCTTGAGATGTCCGAACACTCTCTGTCAACATCAATTGTGAGGTTGATGCTGTCACAGCGTACCATCCTATCGGGTGGGGACGTAAAATGGCTGTCCTCTGTGCGGAGAGAGACACACTCTGTGCAGGCTAAGATCCCTTCGTAGTATTCGAGAAGAGCAAGGCCACGAAGTTGCCGCTATGAAGGTCAACCCACACACCTACGCCATTGGGCCAAGGAGAGGCGTTAATATAAGTTGCATAACTTGTTCGCCAATCCTTGTAAAACAAATAATATTAAATACAGACAAATATTCAAAAGAATAGTGCTGAAATGGTTAAGGGATTTTCTTGATCGATTAAACATGTGGATTAACCTTGGTTAACCGATTACTCACTTGTCCAAATAGATATCTGAATAACTGCCATACTGTTGATGATTTACAGCATGAACCCTTTACCCAACATAGCAAACAAAACCAACTAGGCCTATATACAAAAATCTCCATACAAATTTATTATGTTTTCAGTTTTTGTCTCAAAAACATAGCTTATGACTCCTCATTGGAACGAGCTCATTGAGTTCATTCCAATGAGGGGTCATAAGCTATGCTTTTGAGACAAAAATTGAAATTTTTTTAGTAATTCATGAATTTATTTTGCAAGTATTGTCTGCTACCTGCAATGGGTAAAGGGTTAAGAATGACCATTTCAAGCTACTGATACAGTACGATGATCATGCAAGTAAACAAGTGTGTCAGCAAGTAACTTGCATGCTTTACTCTGTCTCATATAATTGATGTGAGTCAGTGTGACAATGTTTGCCTGTTTTGGAGCAAGTTTGTTCCTTTGTTAACCCATATAATACAGTAGTTCAAAAGTAATGGTTAATCGATCAATTACTTTTTGGATCAATCAAGATGTTGATCATTGATTAATCGGTTAACTGTTTCAGCTCTGCAAAAGAATAGCTGAATATGACATGAGAAATACAAATAACAATAAAAACTTTACTGTACAAAGTGCTGAATTTACTATGGCTAATATTTAAAATAAATCAATAGGATGGATATATACTCGCACACTTATGAACTATGCTAGAATTTGTAATGAATTGTAATTATTAATTATTACTTAGGAATTGTATTGTTAAAACCGTCACTAATTTGTAGTGCTATATAGTTTAGAGGTATGTAGTAGCTTAACTAGACCTTGTAAAATAATATATTCTCACTTTGAGTAATCAGATAATAAAGACCCCTCTTGTGGTGCAGTGAGTTTTACTATAGCATTAATAAAGGATAAGAATCACATTGAGTACATATTTTGCAACGAGCACATTCCCACTTCTGGTATAGTGGTATAGTGATAAACAGAGTGTAAATTAACCAAGTAAATACATTGTCTCCACATTTTGTCTATGGCCTGACCAACTCTTTAGAACATCTTACCCTATTAAAATAATAATCCATTCAAATTGATTTATAACTATGACCGTAATGTAACCTAGCGATAAACATCGAAACTGAATTGGCAAAATAGCGGGCTTAAATATACGCTGATATGAAGTGTAACCTGTGATAGCTTTATCCCAATATTTTACACAAAACATGGACTGGTTACAGGCCCAAAGCTAGTTCTTAAAGTTTTTTGACATGGTTGGGCGAGATTTCAAATTTTCCAACAGTGTTCCCGGGTCTTTGAATGTTGGTATAAAGTTTAAACCTAACTCAAAGACTTCTTTAAAACAATATTACATGAAACAGAGGCAAAATGTTTGTTTATTATTATTATTATTTTTTAAGAATTACTTTCATTTCATTAAAGTAATTCTTAAAAATAATAAATGAATGAGTGCTTACAGTACAGCCTATAACAAAGTGTTCTGTAAGGTGATATTCTTTTGTTAATACTGTGGAATTTGCACTCTATTATGGCTATAGCCTTAGAACAATATTTTCAGAATGTTAAGTCATGTATCAATTTTTGCAAGACCAGCATGCTTGTGATGCAATATTTTCACAATCATTGTTCATAAATTAAACAATGAAAACTCACTGTGGTGCACATTCTACCTGTATTTAAACTTTCAAAGCTGACTTGAAAGTAGCATAACTATTGGATCACAGACAAACACATCATATTGAATGTTAATATGTTTTGTGAGGATGTCACACTGGCAAGTTTGGTGGGAGTATTTCCACCTGAGTGACACATTAGGGGGATGAAATTATGACCGATTCATTTGCTATGGTTATAAGAATATCATGAAATTTAAATGAAATCCAAATGAAACAGTAGCAAAAATATCATGCAAATAAGGGACTAATAGAATGTGCAGGTTTCCAGACTGTACTGTATAATACAGAAGGGTATTTTTTGCATAATAAAAATTGCCGTTTCGTCACATGTTAAACCTTTTTTTTTCAAATTAGAGGCTTTCAGAGCAAATTTGGCATTCCGGCGACCAAGAATTTAATCCCCCCCCCCCCCCCCCACACACTTCAGGCCTGATTGGTTACCATGATGAAATTGTTAACCATGATTTATACTTTCAACAATGCAATCTCCATTTTAGGTGGTAGTGTGCAGCTTTACCTCTCTGCATCCCACACACATAATTTTATGGGTTTTAACCTAACATGAAAAGAAGACAACACTTGCAAATAAAATTCTTGAATAACTAATTTTTTTCATTTTTTGTTTCAAAAACATAGGTTATGACCCCTCTTTGGAACAAGCTCTTTCCAAAGAGGAATCATAACCTATGTTTTTGAGACAAAAAATTTAAAAAATAATGAAAATTAATTGGCGATTTTGTGAATAGTGCTGGCTGGTTTTGGACATTACGTTGGGTAAAGGGTTAAACATGTACATGTACAGTCAGATTTCCAGCATACCTGATTATGTATCTCTTTATCTAGTATTCCTATTCCTTCAGCCAATTTTCCAAGCTGCTCTGATATTGCCATTCCCTGGATTGCCTTGTTAGCATGTTCTTTTGCATCAACATTCTCATCCAAGAACTTTTCGAAGACATCTGAAAAACAAAAACTTACAATATTAATCCCATACTCTAATAAAAACAATCTGTAGACATTGGTAAAGGAATCCAGGTCATGTGACCAGGCGGCGGTAACGGCTGACCGATCGTGATCAAAATATTACAGTCTCATCTAGACATCATATTATTCATACCGAGTAATCCTTCCACCTTACAATGAAATTGCTTCATAAATATTAACTATAGACTGTGCTAAACAAATATAGGTCATCTGCGACCATCATGGTTGACTGACCATGGCCAAAGTAGGATGTTCTCATCTAGACATTATACAGAGCCATCCATTCATAAATGCAAGCTGTAGACTGTGTGTTACAGGAATCTAGGTAACATGCCCCTGTGGCCATCACGGTTTACTGAACACGACAAAAATAGGGTGTTCTCATCTAAAGATTATACGGAGTCATCCTACAAAGTAACAATAAAATCCCTTCAGAAATATGACCTGCAGAGTGCTAAAGGTTTTCGTGTTTTGGGTCTGCATACCCGTCACTGTTGACCGATCACAACCAAAAGAGGATGTTCCCATCTAGACATTATATGGAGTCATCCTACAAAGTTACAATAAAATCCCTTCATAAATACAACCGGTAGACTGTGCTAAAGGTTTTGGGGTTTCAGACTTGTGTAGCCATCACAGTTGACTGATAGTGACCAAAAAAGGAATTCTCATTTAGGCAGAGTCATCCTACAAAGTTACAATAAAATGCCTTCATAAATAGTTTCGGACCTACGTAGCCATCACAGTTGACCGATCATGACCAAAAGGGAATTCTTATCTAGGCAGAGACAGCCTACCAAGTTGCAATAAAATCCCTTCATAAATACGACCTGTAGACTGTGCTACATTGCAAAGGTTTATGACTGGCATAGTGACTAGCCGTCATTGTTGACCGATCATGACAAAAAGGGGACACTCTCATCTAGACATGACCTCGAACCTGCACATGAAATTTTGTGATGATCGGACAAGAACTACAGAGCGTAGTCTGTGCTAAGAAAAATGTGAACAGACTCAGACTCCCGCAAGCGTGATGGCAATAGCTTTTCTTGACTTTGTCAGGTTAAGCAAAAATGATAAATTTGAAGTAATTTGTACATTTTCTATACTTACCAATGGCCCAGACTTAGCTGGGGCAAACTCGATATAATTCAGGGATAAACACAAATTTAAACCCCCCCAAATTTGCATACAACACCAAAAAATTGAGTCCTATCTGGTCCTCCATACTTTTGTTTACTGTGTATGCGCGGTAACCAGGAGGGTATCGAAACTGGTGCCAAGCAGCATTCTTTCTATAGTGCCTGCTAAATGTTATAATCAGTGGGGAGGTATAAGTGCCCATTCATGGAAGGACCATCCCCGTCTGGGTTATTGGTAAGTATAAAAAATATACAAATTACTCTAAATTTATCATATTTGTATACTACAACCAATGGTCCAGAGACTTATCTGAATAATAAAAAGGCCGGAAGGCCTAGGACTTAGAGGAAAATCCAATCTCTAAATTACTTCGATAAAAAATAGCTCCTACAGGAGAATAGAAGACAGAGGAATTACAAATGTCCTTCTCTTATAAAATAAAAAGAGAATGACATAACACCAACAATGTAATTGAGAATAACATAATTTCTCCATTAATGCCAGCATAACCCCTTACGCTAATTCGGTGAAGGAAACCAATTATAAAGCTACTCCAGAGAATGAGATGTTTTATACTCATTTAAAAGTGTCTGTGGATTGTATAGAAACGCTTGTTTGACACGTAACATATACAAATGCTTCACAGTGAGCTACACTTTAAAAACAGTACATAAATGAGACATAGTTATTGCTTCACACCAAGCTACACATTAAAACCACACAGTACCGATGCTGGACTACTGTCTCTGCTTTTCACTATAAAGGGAAAAATGCCCCCCGCCCCCAATTCAGTTTCGATGTTTATCGCTAAAGTTCACTTACTCTTCTGGCAGATGCAAAGGCTAAGAGAAAGGCCATTTTATAGGTCAAGAATCTGAACTCTACATCATCTAACATCAAGCCGAGCTTCTTGAAACTTCAACAGAATCCAAGCCAACTTCCATTTAGGAATTAATCTGAGGGTTCTAGGTCTATTAACAGAGACATTTCTGACTAGCTTGGATAAAGAAAAATCTGATCCAATAGCCAAGTTATCATGATTAGCAGAAGTGTCTGATAACACAGACCTACAGCCCTTAATTGTGACGGGCTGCAAGTTTAATACGTCAAAGAAGTAGACCAGGAAATTGGCAATCTGAGGAATGGCCGGATCATAAATGTCTACTGACTGGTCCGTACACCAACAGAAGAAAACCCTTCACTTTGCTGCATAATTCAATGAAGATGAGGTCCTCCTACAATTAGAAATTGCGTCCTCTGCTCGTCCTGTAAACTGCTTCCCGTGCAAGAAGGACCGCACAACAGAAGTAAGAGAAGGTTGAGACCTTTCGAGTTGTGATGCAGTGTGTGGGACTTCCCCTGATACAGAAGGTCCTTGAGAGGAGGAAGCTTCAGGGGAATGTCCCATAAGAGAACCTGATCAGGTTGATCCAGGGTTTCTGAGACGACAGAGGTGCTACCAGGATTTTGCAGTGAGACTGTTTGATCTTTAACAGAATCTGCTGAATCAGAGGAGATGGAGGATATGGATACCCTATTACTCCATTCCATGAGATCGATCGAGCGTCTACTGCATACGTTTGATGATCTGGACAAGGCGACATGAACATTGGAAGCTGATTGTTTAGGTTCATGGTAAAGAGATCTATCATGGGACGATCCCACTGGTAGCAAATCTGCCGGAATATTCGTTTGTTGAGAGTCCACTCTGATGGCAACAGGCGACATTTCCTTGAGAGCGAGTCTGCTACTACGTTCAGACGACCCGGAATATGACAGACTGAGAGATGAACGTGATGAGTCAGAGCAAAAAGGAGAATCGTCTCTGTCAATTCGCACAGAGGAATTGAATGAGTGCTGCCCTGGTTCCTGAGATATGCCACTGCTGATGAACTGTCCGACAGAATCTGCACATGGACGTTGGCTACGGTAGTAATTCAGTGTTGCAGTGCAAGTCAAACAGACATCATCTCTTTGATGTTTATGTGCTTTTCCAGCAATAAAGAGTCCCAAAGACCTTGGCACTTCAGGTCTGCAGGAATCAGGAACGCACCCCAACCTGTCAGACTCGCATCCGTCATAATAGTAACGACCGGATCCGGTACTTGAAGCGGAACTCCTTGAGTTAACCACTCAAGATCTTTTGTTTTATCAGATCTCTTAAAACAACCTGGTGTTCTAACGAATGCATCTTGACACTCCAGTTCTCAGTAAAAAATATCAGGAGAGGACATGTGCGTAAGTGCCCCAGCAGAATCAAGTCCGCCAGTGCTCTGCACAGACCCATTAGTCGCAGGAACTCTTTTGCCGATATTGTTAGAGTTTAGACAAAAAAGAGCATAACAACTGACCAATTTCGCTTGGGTTATCAGAAGGCGAACCAGATTGCATTGAGTCTCGAAGCTCATTCCCAAGTGAATGAATGACTTGGACGGAGCTAAATACGACTTCTTTTCATTTACTATCAAACCGAGATGTTCAAATAAATGAAGCAGACTCTGCACATTGTTCTGAAGTGCATCTCAGCGTATTTCTGAAGAATGTCATCCAGATAAGCCGACATAACCATGACTGAATGAGCTTGGAAGTATGACATTACTGAGTTCATTATCCGAGTGAATGCCCAAGGAGCCAGGTTCAGACAGAAACACATCGCTGTTTAGTGATTTCTGTGTAGTCTTTTTCACTTCCTGGGGGCAACAGGAAGACAGCCAATGTGGCTATGTTGTCTCCCAACAATTTACCAGTGTATTCTATATATGCAAAACTCTTTGTACAAAACTAACTTGTAAATTTGGTATTTTGTTGAATAAACTTCATTTCATTTTCATTTCATCGCTCGGAACTGATGAACCTTTCCTTGGATGGCAAAGCACAGGTACTTTCTGAAAGCCTGATGAACCATGACATGAAAGTATGCATCCTTTAGATCTATGCTTGCTGCAAAGTCATTCACTAGAATGCTCGCTCTTACTGGTCGAATGATTTCCATATAGAACTTTGGAGCGATAATCAGTTTGTTTATCCAGCTCAAGTCTGTGACCGGTCAAAACAAACCGTATGGTTTCGGCAAAAAGAACAGGCAGCTGTAAGATCCCGGTGAGTTGGGATTTTCTACGACCTCTATTGCTTTTTTAGCAGGAGAGACTGAACTTCTGCAAGAGACTCCTTTTTTGAAGGATTTGCCGGAAAAACTGTCCAACGTGGACTTCTTGTAAGTAGGGGCTTTGATCTGAATGATGGTTGGAGTCCCGTTCTGACTACGTTTCTGACCCACTGATCTTCTGTTATATCTGTCCAGTTTTTCGCGAAGTTTGATGATCTTCTGCCAACTGGAGAGCAATGGAGGTTTTGACCTGCGAGGTCTTCGGTAGAAGAAACCACATCCTCCCCGAGAACCACCTCATGCCGTTTGCCTGGGGGTGTCTGACTTATAGTCTCTGTTAAGACTTATGCCCCTTCCTAGAGGCGCTGTACTGCCGGTTCCCAGAATAACTGTATGAGGGCTTATTAGAACCCGGCGAGGAGCTTTTCTTCGCCGGCTACAAACTGGAGCCCCCTCACCTACCACGTCCAGCATGTGGCTGATGCTGGGTAACTGACCTCAGCAAAAGAGTACTGATAGCTTTTCTTGGTAGCTTCATCATACACCAATGACAACTTGTCATCAAACAATGTATGTCCAGAAACCGGAGCGACTCTAAGAGAGCTCTTCACCAGATCGTCAATCAAGGAAGATGATGCCAAGGCTCCATCACATCTTATTAATTCCATATTAGGCACGGTAAGGGTAGAATGATGTGTGGCCTACATAAATGCCCTTGAAAAAACTCTGAGAGACGCATTAATATCGTTAAATTCTTTCCCCACAAGATGATGGTCCAAAGTCCTGGTGATATTTTCTGCATAAGACATAGCGTCCAAAATTGCCCAACTAGAATCAAGTGTAGATTTGATCACATCTGAGTGGACATTGAATGATGCGGGTATCAATATGTCCATATCCATAGCCCGATCATCCAAATGCAGAGGAGCTCTCTGTACATCTTCTCCAACCATTTTTAATTTGCTAGGTCCAGGAAACAGTATGCGAATGGAAGATGTTGACAAGAAAGGATATTTCTTTCTTGAACTTGTTAGGTTAAATATTGTGACGTCAACGTGGCTGAAAGCCTCCGACACATGGACCGACTGATCTGGGAAGAACATCCTCTTTCCTCCGGAGGGTATCTAGGGATGAAAGCGATCTCTGCCTAGCAGACGCAACTTGCTGACTAATTCAGGAAAAAACTGCTGAATAAAATTCATCGCTTCCATATGTTGTTCCGTATAGGTTGGAGAATCTTCCTCCACCTCCCTATCATCATCTGCTTGGTCAGGCTGTGAAATTCTGTCGGCTCCCTCCGAATGAACAGATGACCGTATCAACCCAGCACCGTCTGACTGATCACTCCAAGAGTCTGCTGAGAGTCGCACTTGCGTTGGCCGAGAAGCTGCGATAAGCTATGCTATCTGCAACAGCAAGTCTGTGACTGAGGCTTGCGGAGCAGCAGGCTTATGTTTCTTTGTTGCATGATGTTCATGGGACGGCAATCTATCCACAGATCTTTTCGCTGATCGTCCCGAATGCTCCGCATATTCATGCCTTGATGACTAGCACCCGGATAACCCAACTTTGGAGGAGAAGACTGGGAGCATCTTCGCAGAACAGCTTGAATTTCAGAAGTCAGATAGCTAGTGAGCGGTCTAATGTGCTTCGTAATTGATGTGGAAGAAGTCGTAACTGTCACCGACATTGGCTGCAGTGTGGGCGGAGTGACCCGATCGTACAACAAGAACATTAGCTCTGACTCAGTCAAGTTTCTTGCAACCGCAACAGTCAGCCCCAACTGTTTGTTTATGGGATGGAGAAGGCTCTCCCCTCGCGATCTGACCCCAGATCTCCTTGAGCGTCCCGTTAAGACACTTGCTGGCTTCTTCCCTTTTGACATCGTCGCTGGGTGAGCTTTTGAGGTGCTCGCTCTACCCAAATCACTCTCCTTGACCGCTACAGACTTATGAAACGCCCCCCCCCCCCCCCCCCCCCACTGGTTGTGTTACCACTTCACCGGTCAATCCAACTGCTTTTAATGGAATAAGAAGCCTTATTCTTTGTTTTATATTCATGAGCACCTTTGCAGCTAGCTCTGTTTGCTCATCTGAGCACGATGATGGCAGCACATTTTGGATGGGTGTTGCTGAACCATCACCATATTCTTGTTCCTCTGAAAAAGAGATTGAAAAACTAGAATTAGCCTGCGGCAACATAAAGTGACACCCCGTCTCCAACGTTTGGCATCCCAAACTACACAAGTAGTATACGTATCAGAAGGAGTCCAGCGACTACAATCAAGACAACATGTGTGTAAAACCGAGGCAGATTTCCTCGCCTTAAACTAAGTGCAAAGAGGTTTCATAATAATATTTAAGCCAAAGACCAAGCCCACTGCACTCCCAAGCAATCACATAAATTACACATATTAAGGATACTGAAAGTATATGGCAATCAAAATCGTTTCGAAAAAAGAATCAAAGTAAGTGTCAATGACACTGTAGCTCATCTTGTTTAAGACATGTACGTGTATAGTATGTGACATAGCAATGACAAACATCTGGGTAATGACCTGATAACAAAGGCACATGTAAAGTATTGTAATGGTCTGTACATAAAAGCTGACCGTAGCCTGTAACAAATGTGCAGGTAAAGTATTGTAAAGGTGGGCGACAGTTAGATGCTAAACTAGAAAAAAAATCTTTGAGTCCTGGAGTGGGTCTGACTAAACCCAAAAATATTTGTTCTCATAGCACAGTGATAACAATGGCACCCAAAAACACTCATTCCTGTCACAAGGTGATAACAAAGGTACCCCAAGAAGTTTCGTGAAGATCAGTTCATAAATACAGACTCTAGCCCGAGCCGTATTGACATGTGCACTTACTGTGTATAAGTAGCACTGAACAAATCAAAGTTCATTTAATTTGCATAATTTCTGCACGAGAAAAAAAACAGTTTTATATGTGATGTATTCCATGTTACTAAACATTCCTACAAAAATTTATTCAAATCAGAACTTTCATACAGAAGTTCTGTACAAAAAACTGATTACACTAATTTTGGTACAAAAAGGTTGCTGGTGGCCATCTTGAATTTTGGACCGCACCCAAAAACAAGCATTCTCATCCCACGGTGATAACAAAGGTACCCAAGAAGTTTTGTAAAGATCAGTTCATAAATACGGCCTCTAGCCTGAGCTGTATAGAAGTTGTGTACGAACTAGAGGCTCTACAGAGCCTGTAACCGCTCACCTGGAACTACATATAAAGAGATGATTTCCCATAGGCTTTCCATGGTAACCATGAGCTGCAATTGTGGCCATGTTTGCAACATTACATCAACATTTCATGAGGATCATTGGTAGAAGGTGTCCCAGTCTTCAATCACGTGAAGTTTCAAAACATTTGAATCCATCAAACAGAATCATAGAATGTCTCTGGTGGCCATATTTTCCAACCAACGGGAACAAAAAGAGAATCGTTTGTAGAGGGCCTCCTATAGACCATTCTTGCCAAGTTTTGGTTCCATCGGCTCAGTAGTTCCAGAGAGAAGATGAAAATGTGATTTCCCATAGGTTTTTTTCTATAGTAACTATAAAACGCAATTGTGGCCATGTTTGCAATACAATCAAATTAAAATGAGGAATGCTGGTGGAGGGTGTCCCAGTTATCAATCATGCAAAATAACAAAACATTTGGCCCAGTGGTTTTCAAAACTGATTAATCAGAATTAAAGAATGCTTCTGGCAACCACGTTTTTTCACGCAACAGGAATAAAATGAGTAACAGTTGTAGAGAACCTCTCATAGACAATGCCTGCCACGTCTGGTTCAAATTGGCTCAGTACTTTCAGTGAAGATGATAAAAATGTGATTTCCCATAGGGTTTCTGTAGTAACTATAAGCCACAATTGCAGTCATAATTGCAACCTGATGAAGATTAAAATGAGGATCACTGGTAGAGGGGGTTACAGTCATCAGTTTTCAAACCATTTGGCCTTGTAGTTTCAAAGAAGATTTTCTTGAAAATGCACACATTTATCAATTTTGTTTCAACAAAAAAAAAATCAGTAAAAGAAGGTTAAATATTTTGAAAATTACAATTCTCTCAAACAGTATTCTCTTTTCATAATAGCTTTGGCTAGGTAAAGGGTTACAGTCAAACGCACTCTCCTCCAATATCTGTCAAATCTTAAAAATTAAACAATAATTACTGTCATCAAAGCTGACATGACTGAAACAGAATACAAACACTGTTCATGTTACTTATCAGAAAAAACTGTTATCAGATTGAAGTTGACAGAAGATGCCTGTAAATTCAGAAGACTGATGATGCAAAAATCAAGGTACAGTTAACAGTTAAAATGGTTTACAGTAAATTCAAAATAAGTTGTGTAGGATAATCCAAAAATTGTGTATCTTTTTTTTTCTCTTCCTACACTGGTAAGACCAGAAGCTAACATCATTTTATGGAAAGCTCTCACTGATAGCTTTCTACTAAATGTCAGATTCTGATCTTGTCAGGGGAGGAGCAGCAGTTTACTTAGTTTATTGCAGTTATGCTACAGCTTATTTTGACTTGTACTGTATACACAATATTTTGGGGGTTTTTTTCCCAGTACTCAGTGGAGAAAACTGGAACCAACCCTTACCAGCTTCTCAAAAACCAAGTATTTTGCTGACAGTACCAATCTTTTGTGCAGACAGGAGGGGCACTGGGTTAAGTATTAGAATATAGCCTCTGGTGGCCACATATTTCCATCCTCTCATAGACCATTCCTGCGAAGTGTGGTTCACGTCGGCTCAGTAGTTTCAGAGAAGATGAAAATGTGATTTCCCATAGGGTTTCTATAGTAACTATAAGCTGCAATTGTGGCCATGTTTACAACCTAATCAACATTAAATGAGGATCGTTGGTAGAGGGGGTCCCAGTCATTACTTATGTGAAGTATCAAAACATTTGGCCTGGCAGTTTCAGAGGAGAAAATATTTGAAAATCCACCTATCCGAATCAAAGAATGGCTCTGGTGGCCGTCTTTTTCAACCCTCATCAAAGTTTATGTAATTTGCATAATTTTTGCAAAAAACCTGTATTATATGTGATGTATTCCATGTTACTAAACATTCATACAGAAATTTATTCAAATCAGAACTTTCATACAAAAGTTCAGTACAAAAAATTGATTGCACCAATTTTGGTACAAAATGGCTGCTGACAGCCATCTTGAATTACGGACTGGACCCCAAAACACTCGTTCTCGTCCCAAGGTGATAACAAAGGTGCCCAAGAAGTTTCGTAAAGATCAGTTCATAAATACGGCCTCTAGCCCGAGCCGTATTGGCATTTGCAGTTACAGTGCTGAAAATAACATTAAATACATGTAGATCAAAGTTAGTCTAATTGGCATAATTTATGCACGAGAAAAAACCTGTATTATATGTGATGTATCCCATGGTACTAAACATTCACACAGAAAATTATTCAAATCAGCGCTTTCATATAATTTTCACCTAATTTTGTACAAAATGGCTGCCAGCGGCCATCTTGAATTTCAGACCGGACCCAAAAACACTCGTTCACGTCCCACGTCTTTGATAACAAAGGTATCCAAGAAGTTTCGTAAAGATCGGTTCATAAACACGGCCTCTAGTCCAAGCTGTATTGGCATTTGCACAGTGCTGAAAGTAACACTAAATAAATCAAAGGTAGTCTAATTTGCATAATTTACGCACAAAACCCCCCCCTGTATTATATGTGATGTATCCCATGGTACTAAACATTCATACAAAACAATTATTCAAATCGGAGCTTTCATATGGAAGTTCTGCGCAAAAATCTAATTGCACCGAATTTTGGTACAAAATGGTACAAAATGGCTGCCAGCGTCAGTCTTAAATTTCGGACCGGACCCAAAAACATTCGTTCTCGTCTCACGTTGATAACAAAGGTACCCAAGAGTTTTGTAAAGATTGGTTCATAAATACGGCCTCTAGTCCGAGTCGTGTGTATGGCGCAACAGACAGACAGATGGATGACAGGCCAAGGCAATACCTCAAATTTGGCTTTGCCAAAGTAGAGCTAAAAATGAAAGAAAAAATTACAAAATTATTTTTTTTAGAATGCCCAAGGGCATTCCGATAGAGCCTAAGTCTTGCCAAAAAACACAAAATTTAAGCTACATTACCGGGATAATAAATACATGTATCCTACTATAAATATGATAACTGTGCTACACTATAAACTAATAATACAATAATTTAAAGCGTTGCCCAAGTGAAAAACAAGGTCAACAGGAAAAACCCGAAACTAAACAACAGGCTATAAAATAAGCCCAAAGTCAGTTCAAATCAGCCCAGTGGTTCTTGAAATTCAAATTTTGGGTGGAGCTCAAAATGGGTATGCTCTCATAGAGAGCCCAAATATTGACTTACAAACTTGCCTTGAACAAACTTTACTAGTAATCGTCACCACTCACCACCAAAGAAAGTTCCTTACCACATATCAAAGCATTGCCTGTAGTGGTTCATGAGAAGACAATTTTTAAATACTTTTAGGCTTTTTGGGCATTAACCCCAGCCCAAAGATGGCAGCAGCTTCATTTGAACAAAGTAGAAAGGGTACACTCCAAAGATGGACTGTGCCATATATGAATGAATTTGGCCCAGTGGTTTTAAAAAATGAGAAAAGTTTCAAATTAGTTGTTGGAGTACAAGGATGATGACTCAGCATTTTTCCCATTGCCAACAGTATTAAAATGGGCATCCCCATATGGCACCCCATGACAAAACTGATACAAATTTTTTTTGGCCATTGATTCCTCTGGACTAAGGATGCAGCATACCAGAAAACAATATTCTGGTCCTGTGCAGTTTTTGAAATATGGGCGTTTGAATTTTTTCTATTTTCAGCTCCTAGGGTTCCCACAGGGCTGTGAAATTTTTTTTATGGCATCAATCAAGTACGTATGACCCAATTATACTACATGCCAAATTTGGTTCAAATCAGCCCTTCGGTTCTTGAAATACAAATTCTGGGTGGAGCCCAAAATGGCCATGCCACCACAGAGAGCGCAAATATTGACCTACGAACTTCCCATGAACAAAAAAAACTTTAATCTTCAGCACTCAAATTATTCTTTAGATCAAAACAGTCTCACTGCCTGTCATTGTTTGTGAGAAAATAGTTTAATTAACTTGTTTTTGTCAATTTGGGGAAATTTGCTGGTTCCTACAGACCTTAAACTTTGACGACTCCCAACATCTATAAAAACACAACTATAAATGAATCTCACCAAAAAGTGTACTCCAAATCCAGAAAAGTTGTACTCGGAAAATGATTTTGTGTCTTATCAAAGTATGCGTTATTCTTTTATAGCTATTTTCTGTCTCAGGGTAGGTCTGGGTATTTTAAATATTTAAAAGAAAAGAAAAAATTTCTAAAAATTATGTATTTTAATGACTTTATTTCAATGAAAACTTTTAAAACTCACCAAAAAGTGCATTCCTATTCCTACTCACCCGGACCAGCTCATAACTGTAGGCTACATTGAAAACAATAAGATTATAGGTGGGTTTATACTGGGCTCTTCATTTATGATTGTTTGCAGCCAATTGATACTATTGGTTGAAATTTAAAACTTTAGGACTTAATTATTTTGAGGTTGTTTATACTATACCTTTGAAGCAGTGATTGGCACTTCACAGCTTATAATTGAGTTGAAAAAATTATTGATTAATCTCATCTTGCAAACTGAGTAGCCTATTACTTGTGATAAATATTAGTGCTGAAAGAGTTGGTCCATTTTTGTAACCGGCTAACCATTGGGCATAACCAGATTTCAACCGGATATCAGTTAATTTCAACCGCTGGCATTATTTATTGTCTACGATGCAAAATCAGTAAGAAATGGCAAGAAAACAGTTCAAAACACTGTCACCTGACTTCCTCAAAAAGTAAACAAACAAAAACCATCAAGAGCCAATGGAAATCATTGATGTGAAAACGATCTTTAACACATCGTAACAAAACGAGGCCTTGCCTTTTGAAAGTCGCACACAGTACACCTGAAACAAAATGTATGTGTGCGATTTGCTCCCACATGCATGCATTTGAAGTGAGGGCTGATTGTCATTGATATTACTTAAGAATTTTCCAACAAGTTTGTAAATTGTAGTTAGGCATAATTAACTGTATTAGCAAAGTGCTTCTTTCCTCGAGGGGCTTGAATTTGATGTGATCATATCATCATAGGGTGAATATGTACTCCTAATTTTTTGAGTATCTTTTTCTGTTCACTGCTAAGACAAATGTCACAAAAAGTTCCATGTTTACATTTACCTATTCATCGCAACAAAATTTCTGGCGGGAATATGTTGCGAATCATGAAAAGGGTGTGGTAAGAAAATAGTATATGCATCATTGACCAAGAGCCCCGCATTGTCTGACATTGACAATTGAAAAACAAATTTTAAAATGCCAGATTTTAAAATAGTTTTTTTTATGACATACATTCATACTTTTAAACAGTTCAATAAAATCAAAACATGTTTTTTTCTGAAACACGATGGTAAAGTACCAAACAGTCAATTTATTTTGGAAGCACCATTACTCACACTGAGGGATTATTTCAGCATTATAATCTGCAATTAACAACACCTCATCAAAGAGAAGAATGTCAAATTTGTCTGTGGAAGACTATGTTACACTGACAGGCACATGCTCACTGCTGCCCATGCAGAAAACAATCTGCAGTGCACTCGACTTTTGGCAGTTTGTTACAAATATTTTAATCCGCGACTTGACAGCCCAAGTAACCAAGATAACTGTTCATTCAACATTCCAACACCTTAACCCTTTCATGTTACATCGAGTACACACCATTGTAAATCGACAATTGTTTGGTAGCTTTGACAATGCTAGCATCAGCAAAAGAATTCTAACGTCTCGCAGTCAAATACTATGTATTTACCTGACGCTATCCCGTAAACTATAGGTATAGCGGTTATCCAGTTGATGGCTTTTCAAACCAGTTACTCAGATAACTGGTTGCAAACTGGTTGTCCGGCTATTAACCATTTCAGCACTAATAACTATGATCACATTAGCCAATTTTATCAATGCATTTGTGAGCAAAGTGAAATGTAGGATAATGATAAATTATGATTACTTTATTGTTATTATTATTGTTTTGTGATTTTTTAAAAACGTCCACGTCTATATAAGATGGGCCATATCAGAAAACAGTAGGGTTGTGGTTTAATTTCTGATTATTAAATCATGACTCTATCATCCAAGTTTGGAGTATTGATATGGACTTAGAAAAACCATGTATACTCATGTAATACGTAGGTTACATGTAGGTTCACTTTAGGGCTGTCACGATTATTTGATTAATCAACTAACCATTGACTATTGCAGTAGGCAATGGTTTTTAGTTTTAGTTGATCATCATTCATTTTCAAAGTGGTACAAGTTGGGCTTAAATTGCATTGTATACTGAAGTGAATGATTATTCACCTACTCTTGTGTGCCTAATAATCACACATGTATGATTATTCTTTTTCGAACAAAATTCCCGTCTGTATGATCCTTATTTGACCCTGTATGATTATTAATTTTTAGCAATCAAATGTGCAGAGCAGCTGCTTATCTCAAGAAGTTCACCAAAACAAACTAGTGAGGTACATGTTACGTACAAGCAAACACAGGATGCAATGGAAATGTTAATTGGTGGAGAGCTGGAAGCATATATTTGGGCTTTATTCTGAAGTACTGCTAACATAACTTTAAGACCTATTACCCAGTGGATGTGCTTCATACCATCACTGAAACAGACACTCTCCCATAAATTGCAACAAGTCAAATCCATGTGAAAATTATGATAACCGAAAGTAGTTTAGTCCTTCACCACTTCAAGAGCATCAGCCTTCTGTGTTATAAAATGGCTCTGAGCATAGTGGCTGGCTCACATCTTCGAATTTTCCACCCTATACTATTATTCGGTCCTATACTATTATTAATTTTCAGAAAATTTTCCACCCTGTACTATTGTTAGGCACTCGAGAGTACATATAGTTATTACTTTTAAAATTGAGTGTTCTTTGTTTTCTGCATGAGTGTGCAACGTTATAACGTAATTTACAAAGGCTTTGCACAGTCATTTGATCACTATCTATACTTCGGACAAGAGTCCTTTATTCAAATGGTGATCCATTTGAATAATCTGTGGCTTCGGAAGTATCTGCAGGCAGCAGAGTAAACAGAATCTTCAGTCTTGTACACTCGTGTGGGAACTGATGAAAGTTCAGGTTCAAAATTTCTGGAAATAAGTTACAGAAATGAAACATATGCACAAACGTTTTTCAGTTTAAATTTTTTCAGATTTGATTGGAAGACATTTCGTTATTTCCACTTTATCTCAACACATTCATGCATCATCCATTTCAAATTTGTAAGTATATGAGAGTTGGTTTATTGATGTTTTTTAAAATGACTAATAATTGACTACCGGTAACCATCAATTAATGGTGGCAATTAGGCTGACTATGAAAATAGATAGTTGCGACAGCCCTAGTACATTTAATACAAACTTTGACAGTAGGATTGTGATTTGTTGTGATTTAATTTCTGATTACAGTATTCCTATCATGTCCCCAAAACCTGTTGGATAATTTAACTACTTTCTTGAAATAATTTAGTGCTCAAGTTCTCAAGTTTCCATCGATAGGATAGCATTAACTAGTTCCATACAATCGTCAACAATCCAATTATTCACACCTTTAATCCTTTTGTTTTCAATGTACATCAATAAGCTAGCCCAGGCCAGTCGGAATCGGGTTACACTTTTTAGTGAGTTTTGGGAAGTTACCAGCGAAACAAAGTCATTAAAATACATAATTCTTAGTTATTTTTTTCTTTTTATTTAAACTACCCGATCCCATCCTGTAACAAAGTACAGCCATAAAAGAACATCGTATTCTTTGATACAACACAAAATCATTTTCCAAGTACACCTTTTCCAGAGTCAGAGTACACTTTTTAGTGGCTATCACTAAAAAGTGAAAACCAAGGCAGAGCCCGGAATTGGTGTATACAGAAATCAATTATTCAAACATCCTCTTAATGCCAAGGTGTTGACAAGATATTTTTATTTATATGTCGTATCAATCCATCTTGAATTAGTGAAAGAAAATCTAATTTTTTTTATTTTTCTGACTTATATCGAGAAAAATGTCTCTCAAACACACTAAAAAGTGCATACAGAAAGACTATTTGGTCACATGATTTGTCTCTTATTTTGATCGGCGGTGTTATGAATCTTATATTCTGACTAACCGGCCAACTGAGAAATCTCAGGATCTCCCGTCCGGCCGGTTCGTCTCTATTGGTGCCAATCGCTTGCAGAGAAGTCCTCATTTTGTTTACCTTGCCCATTCCCCCCCCTACCCCATTGTGCTTACCATATAAAGATTTTGTATTGGCAATGGCACCGCTGTGCAAACTACTAGGAACGTCGTCCAGAATTTTGTGCAAAATGTATGCAGGTTGATGTTCCTTGGGTACGCTACAGCCCCCGCGTTATTGGAAAAAGAGTGTCCCAGTCTTGTCCTTCCTTCCGTTTAGCACATGCTGAATTCAGACGCCTTCTAAATTGCAGAAAAATTATAGATACGCATTGTGATGCACTCTCTCTCTCTTGAGAGAGAGAGAGATCAAAATCCAAGCAAACATCTATTTAAGTTCAAACTATCGAAAGAGAGAGGGAGAGAGAGAGAGATCAAAATCCAAGCAAACATCTATTCAACTTCAAACTATGGAATGACTCGAAAGCCAAACAATCAAATCCACCGTGAGTAAGTAAATACCAATAGTCCACCCTCCATGTACTGTGTACAACCTGACTTGAACTCCGGCGATTTGGCAGCTGTATACACTTTTTAGTGTGTTAATTTGTGTATACACCTTCCCGGACTCGGCTGTTGATGATTTTTGCCTCAGACACTTCAATCGATAATAACTCGATAAATAATTTGTGTACTACATTAAAATTTGGACACACATCAGAAATATATGAAACAAAATTACTTCCGAAGTTTACGGGTGTAACTCGTACCAGTTTCCTTCCAGAACTTGCCGAAAATATAAGATTCATAACACCGCCAAGCAAAATAAGAGACAAATAACATGACCAAACAGTCTTTCTGTATACATTTTTTCATGTGTTTGAAAGACATTTTTCACGATATAAGTCAGAAAAATGAAAAAAAAAGAATTTTCTTTCACTAATTCGAAAGAAGATGGGTTTATACAACATATAGATAAAATATCTCGTCAACTCCTTGGCATTAAGGGGATATTTGAATAATTGATTTCTGTGTACACCAATTCTGGGCTTGGACTCAGCATGCACTTTTTAGTGACTGTTAGCCAAGGTCCCAGGTTGTTTCTCCCCAAATCAAATTCACCCCCGGGCTGTTTCGCCCCACATTCAGAGGTGGGTCGTTTCGCCCCCAAAAATTATATCGGGACAACGACTGGTGGTTTTGATGGGATGAATCAACAACAGGACTAGCAATGAATGATACCATTTATTAAATTTTATGTTTCTCCATCAATTGTTTTCATGTTTATAGATGCATAAATATTACAATATAAAATAACAACACTGTAACTAAATAAAAAAGTGGATGTAACATTTAATGCAATGTGATGTGAATGTAATGTGAATTTACTGTTACTAGTAGGGGTTTATATAGACTGAAAAAGTCAGGATTGTGTTGCAAGACCGGAATCCATAAGGGATGCGTAAGTATTTACTGAAAATCAACACATTGTCTACACAATTGTCACAACTGGAACATAACGTGGAAAAAATCGCCTGTTAGTCAGCAAAGGTTACTCGTATGCCAAAACGGAAGTTAAGAAAGAAATTACATATTGGACATGTTCAATTTGTTCTAAAGATAACAAATGTCCGGCAACAGTAAAGCAGACAAGTGAATTGTTTCCTGCCGGGAATGAAGCTTACAAACATGACGGCAAGCCAGGGGCTCTTGAAACATCAGTGAATATAAAAATGATGCACGTACGGACTTATACAAACCAGCACAGTAGATTGTTGAATCATGTTTGATGGATGATGGGCTTACCAGCAGTGTGGATCTTCCTACTCTAGACGCATTAAATTACACAACATTATCTTATAATTTTGCAATTGGGAGCGTGGTGGCTCAGTGATAGACTGTTGGACTTCGATGCTAGAGGTCCCGAGTTCGATCCCCATCTGGAATGACCAGCGTTGTGTCCTTGGGTAAGGCACTTTATCCTGGTTGCCTACATGGGGGCACGATGATGCTGCGTACTTACTATTTATTATCTTGTGTACTGAATAAATATCATTATTTTGCTTGATACTGAATAGATATCATTAATTTTATTTTCCATGTTTGAATGATATTCAAACCCTTGGCGGACGAATTGGGTAAAATTGTAAGCAGACGAATTGGGAAAAATTGCTAGCGGGCTATTTGGCGTGCTGGCGGACGAAATGGGTAAAATTACAAGCGGACGATTCGGCTAGCGGACGAAACATCCATATACCCATCACAGATGATTGCAATGATCACATAAAGGGGCAGTTAAAAAAGACAGTTTGCAGATGTTGTTTTCATTGCAATAACATTGCTGATTAATTGTTAACATTTCATTAAAGTTTGAGTCAGTACTAACAAGACATTTTTTTTACATTCTCATTTCTATAACAATATATTCACCCGACACAACAGCTAGTGCAATATAATTTTCTGCCTTGTGATTTTTTGTTCCAACTTCAAGTGTTTCCGAATGTCAGACACTTACCCCCCCCCCCCCCCTTAACAATTCCCCCCCCTGTCACTCCCCCCAACCCAAATTGATAATTCCCCCCCTCCCCGAAGTAGTCATTCCCCCCCCCCCAAAAAAATTGTTATTTCCCCCTAAAGTAGACATTGCTCCCCAAAAAGTAGTCCTCCCCCTGTTGGTCTTTCCTTGTCTTTGAAAAACTGACTTTGGGCCCCCTCCCGGGCTAGGAGGGGGCCCTAGGTGACACTCTTACAAAGACTTGGTCATCCCCCCCCCCCCCCCCCACACCAATTTGTCCATTCCCAAACACTTTTCCACACTGCTTTCTGTGCAGTAATTTAATTAAATAATGTTTAATCATTTAACCCTTCTAGAATTTACATGCTGCAACCAAACATTGCAGACGTGTTTTTGCAAGAAAGAATGAAAAAAAAAAAAAAAAAACATGAAAAGACCCGAGTGTGAATGAGAGAATGCACATCACTCATGGCTTTTGTGCCACTTTTCATGTTTTTTTTTCATTTTGGTCTGCAATGTTTGGTTGCAGCATGTAAATTCTAGAAAGGTCAAATGATTAAACGTTATTTAATTCAATTACTGCACAGAAGGTAGTATGGCAAAGTGTTCGGGAATGGACAAATTTGGGGGGGGGGGGGGGGGGGGGGGGTGACCAAGTCTTTGTAAGACTGTGACCTAGGGTCCCCTCCCCTTCCATCCCCAGGAGAGGGCCCTAGGTCACAGTCTTACAAAGACTTGGAATGACCAACAGGGGGGAGGACTACTTTTTTGGGGGAATAACTACTTTGGGGGGAAATGATTCCTTTGGGGGGGGGGGGGAATGACTACTTTGGGGAAATGGCCAATTTGGGGGTAAGTGACCGGGGGGAAAATTGTTAAGGTGGGAAGTGTCTTGCACCCGTGTTTCCAAATAGGTAAGGTTTATAGTTATATTTTTACTGTCCAAATAAATGGTGAAAAGTGAAAAACAGTTCAAAACTATTCAAATAATAATTTTAAAAAATCACCTCTAATCTTGGGGGCGAAACGACCAGGGCCGAAAGTTATTGGGGTGAAACGACCCGACACCATAGCCAATATAAATTAGTTTGGCAAAGTCGGAGTTTGAAGCTTTTGAACTTTGAAGTTGGAGGGAGCAAGAGTAGTTCAGCGATCTGAACGTAGTGGCTACCCCTCTACGTTCCGATTCTTCCCATTCAATCCTGTAGAAAAAGTTCCCATCAAGTTTTTATGGGAACTCAAAACTCGAAATTAGGAATATATATCAAGCTTTCACCCATATTACCGGCTGCAATCGATAGTACACGTATTTCCTCACATTTGGGAAGAGTTTATCAATCCAAACTAGGTTTTATCCTTTAATTATCGTCATTTGTGTACTCATGAGGCAGCAACGGAGATTTCGAAATCGGTCATGTTTTTGTTTAAATATAAAACAGTAAAAACAATAACCCGGTAATGTCGCTGAAACGAATAGACCTTTTCATCAATGCAGAATCGGAATCTTGATCTCATTCGCACGGAGGAGGTCATCAAACTCGGTCGCATTCGCACAGAGCAGATTATCAAACCCATTCTGCGCATTTGCGATCGAATTTCCTCTTCCGCATCGATGAAAAGGTCTATTCGTTTCGGCGCCATTACCGGGTTATTGTTTTTACTGTTTTATATTTAAACAAAAACATGACAGATTTCAAAATCTCCGTTGCCGCCTCACGAGTACACAAATGACGATAATTAAAGGATAAAACCTAGTTTGGATTAATAAACTCTTCCCAAATGTGAGGAAATACGTGTACTATCGATTGCAGCCGGTAATATCACAGGCACTCGACGTATTATCGGATTTTATCAATTGTAATAAAATATATATTATATTATCAATACTAAAAAAAGTAAAGGTATGACACTTCCCAGATCGAAATTTTCAACAATCTCTCAAATAGCGAATACCTCATCGATCTCGCCCAAATAAACGACAAAATGTCGTGTAATTCGCGGAGCCACTCAGATTTCGAGCCCAAGATTGACGAAATTTGACCTTTATTCGCATTTATTTCACTTTTTATCGACTGAAACGATGGAGACGTCTATCCACGACCATTCAATTCCGGTACACAAGCAAATTGAAGCAATGAATGCAACGCCGCGCGTTCATTGGTCGTCTACTTATAGCCACAACTGCGGGAAATTCAAAAGTCTGTTTTTGTTTCACTCAATGCAACACAAGACGACACAACAACATGACTTCAATCAAAATATTTTATTTGATCTTAAAACAATGTCAAAACCCATAATAATGATGTCATGGTAACATAACATATGCAGTTATTTAAAATTAACATTACTAGTCATGCTTTTGATATTTTAATTTGGGTGTTGTGGGAATGGGAGGGTAGGGGAGGGCATGGTCGCGTGTCATCCACATGCAAACTACAAAAAATCCTCAGTTGAATCCAATAGACAGAATCAGAAATTCACTTAGTTTCTATTGACATAGTTACTATCACCATAAATAAATGTAGTTTACATGGAAAGTGAAAATTTGGAGGGAGTGGGGGGGGGGGGTGCGAGGAGTGTTCTCCTTCACCCTTCTCACCCCAAACACAGGCACTGATATTTCTAAAACTCTTGGAGAGAGATTATCAGAAACCAGAACCAAGTGGGCAGATCATAATGCCAGATAATCACAACAGAATTTTAGTAACATTTTTCCTTTGTTGATTATTGTATTATTTGACATAATTCTCTTGCAGTGAGATCAAGGACTGGAATTATCAACACAGGATAATGGGATCAAAAGTTACTTGTAGTTATCCTGCAACTTATTTCAGCTGATACTGTATGTGCATGTTAGAGTGATGGATCTAGTTGGCGGGGGGGGGGGGGGGGGCATCTTTTTCCAAAGGTATGTTATCTCGAGACATAATTATGGCCTGTGGTTATCTGTGCCAAATAGCAATTGATGGTGGACACTTTACCCTTGCCCAAGAATTAAGCAAACTGCATTCTTTGACATATTGGAAAATAAATGTCCCTGGGGAGGACCTAAGATCCTCATGAAAGTGGGCCCAGTGAGAGGAAATTAGGGTACCAAGGCTTATTCTATGATGGGCCACCTTTCCAAAGTGCCTGGATATTCATGGTGATGCTGAAATCACAAGCAATGATGGGAGGGGATGGGGGGGTATTCAGGTGACAATGGCCTTTTTAACTTCACAAGTAAATCTTCAGTCTCTTTACAAATCTGACCCTAAGTTCATGTATTGTTTTTATAAATGCCTCTGAAAATAAAGTAAAAACCAAGAGAAAAACTTAGATAGATAAATTTTGTCTAGACTGATACAATGAAACTTGATTAAATTTAATTTTTTATCCCCTGCACATGATAAAATTATTTAATTGGTCCAGTGCTGTGTTTTTCAATTTCAAATGATGTTTTGAGACAAGATATTTTTTTTCTCTGAAAAAGTTCACTCGAACAATTATGTTGTTTTTTCTGTAAATATTTATTATTTCAAATAGTTTCTTTTCATTTATTGGAGAGTGTCCATTGGCACTGTCCAATAATGGAAAATAAAATATTTCATACGAATACACTTTCTATTTTTTCCGAAAAATAGCGACACCTTACAGGGATTGCAAAGCCACTATAGTGTCTTTCAGCACTTTTCAGTAAGGCCATGATCTAGTGGCTTCCAGCACTCAGCCAGTTGACTGATTGAGTGCAAGAAGCCACTATCAGGGCTCTACTGAAAAGTACTGAAGGCCTCTTTTGTGGCTTTATAATGTTTGCACTAATTTGTTTCTGTCTCAGCAGAAGAAAAATTTATTAATATGAAAATATTTTGTTACAATTTATTGGAGAGCACCGACAGTCACTTTCTAATAAATTGCAACAAAACAATTATTTTTGAGCAATATCGTGCTAAACTAAGGCTTCTTTTGCTGGTAGTGTGATTGACATCTTTGAAAGGGGTGGGCAGTTGTATGGGCCAATTTACAGTGTTTAAGGAATGAGGTTTGCATGCCAAAAGTCTCCAAAGCAACAACAATGTGAACAAAAAACTCAAGGCAAAAAACCCTGACATACTTTTTTCAGAAATTATAAAAGGGAAATTGGAAACAGCTGGTTGCAGCATGAGATAATTTCTACATTTCACATCATTTCTTGGGAAGCTCTTTCCGAGAGTTACCCCAAAAATGATGTGAAGGTTGGAATTAATTATTATCACTAAAGAGAGAAAAACCCAGGAGATATTTTCACCCTACAATTTGCTTCTAACACAAATAAATAAATTGATCTTTTGTCAATTTGTCATGAGGATTTTTTGGTTTATAGAATTTTTGGTGCTGTGAGACATTTTTTCCGTTACCCCCCCCCCCCCCCCCCCCCCCCCCCCCCCAGCCCCGTCCCCTTTTTCAAGTGAACTTTTGACAGAAATGTAAAGTTTATAGAGTGCTGCCAGTACCATTTTCAAGAGGGAGAGGGATAACTCTTTCCACACTTTTCCCGAATAAACGAAGAATTCCATTATTTGCTTTCAAATCAGTGCTTATGACCAATATTGGAAAGAACTTGATGAGCTCTTTCTAAAGAGGGACAATAAGAACTGTTTTATGAAACAAAAACTGAAAATATATTAAAGTTTGAATGACGAATAGCACATGTTGCATTTTTAAGTCAATTTTATTATTTCATGTTTTTCTGACTGTATTCTACAAGCACCATTGATTGGGAGGGGCCCAAGAAACAAACACATTTTGGTCAAAACTGTTCAAACTTTTGAAGAAATCTGAAATATAGGCGGACACCAGTAATTATAATGCTTATGTAATCTATTCACACCAATGACAATTAATCCAAAGACATTTCATTCCACACCAGACTCAAAGGACTCCACTCTACATGTACAGCAACTTACAAAACTAGTTGCAAATGCAAACGTGGAATTCCTTGTATGATATCTTTCTGATATGGTTCCTCTTCATTAATACCACCGTTCCCTGACAGTTAGTCTCAGAAAGCTCTTACTTATTACTTATCAAGATTTAGTGTCATAATCTGGTATTTAAGAGAAAGAGAGATCATTCACAATAGCTTATAATTAATTATTTTAAGTGGTAGCCAGAAAATGTTCATGAACATACAAGTCTTGGAAAAAATGTCCATGGAATCATATAATCACAAATTATAGCAGCTGGAAAAATGAACTGAACACTTTAAACAGTGTTTTCATTCAAATTAATATGAACAACTTGTAATATTTGTGTAAAGCTTTCCAAGAAAGGATTTTAGGTATGGATAGGTTAGGACTACAGATTAAAAAGATTCAATCCCCACACAGCAAAACTCTCTGCTGGTATATCCCCCTCCCATATACAAACTATTGGATGAGTATGAAACTTTTGATTTTTCTTTTGCTATACAGCATGTAAACTGAACATTTTGATACAGAAAAACTGGAAATAAGATGCTGGATAGATAACCACATTAAAAATTTTGATCTCATTTTTTCCTTATTACAAATATTATTTGAACCATGACATCATTTCTTTGGAAGCTCCCTTCAAGAGCTTCCCAGGAAAGGCTGTCAAGGATTGGAATTATAAACCAGGGAAAAATGTAATGGAAATTTTCTTGTGGTTAATAAGCTGAAAAGTTGCTTGGTCTTTTTTGAAGAGCAATAATTAGTTAGTGGGTGGAAATACTACACCTCCCCCCAATTTCCACCACACACACATATATTTATTTATTGGTGTTTAAGGTCACATATTTCTGCACAATGGCTAATCTTGACCTCAACAGTTTTATGGGTGGAGGAAGCCGGAGTACCCGGAGAGAACCACTGAGCAACTGTCAGTTCCCCAACATACTAACTCCACACAAGCAGGGGGTGTCTTCCAACTAGACCATTTCCCTTTAGGCCAATTCCCCTCAGACCAACTACATACTGTTATTGATTAAGGGTTGATTAAGGATAATTAAGAAAACATTTATTTACTGATAAGCACTTTATTTGATAAAATATTTATACGCATAACAAAAAAATATTGGTTTTTCACATTTCAGTTTATAAAATACATGTATCAACAACCCAGAAAATAAGCAGACTATCGTCTGAAAAATGAGGTTCCCAGAGGGTGAATTTGGTGATGCTACCCTGCACAGCAGGGTAGCATCACTAAATTTACCCTCTGTGAACCTCAATCTGAATTAAGGTCTCAAACATAAACAGAAAGAGGTACCCAGAGGATAAACTGATCCACTGTATGGAATAGCATCAGCAAATTCACCCTCTGGGGACCCCATTCTACAACTGACAGGCTGCTTATTTTCAGGCTTGAATATCAATAACAATGAATACATTTATAAATATTTATAAGTATATCAAATTATTGATATAGAATTATTTTAAAAGTAGAACGCATGAGTTGGTCTAAGGGGAATTGGTCTAAAGGGAATTGGTCTAGTGGGAATGAACCAAGCTGGGTTAAGCATTGGTTGAATACAGGTGCACCATCGACGTGCAGTACGCCTTACTACACAGCGTCACCGTGCCCCACATGGGCAATGGGGCTGAAGTGTCTTGCCCAAGGACACAACGCGATTTCCGCAGGTGGGATTCGAAACGAAGACCTCTCGGCTTGCAGCCAGCACCTCTACCTACTGAGCCACCGCACCCCCACCACACACACATACATACAAAACATTTACATCCCACATTGTTTAGGCGCATTTGACTGTTTATCAGTGACAGCGCATCTTACATTTATTGCCAAAAATTGCAAACTGAATCAAATTTTCAGTCTGCTCTCTGCCACAGGCACTCGACGTATTATCACAGTTTATCAATTTTAATAAAATTAAAATTTATTAAATCTGATAATACGTCGAGTGCCTGTGCTCTCTGCAGACCTCTTGATAGATACAGGGGAAGGGGCCCATTAGCTGAAATTTAGGTGTTTTGTTCTTTCTACTCATAAAATGTTGAGACTTGGGTTCTTTGAGAAAATCCACTCCTTCGGGGTTTAGATTATATTCAATAAACCCTTTGCAGGATGTTTCAAATTGAATTGTTCCTTTTCCTTCAGATTGTCGATGCACAGTGGTCAGCTTAAACACATGAAATCTAAGTTCTTCTGCAGATATGATGAAGTCTCCTGGGTCATTAAAATTCACATTGGGTACCGGTCGCAGCTGTTAGAAATCTCCACATAAAATCATCTGAATACCTCAAAAAGCATTTCGGTGATTCCCTCTTGTCTCCTTACAAATTGTGTCTATTTGTCGAAATACTTTCAGGGAAAGCATAGATACTTCGTCGATAATAATCACATCTGTGGACAACATCCTCTCTTTTACATCATGATAATTGTCATCAAACTTGATTTTCTGTATTAAATATGCGTCAGAAAATCTGTCGTCCGCCAAAACAAAAAATCTGTGAACAGTCATTGAACCGCGAGGCAAATTTGTGCTTGCCAATGCCATACCTGTTGTACCCAGTGTATAAACGTTTTTGTTCATATGTGTCAGTCCAATGTTGATCTTATTTAGGTAAAATGTTTTCCCATTCCAGCCTGTCCGGTTATTATAATACTGTGGCCTTTTTCAGCAGCAACTGCAATTTCTGAAAGCGACATCTTCGAATGAACTTCAGTATAAAATGAGCACGTTTTCATTGTTGACTAGGAGTTATATTTAGAGTGAAAAATAATGTGTTGAATTTTAAATTGACCAATGAACGCGCGACGTTGAATTCATAGCTTAAATTTGCTTGTGTACCGGAATTGAATGGTCGTGGATAGACGTCTCGATCGTTTCAGTCGATAAAAAGTGAAATAAATGCGAATAAAGGTCAAATTTCGTCAATCTTGGGCTCGAAATCTGAGTGGCTCCGCGAATTACACGACATTTTGTCGTTTATCTGAGCGAGATCGATGAGGTATTCGCTATTTGAGAGATTGTTGAAAATTTCGATCTGGGAAGTGTCATACCTTTACTTTTTTTTAGTATTGATAATATAATATATATTTTATTAAAATTGATAAAATCCGATAATACGTCGAGTGCCTGTGGGTAATATGGGCGAAAGCTTGATATATATTCCTAATTTCGAGTTTTGAGTTCCCATAAAAACTTGATGGGAACTTTTTCTATAGGATTGAATGGGAAGAATCTGAACGTAGAGGGGTAGCCACTACGTTCAGATCGCTGAACTAGGTGCAAGAGTACATGTATTTCTCCAACAAGCTCACAATAAAGGTGTAAGTGGCCGATGCAGGGGTGGGGGGGGGAAGACCTTCCCTACAGGGTGGTTGTGACCCCCTCCCCAGGAAGCCAACTTCAAATCGTGCCCATATTTTCTACTGTACTAATAATATCGTTGCACGAAATGAAGAAAATTATATGAAAAAAGCTAGGTTTTAACCATAAATAATGAGGTCATCGCGTTCATGCATAATGTTGTTAGAAGTCTGAAAAAAAATCATATATATTCGGAATATATCAAAATCTATCAAATAAAATGTCATTTCTATTTCCAAAATTTACCATCGTTTTCGAGCAGTTGCTTCAACTTGTCTTCCATATTGAATTAGATACTTCCGGCAACACGTTTACCGACATCCAGTTGTACCTCCCTGTTGGTTATCGCCCAGGCCGGATCGACCCGAGTGACTTCGAGAGTAATTGACAACTTACACCAAGAATATTTTACCTTAGGATACCGTTTTGCCTTTTTTCGTAGCTTTTGGATTCCACATAGTTTGTAATACTGTACAAAAAATGAGACAAAACAGCACCAGCTAACTATCAGTCTGTGATGAGGCCTAACCAACGGACCCTTTACAGATTACGGCACGTTTCGTCCCAAACCCAATTCGTCCCGGGACGGTATTGGGACGTTTCGGCCTTAGGACGTTTCGGCCTCGAGACGTTTCGGCCTCGAGATGTTTCGGCCCTGGACGTTTCGGCCTCCTATATTAACAGCCAATAGTGAAAGGAATTACCTCGACAGGATAGATAATAGAGGTTACCAGGGTGTTAATTGGAAAATGTTCAATTGACACCTCTAATAAAATCCTTTATTATCTATTCTGTCCAGAAAGGTAAGTTTCTATTCACAAACTGTTAAATATGGATTAGGGAATAAATGACTAACAACACGCAGTTCAATTAGAATAGAAATACTTTATTTCTTACTTCGTCAGCAATAAGTATAACTACAACTCAACCATTTATTAAAATGACAAAGAAATGAACAGTGACATTATTTACAACGCATAAAACAGAAATTAAAAATGAGTGAACATAACTAAGGGTTAATAAAATGCATAATCACCTGTCATTGTTCATTAAATCTGCAAGATTTTCAACATTTTGATTATCACCTTCATTACTTATATTAGGAGGTTGCTCAGCACTCATCGGTTCAATGTCTCGACTGCAATAGAAAAGTTGAATTTCCAAATTACAGAATGAAGTAAATACAATTACAATAGGGAGTAGAAAATTATTTTACGCGCAACGAAGAAAACGATTCGAGAAACGAAATTAAATTACCTTTCGTTGTCCATCATACTTGCAAGCAGGGGAACATTACTGTCGGTAGTCTGCTTAGAAATTGCGACAGAAAAGGAAACGACGCACTAATTTCGTTAAAAGTCAGAGCACACAACAAGAATGTTTTACAGTAAATTAAGCATGTGCTTCTCTAGTCAAGTGTTGTCTGCCTGCTTAGGCAGACGACACTTGACTAGAAGCACCTGCTCAACAGGAGTTAAAGAGTTAAATGTTTTAATATTACTTACCTGTTTGACAAATTCTGTGCTGCCACTGATCACATAAGTCACAACTTATGGCATGTTGCCTGGGACGAACTTCATCCCCACACTGCATGCAAGGATACATTATTCAAGGATTTTTACAGATTCAAGGATTGTTACGGATTAATACGGATAAATTAACTTTCGATAAAGGTAAGTTAAGAAATTAAGTTACAAAAAAATTAATTATCATAAAAAAAATTCAGTAAAAAACCCTGGACGTTTCGGCCCTATACCCAGGACGTTTCGGCCCGATTGGAGGCCGAAACGTCCAGGCCGAAACGTCCAGGGCCGAAACGTCCCAAGGCCGAAACGTCAGTAAACCCACGGGACGAACTAGTTTTGGGACCAAAACTCGGGATAATTCGAGCGGAAAGTTTCGTCCGAAATCAAAACTGGGACGTTTTGTCCCAATTATTGGGACGATTCCTCCCACTTGAATTTTTTTCAAAGATCTTCGTCATTACAACATGGAAACTGATAATGAATATTGTCTTACCTATCAGAAAGTGGTGGACGTCAGAAGAAATAACAGAACCTGCGAGACTAAGCGCCGGAAGTGGAACAAAACATGCGGGTAGTTATTGACGGTGAAGGCTCCACATCGGTCCCAGTTGAGTCAGGTGTACCACAGGGTACAGTCCTGGGCCCCATAATGTTCTTATGCCACATCAATGACCTGCCGCTTTCAGTAAATTCCTAGGTAAGATTATTTGCTGATGACTGCCTGTTATACCGCCCGATGAAATCACAGGCTGATCACAGTATTATCCAAAATGACTTGATCCAACCGGAAAAAATGGCTTCAAACTGGGGCATTAAATTTAATGCAAAAAATGCTACCTCATGTCCACTAACGAAAAGTCACCCCATTTCTACACCCTGGATAATCAAATTCTAAAACAAGTTTCCCAATCACCATACCTGGGGGTGATACTATCTCAGGACCTGAAATGGGACTCCCACATATCCAAAATTGTAAGTAAAGCCAATTCAACCCCTGGCTTCTTGAGAAGAAATTTAAAATTTTCCCCCGAGAACTGCAAAAAACAGCAATGGTTAGGTCAGTGATTGAATACGCATCAACAGTATGGGACCCTTACCTACAAAAGGATATTGATAAACTGGAACGGGTGCAAAGAAAAGCTGCCAGGTTCATCACAGGTGTCTATCACTCAAGAGATGAGGGCACCTCCACAAAAATGCTTATCAAACTGGAATTAGATGCCCCCCAGATTAGACGCAGACACAAAAGGCTCACCTAATTCTACAAGATTATTGAGGGGTCAGTGCCAGCCTCCCCCCAGATAAATTCCTCCAAAAGCATAACAGAAGGAAAATTAGAAGCAAATCATACACTGATTGTGTCACTCAAAACATCGTTGATAGACACACATCAAAGAATACCAGAGCTTATAAAGTCGGAACTGCTAAAACCATAGAATAACGGAACTCATTTTTTATCCGCACCGCTGTTGATTGGAACCACTTAGGCAACAATATAGTGCATGCGCAGACAGTGGAGGGCTTTCAATCTGCCCTCTCGAAAAGCCACTAACGGCTCCCCACCTGGTGTCTTTACGCCAAACGGCCCTACACCGTACAAATACAGATACAGATACAGAAAACACGTCCCGGCACTGACAGGGATTATGTAGTTTTTAAGGCTTAAGTGATAAATATAAGAATGCCCTCTCTCTCCCTCTCTCTCTCCCGCCCTCTCTCTCTCTCCTCCTCCTCCTCCTCCTCCTCATCTTCTTCTTCTGTTAAAGTGCAACTCCCAGCAGGAATCATTTGTCGGAATATTATCACACTTGTGTGCACAGGAGGATAAGGACTGTCGTTAAAAAAACAATGTACTTAAAATAATGGTAAATATTTACAATAAAATTGTGAAGTTAAAATGTTTGCTCTGCCATCCTCAGCCTGTTTTGAGCATCTCCTTCTGAAAGTCTTCCAGTGAGGTGCAAGCCACTGTCTCTTTGGGTAGAGTGTTCCACATCCTTATTGCAGACGGAAAGAAAGAGTATTTATATGCATCTACTCGCACGTGATATTGTGTGTAGCGCTGTTTATGGCCTCGTGATGTGCCAGTGTTTTTGCTCTTCACGAGTGGAGTAGCTTGATTCATACCGACAAATCCTTGGATACACTTGAAGAACATCGTCGGGGTGGATTCCTTCCGTCTGTCTTCAAGCGATCTTCATCCAAAGTTTTTACCATCGATTTTGGGCTGTTTTTGGCAGTTTTGAACCATTCTGGCTGCTCTCAGTTTCACTTTCTCGATTTGGTTGATGTTCTCAGATGTGTGTGGATTCCATAAGTCGATGCGTACTCTACTATAGGACTCACCATGGTTTTGTAACACTGCTCCTTGATGGCCGGGCTACAATTACCTAAATTTCTACCAATAAGGGCTGTTGTAGAGTTAGCCCCTTTTGTAGATCTTCGAGGCGTGATCGTTACCCACTAACATTTTCACTGATGTTGATGCCTAGATACTTTGCCGAATGTACACATCGCAGTGGTTTCCCATGGATGGTGTACTGGGCTTCCAAAACATTACGTTTCCTTTTATTAATTGTATACACTATTTCACATTTGTCCACATTGAACTCCATCTGCCCCTTCTTTTCCCAGTGTTGAAGGTTGTCAGGGTCTTCCTGGAGTTGTTCAACATCTTCTTTGGATTTGAATAATTCTATATAGCAAGTAATTATCTACGGACAAGTGGGATGTAGATCTCACACATTTAGGAAGGTCGTTGATGTAAATAAAAAATAGGAACGATCCCATTACTGTTCCTTGTGGTACTCCCGGTGTAACAGGTGTTGCATTGGAGAGATGACCTTCTAAGATGACTCTCTGGGTACTGTTGTAATCACTGGTGTGGAATCTTGTCAAATGCCTCAGAAAAGTCTAGCAATGTTGCGTCGATTTGTTCGCCCTTAGGTAGTCCTCTTGCTAGGTCATCCACTGTCAAAAGAAGCTGGGTTTCGCAGGCTCTTTTTTTTAAAGCCATGTCGGTACTCTGTTAGCTGATCAATAGATTCTAAGTAGCTGATTAGATGGTGGTGAATTATGTGTTCAAGAAGTTTACAGCAGATGGATGTTAGAAATACTGGACGCTCTCTCTCCGTCTTTCTCTCTAAACAATACAGGTCAATAAATGTTGAGAGGGGGTAAAAGCTTTAGACAATGTTTTCTACTAACTAGTCCTACCGTGAAATTGATAACCTCTCGTTCTTTGAGGCTCTTTGACTTTTTTGTAAATAAAATTCTATTTCTATATTCACAATTCTATGATTTGTTTTGACAAAGTGGCAGTTATTAATTTTGATGAGTCTAATTTTTGGACTGAAACTCTTCCCATTGTGCATTTCGTCCATTCACTTTTTCCAAATTGTTACAAGAACAAAAGAACTTGAGCGTCAATTACAGATGAAATCATTATTTATCATTGAAAAAATTAAATGGGTGACACAACTAAATACTATTTTAGACGACAAGCAGGATGGCTTCCGGCGCAAACGTTCCTGTGAATCCCAACTTATTGACTTCACTCACGAAATAGCCGAAAACTTAAATAAAAATATCCAAACTGACGTCATCATCATGGACTTTGCAAAGGCCTTTGATAACGTCCCACACAAACGACTATTGTATAAGTTGTCATATTACGGAATCGACCATTTGACCTTACAATGGATCTCACATTTCCTGTCAAATAGAACACAAACTGTCCTCCTTGACGGCATACAATCCTCATCGATACCTGTCTCTTCCGGGGTACGACAAGGCTCCGTCCTTGGCTCCATTCTCTTTCTTCTATATATAAACGACTTCCAACAATACTTAAACCATAGCACACTTCGTCTCTTTGCTATGACAGTATCATCTACCGCACTATTAAATGTAAAGCCGATACAACCAAGCTTCAAGACGATCTAAACATGGCAACGAAGTGGGAAGAAGACTGGCTTATGTCCTTCCACCCTGACAAATGCAATCTCTTAAGTATCACGAGGAAAAAAAATCCCACAATTGCAACCTACCATCTGAAAGGCCACCCACTCGAAAAAGTCAACACTGCGAAATACCTAGGTGTAACCATCCAGAGTGACCTAAAATGGGACAAACACATTGCAACCATTTCCTCCAAGGCAAACCGTACATTAGGCTTCCTCAAAAGAAATCTAAAAATTACAAACGAAACTATAAAAGAAAGAGCCTACCAGTCCATAGTTCGACCACAAATGGAATATACATCATCCATTTGGGACCCCCATCATGACCAACAAATTAAAAAACTTGAAAATGTACAGCGCAGGGCAGCTAGGTATGTCAAAAACCGATACCATAATACTAGCTCACCAACAGAAATGATTAACTCCCTGGATTGGCCAAGTCTACAGCAAAGGCGACTTAGAACTAGATTATCTGTCCTCCATAAAATCAAACACGGTGACATAGCCCTAAACCCTGAAAATATCCTCCATGAGAAAACTATCGCTACAAGACAAAACAAATTAACAACATACCACACTATCTCTACCGTATCAGATACATACAAATTCTCATTCTACCCACGGACAATGACCCAATACAACCTCCTACCTAAATCTGCTCTTCAGTCCAACAACCTGGACAATTTTAAAACCGAGCTCAAGCCTTCAGTACTTAACAACATACTGCTGGCCACAAAAAAAAACACGAAATAAATAACTGTCTCAGACTTGTATATAGTTTTAACTAAAATGAAAAGAAAAAAAAAATAAAGAAAAAAACTCCATCTCTTTTAAATGTTCCTATGTCATTAACAACCATCATCTTTATTTTCTTCAAGTCGGCTGACTAACACCTGAGCTTACTTTGTTTAGTCCTCCAGACTGCCCTTAATAGTCAGAATTGACTGCGGGCAGAAATAGAGAAGAAAAAGAAGAAGAAGAAGAGATGTGTGGTAGTAGATCTACATGCTACATACGAAGGTAATTATCTCTGTGTATACAATGATAATCGCCCACATAGATTCCATTTAAATCCAATTTGGTCAAAAATCACAAAAAGGGTAAAAAGGAATATTCAGTCATATTTCAAGTCATCGAACTTGCAATCACAATTAAGAAAACCCTAAAAACCATAGAGCGTTGTGTAAGCTGTCTATAGCGATCACGTTTCAGATTACCAGTTTTTCATACACTCGTCTGTGGCTCACCCACAGGTCCTACGATTTTTTTTGGTGGGCCGAAACGTCCAGGACGAATCCTCCCGGTTCGCTATTCAACTGGGAATGAAACGTTCTGGGATGAACTGGTATGGGCAGGAAACGTCCGGGAACCCCTTTTACAGACTCCGGACTTTCTACGGACTCTAAATAAAAACATGCAAATTAAGATAGAAATAAACATAATTAATTCAGTTTATGACGTTTAAAAGTTGCTATGCATCTCAAACGATCAAATGGATGAACTATTGTCAGATTGAACTGGCAGATGATCAGCATTTGGGAAAAAGCCCCCACATTTTCAGCAAAAGTGGTCGAAAGTTCCATCGAAACTCATCAGACATGGCTTTCAGTGGGAGAAGTTTGTTCAAAGGTGAAATAGTTGATTTTTGTTGACTAATCTATCTCATTTCCTATTTAGACAAACTTACAAACAGCAATAAAGAAATAATAATAATTGAATCAAGAAATGTGTACATGGGTTAGATATCAGTAACCTTTTTATTTAAGTTTATCCATATCTCGCAAGGCAAGATTGTATGTTGGGAGAATATGAGAAAAAATGGAATGTGTTTATTAAAGTTATCACCCAAAAGTATCACTTTCAAGTTCTGTACATATGGACAAAAACACAAGCCGAGTTTCAGCCAATGGACACCCGGGTTTAACCCAGAGGTCCATTAGCTGGAACTTTGCTTGTAATTCTTACGCTTTTCAGCGAATTTGCAATTTTTGGTTGGGTGGAATCTCCGCTCTGTGGGTGATTTGGTGGCGGTGCACTCTCCACGTCCTTTTACATCTCACCAATTCGTCAATCTGATTTTGTTCACAACTACATACTCTTGCCATTTACCGGGGAGTGCCCAGTGGGCATTCCTCGGTATATTGCTGCAGTGTGTGTGTTGTTATATTATTTTTGTGTTTTCAACAGTGTGTACAGTTACACTGAATTAATGAGTAGAAGTCATACAATATAGCCCCTTATCTTAACAGATGTAAATCAGCTTACACCAATGAAAGTAATACACTTCTTGGGCTCAATACTGATACAGACTCTACTGCGATGAGCTCACAATGCTCATACCAGTGAGGGTAATGTATCCACTACGATGCGGGTGGCGACTTGTGATGGGTCCCCTCTGCTATTTTCCAGCTGTCTGGAACGTCCAGTATTTTCATTCATTGATTGCAATATTCTCGTCTCGTTCCACTGCGTCATTAAAGGTGAGAGTCATTACCAACCCAGTCGTCATGGAAGCTTTCCACAGCTTCTATTTCTTTTTGTATTTTGGTTTGCTTTGTTATGGGAAAATGATTCGCGCAGATTTCTTTTACTTGCAAACATTGTACTGGATTTATTTTATTGTAATACCTTTTCATTATTTATTTATTGGTGCTTTACGCCACATCAGCAGCTTAGGCTATATCGTGGACCTTTTCATTCATTTGTTTATGCCAAACTGAGGAACTTTTCTGGCCACCTTTCAAAGAAAGATGGACGTCTTTCTTCTTTAGGCTTATTATCGCTCAAACTCAAAATACTAGAATGGCTTGATGTCTGCTCTATATTAAATAATAGGTAGTATATGTTTGGACGAGCTCGAGTCAAAAGTAGACATCGATTTCAAACACATTTATATAATGAGAAAATAGGTATCGATGATGAGATTGAATCGCTCTTTAAAAACGCTTGAACTATGTGCTTACGATTATATTGAACCAGGTAGATACGATTGCATATCCCAAAAGACCCACAAGTCCTTTTCATTATTTCATATTAATTGCCAGAGACTTAGTGCTCATTGTGACGCACTCACAGAACTATTATGTAACATACATGGAACTGATAATGATATGCTTGATGTGATTGGGCTAACGGAAGTGTTTTATATTTCAGATAACGTTTGCTTTAATTTGGAAGGATATCATCAATTATTAAAGATAACGCGTCCTACTAATGACGATGGTCGTGATGGGGTGAGCTTATTTATCAAGGAAGGAATTGATTATAAAGTTTGAGAGGGCCTCTCATTTTTATCCCTCACATCACCGAGTCACTTTTCGTTGAGATTTGAATACACAGGTCATCGAAAATAATAGGCGTTATTTATAGGCCAAATACACCCCCATCCAGAACAGATATTGACATTTTTCTCCAAACACTTAATAGAACAAGAGGCCCCAGGGGGCCTGAGGGCGCTCACCTGACATGGTAGCCTAAATAGCAACCCAGAGAATTGATTTCCACAAGTTGCATCTGCTCCTCCTAAGAAAAGCTGAAACCAAAATATCCAAATATTCTGACCAGTGGATCTAAAAAATGATTTTTAAAGAATATTCCTCATACTGAACTAAGTCATAATTCGGGCTCCCACAGGAAGCCCATATATGAACCCAGGGACTTGGCTTTAACAAACCTGAATCTCACACCCCTAAGGATTCTGCACACCAAATATCAAAACATTCCGACTGCTGGATCTGAAGAAGAAGATTTTTAAAGAAAATTCCTCATTTTGAACCAAGTTACAATTCGAGCTCCCACAATCAGCCCAAATATGGACCTAGGGACATGGCTTGAACAAACTTGAATCTTACCCCCCTAAGGATGCTGCATAAAAAAATATCAAAAGCATTCATCTGCTGGATCTGAAGATTTTTAAATAAAATTCCTCATTTTGAACTAAGTTGTCATTCAGGCTCCCATAGTGAGCCTAAATATGAACCAAGGGACTTGGCTTGAACAAACTTGAATCTCAGCCCCCTAAGGTTGCTCCAAATATCAAAACATTCCAACTGCTGAATCTGAAGAAGAAGATTCTTAAAGAAAAATTCCTCATATTGACTAAGTTATAATTTGGGCTCCCACAGGGAGCCCAAATATGGACCCATGGACTTGGCTTTAACACACTTGAATCCCCCCTCCCCCCAAGGATGCTACTCACCACATATCAAACCATTCCGACTGCTGGATCTGAAGAAGAAGATTTTTTAAGAAAATTCCTCATTTCGAACAAAGTTACAATTCAAGCTCCCACATTGAGCCCAAATATGGACCTAGGGACATGGCTTGAACAAACTTGAATCTCACCCCCCTAAGGATGCTGCATACCAAATATCACAAGATTCTGCCTGCTGGATCTTGAGAAGAAGATTTTCAAATAAATTTGCCTGAAATGCACTAAGTTCGAATTTGGGCATCTATAGTGAGCCCAAATATGAATCCAGGTGGCCGATTTGAACAAACTGGAATCAGATCCACCCCACAATGTTGCATACCAAATATCAAAAGATTCTGCCTGCAGGATCTGGAGAAGAAGATTTTTGAAGAAATTTGCCTGAAATGCACTAAGTTCAAATTCGAGCTTCTATAGTGAGCCCAAATATGAATCTAGGGAGCCGATTTGAACAAAATAGAATCAGATCCACCCCACAATGTTGCATACCAAATATCAAAAGATTCTGTCTGCTGGATCTGGAGAAGAAGATTTTTTAAGAAATTTGCCTGAAATGCACTAAGTTCAAATTTTGGCTCCTATACTGAGCCCAAATATAAACCCAAGGGGCCGATTTGAACAAACTTGAATCAGATCCACCCCACAATGTTGCATACCCAATATCAAAAGATTCTGCCTGCTGGATCTTGAGAAGAAGATTTTCAAAGAAATTTGCCTGAAATGCACTAAGTTCAAATTTGGGCTCCTATACAGAGCCCAAATATAAACCCAAGGGGCCGATTTGAACAAACTTGAATCAGATCCACCCCACAATGTTGCATACCAAATATCAAAAGATTCTGCCTGCTGGATCTGGAGAAGAAGATTTTCAAAGAAATTTGCCTGAAATGAAGTAAATTCAAATTTGGGCTCCTATACAGAGCCCAAATATAAACCCAAGGGGCCGATTTGAACAAACTTGAATCAGATCCACCCCACAATGTTGCATACCAAATATCAAAAGATTCTGCCTGCTGGATCTGGAGAAGAAGATTTTCAAAGAAATTTGCCTGAAATGCAGTAAGTTCAAATTTGGGCTCCTATACTGAGCCCAAATATAAACCCAGGGGGCCGATTTGAACAAACTTGAATCAGATCCACCCCACAATGTTGCATACCAAATATCAAAAGATTCTGCCTGCTGGATCTCTAGAAGAAGATTTTTTAAGAAATTTGCCTGAAATGCACTAAGTTCGAAATCGGGCTCCTATACTGAGCCCAAATATGAACCCAGGGGGCCGATTTGAACAAACCTGAATCAGATCCACCCTCCAATATTGCATACCAAATATCAAAAGATTCTGCCTGCTGGATCTGGAGAAGAAGATTTTTTAATGTTTTTCCCATTGCCTACAGTGTTAAAAAGTGCTGACTCAGCACTTTTTCAATGTCCCGAAACTGTACCCTATGATAAAACCGATGGCAATTTTTTTTTACCAATTCTTTCTGTTGGTCCTAAGGAAGCTTCACACCAAATAAAAATTCTCGGTGCCGTGCAGTTTTGGAGATATGGGCGTTTTAATTTTTTTCTATTTTTAGCTCCTGCGGTTCCCATGGGGCTACGGGGAAAAAAATCAGCATAAATTAGTTACTTATGACCCAATAAGCCCTCACATAAAATTTGGTTCAAATCAGCCTCTCGGTTTGGAAAATAGAAATTTTGGGCGGGGCCAAAAATTTTGCCCCTCCCATAACGACGCCAAGTATAGCCCCACAAACTTCTCTTGAACAAATCTGAGTCTACACCTCAAAAGGAAGCTGCACACCAAATATCAAGTCTCTGCTACTGCTGGTTCATGAGAAGAAGATTTTTTAAGATTTCAGCACACTTTTTGGGTGTGGCCCTACCCACGGGCGGGGCAACTTGATTTGAACAAAATCAAATTGCGATGTCATAACAAACTATTATCTCAAATATCAATTAAATTGGTTCAGCGGTTTGGGAGGAGAAGACGCAAACACCATGTTCACGGACGACGGACGACGGACGCAGGACGACGGACGACGGACGACGGACGGTGAGTGATCACTATAGCTCTCCTGACTGAAAGTCAGGTGAGCTAATAACTGATGCGTGGAATCAGGAAAACAAACCGACCTATATTGTAGATGATACAGACCTCTTAAAGTGTGAAACTCACACAAAAACTAATAATTACATTGGTTTAGTGTTCTGTCGGGGTTTCTTTCCGCACATAACAAGGCCAACTAGAGTTACAGAACACTCGGCTACATTAATTGATCACATCTTAAGCAGTCACATTACATCCTCATTCAAACCAGGCATAATAATAACAGATGTATCTGATACGGCAGCTTGGAAGCGACAACCGTTGGTTACTTAGTAATTTGTTTATTCAAATTACCAATTTGTTTAAACAAATTACTAATGCGTTTATTCAATTTACTAATTTGTTTATTCAATTTACCAGAACACTGTTTAAACAATTTATTACAAGACTGTTTACACAATTTATTATAAAACTGTTTAAACAATTTCCAAATTTGTTTAAACAAATTACTTATTTGTTTATTCAATTTACCAGAAGACTGTTTAAACAATTTATTACAAGATAGTTTATACAATTATTTCAAGACTGTTTATACAATTTACTTATTTGTTTAAACAAATTACTAATTTGTTTATTCAATTTATTAGAAGACAGTTTAAACAATTTATTACAAAACTGTTTATACAATTTATTTCGTAGGTATATTATAAGCCCTTGGTGCTGCTAATCGACCTTCATATTATCCTATGTCTGGTATATGTATTACGTAATGCCAGGTCAACCAGTATTGTGGAGTGGGGGTAATGCATGGTCATCGTCTAGTGCAGTATTGCGGGATAGTCTTTGGTGGTTTGGATTGGCAGTATGGTATGGGCGTTATATTCCCCTGAAGGTCCCATCTTAATCCTTGCTGTATTAACCTACCGATTGCTTTGTACTATCCAATGACTTGTATAGGTAGTATCTTATGCTGGACCAGGCGCTATTGTAGGGTAGATAATAATAATTATTTATTGGTGTTTAAGGTCACATACTTATGCACAATGGCTAATCGTGACCGTGACAGTTTTACGGGTGGAGGAAGCCGGAGTACCCGGAGAGAACCACCGAGCAACGACGAGCAGCTGTCAGCTCTCCAACATCGTAACTCTGAACTCTGCACCGCAGTACAGGCAGGGTTAGAGTGGTTGAAGACATGCGCACCATCGACGTGCAGTACGCCTCAGTACACAGCGTCATCGTGCCCCCATGTAGGCAATCGGGGTGAAGTGTCTTGCCCAAGGACACAACGCGGTTGCCGCAGGTGGGATTCGAACCGAGGACCCCTCGGCTTGCAGCCTGCACCTCTACCAACTCAGCCACCGCGCCCCCTGTAGGGTAGATGGGGGTAATGCAAGGTCGCCTAGTGTGGCAGTATAGGATGTACGCTCTGCATCCCTACAGGTCCCATGTTAGCCCTTAGCACTATTAATCCACCTAATGCTTCATATTATCCTATGACTGGTGTAGGTAGTACGTAAAGCAAGGACAAGCGGTATTGTGGGTAGGGGTAATGCCTGGTAGTTCATCAGAATGGTATTATAGTATGGGCGGTCTATACCTTTGTGGGTCCCCTGATAGTTCTTGGTACTATTAACCAACTGATTGCTTTGTGTTATCCAATGACTGGTATAGGTAGTACGTTATGGTAGGTCAAGTGGTATTGCCTGGTAGATTAGAACGATAGTAGTACCATTATCCATCTAGGGCGGTGGCCTGGCCACAGATGGTATAGGTAGTACGTAATTCTAGGTAAAGCAGTGATGTTTGATAGGGGTAATCCATGATCGTATAGTGTGGTAGTATAGGATGTGCTGTTTTCACCCCTGCTGGCTCAGTGTTAGCCCTTGGTTCTACGAATCGACCTAACACTTCATATTATCCTATGACTGGCATAGATAGGTAGAACGTAATGCTAGGCCAAGAGCTATTGTGGACAAGGGTAATGCCTGGTTGTCTAGTACAGTAGTGAGCATGGACGGTATATTCCCATTGTAGGTCCATCTTAACTCTTGAAACCACTATCCATCTATGACAGTGTGCTGTCCCACAGATGATAGAGGTAGTACGTAATGCAATGTTGTGTGGTGTAGGCTTGGTTTCTAGTCTAGTAGCAGAGTATGGATGATCCTTTGACATTCTAAGACTTGGCTGGGGGTAAAGGTCGTGATCTGTGACAGTTAGCAAGCTAGCAGTAGTGCTACAAGTCGGTAGTAATGGAACAATGGTAGAAGAAGGCTATAGGATTGGGGGACTACACTAGAAGCTAACCATAGGACTGGAAGCTGAAGCTGATGGTAAGGACACCTATATAGGAGCTTGTGGAATCCCACTGATAGAATTTTTTTATGGAATCCCTACGGAATACCTTTTTTTGAAACACGACTGGCCTTCGGCACCCTTTTTTACCGAGATGAGATTAAGAGTTATATTTGGAGTCACTCGATCAAGCAATTGCTCTATAGCTTATTTGCTTGGTGGGATTCGAGTCGTTCGAGCAATCGGAGATAGTTAGCAAGCCTGCAGTAGTGCTACAAATCAATAGTAATAGTGCAAGGCACTGATGGTACAAAGCTTCGAGAGTGGTAGAAGATTATAGTATTGGATAACTACGAACTAAATTGTATAAACAGTCTTCTAATAAGTTGTGAAACACTCTTGTAATAAATTGTTTAAACAGTCTTCTAGTAAATATTATTTATTTATTTGTTTATTTATTTATTGGTATTTAAGCTCACATATTTCTGCACAATGGCTAATCATGACCACGGCAGCTTTACGAGTGGAGGAAGCCGGAGTACACGGATAGAAACTCCGAGCAACGGCGAGCAACTGTCAGCTCCCCAACATACTAACTCCACACAAGCAGGGTTAGCATTGGTTGAAGGCAAGTGCACCATCGACGTTAGTATGTCATGGTACACAACGCCACCGCGCCCCCACGTGGGCAATGGGGGTGAAGTGTCTTGCCCCAAAACAAGTCTTCTAGTAAATTTAATATACGAATTAGTAAATTAAATAAACAAATTAGTAAATTGTTTAAACAAATTAGCAATTTGAATAAACAAACTAGGGAACTGTAATTTGTTGGACAAATTACGGGCTTTCCCAACTTTCCAGTGTGAAAATGCAGACTACATATAGCAAAGTAAAGTGCTTGAAATTATCCATTTCCAAAATGATAGACAAAAAGCATCCAAAGTTGTCTATTTTTGGCATTCTCTCACGGTTCTCTTATTCACGCCCTCATTTTGCTTGGGGGGTTAAATCTTGAGATTAAAAAGTAAACAGTAACGTTCTTCTGCAATCATTGTTACATCTATCCATTCCAAAATAATTGCAATTAGAGGAAATGAGTACAGATGTTTGCAAAATTCACTGAAAATCAATTTTTGTCAACCAATACTATTCTTGACGTGGCCAAAGCATATGTTGGGTTAAGCCCCAAAGCATAACTTACAGCAGCGGATTTGTTCATTAAGCATCTCTACCTATAGCAAAACAAGGTATCTAAAATTAACCCCTTCCAAAATGACAGGAAAATGTAACCGAAGTTAGCTAATCTTAGCATTTACGAATGGAAATCTTACCCTCAGTGTGCCTGAGGGTTAAAAATGAGATTAAAAACTAAACAGTAACTTTCTTATGCGAGCATTGTTGCAGCTATGCATTCAAAAATAATTGTTACAACAACATTGCAATTAGAGAAATTAGCACCTGAAGTTAGTCAATCTCGAAGATAAAATGCTATATTACTATCTTTTGTGGCCAATAGGGGTTAATTTCAAAATATTTGTGTGGTGATTTTAGTGTATCATATTATGCTCTAAATGTGTGAACATCAACCACAGACCGAGTGTCTGATAAGAGACGTGGTGGAAGCTTGAATCTTGGTATTTCAATGAACATGTACAAGTTGCGGGGACTCCAAGTCAAGGCATGACTCCTGGGTGAGGGTTAAAACTTGGAATAAAACATATAACAGCAAAATTGTTCTTGGATGAATGTTATATCTTCTCACGGGAAACGTTTTGGGAAAATCTGACTCCAGTGCTGAGAAATTGCATGTAAATTTGGGCGAAAATAACAATTATTCCGACAGTACCCTTATAGGAAGTCTAAAACCTGCCAAGGGTTAAACTTTTAATAATAACATATAGAACAAAATTTGTCATACTGTGACTGCTGCATGCAGCTGTGGAAAACATTCAGAGCTCAATCAATCGAAAATGGAGTAAATCGTCACCTAAACTTACCAAATTCTGCAAAAATTGGAGTTTTTTTGACGGTACCTAGTTTATGCAACCAGAATGGGATAGGGTTAAACTTTACAACCAAACTTACAACAGCAAATATGCTCGGTAGTCAATTGTGAATACGTATATGAAAAGTGTTTGAAATTAACCCATTCCAAAATGATAGAAAAAGCAACAAAATTTGGCTAATTTTGGCATTTTCAAACGGTACTCTTATCCTCGCTCTCATTGTGCCTGAGGGTTAAATCAGAGATTAAAAAAGTAAACAGTAACTTTCTTCCGCAATCATTGTTGCATCTATCCAAACCAAAATATAATTGTTACAACAACCTTGTTATTAGAGAAATTTGTCCTTGAAGTTGGTCAACTTTGAAGAAAAAATCTATGTTCATGTCATTTTTGGCCAGTGGGGGTTAATGATTTCAGTGGTGATTGGGGTGTATCATATTATGCTCGAAATGTGTGGAAAATTTGAGCTAACTAACTGTAAACAATTTTGAGACATTCGAAAAATGGTGAAATTTTGAAGGTTTTGGCAGAATATTTTGAAAATACGCGTTTTCACAGAGATGACGATACCGCATTTTGCTAGATTTTATGACATTACATAAGTGTGCCAAATTTGGTCAAAATCGTACAACTTGTTTTCGAGCAGTTCAACAGACAAAATTCAGGGAGGAAAAAAAAACTACAGATTGGTAATTTGTTGGACAAATTACGGGCTTTCCCAACTTTTTAATGTGAAAAGGCAAACTGTATCGTACACAAAACTATCGATCAGTTTTGAAAACAGAAAATTTAGTGGAAATCAAAGTTTTTGTGATGCTACTAGTTTTTTATGCAGCCAAAACAGATACTTGAGATACAGCAGGACACCAAAACATTTAACACAAAATTTGCTCTTCAATAATTACAGAATATTTTCATAGAAAGCAAAACAAGCGATGTCCTTTCAACTTTGAAAAAAATTAGTACATATGAATTACAGGCCGGGGTTTCATGAAGGACTGTGCCCCAAACCACCCCTGAGTCAGGAAGGAGCCGATTTTTCAGCCAATATGTCAGAAAATTTCGGACAATTTTTTTCCACACAAAATGTTGTTTTCCTATCTCATCACTTAGAAGTAGCAAATAAACTGACCATTATACTGTACAAGTTGATTCAGTGGAATTTACAATCACACAAGTACATATAAAGAGTTCTATTACTGCTACGTACGGGAGCACGGTGGCACAGAAGGTAGAGCTGATTGTTGCAATCCAAGAAGTCCTCGGTTCTAATCCCGCCTGTGGCAACCACATTGTGTCCTTGAGCAAGACACTTCATCCCAATTTAATTTCCCAGCTGGGGAGGATGGGGGGGGGGGGGGGGGGGGGGGGCATGATGGCGATGTGTACTAAGGGTACTTTGAGGGTGTACTTGTCTTCAACCAATGCTAACCCTGCTTTTGTGGAGTTAGTATGTTGGGGAATCTGAGTCGCTTGCTATTGCTCGGTGGTTCTCTCCAAGTACTCAATGAGAGGGAGACCCCCCCCCCCCCCCCTCCCTCCCATACCCACATTTGGCATTTCCTCCTGAGATTCAACTTTTTCGGGCTAAAACGGTTCATCACCCCCCCCCCCCCCCCTGAAAAATAGCCCTGTACGCCTATACAATGAATACCTGGACTTGAATAAATACCTATACTATGGTCATGATATAGCTGTAGATGCTGAAAGTGACCTTGAATATCAAAAATTAATTTATTCTCTATCATTCTGTCTGTTTGTGAATGTGTGGGATTTGTCAACAAACGAGGGTAAGCTTCCTACTCCATGATTTCACAATTTTTCCAACATATCTGTTTTAGATACAATGAAATACATGTTATATGAGTTACTGTCACAGCACAAATTAGTTGTTTATTTGATATGGTTTAAACCATCTAGAGAGCTAGTATACACAGTGATGGGTACAGTTCAAGTCAAAATGAGTTGATTAAAGGGATGTTGATCAGCTTGTTAATATTACATTACTACTTTGCTATTTATTGACAGAAGGATTTCACAGAGGGTTTCCCTGATGGTATTTATTTATTAGTGTTTGCGGTCACATACTTATCCACAATGGCTAATCGTGACCGTGACAGTTTTACGGGTAGGGGAAGTCGGAGGACCCAGAGAGAACCACCGAGCATCGACGAACAACTGTCAGCTCAACATTCTAATTATGTTCAAGCTCCGCTGAAGCAGGGATACCAGCGGTTGAAGACATGTGCACCATTGACATGCAGTACGCCTTAGTACATGGCATCATCGTGCCCCCTTGTTGGCAACCGGGATAAAGTGCCTTGCCCAAGAACATTACGTGGGTCGTCCCAGATAGGGATCAAACTCGGGACCTCTATCATAGAAGTCAAACAGTTTACCACTGAGAAAATGTGCTTTCTTTCCTGGCGGTATTCACATTTGTACGGCCAAACTGGTGTTGGATAACACGGAACACCAAAACATATAACACAAAATTTGTTCCCCATTGATTTTTGAAAGCAGTTATGGAAAGCTCAAAGAGCTCTTTTCTTTTTGTTTTTGGACAAGTGAGTATTCACTCAAAGTCATTTTTTGCAGACAGTGCTATTTTTAAGAGGCCAAAGCACATGTTTCATTGAGTCCCAGAACATAACTAAAGCCGAATTTATTGATTAAACATCTCTGCATATAGCAAAGCAAAGTGTCTCAAATTAACCCATTCCAAAATGATAGTAGAGAGTAACCAAAGTTGGATAATTTGGGTATTTCCAAATGGTACACTTATTCTCACTCTCATTGTACTTGAGGGTTAAATCTGAGATTAAAAAGGTATATCAATCTTACTCAGGGAAGGTGAGTACAGAAAAGTACGAAATTAATCAGAAAATGAATTTTGTCTGACGGTACTAATATTTGTACGAGCAAAAGGGTACTGTATTTATTTATTTATTTATTTATTTATTTATTTATTTATTTATTTATTAGGTTTTAACGACACATTAACAGCCAAGGTCATATTATGTCGGTGACAGTTATATGGGTGGAGGAAGCCGGAGTACCCAGAGAGAACCACCGAGCAATGACGAGCAGCTGCCAGCTCCCCCAGCATAGTGCCTCCGCACTGTAGCACACGCAGGGTTAAATTGGTTGAAGACATGCGCACCATCGACGTGCAGAATGCCTTAGTACACGGCGTCATGGTGCCCCATGCAGACAGTCGGGGTGAAGTGATCGGGACATAATTGGACTATATCCGACAGATACAATGTCGGATATATTCCAATTATGTCCCGGTCATGCAAGGCAGCAACTTGAAATTCTCAGAATGTTTCCCACTGTCCCTGCCCGACAGTTTAGTATATTTGTCAAGTGCCGAGACCGCGTGGAAATACCGTGGATCAGGTGGAAACCGAGGGCACGATTCGTCCTTACTTTATTCTCAACTCAACGACTTTTCCATTCATTATTTACTTGTCACCGACTGAGTTAGGTATTATATTTGTCTATTTGATGAACTTTTCAACCTTAACTATATTTGCGGCTTCATGTAGCACCACTGAAAGGCCACTGCACGGTTACCAATATATTCAGGGATTGATTTTACGAAAATAACAATTATTCCGACTATACCCACATGGGAACTCCTAAATATGGCAAGGGTTAAACTTTTGATAATGATGTATAAAACAGAAGTTGTCATGCTATGCTTGCTGCATGCAGGCATAGAAAACATTCAGCGCTCAATGAATTAGGAATGTAGTAAATTGTCACTTAAACCTATGAAATTCTGAAAAAAATGAGTTTTTTTCGACGGCATCTACCATTATGCATCTGAGACAGGGATTGCGTTAAACTTTACAGCAATCTTATAACAGAAAATATTCTTGGAATTAAACTGTGAATCCGAATTTCGAAAGCATTTTCGGATATTCGCTTCCAAACTACCACTGCACGCTTATCAATATTCAGTGATTTTATGAAAATTAAAATTATTCCGACCATACCCACATGGGCAGTCTCGAATCTGCCAACGGTTAAACTTTTAATAATGACATATAAAAAAAAATTGTCATACTATGACTGCTGCATACAGCCATAGAAAACGTTCAGCGCTCAATCAATTAGGAATGGAGTAAATCGTAACTTAAACTTACCAAATTCTGAAAACGAGAGTTTTTTGGACTGCACCTATCTTTATGCAAACCGAACGAGCATAAGGTTAAACTTTACAACCAAACTTACAACAGCAAATATGCTCGGTAGGCAATTGTAAATACGAACATGTAAATCATTTTTCGATATTTCTTTCGAAAATGGAAGAAAATGTGAGCTCCAAATTAGCCAATTTTATGAAGAATATTAGAGCACTCAAATTCAAGGCCCGAAAACTGGGTGAAGGTTAAAACTTTGAATAAAATATATAACAGCAAAATTGTTCTTGGATGAAGGCCCAATCCTCTCATGGAAAAGGTTTTGAGACAATATGGCTCCAGTGCTGAGAAAGTTGGCGAAAATAACAATTATTCTGACAGTACCCTTATGGGAAGTCTCAAATCTGCCAAGGGTTTAACTTATAATAATAACATATAGAACACAATTTGTGATACTTTGCCTGCTGCAAGCAGCTATAGAAAACATTCAGAGCTCAAGCAATTAAAAATGGAGTAAATCGCCCCCTAAATTTACCAAATTCTGAAAAAATTGGAATTTTTTTGGACGGTACCTACTTTTATGCAACCAGAATGGGATAGGGTTAAACTTTACAACGAAACTAACAAAAGCAAATATGCTCGATAGTCAATTGTGAATACGTACATGAAAAGTATTTGAAATTAACCCTTTCCAAAATGATAGAAAAGGCAACCAAAAATGGCTAATTTTGGTATTTTCAAACGGTACTCTTATTCTCGCCCTCATTGTGCTAGAGGGTTAAATCTGAGACTAAAAAGTAAACAGTAACTTTCTTTCACAATCATTGTTGCATCTAGCCATATCAAAATAATTATTACAACTACCTTGTAATTAGAAAAAAATGCTCTTGAAGTTGGCGAAAATAGCAAATATTCCGACAATACCCCTATGGGAAGTCTCAAATCTGCCAAGGGTTAAACTTTTAATAATAACATATAGAACAAAATTTGTCATACTTTGACTGCTGCAAGCAGCTATAGAAAACATTCAGAGCTCAAGCAATTAAAAATGGAGAAAATCGTCACCTAAACTTACCAAATTCTGAAAAAATTAGAGTTTTTTTGGACAGAACCTACTCTTACGCAACCAGAATGGGATAGGGTTAAACTTTACAACTAAACATACAACAGCAAATATGCTCGGTAGTCAATTGTGAATACGTACACGAAAAGTGTTTGAAATTAACCCCTTTCCAAAATGATGGAAAAAGCAACCAAAGTTGGCTAATTTTGGCATTTTCAAACGGTACTTTTATTCGCTTGAGGGTTAAATCTGAGATTAAAAAGTAAACAGTAACTTTCTTCCGCAATCATTTTTGCATCTATCCAATCCAAAATAAGTATTAAAACAACCTTGTTATTAGAGAAATTTGCCCCTAAAGTTGGTCAATTTTGAAGAAAAATTCTATATTCATGTCATTTTTGGACAGTGGGGGTTAAAGTTTGAAAGAGTGGTGATTGTGGTGCATCATATTATGCTCTAAATATGTGGAAAATTTGAGCTAAATAACTGTTAACAATTTTGAGACATTCGAAAAATGGTGAAATTTTGAAGGTGTTGGCAGAATATTTTGAAAACACGCGTTTTCACAGATATGACGATACCGTATTTCACTAGATTTTAAGACATCACATAAATGTGCCAAATGTGGTCAAAATCGTACAGCTTGTTTTCGAGCAGTTAAACAGACAAAATTCAGGGAGGAATAAAAAAAAAAAAAATAGAGAAAAAAAAATTTGAAAAAGAAGAATAACAATAGTCTTTCCCAAACTGGGTTTGGGAAAGCCTAAAAAAAAATTAAAAAAAAAAAAATCGAGAAGAAAAATTTTGAAAAAGAAGAATAACAAGAGTCTTTCCCAAACTGGGTTTGGGAAAGCCTAAAAATAAATAATAAAAAAAAAAATAGAGAAGAAAAATTTTGAAAAAGAAGAATAACAAGAGTCTTTCCCAAACTGGGTTTGGGAAATCCTAAAAATAAATAATAAAAAAAAAATAGAGAAGAAAAATTTTGAAAAAGAAGAAAAACAAGAGTCTTTCCCAAACTGGGTTTGGGAAAGCCTAATTACTAACTAAACAACGGTTGTAGCTTCCACGCCGCCGTAATCTGACCACTTCGGCATTTTCTACTATGAAACGAAAATACCAAAAATGATGACACAGAGCCTATAATGTCATGTAAGACAAATAAAGACAGTGTAGCCCGTTTTAGGACTTCTCTCTCCGAGATAGACTTCTGAAGTAAAGGAATTCAACTGTCCAGACCAAGCTTATGACACACTTTTAACTATTCATTTCAACACTTTTGAGCACGCATTTTCCTTACGTACAAGTTCGCCCAAATAAAAAAACTTATCAAACGCCAACCACGGATGACAGAGGCCTTATCAGATCATCAATCACTAAAAATCGATTTTATAGTAAAAAATAAGAAGAGCCTTCTGATCATAATATCCAAAATTACTAGAAATATTGTCAAGTATTTAATAAAGTTAAGAAACAAAGTAAAGCAATGTACTACAAGGATGCACTGGCGATTAGTAAAAATAATATGTGTGATACATGGAAAATCCTAAATGCTGCAATAAGTAGGGCCAAGACAGAAGTTAAACTGCCATCCTATTTTAATCACGGAGATAATAAAATTGACAGTCCAAGTAACATTGCTCAAGAATTCAATAATTTCTTCAACAATATAGATAAACAAACCAGGGAGTCAATTGTGGAGTTGAATAAATCATTTTCTGATTATATGGACGATGAAATCCTTGATAGCTTTTATATTACTACCAATGCCGAAGTTTTTTCTACTGCAAAAGATATGAAAACTAAGTTTAGTAAGGATTGTAATGGCATAACAACAAGCCTCCTCAAAAACACTATCGACCTATTAGTCGAGCCAATAACACACATTATAAACAATTCGTTCCTTCAATGAAGAGAGAGTACCCACACTAATGAAAATAGCCAAAGTAATCCCATTCTTTAAATCCGGTGATAATCGAGACTTTAGTAATTATAGACCAGTTAGTATACTCCCTGTTTTCTACCAAATTTTGGAAAAAATAATATATAAAGACTTATTAGTTTTCTGGATTATTATTAAACATATTTTATTTGTTATAACAAAATGGATTGGATAACAAGTGCCTAGCACTTAGATAATATCCTTTCCTTAATATACATTTGAAAATTTCAGATTATCTTTACAAATATTTACAAAAAGTTACCAAAATGTGCATGCAATGGCAAAGCAAACTTATGAATAATTAAAACAATATTGTGTATGTACACTCTTCAAGATGGATGGTGGTAGGTATTCGACTTCACAAGAGTCAAAACAGATAGGCGAGAGGAAGGAGAACAGAAAGGTGAAAGATGTACTGCCACATCGCAACACTGCTGGACTTGGTCAACTAGCCAACGTGTCATATCACGGTACAATCGTGATTCCAGCGGAACCGCGATTTAGACGGAGCCCCGTTACCACTGTTATAGCCAGGGTATACAGGACGAACATGCGGAATGCACAAAGACGTAACTGAAGGAAATGGAAATGAAAATGAAAACGGACACTCGTATTATAGGACATTTGGCTGGGAATATGTTGACGGACTAGTCTGCCTGATTACGGTCCAGTCTTAAAATCTCTTCGTGGCCTTAATGAAATTTTGAACACTTCGAAAAAGGTGGATGTTGACGGATTCTGGTAGGTTGGGGATACCATAAAGAAGATCGTTGGTCGATCTTATTGTAAGATGCGCAAGATTTCTCTGTAGGACTAGTCTTTCGTTTGAATAGTTATTACAGTCGAAAAAGTAATGGTTTGCGTCTTCAGTCTCGTAGCCACACGAACAGATAGGTGTATCATGGACGTAGTTGGAGTATTTATCATAATTTAGGTCGCTACACGAATTTCGCAACTTGCAGTGTATAATATTGACGGATCTATCGCTTAGTACTTAGGTGGTCTGCATGCGCCACTATTAAAATATTTGAGAAAGTTATTCAGTGAACTCGATTGTCTTATTTCTTGGGGTAATGCATTCCATTCCGAGATACATGAGGGGATAAATGAGCTCTTAAATGTTGCCGTGTGCGTAAGTGGTAATTGAAAATTAGTGTGCGACCAGGTGCTATACGTGGAAATATCCTCGAAGGTCCGTGGCAATAAGTCAGAGAGATATGTGGGGGCCTGATTATTTAAGATTTTAAAAAATGTTTTCATTTTGTGGAGATGACGTCTCTGCGCAAGGGTTTCCCAACCAAGTTCCACAAATAGAGCAGATACCGGAGTTGATCTCGTTAGACCGGATATTATTCTCGCTGCATCCGCGTGGATTCTATCCAATTTGGTAAGTTGGTAGTCGGGCGCACCGGCCCACACCACATCGGCGTATTCTAAGATAGGAAGTATGAATGATTTGTACAGCGTTTCCAGGCTTTTTCGACCTAGAATATACTTTAATTTTCGTAACTGGGACAGTCTGGAATTAGCCTTTTGGCATAATCTATTAATTTGGACATTCCAGTTTAAGTCCCCCTGTAAAGATAGGCCGAGGTGGATGTGAGACTTTTCCATTTCGAGTGGCGTGTCACCAAACATTACCATACTGCTTACATTAACACGTTTTTTGGTGAATAAAACAGTTTCAGTTTTTGAAGGGTTAAATGTAACAAGCCATTCTTTTGCCCATTCGGAAACGGCCGCAAGGTTTTCATTACACTTTGAAACAATATCGTCCAGTTCAAATCCAGTTTCTGTTATACTTGTATCATCCGCAAATAGTCTACAAGCATCCGGTGCATTTAAATTTTCAGAAATGTCATGTATGAAAATAAGGAAGAAGAAGGGACCTAAGACGGATCCTTGGGGAACACCGTAATCAACAGGTAAATACTCAGAGGGTGTTGAGTTAACAGTTACCCTTTGTCTACGATCAGATAAATAGCTTTTGGTCCACTCAAGGAGTGGGCCAGATATACCGTTTTGTCTCAGTTTATAAATTAACCCTTTGTGCCAAACCCTATCGAACGCTTTTGATATGTCGCAGAATACCCCAAGTGAAAACTGGTTCCTATCAAAGGCTAAGCAGAGATTATGATATATTTCGATGAGTTGATAGACGGTGCTATTTTGGGGTAGAAAGCCAGACTGGTATTTAAAAAGTAAATTGCTTTGTGCCAAACCCTATCGAACGCTTTTGATATGTCGCAGAATACCCCAAGTGAAAACTGGTTCCTATCAAAGGCTAAGCAGAGATTATGATATATTTCGATGAGTTGATAGACGGTGCTATTTTGGGGTAGAAAGCCAGACTGGTATTTAAAAAGTAAATTGTTGACACAACAGTATTCGTACATATGGTTAAAAACAATCCTCTCCATAACTTTACTGACACAGCTTAGTAGAGAAATAGGTCTATAATTACTGGGGTCGTGTGTGTCTCCTTTTTTAAATATAGGTACGACAGTTGCCAGCTTCCATTCCAATGGGTAGACACATGAAGAAAAAGAAAGCCTAAATAACTGAACCAAAGACTTGCATATTGTATCTTTGGTTTCTTTAAGCATGCGATTACTCATGCCATCATGTCCAGTTGCTTTTTTGGTATCTAGTTTGCCTAGGATTCGAGTCACTTCATCTTCAGAGACGTCTATCTCAGAAAGACTCTCAGAACACTTGCTTCTGAAAGCAGGTAAACTATGCCCGTCGTCATTTATCTTACTATTTGACAAAAATGTTTTGTTGAGCAAGTCAGCTTTTTCTTTGTCATCTGTTATCATAACTGGACTACCCGCATTGTCTTTATGGTTAAGAAAAGGGCAGAAGGCTTGCTTTCAAAATTATTCAGTAACTGTTTAACAGTGTGCCAGAAATCTTTAGGGTTTCTACTTACTGAAAGTGAAGTATCTAATTTTGAAAAATAGGTGGATTTAGCCTTCTTTTTCATGTTATTTACTTTGTTTCGGGCGTGTTTGTATTTTTCAATTATTCGTGGGTTTGGATTTTTTAGAATTCGTTTCCGTAAACGGTCTCTATGGCGAATTTCCCGGCGAAGAGCCGAGTCAAACCAGGGCTTATCATGGGGACGGATAACTATGTTATAAGATGGAATACATTCTCTAGCAATATTTAAAATTTTGGATGCAAATTTATAGTATGATATATCAGGGGAAGTCGTGTCTGAGATGAAGGACCAGTCTGTTTCAGAAATCAAATTATTCATTTTGGGGAAATCTGCCCTGTTATAATTCCAGATCTGTCGAATTTTCGTTTCGGACTGTGCAATTCCAGTCTCTATGACTGCTGATACAGCTTTGTGGTCGGAAACACCAAGATCGTGAACTTCTGAGTTCAGAATCACAACATTATCACTGACTATTATTGGGTCTAATAAAGTACTTGAGGTTGGCGTTACACGAGTCGGCTGTTCAGTGACGTTTTGTAGGTTGTAAAAGTTTATAATTTCGTTTAATCGACTGGAAGGGTTAAGAAGGTCGCTATTTAAATCGCCGGTAATTATCAGGGACGGATTTATGCTGATTGACTCTTCAATGGCTCTTTCGAGCTTCTCCCAGTAGTCATTGGTAGAAAACTGAACCGATCGGTATGCCAGGCAGAGCAGAAACTTGCGTTTTGAGGTAATCTCAAACCATAAGACCGACTGGTCAAATTCTAGTTCGGGTAAACGTTTGGCATATATTTCTTTTGAAAAATAAACCGCGACACCGCCACCATGTTGGTTCCTATCCTTTCTAACTGGTGGGGGGTAATTGGGGATCAAAACGTTGTTAGAATTGAAACTGGGATCGAGGTGCGTTTCGGTAAAACAGATAATGTCGAAATTATCAATGTCGTCTATAATATGATCAAGCTTATTCCTGATGCTTCTGATGTTATAATTAAGTATAGAAATACTGCTTACGTCTGTTGTCCCAGTTTGGGATGGCCCTGGATTAACTTCGATGTCGCCAGACAGAAGAATGATGCCCAGAATAACGCACAAAACCAGCGTGAAACGGACTTTTACGATACGAATCGTCACGCGATGCTGAGGTCTACCTGGTTTAATCGTCACACGGTACCTGTACACGAGGAGATTGTTGTGCAAACCGACTGCCGTCCTGTGTTGCTCGATGCTAATACCCATGATTCAAGTCTGGATAACAGTTGGAAAAAGGCCCGTCGAGGTGCCTTGAAATGCAATTAGTATGTTTGATACAGGTTGGTTGCGCAACAGTGAGAGTGAGTGGCAGTATTTGAAGAGGATGAGAAGAAAAACAGAAGTAACTGTTATGGAATAACAAGTATATACAGTTTGTAATAAGATTAGATATGTTATACACATATTCAGGGTTGGTTGGTTGGGTGGTGATATCGGCTTATAGTTTGTTTTTTGATTAGCTGGAATACCTCTTATTTCCGAACTGGTGCAGTTTGCCGGGGACGGTACCATTTCATTTTCCAAGATCGTCAATTTTCCCCCGATCACAGCCCATGGCACTCACTGGAATGAGTTCAACAGGCTCAATTCAGTGAGGGTCACAGGCTGAGGTCCGTGATAGGCAAAGAAACAAACAGTTAAGAGAAGTTTGTTTTTTTGTACCTCCCACGGCTGGGTTTGTAGCATTTGGTCGATTACTTTGGCAATGGGTGGTAGGGAATTTCTTCTAGAGGCCATGCACAGCGTGTGAGAAGTTTTAGTTGCGGTACCCTAATTTTAAACTAAGGTACAATGAATTGCGGTACTAACTTGTATTTCAGAGTAAAGCCCAAAGATGTGCATCCGGTCCTCGTTCGGTTAAAGAAAAGTGAGTAAGTCCTAATGCAGTCCTATTGTTTTAGAGCCATGCTTCGTACTGATCCAGAGGCGAATGATATTTGCTCAATAGGGATTCGCTTTGATTGGGACCACTGGACAGAGTACCCGAAGACACTCTCCAACAACTCTCAACAGATCAGATTCGGGGGGGGGGGGGGGGGGGTAGGGGAAGTGTTGGCCACTAAGATAATTATCCCAGGTAGAGTGCCAAATTATGGCTACCTGTCAAGGGGACTGTCAGGATTTATTCACTGATTTCTGCCCTGCCGCAGTCCGCGGGAAAGCGCCCATAAACACTCTTCCATAATGGAGATTCACTTTGTTTGGAACCGCCAAGGAGTACCTCGCGACACTCTCCAATAACTTATAACAGATCTGATTTGGGTGGGGGTGATGTTGGCCACTATGATGACGCTGGTAGCATGCCAAATTATGCCTGGCTGTCAGATGGACTATCAAAATGTGTTCACACGTTTATGCCACGTTGCAACGCATGGAAAAGTGCCCGTAGGCACTCTTCCATAAATTGCAACGAGGCAGATCCTGACAGATTGGATAATTAAATTTAAGAGGCTGTCAAAATTTGATCAATCCATGGGAGAGCACCCGCATGCATTCCCTCACAATTCGCAACGAGGCAGATCCTGACAGACTGGGTAATTTCACAAGTCTTTGCCCCGCTGCAATATATGGGAAGTCGCCCGCAGGCACTCTCCCATAAATTGCTACGAGGCAGATCCTGGCAGACTGAATAACTTCACTTCGATGGGCATATGGAGACCATCCACCAAATGTGAGCATCCGCCAAATGTGAGGACTTTTCTGGATTGGAACAACATTTTAAATCCCAATCAATTTGGCTTCACGAAGAAACACTCCACTATACACACTGTCATGCATCTTATAAAACATGTGGCCATAGAGAACAATAAAAAGAATAAAGATGTCACCGTAGCTATTTTTCGCGACTTGCCCAAAGCATTTGATACCATAAACCATGATATTTTACTCAGTAAACTAGAACAATTTGGCATTAGAGGACTCATTTTGGGCCCAGTCATATTTTTAATATATGTTAAGGATCTGCCCCATTCCACTTCCCTACCCCTCCCGTCCTTTGCCGATGACACCACCGCATTTTCCTCCGGTAAAGATATTAATCATTTGACTAATTATGTAAATGGTGAACTAGCTGAAATCTTTGAATGGTGCTCCATTAATGAACTCATGTTAAATGCAAAGAAACGAAATATATTTAAAAAAAATTCAACACAAAAGGCTACTCTAATGAACCATAATATTTACATCAACGGGCATAAAACAAACAGGGTCTGGCAGAATGAAACTGAAACGTCTTTGAAATTCTTGGGAATTGTGATGGATGATCAGCCATCTTACAAGCATCACATTGACCAAATATGTACAAAAATAGCCCGAGTAAATTATGTATTAAATAAAGCGAAAAAAATACAACAACACGAGTCAATGGATAACCTTATATTATGTGCTTATTCATAGTAATATAGCCTATGGTATACACATATGGAGTAACTCTAAATCTGTTAGGAAGCTATTCCTTCTGCAAAAGCGAAGCATTCGCATTATAAACAACAAATGGTATAATGCTCACACTGATTCTCGGTTCTTCAGAGATCGTATCCTTAGGGTAGAGGACTCAGGACTTATATAAGGTGCAGTCACTGTTATTTGTTTATGATTGGCATAACAATACGCCACCCGTCTCATTAAATAATTTCTTCTATATGACAAATATAAAATCTAGAATCACAAGACAATCTTATCCATTAGAAATAATAAAGCGCACTAGAACGAAGTCTGTAGACCTATTTCCAATATTTGCCTACCCAAAACTACGGAACGAATTAGATTATGAACTACGTACAATCTTCAGTAGGACCGCCTTCAAGAGACAAATTCAAACAAATTTATGGGTGCGTACATGAAGGATGTTCACTGTAATAATCCCTATTGTCAGGATTGTAGCCAGTAGTATTGAGGGCACTTCTTTGTGTACAGTGAAAAATAGAAATATAAACAAATAAATAAATAAATAAATAAATAAATAAATAAATAAATAAATAAATAAATAAATAAATAAGTCTCTTTTATTACCAAGACTGGAGCCGATAGCTCGTGTCTTACGTAGGAAACATTTATAATAATTGACATAAGCGATTGACCAAATATGACTTATACCTACATGTACGTTGAAAACATAACTGACGGCATGTACTTAATAGTGACGATAAAGGTGATCTTAAAAATCCATGCCGAAAATAATAAATAAAATTTTTCGTGTAATACCCAATTGTCTTTCAAACTCGTCACAGTATTCTCCCTACCAAGACCAGCCAAATAGTGTTCGAGATAGATTTTTCAGCCCTAGTCAATGGCAGAGGCGGGGTGTGGTGGGGAGTCTGAATTACACAGCAGCCATCATACTAATCCTGTACTATTTGTATGTTTCAAATTGGTCCAAGAAATATTCAGTAGTACTTGTACTCCGCTTAGAATTTCATAATGTCCAGTACAATGTTGCTATAGAATTTAAATTGTGGAAAACGGGAAACAGCCAATCTGGCTATTTTATTCCCCACTGTATACATATGTAATGTTATCTTTAATATTGTGTATATGTTTTACTGTGAAATAAAGAATCAATCAATCAATCAAACGTAGACGTAAAGCCGATTACTATAACTCCATCTTAGAGAAAAATAAGAATAATATGAAAAAAAACTGGCAAATATATTCAGAAATCTAATACATCCCTCCATTCAGTAACGTATTTCAAAACTAACAACATGGAATACTCCCACCCTCAAGATATAGCTGCAGAATTCAATAACTTTTTTCCAGTATAGGACGATCAACTAACGCAGAAATACCTGACTCTTCAACTTTCTACACGGATTATTTAAAAGGAAATTTCGAGAATAGTTTTTTTTTCATATCCCCGACATGTACAGAAGAAGTAATGGATATAAATAAAGGTTTTAAGCCCCAAAAAGAGAAAGGATTGCGACGAGATTTCGATATTTCTTCTCAAACATGGTGCTAAAGAAATAGCCCTTCCAATTTCAGATATCATCAACATATCCTTATAGACAGGTATATTCCCTAAAGGAATGAAAATAGCAAAGGCAACCCCAATTTTTAAATCAGGTGACAGGCACATAATAAATAATTATAGGCCCATCAGTTTACTTCCCGTATTTTCCAAAATTTGAAAAAAAATATGTTAAAAAGGCTTATATATTTTGTAGAAAGTAATAAGATCTTATATTCCAAACATTTTGGCCTTAGGAAAGGACACACGACCATTCAGCCCATTCTGAAAATGCTTGAACACATAGCATAGGTAAAGAATAAAACAACTAAAGACAGTACCTTGGCCGTCTTCCTCGACTTATCCAAAGCTTTCGATACAACCAATCACGAAATCGTCCTGGTAAAATTAAACCACTACGGCGTCAGGGGTTTCAGCAATAGTTGGTTCCGTGACTACCTCAGTGAGAGAACACAATTGGTACAATGCTCAAGATATAAATCAAACCCAACCTCCATTAGTTGTGGCGTCCCACAAGGCTCGATTTTAGGCCCAATATCTTATTAAAAATTAATGATATATCCAACTCAACATCCCTCAATTTATTGTCATTTGCTGATGATACGACAGTGTACCCATCAGGACATGACATTGATGGCCTGTCTGAAACAATTAACGCCGAACTAGAGAACGTCCACATATGGTGCTCCACAAACAAATTAAAGTTAAATGCTAACAACAGTAAGTTTATAATGATTAACCCCCACAACGTAAAAGTATCAACTTAAGAATTTTCATTAATAACGGCCACTTAGGAAGGGTGGGATCAACAGAAAATGAGAACGCAATAAAATGTCTTGCAATTCATATCGACGAAAAACTGACCTACAAATTACATATTTCAATACTCTGCTCTAAAGATTCCAGATCTCTTTATGTAATTAGCAGAGATAAAAACGCACTTCCCCACCGAGCATTACATTCCCTCTACTATGCCTTAGTACACAGTTATTTCCTATACGGAATACAGATATGTGGGCATATTATGCTATTCGTACACGACTGGAAACACAAGCAGCTTCCGGCAACATTCGATCACTATTTCAGTGAAAGGGTCACGCCAGGACTAGCCACAAGACAGTCTGGTGGCCTCCAAGTAAAGAAAACAAGAAATAAATCACTAGATCTGCTCCCCGTTAGCCTCTTTCCCAAAACATGGAACAGTGTGGACAAACGTGTAACTAATTTATCAAATATAATTTAATTTAAAAAAACTATAAAAAAAAACTATAATAAGACAAATGTTGGAAGAATATCTCAGTGAAGTAAACTGTAACGATACTAACTGTAAGGACTGTAATCGCCATTTCTAAACCACATCCTACTTTCTGGAGCCCCACATATAGGTTTATTCCGTAAACTTCGATGTTAATGCACATATTGTGTGTATGTGAGAACGGTTATACTCCAGATCTCTTAAAGACTGTGTATATATATATATATACATACATTAAATTCAAGTAGTTGCTTCTTCACGGATCTTCCATTAATTGATATTCCTGTGTTTAATAGGCGAGACCATAGGCCATTACATATATATACTTCCCCACTTGTGCACACGCGTACATATGCACAGATATATGTATATGTGTGCATATGTATGTATACATATACACTTGTGTGGCTGATGCTAGGTGGAAGGACGATATATATATATTATCTTTTCATCTATTATTGATAACATAAGGGTGAAACGTCCATTCTACCTCGCCACGCCCTCCGCACCAACGTGCATATAAGTCGTTCATCAATACCAATTTCTTATTTTTACTTGTATCCATCCATGCAATCCACAAACACACCACAGGGAATGACAGGAAGACAGCCAATCTGGCTAGGCCATTCCCTGCAGAACATGTATGCTGAATATCTTCTTATAATTTATAAATATTTCATAAAAATGATGAGTGCATTCTTGTAGAACTTAGTCTTATGTAAATACATGTGCTGCAAATAAAGTATTCTCTCTCTCTCTCTCTCTCTCTCAATCAGTCAGTCAGTCAATCAATTAGCATGCACAGCGCAAGCACAGTAACCAAATATCGGGTGAAACACCACTCAAGGGGTTAACCACGACAGCCCTATCACTGATCAAAATAATTAGGCTTTTGTTTAGCTCTATAACATACTAAAATTTCAACAACAAAAAAAATCTGACGCATTTTGATATTTGACTCTATGATCCTCTATGACGTCACGCTAGAGTGCGACCATAACAGTTGGGAATTTCCTAAGACGGCACCTCATTTTAGATATGTTTTTTTGCTTCTGGAAACTATATTCACAAAATTTCGAAAGGCTAGGCTTAAAATGGGGTTGAAAATAAAAAGTATAGAAAAAAACCCATACAATTGACATCGCCGACATCGGGTCTCACAATTTGAAAAGAAAAAATCGAACTGCACATTTGCGAATAACCATTTAATATGTGTGGGAAGTTTCATAAATGTATCCCGTATAAATTCATGGAAACCCGCACCACAAACTTTAATTTTTGAGGATTTTTTTAATTAAAAATTGTTAAATATTTGAAATGACCTTAAAAGCGTCAAAATGGCGATAAATCAAAAAATTAAAAAATATGTGTCTCTTAGTTTTTCGATCTCTACAACATATTAAAATTTACGGAAGCGCATTCGGTACATGGTAACCCCCCCCCCCCCCCCCCCGAAAAAAAAATAAATAAAAAAATCAAAAAAATCTGACTTTAGAACTCAAATTTCTGACTCTACAACTCAAAATTCTGACTTTGGAACTTAGAATTCTGACTTTGCAAAAGAATTCTGAGTTCCAAAGTCAGAATACTGAGTTCTGAAGTCAGAATTCCGAGACTAAAGTCAGTATGTGAGATTAGAAATTCAGAATTCTGAGTTCCAAAATCAGAATTCTGAGTTTATTTTTTTCTTACCATGTCCCAAATACGCTTCCATAAAAATTTCATGACAATCGGATAACATTTTATTTTTGGTGACGTCGACGTCAATAATGTCACCCGAAGATTCAGAATTTCCAATGACGGCCCCATACTTTTAGATATAGTTTTTACTGAAGATGATATTTACAAAAATTGAAAGGGGAAGCTTGATACAGGCGTAGATATTAAAAGGTGGAGAAAAAATGTTAGAATTGACATTGCATTGGCGAAGGGTCGAAAATAAAAAATGGGAACTTCAGAATATACATCTGGTAATGGTCGTTTACAAATGTTCCATATTTCGTGACCGTTGCTTTAGAAATGCGGAAATGCAAAGCTGGGGGAAAAAATTATATACTTACAATCGCTATTATCAACTTCAGTTGATGACTTAATTATTTGGAGATAAAAATTCCGAATTCTTTAAATTTTGGGAATGTTACATGAAACTTTGTTGAAAAAAATAGGTAAACAAGTTGTCGTTTCCTTATTTCGAAGCATATTTTAGCGGCCATTTTGGATTATAGCAGGAGATGGGAACACTCTCACTTAAAACGACGCACCAAACAAAGCGGTGCAAATGAAACTGATGGACATCACATCCCAGGCAGGACTCACACAGTTCCAAGAGGAACCAACAAGAGAGAACAATCTCCTCGACCTCATCTTCACCACCGACCCATCGCTAGCCACGCCATTCACAAGCATACCGCTTATCTCGAACACGCAATCATAATTACAGATTTTGACTCCAAGCCTTACTACTTGGAGATGAACCCAAGAAAATCTTACGGCAAAAGCGGACTGAGACCAAGAGAACCACGACCCAGACTTACTCGCCTCAGTACTACAAAAAATGGAAAGGAACGGACCCAACAATGAAAGTGTCAGTGGCACTGTTGCTCAACTTGACAAACTTGAACTTGGTAAGTTATAAGTGGAATGTCAAAATTGAAGATCATTGGTTCCAATGTTATTTGGTAAAACTTCAACATAACAGCATTGTGTGTGGACGTCAGGGCAATCCATACATTTTTAAACGTACATGTAAACTGTAGGGCTGGCAAAAGGAAGAATATTGACACACCAATGCAGTTAAGTTCAAAAGTCATTGTAAGCGGCAACCTTTTTCACAGAAATGAGTGCTAATCGATAGTTCTTATCTAGAGGTCTCGTCTAATTGGCACGCCAAGTTCAAACACAATCCTATGATACATGAGCCCTGTGAGCCATGTCAAAGAAGAATGTTAATGTACAACTGCACTAAATTAAAAGATTTTTGCTGACAGCAACAGTTTTTGACGGAAATGAAAAGAAAATTGACAGCTCCTATCTTGGTCACCATAAATAAGCATACCAAGTTTAAAAACAATCCGATAATGATGGCGCCAAAGTAAGTCGAAGATGTTAATGCACAAATATACTAAGTTTGAAGGGCATTGCTAGTCTCAATGTTTTTTATATCTTTTTTATGGAAATTCATAAATATGCCCTGTAGGGAGTGCAAAAGGGATAAGCTGCTGCACAAATTCATTTAGTTCAAAGAATGGTGCTAACGACAATGCTTTTGAAGGAAATAAAAGAAAATCAATAGCTCCCATCTAAAGGTCACCCTGAAAAGGCATACCAGGTTTCAAAGCGATCCGATCATAAATGTGCCCTGTAGAGTGTGCCAAAGGGAGATATTGATACCTAACTAAATCAAGTTCAAAGGTCGTTACAAACCAGGCTTGGCATTCTTTAGGAGTGCAGAAGTGCTGCACGTCTACTGCACCTTTAGAAAAAATTGAGGAGGGCAATTTTTTGCACCCCTTAATTTTCTGGAATGCCAGACCTGTTTGGGATTGCCTTTAAAGTCTATTATCATTTGTCAATGTTGCATTGATTCACAATAATAATTCATGATCCATTCTGCTTCGCATTTCGATACATTCTGAGTGTAGAAGACAGTCATCTTATAAGAATTGAATTCAGCATTTTTAATAATGAGAAGATGTGTGTGCCAATTTTTCTACTATGTAGCTGAATGTAGTATAATTTTCAGTCACAATAGTAATATCTTGAAGTGAATATAACCAAGAATACGCATTAAAAATTCCAGGTGCAATTGCACTCCCAAACAATCGGAGGAGGGCAATTGTTTTGCACTCCTTGTTTTAGAATGCCAGGCCTGACAAACGGTAATGTTTTTTGAAGGAAATAGACGAAAATCAATAGTTCCCATCTAGATGTCACCCTAAACAAGCATACCAAGTTTCAAAGCGACCCGATCATAAATGTGCCCTGCAGGATGCGCCAATGGCATCTTCTAACAAAAATGGAAGAAAACCAATAGCTCCCATCTAGATGTCACCCCAAACAAGTGCGGCAGGTACAGGTAAAGGGGTTAATGTTATACTTTTAGTTTCAGCCAAGCCCCACAGGCTCATGTAATCATGTAATTTATTGTACATTTTAGGTTTATGTGGAACAATCAATGTGGGATTAGTTTGGTGTTCCCAGAGATTATTCCAATACATTTTCAGGTTTTAACTTCAAGCATAACTAAATGCTTGTTCCATTTACTGATAGCAGTTGATTCGGCCTTAACTGTGGAGAATGATGTCAAGTTTTATTTTAGGTCAATGAGGTCCAGAGTGTGCTTTGATTGTATATAACTTTGCTTCACTGGAAATGACACTGCATGCTTTTTCATTTACTCTCACTGACTACTGCAGCAACATTTGTGTATTTTTAGCACTAAAACTTGTCCCAGGCAATCGGATTGGATAATTGGTTTCCACTGTACTGTGTTTTTCCTGCATTGACCAGAATGTTAGGTACAGGCTGATATACCATCAATCTTCCTTCTGAAAGCTGTGTTGTTTTGTAAATTCTTCGTATTTTATTATTTGTGAAATTACTAGTAAACAGATTGTATTGTTGATATTCTGATTCCTGACATTTCCTGTTCATAATGTGATTCTCAGGAGGAATAGGGATAAATATTTCTGGATTCCAGGTACAGTGACTTCCTTAGTTATCTTTATATTAAGGGGTCGTCCAACCTAACTTTGGCCAATTTTTTGACATTTTTCCCAATGCCTCAGAAACAGATAAGAGAAGTAAGGAAAGGCAAATTATATATCAAAATAATGAGTAAAGTGCATAGAAAAGGTACATATATTTTTTTTCAGGAAAAAAAGTGAATTTTATGATTTTGAAGAAGATTAATTTGCAAATGGCATAAGTAACGAACCGGTAAAACCACAAAATAATCGGTAATTCGAAAGCCTTGTCCTCAATATAATGATAACATACTACAGACTCGGAGAAAGCATTTTTTTGACACACACTCTGGTGGGTTTTGACGTTTGAATGTAATAACATCAACACAAATTTTTGATGTTCCGGATGTGGCCATGTTTCAACGATGTTTTTCCGGTCATGTGATTACGATGTGGTTCTTGCAGAAATACTCAATTTGGGCAATCGTAAGAATGCAAGGACGTGATCACGCCCTTTATTTGTTCGAGACAATGTATGAGCGTATTTGCAAACAGGTGACAGCAAGTACTTGAGCTGTTAATGTCATAACTGCAAAATATGGTTCGAAATTCCCTCTCGTGTTTACAGGCCGTCTGAACTTTTTTGTTGACAAAAAATCTGAATTATTGCGCACTAGAAAGACAATATGAACCACTTGTAAAAAAAATAACCGAGTGTATAAAATCGGGACGATACACATAAAATAAGGCAATATTCATAACAAAGTAAGCAGAATGCTTCAGAAATCACTTTTTCACGAAGTATATTCCAAGTGACCTGGAACTATATTGAGCGTGTTGATTTCCCCCTGTCGCTGCGAAGTTATTTACGTCCTAGTAACCATGGAATTTGAAGGCGAGGATGTTTGATGTCTGCAAAGGACCGATTGAAGATGTGTTGAAAATTATGCATTTGTGCTTTTAAATAAGGTGCGCTTGGACGATGCTGAGAATTTAGTTTTTTCTTCCAACCAACCATAGTAATACAAGCGTCGATCAGTGTCTTTTATGATCGTTTTACACTGACAAATGTGACAAATCTCCTTCACCGGAAACCATCCCTCAATTTGCATATCACAATAAACATAACCGCTGTCACGGAGTGTCAGCGTGGCCGTGTGGTCAAAACCGAAACGAATTATCGAATGCACGGTCAATATTAGCTGCAATTGGCTTTTAAATAAATGAAATATTCGCAATTTCTTCATTATTCATGCCGAGTTACTTTTTAATCAAACCACATGCGTTCAGTTTCGTTTGTCGGCATCAAACTGATATTGTTTGTGGTAATTAAATAGTACGAGAAGGCGAAGGAAGCCAAATATTTTTACATCATCTATTATTTAATTCAAATTGATAATTTCTTTTATTTAACTGAAATTATGAACTGATAAGTTGGGTGTGTTGCGATTATTATGCCCCAGACCTGGAACTTAGTGGAAGTTGGAAAATCAAAGGTGCATCTAGGGCCGTGCAGTGGTGACCCCCTGTCCTCTTAATCTTAGTCTTACCCATTCATCATTGCATGTACCAACATCTCAACCATTGCTACTCCAATTTGAAGGATATTTGGTTTTGTGATCGAGCATCATGGAGAAACAATGCCTGTGTAGCTGCTGTAGCATGCGTTTCTTCCCACATTTTTTCAGAGTTGTGGTACTTTTTCACTCTTTTGAGTTAGAAAATTTTGTTTATAACTAGTTGATTTGTTACAATTTGTTGCAGAGTGCCTGCTAATACCCTCAATTGTATTGCTACAGAATTTTCTTGTGAAGATTTTGTTCCTATTACTTATCAAGCAACAACCTACTGAATATTCTGTATAAAGCCACCAATCTGATGTTTGACACTTTTATCGGAGCTGTTTTGAAGGCTTATGGAACTCAAAATGTTGATTATGGCAGGACTTTTCTATTCACCCATTAATCGATAAATTAAGTGTTATAGTTGGAAGTAAGAAGCATGAAAGGTCCAGAACTAAAAGTCTAAAAAGAATGTTTTGCAATGTAACATGATTTTTGCAGATACACTTATTTGGAGGTTTACCTGTCTGATAGTGTTTGGAACATGTGTGGCCAGGACCTTCAAAAAGAAAAAAGAGTTAAACTTTGAGAAAAAAGGCATATGCCTTGAGTGCCGGAGGTAGAGTCATACAAGGAAGAGAGCCCCCCCCCCCCCCCCCCCCGAAATTTTCTGTGTCAAATGGAGCTCACTTGTCATCTTTTGGGGATTGCTTTGTGTACTGCGTTCTTGAAAAAAATATGTGAGACCCTCTGGATGTGCCCTTCTGATCTCAATGTCAGTAAGCCTCCTTGGGGAAAGTACATGCAATAATGGTTATGTAAGGTTGATTTGATGTGTTTTGAATAACAATGTACTTTTAAGTACATTAGATGGTTTATTGCAGTGACAGGTTACAGTTACCCTTATTTCTTCTCCAACAGATATCATGAGTGTATTGGTGTCCAAGAGTTAAACAAAGCTAATATACTTATTGATAAACCAGACAAATTTAACAATTTAATCACTATCAAATTGATGCATGGGATAAAAGGGGTTACAGTGCAAGGGGTTTGTAAATATATTTATTCAACTACAATGTATGACTTTGCAGTGCATTCTACATAGGAGAATATCATATTTTCTTTCCAAACCATTACAGTAACACATACATCTTGATATTGGGAGACACTCTTTTGTCCTTCCATACTTCTTCTGCTGGACTCCTTCAAGTTGACCTTTGTTGAACTCCCCAAATCAAAACATAAACAAAAGAAAATGTCTGCCTTCAATCAGTGAGCACTCCACTTATAACATTTGGTCTCAATCTTCATTACTTTCATGAATTAGGAAAAGATTTCTTCGAGTATGTACTTAAATGTTTATAGAATACTGCTGTTATTTTATTTTGAGGTATTTTATTGTAAAAATTTTGTTCTCTTACTTATGCCATAGCAGACTTTCAGGTGGTGCTATTTACACATGGCAGCAGTTCCATGGCAAATTTCAGTTTCCACATGTTCTATGTTTCATTCCAAGCATTTTGGTATATAATTTATTGGGGTTATTCATTTTGGGCCTTTTTTAGACTTGAAAGAAAATTACATGAAATTTGACCAAAGTTAGGTTGGACGTCCCCTTAAGGGCCTATATAAGTAATGAAATTTTGTTCATTTTGAAAATTCTCACCTCTGATATTCCTTCAATTCAAATTAAATATACACAAATTATACATCAAAATGAAGGTTGGGATGTATAGAACATGAAACACATATGTAATCAACTCATTGAGTCGACTGTAGGCACCACTGGTTCCTGGAAGTCTGCTGCCGTATTCGCACCAGAACTGATAATAAAATAATATTTCACGAAAACAACTTGTGGCCAAATGTGCTTTATATATCCAATAACAAAGCTAGGGGATAAAAATTCTTCAAAACACGGCGACAGAGCTACATTGGGGAAAATTCCAAAGCCTTTGCTTTTGTTTACGTATGATTCTACTTTCGATTTCCGGTTGACGTCATCCGACAGAAAAAGCATGTAAAAACAACGCCGTCTAAAATCAAATAATGAAAAAGATCGCCTTCATACAGTATACAGTTATTAGATAGAGATTGTACAGGTGCCATATTCAGTGTAAGGTATCATGATACCTGCTGAAATTTCTTAGAATAACGATTTTGTTTTTGGATGGAAATTCGTGGTAACGAGTGATTTGCGCATGTCTGTCGAGCATGGAAACCATTTTCAATAAAAAATGCAGACAGTGTTGTCCTTTTCCAAAATGCAGTCCTACCGCTGTATTCGAAAGTGTTTTGAATGCCTAGCTTTGTTCTTGGATATATGAAGCACATTTGGCCACAAGTTGTTTTCGTGAAATATTATTTTATTATCAGTTCTGGTGCGAATACGGTAGCAGACTTCCAGGAACCAGTGGTGCCTACAGTCGACTCTATGAGTTGATTACATATGTGTTTCGTGTTCTATACATCCCAACCTTCATTTTGATGTATAATTTGTGTATATTTAATCTGAATGTAAGGAATATGAGAGGTGAGAATTTCAAAATAAACAAAATTCCATTACTTATATAGGCCCTTAATTTGGGTTTTTGTTGCTAAATTTTGCAGACTTGTTGATTGCTCAGCCAGCCCAGTGTTTCACATTTGTGAAGCACTGGTCTGGTTGAGCTATCCACACTTCATTACGATACAGCAGTATTTTGGCTTAGTTGTGATTGCTGTAGTGTGGAGTTTCCATTCCGTTAAAAGTTGGTATTTTGTAATTGCAAATTATTTGATTACAATTTGTTGCATTATTTAGTAATACGTTCGTCAGTTTGGCATCATGTGGAAATTATTTAGAACTCTTGTTATCCTCAGTGCGGTGTTGTCCAATGTGTTCTGTTGCGCATAACACATTGTCCAACACACCGCTGCGGATGATAGGACCAATTTTATTATGCTTTGTTCTATTCCGATATTTAGTACCATATTTATTATGCAGGTTTTGGATCTGTGTGCCCAAAGTGACTGTACCATGGAAGTGCCATAGACAGCTGGAAGGGAACTACCTTGTCACACTGATGGTATGCATCGTTAGCTAAATATATATTTATATAACTGTTTTCCCATGGGAACCAAAGGATGTGAGGCTGTGCTTGTTTACTTTGGTAAACAAGCTCTGCTTTACTGGTAAAATAGGATATAGAAACCAGTGCCTGGGGTGGAAGTCCTCTAAACTGGCTAGGATGAGTATAAACGATTGGCTAGGATGGGTATAAACGATTGGCTAGAATTTGGTTAATATCCATGTTGTGGTTACGGTTAGCCATTGCACATAAGTATGCGACCTAAACACTGATAAATAAAAATAACTGTAAACATACAGAGCTGTCTGGCTGCTAATTTAATATGGCAATTTCTAGTTGTATCATTTGGTAGATTGTGTACGTTTTTTATTTATCAGCTCAGTATGTAAATCTTGAACTTAGCTGAATTGGATTTTAACTGTTGTAAATATATAAAGCTTTGCCAGCTCAAACTAACATTGAGCACCAATCTGTAAAGAATTTATTCGTAAACTCACGAATTGCTTCAAGGTTATGGCTGTTGATTCAACAGCCCAGGTGGTCACAGGATAACTTGGTGATCCTTCACCAAGTTAGCCTGTGCTGTGGATGCATGTATATGCAGCTCATTCCGAGTTAGTATAACATAGTGGATATTGTATCTGTATCTTTTGTATTTTATTTAAAGAAGTAATTCCCTAAAGCTTACCTCTCAACACTGTTGAATATATTTACATTGGCATATTGTTGGATGTATATTGGACAATGGTGCCAAGAGGCCATACATCGGTGCGCCCCACTGGAATGAGCTTAATGAGGCTGCTCCAGTGTGGCTCACCTGTCTATGCCCATTGGTTGGCACCTACTGTGGATTTCACAGCGCTACATCCTAGGAGCTTATCATCCGATGTACCTCACTGGTATGAGCTCTTGGAGCTTGTCCCAGTGTGGCCTGTCGGCTCATATCTCCTTTATGTGAGCTTGTGTATTTATTTATAGTATACACTCAGAGGAGCTCATCGGTTGCCATGCCTCTGTGGAGTAAGCTCTCAGAGCTTGTTCCACTGAGGTGTGTCAGCTTGTGAGCTCTTGGAGCTCAAGTTTTTAGACAGTTTGTCTTCAACTATTTAAGACAGTGTTGATCTACTGACATGGCTGTGATAACTTTGTATTTTTACTTGTGTATTTTGTTTTATTTATAGGGATTCATGTTCATCTGTATGATAAACATTTCCTGACTCTGAATATATATATAACCATGTTGTCATCTCTACAACAGAACCAGGTTACACAAGCATACCAAGTTTTAAGTTGAAAGGTCGTTGGCAACGGCAACATTTTTTGATGGAAATAGAAGAAAATCGATAGCCCTCTAGAGATCACCCCAAACAACCACACAAAGATTCAAAGCGATCCGATCATAAATGTGCCCTGTAGGATTTGCCAAATTGAAATATTGATGCCTAAATCAAGTTCAAAGGTCGTTGCAACGGCAACATTTTTGACTGAAATGGACGAAAAGGCCACCCCAAACAAAACATACCAAGATTCAAACAATCCGATCATAAATGTGCCCTGCAGTGTGAGCCAAAGGGAAATATTGACTCACAACTGCACTAAATTCATCAAACGTCGTTGTCAACGGCAACTTTTTTGACGGAAATGGAAGAAAATCGATAGCTCCCATCTAGACGTCACTCCAAACAAGCACACCAATTTCAAACGATCCGATCGTAAATGTGCCCTGCTGGGTGTGCCAAAGGGAAGTACTGATGTACAACTGCACTACTAAATTCATCAAAGGTCGTTGCCAACGGCGACTTTTTTTGACGAAAATGGAAGAAAATTGAAAGCTCCCATCTAGACGTCACACCAAACAAGCATATCAAGTTTCAAAGGGATCGGATCATAAATCTGCCCTGTATGGCGTGCCAAGGGAATATATTGATGCCTGACTAAACTAAGTTCAAAGGCCATTGCGAACGGCAACATTTTTTGACGGAAATAGAAGAAAATCGATAGCCGATTTAGAGATCACCACAAACAAGCACACCAAGTTTCAAAGCGATCCGATCATAAAAGTGCCCTGTACAATTTGCCAAAGCGAAATATTGATGCCTAACTCAAGTTCAAACGTCGTTGCAACACCAACATGTTTTGATGGAAATGGAAGAAAATCGATAGCACCCATCTAGAAGTCACCCCAAATAAGCATACCAAGTTGCAAAGCGATCCGATCATAAATGTGCCCTATAGGGTGTTCCAAGGGAATATATTGATGATTGACTAAAGTAAGTTCAAAGTCGTTGCCAGTGGCAACGTTATTTTGACGGAAATGGACGAAAATCGATAGCTCCCATCTAGAGGTCACCCCAAACAGGCAAACCAAGTTTCAAAGCGATCCTATCATAAATGTGACCTGTGCTCTGTGCCAAAAGAAATTGTGGACATACCGAGAAGTGACGGTAATAGCTCAGTTTGACTTCGTCAAGTTGAGCTAAAAATGAAACCCGGAATACTTCCATACAACATCCCATCAAGAGCCATGACAGACACATCTCATCAAAATCCATCAAGTGAAATAATAAACTGTCGTGGTTCAATCATACAATCAAAACATGATGAGAAAAAAAAACCCAAACATACAACCAGGCACAGAGAACGAAAGAATGGTCAAACTACAAACACTACCAAAGGTTTGTACCGGTAAGAGAGGAACACGTAAAGTAGAAAGAAAGCACACAATCTCAGCCGTACTAAAAGAGATGGACAAAACAAAAGCCTTCCGAAAATATGCAAAATCAAGAAGACACGATAACACAGGAGTAGTACCACCTAAAGAAAAGGGTCAACTAGTGAATAACAGCAGAGAAAGGGCACAGATAGTAATAATTTTTCACCAGTTTTCAACAGGGAAAGACAAGCTCTCTGCCTAAAACATCAATTTATGTGCATCAAACCATACAATCATCAAAAGCAATTGAGACGGAGAGGTAAGAGTACTTAAAAAAACATCAATCTCGCAAAAGCACCGGGTGCAGACAACATTTCAAATAGAGTACTGAAACAGTGTGCAGACTACCTCGCTCCTGCAATACCCATCATATTTCAGAGCTGGATAAACCACGGTACACGACCAAACCACTGGCTCAACTCAAATATATCCAACACGTCCAAGAAGGGAGATAATCACGCGGCAGAAATTAGAGGCCTGTATCCCGAGCCTCTGTAAGCTACTCGGACACATAATCTATAGACATATGCTGAAACATCTGGAGAAGCTAATATTATTAAAGTTCGTGAATTCAGGTTCGGCTACTCCTTCGAATCGAAATACAGTTTGCAGTCACAACCAACGATATATCACCAACATTCGACCAGGGCAAACAAGTCGACATAGTCATACTCCAAAGCACTGGACACAGTCCCGCGTGACAGGCTCCTCCATAAAAAGAGAACAATTCGGAATCAGGGGATCGCTATGCAAATGGCTCATCGAGTTCCTAGCAGATAGGAAAATGCGAGTAGCCCTTGAAGAGGAATTCTCCGGTGAAGGAACCATTGAATCTGGTCTACCCCAAAGAACTGCCTTGGACCCGATACTATTCCTATGCGACTTCAATGATCTCCCACACCCAGTAAAATCATCAGTGACACTACTTGCAGACGACCACCCATTGCACCGGAAAGAAACAGTGAGAGCGCTCACACCACCCTACAAAACGACCTAACTCGTCTAGAAAAATAGGCACCTTACTGGAGAATGCATTTCAAAGCCCTCCAAAATGCTACATCCTGGGCATGAAAGGAAAAGGTCGTCGATTCTACACCATGAACGGCGTCATATTGTAACACGTTGCATCTTTCTCTTACCTCTACCCACAATCACCGGAAGGTCTTAAAGGGAAAGGACATATAGGAACAATGGAAGTAAAATGGCAAACACTTCACTCTAGGACCCCTTCGCAGAAACCTCCAACACTGTCCGATGGAATGCGGCGTCAGTGAATTCAGCTGAAACAATATGTAAATCATAGCCCTCAAAAGAAAATTCACTAAGCTGCAAACACGGGCGAACGCATCCGATCGAGGGCTACCTGACACTGATTGTCTTGTTTTCTGCGGGAAAGTTAACATGAAATTTGGGGAAATTAATCCGAAAAAGATGTTTAACTTTAATGCAAGTGCCACGAATCCCAGCTTATTCGGACGTAAAGAATAATCTACCAGCTGTGCTTTAAGAAACGCCCTCGTATTACATGAAAACGTTTCGTAGGTGTGAAAATGCGAAGTCTCCAAATGTCGCCTGATTTTTTTTATCGCGTTGTCTTTGTATACCTTTCGGAAGCTTCAAAAATATGTACAAAATAAGGGCTGTTTGACTATTTTCGCTATAAAATCAATTATTAGGGTCTTTAATGACTGCGGCGTCAACAAAGATTGTCGATGCGAAAAAAAATCGCCACCATTTTGGATTTCACACGGTGTAGCCAGGATGATTTCATGTTAACATCTGAAAATCTATACCCCTAGAAATGTCCTGGTACATGAAAAAAGTCTATTTGGTTAGTTTAGATACTGAAAGGGGTGGGGTGACTGGGGCCCAGACGATCAGCAATGTGCACTAACATAGTATACGAAAGGAGCACAACGTTATATTTATAACCAGTACAAATAAGTCATTAACGCATAAGCAGTAATTAGAACATAAGTCATAGCGCATCCCTAATCAGAGGCGTCGGATTATAATTGTCACGCCCTACTCTGGTATCTTTTCATGTAGATTAAAAATATTGTTTGAAACCAGACGACATGTCTAGTGAATGAATAAACTCACAGCGCAATAATTATTTACTCATCAGGTTAGACGCAACTCTTGGCAACTCATGAAGGTGTATAAGCTTTTAAATTCTGCGACACAAACACGATCGGATTCTGGGACTCAATTAAGGCACTAGGAATTTTCGGTATGTGATATTAATCTGCATTGCCCGTACGGGGCTAGGAATTCTTAATCCAGTGGTCATACGGACTTGGATGGATCGAGATAAGTATAGTTTTATACAAATAATGTTTCTTAGTTTTAATATCGGACTTCGTGTCTGATAATACAAAGAGTTGAATATTATAAATACAGAGCAGCATAATAGCCTTTGATAAATGAACAAAATAATTAACTGAATAGATAGCGCGGTGTAGATATAGAAATTGTAATAGGGACCGACCGAGTGATTTAATAGTATATATTAATTAATTTGAGAATTTATGTGATTGTAATCATCAATAGCTGAATAAAGGGAAATCGAATAGGCAAATGAGCGGATGGATAAGACGATTATAGGGATCGAGCGAGCTCTCTTCTGCGCATGCGCCAATCATGGAAATTCGACCTAAGTATTATTTATTTATTTATTTATTTATTTATTTATTGGTGTTTAAGGTCACATATTTTTGCACAATGGCTAATCATGACCACAACATGAGTATCAACTCAAGACCAGGGGTGAGCATTAATAAGCCATGTTGCCCATTTTAGAGAGGGTTTGCACCTCCCAAGCATTGGTGGCTGGGTCCTATTTTACCAGTAAAACAGAGCCTGTTTACTGCAGTGAACAGGCACTGCTTCACTTCCCGCGGTTCCCGCGGGGATACCTATGTATGTACCTATGTAAAATCATGCATTCAGTGTCAGAAAAACAAAAATGTAACTCATAAACGCGTTACTCCGTTAAAGCCTCTGCCAATTGGAGAACCGCTCAGCCGCCTCCACATCGATATATTAGGCCTACTCAAAACATCTCCAGGGGGTTATAAATATATTTTATTAGTCGTAGATGCTTTTACGAAATGGCCCGAAGCATTCCCGCTTAAAACAACGGAAGCATCTGAAATTGCCAGAATTTTATACTCAGAAATAAGCTCTAGGTACGGAGCTCCAAAAGCCTTACTTTCTGACAGAGGACAAAATATCATGTCAAAATTAAAGAATTATGCAATCTCTTTAAGATTACCAAATTAGAAACACCAGTAGTTACCACCCACAGACAAATGCAGCATGTGAAAGAATGAACTCTACAATAACGAAAACGCTGAGAATGCACTGTGAAGAGAAACAATCAAACTGGCCACGATTAATTCCAAGTGTGCTGTTTGCGTACAGATCTACAACCTGTACAGAACCGACGCAGTACAGCCCTTTTCACGTGTTATTCGGACAAGACTGTAGGATGCCAATCGACAGCGAGGTCATTCCATCAAAGAGCCTGGGAACAGAAGCATACAAGGATTTGGAAACCATTCTGAAGAATTTCGAAACCACCAGAGAAATTGTGAAAAAGAATATCGCCGACGCTCAGCAAAAGTATAAGACGCAACACGACAAGAAAGCTGAGATACAAAACGTTTCCGTTGGTGATAAGGTGTGGTTATATAACAACAAGACTCCAGTAGGACTATCCCCAAAACTATGCCAACGCTGGACAGGTCCTTACTATGTAACCCGTGATAACAACAACCTGACATATACCATCCGTCGATGTTCAGATGATCTTCAACAAAAGTCACCAGCAGACGCGGTTCATTTGAAACTATTTACCAATCCAAAAGACCGACCAACAAATGTATTGGAAAATCAAAGCCCTCAACAAGAAGCTCAACCGCAAGAACCAACAGGTTCGACAACCCCAACACCAGATAGTGAAAATAAAAATGAAATGCCGGACGAGAAAAGCGATTCAGACAACAAAGAAAAGAAATATATTGTGGAAAAAATTCTGGCATGCAAAAACATTAACGGGCAAAAACATTACAAGATAAAATGGCGGGATTTCAGAAGATAACGTTGGAGCCAATACAAAACGTTCCGGAAGAGTTAATTCAGCAATTCCACATTCTAAAAACAGCGAAAGGCAAGAAGAGGAAAAGAAAACTTCCAACGGTCGGTGCCAACACAATATCAGATTCCATCAGCATCCCAGACCTAGACAAGTGGGAGATATTGTGAGTACGAAACTAAGTGTTCAAAGCATTTGTTAACTTATAAAAAAAAATAATACAATAACATAATAACAGTTCCGATATTTAATTTGTCACTTAAGAAATATGTAATTTACGGTTACTATGAGTTTCTTGGTGGGTACCGCTTGACGGATACGCCACCACTTTGTTGGGTGAAGCGTTGGTTTTTTTTCCTGATTTAATGTTGTCCCGTTGTTATTATTATCCCGTAAAACTCGCGTTCTCTCGTGTACTCCGCGTATTCCGCTTACGCGCTCCACGGCACAATCGAAGCTGTGTAAAGAGGTTGAAACAGAAAAAAATCATTTGCCAGTTGAAAGGCAGCTGTCTGGCTTAAAAGGTGATACAAGTTTCATTTGGTATTAAAGTTACAGGTGTTTAAAGGGCAAAATGAAAATTCAATAAGGATGGATATTAAAATTATGATAATACTTTAAACGATAATGATGATAAAACATAAATATTCAGATAATACATAAAAATAAAATATAATATATTATAATATGATAGTAAAAGGTTTCAGCTTATATAATTGTATTCTGTATATTGCAAGGTTATATAATGCATACTTATGTAACGTGGGTGTAACCTTGCCACTTACACCCACGTTACATGTGATATTCCATCAAGGAGGAGTGGCAAGACTCCTTGGCGGGATCAGAGTTCTTGAGCACACGTTGACCCACTATATATCCACTTGCGCGGCGCTCTCTTAATTTCAGGAAACTCTTTCTAGAGTACAAAGATACTGCCAGTTTGTCTTCTACTTTCAGATTAATTATAGATGTCTATGGTTCATGGTATACTAGTGCTGTGTGAGTGGTTTATTTGTAAACTGGTAAACACAGGGCGACAACTGGAACGACCCCAACGACGATGATGGCGGTAACAACCACAACGAAAACTACAACAACAACGGCGATGACGAAGCAAACGATTAAGGTAAAAGCAAAGACCAACAGTGACGAAGACAAATATACCAGTAGCTGGTGACTTGAATAGCGATCTTCTCAATCCATCAAGTGCACTCAACGAGGTTATTGATACATTTAACTTAAGAAACACCATAATCGAACCGACGCGCACCACTTCTCACCCAAGCACTTTACTTGACCCAATGATAGTCAGTGATAATGTCAAAGTCTTGAACAGTGATGTACTGGACCTCGGGGTCTCCGACCACAAGGCAGTTTCCATGACAATCCAGACTGGTATTACAAAACAGAAACCAACAAGACAGGTCTGGAATTATAACAAAGCCAACTTTATTAAAATGAATAATTTTATATCCCAGACAGAGTGGCAAACAATTATTAATAGTAACAACAGCCTAGAAACTTCACTTCATAACTTTCTGACACGGTTTCTCGAAATTGCAAAAGAATGTATACCGTGCTACGATATTACTGTCCGCCTTCTGATAAGCCATGGTTCGATTCTGCACTGCGTCGGGAAATTCGGAAGAGAGACTGCTTAAAGCAACGAGCCCTAAAAAGTAATAATTCCACTACCTTTGAAAAATATTAACATATCCGTAATAAGGTAAATAATATGAAGAAAAAGGCTAAATCTACGTACTTCTCTAAATTAGACACTTCTCTCTCTATAAATCGCGACCCGAAAACGTTTTGGCATACCGTTAAACAACTATTATGTAATTTTGATAGTAAGTCTCAAGTTCAACACCTTGAAACTGTGACTGACGCTGGAAATTTGGTAACTGTATCCAGTGGTCAACAAATGGCTAACTTGCTTAATACAAATTTTCTGAAAAATAGCGAAATCCATGACGAAGGACATGATTTGCCCATGTTCCGTTCCAAGAGCCCAGAAATTCTTTCCGACATTAATGTTACGGAAGCATACATCTACGAAATACTGAGCTCGCTAGAAATCAATAAAGCAGTCGGCCATGACGGCATCAGTAATCGAATGCTGAAGGAGACACGGCAAACATTATGCAAGCCACTCCTATTATTATTCCAGCAGTCACTTACTTCTCGCACGTATCCATCAGACTGGAAGCTGGAGACAGTTATACCAATCTTCAAGAAAGGCAACACCCACAACCCTAACAACTATAGGCCCGTTTCTCTTCTTAGTTGTGTGAGTAAAGTCATGGAAAAGGTTATTTTGAAAAGAAAGTATTCGACCACTTTCACAACAATAATCTGTTCTTTAAATACCAATCTGGCTTCCTACCGAAACACAGCACTGTAATCCAGCTTCTAGAAATCCACCACAACTTATGTTTAGCCTATGACAACCGTCTCTTCTCACTAGAGGTTTTTGTGACATATCAAAAGCATTTGATAGGGTCTGGCATAAGGGGCTTATTTTTAAATTGAGGCAATATGGTATTACAGGATCCATCCTGGAATTGTTCGAAAGCTATCTGAAAAAACGTCAACAACGAGTAATAATAAATTCTGCTTATTCTGACTATCTCCCCGTTAAGCGTGGAGTATCGCAGGGATCAGTGCTGGGACAACTACTCTTTTTGATTTACATCAATGACATTTCTGAATATATGTCCTCTGCAGGTTCGTGTAGGCTATTCGCAGATGACACATGTATAACAAAAAACAATTCTGATCTTGATCAGCCCAGTATAGATATTCATCTTGAACTCAATGTTGTATTAGAATGGGCTCAGCAGTGGCTCGTAAATTCTAACCCGTCAAAAACCAAGGTTATGCTATTTACCAGGAAAGCAGTAGCCGTGAGTCCAGGTGTGAGATTTGGGGGGACACTTCTGGATCTCACAACTGAACACACACACCTCGGATTAACATTACAAGCTGACTTGAACTGGAATACACATATTTCCAACATAGGCAAGAAAGCTAACTCTAGGCTTTCCCAGTTGAGAAGACTTAAATTTACACTGAGCAGAAAAACTCTTGAAATAATGTACAAGTCTTTTATATTTCCAATAATAGAGTACGCAGACGTAGTATGGGCCGGAGCCCCCGATTTTTTACTTTCTAGATTAGATAAAATACACACGGAAGCCGGCAGGATAATAACTGGACTCACTAGGTCGGTACCGTCTTCGAGAGTACTTTTCGAACTCGGCTGGGAAACCCTAGAACAACGACGAAAATTGCCTAAGATGGTGACCTTCTTCAAAATTATCCATAGGGATGCCCCAAAATACCTCCTTGAACTATTGCCCCAGTCATTCCAGGACTAAACGCCATATAACACACGTGCTCGTTCGAATTTCAAAATTCTTCTGATGCACACTGAATTATTCAAAAATTCTTTCGTCCCATCTTGTATCTCAGATTGGAACTCACTTCCTATGGATATAAAGAACCTGGAATCTTTAAGTGAATTTACTAAGTATTTCAAAAGCGAGGTATGCAGGCCACCATCGTATTTTGGAATCTGTTCGAGAGAGATGAACATACTGCATTGCAGACTACGTAGTGCATGCAGTGATTTAAATTTTGACAAATTTCAAAATTATATTCACGACACAGCAAACTGCTCGTGTGGCAACGGCCTGGAACACGCATCACGTTGCTTTTTTGTCTGCCCAAGGTATACCAATGAAAGATTAATACTACAACAGGACCTGGCCAACATCACAATTAATTCTGTTACGGATATCCTCTACGGTATCCCTAACATGTCACCATCTGCAAATGACCATCTATTTCGAGTAATACAAAAGTATATCAAAGCAACCAATCGATTCAATACCTTTGAGAATATTCATTCAGAGGGTAGTTACTTCTATGTTTCCAGGCCCCGGGAAAATAATGTAGTGCTGGTCTACTATGGTGGACAGTGCCGCATCATTGGAAAAATTGCTCTGGTAGCCATTGAGTGGTGTGCAAGTCGTTTATAGTGACTGGCTCGATTAACCCTTTGCCGGAAGTAGTGGTCTAAATCTGTCAGCGCTATTCACAAAATCACTAATTTCTTCTCTTTTTTTAACCTCAAAATATAGCTTGCGTCTCCTAATTGGAGCGAGCTCGTTCAGCTCGTTCCAATGAGGAATCGTGAGCGGTGTGTTTGGTACAGAGGATGGAAAAGGGATAGTTATTCGAGAGGTTTAGTTGCAAATTCCCTCTGCCTTTCTTCGTGGGTAAGGTGTTAACTACGATTGGAGGATCTTGACTTACCCGTACCGTGTTTATGAACTAGCTGCACACGTTGGAACTGATCATATATATTTGTGTCACGAATATACTATTGTCACGTGAGAACCATGGGGAGCTATCTTCCGGTGGAAGAGAGAGCATTGTGGTTTTCAGATGACGATATATCGTTAGACGCAGCTTACCTACTTTATATGTGATGACAAAACACTGCATGCACCTTGCAGTGATGGGGCTCTTCTGGAGCGCTGCGGCCTTGTGAGTTGGCTGGAGACAGTTTGATATTTGTGTGATGAGTACAAGGTATCAGTCCCCCTCTTTTGTTCCTTCTCTTTTCTTTCGCTGAATATCTACCATATTAACACCATTGCAATCTTGAATAGCGTATTGTTTATTATGATGTATATATATTGAAAAAATGCTGCATTTACTTGTTAATCGTATACAAAGGAGAGGACGTGTTTTAAGTGTTGAGCACTTGTCCAATCCTTTTTGTTTATTTTGACAAGTAAAATATGTTTAAACTAAACCAGTAGCAACAACAACGACAACAACAACGAAGATAAAGGTGACGATAATTGCAATATTAACAACAATCTCAATGCGAAGAAGAAGAAGACGACGACGACAACGACGACTCCAACAAGGACATAGTTTTGATTAACGTTGACCAGTGCTAAAAGACAACAACAACGCGAAGACAACGATGACGATATTTACAATATCAACAACAAACCCAGGGCGAAGAAGACGATGACGACAACGAGGACCTCAACAAGTACATAGTTCTGATTAACATTGACCAGTGATGAAAGACTTGTAACACATCCAATCAACTAGATCCCAGGAGCGGCAGAAGAGGATTCAAAAAGATTATTATCACCTACTTATAAACTGTTACATTAACATCTTCACGTCCTTTAATAGAGACCAGCTAGACTACTACCTGACGTCAACCAGAGTAAAAATTGGACACTGCACCATCAACATTGTTTTTCTTTTCAAGGTTTCATTTCTAATGTTTTACAGTCATTTTTAATTGCTAGGGTATAGTTCACATACGATTTAATTTTTTTTTTGTTCTGGTAATCACGGATTTCCAAGATGGCGCATTCAAAGAAGAAAGCGGTGCTTTCTTTCGCGAATCGGAAGCATATATAACCAGTACAAATAAGTCATTAACGCATAAGCAGTAATTAGAACATAAGTCATAGCGCGTCCCTAATCAGAGGTGTCGGATTATAATTGTCACGCCCTACTCTGGCATCTTTTCATGCAGATTAAAATTTTTATTGAAACCAGACGACATGTCTAGTGAATGAATAAACTCACAGCGCAATAGTTATTTACTCATCAGGTTAGACGTAACTCTAGGCAACTCATGAAGGTATATACGCTTTTAAATTCTGCGACACAAACACGACAGACATCTCCATTCCTTAGATAGACGCAAGAAAAATCAAGACAATTAAGAAAAGTGATTTTAATCATATTCTTAAGATTAAAAAGAGTCTAAACCTTAATACACTTAACACTTCTTGCACTTAATTTGAGTCATCATGGCAACTTTTATGAAAAAATCCACCTTCAGTATTCAAGAGAGGAGACGGGAGGAAAACGAAAAAAGGAAACAAGAAAGGAGGGACAGATAGAACGCCGCTAGAAGAGTTTCATGTCCAGGAAACAAGGTAAATCAGAGTCTTACTACCTCTAATTCTAGTGTGGGGGATGATGATAGGACAAGCAGTACCAGTCCAGACTGTGGGGGGTATATTCCTGCTCAGTTCTTGGAGGAACTCAGAGTCCTTAAAGAACAGATAGCCCATCTGACAAAAAAAAAAACTAGAAGAGAAGGCGGCTAAAATTGAGGAAAATGAGGCTTTTATTAGGGATTTGTTTATGGGAAGCCTTACTCAGTCCATATCTTCACCTGTCTCACCTGTCTCCCCATCAGGGAGATCCAGGTACAGGCAGAGGTACATAAAGTCCCTGAAACTCGTACTTTGATCACACCTACTGAACCCACTGAGCAGAAAGAGACAGATGTTCCAACTAAAGGTGCCTCTGTGCACAAGACTTACGCAGAGGCAGCGGGGGCATCAAAGCAGCACATGAGGTGACTGCAATGGGCACACTGAGTGCTGAGTCCTCAGTAGTCTCTGCTGACTCTGGTTTCCTGGATCCCGCTGATCCATTGAACAGCAAGGCTTTCTGCCCTGACAAGGATATACTGTAGCAGAAATGTTCGCCACTCCGACAGGTCTGAGTGATAGCCTGCCCCAATCTTCAGACCACTGGGCCAGCACCACCACATCCACTAAAACACCCAACAAAAGGAAGAAAATAAGTCTAGAGCCTAAGGTGGAAACACAGGAGTTAGCGGATGAGGAGGGGTTCATTCACACTGTCGATAGACAGCCGAAAAAAGTGAGGAACTGCTCCTCCTCCCCCTCTGACACCTCTGCCTCCGCCTCTGGTTCAAGATCTGGTCCAATCTCAGCCTCAAAGTTAATAACCGCACCTAGTATACCACCTCTCATGGAGAAACCCTGGAATAAAGTTGTAGCCAGCAATGCAAATAATCTTAACCAAAACTCCAACATCAATAGGGGAAACGGACTCTACCCGCTTCCACCAGCGCCATAGGCAAAAACGGAGGTAGGAATAGTCAAAGAGACAACAAAGATCACAGCTCCCCTAGATTTGTAGTAGTAGTCACCAGGGTTCACCCCGACACGCCCAAGGAACTCATTAATCAGGGGCTACAGAACTGCAAATGGGAAAGATTTACGTCAAAGGCCACGGGCAAAGCGACGTGGAAAATAAAAGTCATATGCCCCAATCAGGAAACCAAATCAGGAATACTAGCCAACGGAATAATAATTAACAATAGACGGCACGTTGCGGAAGAATACAGATGTACTCCTCCCCCGATTCAGTGCCACAAATGTCAGAAGTTCGGACACATAGCCAACAAATGCAGAGGGATCCTAACCTGCATGAAATGTGGAATTAATCACCTCAGCAAATCATGCAGATTAGAATCCCCCTCCTGCCCAATTGTAAAGGAAACCACCCAAGCAGCTACCGAGGATGTCCCCATTACAAGAAGGTTAAAACAAGCAAAAAACTAAAAAACCTAGACCTAACGAAGCCTAACAATGCCTCATCCACTCATACTGTCTGCTCCCTTAACGCGGGCGCACTTTACTCAGTTTTACAAAAACATGTCAACACCAATCTGGGTGACATCTGCCAAGATGTCAGCCGATCCGCGTCCCGACTCTTCAAGACCCAAATCTCCGAATCCTTAGTAAAAGCCGCTATCAACACTAATTAAAACCACCGTCTATCCTTATCTGAACACTGTAACTAAATATCAACCCCCACCATGAATAAGTTACAAATAGCCGTGTGGAACGCTAGAAGCGTTAATAATAAAAAACTTCAAATGACCCGATACTTCGAAGATACAGACATTGTCTGTATCTGCGAAAGTTGGCTTCAACCCAGCAAAATTTTTCGGTTAGCGGGTTCAGCACTATTAGAAGAGACCGACAAATCACTAAAGGTGGCGACGTCGCTCTTCTAATAAAGCAGAACATCAAAACTAAAACAATAAGAACCAATCACCTCGATGCAGAGGTGATTGCAACTGAAATCACAGTCGACAATAAAAACATCGCGATTGTTTGTTATTATAACGACCCAAGCAAAATTGTTTCTGACACTGTCTTTGAATTCTTTACGAGGAAATACAAACACTGCATTTTCCTCGGCGACTTCAATGCCAAACACCTGTGCTTTGGCTGCAACAAAACCAGCCCCAATGGTGAAGCCCTCCTCGAAATAACAAATAAACATAACCTCCATGTGGTTATGAACGACAACTCAGCAACCTATACTAGTAACAACCCGCTATTTTCATCTGATATCCTCGATCTAATTATCGCCAGTGACTCCCTGATAAACCACATCGATGACCACTGGGTCGGCAATGATGACTTAGGCAGCGATACCTCCCGGTTCATGCCTCACTGTAATTAGGAAATGGCCCACTCAGGTACCCCCCCCCCCCCCCCCGCCACTCTCTGCAGAAATTTTAGAAAAATTAATTGGAACCTCTACCGCGACATCATCGATGTCAAACTCACAACCCCCCCCCCCCCCCCCCCCCCCATCCAATGCAGCGGAACTCGAACCCCAGTGCGAGGGCATAGAGAAAATCATTAACGCAACCCTAAACGAAATATGCCCAAAAGAAGAAGTGCGCCCCTGGAGAAATACTATCTCGGGCGACACACTGTCACTAATCAAAACCAAACGGAAAGCTCTTCGCGCTCTTAAAAACGAAACTGACCCCATCAAGAAAGCGGACCTAAAAAAAACACACAACCGCCTTCATGGCGAGATCAAGGAAGCCCTCCAAGCTGGGAAAAGGCAACAGCCAATCTAAACGGGAACCAGGACGCCAAAAAATTCTGGGACTCCTTCAAAACCCTAACTGGCCAAAAAAACAAAGGCCGCAAAGCTGCAGCAAAACCTCTTAAAAGGGAAAACGGTTCCTTCACGCGCACCGACAAAGACAAGGCCGACACCTTTGCCGACCTCCTAAGAAAAGCGCATCGCCCGTATCAAGGTCCGGGCAACGCCATTGTTGACTTCATCAATGAACACACGGATATCTACCGTGACCCCAAATTCTATAACGAGCCAGAAGACGGGGATGACGATGACCTCGTCACCCCCATCACCAATGACGAAATCATCAACGTCATAAAAAAATGCAAAAATTCCTCTTCACCCGGCGAAGACGAAGTGAGGTACAAAATCCTAAAACAAAGCCTAAATTCCCTATAATCGAAAAACTAAACAAACTGTTCAAACGCATGCCTCACCCATGGCTATTTTCCCAAATGTTGGAAAAAAGCCATCGGTGTCATGATACCAAAACCTGACAAGGACCCCTCCGATCCAGCCAACTACCGCCCAATCAGCCTCCTCAGCTGCATTGGTAAGATATTCGAACGAATCCTTACCAATCGGTTCATGGGGCATCTTGAAGACAACGATTTTTTCAATAAATGGCAAAGAGCCTATAGAAACCGCAAAGAAGGCATCGAGCATGTCTACCGACTAGTCACCCAAATGAAAACCGCTATCAACAATCAGCAAATAGGCGTGGCAGTCCTGCTAGACGTCGAAAAATCATTTGACTCTGTTTGACACAATGGAATGCGCTCCAAATTATCAAAAATGAGACTCCTCAAGAAATTGCTCAGATTACTATCCTCTTTCTTAAATGATCGCGAAATTAAAGTCAGAGTGAACAATTAAATGTCTGACAGTGTCCTCCTTGAAGCAGGCACCCCAAGGACCCGTCCTACGCCCCCTCCTTTACATCTTCTATGTAAATGACCTTAATTGCTCCGAGGATCGTGTTCAAGTCTCCCAATTCGCGGATGATAAGGGCCTCTGGGATTCTAACAATACGGCCAATCTGCTCCAAAAACCCCTGCAACGCGCTCTCGATGACCTAGAACAATGGTGCGCCAAATGGAGAATTAAGCTGAACGCCAATAAAACCCAACGAATCACCTTTACTCGCAAGACAAACAAACATGATTTTGACCTAAAACTAATGGACAACATCCTCCCAGAATGCAAAGAGGCGAAATTCCTTGGCATCGCCATTGATAAAAAACTGCCCTTTAACAAACACACCGACGACATGGCGAAAAAAGCACCCAAACGTATTAACTTACTGAAAATGCTAAAGGGAACTTCATGGGGAGCCAACCAGTCCACCCTACTCAAACTATACAAAGCCTTTGTGCGCCCAGTACTCGAATACGGGGCAATCATCCTAACTGACCTCAACCAAACCAATATGGGTAAACTCCAGAAGGTCCAAAATCACGCGCTTAGAGTCGCCCTCCGCGCCCCATGGGACACACCCATCGAAACACTTCACGACGGGCCGATATCCCCACCATCAAAGACCGCCTAGCCACCCTGGCCGCGAAAAATCATGACCGGCTAGCCGACAGTGAACTAATCTCCGAACTTGGAGCCATTTGCGAAAGCCGACAAAAGCCCAAAAATTCCAATCAAAACTAAGACCGCTCGAAAGAACTAGGGAACGAGAATGTGAACTAACAGGCAGATTAACAGCTTAACTGTGGCCTTTTATCAGAAAGGGCTGCCTTCACCGACTCAACTAAAATTACATCACGCTTAAACACTGTATAAGGTTTATGTGCAAACATGTTATCCCTCAACAAAAACGCTCGCGATCCCCGACACCTCCAAATACCTTTAAATTAACCTTAATAAGATCGAAACCAGCGTAGGGTAAAACAGGAAAGAAACACCCTCGGGTGTGGTTTAGTGTGCTAAACCTGTTACCCTCCCGCTGCGGTCTCATTCCCAGTCGCAGAAGTTCAGCCCACATAAAACGCTCGCGATCCCCGGCATCTCCATATAAACTCAAACTAACCTAAATATGGTCGCAACCAGCGAATGGTACAACAGGAAAGAAACACCCTCGGGTGTGGTTTAGTGTGCTAAACCTGTTACCCTCCCGCTGCAAACTCACTGTCAGCCTAAAAAGGTGAGCCAACAGGCAGATTAACAGCTTAACTGTGGCCTTCTACCAGAAAGGGCTGCCTTCACCGACTCAGCTAAAGATTAGATCATAAATTAAACAAAATGTGCTATTTTTATCTTTTTATATTTTACATATTCTAATGAAAACTAATTCTGTCTTCTTCTTTTAAGCATGTACAAAGAAGATACTTTTTGACCAGCACCCCAATAACCGCTATGGACACTATAACCGTTATGGAAACAGTAACCCCCGTGGTTCCTAAACATCCTCTACTCCATCCCCAAAAGTGGTCGACCACTTTAAGGGAGGCGAGCGTTGGTGCTGCGTCCCGCCGCTGCCCATTTTTGTAAGCGCATTACGCACCTTTTGTCCCAACCCAATAGGATTACAATGCAGGCCTGCCCCCGAACCAGGGAAGTTCGGGTCTTCTTTTTGGTGGTCCCCGAAAGGGGTCGTTGTTGCTTTCTTTCAAAGAGTCCAACCAAACAGAGACAGTCTGAGGCAGATTATACTTGCCAGTGATGGCCATCACTCAAAATCATCCTCGAAGTGGCAGACTATACTTTCCTGAAAATCCAGATCGACTGCACCCCCGGAGAGAGGTAGTACCTTTGTGAGAGGACCCAACCTCTCACACTGGTCCTCACCCGAGGGTTCAACCGACATCAGCCAAAAGACCATCGCGACGCAACCGGTGACACCTGCCGAGTACCTGGATCTGTTCCTCCTTCAACACGCCTAGACATGTGAGAATTGATCATCTACAGTCACTGAGGGTCGAAAGGGGCTTGTTCCCCATACCGTCCCTGCGCGCCTTCGGCGCGTGAAACCATTCCTTTCGGGATCATTATCTCGACACAAACACGATCGGATTCTGGGACTCAAGGCACTGGGAATTTTCGGTATGTTTCGTTCATGATTTCGATTCACACTTCTGACCTCAGAGTGCGAACAACTGATTGATTATGGAAAACCTGGAATTACCAGCTCGACTCAAGAAAGCCATCTCAGCTCTGGGCGTCTCTTGTCCCATCTCTTGGACTATCCAGGAAATGGGCGAGAGCGTCCATCTGAACCTGGAATTTAAAGCTTAACCAGCAGAGAACGCAAAACACCACCCTCCTCGGGGAGAGGTAGCACCTTTGGTGAGAGGATCCCCTCTCACACTGGTCCTCACCCGAGAAGGTCAGGAAGCCCTGAAAAGGAAAAGGAAAAGAGAAAGAGTAGGCTCCCCGTGGGAACCCCGGGAAGTAAGCAGCACTTGTTTACTGCGGTAAACCAGTTCCGCTTTACTAGTAAAATAGGACCCAGTCACCAATGCTTGGGGTGAAAGTCCTCTAAAATGGGCAACATGTTGATCAACGATTGACTATCCTTGACTTCATCGCCATGTTGTGTCACGATTAGCCATTGTGCATAAATATGTGACGTTAACCACCAACAAACAAACAAACAAACAAACAAACAGAAAGAGTAGGAAGAAGAGCCCGTCCACCAAGCGCAGGGATTCTCGGCGCTTGGAGGCTTTTTCTGGAAAAGAAGAGAGAGAGAGAGAGAGAGAGAGAGGGGTGAGGTAAAGGGGGAGACAGAGACAGCCACCAGTTCCGCTCCCACTCCCACAGAGGCACCCATCTTGTCCCCAGCTTCACAGCTGGTGACTATAGATGAGGAAGGTCCTGTGGAGACTGAGTTGGAATCGGAAGCTGTCTTCTCGACTCTTCCAGAACCCCACTCACCTCTCCCCTCGGCACCAGAAAGCCTGACTGAGATCACCATCGAATCAACTCCACCAACAAAAAACGCCTTCCCCAACCTGATAGGACTATCCATAGAAGAGAGATATAAAAGAGTAGATGAGTTCATAAAGAATCAGAAAATAACAACGGTAACTCAAAAACTATCCATCCAAACAGAAACAACTCTTCCAACAACTCCTACAGCTACAACATCACCAACACAGCCTCCTCCTCATAAGAAAAGAAACAAGAAATATAAACGCCGCTAAACCTGCTCCTTCCCTTTCCTCCTTTGACACGCCGAGACATGGTGCAGTATCAAAAACGCTAATATATACAGTCACCGAGGGTCGAAAGGGGCTTGTTCCCCATACCGTCCCTGCGCGCCTTCGGCGCGCGAAATCATTTCGTTCCACACAAACACGATCGGATTCTGGGACTCAAGGCGATAGGAATTTTCGGTATGTGGTATTAATCTGCATTGCCCGTACGGGGCTAGGAATTCCTTATCCAGTGGTCATACGGACTTGGATAGATCGAGATAACTATAGTTTTCTACAAATAATGTTTCTTAGTTTTAACATCGGACTTCGTGACTGATATACATAGAGTTGAATATTATAAATACAGAGCAGCATAATAGCATTTGATAAATGAACAAAATAATTAACTGAATAGATAGCGCGGTGTAGTTATAAAAATTGTAATAGGGACCGACCGAGAGATTTAATAGTATATATTAATTAATTTGAGAATTTATGTGAATGTAATCGTGAATAGCTGAATAAAGGGAAATCGAATAGGCAAATGAGCGGATGGATAAGACGATTTGGGGATCGAGCGAGCTCCCTTCTGCGCATGCGCCAATCATGGAAATTCGACCTATGTATTATTAAACCATATTATGTTTCATGTGTATAGCATCCTATATAGATTCGGGTCGACCTCATAACTATAGGCTATATTATAATATTAAAAGGGCTTGTTAATACCTTATTAAATAGATACTTTCCATGCTGTAAATATTAATATGTAAATTGTTATATATTTATTGGTTATCAGGTTAAATAATATTTCTATAGTTGTTACTTGTGTTTATTCGTCTTTTGGGCAAACCACCCATTCCACCACTTGCTCTAGTCGCGCAGGTGTCGATTATCGTTCATCGGGGATTATCGTCATTCCGTTGCACGTGCATTGCGTGATGGAATCTCGATAATTCCAGATTAGGGGTAATTAGCACTATTGCTAAGGGTTCGGAGATATCCATATTCGTGCCTCATTATTGAATTCCCCCACGAAAACCTCTCGCAGTGTCACCATCTGCATGTACATCCATATTTATAGCACCGGACAATGTAAATTTACCCCCATTTTATAGGGCGCCGCCCTTGTCATAAATATGGATGACTTCTAAATTCATTAACTGGGGTCCGGTCATATATCACTCGAGGACAATCTGCTTTCATCCGGGCTTTCAGCATGTTTTTATTGGAATTACAAATATTCTTAAAATTTTTATTGGCAACTGTTGCGTGGGGGGGGGGGGGGGGGGGGGGGTAATCTCTTTCTCTCTTTGTTTGTGGAGCACGTTGTGGAAAAGAGTTACACTACATTTCAAAGGGGCGATCTGAGCCCTATGAAAAACAATTGGGCGAGCCAATCAAACCTAACATATAAAACAGAAATGGGGGGGGGGGGGGGGGGGGGCGAACACATTTCTTGCTCAAATGGGTGCTACTAAATAACGAAAATAAACGAACATAAACGAACATAAACGAACACAAACGAAAACAAGTAAAAATGGCAAAATACAGGCTAATAAAATTTTTTAAATGGGTAGAGGGTGTGTGTACGGGTATGTTTTACTCATGTGGAAAATTTTATCCACTTTTGATGAGTAGTTTGGTCATAAAGAGGATTTAAAATGTGTTGCGTGATACAGAACTTGTGTTCGTTAATTAGTCGCAATAACCTACCCTACTAAATAACAAAAACAAGAAACGACAGTGGATAATTAATTAGCTGTTAATAATATTGAATTGGATTAGCGCTTGCATTGATGGCTGGTTTGAAACTTTGTCTCTTTTATATTTTACATATTTTTTGCTACTTACATGACAATTCCCATCAACAATTTACCCGGGCTTTGGACAGGCATGTCAACACAAGTTTAACATGGCAGGTTTAAAATTGTCTTTTTTATGTTCATTTTTTTCCCAGTTAAAAATAATAATAATAATAATAATATTTTTCCCAGTTAAAAATAATAATAATAACTAGAGAACTGTAATTTGTTGGACAAATTACGGGCTTTCCCAACTTCCTAATGTGAAAATGCAGACTACATATAGCAAAGCAAAGTGTTTGAAATTAACCATTTCCAAAATTATTTTAGGGCACTCAAATGCATGGCCCGAAAACTGGGTGAAGGTTAAAACTTTGAATAAAATATATAACAGCAAAATTGTTCTTGGATGACGGCCCAATCCTCTCATGGAAAAGGTTTTGAGACAACATGGCTCCAGTGCTGAGAAAGTGCATGTAAATGTTATTAGGTGAAATAATGGATGTTCTGAATGCCGAAAACAAGAAAGTTTATATCATGGGGGATCTCAACCTGGACCTTTTAAAAGCAAATATACATTCCAAGACAGAAGAATTTGTCGATCTCATGTTTAGCCTAGGATTCTTGCCTCATATAACCAAACCAACGAGAATAACTAATCATTCAGCTACTCTGATAGGCCACATATTTTCAAACAATGTTTCACAAACAACAATACGGGTATAATTATAACAGATGTATCGGATCACTTTGGTGTTTTTTACATTGAAGAATCTACCAAGGCAAATGATACACCACGGTTTACTATAAAACGAATCATAAACGCGGAAAAAAAGGCTGAATTTAAAGAATTTCTCCCAGAAAGTAATTTTTACCCTGTCTTGCTTTCAAACTGTCTCAATGAATCATATGAAACATTTTTAAACATCTATATGGAAGCTTACGATAAATCATTCCCTTTGAAGCGTGTCCGCCAGAACAATAAATTTATTAAAAAACAACCTTGGATGACAAAGGGACTTGTCATATCCTCAGTTAATAAAGAAAAAATTTATACAAGAAAACTTAAAAACCCTAATGAACATAATTTACGAAATTACAAAAACTACTGTAAAATTTTTAATAAAGTTAAGAAACAATGTAAATCAATTTATTATAGGGATATCTTGAATGAAAATAGGAACAATATGCGAAGAACATGGCAGATCTTAAACGAAGCTATCAATAAAGGAAAACGTGAAAGCAGACTACCCACTTTCTTTGTCCAGGGGGTACAGAAATAATCGAAGCCCAGGACATTGCAAGAGAATTCAATAATTTTTTCGTCAACGTTGGTAGAACCATATCCGACCAGATCCAGAAACCGGAGAAATCGTATTTAAACTACATGCATGGTAGTGTTTCCAACAACTTTTATCTTCTACCCACAAATCCTGTAGAAGTTAGTCAAATTGTAAACAGAATGAAAGTAAAATCGTCGAAAGATTGCGATAGTATCACAACCAGTCTTCTTAAACAAACGATAAATGTGATATTGGTCCCCATTACCCACATAATCAATAATTCCTTTACCGAGGGCAAGGTACCAGATAGAATGAAAATCGCAAAGGTGGTACCCATTTTCAAATCAGGCGACGAGCACAGCTTTACAAACTACAGACCCATTAGTATCCTTCCAGCTTTTTCAAAAGTAATGGAAAAGCTCATGGCCAAAAGGCTTAGAAGTTATCTCGAGAGGTTTAATATCTTATATCCTTATCAATACGGATTTCAAAAACGTCATAGCACGATTCACCCAGTCCTCCAACTCCTCAAAAGCACCGCTATGGAAAACAATAAACGGGAAAAGAATAGTACACTGGCACTATTCTTGGACCTGTCTAAAGCATTCGACACGATAAACCATGTTCCTATTGGGCAAACTCGAATACTACGGCATCAGAGGACTAGCCAACAACTGGTTTAGAAGCTACTTGTCCAATAGATTCCAATATGTTCTATATGACGAACAAAAATCTGACTTTGCCAGGCAAAGCTGTGGTGTCCCACACGGCTCGATCTTGGGACCCGTTTTATTTCTTCTGTATATAAATGATATAAGTAACTCAACTTCGCTTAATCTCTTGTCGTTCGCTGATGACACTACAGTACACTGCTCTGGTCTCAACAGTAGTTCAATAACACCTTATTTTAACGAAGAACTTCAAAAATTATTCGAATGGTGCTCTGTGAACGAGTTGATGCTGAATGCTAAAAAAATCTCATACATTATACTTAATCCAACAAAAGGAAGGAATACTGATTCCCGTCATGAGGTAAAAATAAATAACCAAGTTATTAAAAAGGTCGGAGACAACGAACCAGAAAAATCCATAAAGTTTTGGGGAATAAGCCTCGATGAACATTTATCGTACAAAGCCCACATATCCCGAATAAGCTCGAAAATAGTGCGAGCAAACTATAGTCTCAACAAAGTAAAAAATATCCTCCCCCATCGAGTCCTGAAGACATTGTATTTCGCCCTGGTTCACAACCATTTAATATATGGAATCGTAACATATGGGGGAGCTCGAAAGCAATTAATAAATTGGCTATTATGCAGAAGCGTTCATTACGAATTATCAATAACAAAAAATACAACTCTCATACTGACCCTCTGTTCAAGAAGGATGAAATCCTCAAAGTTGACGATTTGTTTAAACTACATGCATTGCTGTTCATGTTTGACTGGCACAAAGGCCATTTACCTTCTTCCTTTAATGATATGTTCAACGTAAACGACAATTCGTCAGGTAGAACAACCAGACAGCCTGGACTTCTGAACATAGAAAAAACACGAAACCGTACCTTAGATAAACTTCCATTATACACGTTCCCGAAATTATGGAATGCTCTAGACGTCACTGTTCGAAATATTTACAATAAAACCGCCTTTAGATGCAAATTAACCTCCGATTTTATTTCTTCCTACTCCAATTATGTCCGGTGTAATAACCCTTATTGCCCAGAATGTACATAATAAAAATCAGTATTTTCATTAAATTACCGAGAAAAACTTACCAAAAAGAACTTATACACACAAGTTATGCTGTGTGTCCCATTCTGGTATCCTCGTCCTGTACAACCTGCAAATCCTTCGATTTGTTCCGTGAATATGCATCAATAATTTACGTGTCATGCCGACTGTCACACCGTGAGGTACCGCTGGGGGAGCCGTTCCAGTTTAAACTGAAACGGGATGATTCACCGCTATTTGCGCCACACCGTGTGTCAGCCGATGTGGACCTCCCATTAACAGACTTGTATTATTCCAAGATTTATACGATAGTTTATGACGGGATCTGTTGTTAATGTTTGCTACCCTGAACTGTGTTAACAATATATTAAGCAGGTTGTTTCGGAATATTAGCAATATTGAGGTACCAGTCGTCCGCTGGAATCTATAATTATTTCCCCCTAACTTATTTTTTATACGAGAACAAATTATTGGCAAAAAAATATGAACACCCATCCCTCATTAGGAATTAGACTAATTACGTCAAGTCCGATCACTTCATCACAGTCTGTTGCGATTTTTATTTTTCTAGGGAGTGTCAGGTAGACAGCCAATCTGGCTATGTCACTTCCCACGGTGTGCTGAATACATTGTCTGTGAAACATTTATCTGTAAAACGTTTTTATATGTATACCGTAAATAAAGAATCTGAATCTGAATCTGAATCTGAACGTTGGCGAAAATAACAATTATTCCGACAGTACCCTTATGGGAAGTCTCAAATCTGCCAAGGGTTAAACTTTTAATAATAACATATAGAACAAAATTTGTCATACTTTGACTGCTGCAAGCAGCTATAGAAAACATTCAGAGCTCAAGCAATTAAAAATGGAGTAAATCGCCACCTAAACTTACCAAATTCTGAAAAATTAGATTTTTTTTTGGACGGTACCTACTTTTATGCAACCAGAATGAGATAGGGTTAAACTTTACAACCAAACTTGCAATAGCAAATATGCTAGGTAGTCAATTGTGAATACGTACATGAAAAGTGTTTGGAGTTAACCCTTTCCAAAATGGTAGAAAAAGCAACCAAAGTTGGCTAATTTTGGCATTTTCAAACGGTACTCTTATCCTCGCCCTCATTGCACTTGAGGATTAAATCTGAGATTAAAAAGTAAACAGTAACTTTCTTTCGCAATCATTGTTGCATCTATCCAAACCAAAATAATTGTTACAACAACCTTGTTATTAGAGAAATTTGCCCTTGAAGTTAGTCAATTTTGAAGAAAAAATCTATATTCATGTCATTTTTGGCCAGTGGGGGTTAATGTGAAAGATTTGAGTGATGATTGTGGTGTATCATATTATGCTCCAAATGTGTGGAAAGTTTTAGCTAAATAACTGTAAACAATTTTGAGACATTCGAAAAATGGTGAAATTTTGAAGGTTTTGGCAGAATATTTTGAAAATACGCGTTTTCACAGATATGACGATACCGCATTTCACTAGATTTTATGACATTACATAAGTGTGCCAAATTTGGTCAAAATCGTGTAGTTTGTTTTCGAGCAGTTCAACAGACAAAATTCAGGGAGGAAAAAAAAAAAATTAAAAAAAAAAAAAAAAACTAGAGAAGAAAAGTTTTGAAAAAGAATAACAAGAGTCTTTCCCAAACTGGGTTTGGGAAAGCCTAATAACAAGTATATAAAATATAAAAGCGACCAAATTTCAAACCAACCATTTATGCAAGCGCTAATCCGATTCAATATATTGACAGCAAATTAATTATCCACTGTAGATTCTTGTTTTCGTTATTTAGTCGTTAATTGTTTTCGTTATTTAGTAGGGCAGGTCATTGCGACTAATTAACGAACACAAGTTCTGCGTCACGCAGCACATTTTAAATCCTTTTTATGACCAAAATACTCATGTAAAACATACCCGTATACACACCCTCTACCCATTTAAAAGATTTTATTAGCCTGTATTTTGCCATTTTTTATTTGTTTTCGTTTATGTTCGTTTGTTTTCGTTATTTAGTAGCACCGGCTCAGATGCCTTCGGCGCGCTGAAACTTTCATTCGTTCCATTCAGTGCTGCTTGGACTCCATACAAGGAATAGTTTGCAACGTAAATGCCTTGTTATCTTGCTTTCTGAGTGTGTGACGTTTTGACCAAACGTATGTGACGTTTTCACCACAAGTATGTGACGTTTTGATCAAAAGTATGTGACGTTTTGATAAAAAAAAATGTGACGTTTTTTAACCATTTTAAAATGTGACGTTTTCGTCGTGTAACGTTTTGACCTACATGTAAACTGTATAGACGCCAGGGCATTCTTTTTAGTGTGTCCCGAAAACGTGAGAGTTTGTTGAAAACGGCCGATAAAAACTGTGAATGCAAAGAAAAAAGAACGGTACAAATCGTATACACCAATACAGTTAATATTACAGCATAATGATCTTAAACGTATTTCAAAATTGCAACTAAACTTTTTGAAAGTTGTGCCATATTTTTTAAATGAATGAACACGTTCCCCATTTTCAACCTATCTGCTGCAACTTTCAGTGCAAATATGAATTGAGGACTCGGACTCAGACTGACTGAAAATACACACTGATGACTGAATTGAGTACGACATGTTTTTGGACGGAGAAACGTGTTCAAATTATTACTTGTGTTTTTATTTAAAGCGTAAATGTTCTTTTTAAGTAACGAAAATTAGTTTACTTTGTAACTTCCAACTTCAATCCACCAAGCCTGATACTAGTATTAGTGATACAGTCAAGGTGCCAATAGCGAATCAATCCCATTGGCATTAGCTGATCACTCAGTCGTGAATGATCACGTTGAATTAAAAGTGATTGTTTGATTTATGAACCGAGTCCACAGTCATGTAGGTATGGGCAATGTTTAGCAACCGGAAGAATATCACCTGTGAGGTTAGTCCAATAATATTAGCCTTCGCCTGTGCTCCGAATTTATTATTTTTTTATTTTTAATATGTCGCACCGTCGAAGTCTAATCTGATCTTTCGTTTTTCCAGCAGCAAAGTACGAAATTAGGCGACATAACACTAATATGATGAATACTCATTCTCCATACATGTTCCCACATTCGACAAGAATAATATGCCTTCACATTCACATTAGATGTATAAATTTCCTATACTTACTGTCGAATTACGTATTAAATACCAATAATTAAATAAAAACATTTTTTCAAGCGGTAATGTTACAGCGGTTGGAAAATTGTTAAAAATCGTATCCCATTTCCGGGAATGGACCTCAGCGGTATTGCAACGACTGCCGCGTCGTTTGACTTGGTGTGCGCTACATTATCAGTATTCCGTTTTTCACTCCGCGTTTCCGTATCAACCCATCTTCCAGTTCAACAGTTTGTTTCGAGTTGAAAAAATTGCAGTGCAAATGACGCCTAAATAATTCAAAATATCGATTTATTTGCAAGAAAATGACCACCAGAATGAAGAAAAATGTGTTTTACACAACTGTCAATCGGAAGTAGGAACCAGGTGGGGAAATTTGATCTTTAATCGAGGTCCAACCGTTCAGCGAGAGTCTCTCGCTGAACTTTGCTGCTGGAAAAACGAAAGATCAGATTAGACTTCGACGGTGCGACATATTAAAAATAAAAAAATAATAAATTCGGAGCACAGGCGAAGGCTAATATTATTGGACTACTGTGAGGTCTGCCGTTTAATACTGAAAATGAAAATAGGAAGTACAAACCCCTTCCGATTTAGGGAAGTTTTTCCAAGAACTGAAACCGAAACAAAAACCAAACACGAAGTTCACCAGCTGAACAAAAGTTAAAGTTTATGGTGTTTAGTGTCATTTTGAAGGTTAGAATATAGGCAATCTAATTATAAAAAAGTCCAGACCAATCAGACACGAAAAGATGAAATAAACTTCGATCCGCATGCCTCGGTCAACTACCCATTAGCGGATCTCGCACTGCAAAAAACGAGGAAATGCTGCAAACTCAATTTTGTTTACTGTGATGACATATGAAATGAATTATTTGCATGTGTTGTTTCGGATAGTGCAAATCTGCCAACCACATGATCATTTCCACATTCTCATCAAAATTTGCTGATAATTTTTTTTTTCAAATATAGTGTTCCGAGCTATAAGAAAGTTAAGAAAAAAACAAACAAATAAAATACATGTAACTGATCGAATTCACTCGGCGTCCATACTAATTCTTGAGCAACTAGCAGTGACAGTCTAGGCCTACCACTCGATATTTTGTGTTTTAAAAGTAGTTAGCGTTCCAAATGCTAGCTGACAAACTTCGAGTGTTGTGTTCCGATTTCAGTTTGTGCAGAAAAATTAAAACATATCCCCCACGACCCACTAGCAGTTACAATAATATAAGGGCTTGCCGCCGATTCCCCGCGATTATCGGAAGAGAACGCACATTGATCCTTTATCCAACAAAGCGGTAGAAAACGCCCAGAAAGTTCACACACATTGGGCTCCTAAAATCTGAAATATATTGAATGTTGCATATTACAACCATGGAAATATGGATATCATTGGAGCTCACCGAGCTGGTCCAGTGATATCCACATTTGCATGATTTCATTGAGAGATACCCATCAAATCTCCAAAGATCAGTTGGGGAATTAGAGATATGGGGGGGGGGGGGGGGGGGTGCAAAATGTGAGAAGCTACAAGAAGCCAACCGACCCCCGGAGCCCGCTGCCTTTCAATTTAGGGGCCTACCTGGTCACTGATTAGGCTAGCTGGAGCAGATCTTGCCAGGAATCCTGACAAGATCCGCTCCTCTTAGCCTAATCAGTGACCATATGGCAGCCCTTCTGAAAATGCGACATCGCTTCAGCAGCGTGGTCTCTCTTTGTATTTTCTACTTCTGTTATCACATTTCATCTCCCGCCCTCTCCCTCTCCATCTCTCTCTCTCTTTTAGGGGGGCACAGCTCAATTTGGGGGGAGGAGGGCACATCCCCCCCATCCCCTGTGGCTACGCGCCTGGAACCCATACTGTACAAATTTATTATCTTGAGAACTTCAAAAATGGTCAGAGAAGCTGAAGGAGTTTGCAGATTGTAGAACTTTTAATTACGAAAATGCTGCTGTCACTTAATTTTTATCTATTTGGAAATTAGTCAACCTGCTTCTGTGTCCCCGGGCAATGCAAGTTACCCCGATATTGTCCATGTATGTGCGTGTGTTGGGGGTGGGGGTGCACGCTGGGGTGCACATCATGCCACATGTCTCCAACATATCTAACCCAGCCTGTGCTCCGCAGTGCATGGTACTGCCGTGCAGTGCTTAGTAGAGTCTGGAGTGATGACGTTGGAGAGCTTGCATGCATTTGTTGTTGCTCAGTTGTTTCCTCTGGCTGTCTTGGCTTCTGTCGTATGTATGCCTGTTACCGACACAATGTGCCCTAGCTGTTAAAGTGTCGTTAAACACCAATCAAAATAAATAAATAAATCCGACATATGGTTCCTGCTTCTTATAAACCGGATAGACAATCCATTGTCTGCTCGACAAGTTTGTCAAACCTGAATTTGCTGAAAACTGGAACTTGCGACACATTGTTGGGTAGCCCCAAGGCTGTTGCGATGACCAGCTATTGAACTCACTAACTGACCTAAAAACACAAAGAATCTCACCTCCATCACCATCAGCATGAGGAAAACGATTTGACAACGAGAGTGAGTGTGCTGTAATTAGGGGCTTGCTGTAAATGATGTTCCATGTGTGATTGGGAGGATGGGGCTACAACCCCCTCATTGAAAGGCTCTCACCCCGTAGGAAAACACAAGCATTTCTGACTGGCCAGGTCCGACCAATGAGGTGGTGTAGCCCCTCCTCAGAAGTGTCCGACAGCATTTAAAAATATGACCAGTTTCGTCAGATGACGTCTCTGATGGACATCGCCAGTATTTGTCGATAGATCGATGATATGTCACAGATCGCCATCCTGTTGCAATCAAAAGTTTTGGATATGACATTCATTAAGTTCTGGCATTTTCGGTTAATACTCGCAGAACAGGGGTAGTGCCGAAACATTTTTAACACAGGGACTCATGACACGAAAGGGAATCTGCGTTAGCACCAGGGGTGAGAGCAGCACCCCCGTACACCTCCGTTGTTGGTGCCACCAGCCTCCATTTAGGATTTTCAGGCTCTTGCGACTAGTGAGTTGTACGCCTCGAATTGTTGAATTGCACAGGATACAAATCCGATCAAACATGACGACGCACAACACTTTGCACCATCGTCCTACCCCCCTTGCCCCGCCACCTCCCCCCCCCATTCGTTAGCGCCACCAGTCTGTACTGTAATTTTTTTTTGCTACCAGACTGTCTGAAAACAATCTGAAATATGTTTTGCGATTCAAAACCAGTAAATAATAGGGAGAAAGTGTCCATCCTAACAGATAGAATCAAATTGAATCACGTGATCCGCTATTGGTGGAAGTGATCTGCTGTTGGAACCCTACGGTGGTACACAAGACTAATCAATTAAGTCTTCCATCCATTATAGTTTTAAAAAAGGGTGGTGGCAGTCATGTAGAGGAAGACTTGTTCTTACCACAGAACACGCTTGGAATTTTTAAAAAAAATAACAGAAGCAAAATAACACGTCATGAATAATGTTAATTTAGTCTTCAACAAGAGACACCTCCTAGCCCTGAATGAAGCCACATTCACTTGTAAAAATGGAATGAAAGTCAAAGTTTTCGTAATGAACACAAACCCTTCCAATGAATGAATAGTATTCCGCCTGAGTTACTGTTCTTAAACACAGGCACTGGCATGATTTTGTCTTTAAACGTGTTTACACTGTAATGTTTGCTTTTTGTTTGGCCAGCACGGCAAAGTGTCTTTTGAACTGACCCCATGTTTTCTAATATCAGGGTTTGTTTATACAATAAACACATGTTCCCAGACCAAAGAGAGCGGTACATCACAGTGTTTTTTGAAACTTAACTGCAAGTTCACCGATTGAATATAGTGTTAGAAGGCGGTTCTCACTAAAAGCTTGTTTTTCTTGTTTTTTTTGTTTTATTTCTTTGTTTTCTGGGGGAGGGGGGGGGAGGGGTTGTTTTATTTTTCGTTCCTTTTTTTATCAAAGCCGTTAAAAATACTGTTCAACACAAAGATTTTAATATGGATTGAATGGTGCTTGTGTTTTTTTAAATATTGGATATAAATATACCTCATATCCGCATTAGGATATGAGAGGGTCGAAAGGGGCTTGCCCCACAGCGTCCCTGCACGCCTTTAGCGTGCGAAACCATTCAATCACGGCAATTTAGGATATGATCACTGTTCCCAGCATCGTGAACGTTCAAACATGCCTGGGAAATATCCCTGTCTAAACTGTTCTAGAGGAGTTCGTTCAAACAGCTTAGCTGTGCATTGGAATGTATGTCAAAGATGGTGCCATATACGCTGTGAGACAAATATTTCACGGACTGAGTATCAGCAAATGTGTGACTCCAACTCTGACTTTACATGGGTATGCAATCAGTGCACGTCATCGCAAATAAATTCCACCACACCAGAACACACATCACCTCAACCACACAGGACTCAAACATCACAACACACATCACCCCAACCACACATGTCTCCAACACCACAACACACATTATTGACACACCATCTCAACCACAAATGTCTCCACTATCACCACCAACACACATGTCGCCAACACAAACATCTCCAGCACCACACATTTCTCCAACACCACAACACACATCACCACAACCACCACCACACATGTCTCAAACACCACCTCCACCAAACATGCCACCATCACCACAACAATATACATGTACACCCTACACCTCCAGGAATATCACCAACGCCATCAGCTAGGTCACATACATCAACATCAACCGAGACATCAGTGGCAATGCATAGGTCATTTGATTCTTCCTTTGATATCGTTCACAGAATAGTTGAAGAACCCACAATTCACACTGAACCAACATATGAACCCTATTTGTCAGACACCATTCTCGAGGAACAAAGTACGGTTTACAAAGTAATTGAAAAGGGAAGCAAACGGGGAGCACCTTTATTAGTGAGAAATGATGGATATTCCTATGGCATCAAAAAGCAAAATAAATTGTCAACTCGATGGCTTTGTACAGTCCGATCTGACAAAGTCAAATGTACTGCTGCCGTCTCACAAATGGGTGACAGTTTCTCACATGGACTACAAAAGCACACACATCCTGGGGACCCCAAAATTAGCGATTTTTCAAAATACACCACAAGTTAAATAAACATCAAACCACTTCAAAAGCCAGTTAACAAGCTTAGGATAGTTCATATGCATCATCCCCAGAAGACTTTAAACACCCACCCCCCAAAATCCCTTAGGGCCAACTGCCAACCTCCAGTTGAAGTGTGGTTAACCTTTTCCCCATTTCAAAGTTTTGCATACGTTTTTAATTTCAGCCAAGGTCCCTTTCGGAGCGTCTCTCCCAAACACCTTAACCCCACCTTAACCCCCCCCCCCCCCCCCCCCCAAAAAAAAATTCTTACTGTCTACGATCGCCACAGGCCTTCTCTATTTCAAGTGTTAGCTTATTAAGTTATTCCGTTTTTCCTCACTCTTCTCTATTGGCAATCCACCACCAGTCTGCAAATTAAATACTTCGAACATCTCCTTTTTGTTGTATCATCTTTTAAGCTGTCATTTAGGTCCGCTCACTACTTCCCTCTAAAACTGAGTCGTTTCGTCCCCCTTTTTATACCCCCACTTCGAAGAAGTGGGGGCTATATAGGAATCGCCCCGTACGTCCGTCCATCCATCCGTCCATCCGTACGTCTTTCCGTCCGAACAAATTCTTGTGTGCGCAACTCCTCCTACATTAAAGAACCGATTTTGAAGAAACCTTTCAAACATCATCACTACTAAGTGAACATGTGCATATTCCAAAATTTTTGATCTGCGACAATTTTAACCAGGTTATCTCTCTTGAACTTTGATTTAATATGGGTTTCTACATGAAATTCTTGCATGCGCAACTCCTCCTACATTTATCAATCAATTTCCTTATGGCCTTCGCCTACATGATCAGAAGTGCATTCCTCTAAAAACCCAAAGCGGGGGTATTAATCACCTTCAGTGATAGTTCTAGTTATGTGAGTCGTTTCGTTCCTTTTTATTTTGGTGAGTCGTTTCGTACCTAAAATGGTACGAAACGACCCAGTATGAAAAGGTAAAGGTACGAAACGATCCGGGAGATGAAAAGGAAAAGCAACGAAACGACCCGTCACCACACGAAACACATGTAATCAACTCATAGAGTTGACAGCAGGCACCACAGGTTCATGGAAGTCTACTGTATTCGTACCAGAATTGATAACACTCTCAGTGTTTAGGCTCTAACTGAAACGTGGTTGAAAGAAAATGATAGTGACAGTTTTTCCATTGGACAACGATTACCACTGGGTTTCTCCATCTTAAACTACTCACAGGGAAGTCGAGGTGGCGGTGTAGCTGTCATCCACAGTAATGCCTTAAACATAAAACAGCATCTTGATTTATACAAATCTCCGCCATCTTTTGAAATGATTGACTGCCTCGTGTCGAGCAACCGTTCACTTCGATTACTCGTAGTTGACCGACCACCACCATCAAAAAGGAACAAACTTACATCAGCACAGTTTCTAAATGAATTCTCTGAATGTCTGTCCTTCTATGCCTTGTATGGATGTGATATAGCTATTGCCGGTGATTTCAACATCTATGTTGACAATTTACATGACACTTTTGCCAAGCAATTCACAAATTTGTTTGAATCATATGGCTATTCACAACTGGTCTCAAAACCTACCCACAAGAGAGGACACACCTTGGATCTAATTCTTGTTCGTCAAAGTAACAGCACGTCAGTACAAAATGTCCATGTCACAGATCCAGCATTGTCTAATCACTATGCGGTCTTGGCCGAATTGACACTAGCAACTTCAAAAATCTCTCCCAAGAAAATTACTTATCGAAAATATAAATCCATAAACATTGATGCCTTGAAAATGGATATCAGTTCATCAAATCTGTGTTTGAACTATTTTTGTTGTAGCCATAAATCATCTGAGCAATTGCTATCTTTATTTGAAGAAACTCTTAAGGGCATCATGGCTGAACATGCACCACCCAAGTCAAAAATTATAACTAATAGGGAAAAAGTGGAGTGGTTTTCAGAAGATGTTAGAGCTGTTAAACAACAGCGCCGCAGACTTGAGCATCTTTACAATAAAACGAAGCTTGAGGTTCACCGGCAAATGTTCTGCTACCAAAGAAATACAACTAATAAGATCATCAAAAAGGCGAAGAGGGAGTACTACAATTCTCTTATATAGAAGAGTCATCTAATACAAGGGTGCTGTTCTTGCTAATCAATAGTCTCCTTGGTAAAGAACAAAAAGTCATTCTCCCAGTTCATCTAAATACTGAAGAAATTCTGGAAAAATTCAGCGACTATTTCATAACCAAAATTCAAGTAATTCTGGATAGTATACCATCACATGAACCACCAGAGTTTGATCATCTTGACATAAAAAGCGATTTTTCTAATTTTCACTCTCTCAGAAGACGACATTCAAAAAATGATTTTATCATCATCCAATAAATTCAATGATCTAGATCAAATTCCAACATTCCTTTTAAAAGAGACAATTGATTATCTTCTGCCAGCAATAACATCTATTATAGCTGCATCCCTACATGAGGGATTTGTTCCAAATGCATTGAAAAAAGCACTTGTTACTCCACTCATCAAGAAACATTCTCTTGATCCTGACAACCTGAAGAATTATCGACCAGTATCGAACCTCTCTTTCCTGTCTAAATTGTTGGAAAGGGTTGTTGCTTTACAACTCAAAAATCATCTGCATGAAAATGATCTTTTAGAGCCCTTCCAGTCTGCATATAAAGCCAACCACAGTACAGAAACAGCCTTACTACGAGTCAACAATGACATTGTTAAATCAGTGTCTGAGGGTAAGGCTGTACTGCTTGTTCTCTTGGATTTGTCAGCAGCATTCGACACTGTCGACCATGGTATTCTCATGCAGACATTGACACAGCATGGCATTTGTGGAACTGTCTTATCGTGGTTTGCATCATATCTAGAAGGTCGCAGTCAACAAATATACATCAATAAGATCGGTTCAGAAAGCAGGACGTTAAAGTGTGGTGTTTCTCAGGGCTCAGTTCTTAGACCACTCTTGTTTACTCTGTACACTTCTTCTCTCGGTCGCCTTCTTAAAAAGCATGGCATATCATATCATCTGTATGCAGACGACACCCAACTGTATATCACATTCAACCCATCTGTTCCAAGTGACTCCTTCACTGCAGTCAATAACATGGAAACTTGCATAAATCTTGTGCGGGAATGGATGATGAACTTTAAACTGAAAATGAATGACTCTAAAACTGAATTCTTAGTGATATCCGGGGTTCACATGCCTACACCCTCTGTTACATTAATTCTGATTGGAAACAACATCACTATGAAAGTGAATCGGCCAGGAATATTGGACTGATTATGGACTCAAATTTAAAACTAGACATCCATATCAATAAAATATGTCAAAAATGCTACTGGCAGCTTCGTAATGTTGGAAGACTGCGACCTTATCTTAATCAGTCAGCGCTTGAAAAACTTGTGCACTGCTTCATCACCTCACATCTTGACTATTGTAATTCAGTGTTAGTGGGGCTGTCCCAGTGCCTGATTCAGAAGCTTCAAAAAGTTCAGAATACTGCTGCTAGGATAATTACTGGTACCAAATGCTCTGAACACATAACACCTGTTTTAAGACAATTACATTGGCTTCCAGTTAAACAGAGGATTGATTTCAAAATATTGATCTTAGTATTCAAATGTATCCACAAACTGTCTCCAGTTTACCTGCAAGAGCTCCTCACTGTATATAAACCAACGCGCAGTCTCCGATCTAAAAACCAAATTCAACTAGTTGTGCCTTTTAGCAGATCTAATCAGGCTCATGATCGTGTGTTCTCCATCGTGGGTCCCAGATTGTGGAATTCACTGCCAATCAGTGTCAGAACTTCAGAAACTCTTGATGTCTTCAAAAGAAATCTTAAAACTTTCCTATTTACTGAAGCATTCTCCTAAACCTCTCTAAGAGGCAACCAAAACAGATGTGACTCTTCATTTCAGAAAAGTGTATTTATTTCTGTCAAGCGTTTTAGAGCACCCTTTGTGGTTTTACTCTCTAGAAAATCAATTATTATTATTATATTATTATTATTAATAAAATAATATTTTGCAAGAACAACTTGTGGCCAAATGAGCTTCACATATTCAAGAACAAAGCTAGGGCATCAAAATTCTTCAAAACAAAGCGACAGAGATGCATGGGGGTAAATTCCAAAACTGTTGCCTTCGTTTATGTGGTACATTACTTTCGTTTTCCGGTTAACGTCATCGGACGGAAAAAGCATCGATATACAAGTTAATACAACGTCATGTAAAATCAAATAATGAGAAAGATTGCCTTAATAGTGCATACTATTATCATATAGAGACTGCACAGTTGCCATATTCTATGCAATGTATCATGATACCTGTTTAAATTTCTTAAAATTATGATTTTGTTTTTGGATGGAAATTTGTGGTATCAAGTGATTTGCGCATGTCCGTCGAACATGGAATCCATCTTCAATAAAAAATACAGATAGTGTTGTCCTTTTCCCAAATGCACTCCTATTTCTGCACTCTAAAGTGTTTTGAATGCCTAGCTTTGTTCTTGGATATTTAAAGCACATTTGGCCGCAAGTTGTTATCATGAAATATTATTTTATTATCAGTTCTGGTACGAATACGGTAACAGACTTCCAGGAAGCAGTGGTGCCAGCTGTCAACTCTGAGTTGATAACATATGTGTTTTGTGTTCTATACATCTCAATCTTCATTTTGATATATAATTTGTGTATATTTAATTTGAATTTAAGGAATGTCAGAGGTGGAAATTTCAAAATAAACAAAATTCTACTACCTATATAGCACCTTAACAGAGTCAGAGTTGACAGCAGGCTTCAATGGTTCCTGGAAGTCTGCTTCCATATTCGTACCAGAACAGATAAATAATATTTCACGAAAACAACTCGTGGCTAACTCTGCTTCAGATAACCAGTCTTGCAGAAATCTATAGCAAATCGGAATTCTTCAAAATGCAGCAACAGAGCTGCAAGGGGGTAAATTCCAGAACTCTCAACTTTGTTTTGTTTGTTTACATTTTGGTCAAGGTCAACAGAGCCGAAAAAGCATCGATATACAAAATTAAAATTAAAAATAATGAGACTGATTGCTGTCACACTACAGACCACAGGGACCCGTTACAAACAAGGCTCGATTTAACTGGATTCGCATTGTGATTTTCGAATCAATTTTCAACTACAGTTAATCGATTTCACATGACAAAAACATTTAAATACCGGTAATAGAAAATGCTAATCACAATTTATCCAAGTTGGTAAACTGCTATTCAATTTTTAAAAATTAAATCGACCCCTTGTTACAAATTATGATTTAGGCCTAAAAAAGTTAAAAATCTGTTTCTCAGGCCCTCCCACATGGTCTCTTTGGCTGCTGCATGCTCTCTTTTTATAACCAATGCAAACTTAAAAAAATAAAAATTAAATGGTTCATCTCTTGATATTTTACCCAAGTTAATAAAATTGATAAATTTGTTCCTTGCACACAAGGGATGAAATCAGGGCACAAAATAGATTTTTAAAAGTGTTTAGCAAAATGCTATACTAAGTTGTTTTTTGTATAGCATAGATTGAAAATTGAATAGCATTTTTGTTTCTATTAAATCAATACTGTTCGTGTTCTCTATGATGTTTTGCTGAATTAAGCCTAAAACTACTCACTACTAATCAGTTTGATTAAAATTAACATTGAAAATGATCTAATTATGTTCTCTTGTTGATGATAATTTGCCAGTGCTATCAACTAATGTAGCTAAAGACCTTATTTACAAGTGAGCTATTTCCAGGCTTGGCCATTTAAAAAATGCAGGAGGGTAATTCATCACCCTCCTGGAAATGAGTCCAGGAGGACATCCCCTCACCCTGCCCTGCAAGGTAAGCCCTCTCCCACATTGGGCCCACAAGGTAAGAAATAAGATGACTTATACAGTACAGCCATTATGGACAGGCCGAAATCCACACGTGGGAATTTTGTCCATGCATTCGATTCTGAGATGATACTCTATGACGCCTAGAAGAATTTACATCAATGAAGCACATGGATTCTGACACCCCCACTGCCGTTTTGTACTTAGGATGAGTTGACCTGGGACGAGTGGACTTCTGTTGTGGGACAAGTGGATTCGGTTTGGAACGAGTCGACTTGGGTTTGGGACAAGTCAACTTTGGTTTGGGCTAGTGTGTTTTGGACCGAAAAGACTGGTTACCGACTACGGCATGAAAAGTGCAGTTCAACATGCTTTCTTTTTATGTGTACCCATACTATGTATGGTACACATAATGCCGGCATCTGGGGTGACCATCCGTCATTCGTCCATCCTTTGCCCGTCCGTTTCTCTGTCTGTCCGTCTGTCTGTCCATCTGTCCGTCAGGCATCCGTATCCATTTCTTTGGCATTCGATAACTTGAAAAATATTGCTTGGATTGTCAAGTTACTTTATATTTGTGTTCAGGTTACTGATGTGCTGAGCTGTATAGTTTTTGGTGTAAATCGAATAATTTGATCCTGAGATATTAACCCTTTATCCTTCAAATTGAAAATTCCTCCAATCCCTTTGGCATTCGATAACTTGAAAAATATTGCTTGGATTGTCTAGTTACTTCATATTTGTGTTCTGGTTACTGATTTGCCGAGCTGTTTAGTTTTTGGTGTAAATCTGATGATTTGATCCCGAGATATTAACCCTTTATCCTTCAAATTGAAAATTCCTCCAATCCCTTTGGCATTCGATAACTTGAAAAATATTGCTTGGCGTGTCAAGTTACTTTATATTTGTGTTCAGGTTATTGATGTACTGAGCTGTATAGCTTTTAGTGTAAATCTGTTATTTTGATACTGAGATGATATTAACCCTTTATCCTTCAAATTGAAAATTCCTCCAATCCCTTTGGCATTCGATAACTTGAAAAATATTGCTTGGATTGTCAAGTTACTTTATATTTGTGTTCAGGTTATTGATGTACTGAGCTGTATAGTTTTTGGTATAAATCTGTTATTTTGATACTGAGATATTAACCCTTTATCCTTCAAATTGAAAATTCCTACAATCCCTTTGGCATTCGATAACTTGAAAAATATTGCTTGGATTGTCAAGTTACTTTATATTTGTGTTCAGGTTACTGATGTGCCGAGCTGTATAGTTTTTGGTGTAAATCTGATAATTTAATCCTGAGATATTAACCCTTTATCCTTCAAATTGAAAATTCCTCCAATCCCTTTGACATTCGATAACTTGAAAAATATTTCTTGGATTGTCAAGTTACTTTATATTTGTGTTCAGGTTACTGATGTGCTAAGCGGTATAGTTTTTGGTGTAAATCTGATAATTTAGTCCTGAGATATTAACCCTTTATCCTTCAAATTGAAAATTCCTCCAATCCCTTTGGCATTCGATAACTTGAAAAATATTGCTTGGATTGTCAAGTTACTTTATATTTGTGTTCAGGTTACTGATGTGCCGAGCTGTATAGTTTTTGGTGTAAATCGGATAATTTGATCCTGAGATATTAACCCTTTATCCTTCAAATTGAAAAATTCCTCCAATCCCTTTGGCCTTCGATAACTTGAAAAATATTGCTTGGATTGTCCAGTTACCTTATATTTGTGTTCAGGTTACTGATGTGCCAAGCTGTATAGTTTTTGGTGTAAATCTGATAATTTGATCCCAAGATATTAACCCTTTATCCTCCAAATTGAAAATTCCTCCAATCCCTTTGCCTTTTGATAACTTGAAAAATATTACTTGGATTGTCAAGTTACTTGATATTTGTGTTCAGGTTACTGATATGCCGAGCTGTATAGTTTTTGGTATAAATCTGTTATTTTGATCCTGAGATATTAACCCTTTATCCTTCAAATTAAAAATTCCTCCAATCCCTTTGGCATTCGATAACTTGAAAAGTATTGCTTGGATTGTCAGGTTACTTTATATTTGTGTTCAGGTTACTGATGTGCTGAGCTGTATAGTTTTTGGTGTAAATCTGATAATTTAATCCTGAAATATTAACCCTTTATCCTTCAAATTGAAAATTCCTCCAATCCCTTTGGCATTTGATAACTTGAAAAATATTGCTTGGATTGTCAAGTTACTTTATAATTGTGTTCAGGTTACTGATGTGCTGAGCTGTATAGTTTTTGGTGTTAATCTGATAATTTGATCCTGAGATATTAACTCTTTATCCTTCAAATTGAAAATTCCTCCAATCCCTTTGGCATGAGATAACTCAAAAAATATCAATCCGATTGTCATGTTACTTTATATATTTATTCAGGTTACTGATGTGCTGTGCTGTATAGTTTTTTATGTAAATCTGATAATTTGATCCGGAGATATTAACCCTTTATCCATTAAATTAGACACTCCTCCAATCCATTTCTATATGTACCCATACCTTGTATGGTGTACATAATGTCAGCATCTGTGGTGGCCCTCCGTCGTACAGCTTTCTACTAGTTGTGCGTATGGGTACACATCTGACGATTTCATCGGCCTATTTTTTATGGGTTCGCCTCACTGACACACTAATAGGGCTGTAAGATTGCTTACCTCTCTTGACTTATCTGTGTCACTTGTTTTTGACTGAAACTTCCAAAGCACAGTTTGCACCGTACAGATGCACAGTTGTTGTGTTTATGTTGGATTTTCCTGAACGTGATCAGCAATTGTTTCTAGAGGGGTTATGGTATGAAAAACCAATGACATTGAATGATTGAGTGAGTGAATGGCCTCCCCTTATAACATAAGTTTACGAATCCGTACTCTGGATACAGGTACTTTGAACTTTGTTGGGTTTTTGGTTTAGAGACTTTTGAGTTACTCATCTTTACCCCCAAAATTTATATCGCACTTTCCATACTGCCACTGCATTATCTCATTGCATGAAGCTGAAAACGCATTGCAAAATGCGATGTGATACTGCTTATTTCATGCCTTGGATGAAATACACCACCACCCTGCACCACCCATGCTATTCTGCAGATTATGAGGCCTAAAACATAAAACAAACCAAGAACACAAACTTTTGTTGGCAAGAAAAAATTACAAAAATAAAATAAAAAATGCCCACCCACATGCAATTTTACAATAAATGGTCAGAGAAACAGAACATCTACTTTGTGGGGGCCTAAAAATTATAAAATAATATTAGACAAGCATAACTGGATACCCCCATTGTAAATACTGTAATATAACACAAGAGAGGATATAGAATTCCTTCCTCGATTTTTCAAACTGTTCAGAATTGATATTTTCTACTTATGCCCATTCCTTGTCTTTTAGACAGTGTTTTGTCCAGAAAAGATTTATCTTACAAATGACATATGCTTTAATCATATTAAAATAAGATCAGTGAACAAAACCTGATTTATTGTCACTTTTGTTCAAAAAGAACTTGACCGGTACCGGAAACTGGACTTTTAGCTTGATGCGTCTCATCACTGCATCCCCATGCCAAGTTGTCCCTGAACTGGGGTTGAATGGGGTGGGGGAAATTCTCTCTCCCATTTTGGACAACAGTGGTGAAAATAATCTGAAAATAGTAAGTGAATGACTTTCTTCAAGGCTCTTATCTTATTATCCATGCTCATGTGTTTATACATTAAACTGCTGGTTATGCTATATACCTAAAAACGTACCTTTTGTGTCAGCAATTATTCTAGACTACACCAGAGCAGTGACTACCCCAGTATCTTTTACAGATTATACAGTGTAGGCCTATTGTGCCATCTAGATGATATTTTGTGGATTGCCAGCACCCTGTTGGTGTTGGTAGTCAACTGGTGCGCTAACATCCCCAAGATCCAATCTGAGGTGACAAATTTGTACATGATTTTCTGGATGAGGGTTCCAGAAAGTCCACTTAAATTTCAAAGTTAGGCTCTAATTAGTAATATATGAATTACACCAAATGCACATGATATGCCAGTGATGAATATAGTTACATGACCTTGAATGTCGACCTTTATAACAAAAGTTTTTGAAACCATTTCACTACCTCGTAAATAGGTAAGAAGAAATTTCTAGGTCAGAAAAAATAGATATTTTTATACTGTACCAATGACCCAGACTTAGCTGGTGCTAACTCTTAAATTCTAGGGCCAAACACAAATTTTGCCCCCCCCCCCCCCCCAATCCCCAAAATTCGCATCAAAATCCAAAAATTAGATGTCCTATGTGATCTTCCATACTTTTGTCCACTGCGCATGCACAGTGTCCAGGAAGTAACGAAATTGGAGCCAAATCCTCATTCTTTGTTTGGCCCTTCAATCAGTAACATCTCACTGATATTTGTGCTTATAAATCTCAGTTAAAATGATGCCAGACACAAAATCATGAAAGAAATGGTGGATCTAAGGATGAAATAAGAGGATGAGAGGAAGAAACAGTGGAAGGATGTGTTCAGGGCTGTAACTTATAATTTTTATGCAAAATTATTTCATGTTCCCTAATTTCGGGGCATACGCCTGATGTTTACATTCTTGTTATGAAATTTCCACAGTTTGTTCAGAGTTTCCTCTCTCCCTTTCCTTAATACCCCCCTTGCTATTCTCCCATGCTTTTGGCTTAATTTTTGAAATTTTTTTACTGAAATTTCTTGGGAGTTTTGGCTTGGTAACAGAATGTTTATTCTTTTTTTTCCCCATGGTTACGTCCTCATCCTAGGGTGGTTAGGTGTTTCAGTCATGCATCTACCATCCGATGTACTGCAGTTTCTTCTCAGGAAGCCTCTGTTTTACATCGGAGAGTGTTTAAATTGGTTACTGATTTCGGGCCATATTATCCGTGCCTTGAGTCTTGTTTCCAGTTTTTATTCAGTTTTGTTTATGTTGACAACTGTTACTTCTGACAGTGATTCCTTGTCTTCTATTAGTTCTACTCATAGCCAGATACATTAGTATTGTCTGTAAGTGTAACATTAATTTTAAACATGTTTTAAAAATTTTTGTCCACACTTAGGCTTTTTTGGGATCCATTTGGGCTCATCGTTCCCATTGGGAACTTGGGCTCATCTTGAAAATTTTTCGAAAAAATTTTTTTCTTTTGAATTAATTTTCGAGATGTTTGTAATGGATTATTATTATTATGTATCTTTGTTTTCAAGGGTTGGTGCGAGTCTGATGAATGTTTAATATTTTTTCAAAATGAAAGAATATTGTTCAATTGTAAATTGAGGAAGTCTTCCTCTGATTCTCATGGTCATTGTTTTTGTTGTAGTCTGTGTACTCACACTGATTCTTGCTCAGTGTGTGCCAATTCAGATGACAAACGTTGGAGACGTGTGTCACGGTATATTGTTAGTGGTGAGAGGTCCATGCCGGTCCTCTCTCCACAGGGTCACTCTTGTTTTTGCAGTCTCTTTTTCAGAGGAACAAGAACAGGGTGATGTTTCCGTGATGTCTTCTGAAGTGTGCTTCCGTCATCGCAATAATGAGCTAGCGGCAAAGTGCTCAAGGAATGCCGCAAGTGCCTAAGAGGTCCCACGTAGGATCGAGGGTCACTTGTCGCCTGCTAGCTCCCCCGCTGAAGCAATCATTCACGAAATGTTTGTGACGCCGGGTTTGTCCGTTGCAGTCCAGGAGAGGAGAAGGGGTGTTGCGATCACTATAATCTCGAATCACGCACTCCCGGTGACGATGGAACGGAGGAAGCCAGTCAGTCCGGTAGCTAGCTCGTCCAGGTCTATCCGAACCGCAAGCGAGAGAGGCCCCATCTCTCTTACAACAACATCTGGGCCGAGATGTTGTTGTATGTAACGTTTGTTAGTCGGAGCATACGTCCACTCCTCCTGCTCGGGACGCTCCGTCGCATAGACAGTCCGACGCGGCTTGTCTATTGGCTTCCTCATCCTCTCGTCAGCACACACGACCGCACCTTGGCTATGTGATCACAGATATCCAGCCTGCTTTGCTGACCAGGGAGTCCACGTCGACCAGGTCACGCCATCCGCTAGCCAAGGACACGAGGCCTTTCCAGTTGGGACGTTCGCATATCAGAAGTATGCAGGAATTAACGTCCCTGGAGCTTCCAGCGGCTAAATTATGTAAGACCGCGGCTTCACAGGCCTCCGCGATGGACTTGCTATCACAGATAGCTCAATTCATCGCAGCATCCCAGCAGCTATCCGAAACTTTTTCAGTAAAGAAACTGAGCAAGCTGGGTCGGTTCGCTCCCCAGCAGAGTCAGTAAGGGACGACCGAGATTCTTGGTCCAGGCGGATGGTAAAAGGGAATCAGCACAGCTGAAATTTTCCCTTTCCGTACAACTTAAGGTGGCTGTAGATTTCATCCGGCATCACCTTTTAGAAGTTGTTTCTCTGGACAAAAATGCTGTGTTACCTGATAAGAAACTGAAAGCGTCACTGGACACAGACTTTTCCGGCCGGATTAGGGACACTGTCCCTGAGTTTCCGACCCAGTCCAGAAATGTCACAGACATTTGAACTTTTGAATGACGCTATATTCAAGCTAGCCTCTAAGACTGGCAAATCTGGTTTCTTATCGCCTTGCTCTATACAGCTGCCTTTCATCAATGCTAGACATAGATTTGAAACAGCAGGACAAGGCGTGCCAAGACTTCCTCTGCATTTGAACGACTGGGCTGAAGACCTGGAATTGTCATTGCCGGCATCCATGTCTATTAACTCCAGCATTCTGGAGACAACAATCTCGTCTAATAGAATTAATTTAGACGCAGATCACCTTACCAGAGCGTTATCACTATGTCTCGAAGGGAAATAATTCCAGGATGTTCAAACTTCCTTAAGAGTTCTTTCGAGGGCTATAGCATATTCTACGTATAACTCTGCCCTTTCAGTGGCAATATGGAGTTAGTCAGACGTGAGGCTGCCCTGGCTGCATCCACAAGAGTGGATAGTAAGGTGAAAAAACTCTCTCCCAGTCGCTCCGGTCTCAGGAGAGCTTCTCTTCGACGTTAAGCTTTCTACAATCTATTATCAGATTACGAAGACAGCTTTGGATTCTCTGCTTTTATTCCACTTTGAAAAAGTCGGACTCAGCAGGGAGGAGTAAGGCAGGTACTTCGGGGGCGAATACGTCCAAAGGAAGTTCCTATAGAGGATCTAAGATAGCCTCTACGTCTTACTCCGGAGACCGTCAGAGTAGCGACTCAGGTAGGGGTCGTAATGCTGGCCGAGATAACCATTCAGACGCCCCTAGGTTGACTGGGCGAGGTGCGGGTCGTGGAGGACGTGGTTTCTCCTTCCGCAATCCTCGCAGGGCCAGGAGGTGATGGTCTAAACCTCTATTGCGTTCCAGTGGGCGGAAGGCTGTCGAGATTCTTAACCAACTGGTTGTCAATTACAGATGACCCATGGGTGCAAGGGATTATTTCCGAAGGTCTAAACTGTCCTTCAAGGAAAAACCTCCGTTAACTCGAAGTCCACGCTGGTCTCAGCTTCCGTTAAACGTTCAGAAGAGAGATTCGCTTCTATCAGAAGTTCAATCTCTTCTGGACAAGAACGCAAAAGACGTCGTAGAAAACCAGGAATCTCCAGTTATCTGCAGTCACCTGTTCCTGGTTCCAAGATCAGACAGCTCGTTTCATCCAGTTATAGATCTGAGCTGGATAAACAAGCTATTCGTGGCTCCAAATTTTTATATGGAGACCATCCGAGCGGTCAGAGCGAGCACTCGAGTGAACGATTATGCTGTGAGCATAGATCTCAAGGATGCATACTTTTACGTCATGGTACATCTGGCGTTTAGAAAGTACCTTCGCTTCGCTGTCCCAGGAGTTGTTTTCAGTTCTGAGCAATCATGCTCTGGTCTGAACCTAGCGCCCTGGGCCTTCACTTGAATAATGATCTCGGTAATGACTCATTTCCAAGCTCATTCGTCTGTGCTAACGGCGGCCTACTTGGACGAATTCTTCAGGGTTACGGCAGCAAGTTAACGCTTCAGAACGATGTTCAGAGTCTGCTTCAGTTGCTCCGATGTCTTGATTTCATAGTAAACGAAAACAAGTCAAATCTAGTGCCATCCAAATCATTCACCCACGTGGGATTGAGCTTAGAGATGCACAACAATCTCGTTCGTCTGCCGTTAAATAGAGCGATATTAGTCAGTTGTTACGCTTGCTTTTGTCTTCACTCAGATGTAGTAACAGCGAGAGAATTCATGAGACTGACAGGTTTGTGCGGACCTGCTGCGGATCTTATTCCGATGGATCGACTACGCACTCGTCCACTCCACATATATTTTATCTCATAATTGGAGTGTGAAGACACATTTGCTTGAATCGAACATCGTCTTGTCGAATCAAGTGAAACAAGAGATTCAGACTTGGGCAGATATTCAGTGGTTAACTCAAGGAGTACCACTGCAACTGCCGGATCCGAGTATTACGATAATTACGGATGCGAGTCAAACAGGTTGGGGTGCAACTCTGAGCCCAACGGATTCGAGGTGCCAGGGTCTTTGGGATCCGCAGTTCCTAAACAAGTACATAAACATCAAGAGATGATGTCAATATGGCTTGCGCTACGTCAATGAATGAACATTCTTCAGAATTCGCATGTTTAAATTCTGTCCGACAATTCGACAGAAGTAGCGTACGTTCGGAACCAGGGAGGCACTCATTCTATTCCGTTATTCAATTTCACGGAAAGGATCCTTCTGTTTGTCCTAGAGCATCAAGTTCTTCTATCGGTCTGTCATATACCGGGTCATCTGAACGTTTTGGCAGACTTCCTTTCTCGGAAAGGTCACATGTTGCCGTCAGAATGGACTCTCAACAAACAAGTATTCAATCAGATTTGCTACCAATGGGATCGTCCAATGATAGACTTATTTGCGACGCATCTCAACAATCAGTTGCAGACGTATGTGTCGCCATGCCCAGATCCTCGAGCATTTGCAGTAGACGCTCTTTCGATCTCTTGGGACGGAATGATAGGATACGCGTATCCTCCAGCTCCGTTTATTCAGCAGATATTGCTAAAAATCAAGCAATCTCACTGCAAGATTCTGTTGGTAGCATCTCTGTCACCCCAGAGACCATAGATAAATCTACTCAGGTGTCTGTTCTGGGACATTCCGTGGAAGCTTCCTCCACGGGAGGACCTTCTTTCGCAGGGGAAATCGCGCACACTGCATCACAACCCGCAAGGTCTCAACCTTCACGTATTTCCATTGTGCGGTCCTTCTTGCACGGCAAGCATTTTACAGGACGGGCAGTGGACGCAATTTCTAACTGTAGGAGGACCTCCTCTTCGCTAAATTATGCTGCTAAGTGGAAGGTTTTCTATAGGTGGTGTAGGGATCATTCTATGATATTTATGATCCCTACATTCCAGACATTGCTAATTTTCTGGTCTACTTGTTTGACGAGATCAAACTGCAGACAATAACCATTAAGGGTTATAGGTCTATGCTATCGGATACCTATGCTCATCATGATAGGTTACAGATTGGTTCTAATGTCTCTTTATCTAAGTTAGTGAAAAACTTTTCGATAATAGACCTAGAACCCTTAGGTTAATTCCTAAGTGGAATTTAGCTTGGGTTCTTCTGAAGCTAAAAGAAGTAGCATTTGAGCCTCTTGATACAGTGGTCTTCAAATTCTTATCTTATAAGACAGCTTTTCTCTTAGCCTTCTCTTCTGCCAGAAGACTTAGTGAGCTTCATGCACTATCAGTTGATGATTCTCACTATCGTAGTGTTGGTAATACTATTACTTTAACTACTAATGTTGGATTTTTGGCTAAGAATCAGGCTCCTAATAAGTATCCTGAACCTATTGTTATTAATGGTCTGCCGTCTTCAGACGGTCATAGCCCTTTGCTCTGTCCAGTCAGAGCCATGCGTATTTACAAACGTAGATCTGAGTTTATCAGAAAGAGGCGTAAGCGTTTCTTTCTGTCTCTGCTGCATTATAGAAAGGACATTACAGTCCATTCTATTGCAAGATGGATTCAATTAACTATCCATACTGCTTATGAAAAATTATCTTCAACTCAGCAGTCTGTGCTTAAGATTTCGGCGCACTAAGTAAGAACGCTGTCTACATCTTGGGTTTATGATAATAGTGTAGCTATTACCGATTTGATGAAGGCTGCATATTGGTCTCAGCCTTCCACTTTCACAAATTTTTATCTTAGAAATATGGAGTCCATTTCTGGCGACCTTCGATGTTCAGGTCCGTTATCTATTGCTCAGAATGTCGTCCACTAAACAGTTGCAACTATAGTTATGCAAGCTTTCTGTTCCGGTAGTGACTCTGTCCTGCTGCCCTCTTCGTTCTGGGGTACTTGGCCCAGAGCAAGGGGAAAGGGGGTGGGGGGGGGGGTGGTGTTCCCTTATATCACCTGCTTTATATTCACTACCTGCTTGAATAATCACGGACTCGAAAAGTAAGTCTGTTGGTATTAAGGATGACGACATTAGAATGCCATGCAGTTTAGTGTATAAACACATGAGCTGAGATAATAAGAGAAGCGCTGTCAAAACTCCTTTGCTTACTATTTTCAAATATTTTCAACATTTATTGTCCAAAAAGGTTCGTGTTATATAACTTGCAAATGTATCTAAAAACAGCCTGTTGAGGTACCTGTTTTGTTGCAGTAAAATGTGATGAAAGTCAAAATTAGACCTTCAAGAGTTAAGGTTCCACGCCACAGTTTTCCAAGCATTTCATATGCCATACACTCTCTTCAAATGCAAATATTCTGCAACTTAGTTATCATACCCATAACATGTATTACATTTCCCAAATCCACTAAAAACATCTCCTTTACTCTCCATCCCCACAGCTATATCTCTTTCCCTGTTACTCCTACTTCATTCATACCCTTCTTCATTTTCTTCTTTTTGATCACCATCAATTCTCTTTGTTTTTTTGTTTTTTTCTGTAACCAAGTTGACTCTAAATCGCCGTCACATTTGCCAATAATGTGAAATATGTTAACAGTGTGGAAACATAAGCTTTTAGCTTTCTGTTGAATCCACAAATATGTATTCTGTGTTGTATTGTATTATAATGCAACTTGGAAATAAATAATGTTTAAACTGAAAACATATAACTCTATCTGACTTAAGTATAAATGAATAATCTAAAATAATTTATTGTCAATGGCAAGACTTCAACCTGCAAAATTGCATGAATAAATGCCGATACCATTCATTTTCAGTCACCCAGCAGCCTCAAAAGCAGCAGAATGTTCACACTACCCCCGTTCACCTAACCCTGGAGCATCCCCCTGTTTCTAAAATGTGAAAACAAAATTTCATCTTTCCGTCTCATTTTTTAGTTACGTGCCTGGTAACAAATCTGTGTTCAAATGACATTTTAAAAAATAGCAGATTTTTTTAAGCCACTGTTTCCCATAATTCATCTAGTGATTTACCCCTATGCATCAGACTCCAACTTTAGGACCAAAACTTCAGATTCTCTTGTCCAACAAATAGCCTAATGTAATCATATATCTAATACTAAAAATATATCTCCAATTTACATGGCATTAGTTTCAACATATGCCCTATGTTTAGAATTTCACCCTTGTGTATTATTAGTGTGAAACTGTAAAGTAGAACCTAAAGAAGTATTAAATTTAAATGAGGATTGAACCGTGGAAATTATGGATTTGAATTGGGAAAAATAATGCCAATATGCCATTGGGAATGAGTCCCATATTCGGCCTCTGTAAACACCCTTTTAACAGAATCCCTGTTGTTTGAAAGATTAAGCCTATAGATTAACCTTCAGTGATAGTTCTAGCTCACTGTTAGATCTTTCCAACAAAAAATAACCTTGGAATTTACAAAGAAACAATAGAAACTTGCATTCAGATTTCCAGTTCATAGATCACCAAGAGGATTAGCCAGTCCATGAAGTCAGATTTATTTCTTGGGTTCCCAGTATTCTACTTGGCTAGCAATTAAGGTTATATACAGAATTCGACTGATTGGCTTAATTAGGCTGACTGCAAAATCACTGAGTTAATTATACTGTGCTTTTGACTATGCAATAAACCTTGCACGAATGGAGAAAAGGTTATAGTGACATAAATTTGCACAACCCCTTCATGAACCTGAATGAACATTTGCAATGATGTACTGAAAATCAGAATTGATAATCAGAATCACCTGTTATTAGTTGGCAATCATACTCAGTAGTTGAACAGTGGTTAAAAAAAAGGTGACCATTCAAAGTGCTGAATGAAACAGTACATGTGCATGTGTATCAATATTTATATGTATAAATATGCATGACTGAAAGAAATGTGCAAATTTCTCTCCTGTCAGAACTGCACATGACCAAATCATTTTGGAAGTTTGAAATGATTTAATCATTAAGGCTGGCACAAAATTTTATGATCGACTTATGAAGAAGAATAATTGATTAAAGTAAACTTTAATTGGACTCTGACCTCTAGAAACAACTATATAGAAAACAATATTTTTAGTCATTAGTTCCTTGGGCTGGACATTCTTTAGGCCTGTAGGTACGCTTCACGCTTACTGCTCTCAGAGGAAAATTCAGACACCTGACCATATCCAACCCAAACCTGAGTCTAGGCTCAGGTTTGGACCTTATGTGGCCAAGAGTCTAATAATAGCTGCATTGAGATTTTAGAAGGCAGTTGCACTCCTTGGAAAACTGAGAAGGTCAATTATTTGTCATCTCATACTTTCTAGAATGGCAAACCCGGTGTCATGTATCTTTATACTTCTTTCCCATGTCAATTACAATGTATTTTGATATTCTACAGCCCCGACTCTTCTTATGAGCATGATGGGGAGGAGAGTAATATATTTAATACTTCATCAGTAAAGGAGTGATGAAAACCCATAATAGTCGACTTTGAAACTGCAATCGATTATGGTGTGTCCTGCAATTAATCAACTTCCCAATTAATTATGACAGGCCTATTGATCATGCACACTTCAAATTTCAATTTCCAATTCAGGACCAAACAGACATCGAATGAAAATCATCTGGCGACACTTGATAGCTGGCATCACATTCAGGGACTAACCATGTCTGTGATTCTAACACTGTTTTTGGCTCACCAACGATAGTTGTGCGAGCCTATGGCATAGCCCTCATGTCGGCGTCCGGATTCATTCATTTTGAACTATTGTGAGCAGGTTTTGATTTTTTTTTTTTATTTTGCTTTTTTTTTTTATGTCAGCATGCTTTTCAGGGATAGTAATATTTTATTCAACCCTTTCCATGCTTAGTTACTTGTATTTTGGACTTTTGTGTACAGGTTTTTGACTTTTCTGTGCAGGTTTTTGACTTTTGTGTACAGGTTTTGATATTTTTTTAAGTGGAGTTTTACCTTACTGGCATATTGCCATGGTGGTTACCTTAACATTTCAGGGTATTTTTCTCAATTTTAACCCTTTGAAACAAATGTGATACTTTTTTTGACTTTTATGTACAGGTTTTGAGATTTGTCTTTCTTTTCTTCCAAGTGGCGACTCACCTTGTAGCATATTGCCATGGTTCCTATTTTATGTTAGGATGCTTCTTGGGGCTAGTATTATATTATTTAACCCTTTAGCTGCTTATTTACCTCAATTTTGGACTTTTGTGTGCAGGTTTTGGACTTTTGTGTACAGGTTTTGATATTTTTTTTAAGTGGAGTTTTACCTCACTGGCATATTGCCATGATGGTTACTGTAACATTTTCAGAGTATTTTTCTAAATTTTAACCCTTTGAAACAAATGTGACACTTTTTGGACTTTTTATGTGCAGGTTTTGAGGTTTTTCTTTCTTTTCTTCCCAGTGGATATTTTTCAGGTAGAATTTCACCTTACTGGCATATTGCCATGGTGGTTACTGTGACATTATCAGGGTATTTTTCTCAATTTTAACCCATTGAAACAAATGTGATACTTTTTTTTTTACTTTTATGTGCAGGTTTTGAGGTTTGTCTTTCTTTTCTTCAAAGTGGAGACTTACCTTGTAGCATATTGCCATGGTTCCTATTTTATGTTAGCATGCTTCTTGGGGCTATTATTATATTATTTAACCCTTTAGCTCATTATTTACTTTAATTTTGGACTTTTGTGTACAGGTTTTGAACTTTTTTTTTTACTCCAGCCACGCCTTTACATTGGTCACCTGCTGGTGAGCCACAGGGCCACAGGGTACTGATACCCCTTCTAGTTTCTTTTTGTGTTAACACCATGGACTAGAGCAGTTTTGATGTTTTAACATGAATCAAAGGATTCGAAACTGACATCATAGTCGGGAAATGGAACAAGTCTGTGATTGTGTATGTATTGTCTCCATTGGCAACTTTGACATCCACTTCTTTTAATTCTTTGAAAATGGATAAAAGAAACCTAGACAACCCAAGGTTGGGGGGGGGGGGGGGGGTAGGGAGTGGGGGGGGGGTGTTGTGCCTTCCTCGCAGACAATGGAAATTCTAATATACTGATTGTGGTCACAGGAATCAGCAATTGGTTCTCTCTCACAATTGATAGCATCATTAAACATATTTTCAGATGCCTGTGCTACATGTATACAATGCTAGAGATGGACGGTATTGAAATATTGAGTTTGGTATCAGTTTCAGTATTTTTAGGGGTATACCTCGGTATTTGTTCTGTATTCGGTATCTGACTTGACTGAAATTTGCTGATAGTACCAAAGAGGAATTCACATCAGGAAAACAGAATAAGTTGTAGTATCATTCGACCACAACTCTACAAATGACACTGCCAATGAGCTCAACATTGGCATTCTTTTACGACCATAAGTCATATCGACAGTAATATTGTGACTTGTTCGAAACACACCTTAAATTTTTATACAACAACCAATGGCCCAGACTTAGCTGGTGCTAACTCAAAAATATCCAGGGCCGAACACTAATTTTGCCCCCAATCCCCAAAATTACACGCAAAACCGAAAAAATTATGTCCTATGTGGTCCTCCATACTTCTGTGATCTGCGCATGCGCAGTATCCAGGAAGACACCGAAAATTGGCGCCAACCATCATTCTTTGTTTGGCCCTCTGTCAGATAACAACAAACTGACTTCTGTGCTTTTAAATCTCAGTTTTAGTGATGCCAGACACAAATCAATGGTGAATTTGGTGGATCCAAGGACACAATAGGATGGTAGAAGGAAGAAACGGTGGTTTGGAACATTCGGGGCTGTAACTTTATAATTTTCACAAAAATTATTTCATGTTTCCCAATTTCGGGGCATGGGCCTGATGTCATCATTCTTGCTAATGATTTTGCTACTGTTTATTAAGTGTTCCTTCCCTATCCTTCCTTGAAGCCCTCCAGTTAAACTCCCATGCTTTTTGGCTTGTTTTATTGAAATATTTTTATAAATTTCTTGGGAGTTTAAGATGTTACACAGAATGTTTATTCTGTATATCCCCATGGTTACGTCCTCACCTTTGGGGTGTATAGGCATTTTTGGTCATGCATCACACATCCGATGTATTGTTTTTTCTTCTGATGAAGATCTTGCTTTACATCGGATAGTTCAAAATATGTTACTGACATCGGGCCGTGTTATTCAGTGCCTGGGGTCTTGTTTCTGGTTTTCATTCTGAAGTTGTTTACATTGACAACACTCTGTTTATATATGTAGTTTCCTATTTATTAATCATGGTAGGACTATTGTAAGGTACATTATATATTCCGGTAGTGTAGCATTTAATTTTTGGATAATAACATTTTTTTTTTGTCCACAGTTAGGCTCTATCGGGATCCATTTGGGCTCATCATTACCTTTGGGGACTTGGGCTCCTGTCAAAATTTTTGGGAAAATTTTTTTGAGAATTACTTTTAGATTTATAGTTTTGAATGTTATTATTATGTATCTTTTTCATATATTTATTGGGAGTTGGTGCGAGTACAGTCGACTTTAATTTGATTCAAAATGAAAGCTTATTGCTCAAATTGCAGTGCGAGGAAGTCTTCCTCTGATTTACTTGATGGTTGTATTGCTTGTAGTCATTGTACTCGCACTAATTCTTGCTCAACATGTGTCGGATGGGATGACAGACGTTGGAGACGGGTGTCACGGTACGTTGATAGCAGCGAGAGACCAATGCCAGTCCTCTCGCCACAAAGTCAATCTAGTTTCTCAGTTTCTGTTTCAGAGGAACAAGAACATGGTGATGTTTACGTGACGCCTTCAGAGAGTGTGCTTCCGTCGTCGCATTTAGATGTTCAAACAGAACTAGCGGCAAAAGTGCTCATGAATATTAGGCAGGGCAAAAAATCACACATCAGTGGTTTTAGCTCCCTGTCACCAGCTAGCTCGACCAGTGAAGTGGTTACTCCGTCCGTGGGTACCGTGATGCCGGGTGTGTCCGTTGTGGTCGAAAAGAGTGGAGTGGGTAGAGCGAGCACTTTAAAATATAAACAGGCTCACCCAGCGACGACTGTGAAGAAGAAGCTGGCAAGTTCAGCGGGAAGCTCCGCAAGGTCTGAAAGGACCGCGAGCGAGAGAGCCCCCTCTCTTTCCCAACAACATCTGGGGCCAGATGTGGTGGTTCGGAACTTGTGTCAGTCGGAGCATACGTCCACGCCTCCCGTCCGGGATGCTCCGTTCAGTTCACAGCCGGCGTCGACTACAGTTATGGCTTCTTTATTGGCGTCCAAGCACTGTGAAGCACACACAACTGCACCTTGGCTACATGACTTCTGATATCCAGCCTGCATCACCGAGAAGGGACCACTCATTGTCAAAGAAGTCTGACCATTTGGTAGCCGAGGCGACGAAGCCTCATTCATTGGGACGTCCGGAGGAAAGAGCCATCTCGGACACACCGTCCCAGGAGCAGCCGGCGGCCAAGAAACAGAAGACCGCTGCTCCTCAGGCCTCCATCACGGACTTGCTGTTGCAGATTGCGTAGCTCATCGCAGCATCCCAGCAAGTGCAGGAGCAGCCCACGGCAGGCTTAGATTCTGAGGTGTTGGATGGTGCTGGGTCACTAACCATGAGTCTAGTCTGATTCAGTCGGATGGTGAAAGGGATATGGAAGAGGATTACCCTTCCCTTTCGGAACAACACATGGTTGTAATGGATTTAATCTGTCAATAGTTCCCTGAGTTCGTTCTTGCGAATCAGAATGTTGCGACTGCTCGAAAGAAACTGCTGGCGCCATTGGACGGTGACTTTATCCGGACAAAGGAGGAGGTCCTGTCCTTTCCGGTACAGTCTAGACAGGTGTCGCAGGCCTTTGGCCATTTAGATGATGCCATATTCAATCTTTTCAGTGGGAAGAAGAAAGGCGGTTTCTTGTCATCTTCTGTACGTTTACTGTTTCTTGTACCACGTTCATTTAAAATGGTTGGGGAAGATGTCCAGAGTTCCTCTGCATTTGGATGAGCAGTCTAAGGACCTAGACATGTCCTCACCTTCGTCATTCACTATTCGCTCAGACACAATTGAGACGGCAATTTCTTCTAACAGAGCGAATTTAGACGCTATGTCTTACACAGATCACCTTACAAGAGCTATGGCACGTCTCAACGGGAAGGAATTTGATGACGTTCGTACCTCTTTAAGAGTTCTTTCCAGATCTGTTATGTTTACCATGTATAACTCCACCTTAACAGTGGCTAATTTGGAGTTAATCAGACGTGATGGAGCCCTTGTGTCATCATCTTTAATAGATGACAAGGTGAAAAACTCTCTACGAGTCACTCCGGGATCCGGTCATAAAATCTATGACGATAGGCTTTCTTTGGTCTGCGACCAAGCTACAAAGAAAGCTTCAAACACTCTGCTTCTTAAGTCAGCATCTAATCGACCCGCAGCAGCAGAAAAGAGTAAAGGAGGAGGTTTAGGACAAAAATCGTCTAAAGGGGACTCCTCGCGAGAATGTAAGAAATCCTCTTACACTTTAGGGATCGTCAGTATAGCGACTCGGGAACGGGGAGTAGGTCTGGCCGAGACAACCGGTCAAATGCCCCTAAGGCGGCAGGTCGTGGCTCTTCGCGAGGAGGACGTGGTTTCTCCTCCTGTAAGCCTCGCAGGTCCTACAGGTGATGGTCAGGACCTCTATTGCATTCCAGTTGACGGAAGGTTATCAAGATTCGTGACAAACTAAATAACTATTACGGAAGACCAGTGGGTGAAATGTGTGGTCTCGGATGGCATACGACTACCTTTCCGAGGAAAACCTCCGCTAACACGAAGTCCGCGATGGACACAACTTCCGTCAAATCCTTCCAAAAGTGAGTCTCTCCTATCGGAGGTAAAGTCTCCCTTGGAAAAGGAAGCAATAGAGGTCGTCGAAAATCAAGATTCGTTAGGTTTCTACAGTCACATGTTCCTCGTATCAAAGCCAGACGGCTCGTTCCAACCGGCAATAGACTTGAGCTGGATAAACAAACTTATCATAGCTCCAAAGTTCTATATGGAGACCATTCAGTCGGTAAGGGCGAGCATTCGAGTGAACGACTATGCGGCAAGCATAGATCTAAAGGTTGCATACTTTCATGTCCTGGTACATCCAGCATTCAGAAAGTACCTATAGTTCACCGTTCAAGGGATAGTATATCAGTTCCGATCAATGTGCTTCGGTCTGAATCTAGCACCCTGGGCATTCACTCGAATAATGAACTCGGTAATGTCTCACTTTCAAGCTCATTCGTCTGCGGTAATGTTGGCTTACTTGGACGACATTCTTCAGAGATACGGCAACAAAACTACTCTTCAGAACGATGTTCAGAGTCTGCTTCTTTTGCTCCGACGTATCGTAAACGAGAAGAAGTCGGATCTAGCTCCGTCCAAGTTGTTCATTTACTTGGGAATGAGTTTCGAGACTCAAAACAATCTGGTTCGTCTGCCGCTACCCAGAGCGAAATTAGTCAGTTGTTATGCTCACTTTTGTCTACACTCAGATGCATTAACAGCGAGGGAATTTATGCGACTGATGGGGTTGTGCGGAGCGGCTGTGGATCTTATTCCGATAGGTTGCTTACGCACACGTCTCCTCCAGATATTCTTTACCCAGAACTGGAGTTTGAAGACGCATTCGCTTGAGACCAGTATTGTTTTAACGGACCTGGTAAAACAAAGGGCCCAGATTTGGGCAGATATTCAGTGGTTTACTCAGGGATTTCTGCTGCAGCTGCCAGATCCGGCTTTCGCGATTATGACAGATGCGAGTCAAACAGGTTGGGGCACGACCCTGAGCCCGGCAGACTCGAAATGCCAGGGTCTTTGGGACCCTGGGTTCCTGAAGAAACACATAAACATCAAAGAAATGATGTCAATATGGTTAGCGCTACAACAGTGGATTCACATTATAGCGGACACGCATGCTCAGATATTGTCGGACAACTCGACGGTAATAGCGTAATCAGGAACCAGGGTGGCACGTATTCGATTCCGTTATCCCAACTAACAGAAAAAATTCTTCTGTATGTCTTGAAGCATCAAGTTCATCTGTTGGTCCGTCATATACTGGGTCGTCTGAACGTATTAGCAGACTCGCTACCACGGAAAGGTCGCCTGTTGCCATCAGAGTGGACTCTCAACAAGCGAGTATTCAGACAGATTTGTTACCAGTGGGATTGTTATAGCCCCCATATTATATTGAGATTGATATATCCTTAGTAGATAATTATATGAGAAAGATATTTTTTTTATTTCTGCATTTTCTGACTGGTCTCACTCATCTGCACTCAGTGACCTTGTTTACATCTTTGTTACACTGATCTACAATTATTGTACATATAGCTGTTGATTGTTTAAGTAGGTCAATGACCTTGTTTACTTGAACTTTAACAGAATCCCCTAGAAACTGTTAGAATTTTGAAGAATTTTCATCTTCTGGAACATTCTATCTGGTTACTATATAAAGGTTTGTCAACAGAATTCAAAAACTTTTTTTAGAAAGCCATTTCAGAAAGACTCACTTCAGTTAAAACACAGCAGTTGTTTCCATTGGAGATTATTATTGTTCGCGGACAGTGCATTTATTATAGAAGCAGTGCTTCTTTGTGAATTTGGAAGATCGATTCCAAAAGAGAATTTTGAAGAGAATCTATTCATCTTGGAAAAGAGAATTTTTACTTTCTGTGAAACAGAATATTATTTTGTGAAAAGCCAGGATTCTACTGGATTATTTGGAAATTACCTGTGGCGCTAATACTTCTTGGATTTTTACTCCATTTGAATTTTGCGGAGCATTTTATTATATTTTATTGGAGAATGCCGAAATTTCTAAGTGAAAATTTTATTACAAATCTACAGGATACTGTTTCTGAAGAGACATTCTTGGATTTAATACTACCAGCTGGTAACTTTCTTCACAAGATTCTTCACCACTGGATTACTGGATTTTGTCAAACTGTATTTTGGACTAATTCAATAATTGATAAGTACCACTGTTTTTTATTTTCTGTAAACCAATTAGTGTAAAAGATCTTTGTATCATTTTTTTTATATTAATTTTTTTAATTTAATTTCAGAATAGTTAAATTCATAGTTATTGTTGCTAATTCTCAGATTTCTTTCTGTTACCAATATCAATAATATTTCCATACCGTAACAGGGATCAACCTATGATAGATTTGTTTGTGACACACCTCAACAATCAGTTGCAGACTTAATGTGTCGCCGTGCCCAGATCATCGAGCGTATGCAGTAGACGTTCTCTCAATTTCATGGGACGGAATGATAGGATATGCGTATCCTCCAACTCTGTTGATGCAACAGATATTGTTAAAGATCAAACAGTCTCGTTGCAAGATTCTGTTAGTAGCAGCTCTGTCGCCACAGAAACCATGGATCACTCTTCTCAGGTGTCTGTTATGGGATGTTCCCCGGAAGCTTCCTCCGAGAGAGGACCTTCTTTATCAAGGGTAGTCATGCACACTGAATCATAACCCGGAAGGTCTCAACCTTCACGTATTTCCATTGTGCGTCCTTCTTGCATGGCAAGTGTTTTACAGGACGAGCAGTGGATGCAATTTCTAACTGCAGGAGGTCCTCCTCTTCGCTGAATTACGCAGCAAAGTGGAAGGTTTTCCTCTGTTGGTGTAAGGATCAGTCGATAGACGTTTATGATCCGTCCAATTGCCAACTTTCTGGTCTACCTGTTTGACGTTCTCAAACTGCAGCCCATCACTATTAAGGGCTATAGGTCTATGTTATCGGACACTTAAGCTCATCATGATAACTTGGCAATTAGTTCTAATACTTCATTATTCAAACTAGTTAGAAATTTCTCTATAAATAGACCTAGAACCCTCAGATTAATTCGTAAGTGGAATTTAGCTTGGGTTCAGTTGAAGCTTAAAGAAGCTCCGACTGAGCCGTTAGACGTTGTAGAGTTCAAATTCTTGACCTATAAAACAGCATTTCTCTTAGCCTTTGCTAGAAGAGTTAGTGAACTCCATGCTTTATCTGTTGACGAATCTCACTATTGTAGTGTTGGAAATACCATCACTTTAACTACAGAAGTGGGATTTTTGCCTAAGAATCAGGCTCCAGATAAACGGACTGAGCCTACTATCATAAAGGCTCTGCCATGTACGGACAACTGTAGACCTTTGCTGTGTCCAGTCAGGGCTATGCGCATATATAAACACCGATCGGAGTTTATTAGAAAAGGAAGAAAACGCTTCTTTTTATCGTTGATTCCTAACAGAAAAGATATATCTGTTCATTCAGTTGCTAGATGGATTCAGTTGACAATGCGCATTGCCTGTGAAAGTCTATCTTCGGATCAGTCTTCTGTAAATAAGATATCAGCGCATGAAGTTAGAGCGCTGTCCACTTCTTGGGCTTATTCTAACAGTATAGCCATCACTGATCTCATGAAAGCTTCATACTGGACACAGCCTTCTACATTTACCAAGTTTTACCTTAGAAATCTAGAGTCCAACTCCAGTGACCTCAGATGTTCAGGTCCTCTATCTGTTGCTCAGAATGTTGTCCACTAAATGTTTACATCTATAGTTATTTAGGCAACCCATTCCAGCAATGACGCTGTTCTGCTGCCCTCTTCGTTGTGTGGTCACGTACCTCAGAACAAGGGGAAATGGGGGGGGGGGGGGGGGGGGGGCGACTGTTTTTCCCTTATTATCATCTGGCTTTATAGTGAAAAGCAAGGGAAGACCTCCGCCTGTGTCAGTAGTCCCGAGTCGGTGCTGGGATGGTTTTAATGTGTAGCTCGATGTGAAGCAAATTAATATGTCTCATTATACCACCCACTTGAAAAGTGGGAGATATATAGTGTTCACTTGGTCCGTCCGTCCATCTGTCCATCCATCCGTCCATCCGTCCGTAACGCTTTAGGGGGGTACGCATCTGCTATCCGCAACTCCTAAACCTGTGAACGGATTTCATTGAAACTTTCAGACATTCTTTTACATACATTGAAGATGTGCACCTCCTATTTTCTTTTCAGATATTTTCATTTTTACAGTTTCCCATATTGAAAAATGAACTTTGTCAAATTCATTTGACATTCTGTACAGATCTGCTATCTGCAACTCCTCTTAAACCATTGAAAAGATTTCATTGAAACTTTCAGACATTCTTTTACATACATTGAAGATGTGCACCTCCTTTTTTCTTTTCAGATATTTTCATTATACCACCCACTTGAAAAGTGGGAGGTATATAGTTTTCACTTGGTCCGTCCATCCGTCTGTTACGCTTTAGGGGGTACACATCTGCTATCCGCAACTCCTCCTAAACCAGTGAACGGATTTCATTGAAACTCTCAGACGTTCTTTTACATACACTGAAGATGTGCACCTCCTATTTTGTTTTCAGATATTTTCTTTTTTTACAGTTTCCTATTGAAACTTTCAGACATTCTTTCACATATATTGAAGATGTGCACCTCCTGTTTTGTTTTCAGATATTTTCATTTTTAGGGTTTCTCATATTTAAAAATGGGCTTTGTCAATTCAAGCGGGTGGGGGGTGGCTTGGTTGTTGACATTTGCTATTCACGATCTCTTTTAAACTAGTGAAACGTTCAAACATTGGTGTCAGTGTTTGTGCTCTGTACATTAAACACACTTTTACAGTTGTAAAATGTTTCTTTGTGGGAGTGGGTGGTATCATTTAGTGAGCAGTGCTCACAGTTTTTCTAGTTTATGTATTGTTTTAAAGTGTAGCTCGCTGTGAAGCATTTGTATATGTCACGTGTCAAACGGGCATTAATATACAATCCTCGAACACTTTTAAATGAGTATGAAGAGTCTCATTCTCTGGACTATCTTTATATATTGGCTTCCCTCACCGAATTAACATAAGGGGTTATGCTGGCATTAAATGGAGAATTATATATTATGTAATGCTCAATTACATTGTTGGTGTTATGTCTTTCTTGTTTCTCGAAAATGAGAAAGACATATATAATTCCTTTCTCTCCTATTCTGTAGGAGCTATCCTTTAAGAAGTGATTGAATAATTGGATTTTTCTTTACGTCCTAGGCCCTCCATCCTTTTTACGATTCAGCTTAGTCTGGGCCATTGGTTGTTGTATAAAAATATTATAAATTCAAAGTAATTTGTATATTTTTTGGCTCACCAACGTTAGTTTTTGGCTTTTTGAAATTTTGTTTAGTTTCTGCATATTGCTATGGTGGTTCACTATAACATTTTACTCTTTTCCAGGTTTATTTTGTCTTAATTTTAACCCTTTGAATCAAATTTTACACTTATTTTGATGTTTGCGTGCAGGTTTTGATGGGTTTTTTTTTCCTTTCTTCCAAGTGGAGATTTACCTTGCAGCATATGGCCATGCTTTCTATTGTATGTAAACATGCATCTTAGGGCTAAGTTTGTATTATTTAACCCTTTTCCTGCTGAATTACTTCAATTTTGGACTTTTATGTACAGGTTTTGGACTTAGGCTTACAGCTTTTTCTTTCTTTTCTTCCAAGTGGATATTTTTCATGTAGGGTTTCACCTTACTGGCATATTGCCATGGTGGTTTCTGTGACAGGGTATTTTTCTCAATTTTAACCCCTTAAACAAATGTGATACTTTTTTTTACTTTTGTGTGCAGGTTTTGAGGTTTGTCTTTCTTTTCTTCCAAGTAGTGACTTACCTTGTAGCATATTGCCATAGTTCCTATTTTGGTCTTTTGTGTGCAGGTTTTGGACTTTTGTGTGCAGGTTTTGGTATTTTTTTGAAGTGGAGTTTTACCTCACTGGCATATTGCCATGGTGGTTTCTGTAACATTTTCAGGGTATTTTTCTAAATTTTAACCCTTTGAAACAAATGTGATACTTTTTGGACTTTTATGTGCAGGTTTTGAGATTTTTCTTTCTTTTCTTCCAAGTGGATATTTTTCATGTAGGGTTTCACCTTACTGGCATATTGCCATGGTGGTTACTGTGACAGGGTATTTTTTTCTCAATTTTAACCTCTTAAACAAATGTGATACTTTTTTTTACATTTATCTGCAGGTTTTGAGGTTTGTCTTTCTTTTCTTCCAAGTGGAGACTTACCTTGTAGCATATTGCCATGGCTCCTATTTTATGTTAGCATGCTTCTTAGGGGTTATTATTATATTATTTAACCCTTTAGCTGCTTATTTTCTTTAATTTTGGACTTTTGTGTGCAGGTTTTGAACTTTTTTTTTTACTCCAGCCATCCCTTTACATTGGCCACCTGTTGGTGAGCGATGGGGTACTGATACCCCTCTAGTTATACTTACCAATGGCCCAGACGGGGATGGCCCTCCCATGAGTGGGCACTTATACCTCCCTGCTGATTATAACATTTAGCAGGCACTGTAGAAAGAATGATGGTTGGCGCCAATTTCGGTGTCTTCCTGGATACTGCGCATACGCAGATCACAAAAGTATGGAGGACCACACAGGACATGATTTTTTCGGTTTTGCATGCAAATTTTGGGGATTGGTGGGGGGGGGGGGGGGGCAAAATTTGTGTTTGACCCTGGATATTTTTGAGTTAGCACCAGCTAAGTCAGGGTCATTGGTAAGTATAAAAAATATACAAATTACTTTGAATTTATCATTTTTTAAAGACCTATTTCAGGCTTTTGTGATCTCAGTGCATTTGCCCTGGTCATGCCTTCTTTGGGAGCTCCTTCTGACAATAGACAAAACACCTGGGCAGTGATTTCTAGTCAGGTCTTGACTGCCTTAACAGACAGCCAAGACTTGACTAAAAATAACTGCTAAGCAGTTGGACATGTACAGGTTGTAGTCTAGTGGGAATTCAAGACAGTTGCCCAGACCATTGATGGTTAACAAAACCGAAAAGAAAATTAGTCACTTCTTTCATGAAAATGAACTTTTCAATGTTATCAGACCTCAACAGGAACTTATAAATAGCGAATGTCAGAAAATTTGAAAATCAGACAGTTTCGGTATTCAGTGATTGGTACGGTTTGGTTTTTCAGTATCCTCATCTTATCGGTATCAGTTTGTTTTTTTTGGTATATTGTCCATCTCTATACATTGCACATAAAAAATGTGACAGATATTTAGTTTTAATATTAACCTTGCAGGAGAAGACTACATGTAGCATGTTGAAGAAGTATATTCATGTATGAGGATATACATGTATCTACAATGTATGTTTAAACAACAGGTTAATTCCTCCTGATTGCTTATGGAGCCAGAGCCTGCAGATGGATACAAGTACAAGAAACCTTTACAGTTATTTGAAGAAAAAGATGTTGTTAAGATTTGTGCACCAATGGTCAGATACTCAAAGTATGTATTTATATTATTTTATCATCTGTCATTCCATCTCTCTGTCTCTCCCAGCATCCATCTGTTCATCTGACCATGAAGCTGTACGACCACATGCCTGTCTATCTACAGAACTGTGATTGCAAAGCAATCTCTACCTGACAAAATGCAAAAGGTCTGTTTCTTACATGCATATTGTGTTATGCAGATTAGAGTGAGGTGGCATGTAGTATATTCCATGCAGCATAGGGTTGTTGGCAATACTGATTAGAGCTGGGTGATTTGCACTTTATGTCATGCGGTATCGGTATGATGGAAATGCAGACTTACCAAAGAGGGAAACTCAGAATACCAAAATTTTGGTAATGTAAAATATTGAGCGATTAGGCCAAATAAAAAAAATACATTTGGTTCTCGAGCAATTAATTTTTCAAATCAGTGAGGGATGGAGGTTTTTATTTTACTTTGTTAACTCATTGAGTTCCAATCTTTCGTACAGGTTCAACAACTTAAAGTTTTCATTTTCTGAGAATGTGGTTCAAATGAACTTTGAAGAGAATTTATTTCATTTGTATGAATTTACCTTGTTATAATTTATAGGAGAGTGCTCTCGTAAATTGTAACAAGGCAAGGACATGTAAACAAATTGTGGCAATCAAGAAAAATTTGGCCTTCTGCCAGTTAGAAATACGTTTGTGTTCATTTAAATTTATGCATCTTTTTAGCTCACCTGACTGCAAGTCAGTGGGAGCTGTTGCCATCACTTTTGTCTGTCGTCCATTGTCTGTTAACGTTTGCAAACTTGACTGCTTCTTCACAACCACTAGGCCAAATGCAAACATATATTGCACAGACCATCTATGGAGTATACCCTTTCTATTTTGTTCAAATGAAGCAGCTGCCATATTCAGTCTCTGGTTAATGCCCCAAAAGCTTAAAAACCTTTAAAAATCTTCTTCTCATGAACCACCAGCGGGAATGCCTTGATATTTGGTATGGAACATTCTTTAGTGTAGAAGATTAAAGTTTGTCAAGGGAAGTTGGTAGATCAGTATTTGGGCTCTCTATGGGGGGCATATCTATTTTGGGTTCTGCCCCAAATTTCTGTTTCAAGAACCGGTGGGCCAATTTCAACCAAATTTGGCATGTAGTATAAGTGGGCCCTAAGTAATTGATTGATGCCCCCAAAGATTTTCACAGCCCTGTGCCAATCCCAGGGGCTAAAAACAGAAAGAAATGAAAAGCCCATATTTCCCCAACCACAAGGAACAGAGAACTGTTATTTGGTATGAAGCATCCTTAGGACCAGTAGAAGGGATTGGTTAAAAAAATTGCCACTGGTTCTATCAGGGTGCCTGGTAGAGGGTATTGAAAAAATGATAAATCAGCATTTTTGCAGTAGTTTATCCAGGAGGAAAATGTCATTCACTGAGAACCTAGAATAACTTGTAGAATAACATGTCTTCCTATCACAACAATTTGCTGTCAAACATACATTCAAATCTGTTATTGTAATCAGAAAATGAAATTGTTTAGAAAATTTGATCAAAACCTTTCAGTGTTGTGCACATATGTTTCTTTTCAGCCTACTCACAATTGTTTACAATTGGCTGTAACATAAGTGTAAGCCCTACTTCGGAACTAACTCAAGCTTTTAGAGAACTTTTCCAAAGAAGTTGGAGTGCAAAAGCATGAAAAAGATCGAAAAAAAGGTCGAGCGAGACCAGCTCTCGAATTGACAGGTACTCTCTCTGCACACCTCTTGCATTAACCGAGCACATGCGCAACAACCGTGACATCAATTCCTTTTATTTCCGCCATTTGTACATGGTCGGCAATTTTTGTGACTCATGCTACTTTGCTGTTTTTCTTCGTGATCAACTTATTCTGTGTGCCATCTGCATTTAATTGTGTGCAAGTGGATTGTATCCTTTTGTCAAGCTATCCAAATTGTTATTGATTAATGTTATTTTTGATCATTATTGCTTGTTTCTTCACACTTAATCTTGTTTTTCCCCCACGTGTGAACACGACCTTTGTGCTGTTTTCCGTCGGCGGGAAGCTTGATTCCATTATTTTCATTCATATAATGCCAAAGACTATTCCTTGTACCTCTTGCTTGCAAGTGAAGCATGTGGACGACTCTCATTCCACATATGTCACTTGCAACAATTGCACTCAGGCCCAATCATGTGGTATTTGTGGGGTTTGGTCCTCTAAATTCTGGGCTTCTGTTAACAAGGTGGTTCTGTCCAGACCTAGAACCCCTCGTTCTCGGGGTAAGGGTAGCCGTGCCGTAGCAGACATTTCTGTTGGTGCTCGTGGTGACTCTGTCACACAGAATTCTGATCTGTCTTCTGTGGCGAGTTCCTCTGCAACTGTTGACGGTGCTAGTTCAGTGATACCTGACGTGGAGGCCGCAGTCTCTTTGTCTTCTGATGTCACTCTTGAGGTGTCTGTTTTTCGTAGAGAGCTTCTCCGAGGTCAACTCGATGACCCTCTCCGATCTGCCTCCTACGCCGTCGACAGTTGCTGAGGAAGTTGTTACTACAGATCCTATTCTGTATGATGATGGCTCTTCCATCTCCTCTGGGGATGGTCTGCAGTCTAGGGGGACCGAGGCTGTTTCTGCTGGTGTGTCTGTGTGCTCTCAGCCTCCCCTAGCCTCGCAGCGGGGCTGTGCGGGTTTGATGTCTGCTCTGTCTCATCTGGCTAGGTTTGCACCTAGTCGGTTGAGCCGGTCGGTCGCTTCGGCAGCGATTCCTCGTCCCTCAAATGAATCGTTTATTGTTCCTCCTTCCCCTGCTGGTGTGCCGCCTAGCAGGATGGGGTTGGGATATTGGCATCCAGGGCCTGCTATTCGGCAGCGGTCAGTGACAGCCCTGGTTAGCTGTCACTCTTGGAACCTTCCTCCGGTGATTCCTCACTGTGTTCCGAGTCTGGGTGTCGATCGATGCTTGCCGTCGGTCTCAGAGGATGGGCAGTTGGGGCCGTCTGCTGCGCAGAGGCCAATGACAGCTTCCTGTCATTCTTGGGACAATCCTCCGGTGTCTTCTCACCGTGTCCTAAGTCCAGCTACTGATCGACGGGCGCCGTCGGTCTCTTTCGAGGATTTGCAGGCAGGACCTTCTGTTTCGCAGAGGTCAGTGATGGCCCCTGGGTGTCACAATCGGGACTGTCCTCTGGTGTCTTCTCACCGTATCCCTATTCTGTTTACCAATCGACGTTCGGCGTCGGTCTCTTCTGAGGATTTGGGTTCTTCTACCAGAAGGGTCCATTGGGAGGACACTCCGTCAGGCAATGCTGCTGCGACGGATTCTCAGGGTGATCTGCATCAGGCCGTTTTGGCGCTCACCTGGTTGCTTTCTGGCAACCCTCAAGTTGGCCTCCCTGTGCCTCCTGAGGCACAACCTCCTTTGGTCGGTCGCCGAGATGTCTCGCCTGGCCCCTTGGATACTGCACAGTATTCACAGGAGGTTTCTGCTGGTCAGCCCGAGTTGGGCTACATCTCCTCTGCAACGGAGGATGACGAGTATCTTGAAGGTGATGGGCCCCCTTCGTCAGTCTTGGGGCAGGCTTTGGATTTTGTCTTTGGCTTATTGTCGGACGTTCAACCTTCCGACCAGCCATCTGTGACCGTCCGGCCGCGGTCCACTGTGGAGCGCCGTAACCCTGTTGAGCCTTCTAGCTCCGGGGCTTTGCGTCCTCTGCAATGGGCTCGGGTTGTTGAGTCCTTCCAGGGCTTAGACGCCAAAATGCATTCTAAGGCCCTCAAGGGTTCTTTCTTTTCTAGAGCTGATGCTTTTCTGCCTCCATCGCGGTTTCGTGTTTACGATTCCGTCTCTCCACCAGTCTTCCAAGGGATGACTACTGTGGATGAGGATTCGTCTTCCCTTGGGTTAACTAAGCCTAAGTCGGCAGTTCTCCCGATGTCGGTAGTTGAATCTATGGTGGGCCTGTCCCGAGAGATACTGGGCATGTTATCTCTCGCGGACCATGTCGTCGCTGCCCTGGCAGAGTATTTTCCACCAGGGGAGTTTGATGATGATCAGGCGCCTTTTCGCGTTTTGTCACAGGCTCTCATGAACTTGACACACGCTCACGTCTGTAACACGGCTAATTTGGAGCTGGCACACCGGGATGCGATGTTGGATTCTTCTCCATCCCTTCCATCTGAGCAGCATGCTGTTCTAAGGTCTGCCTCTCTGGTTGGACCTCAGTTGTTCCATGGTTCCGTGGAAGCTGTCCATAGCGAGGTTCTTCGTCATTCAAAGGTCCAGCTTTTGCTGCGACAGCTGGACAAACCTGCTGCTGCGGGTGGTGGTCGTTCCAGGCCTGCCAAGCGTCCTGTTGCGTCTGTCCTGTCGGCGACGTCGGCTACGCCTACGGCTCCGTCTGCTCCTTCTGCTCAGAAGAAGCGCCGATGCGGCCAGGCTCGCTGGCAATCTCAGACAGGAAAGTCTCAGGACTCTGTCACTTCCCGAGGTGGTGGTTTCTCCTCTTGGGGGCCTCGTCGAGGCCGCAAGTGAAAGTTCTCACCTCGATTCGCCTCCAGTTGGGGGAAAGGCTGTCGCAGTTTTACGACCGTTGGACGGAGATAACGTCGGACACTTGGGTCCTCAACATTATACATTCTGGTCTGCGACTGTCCTTCCATCGGCACCCCAGTTTATCTCTGGTGCCCCACCCGACTCGGGGTCCCTTTCGATTCTCTATGTCAGGACCTCCTGGTGCAGGAGATCGACAATCTCCTCTCCAAAGGGGCAATCGAGGTGGTCAGGAACACCCTTTCGCCTGGGTTTTACTCGAGACTTTTCTTGGTGCCGAAGAAAAACGGCCAATTTTGTCCAATTTTGCCAATCAATCTGAGTATCCTGAACGAGTACATTATATCTCCTCGTTTCAGTATGGAGACTTTTTGGTCGGTTCGACGTTCAGTTCATCAGGGCGACTTTGCTGCCAGTATCGACCTGAAGGATGCCTACTTCCATGTACCCATTCATCTGGCGTCACGGAAATACCTTCGGTTCTTGTTTTGGGATAGAGTCTTTCAATTCAGAGCTCTCCTGTTCGGTTTGAACCTGGCTCCTTGGGCCTTCACCCGACTGATGTCACATGTGCTTTCTCTCCACCGTACTCAGTCGGCTGTGACTTCGTTAGCCTACCTGGACGACATCCTCCACTGGCACCACGATGCTGCTGTTCTGGAGTTAGATGTCCATCAGTTTCTTTGCCTGCTAGCATCGCTTGGTTTCAGAGTCAATCGCGAGAAGTCGTATCTCACTCCTTCTCAGCGATTCCGTCATTTGGGGATGGATTTCGACACTCTTCACAATGTAGTGTCGGTCCCCCATGCTCGGGCGACGATTCTTTCCGTCTTGACTCGGAACCTGCTTCAATCTTCCTTGGTCTCGGCCAGGACTTTCCTTCAGATGCTGGGCCTTTACGGTTCAGTGACAGATCTCATTCCGCTTGGTCGCCTGTTTGTCCGACCTCTCCAACACTTCCTGTTGGATCATTGGCGTCCGAATGTAGATCCGCTGGACCTGGAACTCACTATTCCTCAGTCTCTGCTTTGTCACTTCCACCCTTGGGCCTATATTCCCTGGCTGACACAGGGTGTTCCGTTGGATCTTCCTTTGACCGATCGCATCCTTACTGCGGATGCCAGTGATCGGGGCTGGGGTGCGACGTTGGATCCTCTCGGTCTGTCCACTCACGGCGAGTGGGACAGCGAGCAGGTGGGCCTTCATATCAACCAGAAGGAGCTCCTTGCTCTTCTGTTGAGTTTTCGGCTTTGGATCCCTCATCTGTCGGACCATATTGTCCTACTTCTTTCGGACAATTCGACAGTAGTGGCCTACATACGGAATCAAGGAGGCACACATTCGATTCCCATGTATCGGCTGTCTTGGGATCTTCTTCTGTTGGCGCGGGATGTGAATGCTCGGGTGTCCATTCGACACATTCCCGGGTGTCTCAACGCCCTAGCAGACTCCCTGTCCCGATGCGACAGTGTCCTTCCAACTGAATGGTTGCTACATCGGTTGGTGTTTCAGGCGATTTGCGAGCAGTGGGGCCGTCCGCAGGTTGACCTTTTCGCTACTCGCTGGAATCATCAGGTAGAGACCTTTGTCTCCCCTTGTCCAGATCCTCTGGCATTTGCAGTAGACGCTCTGTCTCTGGACTGGACAGGTTGGATCGGCTGTGCCTTTCCTCCTGCACCGATTCTTCCTCAAGTATTAGCGAAGATTCATGCTTGCAGTTGCAGGATCATTCTGATCACACCTCTGTCTCCACAGAGGGTGTGGATCAATATGCTGTGGCCTCTGTTGGCAGATCGGCCGATTCGTCTACCTCTACGTCGTGATCTTCTTTCCCAGGGTCATCCCAGGAAGTATCACAACAACCTGGCAAGCCTGTCCCTTCACGCCTGTCTTTTATCAGGTCCTGTCTCCGACGTAGAGGTTTTTTCGAGATGAACAGTGGAGTGCTTTTCTGCATCGCGGCAACATTCCACTGGCATGACTTATGCTGCGAAGTGGAAGGTTTTCTGGTGTGCAGATCACAATGTGGATTACCATGATCCGTCAATCGCTCAAATTGCGGATTTTCTGGTATATCTTTTTGACTCCAAGGGCCTCCAGCCTATTACAATTAAGGGCTATCGGTCTATGCTGTCTGATACTTTCTCTTATGTGGGAAAGCGGTGCATCGGCCGTAATCTTTTTCTCTCCAAACTCATTCGGCACTTTTCTTTGAAGAGGCCTTGAGTTTTTCATCTTACACCCAAGTGGAACTTGGCATGGGTGTTGCACTGTTTAGAGGGGGTGCCATTCGAGCCTTTATCTGAGACTGATATGCGTTTTCTCACCTATAAGACAGCTTTTCTTCTAGCGTTTGCTTCTGCTTGATGAGTCAGTGAGCTTCATGCGCTATCTGTTGATTCTGCCTTCTTCAGAAATGAGGCTAACTGTGTCACCTTCACTACTGATTGCTCTTTTCTGGCTAAGAATCAACTTCCTGATTCAGTACCTCCTCCCATCTGCATTCGGGCTCTCCCTGCTGTCGTTGGCCGGAGACCTCTTCTTTGTCCTGTTCGTGCGATCAAGACTTACATTACTCGCACTCAGTTCATTAGGAGGGGTTGGAAGAGATTCTTTCTGTCTTTCATTCCTAAGAGGCAGTCTATCTCTTCCCATTCTATTTCCAGGTGGATCTGCCTTGCAATCAAGCTGGCTTATTCCCGCTTGTCTACGTCGGATCTTGTTTCGAACTGGTTTAATGCTCATGAGGTTCGTGCCATTTCTACATCCTGGGCGTTCTCCATTTCTGTTTCGCTCCGGGATGTTATGAATGCGGCTTACTGGAGGAATGCCTCTACCTTCTCCTCCTTTTATCTCCGCCACCTTCAGCAGCAATCTGAGGACCTTTATTCTTTAGGCCCTCTGGTTGCTGCTCAGGCTGTTGTGCACCCTCGTTAAAATTGTTTTTATCGAGGTTGTGCTTCACTCATCCTTGTTCTTTTCAGGTGGCCTTCTCTCTATCTTTATTACAGGTTTCGCTATTGTTCTCTGCCCTCCTTGCTTTTCTTTCTGCTACTCTTGTTGGTATTGGTTGTGTGATTCACCTCCTCCTATTGTTTATTCAGCCAATTGTAAACAATTGTGAGTAGGTTGAAAAGAAATTAAAATTTTTTAGTAAATTTTGTTTCTTAACATACCTACCACAATTGTTTACCGGAGGCCCACCCTCCTTGGGGATATCTTTGATATCGATGCCTCCCCGCTAAATCACAAACTTCTCGTTGGTGGAAATACGGAATTGACGTCACGGTTGTTGCGCATGCGCTTGGTAAACGCAAGAGGTGTGCAGAGAGAGTACCTGTAATTTCAAGCGCTGGCCTCGCTCGACCCTTTTTCAATCTTTTTCGTGCTTTTGCCCTCTAGTACTTTTCCAGCTCGTTTGGAAAAGTTTCTAAAAGCTTGAGTTAGTTCCGAAGTAGGGCTTGCACATATGTTACAGCCAATTGTAAACAATTGTGGTAGGTATGTTAAGAAACAAAATTTACTAAAAATTTTTAATTTTTTCTGGTTCCTTAGAAGAAAATTGATCTGGTTCCAAAGATTTTTTTTTTTTTGATGCCGTGATCAAACACTTTCAATGCTGTGCACATATATGTTTTTCTGGTTTCTTGGAATAAAATTGATCTGATTCCTGTATGAATATCTTTAATTTAACCCTTTCATGACTTCAGTGTGTTTCCAAAGATTTTATTTTATGTTGAACCCTTTCAATGCTATGCACATATATGTTTTTTCTGGTTTCTTGGAAACATTTATCTGATTCCTGCATGGATGTCCTTAATTTACCCTCTCAACACATCAGTGTGGGTTTCAAAGATTTTTTTGATACCTTGATCAAACCTTTTCAGTGCTGTTCACATGTTTTTTCTGGCCTCTTGGGAAAAGCTTATCTAATTCCTGTATGATTATCTTTAATTTAACCCTCCCAAAGCTTCAATGTTGGTTCAATATGGGTTCCAAAAGTTTTATTTCATGCAATACTGTTAAAGAAAACCTATTTCTGATTTCTTTAAAAATATTTTACTCCCCAAAATAAGCCTCTCTAAATTCTTTTTCTGTTTTGTTTATTTTTGATGCTTTTTTTCACACAGACTTGAATTTACTGGTGGCAGTAAAATTCTGTTTCTCTAGTTTGAAATCTTTCTTATTCTTTAAAACCACTGGGCCAAATTTATTCACTTATGGCACAGACCTTCTTTGGAGTGAACCTTTTCTCCTTTGTTCAAATGAAGCTGCTGCCATCTTCAGGCTGGTCGAATTTACTCTTCTGATTTTCCCCTCCAAATTACTATATCCCTCAGGGTGGGGTCAATGCTCCATAAGCCTAATATGCTTTTAAAATCCTCTTTTTATAAGCCACTTGCAATAATGATTAGATTTCTTGCTTGGAACTTACTTTAATGATGCACTAGAAACTCAGTAAGTCAACATTTGGGTTCCCAAATTTTTGGCTACACTCAAAATTTCTATTTTCAGATTCAGTGGTCAGATGTGACCCACATTTGTCATGTAATATATAACTGGGTCATAAGTATTTCATTTATGCCGGAATTTTTTATTTTTTATTTTTTTTGAGGGGGGGTGGAAAGGGGGGGGGGTGGTAGAGGGAACCACAGTAGTTGAAAACAAAACAAAAATTTTGGTTGGTTCTTTTTAGCTCACCTGAGCGAAGCTCGAGGTAAGCTTTACTGATCACTTGCCGTCCGTCCGTTGACTTCACGTTTTCGACTTCTTCTCAAGAACCGCTGGGCCAATTTAAATGAAACTTGATGTGAATCTTCCCCAACATGTGTCCACCCAAGTTTGTTCATAAGATGTTGCCACGCCCACCAAGGGCTCTACAAGGGGCATAACTCTAACACTACCCTCAATTTTCTTGAAAAATCTTCCTCAGTTCCCTTCACCCCCCATTGCCCACGTGGGGGCATGGTGACGTTGTGTACTAAGGCGTACTGCACGTCAGTGGTGCACCTGTCTTCAGCCAATGCTAACCCTGCTTGTGTGGACTTAGTATGTTGGGGAGCTGACAGTTGCTCGCCATTGCTCGGTGGTTCTCTCCGGGTACTCAGGCTTCCTCCACCCGTAAAACTCTCGAGGTCATGATTAGCCATTGTGCAGAAATATGTGACCTTAAACACCAATAAATAAATGAATATTCTTCAGATCCAGCAGTCGGAATATTTTGGTATTTGGTGTGCAGCATCCTTAGGGGTGTGTGATTCAAGTTTGTTAAATCCAAGCCCCTGGGTTCATATTTGGGCTCCCTGTGGGAGCCCGAATTATAACTTTGTTCAATATGAGGAATTTTTCTTTAAAAATCTTCTTCAGATTCAGCAGTCGGAATGTTTTGATATTTGGCATGCAGCATCCTTAGTGGGGTAAGATTCAAGTTTGTTCAAGCCAAGTCCCTAGGTTCATATTTGGGCTCACTGTGGGAGCTCGAATTGTAACTTAGTTCAAAATGAGGAATTTTCTTTAAAAATCTTCTTCTTCAGATCCAGCAGTCAGAATGTTTTGATATTTGGTGTGCAGCATCCTTAGGGGGGTGTGATTCAAGTTTGTTAAATCCAAGTCCCTGGGTTCATATTTGGGCTCTCTGTGGGAGCCCGAATTATAACTTAGTTCAATATGAGGATTTTTTCTTTAAAAATCTTCAGATTCAGCAGTCGGAATGTTTTGATATTTGGCATGCAGCATCCTTAGTGGGGTGACAATCAAGTTTGTTCAAGCCAAGTCCCTGGGTTGATATTTGGGCTCCCTGTGGGAGCCTGAATTATAACTTAGTTCAATATGAGGAATATTCTTCAAAAATCTTCTTCACATCAACCAGTCAGAATCTTTTGATATTTGGAAAATGGCATCCCACTGGAGGTGAGATTCAAGTTTGTTCAAACCAAGTCCCTGGGTTCATATTTGGGCTTCCTATGGGAGCCCAAATTCTAACTTAGTTCAATATGAGGAATATTCTTTAAAATTTTTTTTTTTTAGATCCACTGGTCGTAATCTTTGGATATTTGGTATAAGCTTTTCTAAGGAGGGGCAGATGCAACTTGTTGAAATCAATTCCCTGAGTTTTATATTTAGGCTAACATGTCAGGTGAGCACCCACAAGCCCCCTGGGGCCTCTTGTTTTAATACTTCACAGAACAGAGCTTGCTAGAAAGCTTTCCTAGGACCAACAGAAATGAATGGCCTTTGGTTGTGTCATAGCAAATCAAAAAATTGCTCTTGTTGCTGATCACTTACAGATACACTCATCTCTTTTGACAACTTGAGCCGGGTGAGTGTTTTAGGCTCACTTGAGCCTCTGGTTTTAAAATAAATACTGTCCACATCATATTGAGTTATTTTTGCAGAAAATAGTAAACAGAGCACAGCAAACTGGATGTATATAAAATAAGTATAATAACAAACACTGTATTTTATAGTGTTGAAATGGTTAGTAAATTTTGTAACCAGTAACCGTTTGCTATTATTCGATAATAATTACCGATTAACCACTACATTTATGCCAAATTTAATTTGAAGGATGGTGTGAGCTGTTTTTCGACTGCGAACAAGTGACTACACTGTATATAGCAGATTCAGAATTTCATATTACGATACCCCTGCCCTCATTCATTTTAACCCTTTACCCAACGCAGACGATTTCAAAATTTATTATTTTAAATATCATTTTTTAAATTTTTTCAAAAAATTTCACCAAAACCATATCATGTGACCCCTCTTTAGAACAAGCTCGACAAGCTCATTCCAAAGAGGGGTCACATGATATGGTTTTGTTGAAATTTTTCGAAATATAATATTTTTTCAGCTGCTGAATTTGCATATTATGCAGGTGGATGCGGGCGGTTCGGTGGGTAAAGGGTTAACACCTGTTCTTTCTGGCATTATTTGGCATATCAAGTGATTCTTATCCCAGCCTCACGACATATTAAATAGATAATAGAACTGGCATAAATGCAAATTAATACTAACTTGGCGAAGTCCTAGTTGAATATATTTTACCTATAAAAAGGTTATATAAATTACCAAATAGCTGTTCCGGAGTTCTTTTTCCTTATTTATTACCATTTTTTGTGAGGTATTTATGTGGTTTTACAGAATTAAATAAACTTGCAATTATATAAAATGTGTTGTTTATTATTCAATTACAACGGTAAGTATCAAAACAGTATAAACTTCACCTTGATATATCCACCTTAATGTGTACATTTTGGGATTTCCCCATGTCATAAATTGACGGCATGTTACTGTCCAGTCTCCAATCAGACAATGGGGATTTAAATTATTCGGCACCTGACTGGAAAATACAGTTTAACTGAATTCCTTTACTACATTCAATCACAGGTAATGAAATCTTTCACTATTGGGTTGGGCATCGCAGGCGTCAGGAAACATTTATTCTTACACTGCCTCCTCTTAGATGTGTAACTCCCTGACAGAACCTGCCTGTTTATAATTAACATGCTTTTCTTGAAACCCCGTTTGTAATGAAACTGCTGAAAACTTAAAGCCACTGTTCTTTGACAATGTCGGTACTCACATATGTGACTTGAGAAACAAAAACAAAACAGCTTATGTTATAAATACATAATCAGGACGCTCTGTTTGAATAACTGTGACACCCTTAATAAAAACAAAACATCAATGACTGCAGTCAATGACAGTCATACAACTCTGTTTGCTGAATACTGATTAAACATACACTAACTGGGCTTCATTTGTTGATTATTTTTATGTGATTCATAAAAAAATGCACAACACAAACAACATTAGGTATGTTTCAAAACACTTTTATTTGAATACTTTTCCTTCTTACTTACCCACTCATCATGCTGCAGAGTTCGAAAGGTTTTGAATATATTTCATTCAAACTTGTCACATTTCTTGCAGATGAGCCTACATGTAAATGCAGGTACAACTGCAACCTCATAAAATCATACCCAGTAAAGTTGGGGACTGGGCTTACTGACGAGAATGGGCTTACTGGGGGGTCAGTAAGGTAATAAAAACATTAACCCTTATTAAAGGAGTCTTCTGAAAACAACCAACTCAAGAACATACATGGCATGTTCAGATGCCAAATACATGCAAACGGTTAACCGGCAGCAAAAATCGTAACCAGTAATAGCAATAACTGAACCGTAACCAGTTAATCATTTCAGCACTAGTATTTTAATCATGCTTTGTTTCAAACACATGCAAATAAATATCCATCAATCAAAAAAGGTAAAATTGTACAAGTCTCACGATTTTATATTAATGTTTGAAGACACTGCTAGCAAGCACATATGTTCAGTGATTGGGGTTAATTTTAATGAGGGATTGTATGAGAATCAAAACTCCTTTTGGAGCAGGGGGTGGGGTGGATGGGGCGGGAGTAGGTAAACAATCAACATTCACCAAAAATGGCTGCCAAGAAGAGCCCATAGACTATTTTTGTTGGCACTATCACTGGCCATTTAACGTAATAAAATACTGAGAAAAAATACCCCGTAGGGGTATTTTCTCTCAACGTTTTTAATACATCAATTGATGTGTGGCAAGTACTTATGTGATTGAACATATTGACAAATACTACATTCATTATCGATTAAATCTGCCATCTATTAACATCCTTGTTTGTCTATAATTGAATACATGTACAAGCTGTCGAGGGAGGGGTGGGGGCGGGGGCTCTCAGTAACAGAGCAGAGACCTAAAGCTGGGAAGTAACAGTGAAAATCTTTTTCAGTATTGGTACTGTTGTTGATACAGAGGATCATCTTCCTAAAGATACCGGTGCCGATACCAGACATGAAATGTCAACTATACCCTGCTCTTCTGCAGATGCTCATATCTGCCAGTTTTGTTTCTCCAGACTGTACCTTTGGTGAGAATTAGTAACCTTTTAGATGTTATATTAAATAAAATTATATTTTAAACAAATGAAGTTATATCTATCTACATATATTGACATAAGTATGGTTTTCCACCTCTTTCTTCATCCTGGTTGGTATTATCCATTTGCCAACCAAAGACAACTCTCCAGTGAACAGAGTGAACAGTGACAGGTTGATAAACGCCATAAAACTAATTTTTCTTTCTCCTTTTTGTATTTAAGACTGGCTTTCAGAATGCTGGCAAGAAAGTATGGTTGTGACCTGACCTACACACCAATGATAATCTCTGATAGTTTCCTGGCATCACAGAAAGCTCGAGATAGTGATTTTACAACATGCAAAGGTAAGTTCTTTTCCAAGATAATTATATTTATGTTATTCATAACCCTTTAGTTAACACAACTAGTGAATGCACGTGCAAATATTCTTCTCAGTTAAGTGAAAATTTAATTTTTTTCTGTAAAAAAACGTAGCTTATAATCAAGCCTGGAAATAAGCAGACTGTCATCTGCAGAATGAGGTCCCCAGAGGGTGAATTTGGTAATGCCACCCTGCTGTGGATGCTACCCTGCACATCAGGGTAGCATTACTAAATTTACGCTCTGTGAACCTCAGCCTGAATCAAAGTCTAAGGCCCATAGAGAAAGAGGTACCCAGAGAATAAGTTGGAGTTTCTAGCCCTCTGTCTTGGATAGCATCAGCAAATTCACCCTCTGGGAACCTCATTCTGCAAATGACAGAATGCTTATTTCCAGGTTTGCTTGTATCAGTGGGGGACCATTGGCTATGTTTTGGGGGCAAATCTTGAAAAAAATTTGTGGTTATTTGTAGCTAGATGTTACAATAGTTAGGATCATATCATGCAGGCTTCTGCCCACAATAGTGAGTGGTGCTTGGGTTGGGTTTATCCTGTTCTTTTTCATTTCCGACATCCACCTTGGCTAAAAAGTGCTCTTTTAACCATCACTAAATCTCCCCGCAGAGTCTATTAGAGGAGGTCTTTAGTTACCGTTTGTCGAATGCTAAAAATTTTTAGGGCAGGACCCTGATCAGGTTGGAAGTTTTACATGTAGAGGAATCTGGTGCACCTAGAGAGACCCACTAAGCAAAAACAAGTGAATGTCTGATTCTCAAACTTAATAACCTGACACTGGCAAGATTAATTGTTGAAGGCATGTGTTCCATTAGAGTGCTCCTAAGCAACCTCTGCCACTGTGCTCCTATTTGGACAATTAGTTTAAACAATATTTTTTGAAAACAAAAGAAATGAATATCATGTTACATGAATACACAGTATAAGACAAAGGATGAACACAATACTACAGGAAGCACAGCACATAACATGACAGTCGATGATTTTTAAACAAGACAGATTAGGGATTCGACGGGAAGCTTTAAGCTTATGTGTGCTGTCTCCCTAGCTCGAAATAAATTTATGCCACATGATTTGTGGCAGTTGGTGAACTTGTACAGCATCACCCATGGACAATTAGGAGCAAGTGTCATGCCCAAGAATAATGTAGATGTTGCAGATCAAACATATGACTTTTTGATCTAATATCCAGAGCTCTTACCAATGAGCCACCACACTTTCTGAGAAGATTAAAATTCAGAAAGATTTATTATACCGCCGCTTCGAAGAAGTGGGGGCTATATAGGAATCGCCCTGTACGTCCGTACGTCTGTCCGTCCGTCCGTCCATCCGTCCATCCGTACGTCTTTCCAGACATAAAATTCTTGTGTGCGCAACTCCTCCTACATTTATCAATCAATTTGGACAAAACCTTTCAGACATCATCACTACTAAGTGAACATGTGCATATCCCAAGATTTTTGATCTGCGAGAATTTTAACCAGGTTATCTCCCTTTGACTTAGATTTATTGTGTCTTTCCATCCGAACAAATTCTTGTGTGCGCAACTCCTCCTACATTAATGAACCGATTTTGATGAAACCTTTCAAACATCATCTCTACTAAGTGAACATGTGCATATTCCAAACTTTTTAATCTGCGACAATTTTAACCAGGTTATCTCTCTTGAACTTTGATTTAATATGGGTTTCTACATGAAATACTTGTGTGCGCAACTCCTCCTACATTTATCAATCAATTTGGACAAAACTTTTCAGACATCATCACTACTAAGTGAACATGCGCATATTCCAAGATTTTTGGTCTGCGACAATTTTAACCAGGTTATCTCCCTTTGACTTAGATTTATTATGTCTTTCCGTTCGAACAAATTCTTGTGTGTGCAACTCCTCCTACATTAATGAACCGATTTTGATGAAACCTTTCAAACATCATCTCTACTAAGTGAACATGTGCATATTCCAAACTTTTTGATCTGCGACAATTTTAACCAGGTTATCTCTCTTGAACTTTGATTTAATATGGGTTTCTGCATGAAATTCTTGTGTGCGCAACTCCTCCTACATTTATCAATCAATTTGGACGAAAGTTTACAGACATCATCACTACTAAGTGAACATGCGCATATTCCAAAATTTTTGAGCTGTGGCAATTTTAACTAGGTTATCTCCCTTTAACTTAGATTTATTATGGGTTTCTACATGAAATTCTTGTGCGTGCAACTCCTCCTACATTTATCAATCAATTTTGACGAAACCTTTTAAACATCATCACTACTAAGTGAACATGCGCATATTCCAAGATTTTTGATCTGCGACAATTTTAACCAGGTTATCTCCCTTTGACTTAGATTTATTGTGTCTTTCCATCCGAACAAATTCTTGTGTGCGCAACTCCTCCTACATTAATGAACCGATTTTGATGAAACCTTTCAAACATCATCTCTACTAAGTGAACATGTGCTTATTCCAAACTTTTTAATCTGCGACAATTTTAACCAGGTTATCTTCTTGAACTTTGATTTAATATGGGTTTCTACATGAAATTCTTGTGTGCGCAACTCCTCCTACATTTATCAATCAATTTGGACAAAACTTTTCAGACATCATCACTACTAAGTGAACATGCGCATATTCCAAAATTTTTGATCTGCGACAATTTTAACCAGGTTATCTCTCTTATTTGATTTAATATGGGTTTCTGCATGAAATTCTTGTGTGCTCAACTCCTCCTACATTTATCAATCAATTTGGACGAAAGTTTACAGACATCATCACTACTACGTGAACATGCGAATATTCCAAAATTTTTGAGCTGTGGCAATTTTAACTAGGTTATCTCCTTTTAACTTAGATTTATTATGGGTTTCTACATGAAATTCATGTGCGTGCAGCTCCTCCTACATTTATCAATCAATTTTGACGAAACCTTTTAAACATTATCACAACTAAGTGAACATACGCATATTCCCAAATTTTTGATCTGCGACAATTTTAACCAGGTTATCTCCCTTTAACTTGGATTTATTATGGGTTTTCAAATGGGATTCTTGTGTGTGCAACTCCTCCTACATTAATGAACCGATTTTGAATACATGTTGCACATTGTAAATGTGTTTTTCCAAATGTAAACCATATATGTGTGGGCTCTTTAAGTATTCAGTGCTGTTCTGTGGAAGGCCACATGCAAATACAAATTTCAACAACAAAAAATGATCTTTATATATACATTTCCTTATGGCCTTCGCCTACATGATCAGAAGTGCATTCCTCTAAAAACCCAAAGCGGGGGTATTAATCACCTTCAGTGATAGTTCTAGTTTTCTATGATAACACTCACTGAGGAGAGATCACTTCACCTGTTAAAGCCTATTTCTGAATTTTACGACCTAAGATATAGCAGGTGCTCTTAACATGCCATCATGAGGAGGTCCCGCCAACAATTACTGAGGCAGTGGTTTCTAGTAAAATCTTGGCTGCCTGTTATGGCAGCCAAGACTTGACTAGAAATCACCGCTAATCAGCTGGATATATACAGAATGTGGTCAGAGGTGAATTTAGGACAGTTGTCCAGGCCCTGAAGGGTTAAAAGACAAGCCTCAAATTCATTGAAGAAGTATTTCACAGAACATGAAATTGTGCTGGTAAAGTAGCTAATTTTCCTCATCATATGTAGATTGTATTAATCTTACTCTGGGGATACCCAAATTTTCCAAACTAGAAGTTTTGATTTGATTCAATCAACAAATCTGATTGCCAAATGAAGCCTTGAGAGACTTCTCTGGAGACAAATGAATGCATTTGATATCAATGTGCAAGACTGCAATAAAGTTGTCTGTCATGCTCTCTGACAGGCACAATATACATGTTTAATAGGCACTCATTTTTTGTGCCTGATACAATGACCAGTACAATTTCTTGTAGGTTCATACTAGTATAAATATACATTTACATTTCAAAACAACACTTCAAACTTTTTTTTAACTTTGAAATTTAAATAAACACATCCAATTTCAGTAGGTTTCACCAAATTCACATTGAGGGTGGCAGAGATCAAGGTAATCTGAAATCTCAACTGGGTAATCTAAAAGCGTCACCTCAAGACACTCTTGAATTCTGCCATCAATAATTGATGCAATGATCAGAGTAATCAGTACATGAAAGTAATTTGGAAATAAGGCCACCCATGAATCACATGCCCTCAATACATCCCCAACATGTTGCTTTCCAGTTCAGAGATATGCTTCAATACATTATGATTTGGAAATTTGCAGTGAGTTGTAAAGAATGGTTTTACAAATGAGAAAGTTAACACCAAAAGAAACAGTCGTTTTTTAGCTCTCCAACTTTAGTTGTGTGAGCTCATGGCATGGCTCGATTGGTCGGCGTACAGGTTCAATAATGTTAAAGTTTCTGTTTAGGTCACTTATTCGTCCTATTTCCATATCATGGCCTTTATAATGCTGCTATATGATGATTATTATCATTCTACCATGATTTAACCCCTCATACTGTGCATTTTAAACATTTTTCTTGACATTTTTTGTTGCATTTAGTTTTCTGTTTAGCTCACAATTTCAAGTTTAACTTAGTGTTTAGGTCAGCTACTGTGCTCCTTCTCTTCCCGTGGCACTTATATTCATCATACATGTTCCTCAGTATCATTGTTCCATGATTAACCCCTCATACCCTGCATTTTAAACATTTTTCTTGACATTTTTAGTTGCATTTAGTTTTCTGTTCAGCTCGGAATTTCATGTTTAACTTGGTGTTTAGGTCAGCTGCTGTGCTCCTTCTCTTCTCATGGCACTTATATTCATCATACATGTTCCTCAGTATCATTGCTCCATGATTAACCCCTCATACCCTGCATTTTTAACATTTTTCTTGACATTTTTATTTGCGTTTAGTTTTCTGTTTAGCTCAGAATTTCATGTTTAACTTAGTGTTTATGTCAGTTTCTGTGTTTTACTTTTAAGAGGTTGTGTTTAGGTAAGCTTTGTCGATGTTATGAGCCTGTTTGATACAGTTCTTGTGTTTGCCAAAATTACTATCAAAGAGGAATGTTGGTGAGCTATAGGGCGTTGGTGTCCTTCTTATTAATGTTGAGTTTCCTGTTTACCTCACACTAAGACATTTTCAGTGTGTTTTTGTTTAGGCCAGCTGCTGACACCCTTTTCATCCCATGGCCTTTATATTGCTTCCATATGGTGCTTATTATTATTCTACCATTATTTCATTTTCACCCAGTGCATTTTAAACCTTTTTCTTAACATTTTTAGCTCACCAACTTTAGTTGTGTGAGCTTATGGCGTGGCTCGATCGGTCGGCGTTGGCGTCAACGTACGTGTCCAATAATGTTAAAGCTTCTGTTTAGGTCACTTACTAGCCCTATTTCCATATCATGACTTTTATAATGCTGCTATATCATGATTATTATCATTTTACCATGATTTAACCCCTCATACCCTACATTTTAGACATTTTTCTTGACATTTTTAGTTGCGTTTAGTTTTCTGTTTAGCTCAGAATTTCATGTTTAGCTAAGTGTTTAGGTCAGCTGCTGTGCTCCTTCTCTTCCCATGGCACTTATATTCATCATACATGTTCCTCATTATCATTGTTCCATGATTAACCCCTCATACCCTGCATTTTAAACATTTTTCTTGACATTTTTAGTTGCATTTAGCTTTCTGTTTAGCTCAGAATTTCATGTTTAACTGAGTGTTTAGGTCAGCTGCTGTACTCCTTCTCCTCCCATGGCACTTATATTCATCATACATGTTCCTCAGTATCATTGTTCCATGATTAAACCCTCATACCCAGCATTTTAAACATTTTTCTCGACATTTTTAGTTGCGTTTAATTTTCTTTTTAGCTCAGAATTTCATGTTTGACTTCGTGTTTAGGTCAGCTGCTGTGCTCCTTCTCTTCCCACGGCACTTATATTCATCATACATGTTCCTCAGTATCATTGTTCCATGATTAACCCTTCATACCCTGCATATTTTTATACTGTACCAATGACCCAGACATAGCTGGTGCTAACTCTTAAAATATAGGGCCAAACACAAATTTTGCCCCCCAATCCCCAAAATTTGCATCTAAAACCAAAGAAAACATGTCCTGAATGGCCCTCCACACTTCACCTCTACTGCGCATGCGCAGTGTCAAGGACGTTCCGAAATTGGCGCCATTAATCATTCTAAGTTTGGCCCTTCATCAGTTAACATCTGACTGATCTTTGTGCTTGTAAATCTCAGTTTAAATGATGCCAGACACATAAATATTAGTGAAATGGTGATTCTAAGGAGGATAGAGAAGGAGGAGAGGAAAAATGTGTGACAGAATATTATCAGGGCTGTAACTTAAAAATTTTTAATGAAATTATGTTAAGTTACCTATTTTCGAGGCAGCAGTCATTTTGTTGTCATTCTGATTATTTAGTTACACTGATTTTTCAGTGTTTTCCTCTCTCCCTGTCCTTTAAGTCCCCCCTTGCTATTCTCCCATGCTTTTGGCATAGTTTCTGTAATTATTATTACTAAATTTTCTTGGGAGTTTTAGCTGAATAACAGAATGAATTCTGTTCTTTTCCCCATGTTTACGTCTTCACCTACGGGTGGTTAGGCGTTGTGTTCTGCATCTACCATCTGATGTTCTGCAGTTTCTTCCCTAGAAGTCTCTGTTTTGCATCAGATAGTGTATTTTTGGTAACTGATTCCGGGCCTGGGTGCCTGGAGTCTTATTTTAGTGTTTTTACATTCATTGTTTACATTTACAACAGCCCTCTGTGTGAGGGGGGGATTTCTTGAAAATAATATCTTGATGTTATTTTAATCATAACTAGATACATTATTATTGTTCGTAAGTGTTGAATAAATTGTTTAAAATATTTTTAAAATTTTTGTCCACACTTAGGCTTGGGATCCATTGGGGCTCAACGTTACTTTTCAGAAACTTGGGCTGTTCTGAAAAAATATTTTTTCAAAATATTTTGATTTCAATTATTTTTTCTATATTAATGGATCATATTATTATTATGTATTTTGATTGCCAGGGGTTGGTGCGAGTACCAGGACTTGTTTTCTTTTCACATTGAAAGGATTTTGATCAATTGTAATAAGAGGAAGTCTTCCTCTGACTTTTATAATCATTCTATATGTGGTCAGTGTACTCGCATTAACTCCTGTTCTGTATCGTATGATTTCGATGACAACGTGGGAAGCGTATGTCACGGTATGTTAGTGGGGAATTGGACACTCCGGTCCTTTCCCCGCAGGGTCACTCTACTTTATCATTTTCTATTTTAGTCCAGGCACATTAGACATAAAAATGAGAAAGTAAGGAAAAAAATCGGAGAAAGCTGATTTTTTTATATGTTTCTGGGACACACATTGCGGATAAAGTGTGAAAAGTCCCCGCGAATCCGAGTTGAGCTTTTTTAGTTATAGCGTTTTTTTGATGAAAAAAAATTTTTTAAAAAAAATTCGACCCAGCTCCATATTTCTCATTCTTATTCGCCTTAGTAGGGTGAGAATCATAAATATCGTGCTGAATTATATTGAGAATACATATCCCCAACAGAAAATGCCAACTTTGTACCAATCCTCACACTCAATGGTGAAATATTCACGAAAATGTACAAAATTACGAAAAAAAATTTATTGTTTTCATACACACAACGGTACACAACGTCCATTAAATCAAATCTACGACTACTTTGGGAGTTAAATTATATATCAAAAATTGCAGAAAAGCAGTGGCTTTATAATGATATATAACAATATTCATTTATTCCATAATGAACTGGTGAAACGTGTGAAATATTAACCATACCCCCTAAACTCAAATTCAAACGGCATCGACTTTTCTCATTCAAATACCGTATTATAGCATCGTTGTTTCAATTTCCATGTTCGATTAAATCACATAATGTGGTGTTCGCCTACACTCAAGATGCATTGGCATGTAATGTGTGCACGCCCTTGATGTGTATATATCAAAGCAGTGGAGATTGTGTCTTCGTCAGATAAGTTGACAAAAGTTTTCGTTAGACTCGGCGGCTTCCATATGATTATGTCATATTTAGGGGCAATTGGTTCGATCATGGCTGGTAGCGGCTTGGATGAACTTTGGGGGACTGTTTATGCTGGTGGGTCAATCCATCATTTGATCAGTGGTCATGCATATTCAAGAGCAGTTCGTGCCCATTTGCTAACACAAATTGCCATTACAAAACTTGTGTTTGAAGAAAGCCGAACACTAGATAACATAGACTGCACAGAAGTCAATGAAATATTCTGTGGACTTGCCAGAGGTGACTGTACAACAGCTGACGCTGTCAATCAAGAAAGTGTCAACCATCTACTGTCAAAATTACACAAACTGCTCCAGAATGCGTCCGTAGGACGCACAGGAAAGCTTTGGGTACAATACTACGAGCAAATAGGTCTTCTCCAGTTCTTGAGAGCAGAGCGCACAGGCGACTGGGAACTCCACACATTTTGTGTTCGCAATATGATTCCAGTATTTCAAGCAGGTGGTCATTTTGCATACGCAAAAAGTTCTCATCTCTATTTGCAGCAGATGAATGAGCTAACAGAAATAATGCAACAGGATGATTGGAAGTTGTTCACTGAGAAAGGTTACTTTACCATAAGGCGCTCAGATAAATTCTGGGACGGGATATATTCTGATCAGACCATAGAGCAGTGTTTAATGAGAATGTTCAAGCTCCCTGGTGGTCTCACACATGGCAGGGGAATAACCGATAGCACTGTTGCGAAATGGGTACATGGACTACCTCTTTGCCTTCCGATATGTAATGCTCTCGAAAATTTTGTTCATGTTCACACTGGTCATGGCGAACAACATCGGGATCTCCGTCAAAGTTCACAATTGACTGATGCCAATGATATCACCAAATTATTGAACTGGCTCAGAGTGCATTTCCCCTTTCAGAATAGAGATCCACTACAATTAGTCTCTATAGCGACCGGGCTTGTGGCCGACGAAACTGTGAACTGTGACCAAGTTCGCAAAATTGGTGAATGTTGCGTATCGAATGTTGTAAGCAAAACGTTCAACAGCATCAAACTACGACGTGTTGACACTGTGAAGTCTTTCGCATCGATGGCAAATAGCATGAAAGTCTGTGGAAGTAAGGTAGTGATTGACCCCACAATTCTGTTCAACCGCATCACATGTGTTATTCAGTCACAAGCAGAGATGGAAGAGTATCTCAAATATGAACTCGCCCCAAAACCACCAGCATTGTTTGATTCTGCTGGAATGAGGAAGACACAGAAAAGCACGCTCGGTAAGATCCTCAAAACATACGGTTCCGAGCAAACTAAAATCCCAGAACATTCTCTGTTTGTTGTAGATGGTGGATTTTTATTGAGGGCAGTTGTATGGCCTAAACAGTCGTCATATAAGGACATATGTACATCATATTCCAATTATCTAGTGAGACATTTTGGGTCGAACGTCGTCGTGGTTTTTGATGGTTATGCTTGTACAATGTCGACAAAGGGCATGGAACAAGCCCGTAGATCTAAAGACAGGTATTCCATTGATATCAATATCTCACCCGAGTTACCAGCCACCACACCCCAATCCGATTTCCTTGCAAATGCCAAGAACAAAACCCAACTGATCGATCTTCTAATGCAGGAGCTATCTGCTATCAATATTCAGTCCAAGCAGGCCGAGGCTGATACTGATGTACTGATAGCTGAAACTGCACTTGACATCGCTCAAGATGACAACAATGTTGTCGTTGTGGGAACAGACACAGACTTGTTAGTCATTCTTACCTCTCGAGTTCAACCGGGATGTAATATTCACATGATGTGTTCCATTACCCCAAACTTACTAGTTTCAGTTAGTGAAATAGCAACCAAAATGGGTGACCATAGAAGCAACCTCCTTGTAGCACATTCTATAAGTGGTTGTGACACTACTTCTGCACTCTTTCGAGTTGGTAAAAAGAAAGTATTCAGTACAATTGTCTCCGATGTTACTAGCGACTCACAACAGTATGTCAACACAATTTTGGCGGATGACAGTACACCAAGTGCAGTAGCCGCTGCCGGGGAACAATTTTTCCTGATCTTATACGGGAGTAAAACTGTTTCCTCTCTTGACCAATATAGATATGTCACTTACAAGCGTTATGTAGCAAAATCTAAACTGAATAAACCCATCGACCTAGCCTCACTCCCACCAAGCAGCGATGCTGCACAACAACATGTCTACATATGTTATCTCCAGGTCCAACAATGGCTGGGCACTTCGCTTCCTCCGACGGATTGGGGGTGGTCGCTAGACAATGGACTTCTTGTACCGACTGCAGCCACAAAGCCATGTGCCCCCGATAACCTACTGAATCTGATCAGTTGTGGTTGCAAGAGTGCTTGTACAAAAAGGTGTGGGTGTAAGAAGGCAGGACTCTCTTGCTCAGGTTTGTGTAATTGCAGTTCGGATTCTTGTAACAACCACAGAAACACTGTCCTGTCGGAAATTTCTGAGTTCGATGAATAATATGTATATAGGTCATGTCATTTCTGTATATAGCGTTGATAATAGTCAATGTAACTTAATCCATGTTGATTGATTTGTACATTCTGTAAATATTATTTATTGATTTTTGTACATTCTGTAAATATTATTTATTGATCTAATGCTGCCAGACACAGACGTGTCTGTTCGGTCCCAAGCCCGAAAATAGTTGAGTTCTCATGCTGACGAATTTTATGCCAAAAGGGGAACTCGGCCAGAAGCAGAGGGTGTCTTCCATAATGTCTATTTTGTAAGCAATGATAAAAGTCTTCAAATGGTGGTGGATTTTTATCGAAAGGGATTTGGAGGATTTCGAGCTTTCCCTTTCGGAACTACATATGCTGTTGTGTATGTCATCTGACTTGATCTTCTACAGCTTCTTTCGTCGGGCCAGAATGCTGCGATGCCGGATAAGAAACTGATAGCGTCGGTGGACTTAGAAATTTTTGGTTCGGTTCAGGGACATCGTCCCTCAGTTGCGACATAGTCCAATAATGTCACACAAACTTTCGAATTATTGAACGACGCTATATATTTTATTATTATATGCTTGCTATAACCAAGCATTTCTGGTTTCTTGTTCGCAAAGTTACGGAGATGTCTTTCAAAAGTGTGCCTCTGTCGTCATAGTTAATGAAGAGCTAGCGGCAATAAGTGCTCATGGAATATGTCTATCGCCTAAGAGATCCCTTGTAGGATCGACGGAGTGACATTCGCTAGCTCACCCGGTGTAGCGTGCATTCATCGAATGGTTCGGCTGCCGGGTTCGTCCGTTGCGGTCTAGGAAGGTGATTTGGGTGATGCGAGCACTATAATTACTTTAGTACTCACCCAGTGACGGCGGATTGAGGACAGATCGGAGGAAGCCTGTTAGTCCGGTTCCTGGCTTGTCCAGGTCCGTCCGGGCTGTGAGCGAGAGAGGTCCCTCTCTTGTCCAACAACATAGGGGACCGCATGTTGTGGTTCAGATATTTTACATTCGGAGCATATGTCTGTCGGTCGGGACGCTCTGTTATATTGACAGTCCGAGAGACTGTCGATAATGCTTCCTCATCCTCACAGCAGGGCACACGACCGCACATTGGCTACGTGACCTCGAGTATCCGATCAGTTTCGTCATTCAGTGATTCCACGGCAAATAGGTCACGCCATCCGGTAGCCAAGGGACACGAGGCCTATACACTCCGTTTGCTCGCATATTGGTAGTATGCACGGGGTAACGATCAAGGAGCTTCCAGCGGCAATGCATTGTAGGACCGCTTCTCCTCAGGCCTCAGTGATGGACGTGCTATCCGAGTTAGCACAGTTGTTTCGCAGCATCCCAGCAATCGACAGTTTCTTACTCGAATCAGGAATTATCTGACGGCGCTGGGTCGGTGCGGTCCGCGGTTGCATCAGGTACGGACGACCGAACGCTTTATAGGGTACGACGGGATGGCGAAAGGAATTCGAAAGATTTCGAGTTTTCCCTTTCGTAGCATCGGAAGCTGCCATTCATATCTTCTGGCATTATCTTCCAGTGATTGTTATTTCGGACTACATTGCTGCGATGTTGGATAAGAGACTTATAGCGTCATTGGACACGGAATTTTGGATCGGTTCAGGGACATTGTCCCTGACTTACCGACACAGTCCAATAATGTCATTACAACATGTGTTTTATTTTTCGACGCTATATATGCATATAAGCCTGCTACCAAGCATGATAGTTTAGTTTCTTGCCCGCAATGCTCATTTCTGCCGTTTTATCATTTATACGAATAATTTATTTTGGCAGAGCAGGGCATACCGAGAGTTCATATGCGTCTAGACGGCGTGGTTAAAGACTGGAAATATTCTTTTTCGCCGTCTATGTCTTTTCCAACCACTATGTTGGAAACGACAATGATGTCTAGTAGACTTAACTTAGACGCTTTATCATACGTAATCCACCTTACTGAGGCGTTATCATTATGTCTTCAAGAAAAGATTTACGGGATATTATTCTCAATGTGATTTCTTTTGAGGGCAGTAGTTTGTTCACGTATAACTCCGCCCTTCAGTGGCTGATTGGAGTTGGTTAGACGTGACGCAGCCCTAGCTACATCCACGCGCGTGGATAGTAAGGTGAAGAACTCTCTCAGAGTCGCTTCGTCCTCGGAGAAGCCTCTCTTCGACGACAACTTTTCAGCAATCCATGAATTGCTCGATTTACACGTTCTCTTGTCTATCTAGTGTTACAAGAGATTCAGACTGGGGCAAACATTCGGTGGTTGACTCAGAGAGTGCCACTGCAGTTGCCGGATCCGAGTGTTGTGACGGTTGCCAGTCAAACAGATTGGGATATAATATTGATCCCAACGGATTCGAAGTGCCAGGGTCTTTGGGTTCCGCAGTCTCTAAGCAAGCAATTATCTTCCGCGGAATAATGTTTTTTAGGCTTGCTTTATGTCATTGCATGAACATTATTCAGAAACGCATGTCCAAATCCTGTCCGTTAATTCGACAGTAGTGGCGTATCTCCGGAACCAGGGAGGCACTCATTCGTTTCCGTTATTCAATTTAATGGAAAGAATCCGTCTGTTGGTTATAGTACACCAAGTTCTGTTTCGGTCTGTCATATTCCGGGTCGTCTGATTGTTTTACTGGACTCCCGTTCACTTAGGGGTCGCTTGTTGCCGTCAGAATGGACTCTCAACAAACAAGTATTCAATCAGATTTGCTATCTATGGGAGCGCCCAATGATAATTTATTTACAACACAGCTTGCTAATCAATTGCAGACGTATGTGTTGGCTTGTCCGGATCTCTGAGCTAATGTTGTTAACGCTCTATTGATCTAATAGGACGGAATGATAGGATATGCGTATCCTCCGGCGCTGTTGTTTCAGCAGGTATTGCTAAGATAAACAACCACAATACATTTCTGTTGATAGCATCTCTATCTTCACAGAGACTGTGGGTAATTTACTCTGATGTCTACTGTGGGACTTAACGCGAAATCTTCCTCAATGAGAGGATCTTCTTTCGCTGGGTAAATCGTGTCATCTTTATCACAACCCGCAAGGTCGCAACCTTCACGTATTCCATTGTGTGGTCCGTATTGCATTGTAAGCATTGTACTGGACGAGCTTTGGACGCGATTTCTTACTATAGGAGATCCTCTTCTTCGCTATTCTATGCGGCTAAAGTGGAGGCTCTTCCGTCGTTGGTGTAGGGATCACTATGTTCATATTGTTGATCCCTCCATACTACTCATTGCAACTTTTTAGTATACTTGTTTGACAAGATCTACTGCAGCCTGTTATTATTAAGGTTATAGGTTTATGTTACCTCATACATATGCACCCTATGATAGTTTACAATTGAGTCTTATGTCTCTTTATCTAAGTCAGTTAGTAACTTTTTGATAAATAGACTTAGAATCTTTAGATTAAATTCCTATATGGAATTTAACTTCGGTTCTTATTTAGCTAAGTAATCATTTGAGCCTCTGGAAACAGTAGTTTTCAAATTCTGACCTTTTAGACAGTAATTCTGTTGGCTTCTCTTTTACTGAAGAGTCAGTGAGTTTCATGCACTATCGATGGATGATTTTCACTTTCGTAGTTTCGGAATCACTACTTACTTTACTATTTAGGTTGGATTTTTGCATAAGAGTTAGGCTCCTAATATCCAGAACCTATTGTTATTAAGGTCCTTCCGTCTTCGTACGGGCATAGGCCTTTACTCTGTCCGGTTAGAGTTTATGTATTTATAAACAGATATCTGTTTATTTCTACGGGCGTAAGCTTCTTCTGTCTTTGATACCTAATAGAAGGACGTTACGCTCCATTCTATTGCTAATGGATTCAATTAACTATCGGTACTGCTTACAGTATATCATTGACTCAGCAGTTGTGCTTAAGATTTCGGCTCATGAAGTAAGAGTTCTTCTACATCTTGGGCTTACATTAATAGTTTCGCTATTATAGATTTTTGAAGGCTGCTCATTGCGCTCAGCCATCCACAATCATGAATTTTTATCTCAGAAATATCGAGTCCATTTCTGGAGGCCTCTATTGTTAGGTCTATTATCTACTGCTCAGAATGTCATTCACTTAACAGTTGCTACTATAGCTAGGTAGGCTGTCTGTTTCGGCAGTGACTCCGTTCTGCTGCCCTCTTCGCTCTGGGCTATTTGACCCAGGGCAAGATAAAGGGGGGGGGGGGAGGGTGTTCCCTTGGGTCACCTGTTTTACTATGAAAACAAGGGGATACCTCCTCCGGAGTTAGTAATTCTGAGCTGTTATTGGGATGGTTGTTTAGTGAGAAGTTTATGTTTTTAAAATTCATTCAAGTCTTAGTTTTTAAAGTATAGCTTTTGAATATAGCACGTGTCAACGGACATGATTATGCAATCCTCAGACACTTTTAAGGAGTATAAGAGTCTCTATTCTCTAGACTTACTTTATTTATTGGCTTACTTTAAAAATTATTAGTATAAGGATTATATTGGATATTAATAGAGTACATGGATGTATGATGCTCAGTTTTGGAAGGTGTTGTATCTTTCTAATTTATCATAAATAAGAAAGATACATGTAAGGCCTATTACTTTTTTTTTCCCTAGAAGGGATGACTCTATTTTATATTATTGAGCGTATTCCATCTTGCTCTATGTCCTTGGCCCTCCAGCCTTTTTACTATTCAGCTATGTCTGGGTCATTGGTACAGTATAAAAATGTTAAAAAATTTATAGTAATTTCTATATTTTTTATACTTACCAATGACCCAGACGGGGATGGCCCTCCCAGGAGTTGGGAACTCTTGCCTCCCCGCTGAGTACATAGCGCTTACCAGGCACTGGTTATTAGAATGATTAATGGCGCCAATTTCGGAACGTCCTTGACACTGCGCATGCGCAGTAGAGGTGAAGTGTGGAGGGCCATTCAGGACATGTTTTCTTTGGTTTTAGATGCAAATTTTGGGGATTGGGGGGCAAAATTTGTGTTTGGCCCTATATTTATAGAGTTAGCACCAGCTATGTCTGGGTCATTGGTAAGTATAAAAAATATAGAAATTACTATAAATTTTTTAACTTTTAACATTTTTCTTGACATTTTTATTTGCGTTCAGTTTTCTGTTTAGCTCAGAATTTCATGTTTAACTTAGTGTTTATGTCAGTTTCTGTGTTTTAATTTTAAGAGGTTGTGTTTAGGTCAGCTTTGTCGCATGTTGTGAGCCTGTTTGATACAGTTCTTATGTTTGCCAAAGTTACTATCAAAGAGGAATGTTGGTGAGCTATAGGGCGTTGGCGTCCTTCTTGTTTAGTTACATTTGCTAATTTCATGTTTAACTTAGTGTTTAGGTCACCTGCTGTGTTCCTTCTCTTCCCATGGTGCTTATATTCCTCATATATGTTCTTCATTATCATTGTACTATGGTTTCACCCTTGTCCACTGAATTTCAATTCAAATTTCTCTTCAACTTTTGAACGTTGAGTTCTCTGTTTAGCTCACACTTAGATATTTTCAGTGTGTTAACGTTTCTATTCAGGGCATCTGCCGACACCCTTTTCATCCCATGACCTTTATATTGCTTCTATATGGTGCTTATTATCATTCTACCACCATTTAACCCTCACCCTTTGTGTTTTAAACCATTCTCTTAACTTTTTTATTTATTTTTTACTTACATTTAGTTTTCTGTTTACCTCAGAATTTCATGTTTCACTTAGTGTTTATGTCAGTTTCTGTGTTTTACTTTTAAGAGGTTGTGTTTAGGTCAGCTTTGTCACATGTTATGAGCCTGTTTGATACAGTTCTTGGGTTTGCCAAAGTTACTATCAAAGAGGAATGTTGGTGAACTATAGGGCGTTCTTCTTGTTCATCAAATTTCAAAAGTTAACTCTTCTTTTTACCTCACACTTACACATATTTTTACACAACAACCAATGGCCCAGACTTAGCTGGTGCTAACTCCAAAATATCGAGGGCCAAACAAATTTTGCCCACCCCCCAATCCCCAAAATTTGCATAAAAAAACGAAAATTAGAAGTCCTATCTGGTCCTCCATACATTTACTCTGCACGCATGTGCAGATGCCAGGATGTGACCGGAATTGTCGCCAACATCATTCTTTGTTTGGCCCTCAGTCAGATAACAACAAACTGACTTCTGTGCTTTTAATTCTCAGTTTATAATAATGCCAGACACAAATCAATGGTTAATTTGGTGGATCCAGGGACAACTGGATGAAAGAAGGAAGAAACAGTGGTTTGAAACTTTCAGGGCTGTAACTTGACCCCCCTCCCCCCCCCCCCCCCCCCCCCCCCCCCCCCCCCCCCCCCCCTCCCAGTTAAACTCCCAAGCTTTTTGACTTGTTTGATTGAAAATTTTTTATAAAATTTCTTGGGAGTTTAACGTGTTGCACAGAATGTTTATTCTGTTTTTCCCCATGGTTACGTCCTCACCCTTGGGGTGTTCAGGCATTTTGGTCATGCTTCATACATCCAATGTATCGTTTTTTCTTCTTCTGAAGATCTTGCTTTACATCGGATAGTTCAAAAATCTGTTACTAACTTTGGGCCGTGTTGCCTGGGGTCTCGTTTCCTGTTTTCATTCTGATGTTGTTTACATTGACAGCTCTCTTTTTATATATGTAGTTTCCTATTTATTATATGGTTGGACTGTTGTTAGATACATTAAATATTCTGGTAGTGTAGCAGTTAATTTTTTTGGATAGAAAAATAATTTTTGTCCACACTTGGGCTCTATCGGGATACAATTGGGCACATCATTCCCTTTGGGAACTTGGGCTCTTGTCAAAATTTTTCAAAAATTTTTTTTGTATAAATTATTTTTCAATTTATATTTTGAATGTTATTTGTTATGTATCTTTTTATAATATTTAATGTGGAGTTGCTGGGAGTACGATCAACTTAGTTTGTTTCATTATGAAAGCATATTGTTCAATAAGCAAGGCGAGGAAGTCTTTCCTCTGATTTACATGTTGGTTGCCTTGCTTGTAGTCGATGTACTCCCACTAATTCTTGCTCAACATGTGTCGCATGGGATGACAAACGTTGGAGACAGGTGTCACTGTACGTTGTTAGTGAGAGGCCACTGCCGGTCCTCTTGCGGTGAGAGGCCACCGCCGGTCCTCTCACCAAAAAGTTGCTCTAGTTTTTTAGTTTCTATTTACAGAGGAACAAGAACATGGTGATGTTTATGCGACGCCATCAGAGAGTGTGCTTCCGTCCTCGCATTTAGATAGTCAATCAGAGATAGCGGCTAAAGTGCTCATGAATATTAGACAGGGCAGTAAACCACAGCATGGTTTCAGCTCCCTTTTGCCAGCTAGCTTGACCGGTGAAGCGGTTACACCATCCATGGGTACCATGACGCCGTGTCCGTTGCAGTCGAGGAGAGTAAAAAGGGTAGAGCGAGCACTATAAATAATAACAGGCTCACCCTGTGACGACGGAGAGGAAGAAGCCGGCAAGTTCAGTGGGAAGCTCGGCAACAGGCCTCGAAATAAGAGGTGAATGCTCTTATCGTTCAGCTATTGGTTACGCAGAGTTGTTTTCAGGCAAACGCTCGATTGATTAACCAAAAATCGTGCCGATGGCCGACGAAGTTAGTTGTTTTGGGATGAGAAAAGTTTTCAACGTTTTTCCTCACACTGATTTAAAAAAAGCACTGCAGTGAACAAAACAAGAACAAAATGCTCATGTGGTTATCATACAGCATGTTTCAATCATTACTGTACTTGTGGGGGTATAAATCTATATTATTAGCGGTACTGAAGATTTGCAGTACCAACTCGCGGCGCCCTCAGGCTCTCGAAACAATTAATTTGTTTTGATCCTGAGAAAGACGATTGTCTGTGGTTCACTGATGTTTCGGCATTGGGACGTTTCGGCCTGGATGTTTCGGCCTCCAATCGGGTTGAAACGTCCTGCCTATCGGGCCGAAACGTCCCGGGTTTTACCGAATTTTCAAAATTTTTTTTACATATTTTGAAACTTAATTTCTTTCATGTTGATAGTCACAAAAAGTTGTAAAAAAACGAACTTACCTTTATCGAAGTTTAATTTATCCGTAAAAATCCATGAAATAAAACAGGAATTAATTATATTTTATTTTATTTGTAAGCACAAATAAAGTATGTTCACTGATGTTGAAGACGCATTGAAATAAATGAAATACAAGATTTTCCCAGCAAGTGTTGTTTTGACAAAACAAAAAGCCACAGCTGTCTATCGCGGTTGCTACATGTCTTTTGATACTTTGTTTGACACTTCTGATTAAAAGTTACTGATGAACTTTTTGAGTTTGTTTATACAAGCTTTTCGGAATAAAAGTTACTGATGAACTGTTTGTATGTGTTGATACAGCACTCTCGATAGTATCTTTGGTGAATTCTGATCTACTGACAACAGTGGGTTCAGGTATTTTTGTGTTTCTTTTCACCCTACTCACAATTGTTTACAATTGGCTGTAACGTAAGTGCAAGCCCTACTTTGGAACTAACTCAAGTTTTTAGAGAACTTTTCCAAACAAGTTGGAAAAGTAATAGAGTGCAAAAGCATGAAAAAGATCGAAAAAAAGGTCGAGCGAGACCAGCGCTCGAAATGACAGGTACTCTCTCTGCACACCTCTTGCGTTAACCGAGCACATGCGCAACAACCGTGACATCAATTCCTTTTATTTCTGCCATTTGTACATGGTCGGCAATTTTTGTGACTCATGCTACTTTGCTGTTTTTCTTCGTGATCAACTTATTCTATGTGCTATCTGCATTTAATTGTGTGCAAGTGGATTGTATCCTTTTGTCAAGCTATCCAAATTGTTATTGATTAATGTTATTTTTGATCATTATTGCTTGTTTCTTCACACTTAATCTTGTTTTTCCCCCATGTGTGAACACGACCTTTGTGCTGTTTTCCGTCGGCGGGAAGCTTGATTCCATTATTTTCATTCATATAATGCCAAAGACTATTCCTTGTACCTCTTGCTTGCAAGTGAAGCATGTGGATGACTCTCATTCCACATGTGTCACTTGCAACAATTGCACTCAGGCCCAATCATGTGGTATTTCTGGGGTTTGGTCCTCTAAATTCTGGGCTTCTGTTAACAAGGTGGTTCTGTCCAGAGCTAGAATCCCTCGTTCTCGGGGTAAGGGTAGCCGTGCCGTAGCAGACATTTCTGCTGGTGCATGTAGTGACTCTGTCACACAGTATTCTGATCTGTCTTCTGTGGCGAGTTCCTCTGCAACTGTTGACGGTGCTAGTTCAGTGATACCTGACGTGGAGACCGTAGTCTCTTTGTCTTCTGATGTCCCTCTTGAGGCGTCTGTTTTCGTAGAGAGCTTCTCCAAGGTCAGCTCGGTGACCCTCTCCGATCTGCCTCCTACGCCATCGTCAGTTGCTGAGGAAGTTGTTACTACAGATCCTATGCTGTATGATGGTGGCTCTTCCATTTCCTCTGGGGGTGGTCTACAGTCTCGGGGGGACTGGTGTGTCTGTGAGCTCTCAGCCACCCCTAGCTTTATGGCGAAGCTGTGCAGGTTTGCTGTCTGCTCCACCTCATCTGGCTAGGTTTGCTCCTAGTCGGTTGAGCCGGTCGGTCGCTTCGGCAGCGATTCCTCGCCCTTCGAGTGAATCATTTATTGTTCCTCCTTCCCCTGCTAGAGTGACGACTAGCAGGATGGGGTTGGGACATTGGCATCCAGGGCCTGCTGTTCGGCAGAGGTCAGTGACAGCCCCGGTTAGCTGTCACTGTCGGAACCTTCCTCCGGTGATTCCTCACTGTGTTGCGAGTCTGAATGTTGATCGATGCTTGCCGTCGGTCTCCGAGGATGGGCAGTTGGGGCCATCTGCCGCGCTGAGGCCAATGACAGGTTCCTGTCATTCTTGGGACAATCCTCCGGTGTCATCTCACCGTATCCCAAGTCCAGCTACCGATCGGCGTGTGCGTCGGTCTCTTTAGAGGATTTGCAGGCAGGACCTTCTGTTCCGCAGAGGTCAGTGATGGCCCCTGGGCATCATAATCGGGACTATCCTCCGGTGTCTTCTCACCGTCTCCCTATTCTGTCTGCCGATCGACGTTCGACGTCGGTCTCTTCTGAGGATTTGGGTTCTTTTACTAGAAGTGTCCATTGGGAGGACACTCCGTCAGGCGATGCTGCGACGGATTCTCAGGGTGACCTGCGTCAGGCCGTTTTGGCGCTCACCCGGTTGCTTTCTAGCAACCCTCAAGTTGGCCTCCCTGTGCCTCATGAGGCACAACCTCCTTTGGTCGGTCGCCGAGATGTCTCGCCTGGATACTGCACAGTATTCACAGGAGGTTTCTGCTGGTCAGACCAAGTTGGGCTTCGTCTCCTCTGCAACGGAGGATGACAAGTATCTTGAAGGTGATGGGCCCCCCTCGTCTGTCTTGGGGCAGGCTTTAGTTTTCGTCTTTGGCTTATTGCCGGACGCTCAACCTTCTGACCAGCCATCTGTGACCATCCGGCCGCGGTCCACTGTGGAGCGCAGCAACCCTGTTGAGCCTTCAAGCTCCAGGGCTTTGCGTCCTCTGCAATGGGCTCGGGTTGTTGAGTCCTTCCAGGGCTTAGACGCCAAAATGCGTTCTAAGGTGCTCATGGGTTCTTTCTTTTTCTAGAGCTGATGCTTTTCTGCCTCCATCGCGGTTTCGTGTTTACGATTCCGTCTCTCCACCAGTCTTCCAAGGGATGACTACTGTGGATGAGGATTTTTCTTCCCTCGGGTTAACTAAGCCTAAGTCGGCAGTTCTCCCGATATCGGTAGTTGAATCTATGGTGGGCCTGTCCCGAGAGATGCTGGGCATGTTATCTCTCGCAGACCATGTCGTCGCTGCTCTGGCAGAATATTTTCCACTAGGGGAGTTTGGTGATGCTCAGGTGCCTTTTCGCGTTTTGTCACAGGCTCTCATGAACTTGACACACGCTCACGCTTGCAACACAGCAAATTTGGAGCTGGCACACCGGGATGCGGTGTTGGATTGTTCTCCATCCCTTCCGTCTGAGCAGCGTGCTGTTCTGAGGTCTGCCTCTCTGGTTGGACCTCAGTTGTTCCATGGTTCCGTGGAAGCTGTCCGTAGCGAGGTTCTTCATCATTCGAAGGACCAGCTTTTGCTGCGACAGCTGGACCAACCTGCTGCTGCGTTCCAGGCCCGCCAAGCATCCTGCTGCGTCTGCCTTGTCTGCGACATCGGCTGTGCCTTCAGCTCCGTCTGCTCCTTCTACTCAGAAGAAGCGCCGACGCGGCCAGGCTCGCTGGCAGTCTCAGACAGGAAAGTCTCAGGACTCTGTCACTTCCCGAGGTGGTGGTTTTTCCTCTCGGTGGGCCTTGTCGAGGCCGCAAGTAAAGGTTCTCACCTCCATTTGCCTCCAGTCGGGGGAAGGCTGTCGCAGTTTCACGACCGTTGGACAGAGATAACGTCGGACACTTGGGTCCTCGACGTTATACATTCCAGTCTGTGACTGTCCTTCCATCGGCACCCCAGTTTATCTCGGGTGCCCCTCCCGACTCGGGTCCCTTCTGATTCTCTACGCCGGGACCTTCTGGTGCAGGAGATCGACAATCTCCTCTCCAAAGGGGTGATCGAGGTGGTCAGGAACACCCTTTCACTGGGGTTTTACTCAAGACTTTTTCTTGGTGCTGAAGAAAAACGGCCAATTTCGTCCTGTCATCGATCTGAGTATCCTGAATGAGTACATTATAGCTCCTCGTTTCAGTATGGAGACTTTCCGGTCGGTTCGATGTTCAGTTCATCAGGGCGACTTTGCTGCCAGTATCGACCTGAAGGATGCCTACTTCCATGTACCCATTCATCTGGCGTCGCGGAGATACCATTGGTTCTCGTTTCGGGATAGAGTCTGTCAGTTCAGAGCTTTCCTGTTCGGTTTGAACCTGGCTCCTTCACCCGACTGATGTCACATGTGCTTGCTTTCCACCATACTCAGTTGGCTGTGACTTCGTCAGCCTACCTGGACGACATCCTCCAACGGCACCACGATTCTGCTGTTCTGGAGTTAGATGTCCGGCAGTTTCTTTGCCTGCTAGCGTCGCTGGGTTTCAGAGTCAATCGCGAGAAGTCGGATCTCCTTCCTTCTCAGCGATTCCGTCATTTGGGGATGGATTTCGACACTCTTCACAATGTAGTGTCGGTCCCCCATGCTCGGACGACGATTCTTTCCGACTTGACTCGGAACCTGCTTCAATCTTCCTCGGTCTCGGCCAGGACTTTCCTTCGGATGGTGGGCATTTGCGGTTCGGTGACAGATCTCATTCCGCTCGGTCGCTTGTTTGTCCGACCTCTCCAACACTTCTTGTTGGATCATTGGCGTCCGAATGTAGATCCGCTGGACCTGAAACTCACTATTCCTCGGTCTCTGCTTTGTCACCTCCACCCTTGGGCCGATATTCCCTGGCTGACATAGGGCGTTCCGTTGGATCTTCCTTTGGCCGATCGTATCCTTTCTGCGGATGCCAGCGATCGGGGCCGGGGTGCGACGTTGGATCCTCTCGGTCTGTCTACTCACGGCGAGTGGGACAGCGAGCAGGTGGGCCTTCATATCAACCAGAAGGAGCTCCTCGCACTTCTGTTGAGTTTTCGGCTTTGGATCCCTCATTTGTCAGACCATATTGTCCTACTTCTTTCGAACAATTTGACAGTAGTGGCCTACATATGGAAACAAGGAAGCCACATTCGATTCCCATGTATCGGCTGTCTCGGGATCTTCTTCTGTTGGCACGGGATGTGAACGCTCGGGTGACCATTTGACACATTCCCGGGCGTCTCAACGTCCTAGCAGACTCCCTGTCCCGACGCGACAGTGTCCTTCCAACCTAATGGATGCTACATCGGTCAGTGTTTCAGGCGATTTGCGAGCAGTGGGGCCATCCTCAGGTCGACCTTTTCGCTACTCGCTGGAATCATCAGGTAGAGACCTTTGTCTCCCCTTGTCCAGATCCTCTGGCATTTGCAGTAGACGCTCTTGTCTCTGGACTGGACAGGTTGGATCGGCTATGCCTTTCCTCCTGCACCGATTCTTCCTCAAGTATTAGCGACGATTCGTGCTTGCAGTTGCAGGATCATTCTGATCGCACCCCTGTCTCCACAGAGGGTGTGGATCAATCTGCTGTGCGCTCTGTTGGCTGATCGACCGATTCGTCTACCGTCGCGATCTTTTTTCCCAGGGTCATCCCAGGAAGTATCACGCCTGTCTTTTATCAGGTCCTGTCTCCGACGTAGAGGTTTTTCGAGACGATCAGTGGAGTGCATTTCTGCATCGCGGCGACATTCCACTGGCATGACTTATGCTGAGAAGTGGAAGGTTTTCTGCTGCTGGTGTGCAGATCACAATGTGGATTACCATGATCCGTCAATCGCTCAAATTGCGGATTTTCTGGTATATCTTTTTGACTCCAAGGCCCTCCAGCCTATTATGATTTAGGGCTATCGATCTATGCTGTCTGATACTTTCTCTTATGTGGGAAAGCGGTGCATCGGTCGTAATCTTTTTCTCTCTAAACTCGTTCGGCACTTTTCTTTAAAGAGGCCTCAAGTTTTGCGTCTTACAACCAAGTGGAACTTGGCATGGGTGTTACACTGTTTGGAGGGAGCGCCATTCGAGCCTTTATCTGAGACCGATATGCGTTTTCTCACCTATAAGACGGTTTTCCTTCTAGCATTTGCTTCTGCTCGAGTCAGTGAGCTTCTTGCGCTATCTGTTGATTCTGCTTTCTTCAGAAATGAGGCTAACAGTGTCACCTTCACTACTGATTGCTCTTTTCTAGCTAAGAATCAACTTCCCGATTCGGTACCTCCTCCCATCTGCATTTGGGCTCTTCCCGCTGTCGATGGTCAGAGACCTCTTCTTTGTCCTGTTCGTGCAATCAAGACTTACATTACTCACACTCAGTTCATTAGGAGGGGTCGGAAGAGATTCTTTCTCTCTCTCATTCCTAAGAGGTAGTCTATCTCTTCTCATTCTATTTCCAAGTGGATCTGTCTTGCAATCGAGCTAGCTTATTCCCGCTTGTCTGCTTCGGATCTTGTTTAATGCTCATGAGGTTCATGCCATTTCTACATCCTGGGCATTCTCCAATTCTGTTTCGCTCCGGGATGTTATGAATGCGGCTTACTGGAGGAAGGCTTCTACCTTCTCCTCCTTTTATCTCCGCCACCTAAAGCAGCAATCTGAGGACCTTTATTCGTTAGGCCCTCTTGTTGCCGCTCAGGCTGTTGTGCACCCTCGTTAAAATAGTTATCGAGGTTGTGTTTCGCTCAGCCTTGTTTTTTTCAGGTACCTTCTCTCTATCTTCATTACAGGTTTTTGCTATTGTTCTCTGCCCTCCTTGCTCTTGTTGGTATTGGTTATGTGATTCACCTCCTATTGTTTATTCAGCCATTTGTAAACAATTGTGAGTAGGTTGAAAAGAAATTAACATTTTTTAGTAAATTTTGTTTCTTAACATACGTACCACAATTGTTTACCGGAGGCCCACCCTCCTTGGGGATATCCTTGATATTGATGCCTCCCCGCTAAATCACAAACCTCTCGTTGGCGAAAATATGGAATTGACGTCTCGGTTGTTGTGCATGCGCTCGGTAAACGCAAGAGGTGTGCAGAGAGAGTACCTGTAATTTCGAGTGCTGGTCTCGCTCGACCCTTTTTTCGATTTTTTTCGTGCTTTTGCACTCTATTACTTTTCCAACTTGTTTGGAAAAGTTCTTTAAAAGCTTGAGTTAGTTCCGAAGTAGGGCTTGCACTTACGTTACAGCCAATTGTAAACAATTGTGGTAGGTATGTCAAGAAACAAAATTTACTAAAAAATTTTAATTTCTTAAAAATGCCAGAGAGGGGGGCATTGGGGGGGGCGGGGTGGGGGGGGGGGGCACTCAGGATGTCCCTAGCATCTAAAGCCATAGCTAGTTTTCATATAACTTATCTTTGCATACAGTTATAACGGAACTGCGGTCATTTTGGTGCGAAATGTAAATATTTACATTTGTTGTAAATAATGTCCTTTTGGGTGCGAGATGTAAATATTTCCATGTGTTATAAATAATGTCTTTTTGGGTGCAAGATGGAAATATTTCCATTTGTTGTAAATTATGACATTTTGGGTGCAAGATGTAAATATTTCAATTCGAACTGTGCGTTGTCAATCAATTAATTCCCTAATCCATAGTAACAGTCAATAGTGATGGAAATTATCTCTTTCGGCAGGTTAGATAATAGAGGTTATTAAATTGAAAAATACTGATCAATTAACACCTCTTAATATCCTCTATTATCTACCAGATGCGGATGAGATCATCCCCTTCGCTATTGACTGTTAATATCGGAGGCCGAAACGTCCAGGGCCGAAACGTCCAGGAATGAAACGTCTCGAGGCCAAAACGTCCCAATACCTTGTCTGTTACAACTAAAGGGAACTAACTGCTTTGTTAATACATTTACCACACATGAGGTATTAACTCTCGCACTGCGCAAAGCTGAAAATAAGTTTTCGATACAATAAAAAGGAGACATATTGAAATCAAATGAGCTGTTGTTAATTATTTGCATTTCTCCCCTTTTTGCCCTACCAATCCATGAGAAAAATTTTCGAACACATTATGGAAATGTCTTTTATTCACCAATGCTGACTTCTTATTTACGTGCTTATTCCATTTGAATAAACAGCCAGCATGGTTGTGAACATGGGTTTTTCCAAATGATTGCGAACATTGTGGCACAAATAAAGTTTTAGTTTGGAACTTTGGATTACATTCTCTGGATTCCGAAATGTATGGGAAGGTAGATATGATTTACAGTTGTTTCGTTTCCAATGTTAATCAGAGGCTGCCAATGCAACTCCCATGCCCTAAACTAAAGTTTAATGTATTCGTAATACAGACGTCCATCGACGGTATTTGACCCTATCCCCACACAATTGCCCAATTCCCACTCCCAGTTCTAGACAAATGTGTTTGGGTTTCTGAAATAATAAGCCACACAGCAAAATAAACAATTAAAATTCTTTAATTTTTTTTAGATACAAAAATCATATAAAGCAAAGAACAACAAATGTTAATGTGTGCATACGTGAATGTGCTTGCATATGTATGTTAGGGGCGAGGGGACATGTGTATGTACCTGTTTTGTACTGCGCCTGCCTTGGGTCCCTTGTGTCTAAACGCCAAACTAATTTGGGAGGAACTGTAGTTGGGTATGTCAGAAGCTTTGTCAGTATTAACACTTTTAATGCAATGGTTAACCAATAGTTATGAAAAAAATCTAGGTAACCGATCAACAGGTTAACCATTGTCAAATGAGGCAACCTGCTGGAAGTTTTATCAAAATCTTGTTATTTCATGATCTGGGCGAGGTCCGGAGGACCGGGAGCGAGAGAGCCCCTTCTCTTTCATAACAACATCTGGGGTCAGATGTTGTGGTTCGGAACTTGCATCAGTTGGAGCATACGTCCAGGATGTTCTCTTCAGTTCACAGCCGGGATCGGCTATAGTTACAGCTTCTTCTTCAGCGTCTACCAAGCACACATGACCGCACCTTGGCTGTGTGGCTTCTGATATCCAGCCTGCATCGCCGAGAAGGTCCACTTTTCATCAAAGAAGTCACACGATACTGTAGCCAAGGAGACAAGGCCTCATTCATCGGAACGTCCGCAGAAAAGAGCCATCTCAGACACACTGTCCCAGGAGCAGCCGGTGGCCAAGCAGCAGAAGACCGCTGCTCCTCAAGCCTCCGTAACGGACTTGCTGTCACAGAGTACGCAGCTCATCGCAGCATCCCAGCAAGTGCAGAAGCAGCCGACGGCAGTCTCAGAACCTGAGCTGTCGGATGGTGCTGGGTCGGTCCAGTCATCTGCACATTCAGATTCCGATGACCGTGAGTATAATGATCTGATTCAGTCGGATGGTGAAAGGGATTTGGAGGAGAATTACCCTTCCCTTTCGGAACAACATAAGGTGGCGATGGATCTAACGCATCAATACTTCCCTGAGTTCGTTCCTGAGAATCAGAATGCTGCGACCGCTCGAAAGTACCATTATTCAGTAGCTAAGAGACGATGCCTCATATATCGGGACGTCCAGAGAAAAGAGCTGTCTCGGACACACTGTCCCGGGAGCATCCGGCGGCCAGAATAGAAGACCGCTGCTCCTCAAGCCTCCGTAACGGATTTGCTGTCGCAGATTGTGCAGCTCATCGCAGCATCCCAGCAAGTGCAGAAGCAACCGACGGCAGTCTCAGAACCTGAGCTGTCAGATTGGTGCTGTGTCAGTCCAGTCATCTGCACGTTCAAATGCCACTGACCGTGATTTTCAACTGATTCAGACGAATGATGAAAGGGATACGGAGGGGGATTACCCTTCCCTTTCGGAACAACACATGGTTGCGTTCGATTTAATCCATCAACACTACCCTGAATTTGTTCCAGCGAATCAGAATGCAGCGACTACTTGCAAGAAACCGTTAGCGTTGTTGGACGCTGACTTCATCCGGAAAAAGAGGAGGTCATGTCTTTTCCAGTTAAGGCTAGACAGGTGTTGCAGGCCTTAAGCCTTTTAGACGCCATATTCAACTTTCCAGTGAGAAGAAGTAAGGTGGTTTCTTGTCATTATCTTCCGTAATTTTACCGATTATAACGGAAAACGAGGAAGATGTTTAGAGAGTTCCTCTGCAATTGAATGAGCAGGCTAAGGTCCTAGTTATGGCCTTACCTTCGTCATTCACTATTTGCTCGGACACAATTGAGACGGCAGAATGGCGGCCATTTTTGTTGTGTTTTTTAAGCTTTTTTCTCTATTTTATGTTACCACTCCTCCCTCCAACATGGTTCAAGCTACGCCTTTCATATATGGTACATGGATAAAGGGTTGTGAGGGGATTATGCACGCTCAGTATTTTTTTTTCAAAATCTAAGATGCTTATATACTCTAGTGTCTTCTGTGACAAAAACACCTTATATCACAAAAGCGCTGTAGGGGACTAATACCACCTTGGTGGTCAAACACTTGTTAGTCATGAATTAATACCTGAGTGCCTGTTCGACGATTATTTATATTGTTTTTTGGTACCACTCTTATTGATTCCAGAGCTCTCCCCTCTTTCTTTTGAAGGTTTCTTCAAAAGAGTGGGGGGGGGGGGATTTTTACCTCTTCTCTTGATTAGAGAGTATGTAACTATGAAGGAAGCTGTTTTTTCCGTAATTATATTCTGCATACAGTGGAAGTGTTATTGTATGGCGTATGTTTGTGGGGGATTTTCACTCATTCTCAGATATGCCATCCTAATTTTTGGGGCTAAGTCTGGACTAGCCTTAAAAATTGGGAACTTGTTACATTCCAGTGAGGGGTCCTGAGCTATGTTTGTCGATGGCCTGTATGTCCATCCATCCATCCATCCATCCATCCATCCATCCATCCATCCATCCATCCATCCATCCATCCATCCATCCAAACCTGTTTGTGTAACTCCTCTTCAGAGAAGTGGGGGCTGTATTGTCAACAGCCTCTCCGTCCATCCATCTGAACTTGTGTGTGCAACTCCACCTACATTATTGAACCACTTTAGATGAAACTTCTCAAACATGTGTATATTCAGAAATGTTTCATTTGCAACCATTTAAACCAGGTTATCTCCCCTGAACTTAGATTTATTTTGGATTTTCAAATAAGATTCTTGTGTGTGTAACTCCTCATACATTATTGAACCGATTTCAATGAAACTTCTCAAATGTTATGACTAGCAAGTGATCATGCACATATTCAAAAAATTTTCATCTGTGACAATTTTAACCAGGTTATCTTCCCTGAATTTAGATTTATTATGAATTTTCAAATTAGATTCTTGTATGCACAACTCCTCCTACATTATTAAACTGTTTTTGATGAAACTTCTTAAACATGGTGACTAATGCGTGAACATGCACATATTTCCAAATTCTCTGTGTTGATTTTTACTAGATTATCTCCCCTTCAAGAAGATTTAATATAGATTTGTACATGGGATTTTTGTGTGTGGAACACCTCTGTCATTAATGAACCAATTTTAATCAAACTTCTCAAACAATTATAACTAACAAGTGGGCATACATATATTCCAAAGCTTTTGATTTGTGACAATTTTAACCAAGTTATCTCCCATGAACTTGGATTTATTATTGGTATTTCAAGCTCAACATTCAGAGGTGCTTTCTAATAAGCCGGAAGTGGGAGTATTCACCTTCAGTGATAGTTCTAGTTATCTTAGTTACCCACAGCAGGTAGTTTTGCCCTGTAATTCAGTGACCCAGATAAGATTTTTAGCAAAAACTCATAACTTTGAGGCCTTTAATGTTAAAAAAAAATTTTGGGTTTTAAAAAAATATTCTTGCTTCTCTGTCAATTCTTCCTCTGTTTTATGATGAGGGAGGGATACTTTTTTTTTTTGCTTTGTTAATCCACAAAACCCTCTTGAAAATAGTTGGATTTCACACTCTGCACTACACAAACAGTTTTCCCACAAAGCTATCCCATAATGCAGTAATATATAATTCGTTAAATTTTTAATCACACCATTGCAAAATTCTGTCATCGTAGAGATATCCAGTTTAAAAAAATATTGATGAGGCTTATTTTCAATAACAAACAATTATTTTTTTTAATAGCCTTATATTTCATATGCATAAAGAAGCAGTGTTTCATTTCTGTCAAAATGTGGTAAACATGAAATAGTGCTTCCAACTTTTTAAGGTGTGCTGTAAGGGGGAGGAGCTAAATGTCACCATAGATGCACAAGATACATGATTTCACAGAGTGTGTGTTATATTCTTCATATAAATAAATTTTATATATATATGTTGAATCTAAGGCATCATTATTGTGTCTTTGTACTACTAGTCTCTGTAACTCTATACCTTTCGCTTGTCATCATGTTCTTGTGCTCATAAACTATTAGCTTTAGGATATATCTAATGAGTTTTACACCACAGCCCAGGTCTACCTGGGCTTGCAGCCCAGGTCGGCCTGGGGTGTGGCATAGAACTGATAAGATATATCATACAGGATTATGTCCATGCCTTTATATTGCCTTATTTTGCACACATCTGTTCCAGGACTTTAAATGTGCCCAAATTACAGAAAATTTCCATGTACAAGTAATATGTTTGATTTTTCAAGTGAGCGCAGCATCTCAGTAGTTACGGTATTGGTCTTTAAACCAAAAGGTCCACAGTTTGATCCCTGGTAGGGGTACCTGCATTGTGTCCATGGAAAGGCACTTAATCCCGATTGCCTTCATGGGAGCATTGTGTTGCAGTTTATCAAGAGGTACTTCTAGTCGCTGGTGCACTTGTCTTCAATCAATGCTAACCCTGCTTGTGTGGAGTTAGTATGTTGTGGAGTCTGACAGTTACTCGCCGTTGCTCGATGATTCTCTCTGAGTAGTCTGGCTTCCTTCACCTGTAAAACTCTGATATGAGGTGACTCTGGCTGTTGAAAGTGTCAGTAAACCCCAATAAATAATAAATAAATATATAAATGAATAGTTGAAAGTGACTTTACACTGCATTAAAAAGAAAGAAAAACAGTCCACCAGCTGAAAATTTGAAATATTTCTAAGTGAGACAAATAAAGACAGTATTTTAGCATGGATGTAATTTTGGGAACAGCTTTTACTGCCTTGAATTTGCAGTAATTTAAAGGCCTGATTATGTCCTCAAAGTAATTACACATACTCTTACCTTTCTGAAAATAGTGATGTCTGAATAATAGTGCTAGTCAGGATATTTGATTGGTTATAATAGTAGTGGTGGCATTTTTCTTGTATTCCTCACTGCCAAATAATAGTGATTGCTAGGATTTTTTTCCCAAAATTAATAATTGTTTTGACATTATTATTAGGCAGGTGAGAGTACATTTCCTGTGGCAATCCCAGGAAGTGGAGCAGTGCTTGTTTACTGTGGTAAACAAATTCTGCTTACCAGTAAAACAGGACTGAGAACCAATGCCAGCACTTGGGGTGAAAATCCTCTAAAGTGAGCAGCATAGGATACAGCCAAAGATGCTGAAATAGAAAATGATCTTAAAACACATATAAATAGATAAATTAAAAAATTAGGCACACGTGTATCCTCCTGCTGATATTTTTAAGGTGTGTCGTAAGGTGTGCTAGCACAATAGTGCATCTCAGAAATGAAGCACTGGAAACGCTACTGTTTCCAGAAAGAAACATCCATATCTGTACTAGTATTCAAAGACTCAAAACAATCCAAGAGATGAAAATTTATGTTGTTTAGAGATTATTTTGGGTTTCAGCAGGGGCTGAATATGGGACTCGGTCCCATTGGCATTTGGGCTTGATATTTCCCAATTCCCAACACAACATCAGTCTCAGTCCTCACTCAAACAAAACTTTTATTCACAATCAGTGTCAAAAACTAAGTGGTCATAAGCCTTCGGAAAACCAGTAATTGCCATCTTAATGAAGCGTAGAGACGGTTTGAAGTCCAAGGTAAATGACAGGTTATTATTTTAACCCTTGAAGGCCTGGAGATGTTTACACATTCTTCCTACACTCTGACAGAATAGTTTTTAGTGCTGTGCAGATGTGTATAGGCTTGTCTTGGATGCCTAAATAGGCAGCCAAAACATGCCTAGAAACAACTGCCAAGGTACTTCAAATATAACTTGCAAGTTTACCTAAAGACTGTCTGTTAAGGCATCTTTTCTGTTGCAGTAAAAAGTGATCAAAGTCAAAATCTGCCCTACGGGTTAATAGCAATGGAACAGTTTAATAGAGACTATCGAGACTGTATTGAACATATTTCATGTTACTGTTTGTTATAATACTCACTACATATACCTATAGTATAATTTAGTAGCTTCATAATATTTCGTATTTTTGTATGTTTGTTCACCAAAATAAATTCTCAATTGGAGCCCTCTAGGGCTGTCACGATTTTTATACGCCCGTTTAAAAAACGGTCGTCTTATGTTATCAGTCTGTCTGTCTGTCTGTCTGTCTGTCTGTCTGTCTGTAACAATTTGGTTTCTGTTCATTTAAAGTCAAACGCCTTGACGAATCGACATCAGACCTGTTAACTCTCCCGGTTTCACCGTGAGTCTCCCGGTTTGAGGCACAAACTCACGCTCTCACGGTCACATCCTATTTTCTCCCGATTTGACACTTTTCAAAATAGTTGTCCTGAAATCCATCACATTTTACTGTTTACAAATTTCTGAAATCTCGGACACGCGAGATTACAGTGAATGTGTTCAATGACGTCCGATTCAGCTGTGATCGACTCCGGTCCTCCTAAACACCAGAATTACCCAGAATACCGGAATTACATGTTTTATGTCATATTTTTTACTCTTTGCTTATTATTTTAAATATTTAATCACAGAGTTGTGAAAACTGTTCTCATAAAGTATCCAGAGATGTTCTATGTTGCCATTCCCCTTATCATTCACCCAACAACTACGAACTGATTTGTGGTGTCAGAATTCACTGGTTCACAACATCAACACGCCGTTGGCCATAAGCATCACCCAACTGGCTTATTGTCACTGTCTTTGTTGGCAAACCTTCCAAAACACAGTATAAGTTTATTTTATTGTATGAAATGCCAGCTATGAGAGGAGTGTGATAAACACAACGGTCATCGATTTTTTTTTTGACTCCGGGTAATTCCGGTGTTTAAGGGGACCCATCTGTTTCTGCAAAATTCTGCATCTTTCAATGGCGAGTCGTGTATTCTATTTTGAAAATTAAACAAGTTGTCAAGTTGGTCACGATATATAAATTTATGACGCAGAATACTTGTTGGAAACGATAATTTATCAAAGATACACATTTACTTGACACAATATAAATAATTTGTGTTTGATGGTAAAACAGAATGCCAGTTATGCGCGATTGAAGTGTGAAGTACATACCGCAAACATTTGATATTTTTATACTGTACCAATGACCCAGACATAGCTGGTGCTAACTCTTAAAATTCTTGGGCCAAACACAAATTTTGCCCCCCCCAATCCCCAAAATTTGCATCTAAAACCAAAAGAAAACATGTCCTGAAGGTCCTCCATACTTTGCCCTCACTGCACATGCGCAGTGTCAAGGACGTCCCGAAATTGACGCCAATTATCATTCTTTGTTTGGCCCTTCATCAGTTAACATCTCACTGATCTTTGTGCTTGTAAATCTCAGTTTAAATGATGCCAGACACATAAATATTGGAGAAATGGTGATTCTAAGGAGGATATAGAAGGAGGAGAGGAAAAAGGAGTGACAGAAAATATTCAGGGCTGTAACTTAAAATTTTGTAATGAAATTATGTTAAGTTGCCTATTTTCGAGGCATGGGCCTGTTGTTGTCATTCTTGCTATGAAGTTGCACTGCTTATTCAGTGTTTCCTCTCCCCTTGTCCTTTAAGTCCCCCCTTGCTATTCTCCCATGCTTTTGGCATATTTATGAGTAAGATTACTACTAAAATTTCTTGGGAGATTTAGCTTGGTAACAGAATGAATTCTGTTATTTTCCCCCATGTTTACGTTCTCACCCATGGGTGTTTAGACGTAGTGTTCTGCATCTACCATCTGATGTTCTGCAGATTCTTCCCTGGAAGTCTCTGTTTTGCATCAGATAGTGTATATTTTGGTAACTGATTTTGGGCCAGGATTGTCAGTGCCTGGAGTCATGTTTTCTGGTGTTTATACACTTCTTGTTTACATTGGCAACAGTCTCTTTTGAGGGGGGCTTTTTGCCTTTGTACTAGTTTATCTTATTACAAGATACATTATTATTATTCGTAAGTGTTGCATTAGTTATTTAAAATAATTTTAAAATTTTTGTCCACACTTAGGCTTGGGATCCATTGGGGCTCAACGTTACTTTTCAGAAACTTGGGCTTTGCTGAAAAAATATTTTTTCAAAATTTATTTTTGATTTCAATTGTTTTTTCAATGTTAATGGATCATGTTATTATGTATCTTTGTTTTCAGGGGTTTCGTGCGAGTACTAGGACTTATTGTTGTCTTTTCACAATGAAAGGATATTGTTCAAATTGTAATGAGAGGAAATCTTCCTCTGACTTTCATAATCATTGTATTAATTGTAGTCAGTGTACTCGCACTAACTCCTGTTCAGTATGTGAATATTGGGATGACAAACATTGGAAATGTGTGTCACGGTATGTTGTTAGCGGGGAAAGGGCTATGCCGGTCCTTTCTCCGCAGGGTCACTCTAGTTTATCAGTTTCTATTTCAGAGGAACAAGAACAGGGTGATGTTTCCATGTTATCTTCCAAAGGTGCACTTCCGTCATCACAATCAAATGAAGAGCTAGCGGCAAAAGTGCTCATGGAGATACGCCAGTTGCCTAAGAGGTCCCTAGTAGGATCGACGGCGTTGTCGTCCGCTAGCTCGCCCGGTGTAGCGTCCATTCACCGAATGGTTCGGCAGCCGGGTTCGTCCGTTGCGGTCCAGGAAGGAGTTTTGGGTGATGCGAGCACTATAAACATACAAGGTGCACACCCAGTGATGGCGGATAAGAGGAGAGATCGGAGGAAGCCTTGTAGTCCGGTTCCTAGCTCGTCCGGGTCCAGCCGGGCCACGAGCGAGAGAGGCCCCTCTCTCGTACAACAACATCTGGGACCAGATGTTGTGGTACAAAATGTTTCGCAAGCGGAGCATACGTCCGCCACTCGGGACGCTTCGTTATATAGGCAGTCCGGAGAGACTGTACAGGCTTCCTCATTCTCTCAGCAGCGCACACGACCGCACCTTGGCTACGTGACCGCGGATATTCAGCCAGCTTCGCCGATCAGGGATTTAATGGCGACCAGGTCACGCCATCCGGTAGCCAGGGACAAGAGGCCGGTAGACTCCGGACGTTCGCATAAGAGAAGTATGCGGGAGTCAGTTGATGCGGAGCTTCCGGCGGCTAAGCAGCGAAAGACCGCTACTCCGCAGGCCTCGATGACGGACGTGCTTGCTCAGATAGCACAAATTATCGCAGCATCCCAGCAAACGACAGAATCGTTGTCGGATCAGGAATTATCCGAAGGCGCTGGGTCGGTACGCTCCGCCGAAGCATCGGGTGCGGACGACCGGGAGCATCATGAGGTCCGACCGGATGGCGAAAGGGATACTGAGGACTTGGAGCTATCCCTTTTGGAACAACATAAAGCTGCCATAGATTTCATCCGGCACTACCTTCCTCAAGTTGTTCCGTCGAGCCAGACTGCTGCGATGCCGGATAAGAGACTGATAGCGTCATTGGACACTGAATTTTTTGAGCGGTTCAGAGACATTGACCCTGAGTTTCCGTCACAGTCCAATAATGTCACAAGAACATTCGAATTATTGAACGACGCTATCTTTAAGCTTGCTTCCAAAACAGGCAAAGCTGGTTTCTTGTCCGCCAATGCTATTAACCTGCCTTTCATCAATTCTAGGAATAAATTCGATACGGCAGGACAGGGCATACCGAGAGTTCCTCTGTGTCTAGACGACGAGGCGGAAGACTTGGAATTGTCATTACCGTCGTCTATGTCCATTCCAACCGCGGCGTTGGAAACGACAATTACGTTTAACAGAGCCAGCTTAGACGCTTTATCATACGCAGACCACCTTACAAAGGCGTTATCACTGCGTCTTCAAGGGAAAGAATTCCAGGATATACAATCCTCATTAAGACTTCTTTCAAGGGCAGTGGCTTATTCCACGTATAACTCCGCCCTTTCAGTGGCAAACCTGGAGTTGGTTAGACGTGATGCAGCCCTAGCTACATCCACACGCGTGGATAGTAAGGCGAAGAACTCTCTCAGAGTTGCTTCGGTCTCCGGAGAGCTTCTCTTCGATGGCAAGCTTTCAGCAATCTATGATAAAATAACTAAGAAAGCTTCGGATTCTCTGCTTTTTAAATCCGCTTCCAAAAAGTCGGATTCAGCAGATAAGAGTAAGACAGGCACTTCTGGGACAAATACGCCCAAGAGAGGTTCCTATAGAGGTTCCTTTGCATCCTCTTGGTCTTATTCTAGAGACCGTCAAGGCAGCGACTCATGTGCGGGACGTTCTTCGGGCCGAGACAACCGGTCTGACATCCCGAGGTCGACGGGACGAGGTGCGGGTCGTGGAGGACGTGGTTTCTCCTCCCGGCGGCCTCGCAGGTCCAGGAGGTGATGGTTTGAACCTCTATCGTGTTCCGGTTGACGGAATGTTGTCAAGTTTTACAGAAGAGTGGGCGTCGATTACGGACGACCCTTGGGTGAGAGGGGTGATTTCGGAAGGACTAAGAATATCCTTCAAACAAAAGCCTCCATTAACTCGAAGTCCAAAATGGACTCAACTTCCGTCAAATCCGCAGAAAAGAGACGCTCTTTTATCGGAGGTACAGTCTCTTTTGATGAAGAACGCGGTAGAGGTCGTAGAAGACCAGGAATCACCGGGGTTCTACAGCCATCTATTTCTGGTTCCGAAACCAGACGGCTCGTTCCGTCCAGTCATAGATTTGAGCTGGATAAACAAGCTGATCGTCGCTCCGAAGTTCTATATGGAGACGATTCGATCGGTCAGAGCGAGTATTCGGGTGAACGATTATGCTACAAGCATAGATCTCAAAGATGCGTACTTTCACGTCATGGTACATCCGACATTCAGAAAGTATCTACGCTTCGCAGTCCTAGGAGTTGTATATCAATTCCGGGCGATGTGCTTCGGATTGAACCTAGCGCCCTGGGCTTTCACTCGAGTAATGAACTCGGTAATGATGTATTTCCGAGCTCATTCGTCTGCGGTAATGTCGGCCTACCTGGACGACATTCTTCAGAGGTACGGCAATGAGTTAACGCTTCAGAATGATGTGCAGAATCTGCTTCTATTGCTCCGACGTCTCGGTTTTGTTATAAACGAGGAGAAGTCGGATCTGGTGCCGTCCAAGTCATTCACTCATCTGGGAATGAGCTTCGAGACGCACAACAATCTCGTTCGTCTGCCGTTAACCAGAGCGAAGTTAATCAGTTGTTACGCTCGCTATTGTCTTCATGTAGACAAAGTCACAGCGAGGGAGTTCATGAGACTGATAGGTCTGTGTGGAGCCGCTGCGGATCTCATTCCGATGGGGCGGTTGCGCATTCGTCCTCTCCAAATTTTCTTGACTCAGAATTGGAGTGTGAAGATTCATTCGCTCGATATAGACGTTCTCTTGTCAGATCAAGTGAAACATGAGATTCAGACTTGGGCAAACATTCAGTGGTTGACTCAGGGAGTTCCGCTGCAGTTGCCGGATCCGAGTTTTACGATTATGACGGATGCCTGTCAAACAGGTTGGGGTGCAACATTGATCCCAACAGATTCGAGGTGCCAGGGTCTTTGGGATCCACAGTTTCTAAGCAAGCACATAAACATCAAGGAAATGAAGTCAATTTGGCTTGCATTACTCCATTGGATGGACATTATTCACAAAGCTCATGTCCAAATCCTGTCCGACAATATGACAGTAGTGGCGTATATCCGGAACCAGGGAGGCACTCATTCCGTTCCGTTATTCAATTTAACGGAAAGAATCCTTCTGTTTGCTCTAGAACACCAAGTTCTACTTTCGGTCCGTCATATACCGGGTCGTCTGAATGTACTAGCAGACTCCCTTTCACGGAAGGGTCGCTTGTTGCCGTCAGAGTGGACTCTCAACAAACAGGTATTCAATCAGATTTGCTACCAATGGGAACGGCCAATGATAGACTTATTTGCGACACATCTCAACAATCAGTTGCAGACGTATGTGTCACCATGTCCGGATCCACGAGCATATGCAGTAGACGCTCTGTCGATCTCATGGGACGGAATGATAGGATATGCGTATCCTCCAGCACCGTTAATTCAGCAAGTATTGCTAAAGATAAAACAATCTCAATGCAAGATTCTGTTGGTAGCATCTCTTTCTCCACAGAGACCATTGATAAATCTACTCAGGTGTCTGCTGTGGGACTTACCACGAAAGCTTCCTCCACGGGAGGATCTTCTTTCGCAGGGGAAATCGCGTCAACTTCATCACAACCCGCAAGGTCTCAACCTTCACCGTTTCTAGCGGTGCATTTGCAGTAGAGTTATGGCCCTTTATTTATGGGAATTTAGACCAACTTTTCGTTTCCGTGCGATAACTTTAGTTTGCCTTGACCGAATTATTTCAAATTTTCAGTTTTTTGTTTTTGACCACAAAATACAGCTCAAGTTCACTTTTGACCACACGTGCATATACCTTTCCTGAGTTATTCCCCTTGAATGATTGCAAATTTGTGGATTTTGTGGTTTTCGGATGATAACTTTAGTTTGCCTTGACCGATGTTTTTCAAATTCTCAGATTTTGTTTTTGACCACAAAGCACAGCTCAAGTTCACCTTTGGCCATAATCGCATGTACCGTTCCATAGTTATTCCCCTTGAATGATTGCAAATTTGTGAATTAAGTGGTTTCTGGATGATAACTTTAGTTTACCTTGACTAATTTGTTTCAAATTCTCAGATTTTGTTTATGACCACAAAGCACAGTTCAGGTTCACTTTCGGCCAAAATCACATGTACCTTTCCAGAGTTATTCCTCTTGAATTTGTGCATTTTGTGTTTTCCGGATTATAACTTTAGTATGGCCTAACTGTTGGACATAGAGTGCATCAAATATTTGGTTTCCAGATGTTAACTTTTATTATTTGTTTTCCGATTGGTTCCAAACTTGGTATGTTGTTTAATCACAACAAAATACAGGTCAAATTCGAATATGGGGTTGGTCCAAACAATTTTCACCCTCACCCCTATCCTTACCCCAACCCTTCAAAAATACAAAATGGCTGTATATTGTCCCGCTACGCGGTGCTCTTGTTGAATTTACAAATCGATTAATCGTTGCAAATAATCGATAATAATTGATTTATCGAACCTAGATGACCCCCCCCCCCCCCCCCCCCCCTCTCCCTCTCTTTGAAGTCGTTAAAAATCAAGTTCAAGTCAGTTGACCAACATCAAGTAAACAACAAAGACGATACTCTTTTAGGTAATTAAAAGCTTTGATGTTCTGAACTTTTGGACCATCAGTGTAATAATCAAGACCAGTCGTCAGTTGCAAACTTCGCAAGTTTGCATCTGCCAACCGGTCTTGATTATTACACTGACGGTTCAAAAGTTTAGAACATCAAAGCTTTGAATGTACCTAAAAGACAAATGCATCTAACTGCTTCTTTAGGTTTAATGTCGACGTTCTTGACCTTTTACCTTTAGAAACAATAGTTTTTCATCCAATTTTTTTTTAATTATTAAATGTCTAAAACAGGGTAAAATTTACCGATTCCTCGACAATGAAAAATACTAATCGATTTTGGCATGACCAGTCAACAATAATCGATTAATCGTGACAGCCATAGAGCCCTCCCAATGCGAATTTTCTATTTACATTGGCCGCCGGACCCTTTCCCTGTGAGGGTAGAAGAGTCCCTGTTGTTAACATTTTTGATCAATTCGATACAGAATCGATATCAAAATGTTACCAAATATCATTTTCTTTATTTCTGAGAATGTGCAGTGGCTCATTGGTTGGAGCTTTGGATTTTAAACAGAAAGGTTGTTGGTTTGTTATTGACATGTGCCATCTGTGTTGTGTCCTTGAGCAAGCCACTTCATTCTCATTGCCTATATGGGGCATGATAACAGTGTGTACTAAGGCATAATGCATGTTATTTATTTATTTATTGGTGTTCAAGGTCACATACTTATACACAATGGCTAATCATGACCGTGACAGTTTTACGGGTAGAGGAAGCCAGAGTACCCGGAGAGAACCACTGAGCAACGACGAGCAGCTGCCAGCTCCCCAACATCGTAACTCCGCACTGCAGCACAGGCAGGGTCAGATTGGTTGAAGACATGCGCACCACCGACGTGCAGTATGCCTTAGTACACAGCGTCATCGTGCCCCCATGCAGACAATCAGAGTTAAGTGACTTGCCTAGGGACACAATGCGGGAGTCCGAATCGATCACTCAGACAGTCACCCATCCGAGGACTAACCAGGTTCGACGTTGCTTAACTTTGGTGATCTGATGAGAACCGGTTACCACAATGCCGCTGTGCCCCCAGGCATACTGCATGTCATTAACCAGTACACTTGTTGACTGCTGACTGCTACTAAGTCTGTTTGTGCTGGGTTAGTAAGTTGGAGAGTCTGACAGTTGCTGCAGCTTAGTGGTTCTCTCTGAGTACTCCAGCTTCCTCTACCATAAACTCTAACATGATATGACCATGGCTGTTGAAAGTGTTGATAAATCCCAATAAACAAACCAACTTTACTTCTGAACTTGTGATTCTTGCTTATGATGACAGATGATTTGACATCACACTGTTGCACTGAGACAGGTAAGTTACCTTTTGAAAATATTGAAATATATTTTTGAGGGGAACAGTATGCATTTCAAAAAGAAGGTGAGGTGTAGATACCTTGTGTCCCAAAATCTTACCTGATACTCGGGCAATTTATACCAAAGAGGACTTAATAATTCATCTGAGAATAAGCATAAATTCTGTTGCACTGACAGGGGTATAACAGTACTTTCATATTCTAAATTATTTAAGGCCTAAAAAATTAAAATCTGTTTCTTAGACCCTCACAAATGCAGCATAGTCCTTTTGACTGACGCATGTTCTCTTTTTTTTATAACCTTTGCAAACAGAAAAAAATAAAAATTTAATTTTTTATGTCTGATATTTTACCCAAGTTAATAAAATTTATAAAAACTTTGTCCCTTGAGTGCAACAAGGCTTTGCAGTGCTTTAGCATTGCAAAGCCTTCTTTCTCTCAAGGGACGAAATACACCACCACCAATGCTATTCTGTAGATTATGAGGCCTAAAACATAAAACAAACCAAGAATATGAACTTTTGATGGGAAAGAAATAATTACAAAAAGAAAAAATAAAAGAAAAAACTGCCTGTTCATTTTTTACCAAAAATGGCATGAGAAACAAGATCTACTTTGTGGAGCCTTACCACCATTTCTTAAAGTTTCATAATTCCACTAATTTGATATTTTCTGCAAGGTATTATACTTTTTATATTAACAAAAAAGTGTATTTCATAACATGGTTCACTTACTTCTGATATGTTTTTTTTAGGTGGGCTATGCAATTTTACAAAAAATGGCCTGAGAAACATGTGATCTACTTTGTGGGGCCTAAGAGCTGAAAATTAATTTGTGCAACATAAGTTTGTGAGAAGTGAAACCGTTTCTTGTGAATCAGAACAAATTTTAAAGATCACTAAATTGGACTTTTAGCAATGAGAGTCACTACTTTTGGCTTTTTTTCAGTGAAAAAACAAAAAATCAAAGCAAAGTGGGAGAAAAACCAAGATTTGATTATGGTTTCCTTTATTATCATAACTCGGAGTAAAAATATAAAATCACAATATACTGGTTATGGAATTATGTCTTTTCGACCTTCACAATCTTATCACTATTCATAAAATTATTTTATGAATAGTGATAGATGCAGTAATTATTATTTTTTAGAGGACAAACCATTGATTGTTCAGTTTGCAGCTTCCAATTCACAGAACTTTGCAGATGCTGCTGAAGCTGTCCTTCCGTAAGTACATATATCATTTTATTCTAAATTCTTCAACTTTACAAATGAATCATCCATAGACAAATAGTGGGATGATTTCCTTCTTTTGGGTTTGATTTTGGTGATTCATAAAAGCATTTGTGAATTTTTAGTTTTAAATAGAATAAGACTCATTTAATTGGGTATTGTTCAAAAGAGCCCCCTTCCACACATAATGACACATAATTTTCAAACACACCACAATTTACCAATAGTATACTTTTTTACCTGTTAACTGCATATAGGTTACAGAGTATATGTTGTTAATTGAATAATGGTATTGCGATTTATTGCATGCCTATGCTTTTATTTTCATAAAATACATGCTTTTTCTGCAAAAAATCAAAGAGAACAATAAATTTTTTTGTTTTTGTTCTTGAACAATATGGATCATGTGCGCAGACTATTTAACTGTCTTTTTAGCTCCACTTGACAAAGTCAAGCTGAGCTATTGCCATCACTTCTCGTCCGTCGGCGTACGTACGTACGTACGTTAGTACGTTAGTATGTTAGTACGTTAGTACGTACGTCCACAATTTCCTTTGGCACACCTCACAGGTCGCATTTATGATCAGATTACTTTGAAACTTCTTATGCTTGTTTGAGGTGACCTCTAGATGGGAGCTATCGATTTTCTGCAATTTCCGTCAAAAAATGTTGCCGTGGCCAACGTTCTTAGAACTTAGTTTAGTCAAACCACAATATTTCCCTTTGGCACACCCTACAGGGCACATTTATGATTTGATTGCTTTGAAACCTGATATGCTTATTTAGGGTGACCTCTAGATGGGAGCTATCGATTTTCTTCAATTTCCGGCAAAAAATGTTGCCACGGCCAACGTTCGTAGAACTTAGTTTAGTCAGACCTCAATATTTCCCTTTGGAACACCCTACAGGGTACATTTACGATCAGATTGCTTTAAAACCTTGTATGCTTGTTTGGGGAGACCTAGATGGGAGCTATCGATTTTCTTCAATTTCTGTCAAAAAATGTTGCCGCGGCCAACGTTCTTTGAACTTAGTTTAGTCAGAAGACTCAATATTTCTCTTTGGCACACCCTACAGGGCACATTTATGATCGGATTGCTTTGAAACCTGGCATGCTTGTTTGGGGTGACCTCTAGATGGGAGCTATCGATTTTCTTCAATTTCTGTCAAAAAATGTTGCCGCGGCCAACGTTCTTAGAACTTAGTTTAGTCAAACCACAATATTTCCCTTTGGCACACCCTACAGGGCACATTTATGATTTGATTGCTTTGAAACCTGGTATGCTTATTTAGGGTGACCTCTAGATGGGAGCTATCGATTTTCTTCAATTTCCGGCAAAAAATGTTGCCACGGCCAACGTTCGTAGAACTTAGTTCAGTCAGACCTCAATATTTCCCTTTGGCACACCCTACAGGGCCCATTTATGATCAGATTGCGTTGAAACCTGGTATGCTTGTTTGGGGAGACCTCTAGATGGGAGCTATCGATTTTCTTCAATTTCTGTCAAAAAATGTTGCCGAGGCCAACATTCTTAGAACTTAGTTTAGTCAGAAGACTCAATATTTCCCTTTGGCACACCCTTCAGGGTACATTTATGATCGGATTGCTTTCAAACCTGGCATGCTTGTTTGGGGTGACATCTAGATGGGAGCTATCGATTTTCTTCAATTTCCTTCAAAAAATGTTGCCACGGCCAACGTTTTTAGAACTCAGTTTAGTCAGACCACAATATTTCCCTTTGGCACACCCTACAGGGCACATTTATGATTTGATTGCTTTGAAACCTGGTATGCTTGTTTGGGGAGACCTCTAGATGGGAGCTATCGATTTTCTTCAATTTCCATCAAAAAATGTTGCCGCGGCCAATGTTCTTAGAACTTGGTTTAGTCAGAAGACTCGATATTTCCCTTTGGCACACCCTACAGGGCACATTTATGATCAGATTGCTTTGAAACCTTTCATGCTTGTTTGGGGTGACCTCTAGATGGGAGCTATCGATTTTCTTCAATTTCTATCAAAAAATGTTGCCGCAGCCAACATTTTTAGAACTTAGTTTAGTCAGACCACAATATTTCCCTTTGGCTCACCCTACAGGGCTCATTTATGATTAGATTGCTTTGAAACCTGGTATGCTTATTTACGGTGACCTCTATTGATTTTCTTCCATTTCCGTCAAGAAATGTTGCCATGGCCAACGTTCTTAGAATTTAGTCTAGTCAGACCACAATATTTCCCTTTTGTACACCCTACAGGGCACATTTATGATCAGATTGCTTTGAAACCTGGCATGCTTGTTTGGGGAGGCCTCTAGATGGGAGCTATCGATTTTCTTCGGTTTCTGTCAAAAAATGTTGCCACTGGCAAAAAAACTGACATTGGTCCCATTGATCTTCAATTTTGCCATCTCATTTATAACTTACCAAGTTCAAGTTTGTCAAGTTGAGCTACAGTGTCATTGACACTGACACTTTCATTTTTACTTTTTGGTTATTTTTTGGCAATAATTTGTGTTGTTAATATTTTTATTAGTAAACTGTAGGCATACAATAAATACAGAATAGCATTTTTTACTTGTTTCAAATGAGTGTGCAGGCTGTTGTCAGTAGTTGTCTGAAACACGCCCACAACATATAGTTTTCACAGTTTTCACAGTGGTTGAATATCATCAAAAAGATACTGATTGAACACTGCCACTTTCGAGCGGTGCACAACTCATTGTGAAAGAACACTGCCACTTTCGAGCGTGCACAACTCATTGTGAAAAACGGGTGTTCAGAAATTGATGAGAAAGTGGTAATTAAAAATAAAAAATAATTACAACTCTGGTATTTGAGAATTATATAATAATATAACCGGGGATATGATTTATGACTTATTGGTTTAATAAAACATGCTCATTTATCATTTCATCATGCCCTACAACATGTGAAGTTATGACTTTCAGTGTAAAATCAGTTTTTCGAATGTTGCCAAGGGAGGCAACTATTTTATTCATATTTCGCTGTGTAAATTTTATCTGGTCTTCATATTATGATTTTTTTTATTGAGTTTGTGTGAAACTATATTTTGTTTTATTCGTAAAAAAAATGTACATATTTAAAAAAACAGCTATTTTTAAACAGACTATGCTTGTCTGTTTTCAAGGGGGTGGGTTGCAGTGCTGATTGACATACTTACGTCCATTTCTAGCTTCGACTTTCAAGAGTAACCTGTACAAAGAAAATGAAAACAGCACCGGATGGTTTTCTGTTTGTTTTATTCTAAAGCAAATTCTCTAAAATTGGTAGGCGGTTTCCAAAGAAACGTAACATACCCAGTGGGTACTTACTTGTCTTATATCGCCAATTTCAGACGCATCCCAACGCAACTTGCAAGCACTATTACTTGTCCTGAAGCCCCCCCCCCCACACTTTGCAATTTATCCACTGCAAGCACCCCCTGGGCTTCTACACGAGTCAGTACGGTAATTGCACGTGCATGACGTAACACGTCCGCATCATGGATGGTTCTTTTCGAATATAACCGTGAGCAGTTGTAAACAAAGCTCAGTCACTGTTAGGATTCGTGGATTATGTGTTGTTTTGGGTTTGTATTTTTATGAAACCTCCGACCAGATGTGGTATTGTGTGTCCCGTGGGAATTAAGAGAATTGTAGGAGGAAAAAAGGCACGTGCGGCAGACGCCTTCACTTTCTTTAAACTACCGGACCTTCAAATTTTCCCCTAGCGGAAACCCTGAATTATGGCTGCAATTGTGACTTATAGTTACTATAGAAACCCTATAGGAAATCACATTTTCATTATCTTCACTGAAAGTACTGAGCCAATGTGAACCAGACTTGGCAGGCTTTGTCTATGAGAGGTTCTCTACAACTGTTACTCATTTTGTTTCTGTTAGGTGAAAAAACGTGGCCATCAGAAGCATTCTTTGATTCTGATTGGTAAATTTTGAAAAGTCTTCTCCTCTGAAACCACAGTTCCAAATGTTTTGAAACTTTGCATTGTTGATAACTGGGACACCCTCCACCAACATTCCTCATTTTAATGTTGATCGTTTTGCAAACATGGCCACAATTACGGTTCATAGTTACTATAGAATAAACCTATAGGAAATCACATTTTCATCTTCTCTCTGGAACTATTGAGCTGATGTGAACCAAAACTTGGCAAGAATTGTTCATAGGAGGCCCTCTACAAACAATCCTCTTTTTGTTCCTATTGGCTGGAAAATACGGCCACCAGAGACATTCTATGATTCTGTTTGATGGATTCAAATGTTTTGAAACTTCACATGATGGAAGACTGGGACACCTTCTACCAATGATTTTGATGTAATGTTGCAAACATGGCCACATTTGCAGCTCATAGTTACCATGGAAAGCCTATGGTAAATCACATTTTTATATGTATTTCCAGGTGAGCGATTACAGGCTTTGTAGAGACTCTAGTTATCTATTGACGTTGACATTTGGCAATGACCTTAACATGTAGTTTTTAGTATTATAATACTTTAGAATTACTCTGGGATACATTGATTATGATTCTGGTAGTGTAGCTCAAAATTAATTGATGTTTGTACACACTTAGGCTCTATCGGGATGCCTTTGGGCGCATGATGCTCCCTTTGGGATTTAGGCATTTTGAACAGAAAATTTTGTATAATTGTTTCGAAATTAATTTGATTGCTATTTTCATGTGTCCTTATCATGTATTTTTGATGTTGAATTTGTAGGAGTGTTATCGACTTTGTTTTGGATTATAAAAGCTTACTGTTTTAAATGCAAGGCGAAGAAGTCTTCCTCGGATTTCCATGCTTGTTGTCTTGCCTGTAGTCGATGCACTTCTCCAGATTCTTGTCCTACTTGTGTACATTGGGATGACAGACGTTGGAGACGGGTGTCGCATTACGTCCGCAGTGGTGAAGTTCTGATACCGTAGCTTTCTCTGCAGGATAATTCAAGTTTTTCAGTTTCTTTTTCAGAGAAACAAGAATATGGTGATGGTATTGCAACACCCATCCAAAATGTGCTGCTGTCGTCGTGCTCTGATGAGCAAACAGAACTGGCTGCTAAGGTGCTCCTTAATGTTAAACAAGGAATAAGGCCTCTTATTCCAGAAGCCAGTTCGACCGGTGAAGCAGCCAACCCAACAGTGGGAGCCGTAACACCGGATAAGTCCATTGTGGTCGAAGGAAGTGTAAAATTGGGTAGAGCGAGCACCTCAAAAACTAAAGCTCACCCAGCAACGACAGCGAAAAGAAGAAGCCTGCAAGTTTCTCTTCGCGAAACTTGGCGAGGTCTGATAGATGTTGTGTTGAGAAACTTGCCTGTGTCAGAGCTAATGCCCACACTTGCCGCTCGGGACGCTTCGTCTGAACTGCAGCCAGGGTCGGCTACAGTTACGGCTTCTTCCTCAGGTTCAGATAAGCATACATGACCACCCACTAGCTACCCAATTTCGGATATTCAAGCAGCCGCTTGAAGACGTACCCAGTCTTCGCCCATGAAGTCGGCCCATCCAGTAGCTAGTGATCTGAGGCTTCATTCATTGGGATGTTCGGGGAAGAGATCTATGTCAGGATCTTCATCCCAGGAGCAGCAAGCAATGAAAAAACAAGAAGACCGCTGCTCCTCAAACCTCTGTAACGGACTTGCTGTCTCAATCTGCACAGCTCATCGCAGCTTCCCAGCAAGTGCAAGTGCAGTCTTCCGCAGACTCTAGTGGTGAGCTGTCGGACAGTGCTGGGTCGGTCTGGTCAACTGTACATTCAGATGCTGTTGACTGAAATTCTCAGTTGAATCAGTCGGACGGTGAAAGGGAGGAGGATTACCCTTCCCTTTCGGAACAGCATATGCTTGCAATGAATTTCATTCATCAACACTATCCTGACCTTGTTCCACCTGATCAGCAAGCTGCGTCTGCTAGGCAGAAGCATCTGTCATTTCTAGACAGAGATGTCGTGCGAAGGAAAGATGATGTTCTTTCCTTCCCGGGAAATCTTGGCAGGTGTCGGAGGCCTTTGACCGCATTAACTACACCATATTCAACCTAGCAAGTTTGAATAAGAAAGGCAGTTTCTTACCTGCATCTTCAATCAGCTTTGGTATGAACCTGGCTCCATGGGCTTTCACTTGAATAATGAACTCAGTAATGTCATACTTCCGAGCTCATTCGGCAGTGGTAACATCGGCTTACTTGGGCAACATCCTTCAGAGATATGGCAACAGAATTATTCTTCAGAACGAAGTACAGAGTCTGCTTCAGTTTTTCCGACATCTCGGTTTCATAGTAAATGAGAAAAAGTTGGATCTAGCTCTGTCCAGGTCCTTCATTCACTTGAGAATAAGCTGCAAGACTTTCTCTGAGAATCTGGTTGGTCTGCCGTTACCCAGAGCAAAATTAGTCAGTTGTTATGCTCGCTTTTGTTTAAACTCTCCTGCAGTCACTGTGAGGGAGTTTATGTGACTGATGGGGCTGTGCAGAGTGGCTGTGGATCTTATTCCTATGGGCCGTCTGCACACATGTTCCCTCCAGATTTTCTTCACTCAGAAGTGGAGTGTGAAGACGAATTCGCTCGAAACCCAGATTGTTTTAACGAACCTAGTAAAACAGAAAGTTCAGATTTGGGCGGATCTCCAGTGGTTAACTCAGCTGCAGCTGCCGGATCCGGTCTTCACGATTATGACGGATGTGAGTCCGATGGGCTGAGGTGCATCCCTATGTCCCGCAGACTGAAGTATCACGGTCTTTGGGACCCTCAGTTCCTAGAGAATCACATAAACATCAAGGAGATGATGTCTATCTGGCCAACACTACAACATTGGATTGCTCAAGTAACGAACGTCCATGTTCAGATTCTGTTGGACGACGGTAGTGGCTTATCTCCGGAACCAGGGAGGCACTCATTTGATTTCGTTATGCGAATTAATGGAGAAGATTCTCCTATTTACTCTGAATCATCATGTTTATCTCTCAGTCTGTCATATACCGGGTCGTCTGAATATACTAGCAGACTTGGTCTCTCGGAAAGGTTGCCTGTTACCATTGGAGTGGACTCTAAACAAGCAAGTATTCAGTCAGATCTGATACCAGTGGGATCGTCCCATGATAGATCTTTTTGCGACACACCTGAACAATCGATTACTGACGTTCGTGTCTCCATGCCCAGATCATCGAACGTATGCACTTGACGCTCTATTGATCTCATGGGATGGAATGATAGGATATGCATATCCTCCTGCTCCGTTGATTCATCAGATTGTGTTAAAAATCTTCTATATCAGGGGAAGTCCCGTGCACTGCATCTCAACCCGGAAGGTCCCAACCTTCATGTATTTCCGTTGTGCGGTTCTTCTTGCTCGGAAAATATTTTACAGGACGAGCAGTGGACGCAATTTCTAACTGTAGGAGGGCCTCCTCCTCGTTGAATTATGCAGCAAAGTGGAGGATTTTCTTCCATTGGTGTACGGACGAGTCTGTAGACATTTACAATCCGTCCATTCCTCAGATTGCCAATTTCCTGGTCTTCTTGTTTGACGTATTAAACTTGCAGCCCGTCACAATTAAGGGCTGTTGGTCTATGTTATCAAACACTTATGCTCATCATGATAACTTGGCTATTGGATCAGATTCTTCTTTATCCAAGCTAGTTAGAAATTTCTCTATTAATAGACCTAGAACCCTCAGATTAATTCCTAAATGGAATTTGGCTTGGGTTCTGTTTTACGCTTCAAGAAGCTTCGTTTGAGCCGTTAGACGATGTAGAATTCAAATTCTTGACCTTTAAAATGGCCTTTCTCTTAGCCTTTGCGTCTGCCAGAAGAGTGAGTGAACTTTATGCATTATCTGTTGATGATTCCCATTACCGTAGTGTGGGTAATTATGTTGCCCTCACTACGGAAGTGGGATTCTTGGGGCTAAGAATCAGATTCCGGATAAGGGACTGGGACCTATTATCATTAAGGCTTTACCATTCTCGGACAACCGTAGACCTTTGCTGTGTCCAGTTAGAGCAATGCGCATTTATAAACGTCAAATTTTATTAGAAAGGGAAGAAAAAGATTCTTTCTTTCCCTGATTCCTAATAGAAAGGATATATATCTGTTCATTCTATCACCAGATGGATTCAGCTGGCAATACGTATTGCCTATGAACGTCTATCTTCGGATAACATTCGTCAACAAGATTTCAGCACATGAGCTTAAAGCATTGTCTGCTTCTTGGGCTTATTCTAACAGTATAGCCATAACTGATCGTATGAGGGCTGCCTACTGGACACAGCCCTCTTCATTTACCAAGTTTTACCATAGAAATTTAGAGTCCATCTCTGGTGACCTTAGATCTTTAGGTCCTCTTTCTGTTGTTCAGAATGTCATCCATTAATCTTACATCTAGAAGATGTCTTAGGCAGTCTGCTCGAGCACTGATGCCATTCCGCTGCCCTCTTCGTTCTGAGGAATTGTCTTTCAGAACAGGGGGGGGGGGGGGGGGATGGTTTTTCCCTTATGTTATCTAGCTTTATAGTAAAAAGCAAGGGAATACTTCCTCCAGAGACAGTAGTCCAGCGTCGGTGCTGGGTGGTTTTAATGTGTAGCTCAGTGTGAAGTGATAACTATGTCTCATTTATGTACTGTTTTTAAATTGCTGCTCCCTGTGAAGCATTTGTATATGCCCCTTGCCAAACAAGCGTTTCTATACAATCCTCAGACACTTTTAAATGAGTATAATGCATCTCATTCTCTGGACGAGCATTATAATTGGTTTCCTTAACCGAATTAGCATAAGGGGTTATGCTGGCATTAATGCAGAAATTATGTTATTCTCAATTGCATTGTTGGTGTTATGTCATTCTCTTTTTAGCTCAACAAATGGAGCTTCTACAGAGACAGTAGTCTAGCGTCGGTGCTGGGTGGTTTTAATGTGTAGCTCGGTGTGAAGCGATAACTATGTCTCATTTATGTACTGTTTTCAAAGTGCTGCTCCCTGTGAAGCATTTGTATATGTCCCGTGCCAAACAAGCATTTCTATACAATCCTCAGACACTTTTAAATGAGTATAATGCATCTCATTCTCTGGACGAGCTTTATAATTGGTTTCCTTAACCGAATTAGCATAAGGGGTTATGCTGGCATTAATGCAGAAATTATGTTATTCTCAATTACATTGTTGGTGTTATGTCATTCTCTTTTTAGCTCAACAAATGGAGCTTAACTTATCACTTGCTGTCTGTCGTCGTCCGTCGTGAACTTTACATTATCAACTACTCCTCACATCAAATTGAACCAAATTTGGTGTGCATGTTCCCTATCATATGACAATTCAAACTTTTACAAATAAACTTGCAGCACCCACAGGGGGCACCTCAAGGGGCATAACTCTGATAGCACCCATGAATTTCTTTCAAAAATAAAAAATTTTCTTTTTCAGATCCACCAGGCAGAATTCTTTCCTATTTGGTATACATTATCTCTAGGGGGATCAGATTCAAGTTTGTTCAAATCGACCCCCTGGATTCATATTTGGGCTCACAAAAGAAGCCCGAATTTGAACTTAGTGCATTTCAGGCAAATTTCTTAAAAAATCTTCTTTTCCAGATCCAGCAGAAGAATCTTTTGATATTTGGTATGCAACATTGTGGGGTGGATCTGATTCAAGTTTGTACAAATCGGCACCCTGGGTTCATATTTGGGCTCAGTATAGGAGCCTGAATTTCAACTTAGTGCATTTCAGGCAAATTTCTTTAAAAATCTTCTTCTGAAGATTCAGCAGGCAGAATCTTTTGATATTGGGTATGCAGCATGCTTGGGGGGGGGGGGGGGGGGGGGGGGGGGGGGAGATTCAAGTTTGATCAAGCCAAGACCCCGGGTTTATATTTGGGCTCCCTGTGGAAGCCAGAAAGTTCACTGTGGGAGCCCGAATTATAACTTAGTTCAACTGAGGAATTTTCTTAAAAAATCTTTTTCAGACTAGCAGTTGGAATGTTTTGATATTTGGTGTGCAGCATCTGTAGGGGGGGGGGGGGAGGGGGGAGGGGTAGGGGGAAGATTTAAGTTTGTTAAAGCCAAGTCCCTGGGTTCATATTTGGGCTCCCTATGGAAGCCAGAATTATAACTTAGTTCAATATGAGGAATTTTTCTTTAAAAATCTTCTTCTTCCGATTCAGCAGTCGGAATGTCGGAATGTTTTGATATTTGGCATGCAATATCCTTAGGGGTTGAGATTTAAGTTTTTTCAAGCCAAGTCCCTGGGTTCATATTTGGGTTCACTGTGGAAGCCTGAATGATAACTTAGTTCAAAATGAGGAATTTTTTTTTTAAAATGTTTTTCTTCGGATCCAGCAGTAAGAATGCTTTTGATATTTGGTATGCAGCATCCTCAGGGGGGTAAGATTCAAGTTTGTTCAAGCCATGTCCCTAGGTCAGTATTTGGGCTCACTGTGGAAGCTCGAATTGTAACTTAGTTCAAATGAGGAATTTTATAAAAAAAATCTTCTTCAGATCCAGCAGTCGGAATGTTTTGATATTTGGTGTGCAGCATCCTTGGGGAGTGGGGGGGGGGGGGGGGGGGGGGGGGCATTCAAGTTTGTTAAAACCAAGTCCCTGGGTTCATATTTGGGCTCCCTGAGGAAGCGTGAATTATAACTTTGTTCAATATGAGGAATATTCTTTAAAAATCTTTTTTAGCTCACCAACTTCAGTTGTGTGAGCTTATGGCATGGCTTGGATGGTCGGCGTCAGGGTACGTGTCCAATAATGTTAAAGTTTCTGTTTAGGTCACTTATTCACCCTATTTCCATACCATGGCTTTTATAATGCTGCTATATGATGATTATTATCATTTTACCATGATTTAACCCCTCATACCCTACATTTTAGACATTTTTCTTGACGTTTTTAGTTGCGTTTAGTTTTCTGTTTAGCTCAAAATTTGATGTTTCACTAAGTGTTTAGGTCAGCTGCTGTGCTCCTTCTCTTCCCTTGGCACTTATATTCATCATACATGTTCCTCAGTATCATTGTTCCATGATTAACCCCTCATACCCTGCATTTTATACATTTTTCTTGACATTGTTAGTTGCGTTTAGTTTTCTGTTTAGCTCGGAATTTCATGTTTAACTTAGTGTTTAGGTCAGCTGCTGTGCTCCTTCTCTTCCCATGGCACTTATATTCATCATACATGTTCCTCAGTATCATTGTTCCATGATTAACCCCTCATACCCTGCATTTTATACATTTTTCTTGACATTGTTAGTTGCGTTTAGTTTTCTGTTTAGCTCGGAATTTCATGTTTAACTTAGTGTTTAGGTCAGCTGCTGTGCTCCTTCTCTTCCCATGGCACTTATATTCATCATACATGTTCCTCAGTATCATTGTTCCATGATTAACCCCTCATACCCTGCATTTTAAACATTTTTCTTGACATTGTTAGTTGCGTTTAGTTTTCTGTTTAGCTCGGAATTTCATGTTTAACTTAGTGTTTAGGTCAGCTGCTGTGCTCCTTCTCTTCCCATGGCACTTATATTCATCATACATGTTCCTCAGTATCATTGTTCCATGATTAACCCCTCATACCCTGCATTTTATACATTTTTCTTGACATTTTTAGTTGCATTCAGTTTTCTGTTTAGCTCGGAATTGCATGTTTAACTTAGTGTTTAGGTCAGCTGCTGTGCTCCTTCTCTTCCCATGGCACTTATATTCATCATACATGTTCCTCAGTATCATTGTTCCATGATTAACCCCTCATACACTGCATTTTAAACATTTTTCTTGACATTTCTAGTTGCGTTTAGTTTTCTGTTTAGCTCAGAATTTCATGTTTAACTAAGTGTTTAGGTCAGCTACTGTGTTCCTTCTCTTCCCATGGCACTTATATTCATCATACATATTTCTCAGTATCATTCTTCCATGATTAACCCCTCATACCCTGCATTTTAAACAGTTTTCTTGACATTTTTATTTGCGTTTAATTTTCTGTTTAGCTCAGAATTTCATGTTTAACTTAGTGTTTATGTCAGTTTCTGTGTTTTACTTTTAAGACATTGTGTTTAAGTAAACTTTGTCGCATGTTATGAGCCTTCTTTGATACAGTTCTTGTGTTTGCCAAAGTTACTATCAAAGAGGAATGTTGGTGAGCTGTAGGGCGTTAGCTTCCTTCTTGTTAGCTCACCTGAGCAAAGCTCAAGGTGAGCTTTACTGATCACTTTCCGTCCGTCGTCGTCCGTTGTCTTCCGGCGTAAACTTTACAAAACCAACTTCTCCGGAGAAACCACTGGCCCAATATTTTTCAAATGTTGGGTAAATGTTTATTACCTAATGTCAATTCAGATTTGTTCAAATGAAGTTGCCCCTCCCCCTGGGTGGGGCTACACCCCAAGGGGCACCAAAATCTTTGAAAATCTTCTTCTCATGAACCAGCAGTAGCAGAGACTTGATATTTGGTATGCAGCTTCCTTTTGAGGTGTAGAATCAAGTTTGTTCAAGAGAAGTTTGTCGGGCATTATTTGCCTTCGTTATGGGAGGGGCAAAAATTTTGGCCACGCCTAAAATTTCTATATTTTTATACTGTACCAATGACCCAGACTTAGCTGGTGCTAACTCCAACAAAACCAGGGCCAAACACAAATTTTGCCCCCCAATCCCCAAAATTTGCATCCAAAACAAAAAGAAATCATGTCCTAAAGGACCTCCATAGTATGCCTCTACTGCGCATGCGCAGTGACGCAGTCGTCCCAAAATTGGCGCCAATTATAATTCTCTGTTTGGCCCTTCATCAGTCAACATCTCACTGATCTTTGTGCTTGTAAATCTCAGTTTAAAGGATGCCAGACACGTAATTTTTGGAGAAAATGTGATTCTAAGGAGGATAGAAGGAGGAGAGGAAAAAAGAAGTGGCAAAAAATAATCAGGGCTGTACTTAAAATTTTTTGTTGAAATTATGTTAAGTTGCCTATTTTCGAGGCATGGGCCTCTTGTTGTCATTCTTGCTAATTGTTGCACTGCTTATTCAGTGTTTCCTCTCCCCTAGCCTTCTAAAGTCCCCCCTTGCAATTCTCCCATGCTTTTGGCATATCTTTGAGAAGTTTCATTTCTAAAATTTCCTGGGAGAGTTGCTTGGTTACAGAATGTATTCTGTTATTTTCCCCATAGTTACGTTTTCACCCATGGGTGTATAACGTTTGTGTTCTGCATCTTCCATCTGATGTTCTGCAGATTCTCCCCTGGGAGTCTCTGTTTTGCATCAGATAGAGTGTAATTGATGACTGATTCCGGGCCAGTTTTTTCAGTGCCTGGAGTCATGTTTTCTAGTGTGTTTACACTGTTTGTTTTCATTGGCAACAGCCTTTTTTGAGGGGGGCTGTTTGCCTTTGTGGTAGTTTATCTCATTATAAGATACATTTATATTATCCGAAAGTGTCTCATTAATTATTTTATATAAATTTAAAATTTTTGACCACACTTTGCCATCGGATCCATCGGGGCTCAACGTTACTTTTCAGCAACTTGGGCTTCTCTGAAAAAATATTTTTTCAAAATTATTTTGTTTTGCAATTGTTTTTTCATTTATTAATGGATCATGTTATTATGTATCTTTGTGTCAGGGGTTTTTGCGAGTAACTAGGACTTATTGTTGTTCTTTCACAATGAAGGGACATTGTTCAAATTGTAATAGGAAGAAATCTTCCTCTGACTTTCATGATCATTGTATTAATTGTAGTCAGTGTTCTCGCATTAATCCCTGTCCTATATGTGAACATTGGGATGAGAAACATTGGAAACGTGTGTCACGATATGTTGTTTCTGGAGAAAGAGCGATGCTGGCTCTTTCTCCACAAGGTCACTCTACTCTCTCAGTTTCTATTTCAGAGGAACCAGAACAGGGTGATGTTTCCATGTTATCTTCTTCAAGTGTGCGTCCGTCGTCGCAAATGAATTCAGAGCTAGCGGCAAAAGTGCTCATGGAGATTAGACAAATGTCGTCCGCTAGCTCGCCCGGTGTAGCGTCCATTCACCGAATGGTTCGGCAGCCGGGTTCGTCCGATGCGGTCCAAGAGGAAATTTTGGGTGATGCGAGCACTATAAACATAATAGATGCACACCCAGTGACGGCGGATAGTAAACGAGAACGGAGGAAGCCTTTTAGTCCGGTTCCTAGTTCGTCCAGGTCCAGCCGGGCCGCGAGCGAAAGAGGCCCCTCTCTCGTACAACAACATCTGGGACCAGATGTTGTGGTACAAAATGTGTCTTTAGCGGAGCATACGTCCGTCGCTCGGGACGCTCCGTTGTATAAGCAGTCCGCAGAGACTGTTAAGGCTTCCTCTTCTCGTCGGCGCACACGACCGCAACTTGGCTGCGTGACCTCCGATATTTTGCCAGCTTCGCCGATGAAGGATTCTTCGGCGACCAGGTCACACCATCCGGCAGCCAGGGATTCGAGACCGATGGACTCCGGACGTTCGCATAGGAAAAGTATGCGGGAGCCATCTGATGCGGAGCTGCCCTCGGCGAAGCAGCGAAAGACCGCGCCTCCGCAGGTCTCGACGTCGGACATTCTAGTGCAGATAGCACAGCTTATCGCAGCATCCCAGCAGCCGACAGAAACGGTGTCGGATCGAGAATTATCCGACGGCGCTGGGTCGGTACGCTCCGCCGAAGCATCGGGGGCGGACGACCGGGAACATCGGGAGGTCCGACCGGATGGTGAAAGGGATACGGATGAATTGGAGCTATCCCTTTCGGAACAACATAAAGCTGCCGTGGACTTCATCCGGCACTTTCTCCCTCAAGTTGTTCCGTCGGGCCAGACTGCTGCGCTTCCGGACAAGAGAATTATAGCGTCATTGGACTCTGAATTTTTTGAGCGGTTCAGGGACATCGCTCCCGAGTTTCCGTCGCAGTCCAATAATGTTGCAAGAACATTTGAATTATTGAACGACGCTATATTTAAACTTGCTTCCAGGACAGGGAAAGCAGGTTTCTTGTCCGCAAATGCTCTCAACCTGCCTTTCATTAATGCAAGGAATAAATTCGACACGGCAGGACAGGGTATACCGAGAGTTCCTCTGCGTATGGACGACGAGGCGGAAGACTTAGAGCTATCATTACCGTCGTCAGCTTCTATTCCAACCGCGGTGTTGGAAACAGCTATTGCGTCTAACAGAGCCAATTTAGATGCCTTATCTTACGCAGATCACCTTACTAAGGCGTTATCACTGCGCCTTCAAGGGGAAGAGTTTCAGGATATACAATCCTCTTTAAGACTTCTTTCAAGGGCAGTAGCTTATTCCACGTGTAACTCCGCCCTTTCAGTGGCAAATCTGGAGTTGGTTAGACGTGACGCAGCCCTGGCTACATCCACACTAGTGGATTCTAAGGTGAAGAACTCTCTTAGAGTCGCTTCGGTCTCAGGAGAACTTCTCTTTGACGGCAAGCTTTCCGCTATTTATGATAATATTAAAAAGAAAGCTAATGATTCTCTGTTGTTCAGATCCGCTCCTAAAAGGTCGGATTCAGCAGACGCGAATAAGGCGGGCACTTCTGGGTCTAATGCGCCCAAGAGAGGTTCCTATAGAGGTTCCGGTGCGTCCTCTTGGTCTTATTCGAGAGACCGTCAGGATAGCGACTCTCGTTTGGGACGTCCTTCAGGCCGGGACAATCGGTCGGACGCCCCGAGGTCGACGAGGCGAGGTGCGGGTCGTGGAAGACGTGGTTTCTCCTACCGCAGGCCTCGCAGGTCCAGGAGGTGATGGCTTAAACCTCTATCGCGTTCCGGTTGGCGGAAGGTTGTCGAGTTTTTCACAAGAGTGGGCGTCGATTACGGACGACCCGTGGGTGAGAGGAGTGACTTCGGAAGGTCTAAAGATATCCTTCAAACGAAAGCCTCCATTAACTCGAAGTCCAAAGTGGACTCATCTTCCGTCAAATCCACAGAAAAGAGACGCTCTGTTATCAGAGGTGCAGTCTCTTTTAATGAAGAACGCGGTAGAGGTCGTAGAAAACCAGGAATCGCTGGGATTCTACAGCCATCTGTTTCTGGTTCCGAAACCAGACGGCTCGTTCCGTCCAGTCATAGATTTGAGCTGGATAAACAAGCTGATCGTCGCTCCGAAGTTTTATATGGAGACGATTCGATCGGTCAGAGCGAGTATTCGGGTGAACGATTATGCAACGAGCATAGATCTCAAGGATGCGTACTTTCACGTCATGGTACATCCGACATTCCGAAAGTATCTACGCTTTGCAGTCCTAGGAGTGGTGTATCAGTTCCGGGCCATGTGCTTCGGATTGAATCTAGCACCCTGGGCTTTCACTCGGGTAATGAACTCGGTAATGATCTACTTCCGAGCTCATTCGTCTGCGGTAACGTCGGCCTACCTGGACGACATTCTTCAGAGGTACGGCAACGAGTTAACGCTTCAGAACGATGTTCAGAATCTTCTTTTATTGCTCCGACGTCTCGGTTTCATAGTAAACGAGGAGAAGTCGGATCTGGTGCCGTCCAAGTCATTCACTCATCTGGGAATGAGCTTCGAGACGCACAACAATCTCGTTCGTCTGCCGTTAACCAGAGCGAAATTAGTCAGTTGTTACGCTCGCTATTGTCTGCATGCAGACAAAGTCACGACGAGAGAATTTATGAGACTGATAGGTCTGTGCGGAGCCGCCGCGGATCTCATTCCGATGGGGCGGCTACGCACACGTCCTCTTCAAATTTTCCTGACTCAGAATTGGAGTGTGAAAATTCATTCGCTCGATGTAGACGTTCTCTTGTCAGATCAAGTGAAACAAGAGATTCAGACTTGGGCAAACATTCAGTGGTTAACTCAGGGAGTTCCGCTGCAGTTGCCGGATCCGAGTTTTACCATTATGACGGATGCCAGTCAAACAGGTTGGGGTGCATCATTAATCCCAACGGATTCGAGATGCCAGGGTCTTTGGGATCCGCAATTCCTGTGCAAGCACATAAACATCAAGGAAATGATGTCAATTTGGCTTGCGTTACGTCACTGGATGGACATTATTCACGATGCTCATGTCCAAATCCTATCCGACAATACGACAGTAGTGGCGTATATACGGAATCAGGGAGGCACTCATTCAGTTCCGTTGTTCAATCTAACGGAAAGAATCCTTGTGTTTGCGTTGGAACATCACGTTCTTCTTTCGGTCCCTCACATACCGGGTCGTCTGAATGTGCTAGCAGACTCCCTTTCACGAAAGGGTCGCTTGTTGCCGTCGGAGTGGACTCTCAACAAACAAGTATTCAATCAGATTTGCTACCAATGGGAACGGCCAATGATAGACTTATTTGCGACACATCTCAACAATCAGTTGCAGACGTATGTGTCCCTGTGTCCGGATCCAAGAGCATTTGCAGTAGACGCTCTGTCGATCCCTTGGGACGGAATGATAGGATATGCGTATCCTCCAGCGCCGTTAATTCAACAAGTATTGCTAAAGATAAAACAATCTCAATGCAAGATTCTGTTGGTAGCATCTCTGTCGCCACAGAGACCGTGGATAAATCTACTCAGGTGTCTGTTGTGGGACCTACCGCGGAAGCTTCCTCCACGAGAGGATCTTCTTTCGCAGGGGAAATCGCGCCAACTCCATCACAACCCGCAAGGTCTCAACCTTCACGTTTTTCCGTTGTGCGGTCCTTCTTGCATGGCAAGCACTTTACAGGACGAGCAGTGGACGCGATTTCTAACTGTAGGAGGACCTCCTCTTCGCTAAACTATGCGGCTAAGTGGAAGGTTTTCCGTCGTTGGTGTAGGGATCATTCTGTAGATATATTTGATCCCTCTATACCAGACATTGCAAACTTTCTAGTATACTTGTTTGACGAAATCAAACTGCAGCCTGTTACTATAAAGGGTTATAGATCTATGTTATCTGATACCTATGCACATCATGATAGTTTACAAATTGGATCTAATGTCTCTTTATCGAAATTGGTTAGAAACTTTTCGATAAATAGACCCAGAACTCTTAGATTAATTCCTAAGTGGAATTTAGCTTGGGTTCTCCTTAAATTGAAGGAAAAGCCATTTGAACCTCTTCGGACAGTAGATTTCAAATTCTTATCTTATAAGACAGCTTTTCTCTTAGCTTTCTCTTCTGCCAGAAGAGTCAGTGAGCTTCATGCACTATCGGTGGATGATTCTCATTATCGTAGTGTTGGGAACACTATCACCTTCACTACTAATGTGGGTTTTTTAGCTAAGAATCAGGCTCCTAATAAATATCCGGAACCTATTGTTATTAAGGCTCTTCCGTCTTCAGACGGGCGTAGGCCTTTACTCTGTCCTGTTAGAGCACTACGTATCTATAAACAGAGATCTCAGTTCATCAGAAAGGGACGGAAACGTTTCTTTCTGTCTTTGATGCCTAATAGAAAGGACATTTCAGTCCATTCTATTGCTAGATGGATTCAGTTAACTATCCGTACTGCTTATGAAGATTTATCTTCTTCTCAGCAGTCTGTGCTTAAGATTTCTGCTCATGAAGTAAGAGCTCTTTCTACTTCCTGGGCTTATGCTAATAGTGTTGCTATTACAGATTTAATGAAGGCTGCTTATTGGTCTCAGCCATCCACATTTACTAATTTTTATCTCAGAAATATTGAGTCCATTTCTGGAGACCTGCATTGTTTAGGTCCGTTATCTGTTGCTCAGAATGTCGTCCACTAAACAGTTGCAACTATAGTTATGCAGGCTTTCTGTTCCGGCAGTGACTCCGTCCGGCTGCCCTCTTCGCTCTGGGCTATTTGACCCAGGGCAAGGGGAAGGGGGGGGGGGGGGTGGGTGTTCCCTTAGGTCACCTGCTTTATAGTGAAAAGCAAGGGAATGCCTCCTCCAAGACAGTATTTCTGAGTCGCTTCCGGGATGGTTTTAAAGTGTAATATTAATGTTTAATTTCATTCATGTCTTATTTTTAAAGTGTAGCTCGGTGTGAAGCATTTGTATATGTCAAGTGTCAAACGGGCTTTAATATACAATACTCGGACACTTTTAAATGATTATAAAGAGTCTCAATTCTCTGGACTACTTTATTTATTGGCTTGCTTTAAAAATAATTAGTATAAGGGTTATACTGGATGTTAATAGAGAACATGAATGTCATTGTGCTCAATTATTAAGGGTAGTGTATCTTTCTAATTTAATATTAAATAAGAAAGATACATGTAAAGCCTAATACTCCTTTTCTCTTTAAGGGGTTACCTCTTTATTATATAATTGAGCTTATTGGATTTTCCTCTATGTCCTAGGCCCTCCAGCCTGTTTACTATTCAGCTAAGTCTGGGTCATTGGTACAGTATAAAAATGTTAAAAAATTTATAGTAATTTATATATTTTTTATACTTACCAATGACCCAGACGGGGATGGCCCTCCCTGAGTTGGGAACTCTTGCCTCCCCGCTGAGTACATAGCGCTGACCAGGCACTGCCAGTAAGAATGATAATTGGCGCCAATTTCGGGACGACTGCGTCACTGCGCATGCGCAGTAGAGGCGTACTATGGAGGTCCTTTAGGACATGATTTCTTTTTGTTTTGGATGCAAATTTTGGGGATTGGGGGGCAAAATTTGTGTTTGGCCCTGGTTTTGTTGGAGTTAGCACCAGCTAAGTCTGGGTCATTGGTAAGTATAAAAAATATATAAATTACTATAAATTTTTTAACTTTCTGAACCGTGAGGTTGATTTGAACCAAATTTGATATGAGATGATAATGAGTCATAAGTAGTTGATTGATGCAAAAAAATTTTTTCTCATTGCCTCCAGATCCAGCAGGCAGAATCTTTTGATATTTGGTATGCAACATTGTGGGGTGGATCTGATTCAAGTTTGTTCAAATCGGCCCCTGGATTCGTATTTGGGCTCACTATAGAAGCCTGAATTCGAACTTAGTGCATGTCAGGCAAATTTCTTAAAAAAATCTTCTTCTCCAGATCCAGCAGGCAGAATCTTTTGATATTTGGTATGCAACATTGTGGGGTGGATCTGATTCAAGTTTGTTCAAATCGGCTCCCTAGATTCATATTTGGGCTCACTATAGAAGCTCGAATTCGAATTTAGTGCATTTCAGGCAACTTTCTTCAAAAATCTTCTTCTCCAGATCCAGCAGGCAGAATCTTTTGATATTTGGTATGCAACATTGTGGGGTGGATCTGATTCAAGTTTGTTCAAATCGGCCCCCAGGATTCGTATTTGGGCTCACTATAGAAGCCCGAATTTGAACATAGTGTATTTCAGGCAAATTTCTTAAAAAAATCTTCTTCTCCAGATGCAGCAGGCAGAATCTTTTGATATTTGGGATGCAACATTGTGGGGTGGATCTGATTCAAGTTTGTTCAAATCGGCCCCCTGGGTTTATATTTGGGCTCAGTATAGGAGCCCAAATTTGAACTTAGTGCATTTCAGGCAAATTTCTTTGAAAATCTTCTTCTCCAGATCCAGCAGGCAGAATCTTTTGATATTTGGGATGCAACATTGTGGGGTGGATCTGATTCAAGTATCTTCAAATCGGCTTCCTAGATTCATATTTGGGCTCACTGTAAAAGCTCGAATTCGAACTTAGTGCATTTCAGGCAAACTTCTTAAAAAATCTTCTTCTCCAGATCCAGCAGGCAGAATCTTTTCATATTTGGTAAGCAACATTGTGGGGTGGGTCTGTTTCAGGTTTGTTCAAATCAGCCCCCTGGGTTTATATTTGGGCTCAGTATAGGAGCCCAGATTTGAACTTAGTGCATTTCAGGCAAATTTCTTAAAAAATCTTCTTCTCCAGATCCAGCAGGCAGAATCTTTTGATATTTGGTATGCAACATTGTGGGGTGGATCTGATTCAAGTTTGTTCAAATCGGCCCCCTGGACTCACATTTGGGCTCATTATAGAAGCCCGAATTCGAACTTAGTGCATTTCAGGCAAATTTCTTTAAAAATCTTCTTCTCCATATCCAGCAGGCAGAATCTTTTGATATTTGGTATGCAGCATTGTGGGGTGGATCTGATTCAAGTTTGTTCAAATCGGCTCCCTAGATTCATATTTGGGCTCGCTATAGAAGCTCGAATTCGAACTTAGTGCATTTCAGGCAAATTTCTTAAAAATTTATCTTCTCCAGATCCTGCAGGCAGAATCTTATGATATTTGGTAAGCAACATTGTGGGGTGGATCTGATTCAAGTTTGTTCAAATCGGCCCCCCTGGGTTCAGGCAAATTTCTTAAAAAATCTTCTTCTCCAGATCCAGCAGGCAGAATCTTTTGATATTTGGTATGCAACATTGTGGGGTGGATCTGATTCAAGTTTGTTCAAAACGGCTCCCTGGATTCGTATTTGGGCTCACTATAGAAGCCCGAATTTGAACTTAGTGTATTTCAGGCAAATTTCTTAAAAAAATCTTCTTCTCCAGATCCAGCGGGCAGAATCTTTTGATATTGGGTATGCACCATGCTTAGGGGGTGAGATTCAAGTTTGTTCAAGCCAAGTCCCTGGGTTCATATTTGGGCTCAATGTGGTAGCCCGAATTATAACTTAGTTCAAAATGAGGAATTTTGTTTAAAAATCTTCTTCAGATCCAGCAGTCAGAATGTTTTGATATTTGGTATGCAGCATCCTTAGGGGGGTGAGATTTAAGTTTGTTCAAGCCATGTCCCTAGGCCCATATTTGGACTCACTGTGGGAGCCCGAATGATAACTTAGTTCAAAATGAGGAATTTTCTTTAAAAATCTTCTTCAGATCCATCAGTCGGAATGTTTTGATATTTAGTATGCAGCATCCTCTTAGGGGGTGAGATTCAAGTTTGTTCAAGCCAAGTCCCTGGGTTCATATTTGGGCTCAATGTGGTAGCCCGAATTATAACTTAGTTCAAAATGAGGAATTTTGTTTAAAAATCTTCTTCAGATCCAGCAGTCAGAATGTTTTGATATTTGGTATGCAGCATCCTTAGGGGGGTGAGATTTAAGTTTGTTCAAGCCATGTCCCTAGGCCCATATTTGGACTCACTGTGGGAGCCCGAATGATAACTTAGTTCAAAATGAGGAATTTTCTTTAAAAATCTTCTTCAGATCCATCAGTCGGAATGTTTTGATATTTGGTATGCAGCATCCTCTTAGGGGGTGAGATTCAAGTTTGTTCAAGCCATGTCCCTGGGTCCATATTTGGACTCACTGTGGGATCTCGAATTGTAACTTAGTCCAAAATGAGAAATTTTCTTTAAAAATCTTCTTTTTCAGATTCAGCAGTCGGAATGTTTTGATATTTGGTGTGCAGCATCCTTAGGGGGGTGAGATTCAAGTTTGTTAAAGCCAAGTCCCTGGGTTCATATATGGGCTCCCTGTGGGAATCTTTGGATATTTGGTATAAGCTTTTCTTAGGAGGAGCAGATGCAAATTGTTGAAATCAATTCTCTGGGTTGATATTTAGGCTACCATGTCAGGTGAGCGCCCTCAGTCCCCTTGGAGCCTCTTGTTTTTAGATCCACCAGTCAGAATCTTTGGGTATTTGGTGTAAGCTTTTTTTTAGGAGGGGCAGATGCAACTTGTTGAAATCAATTCCTTGGGTTGATATTTAGTCTACCTTGTCAGGTGAGCGCCCTCAGGCCTGGGGCCTCTTGTTTTATAAGAGAATGACATATGCAATTCCTCTGTCTTTTCCTATTCTCCTATAGGAGCTATTCTTTATTGAAATAATTAAGAGATTGGATTTTCTTCTTAAGTCCTAGGCCCTCCAGCCTTTTTACTATTTAGCTAAGTCTGGGTCATTGGTTATTTGTATAAAAATATGATAAATTTTAAGTAATTTGTATATTTTTTATACTTACCAATTGCCCAGATGGGGATAGCCCTCCCATGAGTGGGCACTCATACCTCCCCGCTGATTATAACATTTAGCAGGCACTATAGAAAGAATGATGCTTGGCTCCAGTTTCGGTACCTTCCTGGTTACCGCGCATGTGCAGTTTACAAAAGTATGGAGGTCCAGATAGGACTTCAATTTTTTGGTTTTGTATGCAAATTTGGGGGATTAGGGGGTTTATAAGCTCTGTCAAACATGAAAAATAGAATAAATGATCAGCTTGTTTGCAGGACTTTTGAAAAAATGCTGAGTCATCATTTTTTAACACTGAGTAATGGGAGAAACATTAAAGAATCTTCTTCTCCCATACCACTGCTCCAAGGCTTTCATATGTCACATATAATATCTTTGGAAGATTCATTCACATGTTGAAACCAAATCCATGGGTCCATATTTGGGCACTCTATGGGAGTCCAAATGTTCAGATTATTGCAATATGAGGAATATTCTTTAAAAATTGTCTTCTTCCTATCAACCAGTCAGAATCTTTTGAGATTTGGTATGCAGCATCCCTGGGGAGAGAGAGGTGGGGGGGGGGGGGGGGGGGGGGGTATGGTGAGATTCAAGTTTGTTCCAGCCAAGTCCATATTTGGACTCCCTATGGGAGCCCGAATTATAATTTAATTCAATATGAGGAATATTCTTTAAAAATATTTTTCACAATCTTTTAATATTTGGTATACAGCATCCATAGGGAGGTGAGATTCAAGTTTGGTCAAGCCAAGTCCCTGGGTTCATATTTGGGCTCTTTTGATATTTGGTATAAGCTTTTCTTAGAAGGGGCAGATGCAACTTGGTCAAATCAATTCCCTGGATTGATATTTTGCCTACCATGTCAGGTGATTGCCCTCAAGTCCCTTAGGGCCTCTTGTTTATTTTTAGAGCATTGTACTTTAAACTGAAAGGTTGACGGTCCTATCCTGACCCCAGCCATCTGTGCTGTGTTCTTGGGCAAAACACTTAATCCAGATACGTATGTTCCTTATATGTTAATTCGAGAGTCTGGACAGTTGCTCGCCACGGCTCAGTGTCTTGGGTAATCTGGCTTCCTCAACCTGTAAAATTTTCTGAAATGATGTAGCCCTGGCTGTTGAAAACATTGTTAAACTTCAAAAAAAAAACAGCTCACTTTGGACGAAACAAACACTGCTTTTTTAACCACCAAAAAATCTCACGAATGCCATATTTAGCCCACACTTATCATAAAGGAGGCATTTGGCCTGCCATGGTCCATCACTAAAAATTTCTGCTCAGAATCCTCTAAATAGCTTTGAGTAAAGGGTTAAGAGCTTATTCCTGTGAGAGTCTATGAAGTGCAATAAACAATGAGAAGCTATAAGATTTGAAAGGTGATTTTTAACTCACCTGAGCAAAGCTCAAGTGGATCTTAAGTGATCACTTTCTGTCCATCCATCCAATTGTCCGCCCATCCAGTGTGAACTTTTTACACTATTGTCTTCTTCTCATAAACCACTGGGCCAAATTGAACCAAATTTTAGGCCAAGAAAAATTAATGGTTTGGTTCCGGTTACATATCAGAAAAAAATAGGGTTGGTAGGTCGGGATATATTTTTTTTTTTTTAGTTTTTTTTTCCTTTGAATTTGTGCATGAATTAATTTTTACGACCAAATTCTTCCAACAGTTGTGACTGAAATATACTGCTTTGATATTCTGTTCAATCTGAATTGCAAAATTACACCCAGAATAGCAGTTTATCAGCAGATGCTTTATTTGCGATTGCAGTGGACGTTTCGTGTGAAATTCCACAAATTCAAAATGAAACTGACTCCAAGGCGTCTTGATAATATTATGATCAGCTGTCCTCAGATTCTGAAGTGAAGTGTGCATTCACATGTCTCATTTTATCATGGGAAGTGTTAAAATTAACACACCTCAGCACATGAAATAAATTGGCATTTTAAGTGATTGTGGTAATGGGCTGGTTGAGTATCATTGTATTTATCTAGGCAGAGGAAGCACAAACGGCTTGCTTTTGTTTATTTGAAAACAATGTACCTTGCATCGGTCTTGTATCAAACACTTGCATGCACAATGTTCTGAGGGCAAGATGCTATCATGACGTCACCATGTGCAAACAGCCAATCACTTTTAAGTACAAGTGTGAAACTACAGGGAAACCCTTGGATAATCCCAAGAAAATTTTCGTGATTTTAAAAAGCAGGAATGCGATTGGTCAAATGTTCAATGTGACTGACGATGCAACCTTTGTGCAATGTAGTACATGTAGTTGTGACTTTTCACCTCAACTTGTTTATGACAAATTAGAGGTACACCATGTTCTAATAAAAGTGATTGTCAAAACAAACCACTTGAACAGTTTGGAGTGAAAAGTAATAAAGAAAGGCCCCACAGTCTACAAGGTTAGACAGGGTGGTAAAAAGGGAAAGACCCAAATTTAAATTAACAGTAATCCGCACCAGTGAGGCAATTCACTTCTTTCAAACCGTGATAAACAAGTTGAAATTTGCATACCGGAGTTAAAACAACTTCGGTAAACAATTACCAATTATAAATTTAATATGCTGATGACAGTTTTGAACATGGTACTGATTATATATATAAATGGGTATACCAAAATACGCCCGATACTATTTGTAACGTTGTTGTAAAAGTTGGCATCTGTGTGTTTTTTTCTGTTTCTTTTTCAATTTCAATAAAAAAATGGTTAGGGTCGGGGCCCAAAATTATTTTCGGTCAGGTAACCGGAAGAAAATCATTATTTTTTTTTTGCCTTATATGCATATTCCTAATATGTCAATTCATGTTTGTTTAAATAAAGTTGCCATGCCCACAAGGGGTACCTCAAGGGACATAATTCTGCCTGCACCCACAAATTTTTTTTAAAAAATTAAAAAATCTTCTCCGGAACTACCTATAAGAATCTTTTGGTACTTGGTATACTACATCCTTAGAGAGGTTAGATTCAGGCTTGTTCAGAACAAAACCCTGTGTTCATATTTGGGCTTCCAATGGGAGCCCAAATATTGTCTTTGTGCAAGATGAGGAAATGTATTTAAAAATATTCTTTAGATCTTCAGTCAACATCTCATGATATTTGGTGTACTGCATCTTTAGGAGTTTGTTGCTCAAGTGCCCAAGTTAAACCTTTTCTAGTGACAAGAGATTGCTTCAGATCTACCAGTCAGAATCCCTTGGCATTTGGTGTACTGCATCTTTAGGGGAGTCAGCTTGAAGTTTGTTCAAATCGGGTCCTTGGAATCATATTTGGGCTCTCTGTGGGAGGCCAAATTTAAACTTGGTGTTGTATGAGGAATATTGTTAAAAAATCTTTTTTTTTCAGTTCTATCAGTCATAATCTTTTGATATTTGGTATGTATCATTGTCTCTATTGCTTCATATTTCGGCTTTGTATTGGAACCCAAATTTTAACACAGTCCAGTCAGAATTTTTGGATGATTGGTATAGAGCATCCCTAGAGGGGTCAGATTCAAGTTTGTTCAAATCAAGGCCCTGGGGTCATAGTTGGGCTCCCTATGCAAACTCGAACCTTAACATAGTGCAGTATGAGGAATATTATTAAAAAACCTTCTTCAGATCTGCTAGTCAGATTCTTTTGATACATGTATATGAGGGTTTTCGCTAGGGGAAGATTTGTGGGTCCGGTAGTTTAAAGAAAGTGAAACTCAGACGCCGAAGGCGTCTGCCACACGTGCATGTAGAGGGGGTTCTCCCCCTAGGAAAATTTTGATTTTTAGGTGCTCTCTGGGGGCATTATGGTCGCTAAAATGCTGAATAATTGATGTGGAAATTATGTATTTTTTCCTCCTTCAGTTCTCTAAATTACCACGGGATACACTATACTACATATGGTCGGAGGTTTTATAAAAATACAAACCCAAAACCACACAAAATCCACGAATCCTGGAAATCCACGAATCCTCATATTTTTATACTGTACCAATGACCCAGACTTAGTTGGTGCTAACTCTAAAAAATCTGGGGCTAAACACAAATTTTGCCCCCCAATTCCCAAAATTTGCATCTAAAACCAAAAGAAATCATGTCCTAAAGGACCTCCATACTTTGCCCCCACTGCGCATGCGCAGTGTCAAGGACGTTCCGAAATTGGCGCCAATCATTATTCTTTGTTTGGCCCTTCATCAGTTAACATCTCACTGATCTTTGTGCTTGTAAATCTCAGTTTTAATGATGCCAGACACATAAATATTGGAGAAATGGTGATTCTAAGGAGGATAGAGAAGGAGGAGAGGAAAAAGGAGTGACAGAAAATATTCAGGGCTGTAACTTAAAATTTTGTTATAAAATTATGTTAAGTTGCCTATTTTCGAGGCATGGGCCTGTTGTTGTCATTCTTGCTTTGAAGTTGCACTGCTTATTCAGTGTTTCCTCTCTCCTTATCCTGTAAGTCCCCCCTTGCTATTCTCCCATGCTTTTGGCATATTTTTGAGTAAGATTACTACTAAAATTTCTTGGGAGAATTAGCTTGGTTACAGAATGAATTCTGTTATTTTCCCCATGGGTGTTTAGACGTTGTGTTCTGCATCTACCATCTGATGTTCTGCAGATTCTTCTCTGGAAGTCTCTGTTTTGCATCAGATAGTGTGTAATTTTGATAACTGATTTCGGGCCAGTATTGTCAGTGCCTGGAGTCATGTTTTCTGGTGTTTATACACTTCTTGTTTACATTGGCAACAGTCTCTTTTGAGGGGAGCTTTTTGCCTTTGGAGTAGTTTATCTCATTACAAGATACATTATTATTATCTGTAAGTGTTGCAATAATTATTTAAAATAATTTTAAAATTTTTGACCACACTTACCCTTGGGATCCATTGGGGCTGAACGTTACTTTTCAGAAACTTGGGCTTTGCTGAAAAAATATTTTTCAAAAATTATTTTGAATTTCATTTGCTTTTTTCAATGTTAATGGATCATGTTATTATGTATCTTTGTGTTTAGGGGTTTGTGCGAGTACTAGGACTTGTTGTTGTCTTTTCACAATGAAAGGACATTGTTCAAATTGTAATAGGAAGAAATCTTCCTCTGACTTTCATGATCATTGTATTAATTGTAGTCAGTGTACTCGCACTAACTCCTGTTCAATATGTCAATATTGGGATGACAAACATTGGAAACGTGTGTCACGGTATGTTGTTAGTGGAGAAAGGGCTATGCCGGTCCTTTCTCCGCAGGGTCACTCTAGTCTATCAGTTTCTATTTCAGAGGAACAAGAACAGGGTGATGTTTCCATGTTATCTTCCAAGAGTGCGCTTCCATCGTCACAATTGAATGAAGAGTTAGCGGCAAAAGTGCTCATGGAGATACGACAGTTGCCTAAGAGGTCCCTAGTAAGATCGACGGCGCTGTCGTCAGCTAGCTCGCCGGTGTAGCGTCCATTCACCGAATGGTTCGGCAGCCGGGTTCGTCCGTTGCGGTCCAGGAGGAAATGTTGGGTGATGCGAGCACTATAAATATACTAGGTGCACACCCAGTGACGACGGATGTTAGGAGAGATCGGAGGAAGCCTTCTAGTCCGGTTCCTAGCTCGTCCAGGTCCAGCCGGGCCACGAGCGAGAGAGGTCCCTCTCTCGTACAACGACATCAGGGACCTGATGTTGTGGTACAAAATGTGTCGCAAGCGGAGCACACGTCCGTCGCTCGGGATGCTCCGTTGTTTAGGCAGTCCGCGGAGACTGCTCAGGCTTCCTCATCCTCTCACCAGCGCACACGACCGCACCTTGGCTACGTGACTGCGGATATTCTACCAGCTTCACCGATAAGGGATTCTTCGGCGACCAGGTCACGCCATCCGGTAGCCAGGGACACGAGGCCGGTAGACTCCGGACGTTCGCATAGGAAGAGTATGCGGGAGTCAGTTGATGTGGAGCTTCCCGCGGCGAAGCAGCGAAAGACCGCCACTCCGCAGGCCTCGATGATGGACGTGCTTGCTCAGATAGCACAAATTATCGCAGCAGCCGACAGAATTGGTGTCGTTATCGGGAATTATCCGACGGCGCTGGGTCGGTACGCTCCGCCGAAGCATCGGGTGCGGTCGACCGGGAGCATCGTGAGGTCCGACCGGATGGTGAAAGGGATACGGATGACTTGGAGCTATCCCTTTCAGAACAACATGAAGCTGCCGTGGATTTTATCCGGCACTTCCTTCCTCACGTTGTTCCGTCGGGCCAGACTGCTGCGGTTCCGGACAAGAGAATAATAGCGTCATTGGACACTGAATTCTTTGAGCGGTTCAGAGACATTGTCCCTGAGTTTCCGTCTCAGTCCAATAATGTCACAAGAACATTTGAATGATTGAACGACGCTATATTCAAGCTTGCTTCCAAAACAGGCAAAGCTGGTTTCTTGTCCTCCAATGCTCTTAACCTGCCTTTCATTAATGCAAGGAATAAATTCGATACGGCAGGACAGGGTATTCCGAGAGTTCCTCTGCGTCTTGACGACGAGGCTGAAGACTTAGAATTGTCGTTACCGTCGTCTATGTCCGTTCCAACCGCGGTGTTGGATATGACAATCACGTCTAACAGGGCTAGTTTAGACGCTTTATCTTATGCAGACCACCTTACAAAGGCGTTATCACTGCGTCTTCAAGGGAAAGAATTCCAGGATATACAATCCTCTTTGAGACTTCTTTCAAGGGCAGTGGCTTATTCCACGTATAACTCCGCCCTTTCAGTGGCAAACCTGGAGTTGGTTAGACGTGACGCAGCCTTAGCTACATCCACACGCGTGGATAGTAAGGTGAAGAACTCTCTCAGAGTCACTTCGGTCTCCGGAGAACTTCTATTCGACGGCAAGCTTTCTGCAATCTACGATAAAATTACGAAGAAAGCTTCGGATTCTCTGTTGTTTAAATCCGCTTCCAAAAAGTCGGATACGGCAGAGAAGAATAAGACAGGCACTTCTGGGTCTAATGCGCCCAAGAAAGGTTCCTTTAGAGGTTTCAGTGCGTCCTCTTGGTCTTATTCAAGAGACCGTCAAGGCAGCGACTCTCGTGCGGGACGTCCTTCGGGCTGGGACAATCGGTCAGACGCCCCGAGGTCGACGGGACGAGGTGCGGGTCGTGGAGGAAGTGGTTTCTCCTCCCGCAGGCCTCGCAGGTCCAGGAGGTGATGGCTTCAACCTCTATCGTGTTCCGGTTGGCGGAAGGTTGTCGAGTTTTTCAGAAGAGTGGGCGTCGATTACGGACGACCCTTGGGTGAGAGGGGTGATTTCGGAAGGTCTAAGAATATCGTTCAAATGAAAGCCTCCGTTAACTCGAAGTCCAAAATGGACTCAACTTCCGTCAAATCCGCAGAAAAGAGACGCTCTGTTATCGGAGGTGCAGTCTCTTTAAATGAAGAACGCGGTAGAGGTCGTAGAAGACCAGGAAACACCGGGATTCTACAGCCATCTGTTTCTGGTTCCGAAACCAGACGGCTCGTTCCGTCCAGTCATAGATTTGAGCTGGATAAACAAGCTGATCGTCGCTCCGAAATTTTATATGGAGATGATTCGGTCGGTCAGAGCGAGTATTCGGGTGAACGATTATGCTACAAGCATAGATCTCAAGGATGCGTACTTTCATGTCATGGTACATCCGACATTCAGAAAGTATCTACGCTTCGCAGTCCTAGGAGTTGTGTATCAATTTTGGGCGATGTGCTTCGGAATGAACCTGGCACCCTGGGCTTTCACTCGGGTAATGAACTCGGTAATGATGTATTTCCGAGCTCATTCGTCTGGGGTAACGTCGGCCTACCTGGACGACATTCTTCAGAGGTACGGCAACGAGTTAACGCTTCAGAACGATGTGCAGAATCTGCTTCTATTGCTCCGACGTCTCGGTTTTGTTATAAACGAGGAGAAGCCGGATCTGGTGCCGTCCAAGTCATTCACTCCTCTGGGAATGAGCTTCGAGACGCACAACAATCTCGTTCGTTTGCCATTAACCAGAGCGAAATTAGTCAGTTGTTACGCTCGCTATTGTCTTCATGCAGACAAAGTCACAGCGAGGGAGTTTATGAGACTGATAGGTTTGTGCGGAGCCGCCACGGATCTCATTCCGATGGGGCGGTTGCGCACTCGTCCTCTCCAAATTTTCTTAACTCAGAATTGGAGTGTGAAGATTCATTCACTCGACATAGACGTTCTCTTGTCAGATCAAGTGAAACAAGAGATTCAGACTTGGGCAAACATTCAGTGGTTAACTTAGGGAGTTCCGCTGCAGTTGCCGGATCTGAGTTTTACGATTATGACGGATGCCAGTCAAACAGGTTGGGTTGCAACATTGATCCCAACGGATTCGAGATGCCAGGGTCTTTGGGATCCACAGTTCCTAAGCAAGCACATAAACATCAAGGAAATGATGTCAATTTGGCTTGCGTTACGTCATTGGATGGACATTATTCACAAAGCTCATGTCCAAATTCTGTCCGACAATACGACAGTAGTGGCGTATATACGGAACCAGGGAGGCACTCATTCCGTTCCGTTATTCAATCTAACGGAGAGAATCCTTCTGTTTGCTCTAGAACATCAAGTTCTACTTTCGGTCCGTCATATACCGGGTCGTCTGAATGTACTAGCAGACTCCCTTTCACGGAAGGGTCGCTTGTTGCCGTCGGAGTGGACTCTCAACAAACAAGTATTCAGTCAGATTTGCTACCAGTGGGAACGGCCAATGATAGACTTATTTGCGACACATCTCAACAATCAGTTGCAGACGTATGTGTCACCGTGCCCGGATCCAAGAGCATTTGCAGTAGACGCTCTATCGATCTCCTGGGACGGAATGATAGGATATGCATATCCTCCAGCGCCGTTGATTCAGCAAATATTGCTAAAGATAAAACAATCTCAGTGCAAGATTCTGTTGGTAGCATCTCTGTCTCCACAGAGACCGTGGATAAATCTACTCAGGTGTCTGTTGTGGGACCTACCGCGAAAGCTTCCTCCATGGGAGGATCTTCTTTCGCAGGGGAAACCGCGTCGACTTCATCACAACCCGCAAGGTCTCAACCTTCACGTTTTTCCGTTGTGCGGTCCTTCTTGCATGGCAAGCGCTTTACAGGATGAGTAGTGGACGTGATTTCTAACTGTAGGAGGACCTCCTCTTCGCTAAATTATGCGGCTAAGTGGAAGGTTTTTCGTCGTTGGTGTAGGGATCATTCTGCTGATATTTTTGATCCCTCCATACCAGACATTGCAAACTTTCTAGTATACTTGTTTGACGAAATCAAACTGCAGCCTGTTACTGTTAAGGGTTATAGGTCTATGTTATCTGATACCTATGCACATCACGATAGTTTACAAATTGGATCTAATGTCTCTTTATCTAAGTTAGTTAGAAACTTCTCGATAAATAGACCCAGAACTCTTAGGTTAATTCCTAAGTGGAATTTAGCTTGGGTTCTTCTTAAACTTAAGGAAAAGCCATTTGAGCCTCTTGGGACAGTAGATTTCAAACTCTTGTCTTATAAGACAGCTTTTCTCTTAGCTTTCTCTTCTGCAAGAAGAGTCAGTGAGCTTCATGCACTATCGGTGGACGATTCTCACTATCGTAGTGTCGGGAACACTATCACCTTCACTACTAATGTTGGATTTTTAGCTAAGAATCAGGCTCCTAATAAATATCCGGAACCTATTGTTATTAAGGCTCTTCCGTCTTCAGACGGGCGTAGGCCTTTACTCTGTCCTGTTAGAGTTTTACGCATTTATAAACCGAGATCTCAGTTTATCAGAAAGGGACGAAAACGTTTCTTTCTGTCTCTGATGCCTAATAGAAAGGACATTTCGGTCCATTCTATTGCTAGATGGATTCAATTAACTATCCGTACTGCTTATGAAAGTTTATCTTCTTCCCAGCACTCTGTGCTTAAGATTTCGGCTCATGAAGTAAGAGCTCTTTCTACATCTTGGACTTACACTAATAGTGTGGCTATTACAGATTTAATGAAGGCTGCTTATTGGTCTCAGCCATCCACATTCACGAATTTTTATCTCAGAAATATTGAGTCCATTTCTGGAGACCTGCATTGTTTAGGTCCGTTATCTGTTGCTCAGAATGTCGTCCACTAAACAGTTGCAACTATAGTTATGCAGGCTTTCTGTTCCGGCAGTGACTCCGTCCTGCTGCCCTCTTCGCTCTGGGCTATTTGACCTAGGGCAAGGGGAAGGGGGGGGGGGAGGGTGTTCCCTTAGGTCACCTGCTTTATAGCGAAAAGCAAGGGAATTCCTCCTCCGGAGTCCGTAATTCTGAGTCGTTTCCGCATGGTTTTAAAGTGTAATATTATTGTTAAAAATTCATTCATGTCATATTTTTAAAGTGTAGCTCGTTGTGAAGCATTTGTATATGTCAAGTGTCAAACGGGCGTTAATATACAATCCTCGGACACTTTTAATGAATATAAAGAGTCTCAATTCTCTGGACTAACTTTATTTATTGGCTTACTTTAAAAATAATTAGTATAATGGGTTATACTGGATGTTAATAGAGAACATGAATGTTATTGTGCTCAATTATGAAGGGTATTGTATCTTTCTAATTTATCATAAAATAAGAAAGATACATGTAAAGTCTAATACTCCTTTTCTCCTTGAGGGGTTCACTCTATATTATATAGTTGAGCTTATTGGATTTTCCTCTATGCCCTAGGCCCTCCAGCCTTTTTACTATTCAGCTAAGTCTGGGTCACTGGTACAGTATAAAAATGTTAAAAAATTTATAGTAATTTATATATTTTTTATACTTACCAATGACCCAGACGGGGATGGCCCTCCCAGGAGTTGGGAACTCTTACCTCCCCGCTGAGTACATAGCGCTGACCAGGCACTGCCAGTAAGAATGATGATTGGCGCCAATTTCGGAACATCCTTGACACTGCGCATGCGCAGTGGGGGCAAAGTATGGAGGTCCTTTAGGACATGATTTCTTTTGGTTTTAGATGCAAATTTTGGGGATTGGGGGGCAAAATTTGTGTTTGGCCCTAGATTTTTAGCTCAACTTTGACGAAGTCAAATTTGAGCTATTGTCATGGCCCGTCGTCCGTCGTCCGTCTGTCCGTCTGGCCGTCTGTCCGTACGTCAACAATTGGCTATGGCTCGGGCTAGAGGTCGTATTTATGAACCGATCTTTACGAAACTTCTTGTGTACCTTTGTTATGACCCTGGGACGGGAACGAGTGTTTTTAGGTGTGGTCCGAAATTCAAGATGGCTGCCAGCAGCCATTTTGTACCGATGATGCAAAAATCAGTTTTTTGTACAGAACTTCTGTATGAAAGTTCTGATTTGAATAAAGTTTTGTATAAATGTTTAGTACCATGGGATACATCACATATAATACAGGTTTTTTTCTCCTGCGTAAATTATGCAAATTAGACTGACTTTGAATTATTTAGTGTTACTTTCAGAGCTGTAAGTGCCAAGCTGCTATGGCTCGGGCTAGAGGCCGTATTGATGAACCAATCTTTACGAAACTTCTTGGGTACCTTTGTTGTGACCGTGGGATGAGAACGAGTGTTTTTGGGTGCAGTCCGAAATTCAAGATGGCTGCCAGCAGCCATTTTGTACCGACAATGCAGAAATCTGTATTTTTATACTGTACCAATGACCCAGACATAGCTGGTGCTAACTCTTAAAATATAGGGCCAAACACAAATTTTGCCCCCCAATCCCCAAAATTTGCATCTAAAACTAAAGAAAACATGTCCTGAAAGGCCCTCCACACCTCGCCCCCACTGCGCATGCGCAGTGTCAAGGACGTTCCGAAATTGGCGCCATTTATCATTCTAAGTTTGGCCCTTCATCAGTTAACATCTGACTGATCTTTGTGCTTTTAAATCTCAGTTTAAATGATGCCAGACACATAAATATTAGTGAAATGGTGATTCTAAGGAGGATAGAAAAGGAGGAGAGGAAAAGAATGTGTGACAGAATATTATCAGGGCTGTAACTTAAAATTTTTTAATGAAATTATGTTAAGTTACCTATTTTCAAGGCAGCAGCCATTTTGTTGTCATTCTGATTATTTAGTTACACTGTTTTTTCAAGTGTTTTTCCTCTCTCCCTGTCCTTTAAGTTCCCCTTGCTATTCTCCCATGCTTTTGGCATAGTTTCTGTAATTATTATTACTAAAATTTCTTGGGAGTTTTAGCTTAATAACAGAATGAATTCTGTTCTTTCCCCATGTTTACGTCTTCACCTACGGGTGGTTAGGCGTTGTGTTCTGCATCTACCATCTGATGTTCTGCAGTTTCTTCCCTGGAAGTCTCTGTTTTGCATCAGATGGTGTATTTTTGGTAACTGATTTCGGGCCTGGGTGCCTGGAGTCTTATTTTAGTGTTTTTACACTCATTGTTTACATTTACAACAGCCCTCTGTGTGAGGGGGGGATTTCTAAATAATAATATCTTTATGTTATTTTAATCATAACTAGATACATTATTATTGTTCGTAAGTGTTGAATAAATTGTTTAAAATATTTTTAAAATTTTTGTCCACACTTAGGCTTGGGATCCATTGGGGCTCAACGTTACTTTTCAGAAACTTGGGCTGTTCTGAAAAAATATTTTTTCAAAATATTTTGATTTCAATTATTTTTTCTATATTAATGGATCATATTATTATTATGTATTTTGATTTTCAGGGGTTAGTGCGAGTACCAGGACTTGTTTTCTTTTCACATTGAAAGGATATTGATCAATTGTTTTAAGAGGAAGTCTTCCTCTGACCTTATTATCATTCTATATGTGGTCAGTGTACTCGCATTAACTCCTGTTCTGTATCGTATGATTTCGATGACAATATGGGAAGCGTATGTCACGGTATGTTGTTGGGGATTTGGACACTCCGGTCCTTTCCCCGCAGGGTCACTCTACTTTATCAATTTCTATTTCAGACGATCAAGATTAGGGTGATGTATCTGTGATGTCTTCCAACAGTGTGCCTCCGTCGTCACAATTAATGAAGGGCTAGCGGAAAAGTGCTCATGTAATACGCCAATTGCCTAAGAGGACCCTAGTAGGTTCGACGGCCTTTGACGTCCGCTAGCTCGCCCGGTGTAGCGTCCATTCACCGAATGGTTCGGCAGCCGGGTTCGTCCGTTGCGGTCTAGAAGGAATTTTGGGGTGATGCGAGCACTATAAAATTAACTTAATGCACACCCAGTGACGGCGGATCGGAGGGAGAACGGAGGAAGCCTTTTAGTCCGGTTCATAGCTCGTTCCGGTCCATCCGGACGGCAAGCGAGAGAGGCCCCTCTCTCGTTCAACAACATCTGGCCCCAGATGTTGTGGTACAAATGTGTCGTTAGCGGAGCATACGTCCGTCGCTCGGGACGCTCCGTTGTATAGGCAGTCCGCTGAGACTGCTAAGGCTTCCTCTTCTCGTCAGCGCACACGACCGCACCTTGGCTGCGTGACCGCCGATATATTACCAGCTTCGCCGATCAAGGATTCTTCGGCGACCAGGTCACACCATCCGGCAGCCAGGGATTCGAGACCGATGGACTCCGGACGTTCGCATAGGAAGTATGCGGGAGCCATCTGATGCGGAGCTGCCCTCGGCGAAGCACCGATAGACTGCGCCTCCGCAGGTCTCGACGCCGGACATTCTTGTGCACATAGCACAGCTTATCGCAGCATCCTAGCAGCCGACAGAAACGGTGTCGGATCGAGAATTATCCGACAGCGCTGGGTCGGTAGCCGGGGACTCGAGGCCTGCAGACTCCGGACGTTCGCATAGGAAGTGTGCGGGAGTCAACGTACACGGAGCTTCCAGCGGCAATGCATCGTAAGTCCGCTACTGCACAGGCCTCGGGAACGGACGTGCTTTCCTTAATAGCACAGTTTATCGCAGCATCCCAGCATCAATTGAATCTGTCGCATATATTTTATCCGACGATGCTGGGTCGGGACGCTCCGCGGAAGCGGGTACGGACGTCCGAAAGTTTCATCCGGTCCGACGGGATACTGAAAGGGATTCGGTGGATTTCAAGCTTTCCCTTTCGGAACAACATATGCTGCGATGCCGGATAAGAAACTGATAGCGTCGGTGGACTTAGAAATTTTTGGTTCGGTTCAGGGACATCGTCCCTCAGTTCCGACATAGTCCAATAATGTCACACAAACTTTCGAATTATTGAACGACGCTATATATATTATTATTTTATGCTTGTTATCCAAGCATTTCTGGTTTCTTGTTCGAAGAGTTATGGAGATGTCTTTCAAAAGTGTGCCTCTGTCGTCATAGTTAATGAAGAGTTAGCGGCAATAAGTGCTCATGGAATATGTCTATCGCTTACGGAGTGACATTCGCTAGCTCACCCGGTGTAGCGTACATTCATCGAATGGTTTGGCTGCCGGGTTCGTCCGTTGCGGTCTAGGAAGGAGATTTGGGTGATGCGAGCACTTTAATTACTTTAGTACTCACCCAGTGACGGCAGATTGAGGACAGATCGGAGGAAGCCAACAACATAGGGGACCGCATGTTGTGGTTCAGATATTTTACATTCGGAGCATATGTCCGTTGCTCGGGGCGCTCCGTTATATTGACAGTCCGAGAGACTGTCTTTAATGCTTCCTCATCCTCACAGTAGGGCACACGACCGCACATTGGCTACGTGACCTCGAGTATCCGATCAGTTTCGGCATTCAGTGATTCCACAGCGAATAGGTCGCGCCATCCGGTAGCCAGGGACACGAGGCCTATACACTCCGTTCGCTCGCATATTGGAAGTATGCACGGGGTAACGATCTCGGAGCTTCCTGCGGCAATGCATCGTAAGACCGCTGCTCCTCAGGCCTCAGTGACGGACGTGCTATCCGAGTTAGCACAGTTGTTTCGCAGCATCCCAGCAATTGACGGTTTCTCGGTCGAATCAGGAATTATCCGACGGCGCTGGGTCGGTGCAGTCCGCGGTTGCATCAAGCTACGGACGACCGAACGCTTTATAGGGTCCGACAGGATGGCGAAAGGGATTCGAAAGATTTCGAGTTTTCCCTTTAGTAGTATCGGAAGATGCCTTTCATATCTTCTGGCATTTCTTCCAGTGATTATTTTTCGGACTTCATTGCTGCGATCTTGGATAAGAGACTTATAGCGTCATTGGACTCGGATTTTTCGATCGGTACAGGGACTTTGTCTCTGACTTACCGACGCAGTCCAATGTTGTCATTACAACATGTGTTTTATTTTTCGACGCTATATATTATATATATATATATACAAGCCTGCTACTAAGCATGATAGTTTAGTTTCTTGTCCGCGTGGCTCATTTCTGCCATTTTATCTTTTTTACATATAGTTTATTTTGGCAGAGCAGGGCATACTGAGAGTTCATATGCGTCTAGACGGTGTGATTAAAGACTGCATATATTCTTTTTCGCCGTTTATGTCTTTTCCAATTTCAATGTTGGGAACGACATTATGTATAGTAGACTTAACTTAGACGCTTTATTATACGTAATCCGCCTTACTGAGGCGTTATCATTACGTCTTCAAGAAAAGATTTACGGGATATTATTCTCAATGTAATTTCTTTTGAGGGCAGTAGTTTGTTCACGTATAACTCCGCCCTTCAGTGGCTGATTGGAGTTGGTTAGACGTGATGCAGCCCTAGCTACATCCACGCGTGGATAGTAGGTTAAGAACTCTCTCAGAGTCGCTTCGTTCTCGGAGGAGCTTCTCTTCGACGGCAACTTTCCGGCAATCCATGAATTGCTTGATTTATACATTCTCTTGTCTATATCTAGTGTTACAAGAGATTCAGACTGGGGCAAACATTCGGTGGTTGACTCAGAGAGTGCCGCCGCAGTTGCCGGACCCTAGTGTGGCTGTTATGACGGTTGCCAGTCAAACAGATTGGGATATATACTGATCCCTACGGATTCGAAGTGCCAGGGTCTTTGGGTTCCGCAGTCTTTTAGCTATCAGTTTAACTTCCGCGGAATAATGTTTTTTAGGCTTGCTTTATGTCATTGCATGAACATTATTCAGAAACGCATGCCCAAATTCTTGTCCTTTAATTCGACAGTAGTGGCGTATCTCCGGAACCAGGGAGGCACTCTTTCGTTTCCGTTATTCAATTTAATGGAAAGAATCCGTCTGTTGGTTATAGTACACCAAGTTCAGTTTTGGTCCGTCATATTCTGGGTCGTCTGATTGTTTTATCGCACTCCCGTTCTCTTACGGGTCGATTGTTGCTGTCAGAATGGACTCTCAACAAACAAGTATTTAATCAGATTTGCTATCTATGGGAGCGCCCAATGATGTTTTATTTATGACACAGCTTGCTAATCAATTGCAGACGTATATGTTGACTTGTCCAGATCTCTGAGCTAATACTGTTAACGCTCTATTGATCTATAGGACGGAATGATAGGATACGCGTATCCTCCGGCGCTGTTGTTTTAGCAGGTATTGCTAAGATAAACAACCACAATACATTTCTGTTGATAGCATCTCTATCTTCACAGAGATCATGAGTAATTTACTCTCTTGTCTACTGTGGATCTTAACGTGAAATCTTCCTCTATGTGAGGATCTTTTTTCACTGGGTAAATCGTGTCATCTTTATCACAACCAGCAAGGTCGCAACCTTCATGTATTCCGTTGTGTGGTCCGTATTGCATTGTAAGCACTGTACTGGACGAGCTTTGGACGCGATTTCTTACTATAGGAGATCCTCTTCTTCGCTATTCTATGCGACTAAAGTGGAGGCTCTTCCGTCGTGGTGTAGGGATCATTATGTTCATATGGTTGATCCCTCCATACTACTCATTGCTAGTTTTTAGTATACTTGTTTCACAAGATCTACTGCAGCCTGTTGTTATTTAGGTTATAGGTTTATGTTACCTCATACCTATGCACTCTACGATATTTTACAATTGAGTCTTTTGTCTCTTTATCTAAGTCAGTTAGTAACTTTTTGATAAATAGACTTAGAATCTTTAGATTAAATTCCTATACGGATTTTAACTTCGGTTCTTATTTAGCTAAGTAATCATTTGAGCCTCTGGAAACAGTAGTTTTCAAATTCTGACCTTTTAGACAGTAATTCTGTTGGTTTCTCTTTTACTGTAGAGTCAGTGAGTTTCATGCACTATCGATGGATGATTTTCACTTTCATAGTTTCGGAATCAATACTTCCGTTACTATTTAGGTTGGATTGTTGCATAAGAGTTAGGCTCCTATTATCCGGAACCTATTATTTTAAGGTCCTTCCGTCTTCGTATGGGCATAGGCCTTTACTCTTTCCGGGTACAGTTTATGTATTTATAAACAGATATCTGTTTATTACAAGGGCGTAAGCTTCTTCTGTCTTTGATGTCTAGTAGAAGGACGTTACGCTCCATTTTATTGTTAATGGATTCTATTAACTAGCGTACTGCTTATGGTATATCATTGGCTTAGCAGTTGTGCTTAAGATTTCGGCTCATGAAGTAAGAGTTCTTCTACTTCTTGGGCTTACATTAATAGTGTTGCTATTATAGATTTTTGAAGGCTGCTCATTGCGCTCAGCCATCCATTCATGAATTTTATCTCAGAAATATCGAGTCCATTTCTGGAGGCCTCTATTGTTAGGTCTATTATCTACTGCTCAGAATGTCATTCACTTAACAGTTGCTACTATAGCTAGGTAGGCTGTCTGTTTCGGCAGTGTCTCTGTTCGGCTGCCCTCTTCGCTCTGGGCTATTTGACCCAGGGCAAGAAAAAGGGGGGGGGGGGGGGGAGGGTGTTCCCTTGGGTCACCTGTTTTTACTATGAAAACAAGGGGATACCTCCTCCGGAGTTAGTAATTCTGAGCTGTTATTGGGATGGTTGTTTAGTGAGAAGTTTAAGTTTATAAAATTCATTCAAGTCTTAGTTTTTAAAGTATAGCTTTTGAATATTGCATATGTCAACGGACATGATTATGCAATTCTCACACACTTTTAGGAGCATAAGAGTCTCTATTCTCTAGACTTACTTTATTATTGGCTTACTTTAAAAATTATTAGTATAAGGATTATTGGATATTAATAGAGTACATGGATGTATGAAGCTCAATTTTGGAAGGTGTTGTATCTTTCTAATTTATCATAAATAAGAAAGATACATGTAAGGCCTATTACTTCTTTTCCCTACAGGGGATGACTCTATTTTATTTTATTGAGCGTATTCCATTTTGCTCTATGTCCTTGGCCCTCCAGCCTTTTTACTATTCAGCTATGTCTGGGTCATTGGTACAGTATAAAAATGTTAAAAAATTTATAGTAATTTATATATTTTTTATACTTACCAATGACCCAGACGGGGATGGCCCTCCCAGGAGTTGGGAACTCTTGCCTCCCCGCTGAGTACATAGCGCTTACCAGGCACTGGTTATTAGAATGATAAATGGCGCCAATTTCGGAACGTCCTTGACACTGCGCATGCGCAGTGGGGGCGAGGTGTGGAGGGCCTTTCAGGACATGTTTTCTTTAGTTTTAGATGCAAATTTTGGGGATTGGGGGGCAAAATTTGTGTTTGGCCCTATATTTTAAGAGTTAGCACCAGCTATGTCTGGGTCATTGGTAAGTATAAAAAATATATAAATTACTATAAATTTTTTAACTTTTTGTACAGAACTTCCATATGAAAACTCTGATTTGAATAATTTTTTGTATGAATGTTTAGTACCATGAGATACATTACATATCATACAGGTTTTTTTCTCGTGCTTAAATTATGCAAATTAGACTAACTTTGATTTATTTAGTGTTACTTTCAGAACTGTCAGTGCAAATGCCAATACGGCTCGGGCTAGAGGCCGCATTTATGAACCGATCTTTATGAAACTTCTTGGCTACCTTTGTTACCACCGTGGGACGAGAACGAGTGTTTTTGGGTCCGGTCTGAAATTCAAGATGGCCGCTGGCAGCCATTTTGTTCAAAATTAAGTGCAATCAGATTTTTGCGCAGAACTTCCACATGAAAGCTCTGATTTGAATAATTTTTTGTATGAATGTTTAGTACCATGGGATACATCACATATAATATGGGTTTTTTTCTCGTACAGAAATTATGCAAATTAGATGAACTTTGATTTTTTCGGTTCCACTTACACACAGTAAGTACACATGTCAATACGACTCGGGCTAGAGGCTGTATTTATCAACCGATCTTCACGAAACTTCTTGGGTACCTCTGTTATCACCTTGGAACAAGAACGAGTGTTTCTGAGTGCGGTCCAAAATTCAAGATGGCTGCCAGTGGCCATTTTGTACCGAAATTACGTCTAATCAGTTTTTTGTACACAACTTCTATACGGCTCAGGCTAGAGGCCGTATTTATGAACCGACCTTTACGAAACTTCTTGGGTACCTTTGTTATCACCGTGGGATGAGAACGAGTGTTTTTGGGTGTGGTGCGAAATTCAAGATGGCCACCAGCAGCCATTTTGTACCAAAATTAGTGCAATTAGTCTTTTGTACAGAACTTCTGTATGAAAGTTCTGATTTGAATAAATTTTTGTATGAATGTTTAGTAAAATGGAATACATTACATATAGTATGGGTTTTTTTCTCGTGCTGAAATTATGCAAATTAGATGAATTTTGATTTATTTAGTGCTACTTATACACTGTAAGTGCACACGTCAATACGGCTCGGGCTAGAGGCTGTATTTATCAACCGATCTTCACGAAACTTCTTGGGTACCCTTGTTATCACCTTGGGATGAGAATGAATGTTTCTGAGTGCGGTCCAAAATTCAAGATGGCTGCCAGTAGCCAGATTAGATCCAATCAGTTTTTTGTAACAACTTCTATACAGCTCGTATTTATGAACTGATCTTCACGAAACTTCTTGGGCACCTTTGTTTTCACCTTGGGACAGGAATGTGTGTTTTGGGGTGCCTTTGTTATCACTGTGCTATGAGAACAAATATTTTGGGGTTCAGTCAGACCCACTCTGGGACTCAAAGATTTCTTTTCTAGTTTAGCATCTGACTGTCACCCACCTTTACAATACTTTACCTATACATTTGCTACAGGCTACGGCCAGTATTTATGTACAGACCGTTACAATACTTTATATGTACCTTTGTTATCAGATCATTACCTAGATGTTTGTCATTGCTGTGTCAAATACTATACATGTACATGTCTTGACAAGTTGAGCTACAGTGTCATTGACACTTTCATTTAGAGTTAGCACCAGCTAAGTCTGGGTCATTGGTAAGTATAAAAAATATATAAATTACTATAAATTTTTTAACTTTTTAGCTTAACTTGACATAGTCAAGATAAGCTATTGCATCACGCGTGCAGAAGTCTTTGAGTCTGTTCACATTTTCCTTTAGCATAGGCTACACCCCGCAGTTCTTGTCTGATTGTCACGAAATTTCATATGCAGATTTGGGGTCAAGTCTAGATGAGAACGTCCCCTTTTGGTTGCGATCGGTCAACCGGTATGGCTGCCCGAGCCCAAAACCCGAAAACCATTAGCACAGTCTGCAGGTTCTATTTATGAAGGTATTTCATTGTAACTTGGTAGGATGCCTCTGTATAATGCCTAGATGAGAACGTCCCCTTTTGAGCATGATCTATCAACCATGATGGCTGCCCAGGCCCGAAACCCAAAAACTTTTAGCACAATCTACAGGTCATGTTTAATATGAAGAGATTTCATTGTAACTTGGTAGGATGACTCCTTATGATGTCTAGATGAGAATTTCCCCATTTGGGCGTGATCTGCCAACCGTGATGACTGCCTGAGCCCCAAACCCAAAAATCTTTAGCACAGTCTACAGGTCATATTTATTGAAGAATTTCATTGTACTTGGTGGGTTGACTTCATACAATGACCAGATGAGAAAGACCCTTTTTGGTCCTGATTGGGCAACTGTGAAGGCTACAGGGGCCTGAAAACCTTTAGCACAGTCTACAGGTTATATTTATGAAGGGATTTCATTGTAACTTGGTGGGTTGACTTCATATAATGTCTAGATGAGAACGTCCCCTTTTGGACATGATTGGGCAACTGTGACGGCTACAGGGGCTGGAAGCCCAAAAACCTTTAGAACAGTCTACAGGTCATAATTATGAAGGGATTTCATTGTAGTTTGGTAGGATAACTCCAAATAATGTCCAGATGAGAACATCCCCTTTTGGTTACGATCATTCAGCCTTTATGCCTGCCCGAGCCCAAAGACCTTTAGCATAGTCTATAGGTCGTATTTATGGAAGGATTTCATTGTAACTTGTTAGGTTGACTCCATATAATGCCTAGATGATAACATCCCCTTTTGGTCATGATTGGTCAACTGTGATGGCTACAGGTGCCTGAAGCCTGAAAATCTTGAGCACAGTCTACAGGTAATATTTATGAAGGGATTTCATTGTAACTTTATAGGATCACTCCAGATGATGCCCAGATGAGAATGTCCCCTTTTGGTTGCGATCATTCAACCATGATGGGTGCCTGAGCCCAAAGCCCCAAAACCTTTAGCACAGTCTACAGATCATATTTATGAAGGGATTTCATTGTAACTTGGTAGGTTGACTTCATATAATGTCTAGATGAGAACGTCCTCTTTGGATGCAATTGGGAAACTGACGGCTACAGGGGCCCGAAGCCCGAAAACCTTTTGCACAGTCTACAGGCCATATTTATGAAGGAATTTCAATGTAACTTGATAGGATGACTCGTTTTGGAATAATTTCATTGTAACTTGGTAACTTCCGTTGATATACGTTAACTGTGAGGGCCACATACATTAACTGTGAGGTCATATTAACCCACCCCTCAGCTCTTTAGTACAGTGTACACCTCATATTATTTTTATCAAAAACATAGCATACAGGGAACAGAAATGAACATATTCCCAATTATCACAATTCTTGTCTTATTTCATAATCCTTTCATAAACATTGAATATTATCCTTTTCATCAAACACAACACATAAGTTAAGCTACAGTGTCATTGACACTTTCATTAGTAAACTTTGCGTGTGTGCTTGAGCTTTGTTTACAACCGCTCGCGGTAATATTCGAAAAGAACCATGATGTGGGTGTGTGATGTCAAGCTCGTGCATTTATCACTCGAAATAAAAGCCAATGATTTTGGGCCAAACACGACAATTTGCGTCCGAAATTTTATAGGCAATGTTTAGGTTTTGAACTTTGTTTACCCCTCTCGTCTGGGGGTTATAAAGTATCAGGTTGTCGCCAGTAATGGTATGCATAGTATACAACATAATTATGCCTATATTACGTGGAAACAAAGGATCCTGAGTGTCATTACAATACAGCATTGTACTCGACATTTTAACTGCCAGCTTTTCTGACTGATCATAGTATGATCGGCAGAGGGAATGGGTCCGGTCGACGGACCCGAAGTGGGTCTAGTGGAAACCCTGTGTATATGATATGCAAGTCCCTCTGTTCATATTTTGGTACTCTATGGGAACCCAAATTTTAACTTGGTGCTAATATGAGGAAATTTATTTACAAAATCTTCTTTGGATCTGGTATACTGCATCTTTAGGGAATTTCTTGCCCAAGTGCCCAAGTTTTACCTATTCTAGTGATGAGATTTTGGACTGGAATATCTGCCAGCAGCATGCAAAGTGGTAATACATACGGCCTATTACCACCATGTGGGTTTCTTTCTGAGGTGGTGTATTGAAGTCAAGACCCAGTCTCTGGGCATATATTGACAAGTGCATTACCAGAGGTGAGGTCGATAATCCAATAAACCATAGTTGCCTATTTTTATTATAGTAGTGTTGAAGCTGTGTGTTTCTTTGTTTTATTTTTTCGGTTGATTACATGGTTGGCCTATATAAAATAAAAAAAAGTTATCTAGTCCAATTTATTTTACTGAGTTGGTGATTTATTTATTATGTAATAACTGTTATCAGAACTTTTGCCTTGATATGTGAAATCAGTATTCAATGAGTGCAGATAAAAATACATATTCTTTCTGAATTGAATGATCACTCGTAGGGTTGCTATCCTCTGTACAGATTTGTATTTTGTCAAGACGTTTTTACTTGTATTGGGGGGGTAATACATTGTTGTTGTAAGATAAAGTTCTGTATGTACCTGGTATGTTCTGAGGGGAAAGGATTATGTGACGGTGAACCACTAAAAAATTTTGGTAACTATTTTTATTTCAAATTTTTTTCCAGGTTTGCTGATGGTGTAGATTTAAATTGTGGATGCCCTCAAAGGTATATTTCTTAACGCTGAACTGTGCGGTCTGATTATTTTTTTAACATTAGTTTTTGAAAAAAGTTTTGTGGTAAATACAGGAAAAATATCTGTATTTATTGGGAGGACACAAACTTTTATGAGAATGCCTTTTCTGTTCTCATGAAGGTTATATGAAACCAAATTCAAATGAACTGTTGACCAGTTAGAGCAAATCTACTGACATTTCAAATTTTCCGGCAGCAAATTGGCCAAAACCGCCTTGGATATAAGATAATGTCAATTCCCATCTGAATGGTATCTAAACAAGACTAAGAAAGTATAACCCAAACCATGTCTGTAGTTTCTCCCATTGTACTCATGAAATATTATGTGATGCACTGTTGGAAAGGGCTCACAAAGCCCACTCCAACACTGTCAAGATCGATTCGAATTTGTCCGAGTTAAGGGTTAATGGTCAGGGATTGTAAATAATTAAATTGATACATTTGCTTGTAAAAGCCGCAAATAGACACGAGGTACAAATTATTGTAGGCTAATTAATTAACTGCTTGACGAGGTGGATGTTTATCTCTCGTTGAGAGGACTAATGGTTCCCCGCTGCGACGTTTAAAACTTCTCTGCGACTTATCTCTGAATGTATCTAATAGTAATTTGTTACTGCCAGCCGCAGATGGTGTCCCATGCTATGTAGCCCCCAAATAAGTGTCATCCCCATAGTTCTAAATGTCAGACTCACAAGCTTACAAAGAGATATCGCATGTATCCTAATAACGGTGTCCTATATCACAGAGGAACCGACTTAATGATTAATTAGACATGAAAATGCTATATAATGAGAGATTGATCATCGGTAGTCAGTCGACCTTGGATTGAGTAGGTAATGCGTCGGGAAGAGGTCTCGGAGCTCTAGCCATTGGGGCTGTCATTTGTAGAAATTAATGGTGGAGAATAAGCGGGCTCCGTTTACGTAGGTGAGCGGTTTCTAGGTTAAGTAACGCGATGCATAGGCGAAGTGTAGAGCAGTGAAGAGATGTCGGGAGCTTGAAAAATTAACTTAATCAAAGCTGTTGAGAGCTCGAAGATTTGATTTAAGCTAAGAGCTTAGAGTGAGCTTAGTTGAGACAGACAAATTAGATGCATGAACTTTATTTGTTTAAACGGTATACAGAGATTGGTGTATACGGGGATTGGTGGAGACGGCAAGTTGTTAAATCCGTGGAGTGAAGTGACTATGATATCGAATGTGTAAGATTTAGCTAGACAGAGTTGGTTACAGTTGACTGACAATTCAGAGTATTTGGAGGTTGAGTGGCGTAAAATAGACAATACGTTATGTACTCAACCGCTTGAGAAGTGAAGAGGATGCCCAGGAGCGAGGAACAACCAGTAGCATCTAGACAACAGCATCGAACACGGGGTACCCCGGAAAGATCTCGAAGTTCATGGGGGAAATTCATATGTGCTTTGTTTGTGTATAGTGTATATTCTTGGATTGTTCATTGATGAGAATATGTGAGTATATAGTGTTATTTTTATTTCCATTAAATTATACTCAAATGATCCATCGTCGGTTATCTTTTTAAATATCAAGCCATGGACACCTTTACAAAGACGAACCTGCCCCAACAAAAACCACAACACCGCGAGGCCGAGAGACGTATGTTTTCTGTCACAACACGTTGGGGCCGATATGTGAGATTTATGATCACTCTAGAGCTTGGCCATACTCAGAGAGGACAGCCGGGCTTTCGAGTGAACATACGTCTCTTGGCCTCGCGGTGTTGTGGTTTTTGTTGGGGCAGATTCATCATCTTAACCCTTTAACCAATGCAGACGATATCAACATTTATTATTTTAAATATCATTTTTTCAAATTTTTCAAAACATTTCAACAAAACCATATCATGTGACCCTTCGTTGGAACAAGCTCGTTGAAATTTTTTGAAAAATAATATTTTTTCAACTGCTGAATTTGCATATTATGCAGGTGGATACGGCCGATTCGTTGGGTAAAGGGTTAAGGTGTCCGTGACTTGATATTTAAAAAGATAACCGACGGTGGATCATTTGAGTATAATTTAATGGAAATAAAAATAACATTATGTACTCACATATACGCATCAATGAACAATCCAAGAATATACACTATACACAAACAAAGCACACATGAATTTCCCCCATGAAGTTCAAGCTCTTTCCGGGGTACCCCGTGTTCGATGCTGTTGTCTAGATGCTTCTGGTTGTTCCTCGCTCCTGGGCATCCTCTTCACTTCTCAAGTGGTTGCGTACATAACATGTTATCTATTTTATGCCACTCAACGTCCAAATACTCTGAATTGTCAGTCATCTGTAACCAACTCTGTCTAACTAAATCCTACACATTCGATATCATAGTCACTTCACTCCACGGATTTAACAACTCACCGTCTACACCAATCTCCGTATACACCAATCTCCGTATACCGTTTAAACAAATAAAGTTCATGCTTCTAATTTGCCTGTCTCAATTAAGCGCACTTTAAGCTCTTAGCTTAAATAAAATCTTCGAGCTCGCAACAGCTTTGATTAAGTTAATTTTTCAAGCTCTCCACAGCTCTTCACTGCTCTACACTACGCCTATGCGTCGCGTCACTTAACCTAGCAACCGCTCACCTACTTAAACGGAGCCCGCTTAGTCTCCACAATTAATTTCTACAAATGACAGCCCCAACGGCTAGAGCTCCGAGCCCTCTTCGCGACGCATTACTGACTCAATCCAAGGTCGACTGACTACCGATGATCAGTCTCTCATTATATAGCATATTTTTATACTGTACCAATGACCCAGACTTAGCTGGTGCTAACTCCACAAAAACCAGGGCCAAACACAAATTTTGCCCCCCAATCCCCAAAATTTGCATCCAAAACAAAAAGAAATCATGTCCTAAAGGACCTCCATAGTACGACTCTACTGCGCATGCGCAGTGACGCAGTCGTCCCGAAATTGGCGCCAAATATCATTCTCTGTTTGGCCCTTCATCAGTCAACATCTCACTGATCTTTGTGCTTGTAAATCTCAGTTTAAAGGATGCCAGACACGTAATTCTTGGAGAAAATGTGATTCTAAGGAGGATAGAAGGAGGAGAGGAAAAAAGAAGTGGCAAAAATAATCAGGGCTGTACTTAAAATTTTTTGTTAAAATTATGTTAAGTTGCCTATTTTCGAGGCAAACGCCTCTTGTTGTCATTCTTGCTAATTGTTGCACTGCTTATTCAGTGTTTCCTCTCCCCTAACCTTCTAAAGTCCCCCCTTGCAATTCTCCCATGCTTTTGGCATATTTTTGAGAAGTTTCATTTCTAAAATTTCCCTGGGAGAGTTGCTTGGTTACAGAATGTTTTCTGTTATTTTCCCCATAGTTACGTTTTCACCCATGGGTGTATAACGTTTGTGTTCTGCATCTTCCATCTGATGTTCTGCAGATTCTCCCCTGGGAGTCTCTGTTTTGCATCAGATAGAGTGTAATTGAGGACTGATTCCGGGCCAGTTTTTTCAGTGCCTGGAGTCATGTTTTCTTCTGTGTTTACACTGTTTGTTTTCATTGGCAACAGCCTTTTTTGAGGGGGGCTGTTTGTCTTTGAGGTAGTTTATCTCATTATAAGATACATTTATATTATCCGAAAGTGTCTCATTAATTATTTTATATAATTTTAAAATTTTTGACCACACTTTGCCATCGGATCCATCGGGGCTCAACGTTACTTTTCAGCAACTTGGGCTTCTCTGAAAAAATATTTTTTCAAAATTATTTTGTTTTGCAATTGTTTTTTCATTTATTAATGGATCATGTTATTATGTATCTTTGTGTCAGGGGTTTTTGCGAGTAACTAGGACTTATTGTTGTTCCTTCACAATGAAAGGAACTTGTTCAAATTGTAATAGGAAGAAATCTTCCTCTGACTTTCATGATTATTGCATAAATTGTAGTCAGTGTTCTCGCATTAATCCCTGTCCTGTATGTGAACATTGGGATGAGAAACATTGGAAACGTGTGTCACGATATGTTGTTTCTGGAGAAAGAGCGATGCCGGCTCTTTCTCCACAAGGTCACTCTACTCTCTCAGTTTCTATTTCAGAGGAACCAGAACAGGGTGATGTTTCCATGTTATCTTCTTCAAGTGTGCGTCCGTCGTCACAATTAAATACAGAGCTAGCGGCAAAAGTGCTCATGGAGATTAGACAAATGTCGTCCGCTAGCTCGCCCGGTGTAGCGTCCATTCACCGAATGGTTCGGCAGCCGGGTTCGTCCGATGCGGTCCAAGAGGAAATTTTGGGTGATGCGAGCACTATAAAAATAATAGATGCACACCCAGTGACGGCGGATAGTGAACGAGAACGGAGGAAGCCTTTTAGTCCGGTTCCTAGCTCGTCCAGGTCCAGCCGGGCCGCGAGCGAGAGAGGCCCCTCTCTCGTACAACAACATCTGGGACCAGATGTTGTGGTACAAAATGTGTCTTTAGCGGAGCATACGTCCGTCGCTCGGGACGCTCCGTTGTATAAGCAGTCCGCAGAGACTGTTAAGGCTTCCTCTTCTCGCCGGCGCACACGACCGCACCTTGGCTGCGTGACCTCCGATATCTTGCCAGCTTCGCCGAGGAAGGATTATTAGGCGACCAGGTCACACCATCCGGCAGCCAGGGACTCGAGACCGATGGACTTCGGACGTTCGCATAGGAAAAGTATGCGGGAGCCATCCGATGCGGAGCTGCCCTCGGCAAAGCAGCGAAAGACCGCTCCTCCGCAGGTCTCGACGTCGGACATTCTAGTGCAGATAGCACAGCTTATCGCAGCATCCCAGCAGCCGACAGAGACGGTGTCGGATCGAGAATTATCCGACGGCGCTGGGTCGGTACGCTCCGCCGAAGCATCGGGGGCGGACGACCGGGAACATCGGGAGGTCCGACCGGATGGTGAAAGGGATACGGATGAATTGGAGCTATCCCTTTCGGAACAACACAAAGCTGCCGTAGACTTCATCCGGCACTTTCTTCCTCAAGTTGTTCCGTCGGGCCAGACTGCTGCGCTTCCGGACAGGAGAATTATAGCGTCATTGGACTCTGATTTTTTCGAGCGGTTCAGGGACATCGCTCCCGAGTTTCCGTCGCAGTCCAATAATGTTGCAAGAACATTTGAATTATTGAACGACGCTATTTTTAAACTTGCTTCCAGGACAGGGAAAGCAGGCTTCTTGTCCGCAAATACTCTCAACCTGCCTTTCATTAATGCAAGGAATAAATTCGACACGGCAGGTCAGGGTATACCGAGAGTTCCTCTGCGTATGGACGACGAGGCGGAAGACTTAGAGCTATCATTACCGTCGTCAGCTTCTATTCCAACCGCAGTGTTGGAAACAGCTATTGCGTCTAACAGAGCCAATTTAGATGCCTTATCTTACGCAGATCACCTTACTAAGGCGTTATCACTGCGTCTTCAAGGGGAAGAGTTTCAGGATATACAATCCTCCTTAAGACTTCTTTCAAGGGCAGTAGCTTATTCCACGTGTAACTCCGCCCTTTCAGTGGCTAATCTGGAGTTGGTTAGACGTGACGCAGCCCTGTCTACATCCACACTAGTGGATTCTAAGGTGAAGAACTCTCTTAGAGTCGCTTCGGTCTCAGGAGATCTTCTCTTTGACGGCAAGCTTTCCGCTATTTATGATAATATTAAAAAGAAAGCTAGTGATTCTCTGTTGTTTAGATCCGCTCCTAAAAGGTCGGATTCAGCAGACACGAATAAGGCGGTCACTTCTGGGTCTTATCCGCCCAAGAGAGGTTCCTATAGAGGTTCCGGTGCGTCCTCTAGCTCTTATTCGAGAGACCGTCAGGATAGCGACTCTCGTTCGGGACGTCCTTCAGGCCGGGACAATCGGTCGGACGCCCCGAGGTCGACGAGGCGAGGTGCGGGTCGTGGAAGACGTGGTTTCTCCTACCGCAGGCCTCGCAGATCCAGGAGGTGATGGCTCAAACCTCTATCGCGTTCCGGTTGGCGGAAGGTTGTCGAGTTTTTCTCAAGAGTGGGCGTCGATTACGGACGACCCTTGGGTGAGAGGAGTGACTTCGGAAGGTCTAAAGATATCCTTCAAACGAAAGCCTCCATTAACTCGAAGTCCAAAGTGGACTCATCTTCCGTCAAACCCTCAGAAAAGAGACGCTCTGCTATCAGAGGTGCAGTCTCTTTTAATGAAGAACGCGGTAGAGGTCGTAGAAAACCAGGAATCGCTGGGATTCTACAGCCATCTGTTTCTGGTTCCGAAACCAGACGGCTCGTTCCGTCCAGTCATAGATTTGAGCTGGATAAACAAGCTGATCATCGCTCCGAAGTTTTATATGGAGACGATTCGATCGGTCAGAGCGAGTATTCGGGTGAACGATTATGCAACGAGCATAGATCTCAAAGATGCGTACTTTCACGTCATGGTACATCCGACATTCCGAAAGTATCTACGCTTCGCAGTCCTAGGAGTGGTGTATCAGTTCCGGGCCATGTGCTTCGGATTGAATCTAGCACCCTGGGCTTTCACTCGAGTAATGAACTCGGTAATGATTTACTTCCGAGCTCATTCGTCTGCGGTAACGTCGGCCTACCTGGACGACATTCTTCAGAGGTACGGCAACGAGTTAACGCTTCAGAACGATGTTCAGAATCTTCTTCTATTGCTCCGACGTCTCGGTTTCATAGTAAACGAGGAGAAGTCGGATCTGGTGCCGTCCAAGTCATTCACTCATCTGGGAATGAGCTTCGAGACGCACAACAATCTCGTTCGTCTGCCGTTAACCAGAGCGAAATTAGTCAGTTGTTACGCTCGCTATTGTCTAAATACAGACAAAGTCACAGCGAGAGAATTTATGAGACTGATAGGTCTGTGCGGAGCCGCTGCGGATCTCATTCCGATGGGACGGCTACGCACACGGCCTCTTCAAATTTTCTTGACTCAGAATTGGAGTGTGAAAATTCATTCGCTCGATGTAGACGTTCTCTTGTCAGATCAAGTGAAACAAGAGATTCAGACTTGGGCAAACATTCAGTGGTTAACTCAAGGAGTTCCGCTGCAGTTGCCGGATCCGAGTTTTACCATTATGACGGATGCCAGTCAAACAGGTTGGGGTGCATCATTAATCCCAACGGATTCGAGATGCCAGGGTCTTTGGGATCCGCAATTCCTGTGCAAGCACATAAACATCAAGGAAATGATGTCAATTTGGCTTGCGTTACGTCACTGGATGGACATTATTCACGATGCTCATGTCCAAATCCTATCCGACAATACGACAGTAGTGGCGTATATACGGAATCAGGGAGGCACTCATTCAGTTCCGTTGTTCAATCTAACGGAAAGAATCCTTCTGTTTGCGTTGGAACATCACGTTCTTCTTTCGGTCCGTCACATACCGGGTCGTCTGAATGTGCTAGCAGACTCCCTTTCTCGAAAGGGTCGCTTGTTGCCGTCGGAGTGGACTCTCAACAAACAAGTATTCAATCAGATTTGCTACCAATGGGAACGGCCAATGATAGACTTATTTGCGACACATCTCAACAATCAGTTGCAGACGTATGTGTCCCCGTGTCCGGATCCAAGAGCATTTGCTGTAGACGCTCTATCGATCCCTTGGGACGGAATGATAGGATATGCGTATCCTCCAGCGCCGTTAATTCAACAAGTATTGCTAAAGATAAAACAATCTCAATGCAAGATTCTGTTGGTAGCATCTCTGTCGCCACAGAGACCGTGGATAAATCTACTCAGGTGTCTGTTGTGGGACCTACCGCGGAAGCTCCCTCCACGAGAGGATCTTCTTTGGCAGGGGAAATCGCGCCAACTGCATCACAACCCGCAAGGTCTCAACCTTCACGTTTTTCCGTTGTGCGGTCCTTCTTGCATGGCAAGCACTTTACAGGACGAGCAGTGGACGCGATTTCTAACTGTAGGAGGACCTCCTCTTCGCTAAACTATGCGGCTAAGTGGAAGGTTTTCCGTCATTGGTGTAGGGATCATTCTGTTGATATATTTGATCCCTCTATACCAGACATTGCTAACTTTCTAGTATACTTGTTTGACGAAATCAAACTGCAACCGGTTACTATAAAGGGTTATAGATCTATGTTATCTGATACCTATGCACATCATGATAGTTTACAAATTGGATCTAATGTCTCTTTATCGAAATTGGTTAGAAACTTTTCGATAAATAGACCCAGAACTCTTAGATTAATTCCTAAGTGGAATTTAGCTTGGGTTCTCCTTAAATTGAAGGAAAAGCCATTTGAACCTCTTGGGACAGTAGATTTCAAATTCTTATCTTATAAGACAGCTTTTCTCTTAGCTTTCTCTTCTGCCAGAAGAGTCAGTGAGCTTCATGCACTATCGGTGGATGATTCTCATTATCGTAGTGTTGGGAACACTATCACCTTCACTACTAACATCGGTTTTTTAGCTAAGAATCAGGCTCCTAATAAATATCCGGAACCTATTGTTATTAAGGCTCTTCCGTCTTCAGACGGGCGTAGGCCTTTACTCTGTCCTGTTAGAGCACTACGTATCTATAAACAGAGATCTCAGTTCATCAGAAAGGGACGGAAACGTTTCTTTCTGTCTTTGATGCCTAATAGAAAGGACATTTCAGTCCATTCTATTGCTAGATGGATTCAGTTAACTATCCGTACTGCGTATGAAGATTTATCTTCTTCTCAGCAGTCTGTGCTTAAGATTTCTGCTCATGAAGTAAGAGCTCTTTCTACTTCCTGGGCTTATGCTAATAGTGTTGCTATTACAGATTTAATGAAGGCTGCTTATTGGTCTCAGCCATCCACATTTACTAATTTTTATCTCAGAAATATTGAGTCCATTTCTGGAGACCTGCATTGTTTAGGTCCGTTATCTGTTGCTCAGAATGTCGTCCACTAAACAGTTGCAACTATAGTTATGCAGGCTTTCTGTTCCGGCAGTGACTCCGTCCGGCTGCCCTCTTCGCTCTGGGCTATTTGACCCAGGGCAAGGGGAAGGGGGGGGGCGGGTGTTCCCTTAGGTCACCTGCTTTATAGTGAAAAGCAAGGGAATGCCTCCTCCAAGACAGTATTTCTGAGTCGCTTCCGGGATGGTTTTAAAGTGTAATATTAATGTTTAATTTCATTCATGTCTTATTTTTAAAGTGTAGCTCGGTGTGAAGCATTTGTATATGTCAAGTGTCAAACGGGCTTTAATATACAATACTCGGACACTTTTAAATGATTATAAAGAGTCTCAATTCTCTGGACTACTTTATTTATTGGCTTGTTCTAATATTAATTAGTATAAAGGTTATACTGGATATTAATAGAGAACATGAATGTTATTGTGCTCAATTATTAAGGGTAGTGTATCTTTCTAATTTAAATATTAAATAAGAAAGATACATGTAAAGCCTAATACTCCTTTTCTCCTTAAGGGGTTATCTCTTTATTTTATAATTGAGCTTATTGGATTTTCCTCTATGTCCTAGGCCCTCCAGCCTGTTTACTATTCAGCTAAGTCTGGGTCATTGGTACAGTATAAAAATGTTAAAAAATTTATAGTAATTTATATATTTTTTATACTTACCAATGACCCAGACGGGGATGGCCCTCCCTGAGTTGGGAACTCTTGCCTCCCCGCTGAGTACATAGCGCTGACCAGGCACTGCCAGTAAGAATGATATTTGGCGCCAATTTCGGGACGACTGCGTCACTGCGCATGCGCAGTAGAGTCGTACTATGGAGGTCCTTTAGGACATGATTTCTTTTTGTTTTGGATGCAAATTTTGGGGATTGGGGGGCAAAATTTGTGTTTGGCCCTGGTTTTTGTGGAGTTAGCACCAGCTAAGTCTGGGTCATTGGTAAGTATAAAAAATATATAAATTACTATAAATTTTTTAACTTTCGTGTCTAATTAATCATTAAGTTGGTTCCTCTGTGCTATAGGACACTGTTATTAAGATAGATGAGATATCTCTTTGTAAGCTCGTGAGTCTGACATTTAGAACTATGGGGATGACACTTATTTGGGGGCCACATAGCATGGGACACCATCTGTGGCTGACAGTACCAAATTACTATTAGATACATTCAGAGATAAGTCGCATAGCAGTTTTAAATGTCGTAGCGGGGAACCATTAGTCCTCTCAACGAGAGATAAACACCCACCTGGTCAAGCAGTTAATTAATTAACCTACAAAAATTTGTACTCCGTGTCTATTTGCGGCTTTTACAAGCAAACGTATCAAATTAATTATTTACAATCCCTGACCATTGACCCTCAACTCGGACAAATTCGAATGGATCTTGACAAACACTGTGTCACATAATAACATTTTCCAAGCTACATTAAAAACATGCAGCAACGTTGATCTTTCTCTAGAATAGATTATGTTAATGAAGAAGTCAGGCACAACTATGAGTGTAATTAGCATAATATTACTGGACAATGCATTTTGTCACATCTTTTAGCTTTAACCCCCTGCACTTTGAGGTCTAAAAGTTAAAACTTCAAGTAACAAATTTATCACATGATGCAACTAAGAATTTAATCAGTTCAGTCTTGTTTGACAATGCTAACTGAACACAAATAAGATTGAATTGGTTAAAGTTCTGGAGTTTGGTTGTTCAGTGGTTAGAGCATTGGACTCTAAACTAAAAGACCCACGGATCAGTTACTCCTGTGGGGGTGGGGGGGGGGGCAGAGTGGTGCTGTCTACTAAGGCATATAGGCCTAGAAATAAAGGTCTTATATCATAATCTGTTGGCAGGTGGAAGGGACCTATCTGGGCATTTAAAAATAAGAGCCAGTCATGGAGCCTACTTTTGAAATCTAGAAGCCAGATTTACTTCTTAACCAGTAGAGTGCAAATTTGTTCATGTGCTGTGTCTTGTTACAATTTATGGGAGCGTGCATATAGGCACTTTCCCATAAATTGTAACAAAGCAAGTCCATAGAGACGATATAATTTCACAGCAAATTTAATATGAAGTACATTAACAGAACATGAAGCTTCTAAGTTGCAGCACCTTCACACCTGCATGGGCATCAATCACTTAACAGTTAACTGTAGTTATAGTACTATTCTTAACCATCTTTGTGTTAGAAGCCTTCAGCTGTGTAGGACATACATTTATGCATTTAATTAGATTTGTAACTAAAGTTGTAACCTATGGGTGTTAGGCCGTTTAGTCATGCATATTCTATCCGATGTATCAATTTTTCTTCGTATGAAGATCTAGCTTTGCATCCGATGGCATTTCAATTGGTTCTGACTTTGGGCCTTTTTGTGTGCCTCTTGTCTTGTTTACATTGTCAACATCCTCATATATAGGTAGTTTTTTAGCTCACCTGGCCTGAAAGGCCATGTGAGCTTTTCTCATCACTTGGCATCCGTCGTCATCTGGTGTCCGTAAACTTTCCACTTTTTCATCTTCTCTGTAACTGCTGAGCCGGTGTGAACCAAACTTGGCAGAAATGGTTTATGGGAGGTCCTCTACAAATGATCCTCATTTTGTTCCTGTCGGATGAAAAACATGGCTTCCAGAGGCATTCTTTGATTCTGATTGGTGGATTTTCAAAAATCTTCTCCTCTCCTCTGAAACTGCCAGGCCAAATGTTTTGAAACTTCATATAAATGATGATTGGGACCCCCTCTACCAACGATCCTCATTTAATGTTGATCGGGTTGCAAACATGGCCACAATTGCAGCTTATAGTTACTATAGAAAGACAATGGGAAATCATATTTTCATCTTCTTCTCTGGAAAAACTGAGGCGATGTGAAAACAAACCTGGCAGGGATAGTCTGTGGGAGGTCCTCTACTAACAATCCTCATTTTGTTCCCGTGGGTTGAAAACATGGCCGCCAGAGGCATTCTTTGATTCTGATTGGTGGATTTTCAAAAATCTTCTCCTCTAAAACTGCCAGGCCAAATGTTTTGATACTTCTCATAAATGATGATTGGGACCCCCTCTACCAGTGATCCTCATTTAATGTTGATGGGGTTGTAAACATGGCCACAATTGCGGCTTATAGTTACTATAGAAACCCTATGGGGAAATCACATTTTCATCTTCTTCTCCGGAACTACTGAGCCGACATGAACCAAATTTCGCAGGAATGGTCTGTGAGAGGATGGAAATATGTGGCCACCAGAGACTATATTCTAATGCTTAACCCAATGCCTCTCCTGTCTGCACGAAGATCGGTGCTGTCAGCAAAATACTTGTTTTTTGAGAATCTGGTAATGGTTGGTTCCTGTTTTCTCCACTGAGAACTGGGGAGAAAAACCCCAAAATGTTGTGTATACAGTACAAGTCAAAATAAGTTGTAGCATAAGTGCAATAAACTAAGTGAACTACTGTTCCTGCCCTGACAAGATCAGAATCTGACATTCTCTGGAAAGCTTTCTGTGAGAGCTTTCCAGAAAATGATGTCAGCTTCTGGTCTTATCAGAGTAGGAGAGAAAACATACATAGTTTATAGGATTATCCTACAACTTATTTTGACTACTACTGTAAACAAGTGCAGTTAATACATTATAACTCTCAAGTTACTTATCTGAAATATTGGTTGATGACAGGTGTTTGGAAAAGCATGGAAGTTTTGTTTATTTTCTTTTCTCAATGGCTGTCCAGTAAAAATAAATCTGACAAAATTGGAGTAAAATGTGTTTCCTGTAATCCTTCACCTAACCAAAGCTATTTGAAAGAGAATACTGTCTGCAAAAAATTGTAATTTTCAAAATATTTAACCTTCTTTTACTGATTTTTGTGTTGAAACAGATTTCATAAATGTGTGCATTTTCAAGAAATCTTCTTTGAAATACAAGGCCAGATGTTTTGAAACTTAATGTTACTTATGAGTGCAACCCCCTCTACCAATGATCCTCATTTAATCTTCATTGGGTTGCAGTTATGTCTGCAATTGTGGCCTACAGTTACTATAGAAACCCAAAAGGAAATCACATTTTCATCATCTTCTCTGAAAGTACTGAGCCAATGTGAACCAGACTTGGCAGGCATTGTCTATGAGAGGTTCTCTACAACTGTTACTCATTTTATTCCTGTTGGATGAAAAATGTGGCCGCCAGAAGCATTCTTTGATTCTGATTGGTCATTTTTGAAAACTCTTCTTCACTGAATCCACAAGGCCAAATGTTTTGAAACTTTGCATGGTTGATGACTGGGACACCCTCTACCAATGTTCCCCACTTAATGTTATCGTGTTGCAAACATGGCCACAATTGCGGTTTATAATTACTATAGAAAAACCCTATTGGAAATCCCCATTTTCATTTTCTCTCGTGACGTGAACCAAAACTTGGCAGGAATGGTCTATAGAAGGCCCTCCACAAACGATCCTCTTTTTGTTCACGTTGGTTGAAAAACATAGCCACTAGAGACATTCTGTGATTCTGTTTGATGGATTGAAATGTTTTCAAACTTCACGTGATTGAGGACTGGGACACTTTCTACCAATGATCCACATGCAAGATTGCAAACATGATCACCATTGCAGCTCATAGTTACTATGGAAAGCCTATGGAAAATCACATTTTTAGCTCAATTTTTTGCGAAGCCAAATTTGAACTTATTCTATGGCCAGTTGTCCATCTGTCCGTCAACACGGCTCGGGCTGGAGGCCGTATTTATGAACCGATCTTTATGAAACATCTTGGGTACCTTTGTTATGACTGTGGGACGAGAACGAGTGTTTTTGGGTCCGATCCGAAATTCAAGTTGGCCGCTGGCAGCCATTTTGTACAAAATTAGGTGCGATCAGATTTTTGCGCAGGACTTCCATATGAAAGTGCTGATTTGAATAGTTTTTTGTATGAATGTTTAGTACCATGGGATACATCACATATAATACCCGTTTTTTATCTTGTGCGTTTATTATGCAAATTAGACTAACATTAATGCATTTAGTGTTACTTTCAGCACTGTAAGTGCAAATGCCAATACGGCTCGGGCTAGAGGCCGTATTTATGAACCGATCTTTACAAAACTTCTTGGGTACCTTTCGTATCACCGTGGGATGAGAACGAGTGTTTTTGAGTCCGGTGTGAAATTCAAGATGGCCGATGGCAGCCATTTTGTACAAAATTAGGTGCAATCAGATTTTTGCACAGAACTTCCATATTAAAACGCTGACTTGAATAATTTTTTGTGTGAATGTTTAGTACCATGGGATACATCACATATAATACAGGTTTTTTTCTTGTGCAAAAATTATGCAAATTAGATGAACTTTGTTTTTTTCAGTGCTACTTACACACAGTAAGTACACATGTCAATACGGCTCAGGCTAGAGTCTGTATTTATGAACCGATCTTCACGAAACTTCTTAAAGTACCTTTGTTATCACCTTGGGATGAGAACAAGTGTTTCTGGGTGCAGTCCAAAATTCAAGATGGCTTCCAGTGGCCATTTTGTACCGAAATTAGGTCACTGTGCTATGAGAACAAATATTTTGGGGTTCAGTCAGGCCCACTCTGGGACTCAAAGATTTCTTTTCTAGTTTAGCATTTGACTGTCACCCATCTTTACAGTACTTTACCTATACATTTGTTACAGGCTACGGTCAGTATTTATGTACAGACTGTTACAATACTTTATATGTACCTTTCTTATCATTACCTAGATGTTTGTCATTGCTGTGTCACATACTATACATGTACATGTCTTAACAAGTTGAGCTACAGTGTCATTGACACTTTCATTATATGTAGTTCCAGGTGAGTGATTACAGGCTGTGTAGAGCCTCTAGTTATATTCTGTTAACTGTAGTATACTGTAGGATACATGGATTGTTATTATACCCCCACTTTCGAAGAAAATGGGGGTATACTGGATGACGTGCGTGTGTGCGTCCGTCTGTGTGTCCGTGTGTGAGTCCGTCCGAAAAAATATTCATAACTTAAGTAAATTATTATTTTTTATAATATTTGTTGGTCATAGCTATAGCCACACTAGTTATTTTTTTTTTTATTATTTTTTTTTTCTTTTTTCATTACTTGTTCGCTTAGAAATTGTGTCCGTCCGAGCCAAATTTTGTCTGTTCAGCCTGTATCTCGGGTATCGAATGTTCTATTGCAATGAAATTTGCCCTGAACACTGCTTATGGTATAAGCTTTAAAAAAAAACGATTCAACAATATTTCTCACGTTCTCCTTTTTAGAGTTATCCCCTTTTTTTGACTTTGAAATTGTAGGAAATAGACATTATTTGTCTGTTCAGCCTATATCTCAGGTATGGATCAGGGACCAGCCTAGGGGGGAATTTTAGGGAGACTTCAAGTCTCCCTCCAGAAAAAATAGGGAGACTGCATAGTCATGTAGGGAGACTTCATAGGCAAGTGGGGAAAATTAAGAATATTCATGTACCACCCCGCCGCCCCTTCATATTTTCAATTTATGGTCCTCCATTAACGTACAAATAATCCAGGTCCAGTTGTCTATGATGCATCTGTGCCAGGTTAAAAAATCACAATGTAATTATTGACTGAAAATCCCCCACTGCTACCTTCTCCTTCATGACCCCTCACCTCTTCTTCGTGCCAATCCCCCATCACCCTCCTGTGGTTGCCTTTCAACAAAGTCTACTAAGCTAATAATTTCCTAAGTCTGAAAGTGTGAACAGGACCAGATGTAAGAAGGTTGCTTGGGAGGTACCTTGTTAGTTAATAAACAAAATACTTCCTGGGGTCGAGTATTTTGTAAAAGAAATGTCATTCCGCATCATTTTTATGGCATTCCGGTGTCATTCCGCGTCATTTCATGTCATTCCGATGTTTAGGAGGACCCTTTTTCAAGATCGTCCACATGCACACTTGTGTCCTGTCCAAAGCTTTTCTTGACATCACTAAAGCTTTTTTTCATGTGTTTCAATTCCATTCGTGTTTTTCTGGGAATAGACAGCCCAACAGTTAACAGTCGTCAGCAAATCGAAATGAAAATACTGTGTTGTAAAATACGTCCGTTGTGTATACATTTTCGGCATCCTAAGCGACGTAACCTACTTTCAAACTGGGTTGTTTTGTTGAGTCGCATAAGTCACCTATTTTCGTTTCGACACTTGAAGCTCCGACTGGAACGCAGCAAAATAGAAATAAAAAAATCCGCCAAAAGCGACAATGGACAATTGCTTGTCGTGTGATTTCAAATAAATGGACGTTTATTTGATGAATTAAAATGCCCATTTATCACACTCGAGCACATTCGATTTTTGAAAATACTCGTTTTCATGTAAACCTCGCATCACTCAGTTCAGCCTTTTCTCATTTTGGCCAATTTTTAGAGGGCGACTTGTAATTGCCCCGACTATTTTTCTTGGCGACTTTGGGCTTTGAAGGGCGACTTAATCGCCCTAGTCGCCCTCACGGCTGGTCCCTGGTATGGATTATCAGATTTTGGTGAAATATGGCATGCAGTTTGCCTATGACAAAGGCTTCTGCCTCATTGCATAAAACTTCCAAACACCAAACAATTTACCATACCTTTTGACTTAGAAATACTGGATTGGGGTTATCAGATTTCAGTGAAATATGGCATGCAGTTTGCCTATGACAAAGGCTTCTGCCTCATTGCATAAAACTTCCAAACACCAAACAATTTACCATACCTTTTGACGTAGAAATTGTTGGAAAGTGTTGAAAACGTTTGAAGAAAATGGAAGGGGGGGGGGGGTATACTGGATTGCGTCCGTCCATCTGTGCATCTGTCTGTCAGTCCGTATGAGAATATTCATAAATGATATTTGTTGGTCATAGGTATGCCCACACTAGGCGGTACACCACGTGGGGGTATGCACCGGACGAAAGTCCAGCTCTTGTTCCGGTAGTGTAGCTAAAGAAATTTTGGATTTTGTCCACACTTAGGCTCTATCGGGATGCCCTTGGGCTCTTAATGTTCCCTTTTGGAACTTGGGCATTTTTTCAAAATTGTTGGTTTACGAAAAAAAATTTTGAATTTAATTATGATTGCTATTATTCGTGTATCTCAGTTATATATATATATTGTTGTAGAGTTTGGAGGACTGATATCGACTTTAGTTGATACACTCCTGTGAACACTTGTCATTCTTCTGTTGCACTGGGATGACTGATGTTGGAGACGGGTGTCGGGGTATTTTGTTGGCGGTGAGGTTCTGAGGGTCAGAGCCTCTCATCACGTTTTAATTCATTTTGTCAGTTTCTATTTCAGAGGAACACTACATGGAGCATATAGAGCTAGCTGCAGTGCTCATTATTGCAAGAGTTAGGGCCTTTTGTTGAAGGTTTTAATCTCTTGCAAGCAGCTAGCTTGGTACTCAATCCGTGGGTGCTGTGATGCCGGGTAAGTCCGTTGAGGTCTAGAAGTGGATTGGGTAGAGCGAGCACTATAATATAAATAGCTCACCCAGCGACGATGGAAATAGGGAGCAAATCAGCAAGTTCTTGTACTCGGCGAGGTCTGATAGACACGAGTGGGAGAGGTCCCCCTCTCTAATCTAGCAACATCTGGGGTCAGATGTTGTTTTGAGAAACTTGCACAAGCTGAAGCATATGTCCGCCCTCCACTCGGGATGCTCTGTTTAGTCTGCAGCCGGGGTCGGCTTCAGTCAAGGCTTCCTCCGCTACGTTTCACAAGGCCGAAATGAAGTTTTCTGATTGGAAACTTGCACAAGACGGAGCATATGTCCGCCCGCCGCTTGGAACGCTGTACAAGTTGTCTATTCACTTGGGATTGAGCTTTGAGACTCACACAATTTGGCTTGTCTGCCGTTACCCAGAGCGAAATTAGTCAGTTGTTATGCTTGCTTTTGTCTACGCTCAGAAGCATTAATAGTGAGGGAGTTCATGCGACTGTTGGAGCTGTGTGGAGCAGCTGTGGATCTCATTCCGATGGGCTGTCTGCGGCCACGTCCCTTCCAGATATTCTTTACTTAGAACTGGAGTGTTAAGATGCTTTCGCTTGAACCAGTATTGTTTTAATGGACCTAGTAAAACAAGGGTTCAAATTGGACAGATATTCAGTGGTTAACTCAGGGAGTTCTGCTGCAGCTGCTGGATCCGTCTTTCACGATTACGACGGATGTGAGTCAGACGGGTTGGGGTGTGACACTAAGTCCCGCAGTCTGGAAGTGTCCGGGTCTTTGGGATCCTCGGTTCCAGGAGAAACACATAAACATCAAAGAGATGATGTCAGTATGGCTAGCACTACAACATTGGATTTACATAATAACGGACGTCCATGTTCAATTTGGTCGGACAACTCGACAGTAGTAGCGTACATCAGGAACCAGGGCGGCACCCATTCATTTCCATTATGCCAACTAATGAAGAAGATTTTCCTATATGTCATGAATAATGATGTTCATCTTTCTATCCGTCATATATTGGGTCGTCTGAACGTACTAGCAGACTCGTTCTCTCGGAAAGGTTGCCTGTTGCAATTGGAGTGGACGCTCATCAAGCAAGTATTTGGGCAGATTTGCTACCAGTGGGATCGCCCCATGATAGATCTGTTTGTGACTCACCAGAACAATTGTTACCGTCGTTCGTGTCGCCATGCCCGGACCATTGAGTGTATGCAGTAGACACTCTGCGATCTCATGGTGATGAATGATAGGATAGCGTATCCACCAATTCAGTTGGTTGAGTAGATTATGTTTAAGATCAAACAGTCTCGTTGTGAATCCTACTAATAACACCTCTGTCGTCACAGAAACCTTGGATCAGTCTTCTCAAGTGTCTGTTATGGGACGTTCCCCGGAAGCTTCCTCCATGAGAGGACCTTCTTTATCAGCGGAAGTTTTTGTTCTTCGCATCCTTCTCCGCCCATTGTGGCATAATGATGTTGGTTAGATGTGAGGGAACCATTGCGGTTCCTATATTATTTTATGACTAACACAAGAATGATTAAGTAAGAGGAGGGTTCGATATGACTCCCCCCCCCCCTCCCCCGCCCCATAGGCAATGTGTTTAGAGGCAATTACTGGGCAAGACATAGTTTCTTCCCACAAACCTTGTGTGAGTTTAAATACATACATGCATTTCATGACTTCTAGATTGGTGGCTGGGTCGTGTTCTATAGCGACCTCATGGGCGCATCCACTTTTTAGTTGGTTGGTTTCCTCTGATTGTTCGTCTATAGATCTATATGTCATATACAAGCGCATAATTCCTCATAAATAAATTGCTAGTCTTTGGGTACCTCGGAGTCTGCATAGCCAGTTAACTGGTATTTTTATACAAAAACCAATGGACCAGACTAGCTGGTGCAAACTAACTGTTATTAAGGGCCAAACACAAATTTTGGACCCCCAAGCTCTAAAATTTGCTTGCAAAACTGAAAAATAAAGCCCTATCTGGTCCTCCATACTTATACCCTCCGCACATACACAGCCATCAGGAAGTGACCGAAACTGGCGCAAACATCATTCTTTGTTTGGCCCTTCAGTCAATAACGTTTTGACATCTGTGATTTGAAAATCTACTTTTTGAGGATGCCAGACACAAATCAATGCAAGAATTGGTGGATCCAAGGCTGTTATTGGATGATGGAAGTGAACAATGGTGGTTTTCTATGTTCAGGGCTGTAACTTTATAATATTTATAAAATTCGTATTTCCCAATTTCGGGACATTCGCCCGACGTCATCATTTTTACAAATGAATTATCCACTGTTTGTTGAATATTCCTTCTCTATCCTTCCATGAACCCTTCCTGTTAAACTGTTAAGCTTTTGGCTAATTTTTATTGATTTTTTTTATTATTTATTCTGTTTATCCCCTTGTTACGTCTTCACCTTAGGGGTGTTAGGTCGTTTAGTCTTGCATCTTCTATCCGATGTATCGTTTTTTCTTCATATGACGATCTAGGTTTGCATCTGGTAGCATCAAATTGGTTATTGACTTTGGGCTTTGTTGTGTGCCTGATGTCTTGTTTCCTGTTTTTCTTTTGACGTTGTTAACATTGACAACGTCCTCAATATGTGTAGTATTTCATATTGTATTGCTATGTAATTGTTGTAAGATCCAATTATTATTATTCTGGTAGTGTAGCTCAAAAAAATTGGATTTCTTCCACACTTAGGCTCTATCGGGATGCCCTTGGGCATGTAGGTTTCCTTTGGGAACTTATTTTCTTCAAAATTTTTTCAAAATTTTTTTTAACTTTTCCGAAATTTAATTTTGATTTCTATTATTCATGTATCTATATATATATATATATATGTGTTGTAGCAGTGCTATCGGCATTAGTCGATGCGTTCCTGCAGATTTTGTCCTACTTGTGTACAGTGGGACTACAGTGTTGGAGACTGGTGTTGCATTGAGCTGTTGGCGGTGAGGTTCCTATGTGGGGCCTCTTCCACGATATAATATTTTTCAGTTTCTTTTTTCAGAGGAACATGAACATGGTGATGATACTGTGACATTCATCCATGTGTGTTACCGTCGTCGCACTCGGTTGATCTACAGGGGAAATGGAGCTCGCTGCAGGGTGCTGACATATAAGCAAGGGATCCTTGCAAGCAGCTAGCTCGACTGGTGAAGCGGTTACTCCATCCGGGGAACCATATACACTGGGTAAGTCTGTAGCAGTTGAGGGAAGTGTGTAGATGTGGGTAGAGCGAGCACCTTAAAATAAGGCTCACCCAGCGACGATGGAAATAGGCAGGAATAGGGAGAAAGGTGGCAAGACCGCAAGCGGGAGAGTCCCTCTCAAACCCAACAACATTTTGGGGCCAAATGTTGTTTTGAGAAACTTGCACGAGTCGGAGCATACGTCCACCCGTTGCTCGGGGCGCTCCGTCTAGTCTGCAGCCAGGGTCGGCTTCAGTCGGGACTTCCCTCTATGTTACACAAGTCGGAACCAAGTTTTCTTTTCGGGAGGCTCGGCTAGGTCTGATGAGACTGCGAGCGGGAGAGGTCCCTCTCTAATCCAACAGCTTTTGGGGCCAAATGTTGTTTTGAGAAACTGGTACGAATGGAACATACGTCCAACCACCGCTCGGGACACTCTGTCAAGTCTGCAGCCAGGGTCGGCTTCAGTCACGGCTTCCTCCACTACGTTATTAAAACACACACGACCGCAGTCTAGCTACCCGACTTCAGATATCCAGCCACTTGCACGAAGACAGAGCCATTCTTCGCCCATGAAGTTGGACCATTCAGTAGCTAGTGCTCCGAGGCATCGATCAATGGGCTGAGAAGATATACCTCCGGATCTTTGTCCCAGGAGTAGCAAGCAGTGCATAAGATGGAAGACTACTGCTCCACAAGCTTCGCTAATGGACTGGCTGTCGCAGATCACGCAGCAAATCGCTGCATTCCAGCATATGCAAGAACAGTTTCCCACAGACTCCGGAGGTGAGCTGTCTGACGGAGTTGGGTCGGTTCAGTCATCTGCAGATGCAGACGCCAGGGACCAGACGTCAAAGCTGATTCAGTCAGATGGTGAAAGGGACTAGGAAGGGGATTACCCTTTCCTTTCGAAACAGTTTATGAAGTTATGGACTTCATTCATCAGTATTGTCTTAAATCTGTTCAAACTGATCAGCATGCTGCGACTACTATAGAGGATTAGCTACCCGACTTTGTACAGCCACAGTTGTCCGAAGACATAGCATTCTTCACCTGTGAAGTCAGACCATCCAGTAGCTAGCGATCCGAGGCATTGATCACGGGACGTTCAGAGAAGACATGAGCAGGCCGGGGATGAAGATCTATCCCTACCTGCATCATTTGATATATGCTCGGAAGTACTTCCTCCGGATATTCGTCCCAGGGGCAGCAGCGAAGAACAGAAGACCGCTGCTCCTCAAGTACAGGGACATTCAGAGAAGGTATGAGTGGGCCGGGGATGGAGAAATGTCCCTCCCTGCATCATTATATTTATGCTCCGAAGTGCTACCTCCGGATATTCGTCCCAGGGGCAGTGGCAAAGATACAGAAGACCGCTGCTCCTTAAACCTCCGTAATGCAAATGCTGTCGCTGATCGCGCAGCTAATCGCAGCATCCCAGCAAGTGCAAGTGCAGCCTCCCGCAGGCTCTAGAGGTGAGCTGTAGGATGGTGCTGGGTTGGTCCAGTCATCTGTACACGCAGACGCAAGGAACCGGATGTCATAGCTGATTCAGTCAAATGATGAAAGGGAGACAGAATTATCCTTCCCTTTATGTACAGCATAGGGTAGCGATGAACAGCATTACTATCTGGCATCTGTTACACCTGATCAGCATGATGCGTCTATTATAGAGAAACCGCTGTCGTCTCTGGAAGCAGACTAGGTGCGGAGGAAAGAGGACGTTCTTTCCGTTCCGACACTATCTAGACTGGTGTCGCAGGCCTTCGGCTGCGTTGACGACGCCATATTCTACCTCTCTAATGCTAGGAGGAAGGTGGTTTCTTATCGACATCTTCAATAAATATACTGTTCCTCAGACAACGATCATTTATAACGGTTGGAGAAGATGTACAGAGAGCTCATCTGTGTTTCAATGAGCAGGCTGGAGATGAAACAATGTTCCTACCTACTTCATTTAATACATGCTTGGAACTGATGGAATGTGTTATCTCATCAAATAAGCGAATCTGGACGTGGTGTCCTACGCAGATCACTTTACCAGAGCTATGACGCAACGTTTCCATGGTAAGGAATATGAGGACGTTCCTCGCTAAAAGTTATTTTCAGGGCAGTCATGTATGCCACGTTCAACTCCACACTGACAGTGGAAAATTTGGAGTTGGTAAGACGTGATGCTGCTCTTGCGTTGTCATCACTTTTAGATGACAAGGTGAAAAGCTCTCTCTGAGTCGCTCCAGTCACCAGAAATACACTATTTGATGACAAGCTTGCGCTGCTATATAAGCAGGCTACAAGAAGGCATCCAGAGCACTGCTATTGAAGTAGGTGTCAACACACTTCAGCAGACTGGGGTAAGCAAGGCTGTTCCACTTCTAAGAAAGCTTCAAGAGAATGTCTTGCGAGGGAGATAACCCTCTTATATTTACCCCGGAGGTTGTCATTATAGCGATTTGGAAAAGGGGCATACGTCTGATCAAGGCTATGGATCAGACTCACCTAGACCGTCGATTAACGGAAGGTATCCATGAGAGACTCAGACTGGAAGTTAATCACGGAAGTTCCTGTCTAAGAGAGTCTCTACAAGTAAAGGTAAAACTCACTTATTGGAGGGAACTATTGAGATCGACGAGATGAGTTGCTTTGGGGGGAGAACGTAGTTTCTCCTTCCATAAGCTTTGTTAGTCTTACAAGTGATGGATATGACCTCTATTGTTTATCAGTGGACGGAAGGCTATCAACTTCACAAGAACTGGACGTTAATAACAGAAGTTCCTTCAAAGAGAGTCGCTCCTAATGGAGGTTAAGGCTCTCTTCTTAAGGGAACAATTGAGGTCTTCGAGAATAGATTTCAGTATATCCACTTGGCAGTAGGTTATCAGCCTCGCAATAAAGTGGATAATATTGTGGAAGATCAGTGGATGAGAATAGTCTTGGAAAGCCGGCGGCTATCAGCCCGAGCAAGCTCCACTTACAAGAAATACTTGTGGGACAATCTTCCAAGAAAGGCTTTCCTTCTGGAGGTCCAAGCTCCTATTGAAGAAAAGCATTAGATGTCGAAATTATTCTCCTGTTTTTTATAATCACCTGTTTCTCATACTGTATCAGGACGGATAGTGCATAGATAGGCTGAGTTATTCCTTGGCAGCAAGGCATTTATGTCATTGTGGATGCCATGGTAGCCTTATGTACGGTTACAGCGGTCTTTTGGGAATTACAGCTGTTAGGAAAATGGCTTGTCATTCCCCAGTTGCGTGACGATGAATAAGTCACTAATTACATTGAGATATCAGTCTTCACAGAGAAGAAGACTTCTAGCTACATAGTTAGGCTCTGACTCCTGTCTTTTGGGAATAAAGCCGAAAAGAAGTACTGTGCTTTTCGGTTTGTTTTTTCTCAGGTGTCATAGACTTAAGTCTTATTGTTTACACCATTGTAGTTTAACTAGAATTATGAGGGAGATGTTTTTCAGTATTATGCAGTGACATAACTGAATTAAAAATCTCTTGAGACTGCAGTCTATAATATTGGGAATTTAGGGCTATTTATTTAATAGTTTTGCATTCCCTACCTTGTGCAATGATAGTTGTAAGTCTCCAGTCAGTGAGCCTTCATGGTCGCTGCTTACACCAATAGATTTGTCTTATCAGCTTTATTGTCTTCACGTATAGTAAGACCTTTAGCTGCTTAGCTAGGCTGAGTTTGTTGACTTGTAGGACATAATACCGTTTTTTGGAGGAGGTTATTCTCTTCCAACCCTATGGTTTGGTGTGAGTTATGAAAATATGGTGTATTTGTTATGACTAACACAAGAACGATTCAAGTAATGCAGGTGAAGGGGTTCGATATGAAATTTTCTCGAATCCCTTCTCCCCACCACCAATGTGTTATAAGGCGATTACAGGATAGGACGTAGTTTCCTTCCCGCAAGCCTCGTATGCATTTAAGTATTTTCATGCCTTTCATGGCTGGGTCCTATTCTATGGCAACCTCATGGACACATCCACTTCTTAGTTGATTTGTTTCCTGTGGTTGTTCGTTATAAGTATTATACGAGCATATGATTCATTATCTGTAAATTGCTAGCCTTTGTGTACCGGTTTGTCTGACAAGTCAGTTAACTGGTATTCTGATTATTACATGCGAGATTCAAGGCTCGCGTACATAATATGTATTTATTAGGCGGACGCATTATTGTATGTTATGGGCCTCAGAAAAAATAATGTATTTTGGGGCGGTCCGTGACTAGTCTGTCAATCATAGCTCGATCCATTTCTAAATCCAGGTTATATAGTTTCAATACACATTTTACATGGAAATCGAATGGAGATTTCTATGTATTCCGGTACATGTATATTCGTACATCTGGGAGTATTATTGGAATTAATTGTACACCTGAACGGGATCGCCTGTGGGTTGCCTTGGAAGTGTGTTTATTCTCCAGAGACACGTTTATTGATATTCTTTTGAACAAATGTATTTTGTATATATTTATCACCGGTTTTTGACCTATCTACGTATGCCAACTCTGGTATTCGTTAAGAAGCGTGCAATTAATTACCGGGCTTGCCGGTATAGCCTCAGCTTCTGAAGTGGCGTGAAGCACCTATTTTATTAATAATAATTAATATCTGGGTGCCTGTCCGACGAATATATATTGTTAATTGGTACCATTTTTACTGATTCCAGAGTGCTCCCCTCTTTGTTTTTGAAGAAGATTTCTTCAAAGAAAAAGGTGGGGGAGGGGGGGTGGATTTCTTAAAATCTCCTCCGGCTTGATAGCGTTTAACTATGAGTGAAGCTGTTTTGTCTGTAGATTATATCAAATCCTAGATACAGCTTGTTTTATTATTGTATTTGGCATGGATTGTGGGGGGTTAACCTCTCACTCTCGAATACGATATCCTAATTTATGGGGCTTAGTTCGAACTAGCCTTAAAAATTGGGAACTCGTTTCACCCAATAAGAATAGTCATTCATGCTAAGAGTAAGAAATTACTGGAATTTGACTCCTTATTTATGATATGTCTTCTCTATTATTGTACAGAGAGACATACATGTATTTCCTTTTAAATTTAATTTTCCTTTCACCTTGGATTGCAGGCTTAGGAACTATGTTGGTCTGCTAATTCTGAAGTCCTAGGCTCTCCGCCTTTTTACGATTCAGCTAGTCTGGGCCATTGGTTTATGGTATAAAAATATGAAAAATTTAAAGTAATTATGAGAAATTATGTAGTAAGCTTATCAACAAAGAATGATGTTGGCGCCAGTTTCGGTCACTTCCTGGTGCTGCACATGCGTGGAGGGTAAAAGTATGGAGGACCAGATAGGACTTTATTTTTCGGTTTTGCAAGCAAATTTTGGGGATTGGGGGGGTTCAAAATTTGTGTTTGGCCTTTAATAACAGTTAGCTTGCAACAGCTAGTCTGCGCCATTGTTAAGTATAAAAAATATACAAATTACTTTAAATTTTTCATATTCAGATGATTACATGAGGGTTTTCAATGCTTAGGTGCATAATAATGATTTATTAGGCAGCCACATTATTGTATGTTATGGACTTGAGAAATTATGAATTATTTCGGGGGCGGGCCATGTTGAGCCTGTTAATCATACCTACTTCCATTTCTAGATCCAGGTTTCTATTAATGTCGGTACTCATTCGAATACACCTTGTTTACACTCTTGTATATTTTTATACTGTACCAATGACCCAGACATAGCTGGTGCTAACTCTTAAAAATCTAGGGCCAAACACAAATTTTGCCCCCCAATCCCCAAAATTTGCATCTAAAACCAAAAGAAATCATGTCCTGAAGGACCTCCATACTTTGCCCTTACTGCACATGTGCAGTGTCAAGGACGTTCCGAAATTGGCGCCAATTATCATTCTTTGTTTGGCCCTTCATCAGTTAACATCTCACTGATCTTTGTGCTTGTAAATCTCAGTTTAAATGATGCCAGACACATAAATATTGGAGAAATGGTGATTCTAAGGAGGATATAGAAGGAGGAGAGGAAAAAGGAGTGACAGAAAATATTCAGGGCTGTAACTTAAAATTTTGTAATGAAATTATGTTAAGTTGCCTATTTTCGAGGCATGGGCCTGTTGTTGTCATACTTGCTATGAAGTTGCACTGCTTATTCAGTGTTTCCTCTCTCCTTATCCTGTAAGTTCCCCCTTGCTATTCTCCCATGCTTTTGGCATATTTTTGAGTAAGATTACTACTAAAATTTCTTGGGAGAATTAGCTTGGTTACAGAATGAATTCTGTTATTTTCCCCATGTTTACGTTCTCACCCATGGGTGTTTAGACGTTGTGTTCTGCATCTACCATCTGATGTTCTGCAGATTCTTCCCTGGAAGTCTCTGTTTTGCATCAGATAGTGTGTATTGTTGATAACTGATTTCGGGCCAGTATTGTCAGTGCCTGGAGTCATGTTTTCTGGTGTTTATACACTTCTTGTTTACATTGGCAACAGTCTCTTTTGAGGGGGGCTTTTTGCCTTTGGAGTAGTTTATCTCATTACAAGATACATTATTATTATCCGTAAGTGTTGCATTAATTATTTAAAATAATTTTAAAATTTTTTGACCACACTTAGCCTTGGGATCCATTGGGGCTCAACGTTACTTTTCAGAAACTTGGGCTTTGCTGAAAAAATATTTTTCAAAAATTATTTTGAATTTCAATTTGTTTTTTCAATGTTAATGGATCATGTTATTATGTATCTTTGTTTTTAGGGGTTTGTGCGAGTACTAGGACTTGTTGTCTTTTCACAATGAAAGGATATTGTTCAAATTGTAATAGGAAGAAATCTTCCTCTGACTTTCATGATCATTGTATTAATTGTAGTCAGTGTACTCGCACTAACTCCTGTTCAATATGTCAATATTGGGATGACAAACATTGGAAACGTGTGTCACGGTATGTTTTAGGGTCACTCTAGTCTATCAGTTTCTATTTCAGAGGAACAAGAACAGGGTGATGTTTCCACGTTATCTTCCAAAAGTGCACTTCCGTCGTCACAATTGAATGCAGAGCTAGTGGCAAAAGTGCTCATGGAGATACGACAGTTGCCTAAGAGGTCCCGAGTAGGATCGACAGCGCTGTCGTCCGCTAGCTCGCCCGGTGTAGCGTCCATTCACCGAATGGTTCAGCAGCCGGGTTCGTCCGTTGCGGTCCAGGAGGAAATGTTGGGTGATGCGAGCACTATAAACATACAAGGTGCACACCCAGTGACGGCAGATAATAGGAGAGATCGGAGGAAGCCTTCTAGTCCGGTTCCTAGCTCGTCCAGGTCCAGCCGGGCCGCGAGCGAGAGAGGCCCCTCTCTCGTACAACAACATCTGGGACCAGATGTTGTACAAAATGTGTCGCAAGCGAAGCACACGTCCGTCGCTCGGGACGCTCTGTTGTATAGGCAGTCCGCTGAGACTGCTCAGGCTTCCTCATCCTCTCACCAGCGCACACGACCGCACCTTGGCTACGTGACCGCGGATATTCTACCAGCTTCGCCGATCAGGGATTCATCGGCGACCAGGTCACGCCATCCGGTAGCCAGGGACACGAGGCTGGTAGACTCTGGACGTTTGCATAGGAAGAGTATGCGGGAGTCAGTTGATGCGGAGCTTCCCGTGGCTAAGCAGCGAAAGACCGCTACGCCGCAGGCCTCGATGACAGACGTGCTAGCTCAGATAGCACAAATTATCGCAGCATCCCAGCAATCGACAGAATCGGTGTCGGATCGGGAATTATCCGACGGCGCTGGGTCGGTACGCTCCGTCGAAGCATCGGGGGCGGACGACCGGGAGCATCATGATGTCCGAACGGATGGCGAAAGGGATACGGATGACTTGGAGCTATCCCTTTCGGAACAACATAAAGCTGCCGTGGATTTCATCCGGCACTTCCTTCCTCAAGTTGTTCCGTCGGGCCAGACTGCTGCGGTACCGGACAAGAGACTGATAGCGTCATTGGACACTCAATTCTTCGAGCGGTTCAGAGACATCGTCCCTGAGTTTCCGTCTCAGTCCAATAATGTCACAAGAACATTTGAATTATTGAACGATGCTATCTTCAAGCTTGCTTCCAAAACAGGCAAAGCTGGTTTCTTGTCCACCAGTGCTCTTAACCTGCCTTTCATTAATGCAAGGAATAAATTCGATACGGCAGGACAAGGTATTCCGAGAGTTCCTCTGCGTCTTGACGACGAGGCGGAAGACTTAGAATTGTCATTACCGTCGTCTACGTCCATTCCAACCGCGGTGTTGGATATGACAATTACGTCTAACAGGGCCAGTTTAGACGCTTTATCTTACGCAGACCACCTTACAAAGGCGTTATCACTGCGTCTTCAAGGGAAAGAATTCCAGGATATACAGTCCTCTTTAAGACTTCTTTCAAGGGCAGTGGCTTATTCCACGTATAACTCCGCCCTTTCAGTGGCAAACCTGGAGTTGGTTAGACGTGATGCAGCCCTAGCTACATCCACACGCATGGTTAGTAAGGTGAAGAACTCTCTCAGTGTCGCTTCGGTCTCCGGAGAACTTCTCTTCGACGGCAAGCTTTCTGCAATCTACGATAAAATTACTAAGAAAGCTTTGGATTCTCTGCTGTTTAAATCCGCTTCCAAAAAGTCGGATACGGCAGATAAGAATAAGACAGGCACTTCTGGGACTAATGCACCCAAGAGAGGTTCCTATAGAGGTTCCAGTGCGTCCTCTTGGTCTTATTCAAGAGACCGTCAAGGCAGCGACTCACGTGCGGGACGTCCTTCGGGCCGGGACAACCGGTCGGACGCCCTGAGGTCGACGGGACGAGGTGCGGGTCGTGGAGGACGTGGTTTCTCCTCCCGCAGGCCTCGCAGGTCCAGGAGGTGATGGTTTCAACCTCTATCGTGTTCCGGTTGGCGGAAGGTTGTCAAGTTTTTCAGAAGAGTGGGCGTCGATTACGGACGACCCTTGGGTGAGAGGGGTGATTTCGGAAGGTCTAAGAATATCCTTCAAACGAAAGCCTCCATTAACTCGAAGTCCAAAATGGACTCAACTTCCGTCAAATCCGCAGAAAAGAGACGCTCTGTTATCGGAGGTGCAGTCTCTTTTAATGAAGAACGCAGTAGAGGTCGTAGAAGACCAGGAAACACCGGGATTCTACAGCCATCTGTTTCTGGTTCCGAAACCAGACGGCTCATTCCGTCCAGTCATAGATTTGAGCTGGATAAACAAGCTGATCGTCGCTCCGAAGTTCTATATGGAGACGATTCGATCGGTCAGAGCGAGTATTCGGGTGAACGATTATGCTACAAGCATAGATCTCAAAGATGCGTACTTTCATGTCATGGTACATCCGACTTTCAGAAAGTATCTACGCTTCACAGTCCTAGGAGTGGTGTATCAATTCTGGGCGATGTGCTTCGGATTGAACCTAGCACCCTGGGCTTTCACTCAGGTAATGAACTCGGTAATGATATATTTCCGAGCTCATTCGTCTGCGGTAACGTCGGCCTACCTGGACGACATTCTTCAGAGGTACGGCAACGAGTTAACACTTCAGAACGATGTGCAGAATCTGCTTCTATTGCTCCGACGTCTCGGTTTTGTTATAAACGAGGAGAAGTCAGATCTGGTGCCGTCCAAGTCATTCACTCATCTGGGAATGAGCTTCGAGACGCACAACAATCTCGTTCGTCTGCCGTTAACCAGCGCGAAATTAGTCAGTTGTTACGCTCGCTATTGTCTTCATGCAGACAAAGTCACAGCGAGGGAGTTCATGAGACTGATAGGTCTGTGAGCGGCTGCGGATCTCATTCATGGGGCGGTTACGCACTCGTCCTCTCCGAATTTTCTTGACTCAGAATTGGAGTGTGAAGATTCATTCGCTCGACATAGACGTTCTCTTGTCAGATCAAGTGAAACAAGAGATTCAGACTTGGGCAAACATTCAGTGGTTAACTCAGGGAGTTCCGCTGCAGTTGCCGGATCCGAGTTTTACGATTATGACGGATGCCAGTCAAACAGGTTGGGTTGCATCATTGATCCCAACGGATTCGAGATGCCAGGGTCTTTGGGATCCGCAGTTCCTAAGCAAGCACATAAACATCAAGGAAATGATGTCAATTTGGCTTGCGTTACGTCATTGGATGGACATTATTCACAAAGCTCATGTCCAAATCCTATCCGACAATACGACAGTAGTGGCGTATATACGGAACCAGGGAGGCACTCATTCCGTTCCGTTATTCAATTTAACGGAAAGAATCCTTCTGTTTGCCCTAGAACATCAAGTTCTACTTTCGGTCCGTCATATACCGGGTCGTCTGAATGTACTAGCAGACTCTCTTTCACGGAAGGGTCGCTTGTTGCCGTCGGAGTGGACTCTCAACAAACAAGCATTCAATCAGATTTGCTACCAATGGGAACGGCCAATGATAGACTTATTTGCGACACATCTCAACAATCAGTTGCAGAAGTATGTGTCACCGTGTCCGGATCCAAGAGCATTTGCAGTAGACGCTCTATCGATCTCATGGGACGGAATGATAGGATATGCGTATCCTCCAGTGCCGTTGATTCAGCAAGTATTCAAACAATCTCAATGCAAGATTCTGTTGGTAGCATCTCTGTCTCCACAGAGACAGTGGATAAATCTACTCAGGGGTCTGTTGTGGGACCTACCGCAAAAGCTTCCTCCACGGGAGGATCTTCTTTCGCAGGGGAAACCGCGTCAACTTCATCACAACCCGCAAGGTCTCAACCTTCACGTTTTTCCGTTGTGCGGTCCTTCTTGCATGGCAAGCACTTTACAGGACGAGCAGTGGATGCGATTTCTAACTGTAGGAGGACCTCCTCTTCGCTAAACTATGCGGCTAAGTGGAAGGTTTTTCGTCGTTGGTGTAGGGATCATTCTGTTGATATTTTTGATCCCTCCATACCAGACATTGCAAACTTTCTAGTATACTTGTTTGACGAGATCAAACTGCAGCCTGTTACTATTAAGGGTTATAGGTCTATGTTATCTGATACCTATGCACACCACAATAGTTTACAAATTGGATCTAATGTCTCTTTATCTAAGTTAGTTAGAAACTTTTCGATAAATAGACCCAGAACTCTTAGATTAATTCCTAAGTGGAATTTAGCTTGGGTTCTTCTTAAACTGAAGGAAAAGCCATTTGAGCCTCTTGGGACAGTAGATTTCAAATTCTTGTCTTATAAGACAGCTTTTCTCTTAGCTTTCTCTTCTGCTAGAAGAGTCAGTGAGCTTCATGCACTATCGGTGGACGATTCTCACCATCGTAGTGTCGGGAACACTATCACCTTCACTACTAATGTTGGATTTTTAGCTAAGAATCAGGCTCCTAATAAATATCCGGAACCGATTGTTATTAAGGCTCTGCCGTCTTCAGACGGGCATAGGCCTTTACTCTGTCCTGTTAGAGCTTTACGTATTTATAAACAGAGATCTCAGTTTATCAGAAAGGGACGAAAACGTTTCTTTCTGTCTCTGATGCCTAATAGAAAGGACATTTCGGTCCATTCTGTTGCTAGATGGATTCAATTAACTATCTGTACTGCTTATGAAAATTTATCTTCTTCTCGGCAGTCTATGCTTAAGATTTCGGCTCATGAAGTAAGAGCTCTTTCTACATCTTGGGCTTACGCAAATAGTGTTGCTATTACAGATTTAATGAAGGCTGCTTATTGGTCTCAGCCATCCACATTCACAAATTTTTATCTCAGAAATATTTAGTCCATTTCTGGAGACCTGCATTGTTTAGGTCCGTTATCTGTTGCTGAGAATGCCGTCCACTAAACAGTAGCAACTATAGTTATGCAGGCTTTCTGTTCCAGCAGTGACTCCGTCCTGCTGCCCTCTTCGCTCTGGGCTATTTGACCCAGGGCAAGGGGAAGGGGGGGGGGGGGGAGGGTGTTCCCTTAGGTCACCTGCTTTATAATGAAAAGCAAGGGAATTCCTCCTCCGGAGTCAGTAATTCTGAGTCGTTTCCGGGATGGTTTTAAAGTGTAATATTAATGTTAAAAATTCATTCATGTCATATTTTTAAAGTGTAGCTCGGTGTGAAGCATTTGTATATGTCAAGTGTCAAACGGGCATTAATATACAATCCTCGGACACTTTTAAAGAATATAAAGAGTCTCAATTCTCTGGACTAACTTTATTTATTGGCTTACTTTAAAAATAATTAGTATAAAGTGTTATACTGGATGTTAATAGAGAACATGAATGTTATTGTGCTCAATTATGAAGGGTTTTGTATCTTTCTAATTTATCATAAAATAAGAAAGATACATGTAAAGCCTAATACCCCTTTTCTCCTTGAGGGGTTGACTCTATATTATATAGTTGAGCTTATTGGATTTTCCTCTATGTCCTAGGCCCTCCAGCCTTTTTACTATTCAGCTATGTCTGGGTCATTGGTACAGTATAAAAATGTTAAAAAATTTTATAGTAATTTATATATTTTTTTATACTTACCAATGACCCAGACTGGGATGGCCCTCCCAGGAGTTGGGAACTCTTACCTCCCCGCTGAGTACATAGCGCTGACCAGGCACTGCTTGTAAGAATGATAATTGGTGCCAATTTCGGAACGTCCTTGACACTGCGCATGCTCAGTAAGGGCAAAGTATGGAGGTCCTTCAGGACATGATTTCTTTTGGTTTTAGATGCAAATTTTAGGGATTGGGGGGCAAAATTTGTGTTTGGCCCTAGATTTTTAAGAGTTAGCACCAGCTATGTCTGGGTCATTGGTAAGTATAAAAAATATATAAATTACTATAAATTTTTTAACATTTGTACGTTTATAGTGTCATAGATATCGGATAGTACACGTTGGGGGAGTGTTGTTACTGGAATGTATTGTACGCCTGAATGGGGTCGCCTGTGGGTTACCTTGGAAGTGTGTCACTTTCCAGAGATTATTCATTGTGGTTCTATTGGACATGTGTATGTTATATTATCTCTGGTTTTCAACCTATTTGCGTACGCCGATGCCGGTGCACGTTATATAGCAGCCGATATTAATTACCGGGATCGTCACTATAGCCTTAGCCTCTGAACTGGCATTAAGCACAATTTAACCCTTTACCTAACATGAAAAGCAGACGGCACTTGCAAAAAAAATTCTTGAATAATTATATTTTTATACTGTACCAATGACCCAGACTTAGCTGGTGCTAACTCCAACAAAACCAGGGCCAAACACAAATTTTGCCCCCCAATCCCCAAAATTTGCATCCAAAACAAAAAGAAATCATGTCCTAAAGGACCTCCATAGTACGCCTCTACTGCGCATGCGCAGTGATGCAGTCGTCCCGAAATTGGCGCCAATTATCATTCTCTGTTTGGCCCTTCATCAGTCAACATCTCACTGATCTTTGTGCTTGTAAATCTCAGTTTAAAGGATGCCAGACACGTAATTTTTGGAGAAAATGTGATTCTAAGGAGGATAGAAGGAGGAGAGGAAAAAAGAAGTGGCAAAAAATAATCAGGGCTGTACTTAAAATTTTTTGTTGAAATTATGTTAAGTTGCCTATTTTCGAGGCATGGGCCTCTTGTTGTCATTCTTGCTAATTGTTGCACTGCTTATTCAGTGTTTCCTCTCCCCTAGCCTTCTAAAGTCCCCCCTTGCAATTCTCCCATGCTTTTGGCATATTTTTGAGAAGTTTCATTTCTAAAATTTCCTGGGAGAGTTGCTTGGTTACAGAATGTTTTCTGTTATTTTCCCCATAGTTACGTTTTCACCCATGGGTGTATAACGTTTGTGTTCTGCATCTTCCATCTGATGTTCTGCAGATTCTCCCCTGGGAGTCTCTGTTTTGCATCAGATAGAGTGTAATTGATGACTGATTCCGGGCCAGTTTTTTCAGTGCCTGGAGTCATGTTTTCTAGTGTGTTTACACTGTTTGTTTTCATTGGCAACAGCCTTTTTTGAGGGGGGCTGTTTGCCTTTGTAGTAGTTTATCTCATTATAAGATACATTTATAGTATCCGAAAGTGTCTCATTAATTATTTTATATAAATTTAAAATTTTTGACCACACTTTGCCATCGGATCCATCGGGGCTCAACGTTACTTTTCAGCAACTTGGGCTTCTCTGAAAAAATATTTTTTCAAAATTATTTTGTTTTGCAATTGTTTTTTCATTTATTAATGGATCATGTTATTATGTATCTTTGTGTCAGGGGTTTTTGCGAGTAACTAGGACTTATTGTTGTTCTTTCACAATGAAGGGACATTGTTCAAATTGTAATAGGAAGAAATCTTCCTCTGACTTTCATGATCATTGTATTAATTGTAGTCAGTGTTCTCGCATTAATCCCTGTCCTATATGTGAACATTGGGATGAGAAACATTGGAAACGTGTGTCACGATATGTTGTTTCTGGAGAAAGAGCGATGCCGGCTCTTTCTCCACAAGGTCACTCTACTCTCTCAGTTTCTATTTCAGAGGAACCAGAACAGGGTGATGTTTCCATGTTATCTTCTTCAAGTGTGCGTCCGTCGTCACAAATAAATTCAGAGCTAGCGGCAAAAGTGCTCATGGAGATTAGACAAATGTCGTCCGCTAGCTCGCCCGGTGTAGCGTCCATTCACCGAATGGTTCGGCAGCCGGGTTCGTCCGATGCGGTCCAAGAGGAAATTTTGGGTGATGCGAGCACTATAAACATAATAGATGCACACCCAGTGACGGCGGATAGTAAACGAGAACGGAGGAAGCCTTTTAGTCCGGTTCCTAGCTCGTCCAGGTCCAGCCGGGCCGCGAGCGAGAGAGGCCCCTCTCTCGTACAACAACATCTGGGACCAGATGTTGTGGTACAAAATGTGTCTTTAGCGGAGCATACGTCCGTCGCTCGGGACGCTCCGTTGTATAAGCAGTCCGCAGAGACTGTTAAGGCTTCCTCTTCTCGTCGGCGCACACGACCGCACCTTGGCTGCGTGACCTCCGATATTTTGCCAGCTTCGCCGGTGAAGGATTCTTCGGCGACCAGGTCACACCATCCGGCAGCCAGGGATTCGAGACCGATGGACTCCGGACGTTCGCATAGGAAAAGTATGTGGGAGCCATCTGATGCGGAGCTGCCCTCGGCGAAGCAGCGAAAGACCGCGCCTCCGCAGGTCTCGACGTCGGACATTCTAGTGCAGATAGCACAGCTTATCGCAGCATCCCAGCAGCCGACAGAAACGGTGTCGGATCGAGAATTATCCGACGGCGCTGGGTCGGTACGCTCCGCCGAAGCATCGGGGGCGGACGACCGGGAACATCGGGAGGTCCGACCGGATGGTGAAAGGGATACGGATGAATTGGAGCTATCCCTTTCGGAACAACATAAAGCTGCCGTGGACTTCATCCGGCACTTTCTCCCTCAAGTTGTTCCGTCGGGCCAGACTGCTGCGCTTCCGGACAAGAGAATTATAGCGTCATTGGACTCTGAATTTTTTGAGCGGTTCAGGGACATCGCTCCCGAGTTTCCGTCGCAGTCCAATAATGTTGCAAGAACATTTGAATTATTGAACGAGGCTATATTTAAACTTGCTTCCAGGACGGGGAAAGCAGGTTTCTTGTCCGCAAATACTCTCAACCTGCCTTTCATTAATGCAAGAAATAAATTCGACACGGCAGGACAGGGTATACCGAGAGTTCCTCTGCGTATGGACGACGAGGCGGAAGACTTAGAGCTATCATTACCGTCGTCAGCTTCTATTCCAACCGCGGTGTTGGAAACAGCTATTGCGTCTAACAGAGCCAATTTAGATGCCTTATCTTACGCAGATCACCTTACTAAGGCGTTATCACTGCGCCTTCAAGGGGAAGAGTTTCAGGATATACAATCCTCTTTAAGACTTCTTTCAAGGGCAGTAGCTTATTCCACGTGTAACTCCGCCCTTTCAGTGGCTAATCTGGAGTTGGTTAGACGTGACGCAGCCCTGGCTACATCCACACTAGTGGATTCTAAGGTGAAGAACTCTCTTAGAGTCGCTTCGGTCTCAGGAGAACTTCTCTTTGACGGCAAGCTTTCCGCTATTTATGATAATATTAAAAAGAAAGCTAATGATTCTCTGTTGTTCAGATCCGCTCCTAAAAGGTCGGATACAGCAGACACGAATAAGGCGGGCACTTCTGGGTCTAATGCGCCCAAGAGAGGTTCCTATAGAGGTTCCGGTGCGTCCTCTTGGTCTTATTCGAGAGACCGTCAGGATAGCGACTCTCGTTCGGGACGTCCTTCAGGCCGGGACAATCGGTCGGACGCCCCGAGGTCGACGAGGCGAGGTGCGGGTCGTGGAAGACGTGGTTTCTCCTACCGCAGGCCTCGCAGGTCCAGGAGGTGATGGCTTAAACCTCTATCGCGTTCCGGTTGGCGGAAGGTTGTCGAGTTTTTCACAAGAGTGGGCGTCGATTACGGACGACCCGTGGGTGAGAGGAGTGACTTCGGAAGGTCTAAAGATATCCTTCAAACGAAAGCCTCCATTAACTCGAAGTCCAAAGTGGACTCATCTTCCGTCAAATCCACAGAAAAGAGACGCTCTGTTATCAGAGGTGCAGTCTCTTTTAATGAAGAACGCGGTAGAGGTCGTAGAAAACCAGGAATCGCTGGGATTCTACAGCCATCTGTTTCTGGTTCCGAAACCAGACGGCTCGTTCCGTCCAGTCATAGATTTGAGCTGGATAAACAAGCTGATCGTCGCTCCGAAGTTTTATATGGAGACGATTCGATCGGTCAGAGCGAGTATTCGGGTGAACGATTATGCAACGAGCATAGATCTCAAGGATGCGTACTTTCACGTCATGGTACATCCGACATTCCGAAAGTATCTACGCTTTGCAGTCCTAGGAGTGGTGTATCAGTTCCGGGCCATGTGCTTCGGATTGAATCTAGCACCCTGGGCTTTCACTCGGGTAATGAACTCGGTAATGATCTACTTCCGAGCTCATTCGTCTGCGGTAACGTCGGCCTACCTGGACGACATTCTTCAGAGGTACGGCAACGAGTTAACGCTTCAGAACGATGTTCAGAATCTTCTTCTATTGCTCCGACGTCTCGGTTTCATAGTAAACGAGGAGAAGTCAGATCTGGTGCCGTCCAAGTCATTCACTCATCTGGGAATGAGCTTCGAGACGCACAACAATCTCGTTCGTCTGCCGTTAACCAGAGCGAAATTAGTCAGTTGTTACGCTCGCTATTGTCTGCATGCAGACAAAGTCACGACGAGAGAATTTATGAGACTGATAGGTCTGTGCGGAGCCGCCGCGGATCTCATTCCGATGGGGCGGCTACGCACACGTCCTCTTCAAATTTTCCTGACTCAGAATTGGAGTGTGAAAATTCATTCGCTCGATGTAGACGTTCTCTTGTCAGATCAAGTGAAACAAGAGATTCAGACTTGGGCAAACATTCAGTGGTTAACTCAAGGAGTTCCGCTGCAGTTGCCGGATCCGAGTTTTACCATTATGACGGATGCCAGTCAAACAGGTTGGGGTGCATCATTAATCCCAACGGATTCGAGATGCCAGGGTCTTTGGGATCCGCAATTCCTGTGCAAGCACATAAACATCAAGGAAATGATGTCAATTTGGCTTGCGTTACGTCACTGGATGGACATTATTCACGATGCTCATGTCCAAATCCTATCCGACAATACGACAGTAGTGGCGTATATACGGAATCAGGGAGGCACTCATTCAGTTCCGTTGTTCAATCTAACGGAAAGAATCCTTCTGTTTGCGTTGGAACATCACGTTCTTCTTTCGGTCCGTCACATACCGGGTCGTCTGAATGTGCTAGCAGACTCCCTTTCACGAAAGGGTCGCTTGTTGCCGTCGGAGTGGACTCTCAACAAACAAGTATTCAATCAGATTTGCTACCAATGGGAACGGCCAATGATAGACTTATTTGCGACACATCTCAACAATCAGTTGCAGACGTATGTGTCCCCATGTCCGGATCCAAGAGCATTTGCAGTAGACGCTCTGTCGATCCCTTGGGACGGAATGATAGGATATGCGTATCCTCCAGCGCCGTTAATTCAACAAGTATTGCTAAAGATAAAACAATCTCAATGCAAGATTCTGTTGGTAGCATCTCTGTCGCCACAGAGACCGTGGATAAATCTACTCAGGTGTCTGTTGTGGGACCTACCGCGGAAGCTTCCTCCACGAGAGGATCTTCTTTCGCAGGGGAAATCGCGCCAACTCCATCACAACCCGCAAGGTCTCAACCTTCACGTTTTTCCGTTGTGCGGTCCTTCTTGCATGGCAAGCACTTTACAGGACGAGCAGTGGACGCGATTTCTAACTGTAGGAGGACCTCCTCTTCGCTAAACTATGCGGCTAAGTGGAAGGTTTTCCGTCGTTGGTGTAGGGATCATTCTGTAGATATATTTGATCCCTCTATACCAGACATTGCAAACTTTCTAGTATACTTGTTTGACGAAATCAAACTGCAGCCTGTTACTATAAAGGGTTATAGATCTATGTTATCTGATATCTATGCACATCATGATAGTTTACAAATTGGATCTAATGTCTCTTTATCGAAATTGGTTCGAAACTTTTCGATAAATAGACCTAGAACTCTTAGATTAATTCCTAAGTGGAATTTAGCTTGGGTTCTCCTTAAATTGAAGGAAAAGCCATTTGAACCTCTTGGGACAGTAGATTTCAAATTCGTATCTTATAAGACAGCTTTTCTCTTAGCTTTCTCTTCTGCCAGAAGAGTCAGTGAGCTTCATGCACTATCGGTGGATGATTCTCATTATCGTAGTGTTGGGAACACTATCACCTTCACTACTAATGTGGGTTTTTTAGCTAAGAATCAGGCTCCTAATAAATATCCGGAACCTATTGTTATTAAGGCTCTTCCGTCTTCAGACGGGCGTAGGCCTTTACTCTGTCCTGTTAGAGCACTACGTATCTATAAACAGAGATCTCAGTTCATCAGAAAGGGACGGAAACGTTTCTTTCTGTCTTTGATGCCTAATAGAAAGGACATTTCAGTCCATTCTATTGCTAGATGGATTCAGTTAACTATCCGTACTGCTTATGAAGATTTATCTTCTTCTCAGCAGTCTGTGCTTAAGATTTCTGCTCATGAAGTAAGAGCTCTTTCTACTTCCTGGGCTTATGCTAATAGTGTTGCTATTACAGATTTAATGAAGGCTGCTTATTGGTCTCAGCCATCCACATTTACTAATTTTTATCTCAGAAATATTGAGTCCATTTCTGGAGACCTGCATTGTTTAGGTCCGTTATCTGTTGCTCAGAATGTCGTCCACTAAACAATTGCAACTATAGTTATGCAGGCTTTCTGTTCCGGCAGTGACTCCGTCCGGCTGCCCTCTTCGCTCTGGGCTATTTGACCCAGGGCAAGGGGAAGGGGGGGGGGGGGTGTTCCCTTAGGTCACCTGCTTTATAGTGAAAAGCAAGGGAATGCCTCCTCCAAGACAGTATTTCTGAGTCGCTTCCGGCATGGTTTTAAAGTGTAATATTAATGTTTAATTTCATTCATGTCTTATTTTTAAAGTGTAGCTCGGTGTGAAGCATTTGTATATGTCAAGTGTCAAACGGGCTTTAATATACAATACTCGGACACTTTTAAATGATTATAAAGAGTCTCAATTCTCTGGACTACTTTATTTATTGGCTTGCTTTAAAAATAATTAGTATAAGGGTTATACTGGATGTTAATAGAGAACATGAATGTTATTGTGCTCAATTATTAAGGGTAGTGTATCTTTCTAATTTAATATTAAATAAGAAAGATACATGTAAAGCCTAATACTCCTTTTCTCCTTAAGGGGTTACCTCTTTATTATATAATTGAGCTTATTGGATTTTCCTCTATGTCCTAGGCCCTCCAGCCTGTTTACTATTCAGCTAAGTCTGGGTCATTGGTACAGTATAAAAATGTTAAAAAATTTATAGTAATTTATATATTTTTTATACTTACCAATGACCCAGACGGGGATGGCCCTCCCTGAGTTGGGAACTCTTGCCTCCCCGCTGAGTACATAGCGCTGACCAGGCACTGCCAGTAAGAATGATAATTGGCGCCAATTTCGGGACGACTGCGTCACTGCGCATGCGCAGTAGAGGCGTACTATGGAGGTCCTTTAGGACATGATTTCTTTTTGTTTTGGATGCAAATTTTGGGGATTGGGGGGCAAAACTTGTGTTTGGCCCTGGTTTTGTTGGAGTTAGCACCAGCTAAGTCTGGGTCATTGGTAAGTATAAAAAATATATAAATTACTATAAATTTTTTAACTTTTTTTGTCTCAAAAACATAGGTTATGACCCCTCTTTGGAACGAGCTCGCCGAGCTCGTTCCAAAGAGGGGTCATAACCTATGTTTTTGAGACAAAAAATGAAAAAAATATTGAAAATTAATTGGCGATTTTTGTGAATAGCGCTGGCCGGATTTGGCCGTTACGTTGGGTAAAGGGTTAATAATAATAATTAATACCTGAATTTAATAATAATAATTAATACCTGCGTGCCTGTTCGACGAATATTTATATTGTATTTTAGTACTACTTTTTACTGATTCCAGAGGGCTCCCCTCTTTTTGAAGATTCTTTCAAAAGAAAAGGGGGGAGGGGGGATATTTTTACACAGTAACCAATGGCCTAGACATAGCTGGTGCAAACTCTAAATTATCCAGGGCCAAACATAAATTTTGCCCCCCAATTCCCAAAATTTGCATCAAAAAACGAAAATTCAATGTCCTATGTGGCCCTCCATACATTTGACAACTGCACATGTGCAGTGTCCAGGAAGTGCTGAAATTGCCGCCAAATATCATTCCTTGTTTGGCCCTCTTTCAAATAACAACAGACTGACTTTTGTGCTTTTAAATCTCTGTTTTGATGATGCCAGACACAGATCAAAGATAATTATGGTGGATCTGAGGATAGAATAGAACCATGGAAGGAAGAAACAGTGCTTTTTTATGTTTTTTATGTTTAGGGCTGTAACTTTATAATTTTTGAACGAAATTATTTCTAGTTACCCATTTTCGTGGTATCGCCTGAATTATCATTCTTCCTAATGATTAAGCTACTGTTTGTTAAGTGTTCCTTCCCTATTCTTCTCTGAAGCCCTCCTGTTAAACTCCCAGGCTTTTTGGTGTTTTTATTGAAATTTTTTTGTATGAAAATGTCTTGGGAGTTTAACTTTTACAGAATGTTTATTCTGTTTATCCCCATGGTTACATCCTCACCCTAGGGGTGTTTAGGTGTCTGTGGTCATGCATCATCCATCCGATGTATTGTATTCTTTTCTGAGGAAGACCTTGCCTTGCATCGGATAGTGTCAAATCTGTTACTGACTTCGGCCCTTAATTTTTTGATAGCCTGGAGTCTTGTTTCTGGTTTTTTGTGGCGTTGTTTACATTGACAATGCTTCCTTTACATGTAATTTTCCTATGTATATTTCATGTCAGGATTAATGTAAGATACGTTTCTTATTCCGATATTGTAGCCTTAATTTTTGGCAGTGAAAAAAATTTTTGGTCCACACTTGGGCTCTATCGGTATCCATTTGGGCCCGGGGTTCCCATTGGTAGCTTGGGCTGAAATCAAAATTTAAAAAAAAAATTTTTTCTGAAAATTTTTTTCAAATCATTATTTCATTGATTGTTTAATGTATCTTTTTCAGTATATTGGGAATTAAGTGCGAGTACTGTTGACTTTCATATTTTTCTATAATGGAAACTTATTGTTCAAATTGTAATTCGAGGAAGTCTTCCTCATATTCAAACAAATTCTGTGTGTCTTGTAGTCATTGTACTCGCACTAATTCCTGTGCTGCTTGTGTCAACTGTGATGACAAATGTTGGCGACGTGTGTCACGGTATGTTGTTAGTGGTGAGAGGACTATGCCTGTCCTCTCGCTGCACAGTCACTCAAGTCTTTCAGTTTCCATTTCAGAGGAACAAGGAACATGGTGATGGTTTCTTGACTCCGTCCATTAGTGTGCATCCGTCGTTGCAAAGTGATAGTCAATCAGAGGTAGCGGCTAAAGTGCTCTCAAATATTAGACAGGGCAATAAACCACGCCCACGTGGTAATAAGACTCTGTCGCCAGCTAGCTTGTCCGGTGAAGTGGTGAGCACCGTGACACCGGCTGTGTCTGTAGCAGTCGAGGATATAAATATGGGTAGAGGGAGCACTATAATCTCTTATCCGGCTCACCCAGCAACGTTGGAAAGAAGAAAGCAAGCAAGTTCGTCAGTCGGCTCGGCGAGGTCTGGCAAGAGAGCGAGAGAGCCCTTTCTCTCTATCAACAACATCTGGGGCCAGATGTTGTAGTCAGAAACTTGCTTCATTCGGAGCTTACGTCCACGCAATCGGTCTGGGATGCTCCGTCATTTAGTCAGCCGGGGACGGCTGACAGTAGAGCTTCCTCCAAGTCAGTTCAGCACACAAGACCGCACCTTGGCTATGTGACATCCGATATCCTTCCGGTATCGCCGAGCAAGGACCTCTCATCTATTAAAAAGTCTCAGCATCCAGTAGCTAAGGAGATGAGGCCTTGTTCGATGGGACATCTGCAGAAGAGAGCCATTGCGGACACACGGTCCCAGGAGCAGCCGGCGACAAAGCAACAGAAGACCGCTGCTCCTCAGGCCTCGGTTACAGACCTGCTGTCGCAGATTGCGCAGCTCATTGCAGCATCCCAGCATAGTCAGGAGCAAGTTCTGGCAGTCTCGGAGCACGAGCTGTCCGAAGTTGCTGGGTCGGTCCAGTCATCTGCCCACTCAGAGGCAGGGGACTGTGAGGAAATTCTAATTCAATCGGATGCAGAAAGGGATTGGGAGGATACGGACTCATCCCTTTCGGAACAACACATGGTAGCGATGAATTTTATCCATCAATACTTTCCGGAGATTGTTCCAGCGAATCAGACTGCTGCATCTTCACATAAAAAGCTGCTAGCGTCGTTAGACGCGGACTATATCCTGTCAAGGGAGGATGTCCTTTCCTTCCTGGTACAGTCGAAACTAGTGTCGAACACATTTGTTCCCCTAAACGACGCTATATTCAGTCTTTCCAGTGGGAAACGAAAAGACAGCTTTCTTTCCTCATCTTCCATTCAGATACCATCTGTTGGACCACGTCCATGTAAAATGGTAGGGGAAGGTGTCCAGAGAGTACCTCTGCGTTTAAATGAACAGGCTGAGGACCTAGATTTTGCCTTATCTCCTTCATTTACTATTTGCTCGGAAACAATTGAGACGGCAATTTCTACAAATAGAGCAAATTTAGACGCAATGTCGTATGCAGATCATCTGATGAGAGCTATGGCGCAACGTCTCAATGGAAAGGAGTTTGAGGACGTTCGTTCTTCCTTGAGAGTTCTTTCCAGGGCTATACTGTTTACCATGTATAACTCCGCCCTTACAGTGGCTAATTTGGAGTTAGTTAATAATAATCATAAATAATTTATAAGCCTAAATAAAATCCACAAAAGTGCTCTTTGGCTTTACAAAAACTAATGAATGCCCGATGGAAGAAATGTGTTTTCATGCTTTTCTTGAATGAATTTAAGGTACTGATAGTTTTTATATGTTTTGGGAGTGAGTTCCACACAGTGGGGGCAGCCACAGAGAATGCTCTGTCACCTGCGGTCTTCAGTCTTGCCCTTGGCTGTGAGAGCAAAGTTTCATTGCCGGACCTTAAAGCTTGGGCTGGTTCATACGATTCACAAGCTCAGTGAGGTAGGGTGGTGCGAGGCCGTGAAGGCTCTTAAAAACCAGCAGACACAGTTTATATTCGATTCTCCGGCATACTGGCAGCCAATGCAGTTCCTTAAGGATAGGTGTTATGTGGCAAGTTTTTCTATTTCTAGTGACTACTCGAGCTGCACATTTCTGTATATGCTGCAATTTTATAATGTGGGCATTTGTTGATCCAGAGAGCAGGGTGTTGCAGTAGTCAAGCCGAGTTGTCACAAAGGCATGTACGAGTTGTGCTGCTGTTTTGTTGTCTTTCAAGTTCCTAATTTTGCTGATGTTTCTCAGATGAGAATATGCCACCTGGCAGATGTGTCTGACATGTATGTCAAGTGATAGGTTTTCATTGAAGAAAAAGCCGAGGTTACGAACGGACTTAGTTGAGGAGATGCACACATCCTGGATGTGTAAATCAAGTTTGGGCAGTTTAGACAATTGCTGTTGAGTTCCAAAAAAGATAATTTCAGTTTTGTCGTGGTTTAATTTCAAGAAATTAGCAGTCATCCAAAATTTTATTTCCAGAATGCATTGTTCTAATTTCGGCCCGGAACAGGCAGCGCTATCTTTATAGATATGGATGTATAGCTGTGTGTCATCAGTATAACAATGAAACTTAAGCCCATGCTTTCTTATAATGTGTGGAAGGACATATATGGTATACAGAATCGGTCCGAGAACCGATCCCTGAGGAACACCGCATGAGAGTAGGAGTTTTTCGGAGCGCTCGCCGTCAATTACAACACATTGTGTACGATCTTGTAAATAGGAGCAAAACCACTCAAGTACAGTGCCTTTAACACCAATCCTATTTTCTTGACGCATCATGAGGGTCGTATGGTCGAGCGTGTCAAACACAGCGCTGAGATCCAGAAGCACGAAACACGATAGCAACTGTTCATCCATTGCCAACAGTAAATCATTTTGGACTCTCACAAGCACAGTTTCAGTGCTACAACATGGTTTGTAAGCTGACTGAAATGCTTCAGACAGACTGTTACTGTTAGATTCTAAGTGAGATCGAAGCTGAACAGCTACAACCCTCTCCACAGACTTTAACAAGAAAGAAAGATTGGAGACAGGGCAGTAGTTCTTCAGACTGTCAGGGTCGAGTGACGGCTTTTTGATTAGTGGTGTTACTAGCTCTTCTTTCATTCCATCTTGAAAAGTGCCTGTTGAGAGTGAGGCATTAACAATTTGCACAAGGGCTTGGATGAGATTTGGAAGACAAGCACTGAATAACCATGTGGGTAATGTGTCAAGTGCGCATTGTTTGGGTTGAGATTATTTGATCGTGTCTGATAATGACTCGGCATCTACTGGTGTGAAGGAATGAAACGATACGTCTTCACAGCAGTTAGACGTGATGGAGCCCTTGCGTCATCATCGTTAATAGATGACAAGGTGAAAAACTCTCTTAGAGTCGCTCCTGTATCAGGACATGATATGTTCAACGTTAAGCTTTCTTTGGTCTATGACCAAGCTACAAAGAAAGCGTCAAATACTCTGCTTTTAAAGTCGGTGTCGAATAAACCCACACAAGCAGAGAAGAGTAAAGCAGGAGGCTTTGGACAAAAATCACTCAGAGGAAACTCCTCGCGAGGATATAAGAAATCCTCTTACAATTGCTCGCAAAATCGTCAATTCAGCGACTCTGGTAGGGGGCATGGGTTTCACCGAAACAACTGGTCAGACGGCCCCAAGCTGGCGGGCAGAGGCTCTTGATGGGGAGGACGTGGTTTCTCTTCCCGCAAGCCTCGCAGATCCTACAGGTGAAGGTCAGGACCTCTGTTGTGTTCCTGTTGGCGGGAGGTTATCAAGATTCGTGACAAACTGGATAACCATTATGGAAGATCGGTGGATGAGAAATGTAGTCTCGCAAGGACTAAGATTGTCGTTCTGAGCCAAACCACCGCTAACACGATGTCCACAGTGGACTCAACTTCCGGCAAACCCGTCAAAAAGAGAGTCTCTCCTTTCGGAGGTAAGCTCTCTCCTAAAAAAAGACGCAATAGAGGTCGTAGAAAACCACAAATCTTTAGGTTTCTACAGTCACCTGTTCCTCATATCGAAGCCAGACGGCTCGTTCCGACCAGTATTAGACTTGAGCTGGATAAACAAACTTACCGTAGCTGCAAAGTTCTATATGGAAACCATTCGGTCAGTAAAAGCGAGCACACGAGTAAACGACTATTCGGCAAGCATAGATCTAAAAGATGCGAACTTTCATGTCATGGTACATCCGGCATTCAGAAAGTACCTACGGTTCGCCATTCAGGGGATGGTATATCAGTTCCGAGCAATGTACTTCGGTCTGAATCCAGCTCCCTGGGCGATCACTCGAATAATGAACTTGGTAATGTCTTATTTCCGAGCTCATTCGTCTGCGGTAATGCAGCATATTTGGATGACATTCTTCAGAGATAAGGCAACAAAGATATTCTTCAGAACGATGTTCTGAGTCTCCTACTGCTCCGACGTCTTGGTTTCATAATAAACGAGAAAAAGTCGGATCTAGCTCCGTCCAAGTCGTTCATCCACTTGGTGTATGAGCTCCGAGACTCACAACAATCTGGTTTGTCTACCGTTACCCAGAGCGAAATTAGTCAATTGTTACGCTCGCTTTTGTCTGCACTCAGACGCAGTAACAGCGAGGGAGTTCATGTGACTGATGGCAATGTGAGGTGCGGTCGCAGAACTTATTCCGATGGGACGTTTGCACACATGTCCTCTCCAGATATTCTTTACTCAGAACTGGAGTGTGAAGATGCATTCGCTCGAAATGAATATTGTTTTAACGGACCAAGTAAAACAAAAAGTTTAGATTTGAGCAGATATTCAGTGGTTAACTCAAGGAGTTCTGCTGCATTTGCTGGAGCTGGCTTTTACGATTATGACGGATGCGTGTCATATCGGTTGGGGTGCGACCCGCACCCCGACAGACTCGAAATGCCAGGGTCTTTGGGTCCCGGAGTTCCTAGTGAAGCACATAATCATCAAAGAAATGATGTCAATATGGCTAGTGCTACATCAATGGATTCACATTATAGAGAACGCTCATATTCAGATATTGTCGGACAACTTGACAGTGGTAGCGTACATAAGGAACCAGGGTGGCATGCATTCGATTTCGTTATGTCAGTTAGTGGAAAGAATCCTTCTGTTTGTCTTGAATCATCAAGTTCAACTATCTATCAATCATATTCCGTGTCGTCTGAACGTGTTGGCAGACTTGCTCTCTCGGAAGGCCGCATGGACTGTCAACAAGCGAGTGTTCAGACAGATTTGCTACCAGTGGGAGCAACCAATGATAGACTTATTTGCGACACATCTCAACAATCAGTTGCAGACTTACGTGTCGCCATGTCCGGATTCCCGAGCATATGCAGTAGACGCTCTCTCGATTTCATGGGACGGAATGAAAGGATACGCATATCCTCCAACTCCGTTAATTCAACAGATCTTGCTAAAGATCAAGCAATCCCATTGCAAGATTCTGTTAGTAGCATCTCTGTCGGCACAGAAACCTTGGATCAGTCTTCTCAGGTGTCTGTTATGGGACATTCCCTGGAAGCTTCCTCCACGGGAGGACCTTCTTTATCAGGGGAGTCACGCACACTGCATCACAACCCGCAAGGTCTCAACCTTCACATATTTCCATTGTGCGGTCCTTGCACGGGAATGCTTTACAGGACGAGCAGTGGACGCAATTTCTAACTGTAGGAGGACCGCCTCTTCACTGAATTATGCAGCAAAGTGGAGGGTTTTCTTCCGTTGGTGTAAGGATCAGTCAGTAGACATTTATGATCCTTCCATACCAGACATTGCAAATTTTCTGGTCTACTTGTTTGACGTTATCAAACTGCAGCCTGTTACTATTAAAGGCTATAGGTCTATGCTATCAGACACTTATGCTCATCATGATAGCCTGGATATTGGGTCTAATGTTTCTCTATCCAAATTGGTTAGAAATTTCTCGATTAATAGACCTAGAACTCGTAGGTTAATTCCAATATGGAATTTATCCTGGGTTCTATTGAAGCTCAAAGAAGCTCTGTTTGAGCCGTTAGACGTAGAGTTCAAATTTTTTACCTATAAAACTGCATTTCTCTTAGCCTTTGCGTCCGCTAGAAGAGTTAGTGAACTCCATGCATTATCGGTGGACAAATCTCACTATTGCAGTGTTGGAAATACCATCACTTTAACTATACATGTTGTTTTTTTTGGCTAAGAATCAAGTTCCCAATGTAAGGCCAGAGCCTATTATCATTAGGGCTCTGCCTTCTGTGGACAATCGTAGACCATTGCTGTGTCCAGTCAGGGCTATGCGTATTTATAAACGCCGATCTGATTTTATTAGGAAAGGAAGGAAATTCTTCTTTCTATCATTAGTTCCTAACAGAAAGGATATTTCTGTTCAATCTATAGCCAGATGGATCCAGTTAGCAATACGTATTGCTTATGATGATCTTTCTTCAGATCAGTATTCTGTCAATAAGATTTCAGCGCACGAAGTCAGAGTGCTGTCATCTTCTTGGGCTTACTCTCACTGTATAGTCATATCTGATCTCATGAAAGCTACATGCTGGACACAGCCTTCTACATTTACTAGGTTTTACCTTAGAGATATAGAGTCCATCTCCAGTGACCTTAGAAGTTTAGGTCCTCTTTCTGTTGCTCAGAATGTCGTCCATTAAAATGTCCACAGATATAGTTATTTAGGTCCGTTCCAGCATTGACGCTGTTCCGCTGCCTTCTTCTTTCTGTGGTTGTGTGACCAGAACAAAGGGAAGGGGGAGGGGGGACGGTTTTCCCTTATCAACACCTGACTTTATAGTGAAAAGCAAGGGAAGACCTCCTCCGATGTCAGTAGCTGCGAGTTGCTACTGGGATGGTTTTAATGTGTAGTTCAGTGAAAGCACTTATGATGACTATTATGTAATATTTTTAAAGTGTAGCTCAGTGTGAAGCATTTGTATATGTCACATGTCAAACGAGCGTTTATATACAATCCTCGGACACTTTTAATTTAATATAAAGAGCCTCATTCCTGGACTTTCTTTATTTTTTGGCTTCCGTTCACCGAATTAGCATAATGGGTTATGCTGGATATTAATAGAGTATTATATATGGAGTCATACTCAATTACTTTGTTGGTGTTATGTCCTTCTTATTTTATTAAATATGAAGGACATATGTAATTCATTGTTCTCCTATTCTCCTTTAGGAGATAATCTGTTAGTAGTAGTTGAGTTATTGGATTTTCCTTTATGTCCTAGGCCCTCCAACCTATTTACCATTCAGGTATGTCTGGGCCATTGGTTACTGTGTAAAAATATGATAAATTCATAGTAATTTGTATATTTTTACCTGCGTTGCCAGCAACAGAGCATGTCTAGTAACCGCTCGACTCAGTCCGTCCATCAGTCCGTCCGTCAGTCCATCCATCAGTCCATCTGAAACACTTCCGTCAAAGTTTTGTTGGCTTCTATGAAAGGGAATGATTTTATATTTGGTCTGCTGCTTCATAATGATGAGTTGTATCGTGTGTCTGATTTTCAGATCTGCCGTGCAGCTACTTCCTGTTTGCTGATACTTTGAAATTTGACTACTCACTGAACATTGAAATTTTTCGTCACACTTTTCTCGGCTTCTTTGCAAGGGATTGATTTTATATTTCATCTGGAGCCTGATAATGATCAGTTGTATTGTGTATGTAATTTTTATACCCCACACAACAAAGTTGCGGGGGTATAATGTTTTTGACTGGTCCGTCCGTCAGTCAGACCTACTTGTTTCCCGGACTTTTTTTCTACACGCTTCCAGATATTGAGCTGATTTTTGGTATGTTAGTCTGACATGGTGGCCTACAGATCAGGTTTGCATTTTGTTTTGCTCCACTGATTTTTACCGAAATTACGGCCCTTGAACTTTGAAAAGTTCATCAAAATTACAGTATTTTTATACTGTACCAATGACATAGCTGGTGCTAACTCTTAAAATATAGGGCCAAACACAAATTTTGCCCCCCAATCCCCAAAATTTGCATCTAAAACTAAAGAAAACATGTCCTGAAAGGCCCTCCACACTTCGCCCCTACTGCGCATGTGCAGTGTCAAGGACGTTCCGAAATTGGCGCCATTAATCATTCTAAGTTTGGCCCTTCATCAGTTAACATCTGACTGATCTTTGTGCTTATAAATCTCAGTTTAAATGATGCCAGACACATAAATATTAGTGAAATGGTGATTCTAAGGAGGATAGAGAAGGAGGAGAGGAAAAAAATGTGTGACAGAATATTATCAGGGCTGTAACTTAAAATTTTTTAATGAAATTATGTTAAGTTACCTATTTTCGAGGCAGCAGCCATTTTGTTGTCATTCTGATTATTTAGTTACACTGTTTTTTAAGTGTTTTCCTCTCTCCCTGTCCTTTAAGTCCCCCCTTGCTATTCTCCCATGCTTTTGGCATAGTTTTTGTAATTATTATTACTAAATTTTCTTGGGAGTTTTAGCTGAATAACAGAATGAATTCTGTTCTTTTCCCCATGTTTACGTCTTCACCTACGGGTGGTTAGGCATTGTGTTCTGCATCTACCATCTGATGTTCTGCAGTTTCTTCCCTGGAAGTCTCTTGTTTTGCATCAGATAGTGTATTTTTGGTAACTGATTTCGGGCCTGGGTGCCTGGAGTCTTATTTTAGTGTTTTTACACTCATTGTTTACATTTACAACAGCCCTCTGTGTGAGGGGGGATTTCTGGAAAATAATATCTTGATGTTATTTTAATCATAACTAGATACATTATTATTGTTCGTAAGTGTTGAATAAATTGTTTAAAATATTTTTAAAATTTTTGTCCACACTTAGGCTTGGGATCCATTGGGGCTCAACGTTACTTTTCAGAAACTTGGGCTGTTCTGAAAAAATATTTTTTCAAAATATTTTGATTTCAATTATTTTTTCTATATTAATGGATCATATTATTATTATGTATTTTGATTGCCAGGGGTTAGTGCGAGTACCAGGACTTGTTTTCTTTTCACATTGAAAGGATATTGATCAATTGTATTAAGAGGAAGTCTTCCTCTGACTTTATAATCATTCTATATGTGGTCAGTGTACTCGCATTAACTCCTGTTCTGTATCGTATGATTTCGATGATAATATGGGAAGCGTATGTCACGGTATGTTATTGGGGATTTGGACACTCCGGTCCTTTCCCCGCAGGGTCACTCTACTTTATCAATTTCTATTTCAGACGATCAAGATTAGGGTGATGTATCTGTAATGTCTTCCAACAGTGTGCCTCCGTCGTCACAATTAATGAAGGGCTAGCGGAAAAGTGCTCATGTAAATACGCCAATTGCCTAAGAGGACCCTAGTAGGTTCGACGGCCTTTGACGTCCGCTAGCTCGCCGGGTGTAGCGTCCATTCACCGAATGGTTCGGCAGCCGGGTTCGTCCGTTGCGGTCTAGAAGGAATTTTGGGGTGATGCGAGCACTATAAATTAACCTAATGCACACCCAGTGACGGCGGATCGGAGGGAGAACGGAGGAAGCCTTTTAGTCCGGTTCATAGCTCGTTCCGGTCCATCCGGACGGCAAGCGAGAGAGGCCCCTCTCTCGTTCAACAACATCTGGCCCCAGATGTTGTGGTACAAAATGTGTCGCAAGCGGAGCATACGTCCGTCGCTCGGGACGCTCCGTTGTATAGGCAGTCCGCGGAGACTGCTAAGGCTTCCTCTTCTCGTCAGCGCACACGACCGCACCTTGGCTGCGTGACCGCCGATATATTACCAGCTTCGCCGATCAAGGATTCTTCGGCGACCAGGTCACACCATCCGGTAGCCAGGGACACGAGGCCTGCAGACTCCGGACGTTCGCATAGGAAGTGTGCGGGAGTCAACGTACACGGAGCTTCCGGCGGCAATGCATCGTAAGACAGGCCTCGGGAACGGACGTGCTTTCCTTAATAGCACAGTTTATCGCAGCATCCCAGCATCAACTGAATCTGTCGCATATATTTTATCCGACGATGCTGGGTCGGGACGCTCCGCGGAAGCGGGTACGGACGTCCGAAAGTTTCATCCGGTCCGACGGGATACCGAAAGGGATTTGGAGGATTTCGAGCTTTCCCTTTCGGAACAACATATGCTGTTGTGTATGTCATCTGACTTGGTCTTCTACAGCTTCTTTCGTCGGACCAGAATGCTGCGATGCCGGATAAGAAACTGATAGCGTCGGTGGACTTAGAAATTTTTGGTTCGGTTCAGGGACATCGTCCCTCAGTTCCGACATAGTCCAATAATGTCACACAAACTTTCGAATTATTGAATGACGCTATATATATTATTATTTTATGCTTGCTATAACCAAGCATTTCTGGTTTCTTGTTCGCAGAGTTATGGAGATGTCTTTCAAAAGTGTGCCTCTGTCTTCATAGTTAATGAAGAGCTAGCGGCAATAAGTGCTCATGGAATATGTCTATCGCCTACGGAGTGACATTCGCTAGCTCACCCGGTGTAGCGTACATTCATCGAATGGTTCGGCTGCCGGGTTCGTCCGTTGCGGTCTAGGAAGGAGATTTGGGTGATGCGAGCACTTTAATTACTTTAGTACTCACCCAGTGACGGCAGATTGAGGACAGATCGGAGGAAGCCTGTTAGTCCGGTTCCTGGCTTGTCCAGGTCCGTCCGGGCTGTGAGCGAGAGAGGTCCCTCTCTCGTCCAACAACATAGGGGACCGCATGTTGTGGTTCAGATATTTTACATTCGGAGCATATGTCCGTCGGTCGGGACGCTCCGTTATATTGACAGTCCGAGAGACTGTACTTAATGCTTCCTCATCCTCACAGCACGGCACACGACCGCACATTGGCTACGTGACCTCGAGTATCCGATCAGTTTCGTCATTCAGTGATTCCACGGCGAATAGGTCGCGCCATCCGGTAGCCAAGGGACACGAGGCCTATACACTCCGTTCGCTCGCATATTGGTAGTATGCACGGGGTAACGATTACGGAGCTTCCAGCGGCAATGCATCGTAAGACCGCTTCTCCTCAGGCCTCAGTGACGGACGTGCTATCCGAGTTAGCACAGTTGTTTCGCAGCATCCCAGCAATTGACAGTTTCTCGGTCGAATCAGGAATTATCCGACGGCGCTGGGTCGGTGCGGTCCGCGGTTGCATCAGGTACGGACGACCGAACGCTTTATAGGGTCCGACAGGATGGCGAAAGGGATTCGAAAGATTTCGAGTTTTCCCTTTAGTAGTATCGGAAGATGCCTTTCATATCTTCTGGCATTATCTTCCAGTGATTGTTATTTCGGACTTCATTGCTGCGATCTTGGATAAGAGACTTATAGCGTCATTGGACTCGGATTTTTCGATCGGTTCAGGGACATTGTCCCTGACTTACCGACGCAGTCCAATATTGTCATTACAACATGTGTTTTATTTTTCGACGCTATATATATATATATACAAGCCTGCTACCAAGCATGATAGTTTAGTTTCTTGTCCGCGTTGCTCATTTCTGCCATTTTATCATTTATACGAATAGTTTATTTTGGCAGAGCAGGGCATACCGAGAGTTCATATGCGTCTAGACGGTGTGATTAAAGACTGCATATATTCTTTTTCGCCGTTTATGTCTTTTCCAATTTCAATGATTGGGAACGACATGATGTATAGTAGACTTAACTTAGACGCTTTATCATACGTAATCCACCTTACTGAGGCGTTATCATTACGTCTTCAAGAAAAGATTTACGGGATATTATTCTCAATGTAATTTCTTTTGAGGGCAGTAGTTTGTTCACGTATAACTCCGCCCTTCAGTGGCTGATTGGAGTTGGTTAGACATGACGCAGCCCTAGCTACATCCACACGCGTGGATAGTAAGGTTAAGAACTCTCTCAGAGTCGCTTCGTTCTCGGAGGAGCTTCTCTTCGACGGCAACTTTTCGGCAATCCATGAATTGCTCGATTTACACGTTGTCTTGTCTATCTAGTGTTACAAGAGATTCAGACTGGGGCAAACATTCGGTGGTTGACTCAGAGAGTGCCACCGCAGTTGCCGGACCCGAGTGTGGCTGTTATGACGGTTGCCAGTCAAACAGATTGGGATATAATGCTGATCCCTACGGATTCGAAGTGCCAGGGTCTTTGGGTTCCGCAGTCTCTTAGCAATCAGTTTTCTTCCGCGGAATAATGTTTTTTAGGCTTGCTTTATGTCATTGCATGAACATAATTCAGAAACGCATGCCCAGATTCGTGTCCTTTAATTCGACAGTAGTGGCGTATCTCCGGAACCAGGGAGGCACTCTTTCGTTTCCGTTATTCAATTTAATGGAAAGAATCCGTCTGTTGGTTATAGTACACCAAGTTCAGTTTTGGTCCGTCATATTCCGGGTCGTCTGATTGTTTTATCGGACTCCCTTTCTCTTACGGGTCGCTTGTTGCTGTCAGAATGGACTCTCAACAAACAAGTATTCAATCAGATTTGCTATCTATGGGAGCGCCCAATGATGATTTATTTATGACACAGCTTGCTAATCAATTGCAGATGCATGTGTTGGCTTGTCCAGATCTCTGAGCTAATGTTGTTAACGCTCTATTGATCTATAGGACGGAATGATAGGATACGCGTATCCTCCGGCGCTGTTGTTTCAGCAGGTATTGCTAAGATAAACAACCACAATACATTTCTGTTGATAGCATCTCTATCTTCACAGAGATCATGGGTAATTTACTCTCTTGTCTACTGTGGGTCTTAACGTGAAATCTTCCTCTATGTGAGGATCTTTTTTCACTGGGTAAATCGTGTCATCTTTATCACAACCCGCAAGGTCGCAACCTTCATGTATTCCGTTGTGTGGTCCGTATTGCATTGTAAGCACTGTACTGGACGAGCTTTGGACGCGATTTCTTACTATAGGAGATCCTCTTCTTCGCTATTCTATGCGGCTAAAGTGGAGGCTCTTCCGTCGTGGTGTAGGGATCATTATGTTCATATTGTTGATCCCTCCATACTACTCATTGCTATTTTTTAGTATACTTGTTTCACAAGATCTACTGCAGCCTGTTATTATTTAGATTATAGGTTTATGTTACCTCATACCTATGCACTCTACGATAGTTTACAATTGAGTCTTTTGTCACTTTATCTAAGTCAGTTAGTAACTTTTTGATAAATAGACTTAGAATCTTTAGATTAAATTCCTATATGGATTTTAACTTCGGTTCTTATTTAGCTAAGTAATCATTTGAGCCTCTGGAAACAGTAGTTTTCAAATTCTGACCTTTTAGACAGTAATTCTGTTGTTTTCTCTTTTACTGTAGAGTCAGTGAGTTTCATGCACTATCGGTGGATGATTTTCACTTTCGTAGTTTCGGAATCACTACTTCCGTTACTATTTAGGTTGGATTGTTGCATAAGAGTTAGGCTCCTATTATCCGGAACCTATTTTTTTAAGGTCCTTCCGTCTTCGTATGGGCATAGGCCTTTACTCTTTCCGGGTACAGTTTATGTATTTATAAACAGATATCTGTTTATTACTATGGGCGTAAGCTTCTTCTGTCTTTGATGTCTAGTAGAAGGACGTTACGCTCCATTTTATTGTTAATGGATTCTATTAACTATCGGTACTGCTTATGGTATATCATTGACTTAGCAGTTGTGCTTAAGATTTCGGCTCATGAAGTAAGAGTTCTTCTACTTCTTGGGCTTACATTAATAGTGTCGCTATTATAGATTTTTGAAGGCCGCTCATTGCGCTCAGCCATCCACATTCATGAATTTTATCTCAGAAATATCGAGTCCATTTCTGGAGGCCTCTATTGTTAGGTCTATTATCTACTGCTCAGAATGTCATTCACTTAACAGTTGCTACTATAGCAGGTAGGCTGTCTGTTTCGGCAGTGTCTCCGTTCGGCTGCCCTCTTCGCTCTGGGCTATTTGACCCAGGGCAAGAAAAAGGGGGGGGGGGAGGGTGTTCCCTTGGGTCACCTGTTTTACTATGAAAACAAGGGGATACCTCCTCCGGAGTTAGTAATTCTGAGCTGTTATTGGGATGGTTGTTTAGTGAGAAGTTTAGGTTTTTAAAATTCATTCAAGTCTTAGTTTTTAAAGTATAGCTTTTGAATATTGCATATGTCAACGGACATGATTATGCAATCCTCAGATACTTTTAGGAGTATAAGAGTCTCTATTCTCTAGACTTACTTTATTTATTGGCTTACTTTAAAAATTATTAGTATAAGGATTATATTGGATATTAATAGAGTACATGGATGTATGAAGCTCAATTTTGGAAGGTGTTGTATCTTTCTAATTTATCATAAATAAGAAAGATACATGTAAGGCCTATTACTTCTTTTTCCCTACAGGGGATGACTCTATTTTACTTTATTGAGCGTATTCCATTTTGCTCTATGTCCTTGGCCCTCCAGCCTTTTTACTATTCAGCTATGTCTGGGTCATTGGTACAGTATAAAAATGTTAAAAAATTTATAGTAATTTCTATATTTTTTATACTTACCAATGACCCAGACGGGGATGGCCCTCCCAGGAGTTGGGAACTCTTGCCTCCCCGCTGAGTACATAGCGCTTACCAGGCACTGGTTATTAGAATGATTAATGGCGCCAATTTCGGAACGACCTTGACACTGCGCATGCGCAGTAGGGGCGAAGTGTGGAGGGCCTTTCAGGACATGTTTTCTTTAGTTTTAGATGCAAATTTTGGGGATTGGGGGGCAAAATTTGTGTTTGGCCCTATATTTTAAGAGTTAGCACCAGCTATGTCTGGGTCATTGGTAAGTATAAAAAATATATAAATTACTATAAATTTTTTAACTTTGCGGACTTTTTTCCTACACGCTTCCAGATATTGAGCTGATTTTTGTTATGTTAGTCTAACATGGTGGCCTACAGAACAAGTTTGCATTTTGTTCCGCTCCACTGATTTTTACCGAAATTACGGCCCGTGGACTCTGAAAAATGCATCAAAATTACAGTTTTCCAGCCTTTTTTTTCTACACGCTTCCAGATATTGAGCTGATTTTTGGTATGTTAGTCTGACATGGTGGCCTACAGACCAGGTTTGCATTTTGTTCCGCTCCACTGATTTTTACCGAAATTACGGCCCTTGAACTTTGAAAAGTTCATCAAAATTACAGTTTTGTGGACTTTTTTCCTACACGCTTCCAGATATTGCTTTGTTAGTCTAACATGGTGGCCTACAGAACAAGTTTGGGTTTTGTTCCGCTCCACTAATTTTTACCAAAATTACGGCCCCATAGTCTTTGAAAAGTTCATCAAAATTACAGTTTTCCAGACTTTTTTTCTACACGCTTTCAGATATCGAAATTACGGCCATTTTAGTATGTGAGTCTACCACAATGACTTACAGATCAAGTTTGCATTTTGTTCTGCTCGGCTGATTTTTGCAGAAATTACAGGCTCTGGACTCTGAAAAATACAAGTAACAGATTTCCGGGTCATTTTCCTAAAAATTACACTTTTCCGAGCTTGAAATATCGGGGCGCGTGGGGTATATGAGCGTGCTCACTAAGGTTCTATATTCAGATCTGTGCAGCCACTTCCTGTTTGCCGATTCAATTGCATGCAGCGACACAGGTCCAGACCTGGTATTGGTCTTGGCTTGTTATACTTAACAATGGTCCATACGCGGACGGCCCTCCCATGAGCGGGCACTCATACCTCCCCACTGACTATAACATTTAGCAGACAATCTAGAAGGAATGATATTTGGCGGCAATTTCGGCACATCCTGGACAGTGCGCATGCGCAGTTGTCAAATGTATGGAAGGCCGCATAGGACATTTGTGCTTGTAAATCTCAGTTTAAATGATGCCGGACACATAATTATGAGAGAAATGGTGGATCTAAGGAGGAAATAGAAGGATGAGAGGAAGAAGCAGTGGCAGGAAATGTTCAGGGCTGTAACTTATAATTTTTTTACGAGATTATTTCATGTTCCCTAATTTCAGGGCATGGGCCTGTTGTTGTCGTTCTTGCAGTGAAAATACCACTGTTTGATCAGTGTTTCCTCTCTCCCTTTCCTTTATTCCCCCTAGCTATTCTCCCATGCTTTTCGCATATTTTTTGTAATGTTGATTACTAAAATTTCTTGGGAGTTTTGGCTTGGTAACGAAATAAATATTCTGTTTTTCCCCTTGGTTACGTCCTCACCTTTGGGTGTTTAGGCGTTTTGGTCTGCATCTACCACCTGATGTTCTGCAGTTTCTTCTCTGGAAGTCTCTGTTTTGCATCAGATAGTGTTTAAATTGGTAACTGATTTCGGGCCATGTTTATCAGTGTCTGGAGTCATGTTTCCGGTTTTTGTACACTTTTTGTTTACGTTGACAATGGTTACTTCTGATAGTGATTACTTGTCTTCTGCTTAGTTCAGTTCATAGTAAGATACATTAATATTGTCCGTAAGTGTTACATTAATTTTTTGAAATGGTTTGAAATGGTTTAAAAATGATTGTCCACACTTAGGCTTTTTTGGGATCCATTTGGGCTCATTGTTCCCATTGGGAACTCTGGCTCTTCTGAAATTTTTTCGAAAATTTTTTTCTTTTTGAATTATTTTTTCGAAATGTTATAATGGATTATTTTATTATGTATGTATGTTTTCAAGGGTTGGTGCGAGTACTATGACTGTAATTTTTCACAATGAAAGAATATTGTTCAAATTGTAATGCGAGGAAATCTTCCTCTGATTCTCATGATCAGTGTATTAATTGTAGTCAGTGTACTCGCACTAACCCTTGCTCAGTGTGTGTCAATTGGGATGACAAACGTTGGAGACGTGTGTCACGGTATGTTGTTAGTGGGGAGAGGTCCATTCTGGTCCTCTCTCCGCAGGGTCACTCTGGTTTTTCAATATCTTTTTCAGAGGAACAAGAACAGGGTGATGTTTCCGTGATGTCTTCGAAAAGTGTGCTTCTATCGTCACAGTCAAATGAAGAGCTAGCTGCAAAAGTGCTCATGCAGACTCGTCAATTGCCTAAGAGGTCCCAAGTAGGATCTACGACTTTGGCATCCACTAGCTCGCCCGGTGTAGTGACCACTTATCGAATGGCTCGGCAGCTGGGTTCGTCCGTTGCAACCCAGGAAGGAGATTTGGTTGATGCGAGCACTATAAATATACAACGTGCACACCCAGTGATGACGGATCCGAGGATGGTACGGAGGAAGCCTATTAGTCCGGTTGCTAGCTCGCCCAGGTCCATCCGGGCTGCGAGCGAGAGAGGTCCCTCTCTCGTACAACAACATCTGGGCCCAGATGTTGTGGTACAGAACGTTCCTCAGTCGGAGCATACGTCCACCGCTCGGGACGCTCCGTTATATAGACAGTCCGGGGAGACTGCTCTATTGGCTTCCTCATCCTCACGGCAACACACACGACTGCACCTTGGCTACATGCCCAGTGATATCCAGCCAGCCTTGCTGACCAGGGATTCCACGGCGACCAGGTCACGCCATCCGGTAGCCAGGGATACGAGGCCTTCATACTCCAGACGTTCGCATAAAAGAAGTATGCAGGAGTCAACGTCCTAAATCCTGTAAGACCGCAGCTCCACGGGCCTCCGTTTCAGACGTGTTATTGCAGATAGCACAAATTATCGCAGCATCCCAGCAACCGACAGAAATTATGTCAGATCAGGAATTATCCGAGGAAGCTGGGTCGGCGGAGGAGTTGGAATTTTCCCTTTCAGAACAACATAAAATTGCCCTAGAGTTCATCCGGCATTATCTTCCTGACATTGTTCCTCCAGACCAAAATGCTGCGTTGCCGGATAAGAGACTGATAGCGCCACTGGACACAGAATTCTTTAATCGGTTTAGGGACATCGTCCCTGAGTTTCCGACACAGTCCAGAAATGTCACACGGACATTTGAACTATTGAATGACGCTATATATAAACTTTCTACCAAAACGGACAGGTCTGGTTTCTTATCGGCAAATGCTCTACATCTGCCTTTCATCAATTCAAGGAATAAATTTGAAACGGCTGGACAGGGCATTCTGCGAGTTCCTCTACGTCTAGGCGACCAGGCCGAAGACCTAGAATTGTCTATACTGTCGTCTATGTCAATTCCAACCATGATGTTGGAAATGACAATATCGTCTAACAGGGCTAACTTAGACGCATTATCGTACGCAGATCACCTTACCAGAGCATTATCATTACGTCTCGAAGGAAAAGAATTCCAGGATGTACAAACCTCCTAAAGAGTTCTTTCGAGGACCATAGCATTCTCCACGTATAACTCCGCCCTTTCAGTGGCAAATCTGGAGTTGGTTAGACGTGACGCTACATCCACGCGCATGGATAGTAAGGTGAAAAACTCTCTCAGAGTCGCTCCCGTCTCCGGAGAGCTTCTCTTCGATGGCAAGCTTTCCTCAATCTATGATCAGATGACTAAGAAAGCTCCAGACTCTCTGCTATTCATATCCGCTTCAAAAAAGTCGGATTCAGCGGAGAAGAGTAAGACAGGCACTTCTGGGGCGAATACGTCCAAGGGAAGTTCCTATAGAGGTTCCTATGCGTCCTCTAGGTCTTACTCCAGAGACTGTCAAGGCAGCGACTCAGGTAGAGGCCATAATACTGGCCGAGACAACCGGTCAGATGCCCCTAGGTCGATGGGGCGAGGTGTGGGCCGTGAAGGACGTGGTTTCTCCTTCCGCAAGCCTCGCAGGTCCAGGAAGTGATGGTATAAACCTCTACCATGACAAGTGGGTGGAAGACTGTCGAGTTTCTCAACCAACTGGGAGTTGATTATGGACGACCCTTGGGTTCGAGGGGTGATTTCGGAAGGGCTAAAACTGTTCTTCAAAGGAAAACCTCCATTAACTCGAAGTCCAAGATGGACTCAGCTTTCGTCAAATCCGCAGAAGAGAGGCTCACTTCTATCAGAAGTCCAGTCTCTTCTGGAGAAGAACGCGATTGAGGTCGTAGAAAACCAGGAATCTCCAGGTTTCTACAGCCATCTTTTTTTCTGGTTCCGAAACCACACAGCTTGTTCCGCCCAGTCATAGATCTGAGCTGGATAAACAAGCTGATCGTGGCTCCAAAATTCTATATGGAGACCATCTGATTGGTCAGAGCGAGCATTCGGGTGAATGACTATGCTACGAGCATAGATCTCAAGGATGCGTACTTTCACGTCATGGTACATCCGGCATTCAGAAAGTATCTTCGCTTCGCCGTCCTAGGAGTCGTGTATCAGTTCCGAGCAATGTGCTTCTGTCTGAATCTAGCGCCCTGTGCTTTCACTCGAATAATGAACTCGGTAATGACTCATTTCAGAGCTCTTTCGTCAGCAGTAACGTCAGCCTACCTGGATGACATTCTTCAGAGGTACGGCAACGAGTTAATGCTTCAAAACGATGTGCAGAATCTGCTTCTATTGCTCCGACGTCTCGGTTTCATAGTAAACGAGGAGAAGTCGGATCTGGTGCCGTTCAAGTCATTCACCCACCTGGGAATGAGCTTCGAGACACACAACAATCTAGTTCGTCTGCCGTTAACCAGACGAAATTAATCAGTTGTTAAGCTTGCTATTGTCTTCACTCAGACAAAGTTACAGTGAGAGAATTCATGAGACTGATAGGTTTGTACGGAGCTGCTGCTGATCTTATTCCGATGGGGTGGCTATGCACCTCGTCCTCTCCAAATCTTTCTGACTCAGAATTGGAGGATGAAGATTCATTCGCTCGATACAGACATCCTCTTGTCAAATCAAGTGAAACAAGAGATTCAGACTTTGGCAGATATTCAGTGGTTAACTCAGGGAGTTCCACTGCAATTGCTGGATCCGAGTTTTACGATTATGATGGATGCCAGTCAAACAGGTTGGGGCGCAACATTGAGCCCAACGGATTCGAAGTGCCAGGGTCTTTGGGATCCGCATTTCCTATACAAGCACATAAACATCAAAGAAATGATGTCAATTTGGCTTGCGCTACGTCATTGGATGAACGTTATTCGGAATGCACACATGCAAATTCTGTCCGACAATACGATGGTAGTAGCGTATATTCGGAACCAGGGAGGCACTCATTCCATTCTGTTATTCAATTTAACGGAAAGAATCTTTCAGTTTGTACTAGAACATCAAATTCTCCTATCGGTCCATCATATTCCGGGTCGTCTGAACGTATTAGCAAACTCCCTTTCATGGAGGGGTTGCTTGCTGCCGTCAGATGGACTCTCAACAAACGAGTATTCAATCAGATTTGCTACCAATGGGAGTGGCCAATGATAGACTTATTTGCGACACATCTCAACAATCAGTTGCAGACGTATGTGTCACCATGTCCGGATCCTCGAGCGTTTGCAGTAGATGCTCTATCGATCTCGTGGGACGGAATGATAGGATATGCGTATCCTCCAGCGCCGTTGATTCAGTAGATATTGCTCAAGATAAAACAATCTCAATGCAAAATTCTGTTGGTAGCATCTCTGTCTCCACAGAGACTGTGGATGAATCTACTCAGGTGTCTGTTGTGGGACATGCCGCGGAAGCTTCCTCCACATGAGAATCTTCTTTCGCAGGGGAAATTGTGCAGACTGCATCACAACCCGCAAGGTCTCAACCTTGACGTATTTTCGTTGTGCGGTCCTTCTTGCAAGGCAAGCATTTTACAGGATGAGCAGTGGACGTGATTTCTAACTGTAGGAGGACCTCCTCTTTGATAAACTATGCTGCTAAGTGGAAGGTCTTTTGTCAGTGGTGTAGGGATCATTCTGTAGATATTTATGATCCCTCCATTCCAGACATTGCAAATTTTCTAGACCACTTGTTTGATGAGATCAAACTGCAGCCTGTTACCATTAAGGGTTATTGGTATATGCTATCTGATACCTATGCACACCATGATAGTTTACTGATTGGATCTAATGTCTCTTTATCTAAGTTAGTAAGAAACTTAGTAAATCGTAAACTATTGGATTCCCGGGTGATAATTTGACAATGGTTCAACCCACATTCATGAAACTTCATTGGTTGGTTGGCCGTGGTGAGAGGAAGAACCCTATTTATATTGGATGTGCTAGGTCAAAGATCAAGGTCACAGTGACCTTGAACATACTAAATCGTAAACAATTGGTTTCTGGATGATAACTTGACAATGACTCAACCCACATACCTGAAACTTCATATATAGGTTGGCCTTGGTGAGAGGAAGAATCCTATTTATTTTGGACCGAACAAGGTCATGGTGACCATGAACATAGTAAATCGTAAACAATTGGTTTCGGGATGATAACTTGATAATGGTTCGACCCACATTCATGAAACTTCATAGGTAGGTTGTCCTAGGTGAGTGGAAGTCCCTTCACATAGTAAATCTTAAACAATTGTTTTCTCAATGATAAGCTGATAATGATTAAATCCTCTTTTGTGCTGTCACAACTCGACATTGGATCGGTGATTCTATCGGCTTTTTGTTTTATTGATTTGGTTAAATTTTTGGGGTGTGTGCGGGGTTCAAAATTAAGCATTTTGTCTGAATTCTGACAAATTCAGTGTCCTCATATCACAGGAATGATCCCAAATCATAGGGAATAGCACAAACTCTGCATGGTTTGTGTTGTATGCTTTTTGTCCGGTTTCATGAGATGTAATTTAAGCCTGAATGGCCTGTATCCTGTTGCTGCAGTTGTTTCTAGGCAAGTCTTGGCTGCCTATAAAGGCAGCCATGACTTACCTCGACACAACTGACAAGGTATTGATAATGTAATGTTTGAGTTTATCTAGCAACTGCAAATTAGGGAATTTGTTCTCTTTCAGTAAAAAGTTATCAGAATTGGAATTGGTCCCTGTAGGGTTAATAATAGTTAATGCTGTTTATTTTAGGGCTAAAAATCTGTTTCTCAGGCCCTCCTGCATGGTGCTTTTGGCTGCTGCATACTCTATTTTTATAACCAATACAAACTTAAAATAAAAATTAAATGTTTTATGTCTGATATTTTACCCAAGTTAATAAAATTAATAAATTTGTCCCTTGAGTGCAACAAGGCTTTGCAATGCTGTAGCAATGCAAAGCTCTCTTGCACAGGGTTCGACATTAATGTTTTTATGCACCCGACATGTCGGTCTAGTCACTTCAAAAATTACTAACCCAGACCTGATTTGTACTTGCCCTGACCCAGTCCACGGAATTAGAGAAAAACAGGGACACGACGGTAAAAAAATTATATCGTACATTCGTTTAACTTTTGCAATCAAACCACAATTTCTTTTTATTATGAACTATGATGTATCGGTAAACTCAACTTTGCTTACTGGTACAGTCCTTCGATTTTGAAAAACCCAGGTGTGCATTTAGTTGCTCGCTGCTTTTGAGACTTAGGCGCGCACTTTTTGTGGGGCGCGCTACATATAACATCAGAAAATTAGCGTGAAACGATACATGTAGTTACTATCCATTTCCTGATGTATCGTGCCCCCCCCCCCCCCCCCCCCCCCCCCCCAAAAAAAAAAGTTGTAAGTCTACATGCCTATTTCCAGATGTAATATTATCATGCATTGATTTTGTCCATAAAGAAATTTAAGAAAACTCACCTTGACATTTTGTTTCCCATTTCGTGGAATTGTCACTTTCCGTTTCGGCCGCCACATTTTAGAGAAAAAGTACTGTGTAAAGACTGAGATTTGTACAATAAAACCGTGCACATAAGTTTCAGGGTCAAATAGATTTCGAGAAGTTAATTTTCCCAGCGAATTATCGAATCATAAGAGAATATTATTGTAATCCCTTTGCACACAAGAAATCACATTAATAAATTCACAGTATATTCCAGATTCAAAATGGAATTTCCCACACACTCTGACAGTCACACTGACACAGTTGAAACTTGATTGACATATTGGACACACCTACGACGCTGTCTTTCATTCTCTGCGTAACAAATTTTCAATTTGCAACAGGTAATAACTAGAGCTGTAGGTTAACTGAAACCGAACCGAGGTTTTTAGTTTTTTTTAAAAACCGAAACCGTCGACATCCTGTAATCTAAGTTTTTTTGTTTTTTATTAAATACTCTCTTGTTGCAGAAATTCACAGAATGTAGCCATTCCAGAGTAGTGAGAGTACCCAGACACTGCCAATGGCAGTGTCTGGGTACTCTCACTACTCTGGGAAGGCTACATTCTGTGAATTTCCGACATTTCAGTTTAGTTGTGTTTGCAGCTTTCCTCAAGTTGCGTGTAGGTGTCAGACCTCGAAAAATGGCCAAGCACAATAAAAGTTCTGTATATTTAGGTAATTATTATATTGGCCTTCCTGATTCTTCATGTATTATAGCTTATTTCGGGCATTCATTGAGTTTCACTCAATTTCACTACCATTTAGTTATGACTCCGGACATAATGAGTTTTATTGAATTTTACTTGGCCTCATGAACAAACCGAAAAACGAACCGAAACGAGGTTTTACTCCACCTGAAAAACCAAAACCGAACAAGAAATTTAAAAACCTACAGGTCTAGTAATAACTCAACTAAAACTGACAAGATGGCATTGACCACGCCTCTGACCACGTCCAACATAATGTCACATCACTGTACATCGTATTGTAATGTACTGTTGTACGCACATGTTAGTACAGTTACGCGCACATGGTCACCTAAGATGATCTTCAAAGTTGTCAAACTTCAAAGGGTTAGTCATGTCAGTGCTCACGAAATTGAAACAAGAAATGACAGCATGGTCTGTCGAAATTATGTAACTGATGATCGGACCAATGGAACCGCTGCCTAATTCCAGAGAAGTAAATTTAGCATAACGTCTTGTCCAACCCTTTTGGGAAACAAAGAATTTGATTGGTTGCGTACATGTATGTACAAACGTATGATGACAACCCTCGGACAGGACAGGGTGGGGGTGGGTTGGGGGATTTATCATTGTGATGTTCAGTTTCTGATATGTGAACACCTGATAAAAGCCTATAAATTGTAATATATAGAAATATTTATTGCCCAAACTTCCGATTAGCACGAGGGATTAGGCTCTATTCCTGGGCGGCTCCATATTTAACTACTCAGTGCATGTTGAATAACTTACTGATTTGTAAAATACCAAGCCACCCAGGAGATCGAGTGTAATCCCCCTAGCGACATGTACTACTACTGGTCAAGACGTCGCTGTTAGTCCTTTCTGTATCAGTAAATTTCGTGATTACGGAGACCGAGTATTCACAAAAACTATTACGTATTGTGTATACAAACGAATTTCGCTTGTATCCACGCTACGGAATGTTTCTGGGAATACTAGGTGCCCATTCTCACCCCAAAAATGAAAAATTTACATTGTTTAATTTATGAAGAGACTCCTTTCAAGAGATGTTTTAGATACCTGTTAATGTTCAGGGGGGGGGGAGGAACCAGGGCTGTGTTTGTGTTTGAGTGTGTGGTAGAGGGCGATGAGGGGGGGGGGGGGAGGCCCATGAGGGGCATGGGCCACTCTCAATATTTTTATACTGTACCAATGACCCAGATATAGCTGGTGCTAATTCTCAAAAATCTAGGGCCAATCACAAATTTTGCCCCCCAATCCCCAAAATTTGCATCAAAAACCGAAAATAACATGTCCTAAATGGTCCTCCATACTTTTCCTCCACTGCGCATGCACAGTGTCAAGGAAGTCTCGAAATTGGCGCCAATTATCATTCTTTGTTTGGCCCTTCATCAGTTCACATCTGACTGATATTTGTGCTTGTAAATCTCAGTTTAAATGATGCCAGACACATAAATATTAGAGAAATGGTGGATCTAAAGAGGAAATAGAAGGAGGAGAGGAAAAATTAGTGGCAGGAAATAATCAGGGCTGTAACTTAAAATTTTTTTTCATGAAATTATGTTATGTTCCCTAATTTCAAGGCATGGGCCTGTTGTTGTCATTCTTGCTATAAAGTTACACTGCTTGATCAGTGTTTCCTCTGTCCCTTTCCTTTAGTCCCCCCTTGCTATTCTCCCATGCTTTTGGCATATTTTCTGTAATATTATTACTAAAGTTTCTTGGGAGTTTTGGCTTGGTAACAGAATGAATTCTGTTTTTTCCCCATGTTTACGTCCTCACCCATGGGTGTTTTGGCGTTGTGTTCTGCATCTACCATCTGATGTTCTGCAGTTTCTTCCCTGGAAGTCTCTGTTTTGCATCAGATAGTGTTTTAATTGGTAACTGATTTCAGGCCATGTTTATCAGTGCCTGGAGTCATGTTTCCGGTTTTTATACACTTCTTGTTTACATTGACAATGGTTTCTGTTGAGAGTGATTTCTTGTATTTGTATTAGTTTAATCATAACAAGATACATTATTATTATACATAAGTGTTGCATTAATTTTTTTGAAATATTTTAAAAATTTTTGTCCACACTTAGGCTTTTTTGGGATCCATTGGGGCTCAGTGTTACTTTCAGAAACTTGGGCTTTTCTGAAAAAATATTATTTTTATACTGTACCAATGACCCAGACTTAGCTGGTGCTAACTCTAAAAAATCCAGGGCCACACACAAATTTTGCCCCCCAATCCCCAAAATTTGCATCTAAAACCAAAAGAAATCATGTCCTATAGGACCTCCATACTACGCCCCCACTGCGCATGCGCAGTGTCAAGGACGTCCCGAAATTGGCGCCAATTATCATTCTCTGTTTGGCCCTTCATCAGTCAACATCTCACTGATCTTTGTGCTTGTAAATCTCAGTTTAAAGGATGCCAGACACGTAATTATTGGAGAAATGGTGATTCTAAGGTGGATATGGAAGGAGGAGAGGAAAAAGGAGTGACAAAAAATAATCAGGGCTGTACTTAAAATTTTTTATGAAATTATGTTAAGTTGCCTATTTTCGAGGCATGGGCCTCTTGTTGTCATTCTTGCTAAAAAGTTGCACTGTTTATTCAGTGTTTCCTCTCCCCTGGTCTTCTAAGTCCCCCCTTGCAATTCTCCCATGCTTTTGGCATATTTTTGAGAAAGATCATTTCTAAATTCTCTTGGGAGAGTTGCTTGGTTACAGAATGTTTTCTGTTATTTTCCTCATAGTTACGTTTTCACCCATGGTTGTATAAACGTTGTGTTCTGCATCTTCCATCTGATGTTCTGCAGATTCTCCCCTGGGAGTCTCTGTCTTGCATCAGATAGAGTGTAATTTTGATGACTGATTTCGGGCCAGTTTTGTCAGTGCCTGGAGTCATGTTTTCTGGTGTTTTTACACTGTTTGTTTACATTGGCAACAGTCTCTTTTGAGGGGGGCTGTTTGCCTTTGGAGTAGTTTTTCTCACTATAAGATACATTGTTATTATCCGTAAGTGTTGCATTAATTATTTAATATAAATTTAAAATTTTTGACCACACTTAGCCATCGGATCCATTGGGGCTCAACGTTACTTTTCAGAAACTTGGGCTTCTCTGAAAAAATATTTTTCAAAAATTATTTTGATTTTCAATTGTTTTTTCATTATTAATGGATCATGTTATTATGTATCTTTGTGTCAGGGGTTTGTGCGAGTAACTAGGACTTGTTGTTGACTTTTCACAATGAAAGGATATTGTTCAAATTGTAATAGGAAGAAATCTTCCTCTGACTTTCATGATCATTGCATTAATTGTAGTCAGTGTTCTCGCACTAATCCCTGTTCTATATGTCAATATTGGGATGACAAACATTGGAAACGTGTGTCACGATATGTTGTTAGTGGAGAAAGGGCTATGCCGGCTCTTTCTCCGCAGGGTCACTCTACTCTATCAGTTTCTATTTCAGAGGAACAAGAACAGGGTGATGTTTCCATGTTATCTTCCGCAAGTGCGCTTCCGTCGTCACAAATGAATACAGAGCTAGCGGCAAAAGTTCTCATGGAGATTAAACAAATGTCGTCCACTAGCTCGCCCGGTGTAGCGTCCATTCACCGAATGGTTCGGCAGCCGGGTTCGTCCGATGTGGTCCAGGAGGAAATGTTGGGTGATGCGAGCACTATAAACATTCAACGTGCACACCCAGTGACGGCGGATAGTAGGCGAGATCGGAGGAAGCCTTTGAGTCCGGTTCCTAGCTCGTCCAGGTCCAGCCGGGCCGCGAGCGAGAGAGGCCCCTCTCTCGTACAACAAACATCTGGGACCAGATGATGTGGTACAAAATGTGTCGCAAGCGGAGCACACGTCCGTCGCTCGGGATGCTCCGTTGTATAGGCAGTCCGCGGAGACTGCTCAGGCTTCTTCCTCTCGTCAGCACACACGACCGCACCTTGGCTACGTGACCGCCGATATTTTATCAGCTTTGCCGATCAGGGATTCTTCGGCGACCAGGTCACACTATCCGGTAGCCAGGGACACGAGGCCGATGGACTCCGGACGTTCGCATAGGAAGAGTATGCGGAGTCATCAGATGCGGAGCTGCCCTCGGCGAAGCAGCGAAAGACTGCGCCTCCGCAGGCCTCGATGTCGGACGTACTTGTGCAGATAGCACAACTTATCGCAGCATCCCAGCAACCGACAGAAACGGTGTCGGATCGGGAATTATCCGACGGCTCTGGGTCGGTACGCTCCACCGAAGCATCGGGGCGGACGACCGGGAGCATCGTGAGGTCCGACCGGATGGTGAAAGGGATACGGATGACTTGGAGCTATCCCTTTCGGAACAACATAAAGCTGCCGTGGACTTCATCCGGCACTTTCTCCCTCAAGTTGTTCCGTCGGGCCAGACTGCTGCGGTTCCGGACAAGAGAATTATAGCGTCATTGGACTCTGATTTCTTTGAGCGGTTCAGGGACATCGCTCCCGAGTTTCCGTCTCAGTCCAATAATGTTGCAAGAACATTTGAATTATTGAACGACGCTATATTCAAACTTGCTTCCAAAACGGGAAAAGCAGGTTTCTTGTCCGCCAATACTCTCAACCTGCCTTTCATTAATGCAAGGAATAAATTTGACACGGCAGGACAGGGTATCCCGAGAGTTCCTCTGCGTATGGACGACGAGGCGGAAGACTTAGAGCTATCATTACCGTCCGTCGTCGGCGTCTATTCCAACCGCGGTGTTGGAAACAACTATTTCGTCTAACAGAGCCAGTTTAGATGCCTTATCTTACGCAGATCACCTTACTAAGGCGTTATCACTGCGCCTTCAAGGGAAAGAATTTCAGGATATACAATCCTCTTTAAGACTTCTTTCAAGGGCAGTAGCTTATTCCACGTGTAACTCCGCCCTTTCAGTGGCAAACCTGGAGTTGGTTAGACGTGACGCAGCCCTAGCTACATCCACACTCGTGGATACTAAGGTGAAGAACTCTCTCAGAGTCGCTTCGGTCTCCGGAGAACTTCTCTTTGACGGCAAGCTTTCTGCAATTTACGATAAAATTACAAAGAAAGCTTCGGATTCTCTGCTGTTCAAATCTGCTTCTAAGAAGTCGGACACGGCAGATAAGAGTAAGACAGGCACTTCTGGGTCTAATGCGCCCAAGAGAGGTTCCTATAGAGGTTCCGGTGCATCCTCTTGGTCTTATTCAAGAGACCGTCAAGGTAGCGACTCACGTTCGGGACGTCCTTCGGGCCGGGACAACCGGTCAGATGCCCCAAGGTCGACGGGACGAGGTGCGGGTCGTGGAGGACGTGGTTTCTCCTACCGCAGGCCTCGCAGGTCCAGGAGGTGATGGCTTCAACCTCTATCGCGTACCGGTTGGCGGAAGGTTGTCGAGTTTTTCACAAGAGTGGGCGTCGATTACGGACGACCCTTGGGTGAGAGGGGTGATTTCGGAAGGTCTAAAGATATCCTTCAAACGAAAGCCTTCATTAACTCGAAGTCCAAAATGGACTCAACTTCCGTCAAATCCACAGAAAAGAGACGCTCTATTATCAGAGGTGCAGTCTCTTTTAATGAAGAATGCGGTAGAGGTCGTAGAAAACCAGGAGACTCCGGGATTCTACAGCCATCTGTTTCTGGTTCCGAAACCAGACGGCTCGTTCCGTCCAGTCATAGATTTGAGCTGGATAAACAAGCTGATCGTCGCTCCGAAGTTTTATATGGAGACGATTTGGTCGGACAGAGCGAGTATTCGGGTGAACGATTATGCAACGAGCATAGATCTCAAAGATGCGTACTTTCACGTCATGGTACATCCGACATTCAGAAAGTATTTACGCTTCGCAGTCCTAGGAGTGGTGTATCAATTCTGGGCGATGTGCTTCGGATTGAATCTAGCACCCTGGGCTTTCACTCGGGTAATGAACTCGGTAATGATATATTTCTGAGCTCATTCGTCTGCGGTAACGTCGGCCTACCTGGACGACATTCTTCAGAGTACGGCAACGAGTTAACGCTTCAGAACGATGTGCAGAATCTACTTCTATTGCTCCGACGTCTCGGTTTTATAATAAACGAGGAGAAGTCGGATCTGGTGCCGTCCAAGTCATTCACACATCTGGGAATGAGCTTCGAGACGCACAACAATCTCGTTCGTCTGCCGTTAACCAGAGCGAAATTAGTCAAAGTCACAGCGAGAGAATTTATGAGACTGATAGGTCTGTGCGGAGCCGCTGCGGATCTCATTCTGATGGGGCGGTTATGCATGCGTCCTCTCCAAATTTTCTTGACTCAGAATTGGAGTGTGAAAATTCATTCGCTCGACATAGACGTTCTCTTGTCAGATCAAGTGAAACGAGAGATTCAGACTTGGGCAAACATTCAGTGGTTAACTCAGGGAGTTCCGCTGCAGTTGCCGGATCCGAGTTTTACCATTATGACGGATGCCAGTCAAACAGGTTGGGGTGCTTCATTGATCCCAACGGATTCGAGATGCCAGGGTCTTTGGGATCCGCAATTCCTGGGCAAGCACATAAACATCAAGGAAATGATGTCAATTTGGCTTGCGTTACGTCATTGGATGGACATTATTCACAATGCTCATGTCCAAATCCTGTCCGACAATACGACAGTAGTGGCGTATATACGGAATCAGGGAGGCACTCATTCAGTTCCGTTGATCAATCTAACGGAAAGAATCCTTCTGTTTGCTCTAGAACATCAGGTTCTTCTTTCGGTCCGTCATATACCGGGTCGTCTGAATGTACTAGCAGACTCCCTTTCACGAAAGGGTCGCTTGTTGCCGTCGGAGTGGACTCTCAACAAACAAGTATTCAATCAGATTTGCTACCAATGGGAACGGCCAATGATAGACTTATTTGCGATACATCTCAACAATCAGTTGCAGACGTATGTGTCTCCGTGTCCGGATCCAAGAGCATTTGCAGTAGACGCTCTGTCGATCCCTTGGGACGGAATGATAGGATATGCGTATCCTCCAGCGCCGTTAATTCAGCAAGTATTGCTAAAGATAAAACAATCTCAATGCAAGATTCTGTTGGTAGGATCTCTGTCTCCACAGAGACAGTGGATAAATCTACTCAGGTGTCTGTTGTGGGACCTACCGCGAAAGCTTCCTCCACGGGAGGATCTTCTTTCGCAGGGGAAATCGCGTCAACTCCATCACAACCCGCAAGGTCTCAACCTTCACGTTTTTCCGTTGTGCGGTCCTTCTTGCATGGCAAGCACTTTGCAGGACGAGCAGTGGACCCGATTTCTAACTGTAGGAGGACCTCCTCTTCGCTAAACTATGCGGCTAAGTGGAAGGTTTTTTCGTCGTTGGTGTAGGGATCATTCTGTGGATATTTTTGATCCCTCTATACCAGCCATTGCAAACTTTCTAGTATACTTGTTTGACGAAATCAAACTGCAGCCTGTTACTATTAAGGGTTATAGGTCTATGTTATCTGATACCTATGCACATCATGATAGTTTACAAATTGGATCTAATGTCTCTTTATCTAAGTTGGTAAGAAACTTCTCGATAAATAGACCCAGAACTCTTAGGTTAATTCCTAAATGGAATTTAGCTTGGGTTCTTCTTAAACTGAAGGAAAAGCCATTTGAACCTCTTGGGACAGTAGATTTCAAATTCTTATCTTATAAGACAGCTTTTCTGTTAGCTTTCTCTTCTGCTAGAAGAGTCAGTGAGCTTCATGCACTGTCGGTGGATGATTCTCACTATCGTAGTGTCGGGAACACTATCACCTTCACTACTAATGTGGGTTTTTTAGCTAAGAATCAGGCTCCTAATAAATATCCGGAACCTATTGTTATTAAGGCTCTTCCGTCTTCAGACGGGCGTAGGCCTTTACTCTGTCCTGTTAGAGCGTTACGTATTTATAAACAGAGATCTCAGTTTATCAGAAAGGGACGAAAACGTTTCTTTCTGTCTCTGATGCCTAATAGAAAGGACATTTCGGTCCATTCTATTGCTAGATGGATTCAATTAACTATCCGTACTGCTTATGAGAATTTATCTTCTTCTCAGCAGTCTGTGCTTAAGATTTCGGCTCATGAAGTAAGAGCTCTTGCTACTTCTTGGGCTTACGCTAATAGTATTGCTATTACAGATTTAATGAAGGCTGCTTATTGGTCTCAGCCATCCACATTCACGAATTTTTATCTCAGAAATATTGAGTCCATTTCTGGAGACCTGCATTGTTTAGGTCCGTTATCTGTTGCTCAGAATGTCGTCCACTAAACAGTTGCAACTCTAGTTATGCAGGCTTTCTGTTCCGGCAGTAACTCCGTCCGGCTGCCCTCTTCGCTCTGGGCTATTTGACCCAGGGCAAGGGGAAGGGGGGGGGGGGGAGGGTGTTCCCTTAGGTCACCTGCTTTATAGTGAAAAGCAAGGGAATGTCTCCTCCGAAGTCAGTATTTCTGAGTCGTTTCCGGGATGGTTTTAAAGTGTAATATTAATGTTAAAATTCATTCATGTCATATTTTTAAAGTGTAGCTCGGTGTGAAGCATTTGTATATGTTAAGTGTCAAATGGGCGTTAATATACAATCCTCGGACACTTTTAAAGAATATAAAGAGTCTCAATTCTCTGGACTAACTTTATTTATTGGCTTACTTTAAAAATAATTAGTATAAAGGGTTATACTGGATGTTAATAGAGAACATGAATGTTATTGTGCTCAATTATGAAGGGTATTGTATCTTTCTAATTTAACATAAAATAAGAAAGATACATGTAAAGCCTAATACTCCTTTTCTCCTTGAGGGGTTGCCTCTATATTATATAGTTGAGCTTATTGGATTTTCCTCTATATCCTAGGCCCTCCAGCCTTTTTACTATTCAGCTAAGTCTGGGTCATTGGTACAGTATAAAAATGTTAAAAAATTTATAGTAATTTATATATTTTTTATACTTACCAATGACCCAGACGGGGATGGCCCTCCCAGGAGTTGGGAACTTTTACCTCCCCGCTGAGTACATAGCGCTGACCAGGCACTGCCAGTAAGAATGATAATTGGTGCCAATTTCGGAACGTCCTTGACACTGCGCATGCGCAGTAAGGGCAAAGTATGGAGGTCCTATAGGACATGATTTCTTTTGGTTTTAGATGCAAATTTTGGGGATTGGGGGGCAAAATTTGTGTTTGGCCCTGGATTTTTTAGAGTTAGCACCAGCTAAGTCTGGGTCATTGGTAAGTATAAAAAATATATAAATTATTATAAATTTTTTAACTTTTCAAAAATTTTGTTTGATTTCATTTATTTTTTCTATATGTTAATGGATCATGTTATTATGTATCTTTGTTTTCAGGGGTTGGTGCGAGTACTAGGACTGTTTGTGTTCTTTTCACACTGAAAGGATATTGTTCAAATTGTAATAAGAGGAAATCTTCCTCTGACTTTCATAATCATTGTATTAATTATACCCCCGCTTCGAAGAAGTGGGGGCTATATAGGAATCGCCCTGTACGTCCATCCGTCCGTCCGTCTGTCTGTCTGTCCGTCCGTCCGTCCGTACGTCCGTCCGTACGTCTTTCCGGACATGAAATTCTTGTGTGTGCAACTCCTCCTACATTTATCAATCAATTTGGACAAAACTTCTCAGACATCATCACTACTAAGTGAACATGCGCATATTCCAAGATTTTTGATCTGCGACAATTTTAACCAGGTTTTCTCCCTTTGACTTAGATTTATTATGTCTTTCTGTTCGAACAAATTCTTGTGTGCGCAACTCCTCCTACATTAATGAACCGATTTTGATGAAACCTTTCAAACATCATCTCTACTAAGTGAACATGTGCATATTCCAAACTTTTTGATCTGCGACAATTTTAACCAGGTTATCTCTCTTGAACTTTGATTTAATATGGGTTTCGGCATGAAATTCTTGTGTGCGCAACTCCTCCTACATTTATCAATCAATTTGGACGAAAGTTTACAGACATCATCACTACTAAGTGAACATGCGCATATTCCAAAATTTTTGAGCTGTGGCAATTTTAACTAGGTTATCTCCCTTTAACTTAGATTTATTATGGGTTTCTACATGAAATTCTTGTGCGTGCAACTCCTCCTACATTTATCAGTCAATTTGGACAAAACTTTTCAGACATCATCACTACTAAGTGAACATGCGCATATTCCAAGATTTTTGATCTGCGACAATTTTAACCAGGTTATCTCCCTTTGACTTAGATTTATTATGTCTTTCCGTTCGAACAAATTCTTGTGTGCGCAACTCCTCCTACATTAATGAACCGATTTTGATGAAACCTTTCAAACATCATCTCTACTAAGTGAACATGTGCATATTCCAAACTTTTTGATCTGCGACAATTTTAACCAGGTTATCTCTCTTGAACTTTGATTTAATATGGGTTTCTGCATGAAATTCTTGTGTGCGCAACTCCTCCTACATTTATCAATCAATTTGGACAAAGGTTTACAGACATCATCACTACTAAGTAAACATGCGCATATTCCAAAAATTTTAGAGCTGTGGCAATTTTAACTAGGTTATCTCCCTTTAACTTAGATTTATTATGGGTTTCTACATGAAATTCTTGTGCGTGCAAATCCTCCTACATTTATCAATCAATTTTGACGAAACCTTTCAAACATTATCACAACTAAGTGAACATACGCATATTCCCAAATTTTTGATCTGCGACAATTTTAACCAGGTTATCTCCCTTTAACTTGGATTTATTATGGGTTTTCAAATGGGATTCTTGTGTGTGCAACTCCTCCTACATTAATGAACCGTTTTTGAATACATGTTACACATTGTAAATGTGTTTTTCCAAATGTAAACCATATATGTGTGGGCTCTTTAAGTATTCAGTGCTGTTCTGTGGAAGGCCACATGCAAATACAAATTTCAACAACAAAAAATGATCTTTATGTATACATTTCCTTATGGCCTTTGCCTACATGATCAGAAGTGCATTCCTCTAAAAACCCAAAGCGGGGGTATTAATCACCTTCAGTGATAGTTCTAGTTGTAGTCAGTGTACTCGCACTAACTCCTGCTCATTGTGTGTCAGTTGGGATGACAAACATTGGAAACGTGTGTCACGTTATGTTGTTAGCGGGGATAAGGCCATACCGGTCCTCTCTCCGCAGGGTCACTCTAGTTTTTCAATTTCTTTTTCAGAGGAACAAGAACAGGGTGATGTTTCCGTGATGTCTTCCAAAAGTGTGCCTCCGTCATCACAGTTAAATGAAGACGTAGCGGCAAAAGTGCTCATGGAAATACGTCAATTGCCTAAGAGGTCCCTAGTAGGATTGACGGCATTGGCGTCCGCTAGCTCGCCCGGTGTAGCGACCATTCATCGAATGGCTCGGCAGCCGGATTCGTCCGTTGCGGTCCAGGAAAGAGATTTGGGTGATGCGAGCACTATAATAACACAAAGTGCACACCCATTGACGACGAATCAGAGGGTGGAATGGAGGAAGCCTATTAGTCCGGTTCCTAGCTCGTCCAGGTCCATCCGGGCTGCGAGCGAGAGAGGTCTCTCTCTTGTACAACAACATCTGGGACCAGATGTTGTACAAAACGTTTCGCATTAGGAGCATACGTCCGCCACTCGGGACGCTCCTTTATATAATCAGTCCGGAGAGACTGTCAATATGGCTTCCTCATCCTCACAGCAGCGCACACGACCGCACCTTGGCTACATGACCATGGATATCCAGCCAGCTTCGCCGATCAGGGATTCCACGGCGACCAGGTCACGCCATCTGGTAGCCAGGGACACGAGGCCTGTAGACTCCGGACGTTCGCATAAAAGAAATATGCAGGAGTCAACGTCCAGGGATCTTCCAGCGGCAAAGCAATGTAAGACCGCTGCTCCACAAATAGCACAACTTATCGCAGCATTCCAGCAGACGACAGAATCTCTGTCGGATCAGGAATTATCCGACGATGCTCGGTACGCTCCGCTGAAGCATCAGGTACGGACGACCGAGAACTTCAAATGGTCTGACAGGATGGCGAAAGGGATTCAGAGGATCTGGAGTTTTCCCTTTCGGAACAACATAAAGTTGCCGTAGAATTTATCCGGCATTATCTTCCAGAGGTTGTTCCGTCGGACCAGAATGCTGCGATGCTGGATAAGAGACTGATAGCGTCACTGGACACAGAATTTTTTGATCGGTTTAGGGACATCGTCCCTGAGTTTCCGACACAGTCCAATACTGTCACAAGAACATTTGAACTATTGAATGATGCTATATATAAGCTTGCTACCAAAACAAGCAAGTATGGTTTCTTGTCCGCAAATGCTCTACATCTGCCTTTCATCAATTCAAGGAATAAATTTGAAACGGCAGGACATGGCATACCAAGAGTTCCTCTGCGTCTAGACGACCAGGCTGAAGACCTAAAATTGTCTATACCGTCGTCTATGTCAATTCCAACCAAGACGTTGGAAACGACAATAATGTCTAATAGAGTTAACTTAGACACTTTATCATACGCAGATCACCTTACTAAAGCGTTATCATTACGTCTTGAAGGGAAAGAATTCCAGGATATACAATCCTCCTTAAGAGTTCTTTCGAGGGCCATAGCTTATTCCACGTATAACTCCACCCTTTCAGTGGCAAACCTGGAGTTGGTTAGACGTGACGCAGCCCTAGCTACATCCACGTGCATGGATAGTAAGGTGAAAAACTCTCTGAGAGTCGCTCCAGTCTCTGAAGAGCTTCTCTTCGACGGGAAGCTTTCAGCAATTTATGATCAGATAACTAAGAAAGCTTCGGATTCTCTGCTCTTCAAATCCGCTTCTAAAAAGTCGGATACAGCAGAAAAGAGTAAGACAGGCACTTCTGGGACAAGTACGCCCAAGGGAAGTTCCTATAGAGGTTCCTATGCTTCCTCTAGGTCTTATTCTAGAGACCGTCAAGGCAACGACTCACGTAGGGGGACGTTATACTGGCCGAGATAACCGGTCAGATGTCCCTAGGTCGACGGGGCGAGGTGCGGGTCGTGGAGGACGTAGTTTCTCCTTCCGCAAGCCTCGCAGGTCCAGGAGGTGATGGTATGAACCTCTATCGTGTTCCGGTAGGCGGAAGATTGTCGAGTTTTGTAAACAATTGGGCGTCAATTACGGACAACCCCTGGGTTCGAGGGGTAATTTCGGAAGGACTAGGAATATCCTTCAAACGAAAGCCTTCATTAACTCGAAGTCCAAAATGGACTCAGCTTCCATCAAATCCGCAGAAAAGAGACGCTCTTCTATCAGAAGTACAGTCTCTTCTGGAGAAGAACGCGGTAGAGGTCGTAGAAGACCAGGAATCACCGGGTTTCTTCAGCCATCTGTTTCTGGTTCCGAAACCAGACGGCTCGTTCCGTCTAGTCATAGATCTGAGCTGGATAAGCAAGCTGATCGTCACTCCGAAGTTCTATATGGAGACAATTCGATCAGTCAGAGCGAGTATTCGGGTGAATGACTATGCTACAAGCATAGATCTCAAGGATGCGTACTTTCACATCATGGTACATCCGACGTTGAGAAAGTATCTACGCTTTGCAGTCCTAGGAGTTGTATATCAGTTCCGAGCGATGTGCTTCGGTTTGAACCTAGCGCCCTGGGCTTTCACTCGAATAATGAACTCGGTAATGATGCATTTCCGAGCTCATTCGTCTGCGGTAACGTCGGTCTACCTGGAGGACATTCTTCAGAGGTACGGCAACAAGTTTACGCTTCAGAACGATGTGCAGAATCTGCTTTTATTACTCCGACGTCTCGGTTTTATAATAAACGAGGAGAAGTCGGATCTGGTGCCGTCCAAGTCATTCACCCACTTGTGAATGAGCTTCGAGACGCACAACAATCTCATTCGTCTGCCGTTAACCAGAGCAAAATTAATCAGTTGTTACGCTCGCTATTGTCTTCACTCAGACAAAGTCACAGCGAAAGAATTCATGAGACTGATAGGTCTGTTGGGAGCCGTTGCGGATCTCATTCCGATGGGGCGGTTACGCAGTCGCCCTCTCCAAATTTTCTTGACTCAGAATTGGAGAGGAAAGATTCATTCGCTCGATATATACGTTCTCTTGTCAGATCAAGTGAAACAAGAGATTCAGACTTGGGCAAACATTCAGTGGTTGACTCAGGGAGTTCCACTGCAGTTGCCGGATCCGAGTTTTACTATTATGACGAATGCCAGTCAAACAGGTTGGGGTGCAACATTGATCCCAACGGATTCGAAGTGCCAGGGTCTTTGGGATCCGCAGTTTCTAGGCAAGCACATAAACATCAAAGAAATGATGTCAATTTGGCTTGCGCTATGTCATTGGATGAACATTATTCAGAAAGCACATGTCCAAATCCTGTCCGACAATACGACAGTAGTAGCGTATATTCGGAACCAGGGAGGCACTCATTCTATTCGGTTATTCAATTTAACGGAAAGAATCCTTCTGTTTGTACCAGAACACCAAGTTCTACTTTCGGTCCGTCATATACCGGGTCGTCTGAATGTACTAGCAGACTCCCTTTCACGGAAGGGTCGCTTGTTGCCGTCAGAATGGACTCTCAACAAACAAGTATTCAATCAGATTTGCTACCAATGGGAGCGGCCAATGATAGACTTATTTGTGACACAGCTCAACAATCAGTTGCAGACGTATGTGTCACCATGTCCGGATCCTCGAGCATATGCAGTAGACGCTCTATCGATCTCGTGGGACGGAATGATAGGATATGCATATCCTCCAGCGCCGTTGATTCAGCAGATATTGCTAAAGATAAAACAATCTCAATGCAAAATTCTGTTGGTAGCATCTCTGTCTCCACAGAGACCGTGGATAAATCTACTCAGGTGTCTGCTGTGGGACATACCGCAGAAGCTTCCTCCACGAGAGGAAATCGCGTCAACTACATCACAACCCGCAAGGTCTCAACCTTCACGTATTTCCGTTGTGCGGTCCTTCTTGCATGGCAAGCATTTTACAGGATGAGCAGTGGACGCAATTTCTAACTGTAGGAGGACCTCCTCTTCGCTAAACTATGCGGCTAAGTGGAAGGTCTTTTGTCATTGGTGTAGGGATCATTCTGTTGATATTTTTGATCCCTCCATTCCAGACATTGCAAACTTTCTAGTATACTTGTTTGATGAGATCAAACTGCAACCTGTTACTATTAAAGGTTATAGGTCTATGTTATCTGATACCTATGCACACCATGATAGTTTACAAATTGGATCTAATGTCTCTTTATCTAAATTAGTTAGATACTTCTCGATAAATAGACCTAGAACCCTTAGATTAATTCCTAAATGGAATTTAGCTTGGGGGTTCTTCTTAAACTAAAAGAAAAGCCATTTGAGCCTCTTGAGACAGTGGACTTCAAATTCTTATCTTATAAGACAGCATTTCTCTTAGCTTTCTCTTCTGCTAGAAGAGTCAGTGAGCTTCATGCACTATCTGTGGACGATTCTCACTATCGTAGTGTCGGGAACACTATTACCTTTACTACTAATGTTGGATTTTTGGCTAAGAATCAGGCTCCTAATAAATATCCGGAACCTATTTTTATTAAGGCCCTTCCCTCTTCAGACGGGCATAGGCCTTTACTCTGTCCGGTTAGAGCTTTACATATTTATAAACGAAGATCTCAGTTTATCAGAAAGGGACGAAAACGCTTCTTTCTGTCTCTGATGCCTAATAGAAAGGACATTATGGTCCATTCTATTGCTAGATGGATTCAATTAACTATCCGTACTGCTTATGATAATCTATCTTCAACTCAGCAGTCTATGCTCAAGATTTCGGCTCATGCAAATAGTGTTGCTATTACAGATTTAATGAAGGCTGCATGTTGGTCTCAGCCATCCACATTCACGAATTTTTATCTCAGAAATATTGAGTCCATTTCTGGAGACCTGCATTGTTTAGGTCTGTTATCTGTTGCTCAGAATGTCGTCCACTAAACAGTTGCAACTATAGTTATGCAGGCTTTCTGTTCTGGCAGTGACTCTGTCCTGCTGTCCTCTTCGCTCTGGGCTGTTTGACCCAGGGCAAGGGGAAGGGGGGGGGGGGGGGGTGTTCCCTTAGGTCACCTGCTTTATAGTGAAAAGCAAGGGGATACCTCCTCTGGAGTCAGTAATTCTGAGTCGGTTCCGGGATGGTTTTAAAGTGTAAAGCTAATGTTTAAATTCATTCATGTCATATTTTCAAAGTGTAGCTCGGTGTGAAGCATGTGTATATGTCACGTGTCAAACGGGCGTTAATATACAATCCTCGGACACTTTTAATGATTATAAAGTCTCAATTCTCTGGACTTACTTTATTTATTGGCTTACTTTAAAAATAATTAGTATAAAGGGTTATACTGGATGTTAACAGAGAACATGGATGTTATTATGCTCAATTATGAAAGGTGTTGTGTCTTTCTAATTTGTCATAAATAAGAAAGATACATGTAAAGCCTAATCCTCCTTTACTCCTCGAGGGGATAACTCTATTATATATATAATTGAGCTTATTGGATTTTCCTCTATGTCCTAGGCCCTCCAGCCTTTTTTCTATTCAGCTATGTCTGGGTCATTGGTACAGTATAAAAATGTTAAAAAATTTATAGTAATTTATATATTTTTTATACTTACCAATGACCCAAACGGGGATGGCCCTCCCAGGAGTTGGGAACTCATACCTCCCCGCTGAGTACATAGCGCTGACCAGGCACTGCTCGTAAGAATAATAATTGGCGCCAATTTCGAGACCACCTTGACACTGCGCATGCGCAGTGAAGGAAAAGTATGGAGGACCATTTATGACATGTTATTTTCCGTTTTTGATGCAAATTTTGGGGATTGGGGGGCAAAATTTGTGTTTGGCCCTAGATTTTTGAGAATTAGCACCAGCTATGTCTGGGTCATTGGTAAGTATAAAAAATATATAAATTACTATAAATTTTTTATGTGTTTAAAAACTTTTTCTGAAGCCTGAAAATAATAGCATTTTAGCCAGAGGCCCTGGGTTCAATCCCTGGGCGAGGAAAGATTCTGTGGTGACCGAACACTCTCTGTCCGCATCATTATGGGGTTGATGCTGTCACAGCGCACCGTCCTATCGGGTGGGGACGTAAAATGGCTGACCTCTGTGCAGGGAGAGACACACTCTGTGCAGGCTGAAGATCTCTCTGTGGTAGCCTAGAGCGGAGCTGCAGAGTCTGAGATTCATCCCACAAGCCTAGCTGACAAAACCGAAAAAGTGACAAAGAAAATACTGCTAACTAGGGGTCTGTCGCAAGGGGCGCATAGCCTCACATCGTTTCTTGCGGGCATACAACCCGTAAAAACCCTTCCCTACTAGGCGGGGAGTCAGTCTGACTGACTGATTAGTGATAGTGATAGCCTTTTATTAGGCCTCGCCGTAAAATGTGCTACGACTCACTGATTGTGATTTTGCAAGTAATACACAACACCGAATCGACGGATTCGATGTTGTGTTACTTGCAAAATCACAGATGTCACTGTTTGTGCTTCAGTGTTGAATGTTGACAAAACACTTTTTATTATTGTGGGTATTCATAATGAGTAATGTACTTTTTTTGCAAACCAATAAAGTATAAATAAATAATAAAACTATAAACACAGATTTTAATTTGTTTTTCTTGATTTATTGTTTTATTCAACACAATCATCTTATAAGTTTCTGAGTCCACACGTTTCAGCTCAAACACTGGAGGGAGGAGGGGGGGGGGGGGGGGGGGGCTATAATATCAGTTCTGTGACTGTTCTGTCACATTCAATCACTCCTTGCAGTCTCCAAAACTTGGTCTTCGTTGTCTTTGACCCCCATGCCTCCAGAAAGACAAATCCCTTGCAGCGTCATATTCCTCAATATCCGGACCCTCAGCAGAAATAGCCAACAGGTAATTGAGCATCTCTGGATCTAATCTGGACCACCAGTCTGACTTCACTCGGGCCATTGTGGAGAATCCTCTTTCACATATTGCGCTGGAAACAGGGATGCTCAAAATTATGTGGATTAGATGTTTGATGTTTTTAAACTTGTCTCTCATGTTTGGATTCTGGAAAATTCTCTGATAGAATTCTTGAACACTGGTGGTAGGTCGATTACTCATATGCACTTTGAGGGCAGGCCACTCTGTCTGCTTCAGTTGCTGGGTATCACAGCCCATACTGTCTCGCAATGTGGAGTAGTATTCTCAGAGTCGAGTTATTTCCTTCTCCCCATACACAGCTCTCTCACTAGCAGTCTCCGGGAGATTAACGGAAAAAAACACCTGCATGTCCCTCAGGAAATGATCAGAATCAATGTCAATGCGCTTGGTGATGTGATCTATGACAGACTGGATGAGAACATTCTGTTTGGTTTTGAACTGCTCTTCAGTCATGTCTGTAGAATTAGCTGCATCGCCACGGAGTGTGGTTTTAGTGTTGCCACGGAGCTTCACATCTTTGAAGACATGCTGGCCATCAATGTCACCAGTTACACTCGTGAGAAAACTGCTCAGGTTTTCCCCTGGCCTATATTGCAGTGCAGTTAACTGTAAGCAGGCTGTTTCAAGAGCATCAAGTGCATCAGGAATTCCACAATCGTTCTTCTGAAATTTCAGGAACAGTATACCTAATACGTCGACAACATCCAACAGGAAATGCATGTGATGAAGGAATCGGTAATCATGCAAACAATTCAGAATTTGATGGGCCCTTCCCTGAACGTCCGCTGACCCTTTCCCATTGGCCTTTATGTTCTCGAAATGGGTATATAATAGTTTGTACTGCTTTAGGAGAATGCATAGGCATCGGCTAAGATGAGGCATCCATCTGGTTCCCTCTAAATTTGCTGGTCTCAATGCCTTCTCATCCATTGCTTCTGCTAACATCTGGAGCTCACGCAATGATTTTGCACTGTAATGGTAATGTTTATGGAGGTTAAGGAGAGCCGCTTTAATGTCAGCAAAGAGTTTGGCGTCCTTGTCCCCCATTGCATCAAGTGTCCCCAATTCTAGTCTGTGACTGACACAGTGCATGGCAAACAAATGAGGAACTTCCTGTTTCAGTAGTGCGGTAACACTGTGTTTTTTGCCGAGATTAACACTGGCGCCATCTGAACCGGTAGCAACCAATTTTTGTTTCCCAGTTATTGCCCACACGGTCCATCGCAGTTTGGATTGCTGACAAAACACCCTCGGCGTGTGCATGCTCCACTGCTTTAATGCTCACAAAAATGTTTTTCGGAAGACCATCCACCACAATTCGGGCACACACAATTTCGTTCTCACAGACCGACACATATGTAGCCCCATCAAAAAGAAGAGAAATGACTGGTGCTTTTTTCAGTAGTGTGCGATTTTTGTCCATAATGTCGTCATAAATATACTTCATGAACCTCTTACAGGCTTGGTCAATCAAATAGCTAGCGGGCAGATCTATGCCATTTTTGGACTGTAATTGCATAAGGCTGGGATAGAGGGTGAAGGGCAACTCCTTCTTTGCAATGAAATATGCTGTATTGAAGCATGCCATCAACTTAGTATGCTGTTCTGCATTAAGTTTCTTAACTGTAACACCAAGGTGTCCAACAATGTCCACACCAGAAGCACTCGCCGCCGACGATGAACACATGGTCTCTGTAGTTTTGTTTTTAACTAGTATGTCACCAGTATAATCAAAACATACCACAGACTGTTTTGCTTTTAACGATGCAACGTCGTGTCGTCTCTGGGAAGAAATATGAGTGCTTCTAATGTCATGTTGTTTGAGGGAATTCTAAGAATTTCCTCGACTGATAAGCTATGAATCATGACGTCACAAGTTTCCGTGTTTCATTCAGCACGGTGCAGATACAAGTCAACTCGAGTAGATCCCTTCTTAACTCAACGATATTATCACAGTATGTTTCGTCATGATAATAGAAGGAGATAGAGTCGGATCGGCACACAAATATATTATATTTGTGTGCAGATCCGACTCTATCTCATTCGGTCTTGCTGCAATAACAAAAGTGATAGTTTTTTTTCAATTAATCAGTTATTGCCCTAGAAAAATGAGGACGACCAGTCGGACAAGTTTCACAGAGAAACAGCACGACCGGACCAAAATCTACTAGACAATGTCGGACGGACATGAGTTAGTGTGGAACCCTGCTTGCACTCAAGGGACGAAATACACCACTACCCATGCTATTCTGTAGATTATGAAGCCTAAAACCTAAAAGAAACCCAGAATATGAACTTTTGATGGGAAAGAAATAATTACAAAAAGAAAAAATAAAAGAAAAAACTGCCTGTTCACATGCAATTTTACCAAAAATGGCATGAGAAACAAGATCTACTTTGTGGGGCCTTACCACTATTTCTTAAAGTTTCATAATTCCACTAATTTGATATTTTCTGCAAGGTATTATACTTTTTATATTTACCAAAAATTGTATTTCATAACATTGTTCACTTACTGTCTGATATGTTTTTTTAGGTGGGCTATGGCCGAAGGGTATGGAGCATGTCTTATCAGAAAACCAGAATTGATGAAAGATATGGTATCGCAAGCAAAAAGCAGAACATCGAATAGTGACTTCACTGTGTCTGTGAAAATCAGAATTCACAATGATATCAGGCATGATATCTTTATATTATAATATTTATACTGGCAGTATGTTGCATACAAAAAATAATTTCTTACAATTTGTTGTGGAAAAAAAAAAAATCGAAAGGGAATTTTAACATACACTCAATTATAACTTATTAATCCATTACTTCCCCCATGGGAACCCTGGGAAGAGAAGCAGTGCTTGTTTACAGTTGTAAAATATGTAAAATAAGACCCAGTCACCAGTGCTTGGAGTGGAAGTCCTCTAAAGTGTGCAATATGGGTATAAACGATTGACTGAACTTGACTTTATCTCTATGTTGTGGCCTTGATTAGCCATTGTGCAAAAATATGTGATCTTAAATACCTTTACCTAACATGAAAGGTAGACAACACTTTCAAACAAAATTCTTGAATGACTAATTTTTTTCATTTTTTGTGTCAAAAACATAGCTTTTGACCTTGTTAGAAGGAGCTCAACAAGCTAGTCTAGTTCCACTGAGGTGGTCATAAGCTATTTTTTTAAAATAAAAAAAATTGAAAGGTGATTTTTGTGAATAGTGCTGGCAGATTTTGGCCATTACATTGGGTGAAGGGTTAGCAGGAGTTTACTGTATAACCTATATGCAATTAACAGGTTAAATTTGTTCTGAAGGTATAATAAATGGTTTTATGTTTGGAAGTTATAGTCATGCAACAATTATATTCAATAAAGAGATATCTACTTAAGTGGCCTCCACTGTACCGAGAAAAAACCCACAAACGTTATTGCACTGACCTGAATATATTGTAAAGTAATCAAACCAAATGGGGTATATAAGCAGCCCCAGAAGTTATTGGGTTATCCTCAATTAGAACAAACACATGTTTATAATATTAGGAAGAATGAAGGTTTCATCATTTGTTTAACCCTTTAGGGCCTGGAGATTTTTAGATTTTTTGCTACACTCTGAGTCTACATCCTGTAGCTTTTTATTTGTAATATAGGCAGCCAGTACTTGTCTACAAACACCAGCCAAGCCACTTTGAATGCAACTTACAAGTTTACCTGAAGATTGCATATCGGGGCACCTGTTTTGTTGTAGTAAATGTGATTAAAGTCAGAATTAGGCCTTTAAGGATTAACCCAATATTTTTAAGACATACCTGTATGAATAATTGATTACATTGATGCATTACCTTGAAATCCAACTGGATGTCACATCACTGACTTCAGCTTCTACAAATGACAACAGTTTGTCATTATCAGAGAGGTTGTTAATTTCTCAAGGAACAGTTCAACATCACAGATTTGTTTTACAATCCAGTTATCACAGTCACTGAAAATATGGGCCAAGAGAGGTTTTGAAACCAGCCAGAGCCCTGGGCAATAAAATTTTAATGCTAAGTCATACTTTCCAATGTGGGAACATCTCTGATGCAATATTTCAATAAACTCGGGGGTGGCAGGGTTGGGGGGAGGGGGGTTGGGGAGGAATGGATTGACAATGATCAGCTGAGTTGTGTCTGGAATGCATGGACATGGACTTACCGGTACTGAAAATATTGTGAATTTTTCTAAAACATACATAATGAAAGAGAATCTATTGTTTTATGGGCCCACCTCTTGGATACTACTGATTATATGGACATAAGAAATTTTCAAAGCCAGCTTGATAAAGATAAATCCATGCGATAACACGAAATACTACATCATGTGACTCCTCCTCATAGGAATGGGTTCAACAAACCTAATATGTTTTCCTGGAAATTTTTTAAAAAATAACTTTTTTCAACTGCTCAATTTGTAACTCATGTGTGCAGTTTGTTAGGTATAGAGTTGAGCCCCTTAAAAAGATGTTCTAAAATAAAGCAATCTGAATGCTGAAGTTTGTAATATCATGACATCATGATCTTCATTCATAAAAAAATCATTTCATAGATGCTGAATGATTGCCAAAACAGGTGCCATTAAAGGCTGTACCCAATCCCTTCATGCAGTCAAGTCAGGAAAGGGAGGAATAAAGATAAATAAGTTATTATCACCATGTGGGTTTCCTAGATGGTGTATTGCAGTCTCGACCTCGCCTCTGGTCATATATTGACTCGTTCTAATGGACTCGTCCGTATATGCTCAGAAACCGACAGAGTTATAATAACCTGTACCTATTCTTTTGCAAAATAATAATTGTTGATAGTGAAATGGAAGATGAGGAAGTAAAAATACTTTCAATGATATTTTAAGAGTTTTGTGTCGTTTTCATAAAATTTTGTTATTGAATGCTTCATGATATCTGTTTCATTGGAGACTATTTTTTATAGCTTTTCCAAACAACGTTTTAGGCCTAAAAAAGGTAAAAATCTGTTTCTCAAACCCTCCCGAATAATCCATTCGACTGTTGCATACTTTTTTATTACCAATGCAAACATAAAAAAATAAAACTTAAATAATTTATGTCTGATACTTTACCCAAGTTAATAAAATTGATAAATTTGTCCCATGAGTTCAACAAGGTTTGCAATGCTAAAGCCTTCTTGTACTCAAGGGACGAAATACACCACCACCCATGCTATTCTGTAGATTAGAGGCCTAAAACATAAAAAACCCCAAGAACATTAACTTTTGATGGCAAAGAAATAAATACAAAAACAAAAATAAAATAAAAAACTGGCCACTCACTTGCAGATTTACAAAAAATGACCCAAGAAACAGATGATGTACATTGTGGGGCCTAATGTCACTACAGATTAGGACTTGCTGGAGATCCTCTTGTTATTTGTATTATAATGATTATTTTATTAGGGAAACAGTAGACATGTGTCAGAAAGTAGAGAAGGTTGGAGCAGATTTTATGACCGTTCATGGTCGAACTAAAGAGCAGAGGTGTCAGCCAGTGAATTTGGAAGCTTTAAAACTCATTAAAGAGAATGTTAGAATACCAGTTGTTGCAAATGGTGATATCAAGTCACTCTCCGATGTTACCATGGTGAAGGAAAAAACATGTGTTGATGGTGAGTAATCAAATAATTTCAGCAAAATTTTTATCCGATCCCTTTACATTTGCTCGTGAATACCATTTATTCATGAATCTTGAGTCAACTGTTCATTACCAGATGACTTATTTGGGCTTTATTAAAAAGTATGTGTTCCAATAAGACTAAAATCCTTGCCCTCTGATTGTACAAGACCTTGCTTAGTTTTTTCTAGGTTCATGGCTCCAGTGGCATATGACGTCTGACGTCACTAAGTGAAATATTTGAAAAGACGGTAATAATGGGAGGAGATTCAAATTGCACACTGCCCATAAAATTGTTTTTTTTTTTGTGGCCAGTGTTCATTCTATGCATGTATACCCACAACCTCTTATGAAATGTCTGAGGTTACTGCATCTTAGTTCAAATCATTAACTTGTTCATAATTTAAATTGAGATGGAGTAACTTCGACCTTTATCTATGTTATTGATTTTCTGTTGTCGGGGCGCGGTGGCTCAGTTGGTAGAGGTGCAGGCTGCAAGCCGAGAGGTCCTCGGTTCGAATCCCACCTGCGGCAACCGCGTTGTGTCCTTGGGCAAGACACTTCACCCCGATTGCCTACATGGGGGCACGATGACGCTGTGTACTGAGGCGTACTGCACGTCGATGGTGCGCATGTCTTCAACCAATCTAACCCTGCTTGTGCTGCGGTGCAGAGTTCAGAGTTACGATGTTGGGGAGCTGACAGCTGCTCGTCGTTGCTCGGTGGTTCTCTCCGGGTACTCCGGCTTCCTCCACCCGTAAAACTGTCACGGTCACGATTCGCCATTGTGCATAAGTATGTGACCTTAAACACCAATAAATAAATAAATAAATAATATTTTCTGTTGTCCAGTGATGTCCTTGGGTGCACAAAGTTTATTTACTAAATTTGTTATCATTACAGTTGCCTTGTTCCTTCAAGTTGCCTTGTGCATTTCATGAGGTGGGTTTTTGGGGCTATGGGTAGGGTTTTATTGGAACATATATGTTATTCTGATGAATTGACGGTAACATGGTCTGAGATTTGTGGCTCAGAGTGTATGTTCAACCTTGACGCTTTGCGTCTTGTTTGAACATTAGCTTTGAGCCATAAACCTCAGACCATGTTACCATTAATTCAGTACAGTACCTTATGATGTGCACAAATGAAGTTGCAAGATTTGTAGTGTTGGGCTGATTGCGATCTTGGCCCATGAACTGATTTCCGATTTTTTGTTGCAGATAAACAACCAATTCCAATCTGATTTCCAATTATCAATTTTTATCTCACAGTAACAACACAAGCACATGGCTTGATTACTGTTTAACATAATTCATGGAAACGTTATAACTTTTAATGTAACAGTAAATCAAAAGTGATTTCTTCTTGGGGATTTATTGGGAAAGTAAATAAAAGCTTCACCGGTGGTGATGCTGATGATTAAAGTCGTCGTTTGAACAGCTATTTTATATTTCCCATATCTGAGGTACATGTAGATTGTGTACAATAATTTACTAATGTATATTTTTATACTGTACCAATGACCCAGACTTAGCTTAGCTGGTGCTAACTCTAACAAAACCAGGGCCAAACACAAATTTTGCCCCCCAATCCCCAAAATTTGCATCCAAAACAAAAAGAAATCATGTCCTAAAGGACCTCCATACTACGCCTCCACTGCGCATGCGCAGTGACGCAGACGTCCCGAAATTGGCACCAATTATCATTCTCTGTTTGGCCCTTCATCAGTCAACATCTCACTGATCTTTGTGCTTGTAATTCTCAGTTTAAAGGATGCCAGACACGTAATTTTTGGAGAAAATGTGATTCTAAGGAGGATAGAAGGAGGAGAGGAAAAAGAAGTGACAAAAAATAATCAGGGCTGTACTTAAAATTTTTTGATGAAATTATGTTAAGTTGCCTATTTTCGAGGCATCGGCCTCTTGTTGTCATTCTTGCTAATTGTTGCACTGCTTATTCAGTGTTTCCTCTCCCCTAGCCTTCTAAAGTCCCCCCTTGCAATTCTCCCATGCTTTTGGCATATTTTTGAGAAATTTCATTTCTAAAATTTCCTGGGAGAGTTGCTTGGTTACAGAATGTTTTCTGTTATTTTCCCCATAGTTACGTTTTCACCCATGGGTGTATAACGTTTGTGTTCTGCATCTTCCATCTGATGTTCTACAGATTCTCCCCTGGGAGTCTCTGTTTTGCATCAGATAGAGTGTAATTGATGACTGATTCCGGGCCAGTTTGTTCAGTGCCTGGAGTCATGTTTTCTGGTGTTTTTACACTGTTTGTTTTCATTGGCAACAGCCTTTTTTGAGGGGGGCTGTTTGCCTTTGCTGTAGTTTATCTCACTATAAGATACATTTATATTATCCGAAAGTGTCTCATTAATTATTTAATATAAATTTAAAATTTTTGACCACACTTTGCCATCGGATCCATCGGGGCTCAACGTTACTTTTCAGCAACTTGGGCTTCGCTGAAAAAATATTTTTTCAAAATTATTTTGTTTTGCAGTTGTTTTTTCATTTATTAATGGATCATGTTATTATGTATCTTTGTGTCAGGGGTTTTTGCGAGTAACTAGGACTTATTGTTGTTCTTTCACAATGAAGGGACATTGTTCAAATTGTAATAGGAAGAAATCTTCCTCTGACTTTCATGATCATTGTATTAATTGTAGTCAGTGTTCTCGCATTAATCCCTGTCCTATATGTGAACATTGGGATGAGAAACATTGGAAACGTGTGTCACGATATGTTGTTTCTGGAGAAAGAGCGATTCCGGCTCTTTCTCCGCAAGGTCACTCTACTCTCTCAGTTTCTATTTCAGAGGAACCAGAACAGGGTGATGTTTCCATGTTATCTTCTTCAAGTGTGCGTCCGTCGTCACAAATGAATTCAGAGCTAGCGGCAAAAGTGCTCATGGAGATTAGACAAATGTCGTCCGCTAGCTCGCCCGGTGTAGCGTCCATTCACCGAATGGTTCGGCAGCCGGGTTCGTCCGATGCGGTCCAAGAGGAAATTTTGGGTGATGCGAGCACTATAAACATTATAGATGCACACCCAGTGACGGCGGATAGTAAGCGAGAACGGAGGAAGCCTTTGAGTCCGGTTCCTAGCTCGTCCAGGTCCAGCCGGGCCGCGAGCGAGAGAGGCCCCTCTCTCGTACAACAACATCTGGGACCAGATGTTGTGGTACAAAATGTGTCTTTAGCGGAGCATACGTCCGTCGCTCGGGACGCTCCGTTGTATAAGCAGTCCGCAGAGACTGTTAAGGCTTCCTCTTCTCGTCAGCGCACACGACCGCACCTTGGCTGCGTGACCGCCGATATATTACCAGCTTCGCCGATGAAGGATTCTTCGGCGACCAGGTCACACCATCCGGCAGCCAGGGATTCGAGACCGATGGACTCTGGACGTTCGCATAGGAAAAGTATGCGGGAGCCATCTGATGCGGAGCTGCCCTCGGCAAAGCAGCGAAAGACTGCCCCTCCGCAGGTCTCGACGCCGGACATTCTTGTGCAGATAGCACAGCTTATCGCAGCATCCCAGCAGCCGACAGAAACGGTGTCGGATCGAGAATTATCCGACGGCGCTGGGTCGGTACGCTCCGCCGAAGCATCGGGGGCGGACGACCGGGAACATCATGAGGTCCGACCGGATGGTGAAAGGGATACGGATGACATGGAGCTATCCCTTTCGGAACAACATAAAGCTGCCGTGGACTTCATCCGGCACTTTCTCCCTCAAGTTGTTCCGTCGGGCCAGACTGCTGCGCTTCCGGACAAGAGAATTATAGCGTCATTGGACTCTGAATTTTTTGAGCGGTTCAGGGACATCGCTCCCGAGTTTCCGTCGCAGTCCAATAATGTTGCAAGAACATTTGAATTATTGAACGACGCTATATTTAAACTTGCTTCCAGGACGGGGAAAGCAGGTTTCTTGTCCGCTAATACTCTCAACCTGCCTTTCATTAATGCAAGGAATAAATTCGATACGGCAGGACAGGGTATACCGAGAGTTCCTCTGCGTATGGACGACGAGGCGGAAGACTTAGAGCTATCATTACCGTCGTCAGCTTCTATTCCAACCGCGGTGTTGCAGAGCCAATTTAGATACCTTATCTTTCGCAGATCACCTTATCACTGCGCCTTCAGGGGAAAGAGTTTCAGGATATACAATCCTCTTTAAGACTTCTTTCAAGGGCAGTAGCTTATTCCACGTGTAACTCCGCCCTTTCAGTGGCAAATCTGGAGTTGGTTAGACGTGACGCAGCCCTAGCTACATCCACACTAGTGGATTCTAAGGTGAAGAACTCTCTTAGAGTCGCTTCGGTCTCAGGAGAACTTCTCTTTGACGGCAAGCTTTCCGCTATTTATGATAAAATTAAAAAGAAAGCTAATGATTCTCTGTTGTTCAGATCTGCTCCTAAGAAGTCGGATACAGCAGACACGAATAAGACAGGCACTTCTGGGTCTAATGCGCCCAAGAGAGGTTCCTATAGAGGTTCCGGTGCGTCCTCTTGGTCTTATTCGAGAGAGCGTCAGGATAGCGACTCTCGTTCGGGACGTCCTTCAGGCCGGGACAATCGGTCGGATGCCCCGAGGTCGACGAGGCGAGGTGCGGGTCGTGGAAGACGTGGTTTCTCCTACCGCAGGCCTCGCAGGTCCAGGAGGTGATGGCTTAAACCTCTATCGCGTTCCGGTTGGCGGAAGGTTGTCGAGCATTTCACAAGAGTGGGCGTCGATTACGGACGACCCTTGGGTGAGAGGAGTGACTTCGGAAGGTCTAAAGATATCCTTCAAACGAAAGCCTCCATTAACTCGAAGTCCAAAGTGGACTCATCTTCCGTCAAATCCACAGAAAAGAGACGCTCTGTTATCAGAGGTGCAGTCTCTTTTAATGAAGAACGCGGTAGAGGTCGTAGAAAACCAGGAATCTCCGGGATTCTACAGCCATCTGTTTCTGGTTCCGAAACCAGACGGCTCGTTCCGTCCAGTCATAGATTTGAGCTGGATAAACAAGCTGATCGTCGCTCTGAAGTTTTATATGGAGACGATTCGATCGGTCAGAGCGAGTATTCGGGTGAACGATTATGCAACTAGCATAGATCTCAAAGATGCGTACTTTCACGTCATGGTACATCCGACATTCCAAAAGTATCTACGCTTCGCAGTCCTAGGAGTGGTGTATCAATTCCGGGCGATGTGCTTCGGATTGAATCTAGCACCCTGGGCTTTCACTCGGGTAATGAACTCGGTAATGATCTACTTCCGAGCTCATTCGTCTGCGGTAACGTCGGCCTACCTGGACGACATTCTTCAGAGGTACGGCAACGAGTTAACGCTTCAGAACGATGTTCAGAATCTTCTTCTATTGCTCCGACGTCTCGGTTTTATAGTAAACGAGGAGAAGTCGGATCTGGTGCCGTCCAAGTCATTCACTCATCTGGGAATGAGCTTCGAGACGCACAACAATCTCGTTCGTCTGCCGTTAACCAGAGCGAAATTAGTCAGTTGTTACGCTCGCTATTGTCTGCACGCAGACAAAGTCACGGCGAGAGAGTTTATGAGACTGATAGGTCTGTGCGGAGCCGCCGCGGATCTCATTCCGATGGGGCGGTTACGCACACGTCCTCTTCAAATTTTCCTGACTCAGAATTGGAGTGTGAAAATTCATTCGCTCGATGTAGACGTTCTCTTGTCAGATCAAGTGAAACAAGAGATTCAGACTTGGGCAAACATTCAGTGGTTAACTCAAGGAGTTCCGCTGCAGTTGCCGGATCCGAGTTTTACCGTTATGACGGATGCCAGTCAAACAGGTTGGGGTGCATCATTAATCCCAACGGATTCGAGATGCCAGGGTCTTTGGGATCCGCAATTCCTGTGCAAGCACATAAACATCAAGGAAATGATGTCAATTTGGCTTGCGTTACGTCACTGGATGGACATTATTCACGATGCTCATGTCCAAATCCTATCCGACAATACGACAGTAGTGGCGTATATACGGAATCAGGGAGGCACTCATTCAGTTCCGTTGTTCAATCTAACGGAAAGAATCCTTCTGTTTGCGTTAGAACATCACGTTCTTCTTTCGGTCAGTCACATACCGGGTCGTCTGAATGTGCTAGCAGACTCCCTTTCACGAAAGGGTCGCTTGTTGCCGTCGGAGTGGACTCTCAACAAACAAGTATTCAATCAGATTTGCTACCAATGGGAACGGCCAATGATAGACTTATTTGCGACACATCTCAACAATCAGTTGCAGACGTATGTGTCTCCGTGTCCGGATCCAAGAGCATTTGCAGTAGACGCTCTGTCGATCCCTTGGGACGGAATGATAGGATATGCGTATCCTCCAGCGCCGTTAATTCAACAAGTATTGCTAAAGATAAAACAATCTCAATGCAAGATTCTATTGGTAGCATCTCTGTCGCCACAGAGACCGTGGATAAATCTACTCAGGTGTCTGTTGTGGGACCTACCGCGGAAGCTTCCTCCACGGGAGGATCTTCTTTCGCAGGGGAAATTGCGTCAACTCCATCACAACCCGCAAGGTCTCAACCTTCACGTTTTTCCGTTGTGCGGTCCTTGCATGGCAAGCACTTTACAGGACGAGCAGTGGACGCGATTTCTAACTGTAGGAGGACCTCCTCTTCGCTAACTATGCGGCTAAGTGGAAGGTTTTTCGTCGTTGGTGTAGGGATCATTCTGTAGATATATTCGATCCCTCTATACCAGACATTGCAAACTTTCTAGTATACTTGTTTGACGAAATCAAACTGCAGCCTGTTACTATAAAGGGTTATAGATCTATGTTATCTGATACCTATGCACATCATGATAGTTTACAAATTGGATCTAATGTCTCTTTATCGAAGTTGGTTAGAAACTTTTCGATAAATAGACCCAGAACTCTTAGATTAATTCCTAAGTGGAATTTAGCTTGGGTTCTCCTTAAATTGAAGGAAAAGCCATTTGAACCTCTTGGGACAGTAGATTTCAAATTCTTATCTTATAAGACAGATTTTCTCTTAGCTTTCTCTTCTGCTAGAAGAGTCAGTGAGCTTCATGCACTATCGGTGGTTGATTCTCATTATCGTAGTGTTGGGAACACTATCACCTTCACTACTAATGTGGGTTTTTTAGCTAAGAATCAGGCTCCTAATAAATATCCGGAACCTATTGTTATTAAGGCTCTTCCGTCTTCAGACGGGCGTGGGCCTTTACTCTGTCCTGTTAAAGCACTACGTATCTATAAACAGAGATCTCAGTTTATCAGAAAGGGACGGAAACGTTTCTTTCTGTCTTTGAGGCCTAATAGAAAGGACATTTCAGTCCATTCTATTGCTAGATGGATTCAGTTAACTTTCCGTACTGCTTATGAAGATTTATCTTCTTCTCAGCAGTCTGTGCTTAAGATTTCTGCTCATGAAGTAAGAGCTCTTTCTACTTCCTGGGCTTATGCTAATAGTGTTGCTATTACAGATTTAATGAAGGCTGCTTATTGGTCTCAGCCATCCACATTTACGAATTTTTATCTCAGAAATATTGAGTCCATTTCTGGAGACCTGCATTGTTTAGGTCCGTTATCTGTTTCTCAGAATGTCGTCCACTAAACAGTTGCAACTATAGTTATGCAGGCTTTCTGTTCCGGCAGTGACTCCGTCCGGCTGCCCTCTTCGCTCTGGGCTATTTAACCCAGGGCAAGGGGAAGGGGGGGGGGTGTTCCCTTAGGTCACCTGCTTTATAGTGAAAAGCAAGGGAATGCCTCCTCCAAGTCAGTATTTCTGAGTCGCTTCCGGGATGGTTTTAAAGTGTAATATTAATGTTTTAATTCATTCATGTCTTATTTTTAAAGTGTAGCTCGGTGTGAAGCATTTGTATATGTCAAGTGTCAAACGGGCTTTAATATACAATACTCGGACACTTTTAAATGACTATAAAGAGTCTCAATTCTCTGGACTACTTTATTTATTGGCTTGCTTTAAAAATAATTAGTATAAGGGTTATACTGGATGTTAATAGAGAACATGAATGTTATTGTGCTCAATTATTAAGGGTAGTGTATCTTTCTAATTTAATATTAAATAAGAAAGATACATGTAAAGCCTAATACTCCTTTTCTCCTTAAGGGGTTACCTCTTTACTATATAGTTGAGCTTATTGGATTTTCCTCTGTGTCCTAGGCCCTCCAGCCTGTTTACTATTCAGCTAAGTCTGGGTCATTGGTACAGTATAAAAATGTTAAAAAATTTATAGTAATTTATATATTTTTTATACTTACCAATGACCCAGACGGGGATGGCCCTCCCAGGAGTTGGGAACTCTTGCCTCCCCGCTGAGTACATAGCGCTGACCAGGCACTGCCAGTAAGAATGATAATTGGCGCCAATTTTGGGACGTCTGCGTCACTGCGCATGCGCAGTGGAGGCGTAGTATGGAGGTCCTTTAGGACATAATTTCCTTTTGTTTTGGATGCAAATTTTGGGGATTGGCGGGCAAAATTTGTGTTTGGCCCTGGTTTTGTTAGAGTTAGCACCAGCTAAGCTAAGTCTGGGTCATTGGTAAGTATAAAAAATATATAAATTACTATAAATTTTTTAACTTTTCAAAATTGTTCAAAATTTTAACCCACATCTGCTGTCCACATGTATTTTGGACATTTTCTAAATTTTTGGACACTGGAAAATTTAATTATCTTCTGCTGCCAAGACCATCCAACTAAAACAAACACTTTGTGATTGTTTTTCGAATTTCTTATGTACATATATAAATGAATCGTGTCGCATATTTCAATTTGCAGATTTTACACCTTCAAATTCAACGAAAGTAAAAAGATTGAATGCTTCGGAATGCATTTGTTTTTGCTGTGACATGGTGAAATGAAATCTCAAAACACTTGTTAGCTCAGCAGAAAATATTGAAAGTATTTAAAACGGATATGCGCATTGAATATCCCGTTTATTAGTCAGAACAACTGAAAATAAGGCCTTTTTGGGGCATCATTATACCCCCGCTTCGAAGAAGTAGGGGCTATATAGGAATCGCCCTGTACGTCCGTCCTTACGTCGGTCCGTACGTCCGTCCATCTGTCTGTCCGTACGTACGTCTTTCCGTCCAGACAAATTCTTGTGTGCGCAACTCCTCCTACATTAATGAACCGATTTTGATGAAACCTTCATCTCTACTAAGTGAACATGTGCATATTCCAAACTTTTTGATCTGCGACAATTTTAACCAGGTTATCTCTCTTGAACTTTGATTTAATATGGGTTTCTATATGAAATTCTTGTGTGCGCAACTCCTCCTACATTTATCAATCAATTTGGACAAAACTTTTCAGACATCATCACTACTAAGTGAACATGCGCATATTCCAAGATTTTTGATCTGCGACAATTTTAACCAGGTTATCTCCCTTTGACTTAGATTTATTGTGTCTTTCCATCCGAACAAATTCTTGTGTGCGCAACTCCTCCTACATTAATGAACCGATTTTGATGAAACCTTTCAAACATCATCTCTACTAAGTGAACATGTGCATATTCCAAACTTTTTAATCTGCGACAATTTTAACCAGGTTATCTCTCTTGAACTTTGATTTAATATGGGTTTCTACATGAAATTCTTGTGTGCGCAACTCCTCCTACATTTATCAATCAATTTGGACAAAACTTTTCAGACATCATCACTACTAAGTGAACATGCACATATTCCAAGATTTTTGATCTGCAACAATTTTAACCAGGTTATCTCCCTTTGACTTAGATTTATTATGTCTTTCCGTTCGAACAAATTCTTGTTTGCGCAACTCCTCCTACATTAATGAACCGATTTTGATGAAACCTTTCAAACATCATCTCTACTAAGTGAACATGTGCATATTCCAAACTTTTTGATCTGCGACAATTTTAACCAGGTTATCTCTCTTGAACTTTGATTTAATATGGGTTTCTGCATGAAAGTCTTGTGTGCGCAACTCCTCCTACATTTATCAATCAATTTGGACGAAAGTTTACAGACATCATCACTACTAAGTGAACATGTGCATATTCCAAAATTTTTGAGCTGTGGCAATTTTAACTAGGTTATCTCCCTTTAACTTAGATTTATTATGGGTTTCTACATGAAATTCTTGTGCGTGCAACTCCTCCTACATTTATTAATCAATTTTGACGAAACCTTTCAAACATTATCACAACTAAGTGAACATACGCATATTCCCAAATTTTTGATCTGCGACTATTTTAACCAGGTTATCTCCCTTTAACTTGGATTTATTATGGGTTTTCAAATGGGATTCTTGTGTGTGCAACTCCTCCTACATTAATGAACCGATTTTGAATACATGTTGCACATTGTAAATGTGTATTTTTATACTGTACCAATGACCCAGACTTAGCTGGTGCTAACTCTAAAAAACCCAGGGCCAAACACAAATTTTGCCCCCCAATCCCCAAAATTTGCATCTAAAACCAAAAGAAATCATGTCCTATAGGACCTCCATACTTTGCCCTTACTGCGCATGCGCAGTGTCAAGGACGTTCCGAAGTTGGCGCCAATTATCATTCTCTGTTTGGCCCTTCATCAGTCAACATCTCACTGATCTTTGTGCTTGTAAATCTCAGTTTAAAGGATGCCAGACACGTAATTATTAGAGAAATGGTGATTCTAAGGCGGATATAGAAGGAGGAGAGGAAAAAGGAGTGACAAAAAATAATCAGGGCTGTACTTAAAAATTTTTATGAAATTATGTTAAGTTGCCTATTTTCGAGGCATGGGCCTCTTGTTGTCATTCTTGCTATAAAGTTGCACTGCTTATTCAGTGTTTCCTCTCCCCTGGTCTTCTAAGTCCCCCCTTGCAATTCTCCCATGCTTTTGGCATATTTTTGAGAAAGATCATTTCTAAATTCTCTTGGGAGAGTTAGCTTGGTTACAGAATGTTTTCTGTTATTTTCCCCATAGTTACGTTTTCACCCATGAGTGTATAAACGTTGTGTTCTGCATCTTCCATCTGATGTTCTGCAGATTCTCCCCTGGGAGTCTCTGTCTTGCATCAGAGTGTAATTTTGATGACTGATTTCGGGCCAGTTTTGTCAGTGCCTGGAGTCATGTTTTCTGGTGTTTTTACACTGTTTGTTTACATTGGCAACAGTCTCTTTTGAGGGGGGCTGTTTGCCTTTGGAGTAGTTTATCTCACTATAAGATACATTTTTATTATCCGTAAGTGTTGCATTAATTATTTAATATAAATTAAAAATTTTTGACCACACTTAGCCATTGGATCCATTGGGGCTAAACGTTACTTTTCAGAAACTTGGGCTTCACTGAAAAAATATTTTTCAAAAATTATTTTGATTTTCAATTGTTTTTTCATTATTAATGGATCATGTTATTATGTATCTTTGTGTTAGGGGTTTGTGCGAGTAACTAGGACTTGTTGTTGACTTTTCACAATGAAAGGATATTGTTCAAATTGTAATAGGAAGAAATCTTCCTCTGACTTTCATGATCATTGCATTAATTGTAGTCAGTGTTCTCGCACTAATCCCTGTTCTATATGTCAATATTGGGATGACAAACATTGGAAACGTGTGTCACGATATGTTGTTAGTGGAGAAAGGGCTTTGCCGGCTCTTTCTCCGCAGGGTCACTCTACTCTATCAGTTTCTATTTCAGAGGAACAAGAACAGGGTGATGTTTCCATGTTATCTTCCGCAAGTGCGCTTCCGTCGTCACAAATGAATACAGAGCTAGCGGCAAAAGTGCTCATGGAGATTAAACAAATGTCGTCCGCTAGCTCGCCCGGTGTAGCGTCCATTCACCGAATGGTTTGGCAGCCGGGTTCGTCCGATGCGGTCCAGGAGGAAATGTTGAGTGATGCGAGCACTATAAACATTCAACGTGCACACCCAGTGACGGCGGATAGTAGGAGAGATCGGAGGAAGCCTTCGAGTCCGGTTCCTAGCTCGTCCAGGTCCAGCCGGGCCGCGAGCGAGAGAGGCCCCTCTCTCGTACAACAACATCTGGGACCAGATGTTGTGGTACAAAATGTGTCGCAAGCGGAGCACACATCCGTCGCTCGGGACGCTCCGTTGTATAGGCAGTCCGCGGAGACTGCTCAGGCTTCTTCCTCTCATCAGTGCACATGACCGCACCTTGGCTACGTTACCGCCGATATTTTACCAGCTTCGCCGATCAGGGATTCTTCGGCGACCAGGTCACACCATCCGGTAGCCAGGGACACGAGGCCGATGGACTCCGGACGTTCGCATAGGAAGAGTATGCGGGAGTCATCAGATGCGGAGCTGCCCTCGGCGAAGCAGCGAAAGACTGCGCCTCCGCAGGCCTCGGTGTCAGACGTACTTGTGCAAATAGCACAACTTATCTCAGTATCCCAGCAACCGACAGAAACGGTGTCGGATCGGGAATTATCCGACGGCGCTGGGTCGGTATGCTCCGCCGAAGCATCGGGGGCGGACGACCAGGAGCATCATGAGGTCCAACCGGATGGTGAAAGGGATACGGATGACTTGGAGCTATCCCTTTCGGAACAACATAAAGCTGCCGTGGACTTCATCCGGCACTTTCTCCCTCAAGTTGTTCCGTCGGGCCAGACTGCTGCGGTTCCGGACAAGAGAATTATAGCGTCATTGGACTCTGATTTCTTTGAGCGGTTCAGGGATATTACTCCCGAGTTTCCGTCTCAGTCCAATAATGTTGCAAGAACATTTGAATTATTGAACGACGCTATATTCAAGCTTGCTTCCAAAATGGGAAAAGCAGGTTTCTTGTCCGCCAATACTCTCAACCTGCCTTTCATTAATGCAAGGAATAAATTCGATACGGCAGGACAGGGTATCCCGAGAGTTCCTCTGCATATGGACGACGAGGCGGAAGACTTAGAATTATCATTACCGTCGTCGGCGTCTATTCCAACCGCGGTGTTGGAAACAACTATTTCGTCTAACAGAGCCAGTTTAGATGCCTTATCTTACGCAGATCACCTTACTAATGCATTATCACTGCGTCTTCAAGGGAAAGAATTTCAGGATATACAATCCTCTTTAAGACTTCTTTCAAGGGCAGTAGCTTATTCCACGTGTAACTCCGCCCTTTCAGTGGTAAACCTGGAGTTGGTTAGACGTGACGCAGCCCTAGCTACATCCACACTCGTGGATACTAAGGTGAAGAACTCCCTCAGAGTCGCTTCGGTCTCCGGAGAACTTCTCTTCGACGGCAAGCTTTCTGCAATTTACGATAAAATTACAAAGAAAGCTTCGGATTCTCTGCTGTTCAAATCTGCTTCTAAGAAGTCGGACACGGCAGATAAGAGTAAGACAGGCACTTCTGGGTCTAATGCGCCCAAGAGAGGTTCCTATAGAGGTTCCGGTGCGTCCTCTTGGTCTTATTCAAGAGACCGTCAAGGTAGCGACTCACGTTCGGGACGTCCTTCGGGCTGGGACAACCGGTCAGATGCCCCGAGGTCGACGGGACGAGGTGCGGGTCGTGGAGGACGTGGTTTCTCCTACCGCAGGCCTCGCAGGTCCAGGAGGTGATGGCTTCAACCTCTATCGCGTACCGGTTGGCGGAAGGTTGTCGAGTTTTTCACAAGAGTAGGCGTCGATTACGGACGACCCTTGGGTGAGAGGGGTGATTTCGGAAGGTCTAAAGATATCCTTCAAACGAAAGCCTCCATTAACTCGAAGTCCAAAATGGACTCAACTTCCGTCAAATCCGCAGAAAAGAGACGCTCTATTATCAGAGGTGCAGTCTCTTTTAATGAAGAACGCGGTAGAGGTCGTAGAAAACCAGGAGACACCGGGATTCTACAGCCATCTGTTTCTGGTTCCGAAACCAGACGGCTCGTTCCGTCCAATCATAGATTTGAGCTGGATAAACAAGCTGATCGTCGCTCCGAAGTTTTATATGGAGACGATTCGATCGGTCAGAGCGAGTGTTCGGGTGAACGATTATGCAACAAGCATACATCTCAAAGATGCGTACTTTCACGTCATGGTACATCCGACATTCAGAAAGTATCTACACTTCGCAGTCCTAGGGGTGGTGTATCAATTCCACGCGATGTGCTTCGGATTGAATCTAGCACCCTGGGCTTTCACTCGGGTAATGAACTCGGTAATGATGTATTTCCGAGCTCATTCGTCTGCGGTAACGTCGGCCTACCTGGACAACATTCTTCAGAGGTACGGCAACGAGTTAACGCTTCAGAACGATGTGCAGAATCTACTTCTATTGCTCCGACGTCTCGGTTTTATAATAAACGAGAAGTCGGATCTGGTGCCGTCCAAGTCATTCACACATCTGGGAATGAGCTTCGAGACGCACAACAATCTCGTTCGTCTGCAACTAACCAGAGCGAAATTAGTCAGTTGTTACGCTCGCTATTGTCTGCACGCAGACAAAGTCACAGCGAGAGAATTTATGAGACTGATAGGTCTGTGCGGAGCCGCTGCGGATCTCATTCCGATGGGGCGGTTACGCACGCGTCCTCTCCAAATTTTCTTGACTCAGAATTGGAGTGTGAAAATTCATTCGCTCGACATAGACGTTCTCTTGTCAGATCAAGTGAAACGAGAGATTCAGACTTGGGCAAACATTCAGTGGTTAACTCAGGGAGTTCCGCTGCAGTTGCCGGATCCGAGTTGTACCATTATGACGGATGCCAGTCAAACAGGTTGGGGTGCATCATTGATCCCAACGGATTCGAGATGCCAGGGTCTTTGGGATCCGCAATTCCTGGGCAAGCACATAAACATCAAGGAAATGATGTCAATTTGGTTTGCGTTACGTCATTGGATGGACATTATTCACAATGCTCATGTCCAAATCCTATCCGACAATACGACAATAGTGGCGTATATACGGAATCAGGGAGGCACTCATTCAATTCCGGTGTTCAATCTAACGGAAAGAATCCTTCTGTTTGCTCTAGAACATCAGGTTCTTCTTTCGGTCCTCATATACCGGGTCGTCTGAATGTACTAGCAGACTCCCTTTCACGAAAGGGTCGCTTGTTGCCGTCGGAGTGGACTCTCAACAAACAAGTATTCAATCAGATTTGCTACCAATGGGAACGGCCAATGATAGACTTATTTGCGACACATCTCAACAATAAGTTGCAGACGTATGTGTCTCCGTGTCCGGATCCAAGAGCATTTGCTGTAGACGCTCTGTCGATCCCTTGGGACGGAATGATAGGATATGCGTATCCTCCAGCGCCGTTAATTCAGCAAGTATTGCTAAAGATAAAACAATCTCAATGCAAGATTCTGTTGGTAGCATCTCTGTCTCCACAGAGACCGTGGATAAATCTACTCAGGTGTCTGTTGTGGGACCTACCGCGGAAGCTTCCTCCACGGGAGGATCTTCTTTCGCAGGGGAAATCGCGTCAACTCCATCACAACCCGCAAGGTCTCAACCTTCACGTTTTTCCGTTGTGCGGTCCTTCTTGCATGGCAAGCACTTTACAGGATGAGCAGTGGACGCGATTTCTAACTGTAGGAGGACCTCCTCTTCGCTAAACAATGCGGCTAAGTGGAAGGTTTTTCGTCGTTGGTGTAGGGATCATTCTGTTGATATATTTGATCCCTCTATACCAGACATTGCAAACTTTCTAGTATACTTGTTTGACGAAATCAAACTGCAGCCTGTTACTATTAAGGGTTATAGGTCTATGTTATCTGATACCTATGCACATCATGATAGTTTACAAATTGGATCTAATGTCTCTTTATCTAAGTTGGTAAGAAACTTCTCGATAAATAGACCCAGAACTCTTAGGTTAATTCCTAAATGGAATTTAGCTTGGGTTCTTCTTGAACTGAAGGAAAAGCCATTTGAACCTCTTGGGACAGTAGATTTCAAATTCTTGTCTTATAAGACAGCTTTTCTCTTAGCTTTCTCTTCTGCTAGAAGAGTCAGTGAGCTTCATGCACTGTCGGTGGATGATTCTCACTATCGTAGTGTCGGGAACACTATCACCTTCACTACTAATGTGGGATTTTTAGCTAAGAATCAGGCTCCTAATAAATATCCGGAACCTATTGTTATTAAGGCTCTTCCGTCTTCAGACGGGCGTAGGCCTTTACTCTGTCCTGTTAGAGCGTTACGTATCTATAAACAGAGATCTCAGTTTATCAGAAAGGGACGAAAACGTTTCTTTCTGTCTCTGATGCCTAATAGAAAGGACATTTCGGTCCATTCTATTGCTAGATGGATTCAATTAACTATCCGTACTGCTTATGAGAATTTATCTTCTTCTCAGCAGTCTGTGCTTAAGATTTCGGCTCATGAAGTAAGAGCTCTTGCTACTTCTTGGGCTTACGCTAATAGTATTGCTATTACAGATTTAATGAAGGCTGCTTATTGGTCTCAGCCATCCACATTCACGAATTTTTATCTCAGAAATATTGAGTGCATTTCTGGAGACCTGCATTGTTTAGGTCCGTTATCTGTTGCTCAGAATGTCGTCCACTAAACAGTTGCTACTATAGTTATGCAGGCTTTCTGTTCCGGCAGTGACTCCGTCCGGCTGCCCTCTTCGCTCTGGGCTATTTGACCCAGGGCATGGGGAAGGGGGGGGGGAGGGTGTTCCCTTAGGTCACCTGCTTTATAGTGAAAAGCAAGGGAATGCCTCCTCCGAAGTCAGTATTTCTGAGTTGTTTCCAGGATGGTTTTAAAGTGTAATATTAATGTTAAAATTCATTCATGTCATATTTTTAAAGTGTAGCTCGGTGTGAAGCATTTGTATATGTCAAGTGTCAAACGGGCGTTAATATACAATCCTCGGACACTTTTAAAGAATATAAAGAGTCTCAATTCTCTGGACTAACTTTATTTATTGGCTTACTTTAAAAATAATTAGTATAAAGGGTTATACTGGATGTAAATAGAGAACATGAATGTTATTGTGCTCAATTATGAAGGGTATTGTATCTTTCTAATTTAACATAAAATAAGAAAGATACATGTAAAGCCTAATACTCCTTTTCTCCTTGAGGGGTTGCCTCTATATTATATAGTTGAGCTTATTGGATTTTCCTCTATGTCCTAGGCCCTCCAGCCTTTTTACTATTCAGCTAAGTCTGGGTCATTGGTACAGTATAAAAATGTTAAAAAATTTATAGTAATTTATATATTTTTTATACTTACCAATGACCCAGACGGGGATGGCCCTCCCAGGAGTTGGGAACTCATACCTCCCTGCTGAGTACATAGCGCTGACCAGGCACTGCCAGTAAGAATGATAATTGGCGCCAATTTCGGAACGTCCTTGACACTACGCATGCGCAGTAAGGGCAAAGTATGGAGGTCCTATAGGACATGATTTCTTTTGGTTTTAGATGCAAATTTTGGGGATTGGGGGGCAAAATTTGTGTTTGGCCCTGGATTTTTTAGAGTTAGCACCAGCTAAGTCTGGGTCATTGGTAAGTATAAAAAATATATAAATTACTATAAATTTTTTAACTTTTCCAAATGTAAACCATATATGTGTGGGCTCTTTAAGTATTCAATGCTGTTCTATGGAAGGCCACATGCAAATACAAATTTCAACAACAAAAAATGATCTTTATGTATACATTTCCTTATGGCCTTCGCCTACATGATCAGAAGTGCATTCCTCTAAAAACCCAAAGCGGGGGTATTAATCACCTTCAGTGATAGTTCTAGTTGTGCATGGGAACATCATTAAATTATTTATCTGACGATCGGAAAGGGGGGCACGGTGGCTCAGTAGGTAGAGGTGCAAGCTGCAAGCCGAGAGGTCCTCGGTTCGAATCCCATCTGCGGCAACCATGTTGTGTCCTTGGGCAAGACAATTCACCCCCATTGCCCATGTGGGGGCACGATGACGCCATGTACTAAGGCTTACTGCATGTCGATGGTACGCATGTCTTCAACCAATCTAACCCTGCCTGTGCTGCAGTGCGGAGTTACGATGTTGAGGAGCTGGCAGCTGCTCGTCGTTGCTCGGTGGTTCTCTCCGGGTACTCCGGATTCCTCCACCCGTAAAACTGTCATGGTCATGATTAGCCATTGTGCATAAATATGTGACCTTAAACATCAAATAAATAAATAAATAAATAAATAAATGATCGGAAAAAAATGATGTTTAGCGACTACCTCCGATTATGATCCGATGACTGACAATCAGCCGATGGCGATTGCCATTTCCGATCATCGGCCCTACACTACATATTTGCAGAATTTACTAGCTATTTAGCACATAATGTGTTGTTAACCCTTTGCCTATAATGCAATGTCTGTATCTGTGACCAGCTCTATTAACAAGATTCACATTTCAAATTTTATTAACTTTTTGCCTCCAAAACATAGCTTATGATTCCTCATAGGAATAGACTTGTCAGCTTCACTTCTAAAGATATCTTGCCACTGTTTGGTTGCTGCTACAACACATACACAGGGTGTGAACTGACATCCTTTATTGAAAAGCTCTTGGAAACATGCCTAGAAATAAGGAATTTGTCATTTGCAGAATGAGGTTCCTAGAGGGTGAATTTGCTTATACTGTCCCATACAGTGGGCCAGTTCATCCTCTGGGTAGCACTTTCTGTTTAAGATTGAAACCTTGATTCAGATTGGGGTTCACAGAGGGTAAATTTAGTGATGCTACCCAGCTGTACAGGGTAGCATCACCAAATTCACCCTCTGGTGACCTCATTTTGCAGATGACAGTCTGATTATTTCCAGGATTGCTTGGAAATGTTTTGTGGCACGTTTTAAATTTATACACCATTACCAATAGCCCAGAGGTGCTAGCTAGCTCATTTCAAAGAAATCATGCTGAACACTTCATGTTTTTATACTAAAACCAATGGCCCAGACTGAGCTGGTGCAACCTCAATATCATTAAGGGCCAAACACAAATTTTGAACCCCCCAGTTCCCAAATTTTGAATAAAATAATCAAAAACTAAAAGTCCTATCTGGCCCCCTCCCCCATACTTTTAGTACTTGCGCATATGCAGTACCCAGGAAGAGACCGGAATTGGCACAAACATCATTCTTCTGTTTGGCCCAAACTCAGTAACAACTGAACTGACATCTGTTCTTTAAATTCTCATTTTTAGCTTAACTTGAAAAAGTCAAGATAAGCTATAATTGCCATCACGCGTGTGGAAGTCTTTTAGTCTGTATGTGAGTCTGTTCACATTTTCCTTTAGCACAAGCTACACCCCGTAGTTCTTGTCCAATTGTCACAAAATTCCATATGCAGGTGTGAGGTCATGTCAAGATGAGAACGTCCCATTTTGGTCGTGATCGGTCAACTGTGATGGCTGCCAGAGCCCAGAACCCGAACACCTTTAGCATAGTCTACAGGTCATATTTATGAAGGGATTTCATTGTAACTTGGTAAGATGCCTCTGTATAATATCTAGATGAGAACGTCCCCTTTTGGTCGTGATCTGTCAACTGTGACGGCTGCTCAAGCCCGAAACCCAAAAACTTTCAGCGCAGTCTACAGGTCATATTTAATATGGGGGGGAATTAATTGTAACTTGGCAGGATGACTCCATATGATGTCCAGATAAGAACTTTTCCATTTGGTCGTGATCTGTCAACCGTGATGACTGCCCGAGCCCAAAACCCCAAAACCTTTAGCACAATCTACAGGTCGTATTTATTGAGGGAATTCATTGTAACTTGGTAGGTTGACTCCATATAATGTTTAGCTGCCCTAGCCCAAAACCCGAAAAACTTTAGCACAGACTATACGTAACTTGGTAGGATCACTCAGTATAATGTCTAAATGAGGATGTCCCCTTTTGGTTGCGATCAGTCAACCGTGATGGCAACTCAGGCCCGAAACCCGAAAACCTTTAGCACAGTCTACAGGCGTTATTTATGAAGGGATTGCATTGTAACTTAATAGGATGACTCGTTTTGGAATAATTTTACTGTAACTTTGTAACTTTCGTTGACATACATTAACTGGGAGGGCCACATGCATTAACTGTGAGGGCCACATACATTAATTGTGAGGGCCACATTAACCCACCCCTTAATTCGTTAGTATTTTTATTGTAAACATAGCATACAGGGAACCGAATTAACATATTCCCAATTATCACAATTCTTGTCTTATTTCATAATCCTTTCATAAACACTGAACATTATCCCTCATCAAACACAACACACAAACAAGTTAAGCTACAGTGTCATTGAGACTTTCATTGAAGATGCCAGACACAAATCAATAATGGTTTTCATGGAATCAACAGTGTAACAGAATGCTGGAAGTGAATAATGGTGGTTTCGGATGTTCAGGGCTGTAACTTTATAATTTTTATGTAAAATTATTCATGTTCCCCAATTTTGGGATATGCTTCTGAATGTTGTCATTATAATATGACTCCACTGTTGTTTTGTTGGTATTACTTCCCTTCCCTCTCCTGAACCCTCCTGTTATACTCCCAAGCTCTTCGGCTTTTCTATTGAAGAACTTCTTATTAAATTCTTGGGAGTTTAACTTGTAAAACAGAATAGGTATTCTGTTTATTTCCTGTGTTTATGTCCTGTCCATTTCTGTTCTGGACGTTTTGTGTTCTTGCATCTTCTACCAAATGCATTGTTTTTTCTTCATATGAAGATATAGGTTTGCATCAGGTGGTTGTTGATTGGTTACTGACTTTGTTGTGCCTGTTGTTAGTTAGTTTCCAGTTTTTCCTCTTGACGTTGTCTGTTCAGTAACAATTTAGATTCCTATTATAGTGCCATGTTCATCACATCTCCCTCTGTCCTTAGTGGCATTAGGGAGTCGGTCAGGCGTGAGGGAGCTCTATGGTTTCTATACTATTCTAGATAACTAACACTAAAGCGTAAAGAGTCGGGTTAGTGTCATGATGCATGCTTTGAATAACTATAAGCTTTTTAGCTGTATTGCTCTTTATTGAGAATAGCAGCAGCAATATAGCTTGGGAATGTAGCATGAAGTTTCTTTTTGTAGTGAAAAAGGAATTTGTCACTGTTCCAAGCTTTAATATTACTATGCCAGCCTTACTTATCTAGCGATTCAAGTAATGCAGGTGAGAGGGGTTCGATGTGATTTATTCATTGCCCCCCTCCCTCCAATCCACCCCCCCATCCACCCCCCACCCCCAATATGTTAAACGATTACAGGGCAGGACGTAGTGCTCTTCCTGTAAACATTGTATGCGTTCAGTTATATGCATGTCTTTCATTGCTCTTCGATTGGTGGGTGGGTTGTGGTCTAATGGCGACATCAGGGGCACATCCACTCTAGTTGGTGTGCTTCCTGCGGTTGATTGTTCATAAGTGTATATGAGCATATGATTCCTGAACAGTAACTGTTTTTGGATTCCAAATTCTTTCATGAATACATTCAGTTGATTTTACTAGCCTTCATGTTCCTATGTGGCAGGCTTGTCGGTTATCTGGGTGTCATTCTCCAAATGTGGCAATTAGTCCACTCAGAGAAGTTACGCTCAGAGCTGTCTGCTTTTCTTACAATGTATGAGTCTATTCCTCGCATTAAGGTCATTTTATTCCTTCAGTTTCCTGGTTAGTTTTTGTATCGCTCGGTCACGCCTTTGATACAGGCTGTATTCAGATGAGGGTACAGACAGGATTCTGTTGATTGCGTACATAATTTGTACATATTATTAGGCAGATATATTTCGGAATAGATTCTCTTAAATTCTGGCGCTGAGTCAGTATAGAACTTATGAGAATTTTGGGGCTAGTTGGATCAGTTATGGAGTTTCCAACAGGCCGTCTATTCATACGTTCTCTATTTTTGGCTTCATTATTTGGAGTGGTATATTCTTTCTCAGATCAGTCATTGGTTTTAATGGACCTAGGGAACAATGAATTATTTGGGGATGGTCCATGCCGTTTTTTTTTATTATCGTATTCCGTTCCATGTTCTGAATCCAGTCTTCAGCCGTAAGCGGTGCACGAGGCATACTCCTGTTCTCAAATATTTGTACGGTTACAATTCGGAGGTTCATTATTGGAATTAATTGTACACCTGAACGTGGTTGCCTGTTTGTTGGCTAAGAAGCGTATAAGTTTTATCAGATAACTTTCCATTGGGATTCATTTGGACAAGTTTAAGGTTGTACATATTGATATCACCGGTTTTTGACTTATCTACGTATTCCGGATACGGCATACAGTTTTAGGCTTGCAGTTTTAATAACCGGGATCGCCATGATATAGCCTTAGCTGCTGATGTGGCATTAAGCACCAATAAATTAATAATAAGTTAATAATAATTAATAGCCGGATGCCTTTTAGACAAACATATATATTACTTGGTACTGCTTTTTCACTGATTCCAGACCGCTTCTCTCTTTGTTTTGAAGATTATTTCTTCAAAAAAAAAGGGAGGGGGAGGGGATGATTTCCTCTTTACCTCTTCTGACCTTTTAATAAGTGTGTAACTATGAGTGAAGCTGTTATTGTATGTAGATTATTGTGATCTTATGTACAGCTTGTTACATTATATATGGCATGTGTTTGTGGGCATTAGTCTCTCACTCTCGCACACACCTTTCCTAATTTTAAGTGTCTTATTCCAGACTAGCCTTAAAATTGGGGGCTCGTTACACCCATTTATCGTAATCATTTATGCTAAGTAATAGGGAATTACTTGGATATTGCTCCTTATTTCGGTGGTATGTCTTCTCTATTGTGGTATAGCGAGACATATAGGCAATTCCTTAAAATTTTAATCTCCTTTTCACCTTGGGAGTTCTAATGCAGGCTAAGGAGCTGTATTTTGGTCTGCTAATTCTTTAGTCCTAGGCCCTCTGCCTTTTTTACGATTCAGCTAAGTCTGGGCCATTGGTTTTTGTATAAAAATTGATAAATTTCAAGTAATTTGTGTATTTTTAATACTAACCAATGGCCTAGACGGGGATGGTCCTCCCATGAGTGGGCGTTCATACCTCCCCGCTGAGTTATCACTTCAGTAGGCACAACTAGGAGAATGATGCTGGCGCCAATTCTGGTCTCTTCCTGGGCACAGCACTTGCGCAAGTACTAAAAGTATGGAGGGCCAGATAGGACTTTTAATTTTAGGTATTGTTGCAAATTTCGGGGATTGGGTGTTCAAAATTTGTGTTTGGCCCTTAATAATATTGAGGTTGCACCAGCCAAGTCTGGGCCATTGGTAAGTATTAAAAATATACAAATTACTTTAAATTTATCATTTTCATTTTTAATCCCTTCAAACCCCCCAAATTAAGCCAAATAAGAAAAAATGGTAAGTCCTTTTTGGCACTTCATAGATGACATCTGCACATGCTGAGATCAGGAAGTACTTCCAATCTCACCAATAACCATTCTTTTGTTTGTCCCTTGTGTGAACAGTTATCGTTTACATTCTCTTTAAATGTTTGAGTCGTGGAAAGGCTTCATATCTGTAGAAGTACTTCATAGTATCCTTGAAACTGAATTATTGAGTCTGTGTGGATTTACCTTGTTACAGTTTAAGGGACAATGCCTATAGGCAGTCTCCCATAAATTTTTTGAAGGCAAAAACATGTTAATAAATTTTCATGACTCCCTCAAAATTTAACACTCTACCAGTTAAAAATTCTAGTTTTAATGGCTTCAAACACTGGAACAATCAGGAATGATTCATTAGATCTACAATAATGCATGGAAGGATAGTACACAGATTGAATTTCATCATAATAGTGCTTTCTAAAAAAAAAGTTTTAGAATCCTGAGTTAACTGCATCTGGATATTTCCCTGATGCATAGCTATTTGTTATTATTATTTAATATTTTTACACTGTACCAATGACCCAGACTTAGCTGGTGAAATAAGAGGATTAGAGGAAGAAACTGTGGAAGGATGTGTTCAGGGCTGTAACTTATAATTTTTATGTAAAATTATTTCATGTTCCCTAATTTCGGGGCATGGGCTGGATGTTTTCATTTTTTCTATGAAATCTCCACTGTTTGTTCAGTGTTTCCTCTCTCCCTTTCGTTGAACCCCCCTAGCTAATCTCCCATGCTTTTGGCATAATTTTTTAAATTTTTGTACTGAAATTTCTTGGGAGTTTTTAGCATAGTTACAGAATGTTTATTCTATTTACCCCATGGTTATGTCCTCACCCTAGGGGTGTTTAGGCATTTTGGTCATACATCTACCATCCGAAGTACTGCAGTTTCTTCTGTGAAAGTTTCTGTTTTACATCGGGTAGTGTTTTAAAATTGGTTACTGATTTCAGGCCATATTTTCAGTGCCTGGAGCCTTGTTTCCAGTGTTTATTCACTTTTGTTTACATTGACAACAGTTACTTCTAGCAGTGATTCCTTGTCTTCTCTAAGGTTTTGTTCCTAGCCAGATACATTAATATTGTCCGTAAGTGTAACATAAATTTTTATGTGTACTCATACTATGTATGGTACACATAATGCCGGCATCCGGGGTGACCATCCGTCCATCCTTTGTCCGTCTGTCTGTCCATCTGTCTGTCCATCTTTCCATCTGCCCGTCTGTCCGTCCGGCATCCATATCCATTTCTTTGGCATTCGATAACTTGAAAAATATTGCTTGGATTGTCAAGTTACTTTATATTTGTGTTCAGGTTACTGATGTGCCGAGCTGTATAGTTTTTGGTGTAAATCGGATAATTTGATCCTGAGATATTAATCATTTATCCTTCAAATTGAAAATTCCTCCAATCCATTTGGCATTCGATAACTTGAAAAATATTGCTTGGATTGTCTAGTTACTTTATATTTGTGTTCAGGTTACTGATTTGCCGAGCTGTATAGTGTTTGGTGTAAATCTGATTTGATCCCGAGATATTAACCCTTTATCCTTCAAATTGAAAATTCTTCCAATCCCTTTGGCATTCGATAACTTGAAAAATATTGCTTGGATTGTCAAGTTATTTATATTTGTGTTCAGGTTACTGATGTGCCGAGCTGTATAGTTTTTGGTGTAAAACTGTCATTTTGATCCTGAGATATTAACCCTTTATCCTTCAAATTGAAAATTTCTTCAATCCCTTTGGCATTCGATAACTTGAAAAATATTGCTTGGATTGTTAAGTTACTTTATACTTGTGTTCAGGTTACTGATGTTCCGAGCTGTATAGTTTTTGGTGTAAATCTGATAATTTAATCCTATGATATTAACCCTTTATCCTTCAAATTGAAAATTCCTCCAATCCCTTTGGCATTTGATAACTTGAAAAATATTGCTTGGATTGTCAAGTTACTTTATATTTGTGTTCAGGTTACGGATGTGCCAAGCTATATAGTTTTTGGTGTAAATCTGCTATTTTGATTCTGAGATATTAACCCTTTATCCTTCAAATTGAAAATTCCTCCAATCCCTTTGGTATTTGATAACTTGAAAAATATTACTTGGATTGTCAAGTTACTTTATATTTGTGTTCAGGTTACTGATGTGCCAAGCTATATAGTTTTTGGTGTAAATCTGATAATTTAATTCTGAGATATTGACCCTTTATCCTTCAAATTGAAAATTCCTGCAATCCCTTTGGCATTTGATAACTTGAAAAATATTGTTTGGATTGTCAAGTTACTTTATAATTGTGTTCAGGTTACTGATGTTCTGAGCTGTATAGTTTTTGGTGTAAATCTGATAATTTGATCCAGAGATATTAACCCCCTTTATCCTTCAAATTGAAAATTCCTCCAATCCCTTTGGCATGAGATAACTCAAAAAATATCAATCCGATTGTCATGTTACTTTATATATTTATTCAGGTTACTGATGTGCTGTGCTGTATAGTTTTTTTATGTAAATCTGATAATTTACTCCGGAGATATTAATCCTTTATCCATCAAATTAGACACTCCTCCAATCCATTTCTATATGTACGGATAACTTGTATGGTGTACATAATGTCGACATCCATGGTGGCCCTCCGTCATACAGCTTTCTACTAGTTGCGCGTATGGGTACACATCTGATGATTTCATCGGCCTATTTTTAGATACGTTTTAAAATTTTTGTCCACACTTTGGCTTTTTTGGGATCCATTTGGTCTCATCGTTCCCTTTGGGAACTTGGGCTCATCTCAAAAATTTTTCGAAAATTTTTTCTTTTGAATTATTTTTCAAAATTTTTGTAATGGATTATATTATTATTATGTATCTTTGTATTTTCAAGTGTTAGTGCGAGTACTAGACTGTTTAATATTTTTTTTAAATATGAAAGAATATTGTTCAAATTGTAAATCGAGGAAGTCTTCCTTTGATACTCATGTTCATTGTATTTGCTGTAGTCAATGTACTCACACTAATTCTTTCTCAGTGTGTGCCAGTTGGGATGACAAACGGAGATGTGTGTCACGGTATATTGTTAGTGGTGAGAGGTCCATGCTGGTCCTCACGCCACAGGGTCACTCTAGTTTTTCAGTTTCTTTTTCAGAGGAACAAGAACAGGGTGATGTTTCTGTGATGTATTCAGGAAGTGTGCTACTGTTGTCGCAATCAAATGAAGAGCTAGCGGCAAAAGTGCTCAACGAAATATGACAAGTGCCTAGATCCTTAGTAGGATTGACGACTTGTCGCCAGCTAGCTCGCCCAGTGAACCTATAACTCGTAAAGTGGGTGATGTGACGCCATGTTCGTCTTTTGCGGTCTAGGAGAGGAGAAGGGGTGTTGCGAGCACTATAAACTTGGATCACGCACACCCGGCAATGACGGATTGGAGAATGGAACGGAGGAAGCCAGACAGTCCGGTAGCTAGCTTGTTGAGGTCTACCTGGGCTGCGAGCGAGAGAGGTCCCTCTCTCTTACAACAACACCTGGGCCCAGATGTTGTTGTACGTAGCGTTCATCAGTCGGAGCATATGTCCATTCCTCCTGCTCGGGACGCTCTGTCGCATAGACAGCCGGGTGTGGCTAGTCTACTGGCTTCCTCATCCACACGTCAGCAAACATGACCGAACCTTGGCTACGTGACCACAGATATCCAGCCTGCTTCGCCGACCAGGGATTCCACGTCGACCAGGTCACTCCATCCGGTAGCCAAGGACACGATGCCTTACCAGTTAGGACGTTCGCATAAAAGAATTATGCAAGAGTTACCGTTTCAGAAGCTTCCAGCGGCTAAACAACGTAAGACCGCGGCTCCACAGGCCTCCGTGACAGACTTGCTATCACAGATAGCACAACTCATCGCAGCATCCCAGCAACCTTTAAAAACTCTTTCAGATCAGAACTGCCTGAGGAAGTTGGGTCAGTACGCTCACCTGCAGTGTCAGAAAAGGACGACCGAGATTCACATTTGGTCCAGTCAGATGATGAAAGGGAATCAGTGGAGATGGAATTTTCCCTTCTAGAACAACATAAGGTGGCTGTAGATTTCATCCGGCAACACCTTCTAGAAGTTGTTCCACCAGACGAGAGTTCCTCTGCATTTAGACAACCAGGCAGAAGACTTGGAGTTGTCATTGCCGGCGTCTATGTCGATTCTGTACAGTACATTGGAGATGACAATCTCGTCTAACAGAGCCAATTTAGATGCCTTATGTTATGCAGATCACCTTACCAGAGTCTTATCACAATGTCTCGATGGAAAAGAATTCCAGGATGTTCAAACTTCCTTGAGAGTTCTTTCGAGTGCTGTAGCATTTTCCACGTATAACTCTGCCCTTTCAGTGGCAAATTTGGAGTTAGTCAGACGTGATGCTGCCCTGGCTTCATCCACAAGAGTGGATTCTAAGGTGAAAAACTCTCTTCGAGTTGCTCTGGTTTCAGGAGAGCTTCTCTTTGATGGTAAGCATTTGCTAATCTACGATCAGATTACTAAGAAAGCTTCAGACTCTCTGCTGTCTTAGTCTGTTTCTAAAAAAATAGACTCAGCAGAGAGGAGTAAGTCAGTGACTTCTGGGGCGAGTATGTCCAAGGGAAGTTCCTATAGAGGTTCTAACAAAACCTCTACCTCTTACTCTAGAGACCATCAGAGTAGCGACTCAGGCAGGGGGCATAATGCTGGCCGAGACAACCGGTCAGATGCCCCCAGGTCGACTGGTTGAGGTGTGGGTCGGGGAGGACGTAGTTTCTTTGCCCGCAAACCTCGCAGGTCCAGGAGGTGAAGGTCAGAACCTCTATTTCGCCCCAGTGGGCAGAAGTGTCAAGATTCTTAACCCATTGATTGTCAATTACGGACGACCGATGGGTTCAGGGGGTTATTTCGGAAGGTCTAAAACTGTCCTTCAGGAAAAAACCTCCGTTAACACAAAGTCCCCGGTGGACTCAGCTTCTGTCGAACCTTCAGAAGAGAGATTCGCTTCTCTCAGAGGTGCAATCTCTTCTGGAGAAGAACACAATAGAGATTGTAGAAAACCAGGAATCTCCTGGTTTCTACAGTCACCTGTTCCTGGTACCAAACCATACAGCTCGTTCCATCCAGTTATAGATCTAAGCTGGATAAACAAGCTGATCGTGGCTCCAAAATTTTATATGGAGACCATTCGATCGGTGAGAGCGAGCATTCGAGTGAACGATTATGCTGCGATCATAGATCTCAAGGATGCATACTTTCACGTCTTGGTACATCTGGCGTTCAGAAAGTACCTTTGCTTCGCTGTCCTAGGAGTCGTTTATCAGTTCCGAGCAATGTGCTTCGGTCTGAATCTAGTGCCCTGGGCCTTCACTCGAATAATGAACTCGGTAATGACTCATTTCCGAGCTCATTCATCTGCGGTAACGCCGGCCTACTTGGATGACATTCTTCAGAGGTACGGCGACAAATTAACGCTTCAGCACAATTTTCAGAGTCTGCTTCAACTGCTCCGACGTCTCTGTTTCATAGTAAACGAAAAGAAGTCGGATCTAGTTCCGCCCAAGTCATTCATTCACTTGGGAATGAGCTTAGAGATGCACAACAATCTGGTTCGTATGCCGTTACCCAGAGCGAAATTAGTCAGTTGTTACGCTCGCTTTTGTCTTCACTCAGATGTAGTAACAGCAAGAGAATTCCTGCGACTGATAGGTTTGTGCGGAGCCGCCACGGATCTTATTCCAATGGGGCACCTACGCACTCATCCACTCCAGATATTTTTTACTCAGAATTGGAGTGTGAAGATTCATTCGCTCGAAACAAACATCGTCTTGTCAAACCAAGTAAAACAATAGATTCAGACTTGGTCAGATATTCAGTGGTTGACTCAGGGAGTGCCACTGCAACTGCAGGATCCGATTTTTACTATTATGACGGATGCGAGTCAAGCAGGTTGGGGCGCAACTTTGAGCTCAACAGATTTGAGGTGCCAGGGTCTTTGGGATCTGCAATTCCTAAACAAGCACATAAACATCAAAGAGATGACGTCAGTTTGGCTTGCGCTACGTCATTGGATGAACATCTACGTCATTGGATGAACATTATTCAGAATTCACATGTTCAAATTCTGTCCGACAATTCAACAGTATTAGCGTATATTCAGAACCAGGGAGGCACTCATTGCATTCCGTTGTTCAACTTAACAGAGAGAATCCTTCTGTTTGTCCTAGAGCATCAGGTTCTTCTGTCGGTCCATCATATTCCGGGTCGTCTGAACATCTAGCAGACTCCCTTTCTCGGAAAGGTCGTATGTTGCCGTCAGAATGGACTCGCAACAAACGAGTATTCAATCAGATCTGCTACCAATGGGATCGTCCGATGATAGACTTGTTTGTGACCTATCTCAACAATAGTTGCAGACGTATGTGTAGCCATGCCCAGATCCTCAAGCGTTCGCAGTAGACGCTCTCTCGATCTCTTGGGACGGAATGATAGGATATGCATATCCTCCAGCTCCATTGATTCAACAGATACTGCTAAAAATCAAGCAATCCCACTGCAAGATTCTGTTAGTAGCATCTCTGTCACCCCAGAGACCATGGATAAATCTACTCAGGTGTCTGTTATGGAACATTCCTTGGAAGCTTCCTCCATTGGAGGACCTTCTGTTGCAGGGGAAATCGCGCACACTGCATCACAACCCTCAAGGTCTTAACCTTCACATATTTCCGTTGTGTGGTCCTTCTTACATGGCAAGCATTTTACAGGATGAGCAGTGGACGCAATTTCTAACTGTAGGAGGACCTCCTCTTTGCTAAATTATGCTGCTAAGTGGAAGGTTTTCTCTCACTGGTGTAGGGATCATTCTTTTGATATCTATGATCCCTGCATTCCAGACATTGATAATTTTTTGGTCTACTTGTTTTACGAGATCAAACTGCAGCCAGTAACTATTAAGGGTTATAGGTCTATGCTATCGGATACTTATGCTCATCATGATAGCTTACAAACTGGATCTAACGTCTCTTTATCTAAGTTAGTTAAAAACTTTTTCATAAATAGACCTAGAACCCTTAGGTTAATTCCTAAGTGGAATTTAGCTTGGGTTCTTCTGAAGCTAAAAGAAGGGCCCTTTGAACCCCTTGACACGGTAGACTTCAAATACTTATCTTATAAGACAGCTTTTCTCTTAGCCTTCTCTCCTGCTAGAATAGTTAGTGAGCTTCATGCACTATCTGTTGATGATTCTCATTATCGTAGTGTCCTGCTGCCCTCTTCGTTCTGGGGTGATTGACCCAGAGCAAGGGGAAGGTGGGGGGGGGGGGGGGATGGTGTTCTCTTATATCACCTGCTTTATAGTGAAAAGCAAGGGAATACCTCCTCTGGAGTCAGTAATTCCGAGTCGGTGCTGGGATGGTTTTAAAGTGTAAAGCTAATGTTTATCTCATTTATGTAATATTTTTAAAGTGTAGCTCAGTGTGAAGCATTTGTATATGTCACGTGTCAGACGAGCTTTAATATACAATCCTCGGACACTTTTAAATGAGTATGAAGAGTCTCATTCTCAGGACTATCTTTATTTATTGGCTTTCCTTTAAAAAATTAGTATAATGGGTTATACTGGATGTTAATAGAGAACTTCTTTGATGTTATTGTGCTCAATTACGGATTGCTAATGTGTCTTTCTTATTTTGTATAAACAAGAAAGATACATGTAAATCCTGTTTCTCCTTTTCTCCTTGAGTGGATAATGCTGTTTATATGTAATTGAGCCTATTGGATTTTCCTTTATGTCCTAGGCCCTCCAGCCTTTTTTCTGTTCAGCTAAGTTTAGGTCATTGGTACAGTATAAAAATGTTAAAAAAATTATCGTAATTTATATATTTTTTATACTTACCAATGACCCAGTCGGGGATGGCCCTCCCATGAGTTGGGAACTCATACATCCCCGCTGATTACATAACACTTACCAGGCACTGGTTGTAAGGTCTTTTAAGGAAGGACCAAGATTCCCCCCACCTCCCCCCCAACCAACCAAATTTATATTTTTATGTGTACCCATACTATGTATGGTATCCATAATGCCGGCATCCAGGGTGGCCATCCGTCGTTCGTCCATCCTTTATCCGCTCATCTGCCCGTCCGTCCATCTGTCCATCCGTCTGTCCGTCTGTTCATCCAGCATCCATATCCATTTCTTTGGCATTCGATAACTTGAAAAATGTTGCTTGGATTGTCAAGTTACGTTATATTTGTGTTCAGGTTACTGATGTGCTTAGCTGTATAGTTTTTGATGTAAATCTGATAATTGATCCTGAGATATTAACCCTTTATCCTTCAAATTGAAAATTCCTCCAATCCCTTTGGCATTCGATAACTTGAAAAATATTGCTTGGATTGTCAAGTTACTTTATTTTTATGTTCAGGTTACTGATGTACCGAGCTGTATAGTTTTTGGTGTAAATCTGTTATTTTGATTCTGAGATATTAACCCTTTTTCCTTCAAATTGAAAATTCCTCCAATCCCTTTGGCATTCTCTAACTTGAAAAATATTGATTGGATTGTCTAGTAACTTTACATTTGTGTTCAGGTTACTGATTTGCCGAGCTGTATAGTTTTTGGTGTAAATCTGTTATTTTGATCCTGAGATATTAACCCTTTTTCCTTCAAATTGAAAATTCCTCCAAACCCTTTGGCATTCGATAACTTGAAAAATATTGCTTGGATTGTCAAGTTACTTTATTTTTATGTTCAGGTTACTGATGTACCGAGCTGTATAGTTTTTGGTGTAAATCTGTTATTTTGATTCTGAGATATTAACCCTTTTTCCTTCAAATTGAAAATTCCTCCAATCCCTTTGGCATTCTCTAACTTGAAAAATATTGCTTGGATTGTCAAGTTACTTTATATTTGTGTTCAGGTTACTGATGTGCCAAGCTGTATAGTTTTTGGTGTAAATCTGATAATTTGATCTTGAAATATTAACCCTTCATCCTTCAAATTGAAAATTCTTCCAATCCCTTTGGCATGAGATAACTCAAAAAATATCAATCTGTTTGTCATGTTACTTTATATATATATAATTAGATCTGGAGATATTAACCCTTTATCCATCAAATTAGGCACTCCCCCAATCCATTTCTATATGTACCCATACCATGTATGGTGTAAATAATGTCAGCATCCAGGGTGGCCCTCCGTCATACAGCTTTCTACTAGTTGCACATATGGGTACACATCTGACGATTTCCTCGGCCTATTTTTTGAACTGATGGTCTGATTTGAACCAAATCTGGTATGCAGTTTTATGGAGTCCTAAGTAATGAATTTATGCAAAAAAAAAAAAAAATTGTGCCCCTGTAGGAACCCTGTAAACTAAAAATAGAAATATATTCAAGCACCCATACTTCCAAAATCACATGGAACAGTGAACGGTTTGGTATGAAGCATCCTTTGAACCAGTAGAATGGAATGGTGAAAAAAAATTGCCATCAGTTTGGTCAGGGTGTTCTGTAGGGTACATTGAAAAAATGCTGATTCAGCATATTTTCTTTTCCAGAACCGCTGATCAGAATCTTTTGGTATTTTATATTCAGCATCCAGGGGAGGGGGGGGGGGGGAAGAGCAGATACAAATTAAGCCCCTCGGTTCATTTTTGGGCTCAGTACAGGAGCCTGAATCTGAACTTAGGGCTGTAGGGGTAATAAGCTTTAAAAATCTTCTTCAGAACCACTAGTCAGAATCTTTTAATATTTGGTATACCTTATTGTTATGAGTGTCAGATTCAAGTTGTTCAAATCAAGTCCCTCAGTTAATATTTGGGCTTCCTATGGGGGCCCAAATTTTAACTTAGTGCAATATGGGGAATAATCTTTAAAAATCTTTTTCTTCAGGTCCACCAGTCAGGATCCTTTCATATTTGGTATACAACATCTCTAGGGGGTCAGATTCAAGTTTGTTCAAATTGGGTCCCTGGATTGATACTTAGTCTCTTTATTGGTGCCCCAAATTTAACTTTGTGCAGTACGAGAAAATTTCTAAAAAAAATTCTTCAGATCTACCAGTTAGATTCTTTTGATATTTGGTATACAACATCTCTATGGGGGTCAGATTCAGGTTTGTTCAAACTGAGACCCTCAGTTTGTATTTGGGCTTCCTATGGGGGCCTGAATGAATTTTAGCTTAGGGCAATATGGGGAATAATCTTTAAAAATCATCTTCTTCAAATCCGCCACTTGGAATCCATTCATATTTGATATAGAACATCTCTTTGGGGGTGGGGGTGGGTCAGTTTGTTCTAGTTGGGTCCCTGGGTTAATATTTGGGCTCTTTATTGGAGCCCAGAGTCTAACTTAGTGCAATATAAGAAAATTTCTTAAAAAATCTTCATCAAATCCACTAGTCAGAATCCTTTCATATTTGTTATGTGATATCTCTAGGGGTGTCAGATTCAAGTTTGTTCAAATTGAATCCTTGGCTTAATATGTGGGCTATCTATGGGAGCCCAAAGTTTAACTTAGTGCATTATTATTATTTCAAAAACTGCACTGACCAGAATATTGTTTTTTGATATGTAGGTTTCTTAGGTTCAGTGGAATATGATGGACCAAAAAATTGCTATCGGTTTTGTCGTGGGGTGCCATATAAGGATGCTGATTTTAATACAGTTGGCAATGGGAAAATGCTTAGTCATCATCATTCTTGTACTGCATCAACTAATTAGAAACTTTTCTTCTTTAAAACCACTGGTCCAAAATCATTCATATATGGCACAGACCATCTTTGGAGTATACTCTTTCTACCTTGCTCAAATGAAGCTGCTGCCATCTTCGTGCTGGTGGAGTATACTCTTCTGATTTTTTTCCCAAAATGTTACTGCGGGATTAATGCTCCATGCGCCAAAAATTAACTTCTCATAAGCCCCTTGCAATAGTGCTTAGATTTCTGGCACTCCCAAATTTGGGCTTCACTCAAAATTTCTATTTCCAGAAACAATAGGCTGATTTGAATCCAATTTTGTCATGTAGTATAACTGGGTCATAAGTACTGGATTTATGTATGATTTTTGGGCTGTTTTTTTTTGGGGGGGGGGGGGGGGGGCAGGGGGGGGGGGGGTATGAGACTTGACAGAACAGAGCTTTGTTTTTACCCAGAAAGCTTTCATAGGACCAGCAGAAATGAATGGCCAAAAAAAAAAAAAAAATGCCTTTGGTTGTGTTGTGGCAAATAAAGAAATTGCTCTTGCTGCCCATCAATTGCTGACACACTCATCTCATTTGACAACTTGAGCCAGGTGAGCATTTTAGGCTCACATGAGCCTCTGGTATCTTATTTGATAGAGCTGCATGAGCTCTGTCAAATAAAATATAATAGAATAAATGCTCAGTTTATCACTAGAATACAAGAAAATGACCAAATCCCTGTTAATTGAATCTGCCAATTAAGTTAGTATTTTTCATTGACAAAATGGAAACTCAATTAACAATATTCCACTGTATGATATTTATGGTTCCTATTCTTTAGATGTGTTTTTATTCTGTAAAAAGAATTTAATATTTTGTTCTTGTCAATTTGTTTTGTTGTTTTTACATTTTATTGAGTGTCTATTTTGAGGTTGTTTTCTGGGGTAAAAATATTGGCAAAAGGACTGAGAGAAAAATGTTGCCATAGCTCATGATCCCTCTTTTTTAAGCTGTGTTTTTTTTTTACAGTTATTTGAAAGAAAAAGTTGTCCTGAATTCCAGTTGCGTCAGTTAAAGGATAAATTTAGCAAATTACCAGTCAGTTTATATTATAGGTGTCATGGCTGCAAATGGAATGTTACAGAATCCTGCTATGTTTGCTGGCTTTGACAGTACACCAGCTAGTTGTATTGGAGATTGGGTATGTTTTAAATTTTCACATATTTTTTTCCATTTTGTATTTCACTGTTGACAACTCGTGCTGTGTGAAACTCCTTGTGCAATAATGGTTTTCTATGCATCCAGTAATTTTTATTTATTTGATATCAAGTCCTGTGATGCAGTCAGTATTCAAATAGATTACATACTGGTACTTGGAATGTTAAAAAATTTATAGTAATTTATATATTTTTTATACTTACCAATGACCCAGACTTAGCTGGTGCTAACTCTTAAATATTTAGGGCCAAACGCAAATTTTACCCCAAATCCCCAAAATTTGTTTCAAAAACCGAAAATTACATGTCCTATATGGTCCTCCATACTTTAACTCCATTGCGCATGCGCAGTGTCAAGGAGGTCTCGAAATTGGTGCCAAAAATCATTCTTACAACCAGTGCCTGGTTGGCGGGGAGGTATGAGTTCCCAACTCATGGGAGGGCCATCCCCATCTGGGTCATTGGTAAGTATAAAAAATATATAAATTACTATAAATTTTTTAACATCTTTATACTGTACCAATGACCCAGACTTAGCTGAATAATAAAAAGTTTGGAGGGCCTAGGACATAAAGGAAAATCCAATAAGCTCAACTACATATAACCGAATTATCCCCTCGAAGAGAAAATGAGAAATAGGCTTTACATGTATCTTTCTTATTTGCAGCAAAAAAAAAGACCCAACACCCTTCTGTAATTGAGCACAATAACCTCAATGATCTCTATTATCATCCAGTATAACTCGTTATGCTAATTATTTTTAAAGGAAAGCCAAAAAATAAAGGAAGTCCAGAGAAATGAGACTTATATAATCATCAACAGGGTCCGAAGATTGAATATTAACACCCGTGTGAAACGTGACATATACAAATGTTTCACACCGAGCTACACTTTAAAAATATTACATGGATGAGTAAACATTAGCTTTACACTTTAAAACCATCCTGGTGCCGACTCCAAAGGAGGTATTCCCTTGCTTTACACTATAAAGCAGGTGACCTAAGGGACCGCCCCCCCCCCCTTCCCCTTGCCCTGGGTCAAATACCCCAGAGCAAAGAGGGCAGCAGGACAGAGTCCCTGCCGGAACAGAAAACCTGCATAACCATAGTTGCAACTGTTTAGTGGATGACATAATACAGAGCAACAGATAACGGACCTAAACAATGCAGATCTCCAGAAATGGACTCAATATTTCTTAAGATAAAAAATTCGTGAACGTGGAAGGCTGAGATCAGTATGCAGCCTTCATTAGATCAGTAATAGCAACACTATTAGCGAAAACCCAAGAAGTAGATAGTGCCCTCACTTCATGAGCTGAAATCTAAGCACAGACTGCTGAGTTGAAGATAATTTTAGATCAGCAGTACGGATAGTTAATTGAATCCATCTAGCAATAGAATGGACAAAAATGTGGAGTAAGCTTCCACAGCATGTCCCACAACAGACACCTGAGTAGAATAATCCACGGTCTCTATGGGGACAGAGATGCTACCACAGAATTGCATTGAGATTGATTTATCTTGAGCAATGCCTGCTGAATCAACGGTGCTGGAGGATACACATATCCTCTCATTCCGTCTCACAAGATCGATAGAGCGTCTACTGCAAACGCTCGAGGATCCGGCATGGTGACACATACGTCTGCAACTAATTGTTGAGATGCGTCGCAAATAAGTTTATCCTTGGCTGCTCCCATTGGTAGCAAATCTGATTGAATACTCATTTGTTGACAGTCCATTCTGATGGCAACAAGCGACTCCTCCGTGAAAGGGAGTCCGCTAATACGTTCAGACAAGCCGGAATATGACGGACCGATAGAAGAACCTGATGTTCTAGTACAAACAGAAGGATTCTTTCCGTTAGCTTGAACAATGGAATGGAATGAGTGCCTCCCTGATTCCGAATATATGCTACCACCGTCGTATTGTCGGATAGAATTTGCACATGTGCATTCTGAAAAACGTCCATCCAATGACGTAGCCAAGTCAAATTGACATCATTACTCTGATGTTTATGTGCTTGTATAGGAACTGCGGATCCCAAAGACCCTGGCACTTCAAATTCGTTGGGCTCAATGTAGCATCCCAACCTATTGACTGGCATCCGTCATAACTGTAAAACTCGGATCCGGCAATTGCTGTGGAACTCCCTGAGTTAACCACCGAATGTCTGCCGAAGTCTGAATCTCTTGTTACACTTGATTTGACAAGAGGATGTCCGTATCGAGCGAAAGAATCTTCACCCTCCAATTCTGAGTCAGAAAGATTCGGAGAGGACGAGTGCGTAGCCGCCCCATTGGAATGAGATCCGCGGCAGCTCCGCACAAACCTATCCGTCGCATGAATTCTCTCACTGAAACCCTGTCTGAGAGAAGACAATAGCTAGCGTAACAGCTGACTAACTTCACTCTGGTTAACGGCAGATGAACGAGATTGTGCATCTCGAAGCTCATCCCCAGGTGGGTGAACGACTTGGACGGCATCAGATCCGACTTCCTTTCGTTTACTTATGAAACCGAGACATCGGAGCTAAAAAAGCAAATTCTGCACATTGTTCTGAAGCGTTAACTCGTTGCCGTACCTCTAAAGAATATAGTCCAGGTACGCCGGCGCTACCGCAAACAAATGAGCTCGGAAATGAGTCAATACCGAGTTCATTATTCGAGTTAAAGCCCAGGGTGCTAGATTCAGACCGAAGCACATCGCTCGGAACTGATATACGACTCCTAGGACGGTGAAGCGAAGATACTTTCTGAACACCGGATGTACCCTGACGTGAAAGTACGCATCCTTGAGATCTATGCTCGCAGCATAAACGTTCACTTGAATGCTCGCTCTGACTGATCGAATGGTCTCCATAAAGAATTTTGGAGCCATGATCAGCTTGTTTATCCAGCTCAGATCTATGACTGGAGGGAACGAGCCGTCTGGTTTCGGAACCAGAAAAAGAAGGCTGTAGAAACCTGGTGATTCCTGGTTTTCTACGACCTCTATCGCATTCTACACTAAAAGAGACTGGACTTCTGATAGTAGCGAGGCTTCTTTCTGCTGATTTGAAGGGAGCTGAGTCCATCTTGGACTTCGAGTTAACGGAGGTTCTCCTTTGAAGGACAGTTCAGTCCTTCCGATATAACCCCTCGAACCGAAGGGTCTTCCGTAATTAATTCCAAATTGATTGAGAAACTCGACAGTCTTCCGCCCACTGGAATGCGACAGAGGTTTAAACCATCACCTCTTGGATCTGTGAGGCTTGCGGAAGGAGAAACCATGTCCTCCACGGCTCGCACCTCGCCCTGTTGACCTAGGGGCATCTGACCGGTTGTTTTGGCCAGAATTATGGCCCCTACCTGAGTCGCTACCATGACGGTCTCTAGAGTAAAACCTAGAGGACGCATAGGAACCTCTATAAGAACCTCTATAGGAACTTCCATTGGATGTATTCGCCTCAGAAGTGCCTGTCCTATTCTTCTCCGCTGACTCCGGCTTATAGAAGCGGATTTGAATAGCAAAGTCTAAAGCTTTCTTAGTTATCTGATCATAGATTGCGGAAAGCTTGCCGTTGAAGCGACTCTGAGAGAGTTATTCACCTTACTATCCACGCGCGTGGATGTAGCCATGGCCGCATCACGTGTAACCAACTCCAGATTGCCACTGAAAGGGCGGAGTTATACGTGGAGAATGCTATGGCCCTTGAAAGAACTCGTAAGGCGGATCGTTCACCCTAGAATTCTTTCCTTTGATACGTAATGATAACGCTCTCGTAAGGTGAACTGCGTACGATAATGCGTCTAAGCTAGCTGTATTAGACGATATTGTTGTTTCCAACGTCAGGGTTGGAATTGACATAGACGACGGTATAAACAATTCTAGGACTTCAGCCTGGTCGTCTAGACGCAGAGGAACTCTCGGAATGCCCTGTCCTGCCGTTTTGAATTATTCCATGAAATGATGAAAGGCAGATGTAGAGCACTTGCCGATAAGAAACCGGACTTGCCCGATTGGTAGCAAGTTTATATATAGCGTCATATAATAGTTCAAAAGTCTCTGAGACATTTCTGGACTGTGACGGAAACTGAGGGACGATGTCCCTGAACTGTTTAAAGAAATCTGTGTCCAGTGGCGCTATCAGTCTCTTATTCGGCAATGCATCATTTTGGTCTGGAGGAACAACGTCAGAAAAATAGAGCCGGATGAACTCTACAGCAATTATGTTGTTCCGAAAGGGAAAATTTCAACTACTCTGTATCCCTTTCGCATCCAGACGGACCACTTGTAATTCTTGGTCGTCCGTGTCTGCACCTGCAGTGGAACGTACCAACCCAGCTTCTATGGATAATTCTTGATCCGACAGAGTTTCTGTCGGTTGCTGGGATGCTGCGATAATTTGTGCTATCTGCGATAGCACATCCATAACGGAGGCCTGTGGTGCTGCGGTCTTACAATATTTAGCCGCTGGAAGCTCCTAAGACGCTGACTCCTGCATACTTCTTAATGCGAACGTCCGGAGTATGAAGGCCTCATATCCTTGGCTATCGGATGGTGTAACCTGGTCGCCGTGAATTCCTAGTCGGCGAGATTGGCTGGATATCACTGGTCACGTGCAGTCGTGTATGCTGTCGTGAGGATGAGGAAGCCAATAAAGCAGTCTCTCCGGACTGTCTATCTCACGGAGCGTCCCGAGCGGTGGACGTATGCCCCGACTGAGGAACGTTCTGTACCACAACATCTGTACCCAGGTGTTGTTGTTCGAGAGAGGGACCTCTCTCGCTCGCAGCCCGTGCTGGAGCTGGACGAGCTAGGAACCGGACTAATAGGCTTCCTCCGTACCATCCTCGTATCTGTCGTCAGTGGGTGCGCACGTTGTATTTTATAGTGCTCGCATCACCCAAATCTCCCTGTACCGCAACGGACGAACCCGGGTGCCAAGCCATTCGTTGAATGGTCACTACACCGGGCGAGCTAGTGGACGCCAAAGCCTTCGATCCTACTTGGTACCTCTTAGGCAATTGACGTATCTGCATTAGCACTCTTGCTGCTAGCTCTTCATTTGACTGTGACGACGGAAGCACACTTCTCGAAGACATCACAGAAACATTCCTCTGTTCTTGATCGTCAGTGAGGCCTGTGGAGCCGCGGTCTTAGGTAAATAGCCGCTGGAAAGGCCTCATGTCCGTGGCGAGCGGATGGAGTGACCTGGTCGACATGGAATCCCTGGTCGGCAAAGCAGGAGCTCCCGGGACGTTCCTTCCTGAATTTATATAATATGTGAACGTCCCCCGGAATTCTGTGGTCACATAGCCAAGGTGCGGTCATGTGTGCTGACGTGAGGATGAAGCCAATAGAACAGCCATGTCTGACTGTCTATGCGACAGAGTGTCCCGAGCAGGAAGAGTGGACGTATGCTCCGACTATCAAACGAACATATAACAACATCGCGGCACAGATGTTGCTGTAAGAGAGAGGGGGCCTCTCTCGCTCGTGGTCTGGATGGACCTGGACGAGCTAGGAACCGGACTAACAGGCTTCCTCCGTACTATCCTCTGTTCCGTTGTCACTGGGTGTGCACATGGTATGTTTATAGTGCTCGCAACACCCGAATCTCCTTCCTGGACCGCAACGGACGAACCCGGGTGCTAAGCCACTCTGTGAATGGTCGCGACACCGGGCGAGCTAGCGGACGTCAACGCCGTCGACCCTACTTAGGGCCACTTAGGCAATTGGCATATCTGCATGAGCACTTTGCCGCTAGCTCTTCATTTGATTGTGACGACGGAAGCACACTCTTGGATGACATCACCAAAACATCACCCTGTTCTTGTTCCTCTGAAAAAGAGAGTGAAAAAATAGAGTGACCCTGCGGAGAGAGGACCGGCATGGTCCTCTCCCCGCTAACAACATACCGTGACACACGTCTCCAGTGTTTGTCATCCCAGTTGATACACATTGAACAAGGGTTAGTGCGTGTACATTGACTACAATTAATACAGAAATCATGAGAATCAGAGGAAGATTTCCTCCCATTACAATTTGAACAATAATCTTTCATAATGAAAAAAGTAAACAGTCATAGTACTCACACTAAACCTTGAAAACAAAGATACATAATAAAATAATGCATTATAACATTGCGAAAAAATTATTCAAACAGAAAAAAAATTTTGAAAAAAATTTTTCAGAAGAGCCCAAGAACCCTGAGCCCAAATGAATCCCCAAAAAGCCTAAGTGTGGACAAAAATTTTAAATCATTTTGAAAAATTAATGTAACACATATGGACAATATTAATGTATCTTACTATGAACTAAACTAAGCAGAAGACAAGTAATCACTGTCCGAAGTAACTGTTGTCAACCTAAACAAAAAGTGTAAACAAACCAGAAACATGACTCCAGGCACCGGCAAACATGGCCCGAAATCAGTATCCAATTTAAACACTATCTGATGCAAAACAGAGACTTCCCAAGAAGAAACTGTAGAACATCAGATGGTAGATGCAGACCAAAATGCCTAAACACCCAAGGGTGAGGACGTAAACATGGGAAAAAGACAGAAAATAATTCTGTTTCCAAGCCAAAACTCCCCAAAATTTTTTGTAATAAACATTACAAAAAATAAGCCAAAAGTATGGGAGAATAGCTAGGGGGAAATAAAGGAAAGGGAGAGAGGAAACACTGATCAAACAATGGAACATTCATAGCAAGAATCACAACAACAGGGTCATGCCTCGAAAATAGGCAACATGAAATAATTTTGTAAAATAATTATAAGTTACAGCCCTGAACATTTCTTTCCACTGTTTTTTCTCTCCTCCTATTTCCTCCTTATATCCACCATTTCTCTCATAATTATGCGTCTGGCATCATTAAAACTGAGATTTACAAGCACAAATATCAGTGAGGTGATACTGAATTGAGGGCCAAACAAAGAATGATTTTTGGCGCCAATTTCGAGACCTCCTTGACACTGCGCATGCGCAGTGGAGTAAAAGTATGGAGGACCATACAGGACATGTAATTTTCGGTTTTTGATGCAACTTTTGGGGATTTGGGGGTAAAATTTGCATTTGGCCCTAAATATTTAAGAGTTAGCACCAGCTAAGTCTGAGTCATTGGTACAGTATAAAAATATGATCAGCTGTTTTTTGCTCACCTGACTGAAAGTCAGGGTGAGCTTTTCTTATCACTCTTCGTCTGTCGTCCGACGTCCTGCGTGAAGGTGGTGTTTGAGCCTCTTTCTCCTAAACCACTGGCCACATTTTAAATAAATTTCATGTAAGTAGTGGTTATATAGGGGCATTTTGGTTTTTCTTCAAATTGGATTTCTGCTCATATTGTGGAGTGGGGTGGGTCCAAAATGCACAAAATTTTAAAAAATCTTCTTTTCAGGAACCAGCCATAGCAGAGACTTGATATTTGGTATGCAGCTTCCATTTGATGTGTAGACTCTATTTTGTTCAAGAGAAGTTTGACGAGCAATATTTACCTTTGTTCTGAAAGGGGCAAGATTTTTGCCCTGCCCAAAATTTCTATATTTTTATACTGTACCAATGACCCAGACATAGCTGGTGCTAACTCTTAAAATATAGGGCCAAACACAAATTTTGCCCCCCAATCCCCAAAATTTGCATCTAAAACTAAAGAAAACATGTCCTGAAAGGCCCTCCACACTTCGCCCCTACTGCGCATGCGCAGTGTCAAGGACGTTCCGAAATTGGCGCCATTTTTCATTCTAAGTTTGGCCCTTCATCAGTTAACATCTGACTGATCTTTGTGCTTTTAAATCTCAGTTTAAATGATGCCAGACACATAAATATTAGTGAAATGGTGATTCTAAGGAGGATAGAAGGAGGAGAGGAAAAGAATGTGTGACAGAATATTATCAGGGCTGTAACTTAAAATTTTTTAATGAAATTATGTTAAGTTACCTATTTTCAAGGCAGCAGCCATTTTCTTGTCATTCTGATTATTTAGTTACACTGTTTTTTCAAGTGTTTTTCCTCTCTCCCGGTCCTTTAAGTTCCCCCTTGCTATTCTCCCATGCTTTTGGCATAGTTTCTGTAATTATTATTACTAAAATTTCTTGGGAGTTTTAGCTGAATAACAGAATGAATTCTGTTCTTTCCCCATGTTTACGTCTTCACCTACGGGTGGTTAGGCGTTGTGTTCTGCATCTACCATCTGATGTTCTGCAGTTTCTTCCCTGGAAGTCTCTGTTTTGCATCAGATGGTGTATTTTTGGTTACTGATTTCGGGCCTGGGTGCCTGGAGTCTTATTTTAGTGTTTTTACACTCATTGTTTACATTTACAACAGCCCTCTGTGTGAGGGGGGGATTTCTAAATAATAATATCTTTATGTTATTTTAATCATAACTAGATACATTATTATTGTTCGTAAGTGTTGAATAAATTGTTTAAAATATTTTTAAAATTTTTTTCCACACTTAGGCTTGGGATCCATTGGGGCTCAACGTTACTTTTCAGAAACTTGGGCTGTTCTGAAAAAATATTTTTTCAAAATATTTTGATTTCAATTATTTTTTCTATATCAATGGATCATATTATTATTATGTATTTTGATTGCCAGGGGTTAGTGCGAGTACCAGGACTTGTTTTCTTTTCACATTGAAAGGATATTGATCAATTGTTTTAAGAGGAAGTCTTCCTCTGACCTTATTATCATTCTATATGTGGTCAGTGTACTCGCATTAACTCCTGTTCTGTATCGTATGATTTCGATGACAATATGGGAAGCGTATGTCACGGTATGTTGTTGGGGATTTGGACACTCCGGTCCTTTCCCCGCAGGGTCACTCTACTTTATCAATTTCTATTTCAGACGATCAAGATTAGGGTGATGTATCTGTGATGTCTTCCAACAGTGTGCCTCCGTCGTCACAATTAATGAAGGGCTAGCGGAAAAGTGCTCATGTAATACGCCAATTGCCTAAGAGGACCCTAGTAGGTTCGACGGCCTTTGACGTCCGCTAGCTCGCCCGGTGTAGCGTCCATTCACCGAATGGTTCGGCAGCCGGGTTCGTCCATTGCGGTCTAGAAGGAATTTTGGGGTGATGCGAGCACTATAAAATTAACTTAATGCACACCCAGTGACGGCGGATCGGAGGGAGAATGGAGGAAGCCTTTTAGTCCGGTTCATAGCTCGTTCCGGTCCATCCGGACGGCAAGCGAGAGAGGCCCCTCTCTCGTTCAACAACATCTGGCCCCAGATGTTGTGGTACAAATGTGTCGCTAGCGGAGCATACGTCCGTCGCTCGGGACGCTCCGTTGTATAGGCAGTCCGCTGAGACTGCTAAGGCTTCCTCTTCTCGTCAGCGCACACGACCGCACCTTGGCTGCGTGACCGCCGATATATTAACAGCTTCGCCGATCAAGGATTCTTCGGCGACCAGGTCACACCATCCGGCAGCCAGGGATTCGAGACCGATGGACTCCGGACGTTCGCATAGGAAAAGTATGCGGGAGCCATCTGATGCGGAGCTGCCCTCGGCGAAGCAGCGATAGACTGCGCCTCTGCAGGTCTCGACGCCGGACATTCTTGTGCACATAGCACAGCTTATCGCAGCATCCCAGCAGCCGACAGAAACGGTGTCGGATCGAGAATTATCCGACAGCGCTGGGTCGGTAGCCGGGGACTCGAGGCCTGCAGACTCCAGACGTTCGCATAGGAAGTGTGCGGGAGTCAACGTACACGGAGCTTCCAGCGGCAATGCATCGTAAGTCCGCTACTGCACAGGCCTCGGGAACGGACGTGCTTTCCTTAATAGCACAGTTTATCGCAGCATCCCAGCATCAACTGAATCTGTCACATATATTTTATCCGACGATGCTGGGTCGGGACGCTCCGCGAAAGCGGGTACGGACGTCCGAAAGTTTCATCCGGTCCGACGGGATACCGAAAGGGATTCGGAGGATTTCAAGCTTTCCCTTTCGGAACAACATATGCTGCGATGCCGGATAAGAAACTGATAGCGTCGGTGGACTTAGAAATTTTTGGTTCGGTTCAGGGACATCGTCCCTCAGTTCCGACATAGTCCAATAATGTCACACAAACTTTCGAATTATTGAACGACGCTATATATATTATTATTTTATGCTTGCTATCCAAGCATTTCTGGTTTCTTGTTCGAAGAGTTATGGAGATGTCTTTCAAAAGTGTGCCTCTGTCGTCATAGTTAATGAAGAGTTAGCGGCAATAAGTGCTCATGGAATATGTCTATCGCTTACGGAGTGACATTCGCTAGCTCACCCGGTGTAGCGTACATTCATCGAATGGTTCGGCTGCCGGGTTCGTCCGTTGCGGTCTAGGAAGGAGATTTGGGTGATGCGAGCACTTTAATTACTTTAGTACTCACCCAGTGACGGCAGATTGAGGACAGATCGGAGGAAGCCAACAACATAGGGGACCGCATGTTGTGGTTCAGATATTTTACATTCGGAGCATATGTCCGTTGCTCGGGACGCTCCGTTATATTGACAGTCCAAGAGACTGTCTTTAATGCTTCCTCATCCTCACAGCAGGGCACACGACCGCACATTGGCTACGTGACCTCGAGTATCCGATCAGTTTCGGCATTCAGTGATTCCACAGCGAATAGGTCGCGCCATCCGGTAGCCAAGGGACACGAGGCCTATACACTCCGTTCGCTCGCATATTGGAAGTATGCACGGGGTAACGATCTCGGAGCTTCCTGCGGCAATGCATCGTAAGACCGCTGCTCCTCAGGCCTCAGTGACGGACGTGCTATCCGAGTTAGCACAGTTGTTTCGCAGCATCCCAGCAATTGACAGTTTCTCGGTCGAATCAGGAATTATTCGACGGCGCTGGGTCGGTGCGGTCCGCGGTTGCATCAAGCTACGGACGACCGAACGCTTTATAGGGTCCGACAGGATGGCGAAAGGGATTCGAAAGATTTCGAGTTTTCCCTTTAGTAGTATCGGAAGATGCCTTTCATATCTTCTGGCATTTCTTCCAGTGATTATTTTTCGGACTTCATTGCTGCGATCTTGGATAAGAGACTTATAGCGTCATTGGACTCGGATTTTTCGATCGGTACAGGGACTTTGTCCCTGACTTACCGACGCAGTCCAATATTGTCATTACAACATGTGTTTTATTTTTCGACGCTATATATTTATATATATATACAAGCCTGCTACTAAGCATGATAGTTTAGTTTCTTGTCCGCGTGGCTCATTTCTGCCATTTTATCTTTTTTACATATAGTTTATTTTGGCAGAGCAGGGCATACCGAGAGTTCATACGCGTCTAGACGGTGTGATTAAAGACTGCATAATTCTTTTTCGCCGTTTATGTCTTTTCCAATTTCAATGTTGGGAACGACATTATGTATAGTAGACTTAACTTAGACGCTTTATTATACGTAATCCGCCTTACTGAGGCGTTATCATTACGTCTTCAAGAAAAGATTTACGGGATATTATTCTCAATGTAATTTCTTTTGAGGGCAGTAGTTTGTTCACGTATAACTCCGCCCTTCAGTGGCTGATTGGAGTTGGTTAGACGTGATGCAGCCCTAGCTACATCCACGCGTGGATAGTAGGTTAAGAACTCTCTCAGAGTCGCTTCGTTCTCGGAGGAGCTTCTCTTCGACGGCAACTTTCGGCAATCCATGAATTGCTTGATTTATACATTCTCTTGTCTGTCTAGTGTTACAAGAGATTCAGACTGGGGCAAACATTCGGTGGTTGACTCAGAGAGTGCCGCCGCAGTTGCCGGACCCGAGTGTGGCTGTTATGACGGTTGCCAGTCAAACAGATTGGGATATATACTGATCCCTACGGATTCGAAGTGCCAGGATCTTTGGGTTCCGCAGTCTTTTAGCTATCAGTTTAACTTCCACGGAATAATGTTTTTTAGGCTTGCTTTATGTCATTGCATGAACATTATTCAGAAACGCATGCCCAAATTCCTGTCCTTTAATTCGACAGTAGTGGCGTATCTCCGGAACCAGGGAGGCACTCTTTCGTTTCCGTTATTCAATTTAATGGAAAGAATCCGTCTGTTGGTTATAGTACACCAAGTTCAGTTTTGGTCCGTCATATTCTGGGTCGTCTGATTGTTTTATCGCACTCCCGTTCTCTTACGGGTCGCTTGTTGCTGTCAGAATGGACTCTCAACAAACAAGTATTCAATCAGATTTGCTATCTATGGGAGCGCCCAATGATGTTTTATTTATGACACAGCTTGCTAATAAATTGCAGACGTATGTGTTGGCTTGTCCAGATCTCTGAGCTAATACTGTTAACGCTCTATTGATCTATAGGACAGAATGATAGGATACGCGTATCCTCCGGCGCTGTTGTTTTAACAGGTATTGCTAAGATAACAACCACAATACATTTCTGTTGATAGCATCTCTATCTTCACAGAGATCATGAGTAATTTACTCTCTTGTCTACTGTGGATCTTAATGTGAAATCTTCCTCTATCTGAGGATCTTTTTTCACTGGGTAAATCGTGTCATCTTTATCACAACCAGCAAGGTCGCAACCTTCATGTATTCCGTTGTGTGGTCCGTATTGCATTGTAAGCTCTGTACTGGACGAGCTTTGGACGCGATTTCTTACTATAGGAGATCCTCTTCTTCGCTATTCTATGCGACTAAAGTGGAGGCTCTTCCGTCGTGGTGTAGGGATCATTATGTTCATATGGTTGATCCCTCCATACTACTCATTGCTATTTTTTAGTATACTTGTTTCACAAGATCTACTGCAGCCTGTTGTTATTTAGGTTATAGGTTTATGTTACCTCATACCTATCCACTCTACGATAGTTTACAATTGAGTCTTTTGTCTCTTTATCTAAGTCAGTTAGTAACTTTTTGATAAATAGACTTAGAATCTTTAGATTAAATTCCTATACGGATTTTAACTTCGGTTCTTATTTAGCTAAGTAATCATTTGAGCCTCTGGAAACAGTAGTTTTCAAATTCTGACCTTTTAGACAGTAATTCTGTTGGTTTCTCTTTTACTGTAGAGTCAGTGAGTTTCATGCACTATCGATGGATGATTTTCACTTTCATAGTTTCGGAATCAATACTTCCGTTACTATTTAGGTTGGATTGTTGCATAAGAGTTAGGCTCCTATTATCCGGAACCTATTATTTTAAGGTCCTTCCGTCTTCGTATGGGCATAGGCCTTTACTCTTTCCGGGTACAGTTTATGTATTTATAAACAGATATCTGTTTATTACAAGGGCGTAAGCTTCTTCTGTCTTTGATGTCTAGTAGAAGGACGTTACGCTCCATTTTATTGTTAATGGATTCTATTAACTAGCGTACTGCTTATGGTATATCATTGGATTAGCAGTTGTGCTTAAGATTTCGGCTCATGAAGTAAGAGTTCTTCTACTTCTTGGGCTTACATTAATAGTGTTGCTATTATAGATTTTTGAAGGCTGCTCATTGCGCTCAGCCATCCATTCATGAATTTTATCTCAGAAATATCGAGTCCATTTCTGGAGGCCTCTATTGTTAGGTCTATTATCTACTGCTCAGAATGTCATTCACTTAACAGTTGCTACTATAGCTAGGTAGGCTGTCTGTTTCGGCAGTGTCTCCGTCCGGCTGCCCTCTTCGCTCTGGGCTATTTGACCCAGGGCAAGAAAAAGGGGGGGGGGGGGGGGGGGGGGGGGAGGGTGTTCCCTTGGGTCACCTGTTTTTACTATGTAAACAAGGGGATACCTCCTCCGGAGTTAGTAATTCTGAGCTGTTATTGGGATGGTTGTTTAGTGAGAAGTTTAAGTTTATAAAATTCATTCAAGTCTTAGTTTTTAAAGTATAGCTTTTGAATATTGCATATGTCAACGGACATGATTATGCAATTCTCACACACTTTTAGGAGTATAAGAGTCTCTATTCTCTAGACTTACTTTATTATTGGCTTACTTTAAAAATTATTAGTATAAGGATTATTGGATATTAATAGAGTACATGGATGTATGAAGCTCAATTTTTGGAAGGTGTTGTATCTTTCTAATTTATCATAAATAAGAAAGATACATGTAAGACCTATTACTTCTTTTCCCTACAGGGGATGACTCTATTTTATTTTATTGAGCGTATTCCATTTTGCTCTATGTCCTTGGCCCTCCAGCCTTTTTACTATTCAGCTATGTCTGGGTCATTGGTACAGTATAAAAATGTTAAAAAATTTATAGTAATTTATATATTTTTTATACTTACCAATGACCCAGACGGGGATGGCCCTCCCAGGAGTTGGGAACTCTTGCCTCCCCGCTGAGTACATAGCGCTTACCAGGCACTGGTTATTAGAATGATAAATGGCGCCAATTTCGGAACGTCCTTGACACTGCGCATGCGCAGTAGGGGCGAAGTGTGGAGGGCCTTTCAGGACATGTTTTCTTTAGTTTTAGATGCAAATTTTGGGGATTGGGGGGCAAAATTTGTGTTTGGCCCTATATTTTAAGAGTTAGCACCAGCTATGTCTGGGTCATTGGTAAGTATAAAAAATATATAAATTACTATAAATTTTTTAACTTTTTGAACCCAGAGGCCGATTTGAACCAAATTTAATATGAGGTATTATTGGGTTATAAGTACTTGATTTATTGCAAAAAAATTTTTCCTGCAGCCCTCTGGGAACCGCAGGAGCTAAAAATAGAAAAAAAATAAAATGCCCATATCTCCAAAACTGCATGGCACCGAGAATTTTTATTTGGTGTGAAGCTTCCTTAGGACCAACACAAAGGATTGGTAAAAAAAAATTGCCATCGGTTTTATCATAGGGTACAGTTTTGGGACTTTGAAAAAGTGCTGAGTCAGCATTTTTTAACACCGTAGGCAATGGGAAAAACATTAAAAAATCTTCTTCTCCAGATCCAGCCTGCAGAATCTTTTGATATTTGGTTTGCAACATTGTAGGGTGGATCTGATTCAAATTTGTTCAAATCGGCCCCCTGGGTTCATATTTGGGCTCAGTATAGGAGCCCGATTTCGAACTTAGTGCATTTCAGGCAAATTTCTTAAAAAATCTTCTCCAGATCCAGCAGGCAGAATCTTTTGATATTTGGTATGCAATATTGTAGGGTGGATCTGATTCAAGTTTGTTCAAATTGGACCCCTGGGTTCATATTTGGGCTCAGTATAGGAGCCTGATTTCGAACTTATGCAAATTTCTTCAAAAATCTTCTTCTCCAGATCCAGCAGGCAGAATCTTTTGATATTTGGTATGCAACATTGTGGGGTGGATCTGATTCAAGTTTGTTCAAATCGGCCCCCTGCATTCACATTTGGGCTCACTATAGAAGCTCGAATTGGAACTTAGTGCATTTCAGGCAAATTTCTTTAAAAATCTTCTTCTCCAGATCCAGCAGGCAGAATCTTTTGATATTTGATATGCAACATTGTGGGTGGTTCTGATTCAGTTTTGTTCAAATCGGTCCCCTGGGTTTATATTTGGGCTCAGTATATGTTATGCAGAAGACCTACACCACCACCTCTCCTAAATGTCTTTGAAAATCAAATATTTTTCTCAAGATTCAGCAGACAGAATCTTTTGATATTGGTATGCACCATACTTAGGGGGGTGAGATTCAGTTTTGTTCAAGCCAAGTCCCTGGGTTCGTATTTGAGCTCACTGTGGGAGCCTGAATTATAACTTAGTTTAAAATGAGGAATTTTCTTTAAAAATCTTCTTCAGATCCAGCAGTCAGAATGTTTTGATATTTGGTATGCAGCATCCTTAGTGGGGTGAGATTCAAGTTTGTTCAAGCCATGTCCCTAGGTCCATATTTGGGCTCACTGTGGGAGCCCAAATGATAACTTAGTTCAAAATGAGGAATTTTCTTTAAAAATCTTCTTCTTCAGATCCAGTAGTCAGAATGTTTTGATATTTGGTATGCAGCATCCTTAGGGGGGGTGAGATTCAAGTTTGTTCAAGCCATGTCCCTAGGTCCATATTTGGGCTCACGGTGGGAGCTTGAATTGTAACTTAGTTCGAAATGAGGAATTTTCTTAAAAAATCTTCTTCTTCAGATCCAGCAGTCGGAATGTTTTGATATGTGGTATGTAGCATCCTGGGGTGGGGGGGGGGGGGGGGAGGGGATTCAAGTTTGTTAAAGCCAAGTTCCTGGGTCCATATTTGGGCTCGCTGTGGGAGCCCGAATTATAACTTAGTCAATATGAGGAAATTTTCTTTGAAAATCTTCTTCTTCAGATTCAGCAGTCGGAATGTTTTGATATTTGGCATGCAGCAACCTTGGGGGGAGGGGGGGCTGAGATTCAAGTTTGTTCAAGCCAAGTCCCTTGGTTCATATTTGGGCTCACTATTGGAGCCTGAATGACAGCTTAGTTCATTCAAAATGAGGAATTTTCTTTAAAAGTCTTCTTCAGATCCAGCAGATTAATGCTTTTGATATTTTTTATGCAGCATCCTTGGGGGGGGGGGGGGGGGGGGGGGTGTAAGATTCAAGTTTGTTCAAGCCGTGTCCCTAGGACCATATTTGGGCTCATTGTGGGATTTCAAATTTTAACGTAGTACAAAATGAGGAATTTTCTTTAAAAATCTTCTTTAGATCCAGCAATCAGAATGTTTTGATATTTGGTGTGCAGCATCCTTAGAGGGGGGAGATTCAAGTTTGTTAAAACCAAGTCCCTGGGTTCATATATGGGCTCCCTGTGGGAGCCCGAATTATAACTTAGTTCAATATGAGGAATATTCTTTAAAAATCTTTTTTTTTTAGATCCACTGGTCAAAATCTTTGGATATTTGGTATAAGCTTTTCTTGGGAGGAGCAGAGGATGCAACTTGTTGAAATCAATTCTCTGGGTTGATATTTAGGCAACCATGTCAGGTGAGCGCCCTCAGGCCCCCTGGGGCCTCTTGTTTTTAAAAGCAGCAGTCAATTATGCTTATTCAATTCGAAGAATTAAAAGTAAATGGCAGATGAAAATGTAATTTTCTATTATTCAGCTTTCAAATATTCCTTGAGCATTTGCTCAGGTTATGGAAAGGTGCACAAATTTCTGCTCATGAGAAATCTCCACCATTACCATTGGCCCAGATATTGCTAGCTAGTTCAGTTCGAAGAATCATTGAATTTGTTCCAAAGAGGGGTCATCAGCTAGGTTTTGGATTCAAAAATTTAAAAACAATAAAATTTGAATGGCAAATTTTGTGATTGGCACTGGCCAGATATGTTCACTATGCTTGGTGAAAAGTTAATATAATTTTAAGCAAAGATCCTGTAAAGTACTCGTAAATCCCCAAGGAAAGTGCTTGGGAGTTCTGGATTTTTTTTCTCTCAGGAAGTGTATGAACTCTGAACAGGGACTTACATTTAGTGAAAATAGTACCACATAATGAAATAATACATGGAACTGAGGAAAGACCCTTGCAGTTATTTTAAAACTAAATCCAAGTATGGTCTTTTATTTGAGCATAAACTGACACAGCTACTTTTTTTTCCTGTGTTTTACAGGTTAACCTGAGTCTTTTATATGGTACTCAATTTCAGTGTTTTCATCATCATCTTATCTTTATGACAGAAAAGATAATGTCAAAGGCTGACAGAAGAGTGTTCAATATATTGGGAAGTACTTCAGCAGTCATAGAATTTCTTAGGGAAAATTATCAAATTGGAATAATACCAGCATCTTGATGTCTTAAATATACACAGGTTGACAGAAGATTCATTCCCAGCATCAGGATAGATGTTTGTAGTCAACTAATTTTTATAATAAAATGATCACATGACAAGCTTGTTTGAATGAGAATTGTACTCTGTGTAATAATAATGCAGTTTTACATGAAGGGGCGCTGAAAAGAACACCTTCAACCCTGAAAAATTCTGAACGAGAATACTAAGTCCCAAACTATAGGAGCAATAACTTCCATGGAGGAACCTATGGACACAGGAGGCACCTAAGCAATGGAGGCTTCAACAGAGCAGATCCTTCAAACTTGTTTCAGGAAATCTTAAAAATTGTAGGCAGCACTAGCAAGCTTTGACAGAATCTTGAAACTCAAGAAGAATAAAGTGTCTTAAAATTAATGATTTGTGCCAGCTGTGATTATAACGTGCGTATGGACTATGCATTATTTTACTTTTAATCCTGTAACCCTTTACCCAAAGTAATGGGAAAAAACAGCCAGTGCTATTCACAAAAATCGCCAATTAATTTTTATTATTTTTTGTCTCAAAAACATAGTTTATGACCCCTCTTTAGAATGAGCTCGTCATAACCTATGTTTTTGAGACAAAAAATGAAAAAAATTAGTTATTCAAGAATTTTGTTTGAAAGTGTCGTCTGCTTTTTCATATTAGGTAAAGGGTTAATGGGAGTGTGGTGGCTCAATGGTTATGGCATTGGACTTCAAACAGAAACGTTGATGGTTCGATCCCTGCCAGGGGTAACTGTTGTGTCATCAGGCAAGGCACTTCACCCTGATTGCCCATGTGGGGTCATGGTGGCACTGAGTTCTAAGGCATACTGCACATTGATGGTGCACTTGTCTTCAACCAGTGCTAACCTTGCTTGTGTGGAGTTAGTACGTTGAGGAATCCGATGGTTGCTTGCCATTGCTCAGTGGTTCTCTCTGGGGACTTTGCTTCCTCCACCCATAAAACTGTCTGACACGACGTGACCCTCTCTTTCGAAAGTGTGGTTAAAACCTCAATAAATAAGTAAATTTGACTCCCAACCTCCTGAGTATTTTTATGCCCCCCCCCCCCCCTCCCAAAATTTCAGGGTATGTAGTGTTTGTCGTTTCCATCTATCTGTCTGTCCATCAGGAAGATTTTCGTGTCTGCTCCATAACTCTGAGATGCTTCGTTGGATTTTGTTGAAACTTGGCATACATGTTGTTTTGGGGAGACAATGTGTCACACACAAAATGTTTTTTTGTTCAATGGAGGTCAAGGTCACAGATCAAGGTCATTGTTCGGGGTCATCCATGGCTGGACAGTCGTTGTTAGTCTTGTTAAAATTATTTTTCATCAGATCTAGTCATGGCTTCTTCACAGCAGCCTTGACTAGATTTGATGAAAAATTCATGAAAATTTGACTCAAAAAAATCTCGAATCAACAGGGCAATACAATTTGCAGAGGAAATTTTTATTAAATGTGCTCAGATGTTACTTATTTTAGTGGCAAGAGATTTCCTGTCTGGGGCAGGAATATCTGCCAGCAGCATATTAGGAGTTAAAGGAACAGTTGAAAGATTAAAACAAAATGTTCTAGTTGGAGACAGGTATGACATGTATCTATTCCTAAGGAGTAGAGTAACCTTTTGACCACAACTTGTTCATATCATGTATCATCATTAGTGTAATCAGAGGTTATGGGGTTGGAATGAGCTATATTAAACAAGATATAATCAATGAAACATTCAGTATTCCACCATTATATAAGGAATTAACCAACTTCTAGTTAAGTATATTATGTTAATTGCAAATTTTTCACTGACAAAGTTGGTATACACTTAGTAGGGTTTCCTTTTTAGGGCCCCTCCGAGAGGCGGACGCCCTATAGTGATCGCTCTGTACGTGTGTGCGTGCGTGCGTGCGTGCGTGTGTGCGTTATCTTTTTCTCTTAATAGATAAGGTCTTGATATTTGACATGTGGGTATATTATCTCAAGACGATGTGTCGCGTACCACGGTTGCCATGCTTTGACCTAGAACTTTGACCTCAAGGTCAAATTATTACGAATTCGGGGTTCTTTTCGGACAAGTTCGTGTCCGGGCTGTAACTTTTTTCTCTTAATAGATAGGGTTTTGATATTTGGTATGTGGATAGATTATCTCAAGACGACATGTCACGTACCAAGGTTGCCATGCTTTGACCTTGAAGTTTGACCTCAAGGTTAAATTATTCAGATTTTTTTTTTTTTTCTGACAAGTTCGTGTCCGGGCTGTAACTTTTTTCCCTTAATAGATAGGGTTTTGATATTTGGTATGTGGGTAGAGTATCTCAAGACGATGTGTCGCGTACCACGGATGCCATGCTTTGACCTTCAACTTTCACCTCAAGGTGAAATTATTCCGAATTCGGGGTTCTTTTCTGACAAGTTCATGTCCGGGCTGTAACTTTTTTCTCTTAATAGATAGGGTTTTTATATTTGGTATGTGGATAGATTATCTCAAGGCGACGTGTCACGTACCAAGGTTGCATGCTTTGACCTTGAAGTTTGACCTCAAGGTCAAATTATTCAGATTTTTTTTTTTTCTGACAAGTGTGTGTCCGGGCTGTAACTTTTTTCCTTTAATAGATAGGGTTTTGATATTTGGTATGTGGGCAGATTATCTCAAGGCGACGTGTCGCGTACCAAGGTTGCCATGCTTTGACCTTGAAGTTTGACCTCAAGGTCAAATTATTCAGAATTTGGGGGTTTTTTCTGACAAGTTCGTGTCCGGGAAGGGATTTTAATCAGATTTTAACCTATTGCTTGAAATATTTTAGTATTACTGTTCACATTAGTTTATACCTAACATCGGTTAGTGGCTGCGGGGCCTGCAGAGATGGATTCCATCTCCGTGATATCTAGTTTATAGTGAATCAGAGTCTGATTCCTAGTTGGAGTTTTTGCAAGAAGTTACTGCGAGGTTGTGGTGTATTATAATTTCTAGGAGATTATACAGGCCTTTAACCCTTTTAACTTTTGATAATATCTTTTAGGTACATTCAGTGACACCAGTTGGAAGAGTCCATTTTTAGCTTAATTTGACAAAGTCAAGATAAGCTATTGCCATCATGCGTGCGGAAGTCTGTGAGACTGTTCACATTTTCCTTTAGCACAGGCTACTCCCCATAGTTCTTGTCTGATCATCACAAAATTTCATATGCAGGTTTGGGGTCATGTCTAGATGAGAACGTCTTCTTTTAGTCGTGATCGGTCAACCGGTATGGCTGCCCAAGCCCAAAACCCGAAAACCATTAGCACAGTCTACAGGTCGTGTTTATGAAGGGATTTCATTGTAACTGGGTAGGATGCCTCTATATAATGCCTAGATGAGAACGTCTCCTTTTGGTCATGATCTGTCAACCGTGATGGCTGCTCAAGCCTGAAAACCAAAAACTTTTAGCACAGTCTGCAGTTCATATTCAATATGGAGGGATTTCATTGTAACTTGGTAGGTTGACTCCATATGATGTCTAGATGAGAACTTCCCCATTTGGTCTTGATCTGTCAACCGTGATGACTGCCCGAGCCCAAAGACCGAAAACCTTTAGCACAGTCTACAGGTTGCATTTATGGAGGGATTTCATGATAACTTGGTAGGTTGACTTCATATAATGTCTAGGTGAGAACATCCCCTTTTGGTTGCGATCATTCAGCCTTGATGGCTGCCTGAGCCCAAAAACCTTTAGAATAGTCTTTCGGTCATATTTATGGAAGGATTTCATTGTAAGTTGTTAGGTTGACTCCATATAATGCCTAGATGATGAAGTCCCCTTTTGGTCGTGATTGGTCAACTGTGACGGCTGCAGGTGCCTGAAGCCCAAAAACCTTGAGGTCATATTTTTGAAGGGATTTCATTGTAACTTTGTAGGATCACTCCAGATGATGTCCAGATGAGAATGTTCCTTTTGATTATGATCATTCAACTATGATGGCTGCCCGAACCCGAAAACCTTTAGCACAGTCAACAGGTCATACTTATGAAGGGATTTCATTGTAACTTGGTAGGTTGACTTCATATAACGTCTAGATGAGAATGTCCCTTTTTGGACACGATTGGGCAACTGATGGTCATGATCTGTCAACTGTGATGGCTGCCCAAGACCGAAATCCAAAAACTTTTAGCACAGTCTGCAGTTCATATTCAGTATGGAAGGATTTCATTATAACTTGGTAGGATGACTCCATATGATGTCTAGATGAGAACTTCCCCATTTGGTCTTGATATGTCAGCTGTGACGACTGCCCGAGCCCAAAGACCGAAAACCTTTAGCACAGTCTACAGGTCGCATTTATGGAGGGATTTCATTGTAACTCGGTAGGTTGACTTCATAGAATGTCTAGATGAGACCGTCCCCTTTTGGTTGCGATCATTCAGCCTTGATGCCTGCCCGAGCCCAAAAACCTTTAGCATAGTCTTTCGGTCATATTTATGGAAGGATTTCATTGTAAGTTGTTAGGTTGACTCCATATAATGCCTAGATGATGAAATCCCCTTTTAGTCATGATTGGTCAACTGTGACAGCTACAGGTGCCCGAAGCCCAAAAACCTTGAGATCATATTTATGAAGGGATTTCATTGTAACTTTGTAGGATCACTCCAGTTGATGCCCAGATGAGAATGTCCCCTTTTGATTGTGATCATTCAACCATGATGGCTGCCCGAGCCCGAAAAACTTTAGCATAGTCAACAGGTCATACTTACGAAGGGATTTCATTGTAACCTGGTAGGTTGACTTCATATAATGTCTAGATGAGAATTCCCCTTTTGAACACGATTGGGCAACTGACGGCTACAGGGGCCCAAAGCCTGAAAACCTTGAGCACAGTCTACAGGTCATATTTATGACAGGATTTCATTGTAACTTTGCAGGATCACTCCAGATGATGCCCAGGTGAGAATGTCCCCTTTTGGTTGCGATCATTCAGCCATGATGGCTGGCCGAGCCCAAAGCCTGAAAACCTTTAGCACAGTCTACAGGTTGCATTTATGAAGGGATTTCATTGTAACTTGGTAGGTTGACTTCATATAATGTCTAGATGAGAACCTTTGGCACAGTCTACAGGTCGTATTTATGAAGGGATTTCATTGTAACTCAGTAGGATGACTCCAAATAATGTCTTGATGAGAACGTTTCCTTTTGGTTGCGATCATTCGGACTTGATGGCTGACCAAGCCCAAAACCCCAAACTCTTTAGCATGGTCTGTAGGTCGTATTTATGGAAGGATTTCATTGTAACTTGTTAAGTGGACTCCATATAATGCCTAGATGATGACAGCCCAAAACCCGAAAAAATTTAGTACAGACAACAGATTGTAATTGTGAAGGGATTTCATTGTAACATAGTAGAATGACTCAGTATAATGTCGAGATGAGAACGTCCCTTTTAGTTGCAATCGGTCAACCGTCATGGCTACACAGGCCTGAAGCCCGAAAACTTTTAGCACTCTCTACAAGCCATGTTTATGAAGGGATTTGAATGTAACTTGATAGGATGACTCATTTTGGAATAACACTGTAACTTGGTAAGTTTTGTTGACATACGTTAACTGTGAGGGCCACATACATTAACTGTGTGGTCATATTGACCCACCCCTCAGCTCTTTAGTACAGTGTACACCTCTTATTATTTTTATTAAAAACATAGCATACAGGGAACAGAAATTAACATATTCCTGATTATCACAATTCTTGTCTTATTTCATAATCCTTTCATAAACATTGAACATTATCCTTTTCATCAAACACAACACACAAGTTAATCTACAGTGTCATTGACACTTTCATTGTATTTGGAGGGTAGAACAATTTAGGCTTGCCGTGATTATGAAATTCCATAGTTGATTAATCAGAGCCCAAAATCGGCGATTAGTCGACTTTTTTGACCATGTTTTTTAGCTCACCTGAGCGAAGCTCAAGGTGAGCTTTACTAATTGCTTTCTGTCCGTCGTCCGTCCGTCATCCGGCGTAAACTTTACAAAACCAACTTCTCCAAAGAAACCACTGGCCCAATATTTTTCAAATGTTGGGTAAATGTTTATAACCTAATGTCAATTCAGATTTGTTCAAATAAAGTTGCCCCCTCCTCCTGGGTGGGGCCACCAAAATCTTTGAAAATCTTCTTCTCATGAACCAGCAGTAGCAGAGACTTGATATTTGGTATGCAGTTTCCTTTTGAGGTGTAGAATCAATGTTGTTCAAGAGAAGTTTGTCGGGCATTATTTGCCTTCGTTATGGGAGGGGCAAAAATTTTGGCCACGCCTAAAATTTCTATATTTTTATACTGTACCAATGACCCAGACTTAGCTGGTGCTAACTCTAACAAAACCAGGGCCAAACACAAATTTTGCCCCCCAATCCCCAAAATTTGCATCCAAAACAAAAAGAAATCATGTCCTAAAGGACCTCCATACTACGCCTCTACTGCGCATGCGCAGTGACGCAGACGTCCCGAAATTGGCGCCAATTATCATTCTCTGTTTGGCCCTTCATCAGTCAACATCTCACTGATCTTTGTGCTTGTAAATCTCAGTTTAAAGGATGCCAGACACGTAATTTTTGGAGAAAATGTGATTCTAAGGAGGATAGAAGGAGGAGAGGAAAAAGAAGTGACAAAAAATAATCAGGGCTGTACTTAAAATTTTTTGATGAAATTATGTTAAGTTGCCTATTTTCGAGGCATGGGCCTCTTGTTGTCATTCTTGCTAAATGTTGCACTGCTTATTCAGTGTTTCCGATCCCCTAGCCTTCTAAAGTCCCCCCTTGCAATTCTCCCATGCTTTTGGCATATTTTTGAGAAAGTTCATTTCTAAAAATTTCCTGGGAGAGTTGCTTGGTTACAGAATGTTTTCTGTTATTTTCCCCATAGTTACGTTTTCACCCATGGGTGTATAACGTTTGTGTTCTGCATCTTCCATCTGATGTTCTACAGATTCTCCCCTGGGAGTCTCTGTTTTGCATCAGATAGAGTGTAATTTGATGACTGATTCCGGGCCAGTTTTTTCAGTGCCTGGAGTCATGTTTTCTGGTGTTTTACACTGTTTGTTTACATTGGCAACAGCCTTTTTTGAGGGGGGCTGTTTGCCTTTGCTGTAGTTTATCTCACTATAAGATACATTTATATTATCCGTAAGTGTCTCATTAATTATTTAATATAAATTTAAAATTTTTGACCACACTTTGCCATCGGATCCATCGGGGCTCAACGTTACTTTTCAGCAACTTGGGCTTCGCTGAAAAAATATTTTTTCAAAAATTATTTTGATTTGCAATTGTTTTTTCATTTATTAATGGATCATGTTATTATGTATCTTTGTGTCAGGGGTTTTTGCGAGTAACTAGGACTTGTTGTTGTCCTTTCACAATGAAGGGACATTGTTCAAATTGTAATAGGAAGAAATCTTCCTCTGACTTTCATGATCATTGTATTAATTGTAGTCAGTGTTCTCGCATTAATCCCTGTCCTATATGTGAATATTGGGATGAGAAACATTGGAAACGTGTGTCACGATATGTTGTTTCTGGAGAAAGGGCTATGCCGGCTCTTTCTCCGCAAGGTCACTCTACACTCTCAGTTTCTATTTCAGAGGAACCAGAACAGGGTGATGTTTCCATGTTATCTTCTACAAGTGTGCGTCCGTCGTCACAAATGAATACAGAGCTAGCGGCAAAAGTGCTCATGGAGATTAGACAAATGTCGTCCGCTAGCTCGCCCGGTGTAGCGTCCATTCACCGAATGGTTCGGCAGCCGGGTTCGTCCGATGCGGTCCAGGAGGAAATTTTGGGTGATGCGAGCACTATAAACATAATAGATGCACACCCAGTGACGGCGGATAGTAAGCGAGAAGGGAGGAAGCCTTTGAGTCCGGTTCCTAGCTCGTCCAGGTCCAGCCGGGCCGCGAGCGAGAGAGGCCCCTCTCTCGTACAACAACATCTGGGACCAGATGTTGTGGTACAAAATGTGTCTTTAGCGGAGCATACGTCCGTCGCTCGGGACGCTCCGTTGTATAAGCAGTCCGCGGAGACTGTTAAGGCTTCCTCTTCTCGTCAGCGCACACGACCGCACCTTGGCTGCGTGACCGCCGATATATTACCAGCTTCGCCGATCAAGGATTCTTCGGTGACCAGGTCACACCATCCGGCAGCCAGGGAATCGAGACCGATGGACTCCGGACGTTCGCATAGGAAAAGTATGCGGGAGCCATCTGATGCGGAGCTGCCCTCGGCGAAGCAGCGAAAGACTGCGCCTCCGCAGGTCTCGACGCCGGACATTCTTGTGCAGATAGCACAGCTTATCGCAGCATCCTAGCAGCCGACAGAAACGGTGTCGGATCGAGAATTATCCGAGGGCGCTGGGTCGGTACGCTCCGCCGAAGCATCGGGGGCGGACGACCGGGAACATCATGAGGTCCGACCGGATGGTGAAAGGGATACGGATGACTTGGAGCTATCCCTTTCGGAACAACATAAAGCTGCCGTGGACTTCAGACGGCACTTTCTCCCTCAAGTTGTTCCGTCGGGCCAGACTGCTGCGGTTCCGGACAAGAGGATTATAGCGTCATTGGACTCTGAATTTTTTGAGCGGTTCAGGGACATCGCTCCCGAGTTTCCGTCGCAGTCCAATAATGTTGCAAGAACATTTGAATTATTGAACGACGCTATATTTAAACTTGCTTCCAAGATGGGGAAAGCAGGTTTCTTGTCCGCTAATAATCTCAACCTGCTTTTCATTAATGCAAGGAATAAATTCGATACGGCAGGACAGGGTATCCCGAGAGTTCCTCTGCGTATGGACGACGAGGCGGAAGACTTAGAGCTATCATTACCGTCGTCGGCTTCTATTCCAACCGCGGTGTTGGAAACAGCTATTGCGTCTAACAGAGCCAATTTAGATGCCTTATCTTACGCAGATCACCTTACTAAGGCGTTATCACTGCGCCTTCAAGGGAAAGAGTTTCAGGATATACAATCCTCTTTAAGACTTCTTTCAAGGGCAGTAGCTTATTCCACGTGTAACTCCACCCTTTCAGTGGCAAATCTGGAGTTAGTTAGACGTGACGCAGCCCTAGCTACATCCACACTAGTGGATACTAAGGTGAAGAACTCTCTTAGAGTCGCTTCGGTCTCAGGAAAACTTCTCTTTGACGGCAAGCTTTCTGCTATTTATGATAAAATTACAAAGAAAGCTTCGGATTCTCTGTTGTTCAAATCTGCTTCTAAGAAGTCGGATACAGCAGACAAGAATAAGACAGGCACTTCTGGGTCTAATGCGCCCAAGAGAGGTTCCTATAGAGGTTCCGGTGCGTCCTCTTGGTCTTATTCGAGAGACCGTCAGGGTAGCGACTCTCGTTCGGGACGTCCTTCAGGCCGGGACAATCGGTCGGACGCCCCGAGGTCGACGGGGTGAGGTGCGGGTCGTGGAGGACGTGGTTTCTCCTACCGCAGGCCTCGCAGGTCCAGGAGGTGATGGCTTAAACCTCTATCGCGTACCGGTTGGCGGAAGGTTGTCGAGCTTTTCTCAAGAATGGGCGTCGATTACGGACGACCCTTGGGTGAGAGGAGTGACTTCGGAAGGTCTAAAGATATCCTTCAAATGAAAGCCTCCATTAACTCGAAGTCCAAAGTGGACTCATCTTCCGTCAAATCCGCAGAAAAGAGACGCTCTGTTATCAGAGGTGCAGTCTCTTTTAATGAAGAACGTGGTAGTAGAGGTCGTAAAAAACCAGGAATCTCCGGGATTCTACAGCCATCTGTTTCTGGTTCCAAAACCAGACGGCTCGTTCCGTCCAGTCATAGATTTGAGCTGGATAAACAAGCTGATCGTCGCTCCGAAGTTTTATATGGAGACGATTCGGTCGGTCAGAGCGAGTATTCGGATGAACGATTATGCAACAAGCATAGATCTCAAAGATGCGTACTTTCACATCATGGTACATCCGACATTCCGAAAGTACCTACGCTTCGCAGTCCTAGGAGTGGTGTATCAATTCCGGGCGATGTGCTTCGGATTGAATCTAGCACCCTGGGCTTTCACTCGGGTATTGAACTCGGTAATGATCTATTTCCGAGCTCATTCGTCTGCGGTGACGTCGGCCTACCTGGACGACATTCTTCAGAGGTACGGCAACAAGTTAACGCTTCAGAACGATGTTCAGAATCTTCTTCTATTGCTCCGACGTCTCGGTTTTATAGTAAACGAGGAGAAGTCGGATCTGGTGCCGTCCAAGTCATTCACTCATCTGGGAATGAGCTTCGAGACGCACAACAATCTCGTTCGTCTGCCGTTAACCAGAGCGAAATTAGTCAGTTGTTACGCTCGCTATTGTCTGCACGCAGACAAAGTCACGGCGAGAGAATTTATGAGACTGATAGGTCTGTGCGGAGCCGCCGCGGATCTCATTCCGATGGGGCGGTTACGCACATGTCCTCTTCAAATTTTCTTGACTCAGAATTGGAGTGTGAAAATTCATTCGCTCGATGTAGACGTTCTCTTGTCAGATCAAGTGAAACAAGAGATTCAGACTTGGGCAAACATTCAGTGGTTAACTCAGGGAGTTCCGCTGCAGTTGCCGGATCCGAGTTTTACCATTATGACGGATGCCAGTCAAACAGGTTGGGGTGCATCATTAATCCCAACGGATTCGAGATGCCAGGGTCTTTGGGATCCGCAATTCCTGTGCAAGCACATAAACATCAAGGAAATGATGTCAATTTGGCTTGCGTTACGTCACTGGATGGACATTATTCACAATGCTCATGTCCAAATCCTATCCGACAATACGACAGTAGTGGCGTATATACGGAATCAGGGAGGCACTCATTCAGTTCCGTTGTTCAATCTAACGGAAAGAATCCTTCTGTTTGCGCTAGAACATCACGTTCTTCTTTCGGTCCGTCACATACCGGGTCGTCTGAATGTGCTAGCAGACTCCCTTTCACGAAAGGGTCGCTTGTTGCCGTCGGAGTGGACTCTCAACAAACAAGTATTCAATCAGATTTGCTACCAATGGGAACGGCCAATGATAGACTTATTTGCGACACATCTCAACAATCAGTTGCAGACGTATGTGTCTCCGTGTCTGGATCCAAGAGCATTTGCAGTAGACGCTCTGTCGATCCCTTGGGACGGAATGATAGGATATGCATATCCTCCAGCGCCGTTAATTCAACAAGTATTGCTAAAGATAAAACAATCTCAATGCAAGATTCTGTTGGTAGCATCTCTGTCGCCACAGAGACCGTGGATAAATCTACTCAGGTGTCTGTTGTGGGACCTACCGTGAAAGCTTCCTCCACGAGAGGATCTTCTTTCGCAGGGGAAATCGCGCCAACTCCATCACAACCCGCAAGGTCTCAACCTTCACGTTTTTCCGTTGTGCGGTCCTTCTTGCATGGCAAACACTTTACAGGATGAGCAATGGATGCAATTTCTAACTGTAGGAGGACCTCCTCTTCGCTAAACTATGCGGCTAAGTGGAAGGTTTTTCGTCGTTGGTGTAGGGATCATTCTGTAGATATATTCGATCCCTCTATACCAGACATTGCAAACTTTCTAGTATACTTGTTTGACGAAATCAAACTGCAGCCTGTTACTATAAAGGGTTATAGATCTATGTTATCTGATACCTATGCACATCATGATAGTTTACAAATTGGATCTAATGTCTCTTTATCTAAGTTGGTTAGAAACTTTTCGATAAATAGACCCAGAACTCTTAGATTAATTCCTAAGTGGAATTTAGCTTGGGTTCTTAAATTGAAGGAAAAGCCATTTGAACCTCTTGGGACAGTAGATTTCAAATTCTTATCTTATAAGACAGCTTTTCTCTTAGCTTTCTCTTCTGCTAGAAGAGTCAGTGAGCTTCATGCACTGTCGGTGGTTGATTCTCATTATCGTAGTGTTGGGAACACTATCACCTTCACTACTAATGTGGGTTTTTTAGCTAAGAATCAGGCTCCTAATAAATATCCGGAACCTATTGTTATTAAGGCTCTTCTGTCTTCAGACGGGCGTAGGCCTTTACTCTGTCCTGTTAGAGCGTTACGTATCTATAAACAGAGATCTCAGTTTATCAGAAAGGGACGGAAACGTTTCTTTCTGTCTTTGATGCCTAATAGAAAGGACATTTCGGTCCATTCTATTGCTAGATGGATTCAATTAACTATCCGTACTGCTTATGAAAGTTTATCTTCTTCTCAGCAGTCTGTGCTTAAGATTTCTGCTCATGAAGTAAGAGCTCTTTCTACTTCCTGGGCTTATGCTAATAGTGTTGCTATTACAGATTTAATGAAGGCTGCTTATTGGTCTCAGCCATCCACATTTACGAATTTTTATCTCAGAAATTTTGAGTCCATTTCTGGAGACCTGCATTGTTTAGGTCCGTTATCTGTTGCTCAGAATGTCGTCCACTAAACAGTTGCAACTATAGTTATGCAGGCTTTCTGTTCCGGCAGTGACTCCGTCCGGCTGCCCTCTTCGCTCTGGGCTATTTGACCCAGGGCAAGGGGAAGGGGGGGGGGGGGGGGGGGGGGCGGGTGTTCCCTTAGGTCACCTGCTTTATAGTGAAAAGCAAGGGAATGCCTCCTCCAAGTCAGTATTTCTGAGTCGCTTCCGGGATGGTTTTAAAGTGTAATATTAATGTTAAAATTCATTCATGTCTTATTTTTAAAGTGTAGCTCGGTGTGAAGCATTTGTATATGTCAAGTGTCAAACGGGCTTTAATATACAATACTCGGACACTTTTAAATGACTATAAAGAGTCTCAATTCTCTGGACTACTTTATTTATTGGCTTGCTTTAAAAATAATTAGTATAAGGGATATACTGGATGTTAATAGAGAACATGAATGTTATTGTGCTCAATTATTAAGGGTAGTGTATCTTTCTAATTTAATATTAAATAAGAAAGATACATGTAAAGCCTAATACTCCTTTTCCCCTTAAGGGGATGACTCTATTTTATATAGTTGAGCTTATTGGATTTTCCTCTATGTCCTAGGCCCTCCAGCCTGTTTACTATTCAGCTAAGTCTGGGTCATTGGTACAGTATAAAAATGTTAAAAAATTTATAGTAATTTATATATTTTTTATACTTACCAATGACCCAGACGGGGATGGCCCTCCCTGGAGTTGGGAACTCTTGCCTCCCCGCTGAGTACATAGCGCTGACCAGGCACTGCCAGTAAGAATGATAATTGGCGCCAATTTCGGGACGTCTGCGTCACTGCGCATGCGCAGTAGAGGCGTAGTATGGAGGTCCTTTAGGACATGATTTCTTTTTGTTTTGGATGCAAATTTTGGGGATTGGGGGGCAAAATTTGTGTTTGGCCCTGGTTTTGTTAGAGTTAGCACCAGCTAAGTCTGGGTCATTGGTAAGTATAAAAAATATATAAATTACTATAAATTTTTTAACTTTCTGAACCGTGAGGTCGATTTGAACCAAATTTGATATGAGATGATAATGGGTCATAAGTAATTGATTGATTGATGCAAAAAGTTTTTTTCTCATTGCCCCGTGGGAACCTCGAGAGCTAAAAATAGGAAAAACCTTAAAACTGCCATATCTCCAAAACTACACGGCACAGAGAATTCTTATTTTGTATAATGCTTACTTTTATCCAGTAGAATAGAATGGTTAAGAAAAATCACTATCGGTTTGATCACAAGGTACTTTTTTCAGGACTTTGAATAAGTGCTGAGTCAGCACTTTTTAACACTGTAGGCAATGGGAAAAACATTAAAAAATCTTCTTCTCCAGATCCAGCATGCAGAATCTTTTGATATTTGGTATGCAACATTGTAGGGTGGATCTGATTCAAGTTTGTTCAAATCGGCCCCCTGGGTTCATATTTGGGCTCAGTATAGGAGCTCGATTTCGAACTTAGTGCATTTCAGGCAAATTTCTTAAAAAATCTTCTTCTCCAGATCCAGCAGGCAGAATCTTTTCATATTTGGTAAGCAACATTGTGGGGTGGATCTGATTCAAGTTTGTTCAAATCGGCCCCCTGGGTTTATATTTGGGCTCAGTATAGGAGCCCAAATTTGAACTTAGTGCATTTCAGGCAAATTTCTTAAAAAATCTTCTTCTCCAGATCCAGCAGGCAGAATCTTTTGATATTTGGTATGCAACATTGTGGGGTGGATCTGATGCAAATTTGTTCAAATCGGCTCCCTAGATTCATATTTGGGCTCACTATAGAAGCTTGAATTCGAACTTAGTGCATTTCAGGCAAATTTCTTTAAAAATCTTCTTCTCCAGATCCAGCAGGCAGAATCTTTTGATATTTGATATGCAACATTGTGGGGTGGATCTGATTCAAGTTTGTTCAAATCGGCTCCCTAGATTCATATTTGGGTGGATCTGATTCAAGTTTCTTCAAATCGGCCCCCTGGCTTCATATTTGGGCTCACTATAGAAGCCTGAATTCGAACTTAGTGCATTTCAGGAAAATTTCTTAAAAAAACGTCTTCTCCAGATCCAGCAGGCAGAACCTTTTCATATTTGGTATGCAACATTGTGGGGTGAATGTGATGCAAATTTGTTCAAATCGGCTCCCTAGATTCATATTTGGGCTCACTATAGAAGCTCGAATTCGAACTTAGTGCATTTCAGGAAAATTTCTTAAAAAATCTTCTTCTCCAGATCCAGCAGGCAGAATCTTTTCATATTTGGTAAGCAACATTGTGGGGTGGATCTGATTCAAGTTTGTTGAAATTGGGCCCCTGGGTTTATATTTAGTCTCAGTATAGGAGCCCAAATTTGAACTTTGTGCATTTCAGGCAAATTTCTTAAAAAATCTTCTTCTCCAGATCCAGCAGGCAGAATCGTTTGATATTTGGTATGCAACATTGTGGGGCAGATCTGATTCAAGTTTGTTCAAATCGCCCCCCCTGGGTTTATATTTGGGCTCAGTATTCGAACTTAGTGCATTTCTGGCAAATTTCTTTGAAAATCTTCTCAAGATCCAGCAGGCAGAATCTTTTGATATTGGGTATGCACCATGCTTAGGGTGGTGAGATTCAAGTTTGTTCAAGCCAAGTCCCTGGGTTCATATTTGGGCTCAAATGTGGTAGCCCGAATTATAACTTAGTTCAAAATGAGGAATTTTCTTTATTCTTTAATTGAAGAGCCCAAATTTGAGGAGCCCAAATTTGAACTTAGTGCATTTCAGGTAAATTTCTTAAAAATCTTCTCCAGATCCAGCAGGCAGAATCTTTTGATATTTGGTATGCAACATTGTGGGGTGGATCTGATTCAAGTTTATTCAAATCAGCCCCCTAGATTCATATTTAGGCTCAGTATAGAAGCCCGAATTCGAACTTAGTGCATTTCAGGCAAATTTCTTAAAAAATCTTCTCCTCAAAATCCAGCAGGCAGAATCTTTTGATATTGGGTATGCAGCATGCTTAGTGGGGTGAGATTCAAGTTTGTTCAAGCCAAGTCCCTGGGTTCATATTTAGGCTCACTTTTGTAGCCCGAATTATAACTTAGTTCAAAATGCGGAGTTTTCTTTAAAAATCTTCTTCTTCAGATCCAGCAGTTAGAATGTTGTGATATTTGGTGTGCAGCATCTTTAGGGGGGTGAGATTCAAATTTGTTCAAACCATGTCCCTAGGTCCATATTTGGGCTCACTGAGGGAGCCCGAATGATAACTTAGTTCAAAATGAGGAATTTTCTTTAAAAATCTTCTTCAGATCCAGCAGTCGGAATGTTTTGATATTTGGTATGCAGCATCCTTAGGTGGGGGTGGGGGGTTGTGGGAGGGCTGGGGGGGAGGGGGGTATTGAAGTTTTTTCAAGACATATCCCTAGGTCCATATTTGGGCTCACTGTGGGTGCATGAATTGTAACTTAGTTCGAAATGAGGAATATTTTTATACTGTACCAATGACCCAGACATAGCTGGTGCTAACTCTTAAAATATAGGGCCAAACACAAATTTTGCCCCCCAATCCCCAAAATTTGCATCTAAAACCAAAGAAAACATGTCCTGAATGGCCCTCCACACTTCACCTCTACTGCGCATGCGCAGTGTCAAGGACGTTCCGAAATTGGCGCCATTAATCATTCTAAGTTTGGCCCTTCATCAGTTAACATCTGACTGATCTTTGTGCTTGTAAATCTCAGTTTAAATGATGCCAGACACATAAATATTAGTGAAATGGTGATTCTAAGGAGGATAGAGAAGGAGGAGAGGAAAAATGTGTGACAGAATATTATCAGGGCTGTAACTTAAAATTTTTTAATGAAATTATGTTAAGTTACCTATTTTCGAGGCAGCAGCCATTTTGTTGTCATTCTTGTTATTTAGTTACACTGATTTTTCAGTGTTTTCCTCTCTCCCTTTCCTTTAAGTCCCTTCTTGCTATTCTCCCATGCTTTTGGCATAGTTTCTGTAATTTTTATTACGAAAATTTCTTGGGAGTTTTAGCTGAATAACAGAATGAATTCTGTTCTTTCCCCATGTTTACGTCTTCACCTACGGGTGGTTAGGCGTGTTCTGCATCTACCATCTGATGTTCTGCAGTTTCTTCCCTGGAAGTCTCTGTTTTGCATCAGATAGTGTATTTTTGGTAACTGATTTCGGGTCTGGGTGCCTGGAGTCTTTTTTTAGTGTTTTTACACTCATTGTTTACATTTACAACAGCCCTCTGTGTGAGGGGGGGATTTCTTGAAAATAATACCTTGATGTTAATTTAATCATAACTAGATACTTTATTATTGTTCGTAAGTGTTGCATAAATTGTTTAAAATATTTTTAAAATTTTTGTCCACACTTAGGCTTGGGATCCATTGGGGCTCAACGTTACTTTTCAGAAACTTGGGCTGTTCTGAAAAAATATTTTTTCAAAATATTTTGATTTCAATTATTTTTTCTATGTTAATGGATCATATTATTATTATGTATTTTGATTGTCAGGGGTTGCTGCGAGTACCAGGACTTTGTTTTCTTTTCACATTGAAAGGATTTTGATCAATTGTAATAAGAGGAAGTCTTCCTCTGACTTTTATAATCATTCTATATGTGGTCAGTGTACTCGCATTAACTCCTGTTCTGTATCTGATGATTTCGATGACAACATGGGAAGCGTATGTCACGGTATGTTAGTGGGGAATTGGCCATTCCGGTCCTTTCCCCGCAGGGTCACTCTACTTTATCAATTTCTATTTCAGACGATCAAGATTAGGGTGATGTATCTGTGATGTCTTCCAACAGTGTGCCTCCGTCGTCACTATTAATGAAGGGCTAGCGGAAAAGTGCTCATGTAAATACGCCAATTGCCTAAGAGGACTCTAGTAGGTTCGACGGCCTTTGACGTCCGCTAGCTCGCCCGGTGTAGCGTCCATTCATCGAATGGTTCGGCAGCCGGGTTCGTCCGTTGCGGTCTAGAAGGAGTTTTGGGGTGATGCGAGCACTATAAATCAACCAAATGCACACCCAGTGACGGCGGATTAGAGGGAGAACGGAGGAAGCCTTTTAGTCCGGTTCATAGCTCATTCTGGTCCATCCGGACGGCGAGCGAGAGAGGCCCCTCTCTCGTACAACAACATCTGGCCCCAGATGTTGTGGTACAAAATGTTTCGCATTCGGAGCATACTTCCGTCGCTCGGGACGCTCCGACATATAGTCAGTCCGGAGAGACTGTCAATAAGGCTTCCTCATTCTCATGGTAGCGCACACGACCGCTCTTGGCTACGTGACCTCGGATATCCAGTCAGCTTCGCCAGTCAGAGAATCATCGGCGACCAGGTCACACCATCCGGTAGCCAGGGACACGAGGCCTGCAGACTCCGGACGTTCGCATAGGAAAGTGTGCGGGAGTCAACGTACTCGGAGCTTCCGGCGGCAATGCATCGTTAGACCGCTACTGCACAGGCCTCGGGGACGGACGTGCTATCCTAAATAGCACAGCTTATCGCAGCATCCCAGCAACAACTGAATCTGTCGCATATGTTTTATCCGACGATGCTGGGTCGGGACGCTCCGCGGAAGCGGGTACGGACGTCCGAAAATTTCATCCGGTCCGACGGGATACCGAAAGGGATTCGGAGGATTGCGAGCTTTCCCTTTCGGAAAACAACATATGCTGTTGTGTATGTCATCTGACTTGATCTTCTACAGCTTCTTTCGTCGGACCAGAATGCTGCGATGCCGGATAAGAAACTGATAGCGTCGGTGGACTTAGAAATTTTTGGTTCGGTTCAGGGACTTCGTCCCTCAGTTCCGACATAGTCCAATAATGTCACACAAACTTTCGAATTATTGAATGACGCTATATATTTATTATTATATGCTTGCTATTACCAAGTATTTCTGGTTTCTTGTTCGCAAAGTTACAGAGATGTCTTTCAAAAGTGTGCCTCTGTCGTCATAGTTAATGAAGAGCTAGCGGCAATAAGTGCTCATGGAATATGTCTATCGCCTAAAAGGTCCCTTGTAGGATCGACGGAGTGACAGTCGCTAGCTCACCCGGTGTAGCGTACATTCATCGAATGGTTCGGCTGCCGGGTTCGTCCGTTGCGGTCTAGGAAGGAGATTTGGGTGATGCGAGCACTATAATTACTTTAGTACTCACCCAGGGACGGCGGATTGAGGACAGATCGGAGGAAGCCTGTTAGTCCGGTTCCTGGCTTGTCCCGGTCCGTCTGGGCTGTGAGCGAGAGAGGTCCCTCTCTCAGCCAACAACATAGGGGACCGCATGTTGTGGTTCAGATTTTTTACATTCGGAGCATATGTCCGTCGCTCGGGACGCTCCGTTATATTGACAGTCCGAGAGACTGTCGATAATGCTTCCTCATCCTCACAGCAGTGCACACGACCGCACATTGGCTACGTGACCTCAAGTATCCGATCAGTTTCGTCATTCAGTGATTCCACGGCGAACAGGTCATGCCATCCGGTAGCCAAGGGACACGAGGCCTATACACTCCGTTCGCTCGCATATTAGTAGTATGCATGGGGTAACGATCATGGAGCTTCCAGCGGCAATGCATCGTAGGACCGCTTCTCCACAGGTCTCAGTGATGGACGTGCTATCCGAGTTAGCACAGTTTTTTCGCAGCATCCCAGCAATCGACAGTTTCTTGGTCGAATCAGGAATTATCCGACGGCGCTGGGTCGGTGCAGTCCGCGATTGCATCAGGTACGGACGACCAAACGCTTTATATGGTCCGACAGGATGGCGAAAGGGATTCGAAAGATTTCGAGTTTTCCCTTTCGTAGCATCGGAAGCTGCCATACATATCTTCCGGCATTATCTTCCAGTGATTGTTATTTCGGACTACATTGCTGCGATGTTGGATAAGAGACTTATAGCGTCATTGGACATGGAATTTTGGATCGGTTCAGGGACATTGTCCCTGACTTACCGACACAGTCCAATAATGTCATTAGAACATGTGTATTATTTATCGACGCTATATATATATAAGCCTGCTACCAAGCATGATAGTTTAGTTTCTTGTCCGCAATGCTCATTTCTGCCTTTTATCATTTATACGAATAATTTATTTTGGCAGATCAGGGCATACCGAGAGTTCATATGCGTCTAGACGGCGTGGTTAAAGACTGGAAATATTCTTTTTCGCCGTCTGTGTCTTTTCCAACCACAATGTTGGAAACGACAATGATGTCTAATAGACTTAACTTAGACGCTTTATCATACGTAATCCACCTTACTGAGGCGTTATCATTACGTCTTCAAGAGAAAGAATTCCGGGATATTATCCTCAATGTGATTTCTTTTGAGGGCAGTAGTTTGTTCACGTATAACTCCGCCCTTCAGTGGCTGCTTGGAGTTGGTTAGACGTGACGCAGCCCTAGCTACATCCACGCGCGTGGATAGTAAGGTGAAGAACTCTCTCAGAGTCGCTTCGTTCTCGGAGAAGCTTCTCTTCGACGGCAACTCTTCAGCAATTCATGAATTGCTCAATTACACGTTCTCTTGTCTATCTAGTGTAGCAAGAGTTTCAGACTGGGGCAAACATTCGGTGGTTGACTCAGAGAGTGCCACTGCAGTTGCCGGATCCGAGTTTTATTATTATGACGGTTGCCAGTCAAACAGGTTGGGATATAATATTGATCCCAACGGATTCGAAGTGCCAGGGTCTTTGGGTTCCACAGTCTCTAAGCAAGCACTTATCTTCCACGGAATAATGTTTTAGGCTTGCTTTATGTCATTGGATGAACATTATTCAGAAACGCAGGTCCAAATCCTGTCCGTTAATTTGACAGTAGTGGCGTATCTCCGGAACCAGGGAGGCACTCATTCGTTTCCGTTATTCATTTTAATGGAAAGAATCCTTCTGTTTGTTATAGTACACCAAGTTCTGCTTCGGTCCGTCATATTCTGGGTCATCTGATTGTATTACCGGACTCCCGTTCACTTATGTGTCGCTTGTTGCCGTCAGAGTGGTCTCTCAACAAACAAGTATTCAATCAGATTTGCTATCAATGGGAGCGCCCAATGATAATTTATTTACGACACAACTTGCTTGTCAATTGCAGACGTATGTGTTTGCTTGTCCGGATCTCTGAGCTTATGTTGTTAACGCTCTATGGATCTAATAGGACGGAATGATAGGATATGCGTATCCTCCTGCGCTGTTGTTTCAGCAAGTATTGCTAAGATAAACAACCACAATACATTTCTGTTGATAGCATCTCTGTCTTCAGAGAGACCGTGGGTAAATTTACTCTGATGTCTACTGTGGGACTTAACGCGAAATCTTCCTCCATGAGAGGATCTTTTTTCGCTGGGTAAAATCGTGTCATCTTTATCACAACCCGCAAGGTCTCAACCTTCGCATATTCCATTGTGTGGTCCTTATTGCATTGTAAGCATTGTACTGGACGAGCTTTGGACGCGATTTCTTACTATAGGAGAACCTCTTCTTCGCTATACTATGCGGCTAAAGTGGAGGCTCTTCCGTCGTTGGTGTAGGGATCACTATGTTGATATTGTTGATCCCTCCATTCTAGTCATTGCAACTTTTTAGTATACTTGTCTGACAAGATCTACTGCAGCCTGTTATTTTTAAGGTTATAGGTTTATGTTACCTCATACCTATGCACTCTATGATAGTTTACAATTGAGTCTTATGTCTCTTTATCTAAGTCAGTAACTTTTCGATAAATAGACTTAGAATCATTAGATTGAATTCCTATATGGAATTTAACTTCGGTTCTTATTTAGCTAAGTAATCATTTGAGCCTCTGGAAACAGTAGTTTTCAAATTCTGACCTTTTAGACAGTAATTCTGTTGGCTTCTCTTTTACTGAAGAGTCAGTGAGTTTCATGCACTATCGGTGGATGATTTTCACTTTCGTAGTTTCGGAATCACTACTTCCTTTACCATTTAGGTTGGATTTTTGCATAAGAGTCAGGCTCCTAATTAATATCCGGAACCTATTGTTATTAAGGTCCTCTCGTCTTCGTACGGGCATAGGCCTTTTCTCTGTCCTGTTAGAGTTTATGTATTTATAAACAGATATCTGTTTATTACTACAGGCGTAAGCTTCTTCTGTCTTTGATGCCTAATAGAAGGACGTTACGCTCCATTCTATTGCTAATGGATTCAATTAACTATCGATACTGCTTATGGTAGGTATATCATTAACTCAGCAGTTGTGTTTGAGATTTCGGCTCATGAAGTAAGAGTTTTTCTACATCTTGGGCTCACATTAATAGTGTCGCTATTATAGATTTTTGAAGGCTGCTCATTGCGCTCAGCCATCTACATTCATGAATTTTTATCTCAGAAATATTGAGTCCATTTCTGGAGGCCTCTATTGTTAGGTCTATTATCTACTGCTCAGAATGTCATTCACTTAACAGTTGCTACTATAGCTAGGTAGTCTGTCTGTTTCGGCAGTGACTCCGTTCTGCTGCCCTCTTCGCTCTGGGCTATTTGACCCAGGGCAAGAAAAAGGGGGTGGGGGGGGGGGGGGGTGTTCCCTTGGGTCACCTGTTTTACTATGAAAACAAGGGGATACCTCCTCCGGAGTTAGTTATTCTGAGCTGTTATTGGGATGGTTGTTTAGTGAGAAGTTTGTGTTTTAAAAATTCATTCAGGTCTTAGTTTTTAAAGTATAGCTTTTGAATATAGCACGTGTCAACGGACATTATTATACAATCCTCAGACACTTTTAAGGAGTATAAAGAGTCTCTATTCTCTAGACTTTCTTTATTTATTGGCTTACTTTAAAAATTATTAGTATAAGGATTATACTAGATATTAATAGAGTACATGGATGTATGATGCTCAATTTTGGAAGGTGTTGTATCTTTCTAATTTATCATAAATAAGAAAGATACATGTAAGGCCTAATACTTCTTTTTCCCTAGAGAGGATGACTCTATTTTATATAATTGAGCGTATTCCATCTTGCTCTATGTCGTTGGCCCTCCAGCCTTTTTACTATTCAGCTATGTCTGGGTCATTGGTACAGTATAAAAATGTTAAAAAATTTATAGTAATTTATATATTTTTTATACTTACCAATGACCCAGATGGTGATGGCCCTCCCAGGAGTTGGGAACTCTTACCTCCCCGCTGAGTACATAGCGCTTACCAGGCACTGGTTATTAGAATGATTAATGGCGCCAATTTCAGAACGTCCTTGACACTGCGCATGCGCAGTAGAGGTGAAGTGTGGAGGGCCATTCAGGACATGTTTTCTTTGGTTTTAGATGCAAATTTTGGGGATTGGGGGGCAAAATTTGTGTTTGGCCCTATATTTTAAGAGTTAGCACCAGCTATGTCTGGGTCATTGGTAAGTATAAAAAATATATAAATTACTATAAATTTTTTAACTTTCTTTAAAAATCTTCTTCTTCAGATTCAGCAGTCAGAATGTTTTGATATTTGGCATGCAGCATCCTTAGGGGGTGAGATTCAAGTTTGTTCAAGCCATGTCCCTAGTTCCATAAAATTTGTCTCTCATGACTTCATTTCTTTGTAGTGTTGATGAACCATGTCTAACTGAATGTGACTCCAAATACTTCTTTGAATCACTTTGTTTGAATCACTTTGCACGGTGAGTGATTAAGGCCCCTTGGGGCCTCTTGTTGAGATATCCCCAAGATATTTCAGGCTGTGGGGACCCTATTTATGTTAATGTTCTGGTCGTTTTTGCCTATTTGGCTATTTTGTTGGGTAAAGGGTTAAATACACATTACTATTATACAATACATACATGTAGGCATCTAGATCTGTGACGCGCCGAATCCGGAATATTGCGGATCATTCCTGATTCAATTGATTTTGTGAAATAAATGATTGGGTGTAGTGGTGTACATGACAGAGTTACAAGCTCTCTGAGGATTCTGAAGATGTGCTTTGACTGCTTTCCTGACGTTGCGAAATGTCTACTGACTGTGCATCATGGGAATGGGATTCATGGTTCTGTTGACTTTGGTGTATTTTCTTATATTCCTTTTCTAATAATTCTGACAAACTGTTGAGGGTTTTTCTGTCATCTGACTCATCTTTGAGAAAACTTAAGTCCTGGTATCTCGGATCAAGCAAGGAAGCGGTAACAAGAATTTCTCGGCTCATATTTATTTCCGATCTGAAATCGTCGTTCAATCTCAGAGCGTATCATTTCTTTGATTGTGGCAATAACGCGCAAGTCTTCTTCAGTTGGTGCCAGTCGATCTATCAAACCCGCCATGATCGGCAGAACAAAGGAAATTCCAGCATCAGTTTCTGATGAAAGTAGAGTGGTCGCAGCCTCCAAGGGCCTCAGAACTTTGATAGCATCTGCCATCAGGATCCACTGTTCATTGATTAGGTCCAAAGTCGCAGCTTCACTTCTGTGAGTTATTGTGTCATCCGAAAGGACGGCTACTATTGGCCAACGTTGTTCAGACAGTCTTTCGAGCATGTACAGTGAACTGTTCCATCTCGTTTTAACCTCCTGGACCAGCTTTCGATTGGGCATATTCATTTGCTCCTGCTTTTTATACAGTGCATGGGTTGCCTTCACACTGTGGTTGAAATGTGACACAAGTCTTCGGCCAGCACCTAGAAGAGTAGACATTTGTCTGACATCTAATCCTGCCTGTATTGCCAACTGAACGGTGTGGGCTGAGCAAGGTACACTTGTGATGCTTGATTCCACCAAATAGGAGCCTGTAGTTTGACCCTCACTAGCTATAGCAGTTATTTTTTCATTCAGTACACGAGCCGATTTCACGGCATTGGCAGCGTTATCATGAACAACAGCTGTAACTTTGTCAGTTGAAATCTGGTATTCTTTCAGTGTGTTGATAATATGATCAGCAATGTGCTCGGCGGTGTGCTGTTCGGGCATTAACCCCGTACAGAGAACATAGCTGTTCATTTCCCACTCATCAGTCAAGAAATGAATGGTCAGTGTTGTGTACAGATCATTGCTATGGCTGGTCCATATGTCTGTAGTGAGAGTAAATCACTGCAGTTTTCCTGTTTTATCTGCCACTTGAGACAATTTTTTAATGAGTGCACCTTTACATATCTCATACTTTTCGTCAATTAGCCCGCGGATATATGTACGCCTGGAACCGTATACTCTGGTATCACAAAGTTCATCAACTCTCGAATAAGGCTGCCACAAATGATCGAAAAATTGATCAACCGTCAATTGAGGTCATAATCACGATTTATTTCAATGATCGATTATTTGACTGGACATGTGCTGTCATACTACCTTTTTGTTAAACAAAGGGGAAATATTGATTCACATGCTATTGTTTCACATAAAGGACCTATTTCGACAACAAATGTGTGTGTGAACAGGGTTAAAACATAAAACCAATATATATCTTCAAGTCGCGGCATCACGCGAGTTAAAGTTAGCAGAAACCCAGTCATCATCGTATGCGTGATCACTCAGTTGAATTTGACCCTAGCTTTCAAAGTGTTCAAGTGTCAAACACCAATAAATAAATGAGTAAATAAATAAAATAAATCCCTGGAAAGATTGAGCTTCCAAGGGAAAGCATTTTCACACTGAACAGGGGCTGAATCATTATCATTCATGGGCCGAACTTACCAGTTCCAGCATCACTGGCTCGCTGCCATTAGCGGTGATAACAATTTAACAAAAATAACATAACACTCAATGATGCCTTACTGTCAATGGCTACATTATATTCCTTGCCAATAAGACATCGTCAAGTGTTGAGTTGTTTTTGTTTTTATCAATTTGATACTTGATAATCAATTTTAACATACGGAAAGTAAAGAGGGAAAAACTTTGAAATGCCATGTTATTTTTAAACTATGATGATTTATTTTGTTCTCCGACGTATCGCAACCGGAAGTTTCATTTCCATGTGTAAAGCTTTTTTGACTTGACATTCCCTAACGCTAAATTCATAATCATTACACATTGAGCGCGGATTGGGCCATTAGTGAGTTTAGTATGCATTTTTCTATGATTTGAAATTTGAATCTATGTGAGGTAGATTCTGTTTTGTCAAATTTTTCAAGGTTTGGTGTTTGTTTGCTTCATTTACGATTAGGATATTTTAATTTTTAATCCTTCCCAAGTTTTATCATAGACGAAGTCCTAGGAAACAAGACAGAAATATTAACCATAAATAATCGAATAACCGTCAATTTTTATTTTATGACAAAATAATCGATTATGAAAATTCATAATCGTGACAGCCTTACTCTCGAAAGGCAGACCCTTCAACTGTGTTTAGTGGCAGCATGTCCTTAATAATAAATCGTGCTACTTTATCGCTGGTTTCCCTTTTCTTGCGTTCACTGATTTTTGTCTGCCCGGCAAACCCTGAAATTTTTGTTTGAAGCTGGACTGTACTGTCTTTGCCTTTGGTGCTCAGTACTCCCGGGTGTGTAGCTTTCAAATGTGCAGACATAGTTGTTGTGGATCCATGGAATGCAAACTTTTTGCTACACGTTTTACAAGTTACAGTTTTGGCACCAGTTTTAGCTCAACTTTGCCGTAAGTCAAATTTGAGCTTATGCCATGGCCAGTTGTCTATCGTCCGTCTGGCCGTCTGTCCGTCAACAATTCAATACGGCTCGGGCTAGAGGCCATATTTATGAACCGATCTTTACGAAACTTCTTGGGGTACCTTTGTTATCACCATGGGATGAGAACGAGTGTTTTGGGGTCCGGTCCGAATTTCAAGACGGCTGCTGGTAGCCATTTTGTACAAAATTAGGTGCAATCAGATTTTTGCGCAGAACTTCCATATGAAAGCTCTGATTTGAATAATTTTTTGTATAAATGTTTAGATCCATGGGATACATAACTTATAATACAGGTTTTTTTCTTGTGCGTAAATTATGCAAATTAGACAAACTTTGATTTATTTATTGTTACTTTCAGCACTGTAAGTGCAAATGCCAATACTGCTCGGGCTAGAGGCCATATTAACCGATCTTTACGAAACTTCTTGGGTTCCTTTGTTATCACCGTGGGGCGAGAACGAGTGTTTTGGGGTCCGGTCTGAAATTCAAGATGGCCGCTGGCTGCCATTTTGTACAAAATTAGGTGCAATCAGATTTTTGCGCAGAACTTCCATATGAAAGCTCTGATTTGAATATTTTTTTGTATGAATGTTTAGTACCATGTGATACATCACATATAATAGATTTTTTTTTCTCGTGCAAAAATTATGCCAATTAGACTAACTTTGATCTATTTAGTGTTACTTTCAGCCCTGTAACTGCAAATGCCAATATTGCTCGGGCTAGAGGCCGTATTTATGAGCCGATCTTTACGAAACTTCTTGAGTACCTTTGTTATCACTGTGGGACGAGAACCGAAATTCAAGATGGCCACCACCAACCGCCATTTTGTACTTTAGTTTGTACAATCAGTTTTTTGTACAGAACTTCTGTATGAAAGTTCTGATTTGAATAAATTTTTGTATGAATATTTAGTAAAATGCATCACATATAATACAGGTTTTTTTGTTGTGCAGAAATTATGCAAATTAGATGAACTTTGCTTTATTCAGTGCTACTTATACACCTTGAGTGCACATGTCAATACGGCTCGAACTAGAGTCTGTATTCTTGAACTGATCTTCACAAAACTTCTTGTTTACCTTTGTTATCACCTTGGGAAGAGAACGAGTGTTTCTGGATGCGGTCCAAAATTCAAAATGGCTGCCAGTGGCCATTTTGTACCAAAATTAGATCCAATCAGTTTTTTGTACACAACTTCTATATGGCTCAGACTAGAGGCCGTATTTATGAACCAATCTTCACGAAACTTCTTAAGTACCTTTGTTATCACTGTGGAATGAGAACAAGTGTTTTTGGGTGCGGTCCAAAATTCAAGATGGCCACCAGCAGCCATTTTGTACCAAAATTAGTGCAATCCGTTTTTTGTACAGAACTTCTGTATGAAAGTTCTGATTTGAATAATTTTTTGTAGGAATGTTTAGTAACATGGAATACATCACATATAATACAAGATTTTTCTCATGCAGAAATTATTCAAATTAGATGAACTTTGATTTATTCAGTGCTACTTATTCACAGTAAGTGCACATGTCAATACGGCTCAGGCTAGAGTCTGTATTTATGAACCAATCTTCACGAAACTTCTTGGGATACCTTTGTGATCACCTTGTGACAGGAACGAGTGTTTATGGGTGCCTTTGTTGTCACTGTGCTATATTTTTGGGTTCAGTCAGACCCACTCCAAAGATTTATTTTCTGGTTTAGCATCTAACTATCACCCAACCTTTACAATACTTTAGCAATATATTTGTTACAGGCTACAGTCAGCATTTATGTACAGACCGTTACAATACTTTACATGTACCTTTTTATCAGGTCATTACCTAGATGTTTGTCATTGCTGTGTCATATACTATACATGTACATGTCTTAAACAAGTTGAGCTACAGTGTCATTGACACTTTCATTTGTGAAATATTTCCAAACTTTTGACTTTGGTTGAGACATTGTGGAAATTGGTGTCGTACGCAGACTTCACAAGTCGATATCAGTCTTATGATCTGTGAGTTTGACATTGCCACACCCAAATTATCACAAACTAATCATAATTCGGCCATTGCCCCAATCAGATTCAAAGTTAAATCCTAGATAGGGAACCATGTCGCTTCCAAATTCTACCTCTCGTTTCATGTAGTAAATTGCAGTTAACCTGTATCAAAACATCAAAGACTGACAAAGAGAAGCTGATTCGATAGAAATCAACATCAAAAAGTCAGAACTGACTCTCAAGAGCATTATTGCTCTGTCGGCTCAACATCAAAAGACACGTCAACATTTTTTAAAGTTTTGAGATCCGCTCAGGTCACCATGTTTCGATGCCCGAGATGGCATTTTGTAGGTTGGTTGAATGCAGTAAATAGGGTGCAAAATGTTACTGCCAATTATTCGGGTGGGAGTAATGGGATAGGTCATTGTGGGAAAGGGGTGCTCCTAAGATTTCATTGATTTGATTTGCATGAAGAATCAACAGAATTCCAACAACAAAAATGGGCAACTGAACAAAAAAACGAACATCATTCCCAATGTATTATGATGATTGATTTTCTGAAGTGGTGGGGGAGGGGGGAGCATGTCGCAAAAATCCACAGCTCCGCTCTTTGAAATCGCAGTGGAACGGCCCTTGCTCCAGCCTCCAGATAATGGCAGATATATGTGCTGCACTGATAAATGGCTAAATGCTGACCAACAGGAGATAACAAAATGACAACTTCATCTTGACTTTTGTGTTCTTGACCCATGATTGAAAATGGCTACACAAATTTCATCAAACGCTGCGAGTTTCATTTTGTGTTGTTCAAAATAAAAAGATTTATGAGCAAAGAATGGTTATTGGAAACGATGTTGTTAAAAATACGGACATGTTGTTGACATGACGAGGGCAGTAATACTTGAAAATAACTTTCATATTTTCACCAAAAAAAATCATTGAAGTGAGAGGTAATTACCACAAACTTTTCCGAATCGGACTTAGAAAAGTGGTGATTTATTTTTTTGGGGGGGGGGGGGGGGGGGTGGGGTGGGGGGGCTAAGGCCGCCCTCTTGTACATCCACATGGTCTACCACTGTCGTTTTATACACCCAGAAAAAGTTCCCATCATGTATATACAGCGTGATCACATTCTGGCAAGGAAGTGGTGTCGTTATACATGCGGTGATAGAAAAAAGTCGACTTTCAAATTTAAAGTCGATCAATTGGCACGACCGACGATTAGTCAACTTTTTGCATAATCACGGCAAGCCTAGAACAATTAATATTTTTAACATGCAGCCCAGTATTACTTGGTCTTCCATACAAATTCACCGAGCAACCATTTATTTGATTAAATTGGGTTGTATTGTCATACTGGGAAGAAAATATGGGATTTGCGTTCAAAGTGTTAACAGTTAATGTTCATTGCATGTTTGGGAATTGAGGACTAGTGGATGGTGATTGGGAAAGGGTAGACTGAGTTGCAATTAGGAAAGGCGTCCATAAGCCCAACCTGTAGATCAATTTTAAAATTCCTGATACTGGTTTCAGTATGATAGATGAATAGAGTTTTTTAGTTTCAGCATGAATGTACAAGATAATGGCAGATCCTGGCCCTTTCTAAAGGGGATTGCGGATGTTACAATGAGCTAAAAGTAAACAATTTCATGTATCGTATTAACTGAAAAAACTGCTACATACATTTTGCAGTATCACATGTCTTGTGATCTGCAGTGTATAACACTTAAGTATGAACTTACTCTTGAAGATGCATGAACACGTATTATATGTTGCACACCTTCTGACTGCTTCAAGTTTGATGATAATTGTACATTGAATCATTTCCGAGTTATTGCAGAAACATAAATATTCAACAGATTTTAAGGGAAATGACATTTCCACCCATTGTCCCTTATGATAATATCAGAGCTCACCTTTATAAGTCCCAAGGATTAACAACAGTCCTCAGAAATCCACCATTGATAACATTCACAACAAAACTGAAAATCCCTCCAAAATTGGCTCTCCTTCTACTTCCTGTGTCCAGTGTGGTCTATTTTTGTAACTGAGATAAGCTGTCTGCTATTGTCTATTTTTAGATGCAGTGTTAGGCTGTCTGCTAGTACTTTGTACATTGATATATGCAGAATATTAACAATCTCCCACGCTTTTCTGTTTCTTGTATATATACACTATTTACAAGTTCAGGAACGGCATCTATAAATGGCCATCTCGCAGTAGAGCAAGTAGTGTGGTATTACTTGCTCACTTCTTTGTCAATACATTAGCAGTCTGGTGTTTACTTTCAATCCATTCATTTCGGATTGCATGTTTGTTTACCATCTCTTTGTCTATGGCAATTTCAACTCTCAGTCTCTTATCAGACATTAGTTTAGTGGAGAATACAGAGTCATACAATGATCTATTGTCTGTGAAACAACATTTAGACAGTCTCTTTCCAAAACATTCTTCAATTGCAATGCCAAAATACAAGCTTGCTTCAGCAGATTCTACCACTGCTAGGGTTTCAGCAGCCAGAGTACTTTTAACAATTCTTTTCAACTTTTTCGATGACCAACATTTAGCACTTGCTTGATTGAGTTTGTTTTTGATACAAATCACATAACCACCTTGTGAACCTCCACAAGGTAGGTTAGCATAAGAGGCATCTGAGAAAACCACACGTTCACAGTCATCAAAATTTCCAAGAGAAGGAATTTCCACCTTAAGTTTATCAGTTTTTAATCTATTGATCACCTTGTTAATTTTTTGTTCGTCTTCAACTGTACTGCTGTGTAATACTGTAATCAGCTGACACACATCGAATGAAACAACTGGTCTAGTTTGTCCTGCGACCCAGTTTATTTGTCCACACACACTCCTAAATTCTGATTGTTCCTTCAAATTTAATTCTGCATTAGTATGCATCAATCTTGGAAGTCGTCATTTGAATAGGATGCATGTTCTCTACATATTGGTTCTGATCAATAGAAATACTGAAATTGTCTCTCTGATTCACAATTAGTCCAAGATATTTAAACATACTGTCTCCTTCTGTTCCAATTTTGAAGTTATTACGCAGTGGTTCGATAATATAAACTACAAATTTTGGGGTTCCTCCCCAGCAAGAATGCTTTGATAGTCATTCTCAAATATGCAGTAGAATAAAGCATTATCATACTTTGATATACCTGATCTGAGCAGTTCCTCAGAAATACGCAGATACCATCCATGTGAAGCATCTGCAAGTCCATAGACACATTTATTCAGTTTCCAAAGTTTATCATTTGCTCCCAACTCAGGAGGAGGTTTTGCATACAATGTTCTTTCCTATAGATTTTACTTGAAGGAATGCTGTCTTCACATCTATAGAATAACATACCCCTTTTTTTCGATGCTATAAATAGCAGAACCAATCTTAGATTTTCCTTTGCACAAGTTGCAGAATCAGTTTTAAGTTCATGTAGATTTTCTTCCACAAAAACCCGGGCTACAAGCCTTGCTTTTGTCAGAGACTTTCCAACTTTTACTTTATTGGTTATAACCCAGTGAACAGAAATAGCAGTTTGTCCCCTGTCATCAATTCCTGTATAAACATTATTTGTTTTCCAGCTTTCCAATTCACATTGTTTGGCTATATCTATATCATTGTCTAAATCAAGATTTTCAGTGATAAGGATTTCATTGTTGGAATCATTTTCATTACATAATTCCCATTCTTCTATAATCTTTTTCCAGTCGATGCAAGAAGCATTACGTGTACAGTCCCTGTAAAAGTTGTCTTCCAAATTACCCCAGTTGTTACATATGATTACATAATGCAGTCACTGTTAATCCGGTTCAATTAAGACCTCTTTGTCTATTTATAGAGGAACTTTTTATGAGTGGTCGGAGCTAATTGATGGGGTTTTTCAGCACTGGTCTGATAAAGCATGACACTTTTGAGATGTTGTTTAAAACCTTTCTGACAACTTTTATCTATCAAATGTTATTAAATATCTTTTTAAAATTTATTCTGTATTTTGTTATATTTTATTGGGGATGCATATATATCAATATATTCAATTAATTGTAATTTGTACCAAAATCACATTAAAATAATCTTGGCATATAAAGTTCAAATGGAGAAATATTCAAGTCTAATTACTGTGCAATATTCATTTTTGCATTTAACACTTTACGTGACATAACTGTAAAAATCGGCCAGCGCTATACACGAAATTCGTCATTCCCATTTTTTTAGGTTTTTATCTTAATCTTTTGGTTCCAAGGCATATCTAATGACTTCTGATTGAAACGGGCGCGTAAATGGTGGGAAGTTGCCCCCAAATGAAGTCGTCCACAGAAGTCGGCCAAAAATAAAGTCAGCAACTGAGGTATTCCCCGAAGTCGGCCCACGGATTAAATCGGCCCAGGGCTTTTTCGAAGTGGTAATTAACATGCGCGCAGTTAACTTAAGTGACAGGCCGAATGTTAGAAATTGAATTTTTTCTCTTTGTGTTACAACTATTTGTTGGAAAACACCACACGACTGCTGTCTTTTCCTTTAAATAGATTCAAAATAATTTCATTATTTGTTGTAGCGCTAATAAAATTGTTAAATGGTAGGTCGAATGTTAGAAACAAAATTTTCTTTATAAGTTGCAGTGCAAATATAAAAGTATATAGATGTACATAATTGTAATTAAATTTAACCAGTTTCAGATGTTGGAAATCTCAAAAGAATAAACTTCATAGAAGTAATTTATCCTTTATCTTTTATCATCAGTCATTGTTTTCATTGCGATCAGAGGCTGTTTCAGAAACAGTCAGTAGCTAATGTCGGCTCTTGTTTTACATCTTTTGAAGGGTAATTAAAGGATTAGTTTGGATTAGAAAATGTTATTGCTACCAAATTTTATTGCTGCCGCAAGAACTCAATAATTGATCGTGTTAAGTGTTGTGTTATATTCAGTTATATTACAACAGCCTGGGTCTACTTTTCTCAGTGGTCCAAAGCAACAAACCTCAAGCTACACGCATCGTTTTTGAACGAAATATATATATATATCAGGGTCTCTGCTAAAACACTCGAGGAGTGAGGATTCCACTCACAAAATATGCTCTCAGCTTCAGTGGAAAAGGGACAGCGAACACAACATATTTCTGCAGATGGACCGTACTTTGTCGTTAAAAGGACCCTCAGCTCAATGAAGTGCTTTTTTCATATGGGTTGAGATGCTTGCATATCCCACTTGATGCTGCGTAAGATTCCTACCCCACCCAAGTTCACCGGAATTTTTTTTAACAGGCCTAGGCCTACAAATAGTAAGCTTACAGCAACACTGAACATTAGGAGACGGAAACACAGACATTAAATGTTTGTGGGGTTGGCCTACGCATCTGCACCCTCTGATGGCAAGATGGCAGGCCTATATAACAGTTGGCTCGCTGCCTCCATTGAATTTGTACTTAGCCCCCCACCCCCCCCACCCCCCACCCAACCAACCAACCAACCAACCAGTCACGTGATATCTATACTCGACTGGTCTTCCACTGCATTTTTTTTACAAAGAACATTTTTTTTGGATCTGTGCGTTATTTATTTTGGAAGTGTGAGTATGTGTGTGTGTGGGGGGGGGGGGCATATATAAGATGGAGGTGTGACGTTGGGGGGCGATGTGATATTAATCAGGACTCCAGATGTCTGTGGTTTGACTAGGCAGTGGGACCTGGGGCGGGATGCACAGCAACTCCGAATGACGACATCCCCTTTAATCCGAGGATGATATACAACATTTCTCTATAAAATAAAATAAGCGTTCAACGGGTAATTTTGGATTTCAAGGTGTGCAGAGAACGAGCCGGTCCATTGCGAACTCACTCCAGTGACGCGGCAAAGCATCCATGTTTTACAAGGCGAAGTTCCCACTCAATGTCGCAGGGCAAAAATATAAAAAGAATACCCAAAAGATGGTTGCAGAATGTTAATCTGCACCCCCCTCCCCCCCCTCCCCCCCCCCCCCCCCCCCCACACACACACACACATACTCACACAGTCACACAGATCCGTGTATTATATATTTCGGGGGAGGGGGGGTGCATATAAGAATGAGGTGGGGTGATTTAGATCAGGTTTCCAGACGTCTGTGGTCTAATAACTCTGGCAATTTGGCCCGTTTAGTGGGTAACGAAACTATGTTGTTCTCAACCTGTTATGTCGACGTCAGCTGTCCTTCATGTGAATACCTGAATACCTGGAAACGCAACCAAATTGTGTAAAGTTCTTTTTCATTGCCCGGAATATGTCTACCACTGCAGAATAAAAAAGGTGTGTATTTGAATGACTCTTTTCGAAAGGTTCTTCAACCTGTTACAAATGAGATTTTTTTTATTATTTCCATTTTTGGCGTAACTTCGCTAATAATAGTCGGATTGTAAAAATTCAAGGACGAAATCGGACTGGTGTTTACTCAATATATTCAAAACGAAATGCGTTTTTAAAATTTCCCTATGATATTAAAAATAGTATTTGCCCGACTGGTTGGAAAAATGTGCTAATTGGTATCCAAAAATTACGGGATGAATGAAACACCGACATCGACAAAACCTAGCGAGAAGGTCTTCACAAATATTCATGCGAGATCGAAACTGCCCTCAAAAGTCATTTTGTACAAAATTTCAAAATAAATTTTAACGATTTTATTTTTATTTGTGTAGTTTGGGAGCGATGTGCTTTTTCCCTAATTATCAACAGCTGTTTGGCAGAGAAATGATGTTTGGAGGTCCTATTTTGGGTCGGAAGCATAACCTTGTCACAACATTGGGAAACACTTTGTGCTAATTATAACTGATAGTACGTCTTATTTTAGTCACGTGGTTGGGTTTTGATACCCCACCTCATAGAGCAGTTAGTGGGGAGTCGATTGGCAGTGTTTTACAGGGAGCGTACACGTAATGGTGTTTCCAACTTTATCTCTTATGTTCAAAAAGTTTTTGTATTTTGCTGTTGCTTTACCAGCTCTGCTTATTACTGTTGCTTCAATCCAATCATTGCCATTCACCGGAAGATATCTGACAGTATCTGACTTTTGGAAGTTTAAATTCTGTTATTGTGTCCTCCTTTTTCTTTTCGCTGTTCTCTTCATCATCAGAATCAAAGACATTTTGCATGTGAGGTGAAGTATCACTTGATTTATCAACAGATTCTACTTGCTTCTCAAAGTCATGATTGCCATTAACATGAGACAGTCTATGGGTGTGCACTCGAACGTATGTTCCCCCATGTTTCACAAGAACTTGTTTATTCTCTATTCCTATAACCGTACCAGGTCCCATCCATCAATCATCATCATTTCTTTTGAAAAATACCTGATCACCATTAATGAATTCAGTTTAATTTGTTCTAACATTATACCTCAATGCTCGTCTGAGTCTTTCTGAAGTTTCATTTTTCACAAATTGTTCTCTTGCTTTATGTTATGCATTGAGATTTTCTGCAACTATATGGCTCGAAGTTTTTCCTTCCAAAGCTGGCAGCTTGTCTGTGAGAATATTTGGAAAATTAGGATTTGGGCCAAAGACAAGTTGATTTGGACTGTATCCATTATTATTCTGCTAACAGTTTTTTTGCACTCACAGTTCAAGACAAAGCAGTTTCCAGGGAGCAATTTGAATCGGACATTATTTTCCTTATAATTTCTTTCAGTACTGTATTATATATTTCACAAACTCCATTCTGCCATGGACTTTCAGCAGCGGTCGTTGCAGGTACAATATTTAGATTATCACACATGTCTCGGAATTCTGCATTATTAAATTCTCCTCCATAATATTATCACATAGGAATTGCCTGGCAGCTCAAAAAAAAACTGACCCAGAACTTTATTATTTTATCGATAATAACTTTAGACTCTATAGTTGTGGCAACAGAGTATCCAGTAAACAAATCTACAAGATGTAAAACCCACACAATTTTTCCAAAAGAAATTAGGTCCATAGCAAATGTATCATTGAATGCATTTCCGATGGGAAATCCAGCAACAGGTCTGGGTTTCTGACGTTTGAATCTCTGACAAATTTCACAATCATTTGTTACTTTTTCAAGAAGTTGGAAAACTTCAAAAGACGAAATCCCAGAATCAACTAAAAGCTTTTTGAGTTTGTCAATTGAGGGGTGGCTAAATTGTCTGTGTAATTTTCTAATAATTTTTCTCTTCTCCAGAACAGATTTATGTTCAAAGTCCATAAACAATGTGACATTTGGGTAAATAGTTTGTTTTTCACAAGAGTGTCGACAAATTGGAACATAATAATGCCCTGATGAATCAGTGAACTGCAATTTTATTCCTTCTTCAAGCATTGAAACAGTGTCATTGTCAAAGTTCAAAATCGTTGAAGCCTTTTTCATTGAACTTTTACTCATTAGCAAAGGAAAGTTTGCATTTATGACTTCAGTTTTTAAGAACACGTCTGGTGTTCCGATGCACATTGGCATATCTGCTTGCTGGAATGAGTATATGGGCTTTCCATCTCCAAACTTGAATGCTGTATTATTACTTTGCTTAGGAAACATTTGTTTCTCATCTTGTGTTAACGTATCCATATAACAGTTAACACAGACAGTTCTTGTGCAGCCAGAATCGAGGATTGCACATCCTAATGTCTCAGCAAATAATTGTTCAATCTGCTCGTCATTAATCTCACTTTCTGATTGAAAAAGAGTCATTTTTTCTTGTTGAAATCGTCTGTCCAGTGGAACATTTTTTCTGTGTTGGACATTTTCAAATGAATATGGGCATAGACGAGACCAATGATAGATTGAATGACAAATAACACACCTAGTTATATTTCCATCTTTGTCCAAAGGATTTCTACGTCTCATATTTTGTGTGTTATCTACCTTTTCCCGACTCTGAGGATAGTTTTTTGTAAACTGAGATTGGTATTTTTAGTCGAGTTTTGACAAAGTCAAACTCAACTTATAGTTTGATGAAGTGGCGGATGGGCAGCAGGCATAAACAATTGGTTTCCAGGCAATAACTTCACACATAACAGCAGTCTTCTGTTCAGATGATGAAATTGTTCCAAAAATTTTATTATCAAATGAATATGGGCATAGACGAGCCCAATGATAGATTGAATGACAAATAACACACCTAGTTATATTTCCATCTTTGTCCAAAGGATTTCTACGTCTCATATTTTGTGTGTTATCTACCTTTTCCCGACTCTGAGGATAGTTTTTTGTAAACTGAGATTGGTATTTTTAGTCGAGTTTTGACAAAGTCAAACTCAACTTATAGTTTGATGAAGTGGCGGACGGGCAGCAGGCATAAACAATTGGTTTCCAGGCAATAACTTCACACATAACAGCAGTCTTCTGTTCAGATGATGAAATTGTTCCAAAAATTTTCTTAAACTGATCAATCATATTGCTGTATGATTGAATTCACTTATTGTTGCTCTTGCAAGCTGCTCTTTTTCTTCTCTAATGTTAGCACCTTTCAGAATCCTATATGCAAGAACTCCCTCTGGCAGTTCCACTCCCAATTTTTTTATGTTATGATACAAGTGTTCAGATTTTGAAATGTAGTCTTTTATTATCAAATGAATATGGGCATAGACGAGCCCAATGATAGATTGAATGACAAATAACAAACCTAGTTATATTTCCATCTTTGTCCAAAGGATTTCTATGTCTCATATTTTGTGTGTTATCTACCTTTTCCCGACTCTGAGGATAGTTTTTTGTAAACTGAGATTGGTATTTTTAGTCGAGTTTTGACAAAGTCAAACTCAACTTATAGTTTGATGAAGTGGCGGACGGGCAGCAGGCATAAACAATTGGTTTCCAGGCAATAACTTCACACATAACAGCAGTCTTCTGTTCAGATGATGAAATTGTTCCAAAAATTTTCTTAAACTGATCAATCATATTGCTGTATGATTGAATTCACTTATTGTTGCTCTTGCAAGCTGCTCTTTTTCTTCTCTAATGTTAGCACCTTTCAGAATCCTATATGCAAGAACTCCCTCTGGCAGTTCCACTCCCAATTTTTTTTATGTTATGATACAAGTGTTCAAATTTTGAAATGTAGTCTTTTATTTCCATAGTAGCCGACCGTTGATATTTTTCAAATGCTTCATAAGCTTCGAAAGCACGTTGATCACAATCCTTCAAAAATAATTTATCCAAACAATCTGTTAAATTTTTAACTCCATCTTTGTCACTTAGTTTTTTTGTATCAAGTTCAAGAACTGCTTCACGGGCTTTTCCACTAAGAGTTAAATAAATTGCAGGTGCCTGCCTCTCTTCAGTTAAATCAGTAACTGTTTGCCATTCTTCAGTTTCTTTCTTCCATTTCTCATAGTTCACATCACTGTTCAAGGGCACGTCAGTTTACCCAATAACACCCAATACTACCCAACAACACCCAATACTACCCAATAACACCTAACAGTACTCAATACTACCCAATTGGCACCCGGACAAATTCCCCAAGACCCCAGTTAATGCGCTAATCTCCCGGACAGAATTTCTAGATAAAATATGGTCTGATTTGTTTGTGAATCATTCCATCCTCAAATTCATGCTGTTTGAGGGCCCATGTGCATAAAATGGGAATGCAGTGTCAGCCGCGCTGACATAGCGGCAATTGGGCTCACATTCTGAGAAGTTTGCTCATAGGACAACTCGGCCCTTGTTATCGTTCAGCCCCAAGCGAAGTCAGTTGAGAAAGTCGACAAGACAAAAACAATGCAGGCTATTTTCTTCTAGTTACCTTGAAATTTAGTTCCCAAATGCACGATCAGTACTAGATTTATTTACCATATCAAGCTACATCTTTGCTTCGTTCAAAGCTCAAAAACTGCCAATTCGTATATATTTTCTCAAACAAATCTTGTCACGGGGACAGTAGTACGTAATGTGGTTTTGAGGGATGGTTTGGGGGATCTCATCGGGGGATTTCATGTGACGTCATAGACACGTGACCCAGTGGCGTCATGTTGTGGTGTCATGGTAACCCATGTGAGCGGCCATCTTGTGACATCATCCCCATAGTGATGTGTGGTGTGAGTGCGCATGCACAGCGCGTGTTGTTAGGGTGATACGTGTTTCCTTCGTCCATTTTGTATACTGGAGGCTGGCAACTTGGTTTCTATGGTAGCACGTGATTGCTATGTTACCTAAACCCTTCTTATAGGTCAGGGGTATGTTCGGAGGGTATGTTTGATTGAATCAGAGTAGTTTTCTGGTTTGGATTTTCCACAAATCCTTGTTTACTTTGTAGAATTACCACAAACAACCCAACAAGTTGTATTATTTCAAATTCTTTCCGAATTCTCTGCTTCTATCTATATATGTAATAGTTTATGTTTATCTAGGCATGTTCCTTTGCCCTGGAGAATACCCCAGTAGCATAAAAGAGCCTATTAGTTGGAACAGTTTTGCTTATTGTTACTATATTTAGCTATTCTGGTCTATTCTTGTTAGTTTTGACCTTATTCCAAGTACTCTTGTTGTTTCATTTATCTAGATCATTTATATAACTAACCAATCAGATTGCTTGATTTCCCGTAATCTGTATGCAGAGTTATCTCCCTTGTGTATAACAAAAGCATTTCCAAACCCAATAAGCTATCGAGCAGCTACTAGTAAGTCATTGCTCGAGTGACTCAAAGCTTATCGAGCAAATGAGCCTAAGAGCAATTGCTCGACCGAGTGACTCGACATACTGCTCGAACGACTCGAATTCCATCGAGCAAATGAGCTAACGAGCAATTGCTCGTTTGAGTGACCCCTCGAACGACTCTTCTGCTCATTTCAGAATAAAAGGGATTCCACAAATGGGATTCCAAAAAAGGGATTCTGTAAGTAGGGCTTTTTTCCAAATAAGCCAAAGAGCCAAGAGAGTAATTGCTCCATGAGCAATTTGCTCGAACGACTCAAAGCTCATCGAGCAAATGAGCCTAAGAGCAATTGCTCGATCGAGTGACTCGCACATACTGCTCGAACGACTCGAAGTTCTTACCCAAATAGACCCGACCACCTTTACAGACCACAAAAATCTCCACCAAACCACCCAAACGGACATGTGAAGCCCCATTTTGGACATATTAAAATAACACGTTATGCCATAGTACCAAGGGGTACAGGGGTATGTTCTATTGAATAGGAGTACAGGACCTGATTTTCCCAGAATCCCATTTTTAATACCTCGCTAAGTCCCAAAAATATGCCTCCTGGCATTTGGGTAAATTGTTCCTGACTATTTTAGTAGTCAGGATAAGTTCTCAATTAGCATTAGTAAATGTAATATACGAAAGAAATAAACTGATTGCATTTTATATGAAACAGGCCATAACCTGGGCATTATGGAATATCACCATGTCCAATTTGGGCTGTGCCACAACTAACTCAGTGTGATATATATACTCAATATTTATTACATCAAATATGAGGGAGTCTGAAATACAAGAAAGTAAACACAATAATACAATTTGTCTACAATAAACACACTTTCATCAACTGAAAGGAAAGTAATATTAATCTAATATTAACAATGAACATTATCACATATCTTTCGAGGAAAATCAATATTGTTGTGATAAATAAGTATCTGATTGTATTACCCAGTTGTTGATCACAACTGTACCAAAGGACATTTCAAACACCCAAATGAATCTCCAAGTATTGGAGAGCAGTAGCCAAATACCACATGCCGCCAACTGGATACCAGCATCGTCTGCACCTCGTGTATAACCAGACACAGGCAACGCAGGGACCCAGCAAGCCCGTACCTATTTTATTGGTGTTTAATGTCACTTTCGGCGTCCATGGCTATAAGCATATATGGTGCTTACATACAAATGATAATCATCAATAAGAGACCCCTCTTTCATCAAAATATTTCCTTGTATGTTAAAACAAATTGATAATAACCCACATTTACTAAAGCCCTTAACACACACACTCACACACGAACGCAGATTGCTTCCAAATATACACATTTCTTACCAGATTGTGGATCTAAGTCCCACTCAACATGCCAATCACCATTTCATCACATTACCATTCCATCGTCATTTCATCCAATCATTCTGTGCAAATGAGCAAAAAATACCAGAATAAAATACTGACGAAAACAGAGCCTTAAGATAACTGTTTCGACTGACTTTTTTTCAAAAACTACCGAGCCAACCAACCAAAAGTCCTGTTGAAATCATATGACCTGTAAACCTATGAACACCCATGGATGCCTGTAACAACAACCCATAAACTCATATTTTTATACTGTACCAATGACCCAGACTTAGCTGGTGCTAACTCTAACAAAACCAGGGCCAAACACAAATTTTGCCCCCCAATCCCCAAAATTTGCATCCAAAACAAAAAGAAATCATGTCCTAAAGGACCTCCATACTACGCCTCTACTGCGCATGCGCAGTGACGCAGACGTCCCGAAATTGGCGCCAATTATCAATCTCTGTTTGGCCCTTCATCAGTCAACATCTCACTGATCTTTGTGCTTGTAAATCTCAGTTTAAAGGATGCCAGACACGTAATTTTTGGAGAAAATGTGATTCTAAGGAGGATAGAAGGAGGAGAGGAAAAAGAAGTGACAAAAAATAATCAGGGCTGTACTTAAAATTTTTTGATGAAATTATGTTAAGTTGCCTATTTTCGAGGCATGGGCCTCTTGTTCTCATTCTCGCTAATTGTTGCACAGCTTATTCAGTGTTTCCTCTCCCCTAGCCTTCTAAAGTCCCCCCTTGCAATTCTCCCATGCTTTTGGCATATTTTTGAGAAATTTCATTTCTAAAATTTCCTGGGAGAGTTGCTTGGTTACAGAATGTTTTCTGTTATTTTCCCCATAGTTACGTTTTCACCCATGGGTGTATAACGTTTGTGTTCTGCATCTTCCATCTGATGTTCTGCAGATTCTCCCCTGGGAGTCTCTGTTTTGCATCAGATAGAGTGTAATTGATGACTGATTCCGGGCCAGTTTTTTCAGTGCCTGGAGTCATGTTTTCTGGTGTTTTTACAGTTTGTTTTCATTGGCAACAGCCTTTTTTGAGGGGGGCTGTTTGCCTTTGCTGTAGTTTATCTCACTATAAGATACATTTATATTATCCGAAAGTGTCTCATTAATTATTTAATATAAATTTAAAATTTTTTGACCACACTTTGCCATCGGATCCATCGGGGCTCAACGTTACTTTTCAGCAACTTGGGCTTCGCTGAAAAAATATTTTTTCAAAATTATTTTGTTTTGCAATTGTTTTTTCATTTATTAATGGATCATGTTATTATGTATCTTTGTGTCAGGGGTTTTTGCGAGTAACTAGGACTTATTGTTGTTCTTTCACAATGAAGGGACGTTGTTCAAATTGTAATAGGAAGAAATCTTCCTCTGACTTTCATGATCATTGTATTAATTGTAGTCAGTGTTCTCGCATTAATCCCTGTCCTATATGTGAACATTGGGATGAGAAACATTGGAAACGTGTGTCACGATATGTTGTTTCTGGAGAAAGGGCGATGCCGGCTCTTTCTCCGCAAGGTCACTCTACTCTCTCAGTTTCTATTTCAGAGGAACCAGAACAGGGTGATGTTTCCATGTTATCTTCTTCAAGTGTGCGTCCGTCATCACAAATGAATTCAGAGCTAGCGGCAAAAGTGCTCAAGGAGATTAGACAAATGTCGTCCGCTAGCTCGCCCGGTGTAGCGTCCATTCACCGAATGGTTCGGCAGCCGGGTTCGTCCGATGCGGTCCAAGAGGAAATTTTGGGTGATGCGAGCACTATAAACATAATAGATGCACACCCAGTGACGGCGGATAGTAAGCGAGAACGGAGGAAGCCTTTGAGTCCGGTTCCTAGCTCGTCCAGGTCCAGCCGGGCCGCGAGCGAGAGAGGCCCCTCTCTCGTACAACAACATCTGGGACCAGATGTTGTGGTACAAAATGTGTCTTTAGCGGAGCATACGTCCGTCGCTCGGGACGCTCCGTTTTATAAGCAGTCCGCAGAGACTGTTAAGGCTTCCTCTTCTCGTCAGCGCACACGACCGCACCTTGGCTGCGTGACCGCCGATATATTACCAGCTTCGCCGATCAAGGATTCTTCGGCGACCAGGTCACACCATCCGGCAGCCAGGGATTCGAGACCGATGGACTCCGGACGTTCGCATAGGAAAAGTATGCGGGAGCCATCTGATGCGGAGCTGCCCTCGGCAAAGCAGCGAAAGACTGCGCCTCCGCAGGTCTCGATGTCGGACATTCTTGTGCAGATAGCACAGCTTATCGCAGCATCCCAGCAGCCGACAGAAACGGTGTCGGATCGAGAATTATCCGACGGCGCTGGGTCGGTACGCTCCGCCGAAGCATCGGGGGCGGACGACCGGGAACATTATGAGGTCCGACCGAATGGTGAAAGGGATACGGATGACTTGGAGCTATCCCTTTCGGAACAACATAAAGCTGCCGTGGACTTCATCCGGCACTTTCTCCCTCAAGTTGTTCCGTCGGGCCAGACTGCTGCGCTTCCGGACAAGAGAATTATAGCGTCATTGGACTCTGAATTTTTTGAGCGGTTCAGGGACATCGCTCCCGAGTTTCCGTCGCAGTCCAATAATGTTGCAAGAACATTTGAATTATTGAACGACGCTATATTTAAACTTGCTTCCAGGACGGGGAAAGCAGGTTTCTTGTCCGCTAATACTCTCAACCTGCCTTTCATTAATGCAAGGAATAAATTCGGTACGGCAGGACAGGGCATACCGAGAGTTCCTCTGCGTATGGACGACGAGGCGGAAGACTTAGAGCTATCATTACCGTCATCAGCTTCTATTCCAACCGCGGTGTTGGAAACAGCTATTGCGTCTAACAGAGCCAATTTAGATGCCTTATCTTACGCAGATCACCTTACTAAGGCGTTATCACTGCGCCTTCAGGGGAAAGAGTTTCAGGATATACAATCCTCTTTAAGACTTCTTTCAAGGGCAGTAGCTTATTCCACGTGTAACTCCGCCCTTTCAGTGGCAAATCTGGAGTTGGTTAGACGTGACGCAGCCCTAGCTACATCCACACTAGTGGATTCTAAGGTGAAGAAGTCTCTTAGAGTCGCTTCGGTCTCAGGAGAACTTCTCTTTGACGGCAAGCTTTCCGCTATTTATGATAAAATTACAAAGAAAGCTAAGGATTCTCTGTTGTTCAAATCTGCTCCTAAGAAGTCGGATACAGCAGACACGAATAAGATGGGCACTTCTGGGTCTAATGCGCCCAAGAGAGGTTCCTATAGAGGTTCCGGTGCGTCCTCTTGGTCTTATTCGAGAGACCGTCAGGATAGCAACTCTCGTTCGGGACGTCCTTCAGGCCGGGACAATCGGTCGGACGCCCCGAGGTCGACGGGGCGAGGTGCGGGTCGTGGAAGACGTGGTTTCTCCTACCGCAGGCCTCGCAGGTCCAGGAGGTGATGGCTTAAACCTCTATCGCGTTCCGGTTGGCGGAAGGTTGTCGAGCTTTTCACAAGAATGGGCGTCGATTACGGACGACCCTTGGGTGAGAGGAGTGACTTCGGAAGGTCTAAAGATATCCTTCAAACGAAAGCCTCCATTAACTCGATGTCCACAGTGGACTCATCTTCCGTCAAATCCGCAGAAAAGAGACGCTCTGTTATCAGAGGTGCAGTCTCTTTTAATGAAGAACGCGGTAGAGGTCGTAGAAAACCAGGAATCTCCGGGATTCTACAGCCATCTGTTTCTGGTTCCGAAACCAGACAGCTCGTTCCGTCCAGTCATAGATTTGAGCTGGATAAACAAGCTGATCGTCGCTCCGAAGTTTTATATGGAGACGATTCGATCGGTCAGAGCGAGTATTCGGGTGAACGATTATGCAACGAGCATAGATCTCAAAGATGCGTACTTTCACGTCATGGTACATCTGACATTCCGAAAGTATCTACGCTTCGCAGTCCTAGGAGTGGTGTATCAATTCCGGGCGATGTGCTTCGGATTGAATCTAGCACCCTGGGCTTTCACTCGGGTAATGAACTCGGTAATGATCTACTTCCGAGCTCATTCGTCTGCGGTAACGTCGGCCTACCTGGACGACATTCTTCAGAGGTACGGCAACGAGTTAACGCTTCAGAACGATGTTCAGAATCTTCTTCTATTGCTCCGACGTCTCGGTTTTATAGTAAACGAGGAGAAGTCGGATCTGGTGCCGTCCAAGTCATTCACTCATCTGGGAATGAGCTTCGAGACGCCCAACAATCTCGTTCGTCTGCCGTTAACCAGAGCGAAATTAGTCAGTTGTTACGCTCGCTATTGTCTGCACGCAGACAAAGTCACGGCGAGAGAATTTATGAGACTGATAGGTCTGTGCGGAGCCGCCGCGGATCTCATTCCGATGGGGCAGTTACGCACACGTCCTCTTCAAATTTTCCTGACTCAAAATTGGAGTGTGAAAATTCATTCGCTCGATGTAGACGTTCTCTTGTCAGATCAAGTGAAACAAGAGATTCAGACTTGGGCAAACATTCAGTGGTTAACTCAAGGAGTTCCGCTGCAGTTGCCGGATCCGAGTTTTACCGTTATGACGGATGCCAGTCAAACAGGTTGGGGTGCATCATTAATCCCAACAGATTCGAGATGCCAGGGTCTTTGGGATCCGCAATTCCTGTGCAAGCACATAAACATCAAGGAAATGATGTCAATTTGGCTTGCGTTACGTCACTGGATGGACATTATTCACGATGCTCATGTCCAAATCCTATCCGACAATACGACAGTAGTGGCGTATATACGGAATCAGGGAGGCACTCATTCAGTTCCGTTGTTCAATCTAACGGAAAGAATCCTTCTGTTTGCGTTAGAACATCGCGTTCTTCTTTCGGTCCGTTACATACCGGGTCGTCTGAATGTGCTAGCAGACTCCCTTTCACGAAAGGGTCGCTTGTTGCCGTCGGAGTGGACTCTCAACAAACAAGTATTCAATCAGATTTGCTACCAATGGGAACGGCCAATGATAGACTTATTTGCGACACATCTCAACAATCAGTTGCAGACGTATGTGTCTCCGTGTCGGGATCCAAGAGCATTTGCAGTAGACGCTCTGTCGATCCCTTGGGACGGAATGATAGGATATGCGTATCCTCCAGCGCCGTTAATTCAACAAGTATTGCTAAAGATAAAACAATCTCAATGCAAGATTCTGTTGGTAGCATCTCTGTCGCCACAGAGACCGTGGATAAATCTACTCAGGTGTCTGTTGTGGGACCTACCGCGGAAGCTTCCTCCACGGGAGGATCTTCTTTCGCAGGGGAAATCGCGCCAACTCCATCACAATCCGCAAGGTCTCAACCTTCCCGTTTTTCCGTTGTGCGGTCCTTCTTGCATGGCAAGCACTTTACAGGATGAGCAGTGGACGCGATTTCTAACTGTAGGAGGACCTCCTCTTCGCTAAACTATGCGGCTAAGTGGAAGGTTTTTCGTCGTTGGTGTAGGGATCATTCTGTAGATATATTCGATCCCTCTATACCAGACATTGCAAGCTTTCTAGTATACTTGTTTGACGAAATCAAACTGCAGCCTGTTACTATAAAGGGTTATAGATCTATGTTATCTGATACCTATGCACATCATGATAGTTTACAAATTGGATCTAATGTCTCTTTATCGAAGTTGGTTAGAAACTTTTCGATAAATAGACCCAGAACTCTTAGATTAATTCCTAAGTGGAATTTAGCTTGGGTTCTTCTTAAATTGAAGGAAAAGCCATTTGAACCTCTTGGGACAGTAGATTTCAAATTCTTATCTTATAAGACAGCTTTTCTCTTAGCTTTCTCTTCTGCTAGAAGAGTCAGTGAGCTTCATGCACTATCGGTGGATGATTCTCATTATCGTAGTGTTGGGAACACTATCACCTTCACTACTAATGTGGGTTTTTTAGCTAAGAATCAGGCTCCTAATAAATATCCGGAACCTATTGTTATTAAGGCTCTTCCGTCTTCAGACGGGCGTAGGCCTTTACTCTGTCCTGTTAGAGCATTACGTATCTATAAACAGAGATCTCAGTTTATCAGAAAGGGACGGAAACGTTTCTTTCTGTCTTTGATGCCTAATAGAAAGGACATTTCAGTCCATTCTATTGCTAGATGGATTCAGTTAACTATCCGTACTGCTTATGAAGATTTATCTTCTTCTCAGCAGTCTGTGCTTAAGATTTCTGCTCATGAAGTAAGAGCTCTTTCTACTTCCTGGGCTTATGCTAATAGTGTTGCTATTACAGATTTAATGAAGGCTGCTTATTGGTCTCAGCCATCCACATTTACGAATTTTTATCTCAGAAATATTGAGTCCATTTCTGGAGACCTGCATTGTTTAGGTCCGTTATCTGTTGCTCAGAATGTCGTCCACTAAACAGTTGCAACTATAGTTATGCAGGCTTTCTGTTCCGGCAGTGACTCCGTCCGGCTGCCCTCTTCGCTCTGGGCTATTTGACCCAGGACAAGGGGAAGGGGGGGGGGGGCGGGTGTTCCCTTAGGTCACCTGCTTTATAGTGAAAAGCAAGGGAATGCCTCCTCCAAGTCAGTATTTCTGAGTCGCTTCCGGGATGGTTTTAAAGTGTAATATTAATGTTTAAATTCATTCATGTCTTATTTTTAAAGTGTAGCTCGGTGTGAAGCATTTGTATATGTCAAGTGTCAAACGGGCTTTAATATACAATACTCGGACACTTTTAAATGACTATAAAGAGTCTCAATTCTCTGGACTACTTTATTTATTGGCTTGCTTTAAAAATAATTAGTATAAGGGTTATACTGGATGTTAATAGAGAACATGAATGTTATTGTGCTCAATTATTAAGGGTAGTGTATCTTTCTAATTTAATATTAAATAAGAAAGATACATGTAAAGCCTAATACTCCTTTTCTCCTTAAGGGGTTACCTCTTTACTATATAGTTGAGCTTATTGGATTTTCCTCTATGTCCTAGGCCCTCCAGCCTGTTTACTATTCAGCTAAGTCTGGGTCATTGGTACAGTATAAAAATGTTAAAAAATTTATAGTAATTTATATATTTTTTATACTTACCAATGACCCAGACGGGGATGACCCTCCCTGGAGTTGGGAACTCTTGCCTCCCCGCTGAGTACATAGCGCTGACCAGGCACTGCCAGTAAGAATGATAATTGGCGCCAATTTCGGGACGTCTGCGTCACTGCGCATGTGCAGTAGAGGCGTAGTATGGAGGTCCTTTAGGACATGATTTCTTTTTGTTTTGGATGCAAATTTTGGGGATTGGGGGGCAAAATTTGTGTTTGGCCCTGGTTTTGTTAGAGTTAGCACCAGCTAAGTCTGGGTCATTGGTAAGTATAAAAAATATATAAATTACTATAAATTTTTTAACTTTTCATCACACACAATACAGTATTCAACAAATAAGGGCTAAGTAAATCAAAACAATGTAAAATAAAGATTATTTAAAATAGCTGTTAAAATCCTGTCTGCTACAATAAGTAACATAGATGAACATATCAGTGCACATATTTTTTATCCACTCAACCAAGTAGACCAGTTTGGATCTATTCGGTCTCTTATAACAACATGTACCGATTCGAAAGACACTTCTTGTATGTCGCCATCACAGTACACTACACAAAAGATTTTTGAACCCTGTGGTGAAACATGTCCACATAAAATGTCCACTATTTCATTCGGATTTCGGAACGTTTTATTCGAGTTCATGTTTTCAAAACGAGAATTGAGTTTCCGACGTTTTGGTAAATCCATCGAAACCGAATTGCCATCAACCCTGTCCACTTTATTTGATGAATTTATTTTAGAGTTCCTGGTTGAGACACTAAATTTCTTCCGCGTATTTCTTTTTCCAACACTTTTGTCACCTAAGGAATAAAATGACATCATGGTGCCGAACGCGCCAAGTTCAGAGGTACCCGACAAGGAATTTTTGTCCAAGTTTACAGCAGATAAAGAAAACGTTTGTTTACTCACATCAGGTTTCTTCCCAGTACTCGGGAACAGAAACACAAATATTCTTATGATCATTTCCACTACTTTCATGAACATGGACGTCTCTTTGTTTCCTCATAATGAAATCTTCCTGACGCTTTTGGTCTTTAGAATGTTTTGCTGCTGATATCGGTTTCTTTGCACATGACGCTGGTTTCTTCCACTTAAGCATAAGACTGGACTCTTGTGTTTCTGCTTGAAAGACATTTCTTATCTCTCCACGTTTAAGCTCTGCGATAGGTTCACAATGTTTTGGGGAATCACACTGCACATTTTTGACTCAGAAATGTCCTTCAGATATCTCAAGGTGAGCTAGAAAGTCACCGTATGCCTGGATTCTCCACAAAATTATGACCGGAGGAACTGGTCTTGAAGTTATTTCGTACCGGGGATCTCACTCCACAAACTACTGAGACTAAAAGTCCTTACACTATGTAACAAATTTATTAACTGGACTGCAGCGTACATGTAATACAAAATGTTGATGGGAGCAGTTACCAAACTCTCTGTCCAATTTTCTTGCAATCGGATATCCGAATTACCAGATTTACAGAGTTAACATGCTTTTATATGTACAATTTCCAAGTAGCATTATTAAAATAAAACAATCAACTTTAGTAGCTGTTAAAATAACATGTAGACTCTTGAATTAATCAAGTAGGCATTGTGATGGATTGTAAGAGTTGAAAACATCTTAATGCGTTAATCCATCAAATCATTAATTTATAAATCTGCTATTCTCGAAGTATCTGAGTTAACCCATTGTTTCCAGACTCCAGATTTTAGCCTGGTCATACCAACCAGGAAGAGGGTAGAAGTGATTTTATATTCAGCTGTTGGAATGAATAGATCTATAAAAGAAACTATAATACAAATTTCTCGTAGCTTTCTTCAAATTTCTTTATTGATCTTGCATTCGGCGTTTCTGAAGTTACGTTACAGCACACATCTATGTCGAGCGCCAACGAAATGATTTCTTCCTCGGTAGAACGCTGTCCGCCGGATGTTGACGCTTTATACAATTTAGGCCTGGGGCAGACCACCCTACCGCCGCACCGAATTCATTTCCAATTAGAGACCATTTTAATTTAAAATTCGTGTTTTTTCGTCGCGCTACTTCAGTTCTCATTCATATTAATTTCAGATTGCACTAGGGGTGTATTGTGTAACTAGCGGTGACTGGAGAGATGGCCGATCGGGGATGTTGGCTGCAAAATACATGCAGTATGTCAGTAACTCTCCGTGTTCCGACCTGATGAAGATCGTCACTCGCCGACATTATTTCATTCATTGTAATACTCGTATAAAAAGGTATAATGTGACCAACACTAAACTTCCTCCAGCTATTTTCGGAAGTACCAGGTTTTAATTTTTTTTTATTTATTGATTTATTTTATTTTGTTGGAGGAGTGGGTGTGGGACGCCATTATTTTGCTCATCTATTATTGTCCGAAAGCAAAAAGCCGAAAACATCTCTTCCGCACACACGCTTCTGTTATCACATTTTTCACCTCGTTGCTTTCTAACAGACTGTTCTTGCCTTATCTGTGTACGATTTTTCATAATCACAGCCTTACACGGGACCAAACCCAGATAGACATGGACCGAAATTGAGGCTTACGGAGACAAACAACTTATATGAACTGTGTAAATTTAAAGTGGGCCATCTCCATTTCTATAACCCATTTAAACAAGATATAAAGGACTCCATTTTTTTATAACTCATTTAAACAATATATGAAGGTTATGGTTAAGTGCTATCTATTTCCACATAGACTGCAGTAATGTTTCAGAAGGGCCGACGTGAAAAAACAAAATCCATATTATTACCTGACTCCCGAGAACATCGCCATGAGAATCATATTTTGAGATGCGCCCATGTGTTTGTGGGTGCGTGCGTGTGCATGTGTGTTGCTGAGCGGAGATGCAATTTATATCACGGCGCATTTCGTGATACATATCTCATTGTATTAAGAATTATGGACAGATCCGAGGGATGAGGAGCACGAACCCTATTCTTTGTAACTTAGTGTTTCTAACAACCACGAGACCAGGGGACCGGGGGACACGGTATTACAGTGGCGGCGCCAGGATTTCGTTCGATTTAAGGGGGGCCTAAGTGAGATATGGGGGATGGAGCTCCCAGGTCGAGATGCCGATGGGATCTCCCGAAAGCCTGAGCTTGGGGGGGGGGGGATATGGGAGGGTGTGTCCCACCCCTTGGTGTGTGTGTGTTTGTGGGGGTGGGTCTCCTCAGTACAAATTTCATATTTGGACGCACTGGGAGCGATGTCTAAGCGTTTCTACAACACTTGACCTGGTCTTCAAAGGTCCCCAGATTGTGTTTAAAATTAGGCTCACATCATTATTTGTAAACGCTTCCACGAAAGTCTCGGTCAGGCAGCAATTTGAAGTTTGATTTTTTTTTTTTTTGAGGGGGTGAGGTAGGGAAAAGGTAGCTGATGCCCATGTGTTACCACGGATAATATTGTTCCCCACACACAATCTTGAGACAAAATTTCTGCGTCGCACAAGGGACGCGTCGAATTCATTTTTTTTTACCCAGAATTACATTTGACGCGCCTGTGTTTTATTAATCAGTAACGCAATAAAAATCAACCAGTTCAATCAGCATTGTAATAACAAGTAATGTAATAAACTTAACCAATAGTGTGATAAAATTCCATTAAAATCAACAATTTTTCCTCAAAAGTTCACAAAGTTTTAGGGTGTCTGAAATTATGTTTTCGTATATCTTGTAGATTCTTAGGGGGCGCGGTGGCGTTGCAGTAACCGGTTCTTGTCAGATCACCGAATTTAAGCAACGTCGAGCCCGGTTAGTCCTTGGGTGGGTGACCGTCTGAGCGATCGATTCGGGCTCTCGCGTTGTGTCCTTGGGCAAGGCACTCCACCTCGATTGTCCACATTGGGGCACGATGACGCCGTGTACTAAGGCGTACTGTATGTCGATGGTGCGCATGTCTTCAACCAATCTAACCCTGCGTGTGCTGCTGTGCGGAGTTACGATGTTGGGGAGCTGACAGCTGGCTCGTCGTTGCTCTTTGGTTCTCTCAGGTACACTGTCTTCATCCGTAATGTCACCGACACGATATGGCCTTGGCTGTTAAAGTGTCATTAAACCTTAAAAAATAAATAAATAAATTGATTCTTAATCATTTGGCCACATATGGTTAATAAAGTTATAGAGGTCAATATCATATGTAAGGTTCAGCTGTTACGGAAGGTGGTTTCATTGCTGTATGTGTGTATATTCTGGTTTTTGAGGCCACTTTCAGTGTCTTTAGCTATATGTCGGATCCTATGAGATCACAAAATGTTTTCAGGGTTGCACGAGGGTGATATAGTATAGTTTTCTGGGACTCGGATTCTCTGATCTCTTTCGTTATCGTCATTTATTACACCCTGAAGGATCTCTAAAAAAATTCCCCTCAGCCCTCGCGCTGTATCGCAATGCGTAGCTTTTTCCTCTATCTGGTTGGCCTCTTTGAAAGCTATCATAAGGGCCGTGTCATGATCCTAAAAGGAAGGTATCTACCTTTACTGGGTAGGTGTGTGTGTGGGGGGGGGGGGGGGGGGGGGGACATTATCTTCTTTCCAATTTAGTTATTTGGGGACGTGGTGGCACAGTTGCTAGAGGCGCAGGCTGCAAGCCGAGAGGTCCTCGGTTCGAATCCCACCTGCAGCAACCGCGTTGTGTCCTTGGGCAAGACACTTCACCCCCACTGCCCACGTGGGGGCACAGTGGCGTTGTGTACTAAGGCGTACTGCACGTCGATGGTGCACCTGTCTTCAACCAATGCTAACCCTGATTGTGTGGAGTTGGTATGTTGGGGAGCTGACAGTTGCTCACTGTTGCTCGGTGGTTCTCTCCGGGTACTCCGGCTTCCTCCACCCGTAAAACTGTCATGGTCATGATTAGCCATTGTGCAGAAATATGTGACCTTAAACACCAATCAATAAATAAATAAATATAAATATTTGGTTATTTGCGATTCAAACGTGTATTGAAATGCACACGACAAGCTCAACCCAATCCATATAGAGAAATCACTTTAACTATTTGCATGCTGCTGACAGATATTCCTGTCCCGGACGGAATTATGTGTATACACAAAAGTGAAATTGTAAGCAGAATTCCGGGTGTACTGTGAAACTCGGTATTCGCCTCCTGTGATGCCAGCTTGCTGCTTCGATCTTATCACGTACGTCTTGAAAAAACAAGAATATGCCACGAGATGACAAAATCACCAGCCCGCAAAGAGACAAGTGGATCTTCCCATCATCTTATAATATGTGCCTTAAGCAAGTTTCGTGAAAATATTATTGCATTTTTTCAAGTTAACGCGTTCACAAAGTCATTATCAGTCAAAACAAAGTTTTCAACTAAAATGTGCATAACTCCTATGATATAAGGAAAGTATTTAATCTAAGTGCCGGACACTTGTCATTCAATCCTTTTTGTTAATTGTAACAAATAAAATAAGTTTAACCCTTTACCCAACGCAGACGATATCAAAATTTATTATTTTAAATATAATTTTTTTTAATTTTTCAAAAAAATTCAACAAAACTATATCATGTGACCCCCTCATTGGAACGAGCTCAATGAGCTCGTTCCATTGAGGGGGTCACACGATATGGTTTTGTTGAAATATTTTGACAAATTTAATTTTTTCAATTTCCCAATTTGCATATAACGCGGGCGGATGCCAGCGATTCATTAGGTAAAGGGGTTTTCTAATCTAAATCTACAAAATCCAATAAAATTTGGTAAATATCGAACTTGTCTGAGATCTTCTCCAAATGTATGCCAAAAGCAAGTAAATGTATGCCAAAAGCAAGTTTCGTGAAAATCTGAGTACATTTTTCAATATATCGCGCTTACAAACTTATTATCAGACAAACGCCGAATTTCAAACAAAGGTAATAACTCCCACAAACGCCAAGGAAATTTGGGGATGTTTAAAAAATCGGATTACTTTTATTCAAATTATTGCGTTCTCGACGTCATTACCTACTAGTAACAAACACAGAGGGGGAGCGCGGTGGCTAAGTTGGTAGAGGTGCAGGCTGCAAGCCGAGAGGCCCTCGGTTCGAATCCCACCTGCGGCAACCGCGTTGTGTCCTTGGGCAAGACACTTCATCTCCATTGCCCGCATGGGGGCACGATGACGCCGTGTACCAAGGCGTACTGCACGTCGATGGTACGCATGTCTTCAACCAATCTAACCCTGCCTGTGCTGCAGTGCGGAGTTACGATGTTGGGGAGCTGGCAGCTGCTCGTCGTTGCTCGGTGGTTCTCTCCGGGTACTCCGACTTCCACCACCCGTAAAACTGTCACGGTCATGATTAGCCATTGTGCATAAATATGTTACCTTAAACATAAATAAAAAAAAAACAAACACAGAGTTTCATTTTAAAAGGGGATAAACTCAAACAAACGCCGACCATGATCTTCTCAAAATTGAATATCTATAGCAAGTTTCGCAAAAAACCCGATTATATTTGTTTAAGTTATCGCGTCCACAAAGTCATTATCATATAAACACCAAATTTCCAACAAAAAAGGGCACAACTCCTACAAAAGCCAAGAAAATTTGGGTGAATATCGAATCTGACCGAGGTCTCACGATGTGTGTCTATAGCAAATATCGCGAAAATCCGATTGTATTTGTTCAAGTTATTTCGATCACAAAAATGTGAGGACATACGCACGCATGCACTGACGCACGCACACACAGACAGGACTCATTTCTTGCCGTATATTAACCATCAAACTAGTTTGGGCGTCGGATAACAACTGTTAAGAAATGCGAACGGCGGAGAAATACGAAAAATATTTGCACGGATGCATTCAATCACTTTTGCACTTGTTATGTGGACATATAGCTCCAGTGAATCACATGACTGCAGTCAAAACGAAGAGGGGCTTAATCCGTCACCAACATGAGCTTCTACAAACAAGCAGTAGGAGTAGTAGTAATTGCTGTAGTAGGCAACATGCAGACATCAACTTGAATTTGAGTTGGAGGCTCCCGATTTTCACATTCCGTCCTAGCGATTGAGGAAATTATCACCATTTTATTTTTATGCCTCGCCCTCACATGGTTTTTCATGTAAACCAGAGTCGCGATTTTACTGTTCTATGAATAATCCGAGGTGAAGTCCGAAAAGTAGTTCAAACATACTGACTACTGTCTTGCTATGGAATAATGCAGGTATGTGAAGTATTAACCACAGAGTGCATACATATACTGCAGAAAATGGTTTATTGGATCTCCAAAAATGTTCAAGTCAAATTATTTTTTAGCTCTTTGAACCCTGGTGGTATCTTCCACGTAAGTTCACTGGAAGAACCCTGGTGGTATCTCCCACGCAAGTTCACCGGAAGCAATTGGAAGCGTCCATATTTGTTATTTGGGGGTAGACCAATCAATATTTTCAACGTGCAGCCCCATAGCTGCACGTTGAAAATATTGATTGCTCTACCCCCACACTTTAACTTAGCAACCACCCTACTTAATGAAAGTATAACATGTCCTTTACAGTCACACGCATCGGCACGTGCCATTGATATGGATGTTCTTCACACTGGTACGACTGTTGTCTGGATCGAACTAATAAAGGACGAATGTCTTGCAATTGAAAATGACGCAACAACCAGTTGCGCAGAAATCGCGTAAGTGGGTTGTTACCCCCCACCGGTCCGTTGAAAATGTGATAGGTATTCAGGAGGCGGGAGAAACACGGCGATGCCTTTGCCTAACGAAAGCTAACCCTGTGTCTTCGAAAACAAGTGGCAGACCCTATACACCCCCGTCTTCCCAAAATACCAAACATGCATTTGCTGAACAGTCGCAGTCAAAATAAAGTAACGAGAGTGATTTTCTCACACGAAGGATAAACTAAGCGCGTGCACACGTGTATGTTGTTACATGTATGATAATAAGATGTTTGCTACAACCGAAACAATAATTTCTTACCCGTCGTCGCGGCGGATCACACAAACGGAAGCATTTTCCATTCATTAAAACTTGACCACTTTCCCGAAAAGCGCTAATCCTCAACACTTGCGTTTGCAGTGAAAGATTATTAGTTTGATCGGTCCGCCGCGGATTTGAATCCTTTCCACCCGTTGTCGCTGGCATATTTATTTATTTATTTATTTATTTATTTATTTATTGGGGTTTTAAGGTCACATACTTATGCACAATGGCTAATCATGACCGTGGCAGTTTTACGGGTGGAAGAAGCCGGAGTACCCGGAGAGAACCACCGAGCTCCCCAACATCGTAACTCAGCCTGTAGCAGAGGCAGGGTTAGATTGGTTGAAGACATGCGCACCATCGACGTGCAGTACGCCTTAGTACATGTCGTCATCGTGCTCCCATGTGGACAATCTGGGTTAAGTGCCTTGCCCAAGGACACAACGTGGGAGTCCGAATCGATCGCTCAGACGGTCACCCATCCGAGGACTAACCGAGCTCGACGTTGCTTAACTTCGATGATCTGACGAGAACCGATTACCGCAACGCCACCGTGCCCCTGTCGCTGCCATAGAAATATAAAAAGACATTTTCCGATTTCTATGGTCGCTGCCGCAACGACGGGGGTTTTATGGTAAAACGCCTGGCACGTACTGTAAACCTAAAACGAAAGGTTTAGCACAGAACCACCGACATACAGGTCATGGAGAATCTGCTGAACCACTGAACTGCTGAACCACTTTTTGTTGTGTACCATATCCACTGGCGTCAAAATTGTGCATATGTTAAAACGATTCATGGTGCCTAACTTAAATTGTTTTCATTCCCAATATATTTCGCTTCCAATCTATCACCCCAGATTCCTAAAATTATGCCTACAAATTGATTAAAAATCCACCTGATTGTCCATAAGATAAAAATTCTTCCTTACCCCTCTTGGTTTGTGCTGCCAATTTTCCTGCTTAAAACATAAGTTATGTCTCCCCCAGATGAACTGAGCCTCAGTCGATAACCCTGCTACTTGATAAATACCCCTCCATCTTACTCGCGTGACTAGAAAATCTGTCCCGCGACCGCATGTGTCTTCTGAGTGAAAAGACGCGAGTTCAACACGAAACTTGCGAACATCAACAGAGAATCCTGTGATTGCTCATAGAATCTGAGAACCGATTGGGCAGTGTAATAATAGGTATGGAAAAAAGTAAAGTTCGCTGATTAGTTTGATTCTATCAGTGATTCCAGGTACTTGTTACAACGTTTTATTACTCAGATAGGTTAGTTTCACTTCCTTTTTTCAAAATGAGACTTCAGAAATCTTAAATAACTCGTCCAGAAGAGCTCAATGTCCATGGAAGTATGAATGATGGCCTAAGATATGCCCAACCCATTTCCCCCCTGATTTGACGTAAATAAAATATGTTTGAATTATCCCCCGAGTTGTACCATAGGAGCAAGCTAAAAATGACAAAAAATTCAATCCATTCTGATCCATTTATTTATTTTTTATTTGATTCTGGAAGGAGTCTGCATGTCAGATTCCATAAGTGTCTCCAAGTAATGACCTTATTAGTATGATGTATTTATTTTTTGTTTATTTTTGCCTAATTCTCAATTAAAAATCAGTTGAATATGATATTTGTCAATTTCCCCAAATCTCAAGTTAGAATGACACATGAAATCACCATTGATGACTTCGTTGCCGTCTGATGAACATGTTTCCATGTTACGGTTTCCAGTTTTTTTTTGTAGCTGGAAACACCGTGAATTCACATTCGGATAAACAAAGATAAACATAACTTACAGCAGTGGTCTACCAAGCTTCCGGAGGACGACGACTGCTCAGAGTTTGTCTCTTTGACAATATGTATTATTTTTTCTGTTCTGCATTATTAAACGTTTTTAAACTACACACTATGTATATTTTTTATTTGGAAAATCAGTAGAAGCGAAAAAAAAGAAAAAAGAAAATACGAGTACGCTCGAAAGCAGCGAAGGATGGTAATTTTGAAGCAAATACCAAGTCAAAGAGCAATAACTGAGACAAAAATACGCCGAAAAACACCTGCACTGAATATGGGACCAGACATCAATAAAATTACTTCCATACCAAATATAACATCATTCCACCAAGTATTTTAAATGTTATGTAATCTAAATTGATATGTACTGTTGCCTATATGTGCATGTACTAGCCCATATGCACCACATCGGAAGTCGATACACACCACATAAAAAGTCAATATGTACCACATAAAAAGTCGATATGCACCTTCAAAAAGGTCAGTATCTACCATAAAGCTCTGACAAAAATTAAATTGAAATATGCGCACTTAATGGAACGTATTGGACCCACGTGACGTACCAGGTTACCAGACGAATCGCCCCAGGACTATTTGCCCCTAGTTTTTGTGGACTATTCACCCCAAATTATTTAAATTTAAATTATTTCAAAATTTATTGAAATAAAATTATTTTGTCAATTATAATCAAAATTGCATTTTGGAGTAAGGATTAAGTTGAAAGAGGTCAGACAGATTGACTTGTTTTTACGATGCCTTGGATAATGTTTTTTATTTACACAGCAATCCAGGTAATTCGTTGGGCGTTTGGCTCCGTTAAAGAGACATTTTTTTCGTATGGTACACAATGGCCAAACATGGTACATATCGACTTTTTGGGGGGTACATTTCGACCTTTTGGACGTACATATCGACTTTCGGGATGATACACATCGACCGACTAGTGTTACATATCGACCGTGGTACATATCGACTGTGGTACTTATCGGTCATACCCCAAATCATGATATAGTTGGAATATCGTATCAGACCGTCTGAGCGATCGATTCGGAATCCCGCGTTGTGTCCTTGGGCAAGGCACTTAACCTCGATTGTCCACATGGGGGCACGATGACGCCGTACACTAAGGCGTACTGCCCCTGCTTACCGAAATTGGACATGAATATGTATTTTTTTCAAAATAATTTGTTTCTTAAGAACAAATACAGTACTTAATTTTTAAAAGTTACGTAATTTACAGAAAAAAATATTACGTCATATTAAAAAGCAGCACCTGCTTCAGCATCCGCAACGGTCACATAAAACATATTAAATATTAAAAGAGAAAAACGTCACCTCAACTGAGATCAGGCCAAAAAATTATAAATTAAGAAAAATAAATTATGTATCTTCGAAAATGTAACATAATTTCAAAATCATAACACACATTTAAAAAACACACCCGCCCCTGCTCCAAGATAATATACTCAAGAAACTAAGACAAATGAGATAAAGCATTCCAAAAGTCTTCTTTCGAAAATTCAAGGGACAAATTTATCAATTTTATTAGCTTTCGTAAAATATCCGACAGAAATCATTTAATTTTCATTTTTTTAAAGTTTCCATTAGTTATAAAAACAGAGCGTGTGGCAGCCAAAAGGATCATGCGTGTGTGTGTGCGTGTGGGGAGGGGGGGGGGGGGGGCTCTGAGAAACAGATTTTTAAATTTTTTGGCCTATCCATTCGTTTCTACAAAATTATTTGTCAGCAGTGGCGTATGAAACATTATGCACTATGTGTGTGTGAGTGTGTGATATATATCAGTGGTGGCGCACGTACCTCAGTGTCATGGTTGGAACAAAATTTGGAACTAAGGCACCTCCACATAACATATTTCCGACTCTATACTCAACCAATACCGTAAACCGGCCCGCAGCATTGTTTTGACCAGTTGAAGACATTTGCTGAAAGTGGAGACTAAAATGCGTAATTTCTCGACTTTAAAGGCCCTAGAAGTAACAAATAATACAAGAGAATATTAAGTAACTTCTTAACAGTAAAGAGTCTATCCACCCCCTTCCTACGTGTTCCCCAAAAAGATTGTAATGACGGGAATCCAAACGAGAAATACAAATTTCAGGTGAATACATTTGAGTCATGAGAGACTCCCCTCCCCCACAACCACCCACTTGGTTTTCTGGTTGTCGTATTATGGTTTGAAAATATATTGGTAAAGATATAAAATTCAATCTCCCTAGCCCCCCCCCCCTCCCCCCCCCCCATTTTTTTTTCGACTTACCCCAGCACTTTCTAGAAAAAAAGCTGGGGCTTAACTTACTTCCTTCGCCGCCCACCCCCGGTTCTCACGTCTTTGTATATCAGTGATATGTTTCGGTTTCAGGATTCCTCGCAATACATTTGATTTTTGTGTAGAATTTTCATACAGATCTCCACACAACTGGATTATTGGAACGCGTATTTCTCAAACAGAAAAAAATGTTCCATCAGCCGCTATCTCGAGGTTTACATTTCTTCCTGTCATGGACACAGATCAACAAAAACGTCTTCCACGTCATCAAACGTCACTGATTTGAGGAGTCACACGCGTAATGCGTCGATTGTCTTCAAACCATCCTGAAGGGGGTGGGAGGAGACTGAAATGTGACGTCTTTCGCAGAGTTTCCGCTCCTCATTTCGCACTTTTGCACTGGGTTAAAATTCTAAATAGATTGGATATATGAAACAATGACCATGTAAACTGGAAATATATTTTTAGTATCAGGTATATGATAGCATTAGGCTATTTGCTTTGGAACAGAATTAAAAGTTTTGGGCACTGAGCTGGAGCCTGAATGCATTGGGGTAAATTACCACAGAATGTCTGAAATACAGTGGTTTCGAAAAACTGGACATTTTTCACAGATGTTTTTACGCGATTATTGTCCCCAAATGGACAGAAAACATATCGACGGTGAGATGCGAAGATGTCGTAAAGTCAGTTTCCCAATTTTACAGGAGAGACAAAAAACTGATTATAATACAACGTATTGAGTCCAGGAATGTTTTGTTAATGGGGTTGTATATGTGGTCACATGATACGTTATGGGCAAATGGAAATGCTATGTTTCTCGTCTTTATTACGACGCAAACGCGATGTTTCAAATAATAAGTCCTTTTCGAAGTTAAAAACGGCGGCGGGAATTTTTTACGACATCTAATGATGTTTACAACATTTTGAAACTGGCATTTCTCAATGTTTTCATGTTTTACGACGTTCTCGAATCATAAAGCAGTAGACTAGACCCAACGACCACAGGGTCCGTTGAGTTATTGCACTGCATAATCAACAAACAACTTATAATTATGACAAGCTCTTATAGTGGACATGGATATGGCGTCATATTCTGTTCCTTTAACTGACAGAATAACACCATATTAAAATTTATAATAGAAAACAATTTGGGTTTTTCAGTTATATAATGAAGCAATATTGCTAAACATGTCAAGTGCACAGTCAGCTAGCTAGTTGCAGAACAAACAAGAAAACAAAAGGCACATTAATCTGATATTTAGTTAAATAAATTGTGCAATCTGCCATAAACATTACCGCATGTTTTACAAACACAATTGTCAAACCGACAATAATGAACGAACGACGATAAACCAAAACTACTTAATACTGTCAATACCATCACACATTAATTTTGCGGATATTATCAAAAGGGGCATTTTGAATCGGCCCAAGTGATAACCATCTTCCCTTATAAAGGTCCAAACATTCCTTTTCAAAATGCATAGATTTTGAACAAGGAAACAAAAAGTAAATGGTGCATAATACTGTTACTAATGTCTAATTCGGTTCTTTAATGACTTTGATGTGTCTTTATGTGAACTATCCTCAATGCAATAAGAACATTAACATGTGGTCTACAACAGGTCGCTAAACCCGCATTCGGCCTTTATCTCTCCGAGCCCGAAAGTTTGAAGAACCCTTATAAAAAAGTACCATGGTATAACATGGTAAATCCCAAAATACCCTGGTAATACCATGGTATTACCAGGGTATTTTGGGACGTACCATGGTTTACCATGGTACATTTTTATAAGGGTAGGTGCATGAGGGACAAATGGAGACGCAGTGTATTCTGTGGTCCCGGAATTCAAGTTCCAAAATACTGTCCATTGGGTACAACGTTGCGCTGAGTTATGTGGGTCTGAGGCAATGTTAAATGAAGAATTTAGAAAAAATGCCATCATCCTTCCTCGTTTGCTACCTTCAGCTGATGACATGATAGTACAACAATTGACGAACGTCAATAGGTGTGTGTAAGGAATTAGTTTTTTTTAGGATATCGGTTTCCCAGCTGCATCATTCATCAGCTGCAATGTTTTTGACAGGAGCGTCTCTGTTTACGACTAAATGGTGACATCTCATTATGAATAGAAAGTAAAATTGTTATTGTATTTAATTTCTCCTCAAAATGAGATGGCGCTATTTTGTTACGTCCAAAGACAGAGTACATTGCAGATATTCTGTTTTCCAAAATGATTCATAATTCAAGGTGGCAGTTATAATCGCAATGACTTCATGAAAATGAATTAATACAATTATGTTTAATATGATCAGTGGTCCACATACCCAGACGAAATGACCGTGCATCTAGGATGCCAACTCAATAAAATTTTGGAGATGTGTCCAATGTTATCCACATTTTGTGGATTTGTCTGAATGTGTTGACAAATCATCCACCGAGAACCATTCTATCCTAGCCAGTAGGCACATAAGATAGAATGAAACTTGGGACACGAAATAGTATTATGCTGAACGAACCCCATAAAGGGAAGACTGGTAAAAGAAACGAATGCCGCATAAATAGAATCACTTGAAATCAAACTTATCAATTGGGGATCTTTCTACCCGAAACCTTGACAAAATAGTAACAGCATGTACAAATATCCGCTGAGCCCAAATTTTACCTCATCTGTTGGAGTCCCAAACTGATAGTACCATTTTGGATTCGAAGCAGGCGAAGTCAAATGTGGGTTCAGGAACATAGAAAAACTCTATTACCAATCGTTGTGAAAAGCCATGCCAACATCACCTCTTGGCCTAAAATTTTGTCGTATATTATATGGGTGAGTAAGTTGTCTGCACTAATATTTTGCAATAATTGTTCAAAGGACCGTTGCTGCAAATATCATTGCAAGCAGCCCAAGCATAAAAAAATAATGTTAAAGTTGAAATGAAAATGTGACGAGTTGTGCTCAATTTTGCATCGTCACGTTGATTTGTATGACACAACATCGCCTGGGTACTATAGTGTTCTATATCCCGTGGAGGGCAGAGAACACTATAGCACTCGGGTAGAGAAAAGTCGAAACACCAACGAAAAACTAATCGCTGAGCAATTGATACATCCTGTTTTAAAACTGACAAGTTACATGTGAGGGATATTGTCATAGAACTCAAGGTAATCACTAGGGATTACTGATTTAAGGTCTTGCAGATCCTTAAATTTTCTAAGTGTAACTGGAACACGTCCAGTATGAAGACGTGGGGGTGTATTTCCAACCACAAAAATGCCGGAGCCTCTTGTATTTTTCCGGGGTATGTCTTGGTACTCATCGTCAAAAGATAATTTGTATTGAATTATCCCCGTTGGAGAATATTTTAGACAATGAATGTCTACCACACAAGGGTCACCAGTTTTGATCCCCGGTCTAATTGAACTGTAATACTTCAACACACGAAAATTCAGAAAAAAATCGTGTGTTAAGTAATTTACATTATAAGGTTGTTTTTTTCGAGCGACTTTCATGTACTCAACGTAATTATGTGGCACATATATCTGTCGGTTCCTAAGGGTTGATTCAATTGCGGAATGGACCGAATCGCATTCCATTTGCGTGTGTCCACGCTCAAGGAACTTCTGGGTTATAGTTATATTCCTCTCCATGGCAGCTTTCAGTAAAGAATTGGCTAAAATGCAATTTCGATTTTGGTTTGTGCAACCATCACTGTAAATAGTTATTTCGTTCACTGAATCAGGTTGTTTACTGATATAATCTGAGATACACGTGGCATATGTATCGGCATTAAGATCCCCTTCTGTCTCGTTCCAAAAGTATATGGTAACATCCTTCGATGCTAAGTCGTAAATTGTATAGTTATGACAGCATAACTTTGTTTTGTAATACAAAGCAGATGCATTAAGCGAAGGCGACAAGAGCACAGATTGTTTGTCAACGGTGACAACGCGCACGTTTCGATCGCTGATGGCTTGTCTCTTGTCCGCGTCCTTCTCCTCACGCGCCCGTATCTTACGAGTAATATGTGCTGTGTAAATTGAGTCATTTAAGTTCCCTGCCCTATGCTCACAACAAGTATCACACTGATCTTTCTTGGGATGATATAGAGCTAGGTTCATTTCATTAAAGACCCTCCTCATGACATCGCGCCCTACAACTCCCTTCATGTCGCGTTCAGCACTTTCACGGTAGACCCTATAGAGTTCAGCCATTGATTGGAATGTTGGTTCAAGGTAGAGTTTATTGGACGAGGATCTGCAGTAATGGGATTCCATTTTAGACAGAGAATTAAGAAACTCCCTGACTGAATTTTCTGCGATCGCGTGCATTGGCCGCAGTTCACCTCTCTTACTTGGAGGAGAAGACACGAGTAGGCCGTTCTCGAACTTCTCAACCCATGAATACATCATTCTCTCCCCTATGTTTAAGGTACCAAGGAACATACCTTTGCACACGGTGAATGTGGAGTCACCCTTTTTAAGGTGATAGGCATAAGAAAACTTTTTTTTTTCCAGTTAGTTTAATTTGGACTTTTGTGATAGAATTGACCACGAACATCCTTTTTTCGGCCCAGTTCATGTTCTGCCAAAAAGAATTAAACACATTTTGACGGTCTTCTTGTGTGAATTCATTGCAGCCATGCTTTTTGGAACACAGTTTGGGGCACTGTACATCGATTAACGATCTACAAGACTTGACTTTTGAGTATGTTTGTTTTTGCCCACGTTTTTTTTATCAAAGTCATATACTGTTCTCCCTTCAATCGTTTTGAATAATTCACATTTTTTTGCCAAGTTTCAGGAACGGGTTTCTTGTTCCGTTTCCTTGGTACATTGGGTTCAGGGTCACTCGATGATACAGCTTCAACATTGGAATACGCTTCGCCAGAGTGCATCGAACTCTCAACGGTGTCGTATCTTTGTTCCTCGCGAGAGGGTTCCCAGTTTGGATCTTGATCGGAATCATCAAGCTCGTTGTTAGAGGAAGAGTCACACTCGTCAGCCGAGTTATTTTCAGTCGAATCGCTCCGGGAAACGCTTGCTAAAAGCTCCGACATGAGAACATTCACTGACGTGGAGTTAGCTCGGTCGGGTTGCCTCTGATTTTGATCATGAAGGTTAGTATCAACTGTATTCTTGCAAGTCGACGATATGTCGACTCTGTGGGTTAGTACATCATTGATTATCTCAGACGTATTAACATTTTTCATGAGGGGATCTCCAGTTTTCATATTTTGACACTGGAGTTGTACACCCTCAGTCGTTTTTACAATACAGCCATCTTTTATTCGATAAGATTGTTCGAGTGAGGGTCTAACCGTGGCACCTTTAGTAAAATTGACATCTTCGGTAACCGAACTCGATGCCGTCAAGATACGTGTTGCTGAAATGTCACATCCCGAATCTGAAGTCTCATTGGGCCTTTTAGAACACACAGGGGAATAATTTGATATATTATACAATTTTGGGGAATGCTCATGATTAGTTTGCGGTCTTAACACAGTATTTAGAGACGTGCGCACAGAACCCCTTTCCGTAGCATTTCGCGTTCGATCAAGTGATAGTTCAAGTAAACGTTTTTCTCTTGAAAGCATGGTTAATATGGTTAACACCCATTCACACAGTTGGGATGGAACTTTACTTCATTTGGATTGCCTCGCATTACAACATAGCGTGGGGTAGTCTCCGGGAAAAGAAGGTAATACATTTGTTCAATGAATTGATATTGGTTCTTAGAAAATGTTCCCACTTCTCGAGAGAAAACTGTTATGGGTATGCATTTACACTTTTTAATGTGCATGTCATTGCTTGTTCTTCGCCATTTTGATGACATAATTGTTCATTAGACACTACAAAGAGAAAGAAAAGAATGCATTTAAGAATGAGGTTTTTATGAAGGACAATTCATCGTGCTTCATTGGAGTTTAATGTGCATTACGATGAGTGGCTGGATATGAAACAGTTCATGGGCACAAGGCGACGAGCAATGGTGGGCGGAGTTGTTCTTCCATCACCGGACAGATGGGAATTTAATAATAAAATATCCCCAATTAATTACAGAAACATATTGTATTCGGTCTTTGTTGGATGCTGAGATTACCACGTTTCATCATTTGTACAGCAAGGAAAATACATGAACAAACATTGAGATGGATTAAGATTAAATCACAGGCTCAGCTATAAAACGGGCAAATTCCACAAAGCTATTCTAAGATAGTTTACTATGGCACCTAGGAGTATTTTTGAATAATCGGGTACAATGTGTGACTGCTGCATTATTGATGAAACATTTGCTTGGTGCCTTGACGGACTATCCCAGTCGCGTACACTTAGACAAGATTTGACACAAGCATGCTGGTCGTTCTGCAATCATATTATTGTGTTTCACTTGCCGGGTTTCAGAGCGCGCGGGGGGGGGGGGGGGGGGGGGGGGGTGGCCCATTGATATCAAAATCCAACTGGTAATGACTTGAATTCCATCTAGTGGTCACGAATAGCCTTTGCGCATAAAGATGAGTGTGACCTCTTATGTAATACAATGAATAAAACCAATTATACCAGGTATAACTGCTTGCATTTTCTGCTCTCTGTATAAATAAATTTTTAAATACTACCTTAAAAGCAACTTTATACCTATGTGCTGCTAGCTACTTAATATATTAATAAGAACTTACGTTTTATGATTGTCTGTATAATATTAACTTTGCTTCGTTCTCTTACAAAAGACACTGTGACGGCAAACTTCAACTGCAGCTTACGACTTTTTCGCTCCAAATGACGCGCTGACCTTTTGCTAACGCTAGATCAAAAATGACGTATACATTTTTACGTCGTTTTCGAACTACAAACTTCAACAAATCGGGTTTACGCATTTTTCGCGCTTGTAAAAAAAACATATTTCTGATTGGATTAAGGGGGAGGTTTTCAGTTCCTACGACGTATTCGAACCAGGAGAATTCATTTCAGCAAAAAAAAATTTGGCACGAAAACCACTTTACGACATCTTCGCATCTCACCGACGATATAATGTTTTCACATTTAGAAACAAGAGATGATATGATATACTCCAAGGGCAAGTGATTAAGGCCGTGACAGACTTTTGCTTCGAGGTTTCAAAGTTGGCTAAAAATGGCAGGTATCAGCATTTTTTCAGGTTGAAACCTAGAGTTTGGCAGGGAATTATTCCTCCCACAATATGTTTGTTTATTTTTACTTTGTCAGATAGTGCTATATGTTTTAAGTGGATTTAGAAGCTGCAATGCATGTCATGGATTAGACAACTGAGAGAGATTTATAGTGAGTGAATGATATGTCATTTTCGGAAATATCTGAAGAATTGTGTAACGAAACCTTACGTTCCAGCAATCCATTTGTATAGAACTCCGTGGTTTTACAGCAATGTTTAAGTCTGATGTATCATGCCTACTCAAAATTGCCTATTGAGAAGAAAAAAATATCACTTTATCGCATCCCATGTGTAACAGTCTCTTTCCATCTTGCGTGCTTGTGTTTACCCCCTATTTCTATCCAGTTTTCCTCTCTTTTAATGAACCTATAAAACTAGTAATTGAATATTAACATCATCAGTATATATGTGTACCACAACTGGCCATTTCTCCCGAAGTAAGACAAGTGAGACGGAAGAACTACGAGTACGTAATAAATGTTACGTCAGTCAATGAATAAAGTTGTATTCTCACGCTTTTCTAGTTAAGTTTCTGGACACTTTTACTGGACCTTGGAGAGTAGTTTTTAGTTAATAACTTGTAATTACGAATTAATAATCTGTAATTACGAATTAATAACTAGTACGTATGTAATAATAACTTGTAATTACGATTAACCGACCCATAGAAAGCAGGTCCCCTACAGTGAGATCGAGTTAGCTACCGTTGTTGGTCTACTGTCAGCTCTGGTTATACTTATTCACCGGGTGTTCTTTACCATCATATGGTTGTTGTAGGTAACATGTAATGTTACGTTATGTGATGTAGTGGAGTGCTTGGTTGTCAAGTGTGGTAGTATACTATGGATTTTGTGTACACATTTTGGGCTTTCTTGCCCCCCAGAACATTTGTTGTCTGTCTAAAGCTCTACACCATGTGGGTGTTCTGCTATTTTACTTCAATTTGATTGTTATGGAGTGCACTTTAGTAGAGCAGAAGAGCTATCAAATATTCTAGATTATAGCTGTTGTGGCTCCAACGTCTATATGGCTCCTATGGACGAGTCTGGACTTTTGTGGACTATTTGGACCAGTCTCAGTGGGTTTGGGGACTATTGGGGATGTTTTGGGGGACAGGGATCAGTGTTGTGGAAGACTACTGAGCAATGAAATCCCCTACATTACAAAGATTTATGAGCCTAACACCTAGATTATAGCCTTTATGTCTCATATGTACGAGTGTGGAGTTTTCTAAATCTTTGTGGACTGTTTAGGCCAGTTTTATTGAAACGGATTTTGGTGACCATTGGGACCAGGTTTTGGGGCTCATATAAATGTTTTGGAAGTCTACTGAGGACTAATGGGACTGAAGCTGGTGGGTTGATGACTACTGAGGACGTTTCAGAAGAACAGACTATACATGTAATCGTGGTTTGAGACTTGGGGGGGGGGGGGGGGATTTATGTCTATTAGATTGAAGATCACGGTTTGGGATGTAGTAGGTATTGTGATTCTTCTTCGGAGCGTGGTGGTTCAATTGGAAGAGGTACAGGCTGCAGAAAATAATATCAGCCAAAACAACTTCTTGGATTTTGAAAACTGGTACAAAGAAACCCTGTTTTAGCATAGCAACATTGACGGTGATAAATACGTCATTAAAGGGATTATTCAGATTATCAAAATTTGGTGAATTCCCTCTATTTTACTACATATTTATTTGATTAATCCGTTATAGCTTGTTTGACAGAGCTCACCGAAAAAGGAAAAAGCACAGGAAAATGAGTCATAAAATCAAAACCCTGAATTAGTTAATTTCATTGGTTATTGATAAGTTACCTATTGTTTAAAGAGTTATCCAAATTTGTATTACAATTAAGCTACATGAAATGAATACATGCACTCCCCAAAGTAGCTGACATCTGTAGCTGCATGTCATGAGAGACCATGGTACATATCGTATCGCGCATACTGAATTGTGATACATATCGTTTCGTTTTGGAAGCATAACGGCCAAAACCGGCCAGGAAAAAATCAGCAATTAATTTTCATTGTTTTTTTTCATTTTTTGTCTCAAAATAGGTTATGACCCCTCGATGGAACGATCTCGTCGAGCTCGTTCCAACGAGGCGTCATAACCTGTGTTTTTGAGACAAAAAATGAAAAAATTAGTTATTCCAGAATTTTTTAGCAAGTGTCTGCTTTTCATGTTAGGTAAAGGGTTAATCAGTTCATAAGATTTTTTTTTAAATAGAGAGGTTTTTGTCCCAGCCTCATCATGAATTGAGTGGGGCACAATATGAGTTCAGTCAAAAAAAATAACATTAAAAAACGATGGTGGATGTAAAATGAGTTTCGTTGAGAGGAGCCGTGTGCCTTTTGGGATGAAGGGGAATGGCTCGGCTGAGAGATTGTTGGCGGACTTGTGAGAATCGCCAGGCGGTTGATATCACTAACGAATAAATCACATGCATTTTACATTTCTTTGTTCATATAATTAGGGATCTAATGTATGCAAGTGGCATACAGTAAACATCGGGTTAATCTGGGTTAATGGGAAATACTTTGATTTAATCTGCTGATATATATAATCAAGCAATTGAATCATGAGATTATGCCCTTAGAGTAAACACTAGACGCGATAAGTCAATCTGAACTCATGTCATTTCTCCTTTAGCAATTTGAAGCAGGTTCCAAATCAACTAACAATTTTTAAAAAAAATCAAAATAGAAAAAGTTAATTAAATAAAAAAAAATATTTTTTACGGTATTAAAAAAAGGCTTTCAGATAAAGTAACGCATTATGTAACATTTTACGTAACCACATCTCTTCCACCAAACTCATCTTGCCCTGGGAGAAAGCGTCACTTGGGGTACATATATACCACTACTGACACCCTTGAATTCTTTTTGCCAAGCTAGCTGGATCCCATCAATATATATTTTGAAATTGTATCAATATTTAATAATTTTCTAGTCAGTTTCGCAGAAAAAAACTGAAATAACTCTTTTCTCCTTCTTCTGTTGGAGATTCTGGTGGAGAACAATTATTACAGTCCAAAAAATAATCAGCTGTCTTAGGTTCTGCATCTTTCACTAAGTCAATTTCAGGTCCTTCTCTGAATTTACACAAACACCTGAAGTAATAAATAACACTAATACTTCTGATTGTAGCTGTCATCTGTTGTAAAGTACCCGAGCTTCGATTAAAAGGCCTTATTTTTCGTGGAGGAGTTTCATATTCTCTAGAAATAAAATTTATATATGTATATTTGTCTATTTTCAGTTTTATTGGAGAGTGGCCATAGGCACTCTCCTATAAATTGCTATAAGGTAGACTCTTCTGAAGCAATGGGCAGTCGGTGAGTGTGTGTGTGTGTGTGTATTTTGAGGGACACACTCATGTTTACTAGGAATTTGGAATATTGGTTTCTGAACTCCGGCCGGGAATCGAACTCAAGGCAATCACGTCTGGGAATCAGGAGTTCAGCACCTTAACCTCTAGACTATTGCACATCGTCAAAAACGATGACTGGAACCTAGCTTATTAGATGTATATACTACTACCAACACCATTGAATACTGTTTGCCAAAACCAGCTAGATCCCATCAACATATACCGATACGTTGAAAATGTATCAATCTTTTTCTGGTCAGTTTCATAGACAAAAACTGAAGTGTAGCTCTTTTCTCCTTGTTCTTGTGCTGGAGATTCTGGTGGAGAACAAGTATTGTATTCTGTTAAAAAAACAGCTGTGTTGGGTTCTATACCTTTCATCAAGTCAATTGTCAGGTCTTTCTCCGCATCTATACACACAGCTGAAGTAGAAAATTATATAAATACTTCTGATCGTAGCTATCTTCTGTTACCAAGTTAAGTGCTAGAAACCCGTATTTTATTTTGGGCTCAATTGTAAAGTACCTGTGCCTCGATTAAAAGACTTTATATTTCGTATTCTCTAAAAATAAAATTTATTTGTTCATATATATTTGTCTTGTCACAATTATTGGAGAGTGCCCATATGAACTCTCCAATAAATTGCCACAATATAGAATCGTCTGAAGCAACGGATATTCGGTGTGAGCCGCATTCTGTTAACTTGTTAAGTACAGGAGCCCGTGTTGGGGCCCAATTGTAAAATACCCGTGCCTCGATTATAACTCTTTATATTTCGTGGTTGTGCTTCATATTCTCAAAAAATCAAATTTATTTGTTCATATATATTTGTCTTGTTACAATTTATTGGAGAGTGCCCATAGGTTCTCTTCAGTAAATTGCTACAGGGTAAACAATTCTGAAGCAATGGGCAGTCGGCTTGTGTGCTTTCGTGTATGTGTATTTTGAATGACACAATCATATTTTCGAGGAAATTGGAATATTGGTTTCTGATCCCCGGGAGGAAATCGAACTCGCGGCAATTCCGCCTGGCAATCAGGAGTCCAACACGTAAACCACTTGATTATTGCACATCGTCAAAAAACGATGGCTGGAATCTAGCTTATCAAATGCAGTTTTCATGATTACTTGGTTCATTTCCTTTCGGTAGCTGCATGAAAGTGTGAAACGCGCTGGCTACAGTACGACTAAAGTGCTGTGGTTGGTCTCAGACGAAGACTCGCACGGGCTTGCGTTTGTATTCTGAAGGACACAACCATGTTTTCGAGGAATTTAGAATGCTGGTTTTTGATTCCCGGGCGGGCATCGAACTCACAGCAATCCCGCCTGGCAATCAGGAGTCCAACACCTAAACCACAAGTCTGAACTACTATGGTTACTGGACATTCCCACAATGTCGTTTAACGCTTTGTCTTACAGTAATAAAAATAGCAAACGAAAAAAAAATATTAAAAAACTTGAAAATGAAACACATATAAAGCTTTATGAACATTTTTCGGCACAACCTCAGGCGAGTTTTGTGAATAGCTGTGGCTGGTTTGTGCTGGTACGTTTATCCAACGCACACAATATCAAAGTTTGTTGTTTTGGGTTTTTTTCATATTTTTCAAAACCATATCATCTGACACCAACTGGAACGAGCTCAATGAGCTCGCCCCAGTGAGGCGTCCTATGTCCTATGGGTTTATTGAAATTTTGTAAAAAAAAATCGACTGCTCAGTTTGTAAATTACGCCGATGGATGCGGTCGATTCATTAGACAAAGAGTTACAACTACACTCATTTCGAATTTGTGGTCCGTGTGTTTCTTCAAATACATTTGTGCCTATAAGCAAGCTCGGTAAATATGGGTGTATCTAAAACACAGCGAATAAAAGTTTTATAGTAACCATCACATCTCTCTGAAGGAAAATTAACAAGTTGACGACTTTACCTTTCAATTTCATCACATGCCAGAAAATCTCAAATCTGACAACAGATGGACCAAAAGAAGCCAAAAGTTGTTGAATTAAAAGTCGGTTTTACATCATTTGAAATTCGATTTCTGAAATGTATAGAAAGGGGAAATGAGTCAAACTCAAGCACAGGGGTCTTTGATGTTCTACTTGGGTAGATCACACAACTTCTGCTCACACAAACACACTTGAATCTATAGGTTTGTCAGTTAAATACGTTGATACAAAACGCTCGGATAAACCGATTTGGGATCTTTTAGAGCAGAGTTTAAAAAGGTAATGACTTTCAATTCAATGGAGAAAAAATATTTACAAACAATGGGTTGTCCAATGGGCAAAAGAGTCAATGCTAATTGTGAAAGCATTTATGAAGCAGAATGTGAGGCGAATGACTTAAGGAAATGTGCGAAGCATTCTATTGTATATAAGCAGACTTTGATGATTTTTTAGAAAGTTTAAACAATCAAGATCAAAACAAACTGAAAGCTACCACCACTCAAGATTCTGTTGATTTTCCCGATGTGACCATGTATAAAGGTATACAATTCCACGAATTTGGTCATTTAGATGGTAAGGCGTTTTTTTAAGCCAACTAATTCACACCAGTTGTTACAAACAAAATCCTTTCACCTACCACATACACCTAAAGGTAACATCAATTCACACGTCATTCGTTTTCCCCACAATTCGAGAGATAAGGTAAATTTCAACGAGGCTTGTTCTATCCTATTTCGCGCTCTCGAATCGAGGGGGTACTCACTGCACTTTTTGCGTAGCCTGAAATCTCAAACTCTGAAAAAAATGGAAAAGTCTACAGAAATTACTGATTTGGAACCATTGAAAATTGACCACAGCAGACCGCTGCAGTGGCGCGGCATTGCAAAAACCCTCGTTGTAGATTGCGTAATTTTATGCCTGATCAGAAAAAGGAATTTTCCTCTGAACAAACGAAATATTATTATCAGATTTGAAACTCCCTCTATTGTGATTCATCCAATGTCATTTATCTTATCACTCATAAACGCCGTAGGAAAAAGTATGTGGGTCAATCTCAAAACTCTGTCCCGAATGCGTGCTACTCGACACAAACAGGACCTGAAACATAATGTCGAAGCTCCAGCAGTACAACATTTTAACCTTCCTAGCTATTCTTGGACGATTTTGAAATCCATCCAGTTGAACAACCACCAAATTAATAATAATAATAATAATATTTTATAGCTTTTAATTCCGACATGCAGCTTTCTGGTTTTACAAAAAATGCAAAATGCTTTATGGAAAAGGTAAGTTTTATTGCTCCACATGAATATTTCTAAATAGTCATGAGAATTCCATAGCTTTAGTTCAGCCACGGCAATGCCCTATTACCAATTTATATTTATATGATGACCGAAGAGACCCCCACAGCCGTATGACTGGTTAGCAAATTAGACAGGTGGGGCGGTGCAAATCCTTTGATGCATTTAAAGATAAGGGAAAAAATTAATTAAATCCTCAGCTGAATCTGAAGTCGTTAGAGGTACATAAAAATTGGTGCAATGTGACAACATTTTCGAGACTGGGTAAGGGCACGTGCTGAACAATTCGGATGTGCTGTAGATTTTTCAAGTGTTGAGTTTTAATACTTATCAAAAAGAGAGTTGCGAAGTCGAGGCGACGTGTGGTGATAAAGGGTCGAACATGTTTCTCTGTTGTTTTTGTGTTAATGAAAGGTCGAGTTTTTGTCATATAACGTGTATGAAAAAATGAATTCCAACAAATGTGCTTGACATGTTCATCAGCCCTCAGATTTTCATCCATGCAATAATCAAGATTACCAACTCAAGTACTGGGAGCATTCGTTCATTCTTGAATATTAATTGACAGTTTGGATATTTCTGTTAGTTGATGTGGTAGGCCTATGTATATCACTTCTGTCTTATCATGGTTCAATTTGAGTGAGGTTTCTCTCACGATGACAGAAAACTTATCCACGCCTTGATGATTGAATGCAGCGTTCATCAACGTGAAAATGAAAATCAAGGACATAGCTCTGAATAATGTCACTATCAGGAAGAACATAAATAGTGTAGAATAGCGGCCATACCCCCCCCCCCCCCCCCACACCCGCACGCATACCAGCACGCATACACATAACCACACCACATGTCCTCAGACGGCTGCTCCCAACCGAATCCATTCACACACACACGCTGAAGTCATTAGGCTATCACTATAGATCGGCATAATTCGAGCGGGAATATTTTTGATTACAAACAATGTTTTGTCAATATTTTTTAGTTTAACGTTTGTCCAATCCTGGTAGAAAGATGTACACATTGTCAGGGTCAAGGGATATTAAACCTTTAAACAGGCGTTTGCTTCACTACTTTCAGTCAGAAATGTTTGGGTCTTGAACCAAACCACAAATCGGTTTTCTACGTCACATGTAATAATTTTATTTAATCACTTACCGTTCATTTGACAAGTGTCCATCTCTCGGGACTTCATAACAGTGGCAGCTGCACGACGCATCTGAAACAACGGGATGTAGAATTAGGTGGTTGTATTTAAATCTTAGGGAATAGAAACACGCTTAAATTAACTCTGCCACCGTTTTCCAAAGTCCAAAATATTGATTTAAATAGATGAAATCTGTCAGAAATCGAGCTTTGTCGCTGCTGGAAGAAATAGATTCACGCCGCGTATTCAGCCAAAACTCAAGGAGTGTCGCCTAAATCCGTGTGTGAACGTATGTCTCCTGTGACAAGCCCAACCGTTTCACTTTTGTTGCTGTGGTTCTTATCCCGAAGACGTCAATGGCTTTTCCTCGAAAAGCATAAATCAACAGGGGTTCACTGGAAGCAACAAATTTAATACATATAAATAAAAATATATAAATATGGCAATTTGTGACTAACATGAAATCCAAATGAATAAGAAAAACAGAACGTCAATCACACCTCACCCACAGTTTTTGAGTCACTTGCGGGCCCACATTCTCTGTTGTCGCTGTTCTTCCTTCCTTACCGCCGGTGTTTGGTCTTTGATCGCCTTTCACTTCACTCATTCACTGCTGTCCCACGGCCACTAACTTATTGTCACTTTACCGAACGCTTTTACTCAACATGTGACGGAATATTACACTACGACAGCCGTCGCACGGCCACTAACATGTTGTCACTTTACTATATCGCCTTCCCTCTAACAAATGACCGAATGTCACTCTTCCACTGCCGTCGCACGGGAACTAGCTTATTGTCACTTTACTGGACGCTTTTCACTCAAGCAGTCGCCACCAATGAGGTTAAACGCCCCCTCCATTTATCTCAGAACAATGTTCATACAGACAGAGCCTAATCAGCCTACGTGTGGCTTGCCTTCTACCTCAGGTATGCCGTCTTCCTAAATGCCAATACCTCCCTGAGCTCGCACTTCCTATTTCTGATCGTACCCGCAGATATGACCACCGACTTGGCCCGCGACTGCTCCTATTCAAAATATGAGCTCTGTGGCTCTCCTCCATTACAACGTGCCTATACCTTCGCACCGATGCGGCACCTCCTCCAACCTACAGTATGAGACACCCCCAGCTCCTGCGATCCACAGCCTTACACGCCTTCAGGCTGGAATGAAATTTTCGAAAAATCCCCCGATTTTTATTTCGATAGCCAGAACATTAATTCTCAGTTTATTTGCTTGTCTTGCACTTGGCCGTTTAGATCTATCTTAATTTAATATTTGCTTTAAAGTTCCTTTGAAAGACTCGCATTTCGGTATATCCTGACATTCGGCGACAGGCAAGATGCGTATAATGGGTGAAATTGGGTGTGTGTCCAAAACATGTGCGATGTACTGTTTTTACAACAATTACCTATTAACTGGCCATAATTACACAGATAATGACTGCAGGAGAACACTGGTCCCTCTTACTTCTTTAATCAGTTATCAGATAGCTCCTAAATGTGTTCGTCAGACCCGCGATAATGGACATAAAATTCAACGCTTAATAATCAGCGCACAAAATATTGCTGGCCTGTTTAAGTGACAAATCGGTTTTCGGGGTCCGTCATATCTTTACGCTTTATATTTAGCCAAGTGAGAGAGATTATCGAAAATATATACACTTTTAAACAAAAAAAGTAGCAACTTTAAGCTTTCACCTTGACAAAATCATACATAGGCATATGCCACCTGTCCAACACAAGATATAAATAAATATGTTGTCAAGAAAGAACATACATGGTCTCTGCAGCATATTGAAAATAAAAACCATGACTTTCCATGACTCCCCCCCCCCCCCCCTAATTCCATGACCTTTTTGTGTCAACCGCAGATGCCGAAGGCATTTGCGCTCGAGTGCCGAAGGCGCTCGCCAGATAGGGATGGGGGGGGGGGGGGGGGGGTCCAGGGGAGTTCTCCCCCCGGATTTTTTTTTTTACTGTAGCATCAAATTGTGCCTTCTGGTGAGTTTTAGGGGATCAATCCACTTTTAATTTGGGTTGGCAAAAAGACATTTTTTTTAATAGCATTTAGTTTTCCATTGAAAATAATTCATTATTGTCACAGGCAGGTAGAAGAAATCTCTTTTTTGCCCACCCTAATTAATTGAGGTAGACTGACACCGTAAAGTAAAACCCTCCAGTCAGAACGATTCATCAACCCCTGGTGTGTATAATTAATAATTATACGCCACAGGGCTTGCTGAACATTTAACTCTGTATCATCAGATACTGATGGGCCACAAGCCAATGGTTTTGGAAGAAAAACATTAATTTTCAAAAACAAAGTTTAGGCAATTCAAATTCCTATCTGCCAGTGCTACTTTTCTCTCCTTCAGCAGGCAAGAGTTCAACAATTTGTATACTGTACATGTAATTGCTTGACTGCAGGCAGAACACTTGAATTCTGTCAAATTTAAATACTTGTACATGTACATATTTTATTGTTGAATTCTTGATCACATGAGGAGGAAGATAATTAGTACTGAAAGGTGGGGAAATTTCCACAGCTGCCTGGCTGTCAGAAGAATGCAGGGCAATTATAAATGTGAATCATAAGTAAAATCCACTTACATGTACCAAACACTGTCTGTTACTGTGTTCAATGGCTTTAATACTCCAGAAGAAAAATTGGAACAGATGTTTATAAAGAATAATCCAAATGAGGCTTTTTCAATGAATCGGAATGGTTGTGGAAACACTTGAAACTTGGAATATATATACACATGTACAGCATATTACTGTCAAATTACAGTACAAGGAGGGTGGGTTATGAATTTATAATCAAACCAGCTTGAAAAAAAATCACAATTTCAAATTCTTAGAAAGGTCAAAAGAATCACCATCAATTTTTCTGTTAGTGGACCACAAGTCACATCCATGATTCCAGGCAGGGGGGCCACCAACTGAAAACTCTCTTGTGCTTTTTTGTACTTTTTTTCTCAAACAAGTAAAATTACGTTTTTGAGAAAAAGCACTAGGGAATTTCCAGTTGGTGTACCCCCTTGAACCCAGGATTGTACTTTGTGGTCCACTAACTGAAATCTGCTACTGATTCTTATGACCTTTCTTAAATTCGAAGAAATTATCACCCTTTTTCCACTAAATTCAGTTCGGAAAACTGCAGACACTTGCAAGGTAAATCAATCATAATCCACCACCCACACACTGTAATTAAAAAACATGCATCTGGGAACAGGTTTCTGAACTGTTGAATTATTGAAAATTTTCCAACAGTTTTTTCTGTAGGTCGTCTAATTTTTTTTCTAAATGAATAACAACCTCCTTCTTTTCTTTTGATGATTTTCTTAAGGCATTTGATTAAAAAATCAGACTAATTTTTCTTTTTACCTTAGCCTCAGAAGCAAGTTCATCAGCTCGTTCAGTTAAGTTAGCTATGTCACTTTCAAATACAACTACACTCATTTCGAATTTGTGGTCCGTGTGTTTCTTCAAATACATTTGTGCCTATAAGCAAGCTCGGTAAATATGGGTGTATCTAAAACGCAGCGAATAAAAGTTTTATAGTAACCATCACATCTCTCTGAAGGAAAATTAACAAGTTGACGACTTTACCTTTCAATTTCATCACATGCCAGAAAATCTCAAATCTGACAACAGATGGACCAAAAGAAGCCAAAAGTTGTTGAATTAAAAGTCGGTTTTACATCATTTGAAATTCGATTTCTGAAATGTATAGAAGGGGGAAATGAGTCAAACTCAAGCACAGGGGTCTTTGATGTTCTACTTGGGTAGATCACACAACTTCTGCTCACACAAACACACTTGAATCTGTTGGTTTGTCAGTTAAATAAGTTGATACAAAACGCTCGGATAAACAGATTTGGGATCTTTTAGGGCAGAGTTTAAAAAGGTAATGACTTTCAATTCAATGGAGAAAAAATATTTACAAACAATGGGTTGTCCAATGGGCAAAAGAGTCAATGCTAATTGTGAAAGCATTTATGAAGCAGAATGTGAGGCGAATGACTTAAGCAAATGTGCGAAGCATTCTATTGTAAGCAGACTTTGATGATTTTTAGCTCAACTTGACAAAGTCAAGCTGAGCTATTGCCATCACTTCTCGTCCGTCGGCGTACGTACGTACGTACGTACGTACGTACGTACGTACGTACGTTAGTACGTACGTCCACAATTTCCTTTGGCACACCTCACAGGTCGCATTTATTATCCGATTACTTTGAAACTTCTTATGCTTGTTTGGGGTGACCTCTAGATGGGAGCTATCGATTTTCTTCAATTTCCGTTAAAAAATGTTGCGCGGCCAACGTTCTTAGAACTTAGTTTAGTCAAACCACAATATTTCCCTTTGGCACACCCTACAGGGCACATTTATGATTTGATTGCTTTGAAAGCTGATACGCTTATTTAGGGTGACCTCTAGATGGGAGCTATCGATTTTCTTCAATTTCCGGCAAAAAATGTTGCCACGGCCAATGTTCGTAGAACTTAGTTTAGTCAGACCTCAATATTTCCCTTTGGCACACCCTACAGGGTACATTTACGATCAGATTGCTTTGAAACCTGGTATGCTTGTTTGGGGAGACCTCTAGATGGGTGCTATCGATTTTCTTCAATTTCTGTCAAAAAATGTTGCCGCGGCCAACGTTCTTAGAACTTAGTTTAGTCAGAAGACTCAATATTTCCCTTTGGCACACCCTACAGGGTACATTTATGATCGGATTGCTTTGAAACCTGGCATGCTTGTTTGGGGTGACCTCTAGATGGGAGCTATCGATTTTCTTCAATTTCTGCCAAAAAATGTTGCCGCGGCCAACGTTCTTAGAACTTAGTTTAGTCAAACCACAATATTTCCCTTTGGCACACCCTACAGGGCACATTTATGATTTGATTGCTTTGAAACCGGGTATGCTTATTTAGGGTGACCTCTAGATGAGAGCTATCGATTTTCTTCAATATCCGGCAAAAAATGTTGCCACGGCCAACGTTCGTTGAACTTAGTTCAGTCAGACCTCAATATTTCCCTTTGGCACACCCTACAGGGCCCATTTATGATCAGATTGCTTTGAAACCTGGTATGCTTGTTTGGGGAGACCTCTAGATGGGAGCTATCGATTTTCTTCAATTTCTGTCAAAAAATGTTGCCGCGGCCAACGTTCTTAGAACTTAGTTTAGTCAGAAGACTCAATATTTCCATTTGGCACACCCTACAGGGTACATTTATGATCGGATTGCTTTGAAACCTGGCATGCTTGTTTGGGGTGACATCTAGATGGGAGCTATCGATTTTCTTCAATTTCCGTCAAAATATGTTGCCGCGGCCAACGTTTTTAGAACTCAGTTTAGTCAGACCACAATATTTCCCTTTGGCACACCCTTCAGGGCACATTTATGATTTGATTGCTTTGAAACCTGGTATGCTTGTTTGGGGGAGACCTCTAGATGGGAGCTATCGATTTTCTTCAATTTCCATCAAAAAATGTTGCCGTGGCCAACGTTCTTAGAACTTAGTTTAGTCAGAAGACTCGATATTTCCCTTTGGCACACCCTACAGGGCACATTTATGATCGGATTGCTTTGAAACCTTTCATGCTTGTTTGGGGTGACCTCTAGATGGCAGCTATCAATTTTCTTCCATTTCTGTCAAAGAAATGTTGCCACGGCCAACGTTCTTAGTATTTAGTCTAGTCAGACCACAATATTTCCCTTTTGTACACCCTACAGGGCACATTTATGATCGGATTGCTTTGAAACCTGGCATGCTTGTTTGGGGAGGCCTCTAGATGGGAGCTATCAATTTTCTTCGGTTTCTGTCCAAAAATGTTGCCACTGGCAAAAAAACTGACATTGGTCCCAATGATCTTCAATTTTGCCGTTTCATTTATAACTTACCAAGTTCAAGTTTGTCAAGTTGAGCTACAGTGTCACTGACACTTTCATTTAGAAAGTTTAAACAATCAAGATCAAAACAAACTGAAAGCTACCACCACTCAAGATTCTGTTGATTTTCTCGATGTGACCATGTATAAAGGTAAACAATTCCACGAATTTGGTCATTTAGATGGTAAGGCGTTTTTTTTAAGCCAACTAATTCACATCAGTTGCTACAAACAAAATCCTTTCACCCACCACATACACCTAAAGGTAACATCAATTCACACGTCATTCGTTTTACCCACAATTCGAGAGATAAGGTAAATTTCAACGAGACTTGTTCTATCCTATTTCGCGCTCTCGGATCGAGGGGGTACTCACTGCACGTTTTGCGTAGCCTGAAATCTCAAACTCTGAAAAAATGGAAAAGTCTACAGAAATTACTGATTTGGAACCATTGAAAATTGACCACAGCGGACCGCTGCAGTGGCGCGGCATTGCAAAAACCCTCGTTGTAGATTGCGTAATTTTATGCCTGATCAGAAAAAGGAATTTTCCTCTGAACAAACGAAATATTATTATCAGATTTGAAACTCCCTCTATTGTGATTCATCCAATGTCATTTACCTTATCACTTATAAACGCCGTAGGAAAAAGTATGTGGGTCAATCTCGAAAGTCTGTCCCGAATGCGTGCTACTCGACACAAACAGGACCTGAAACATAATGCCGAAGCCCCAGCAGTACAACATTTTAACCTTCCTAGCTATTCTTGGACGATTTTGAAATCCATCCAGTTGAACAACCACCAAATTAATAATAATAATAATAATAATATTTTATAGCTTTTAATTCCGACATGCAGCTTTCTGGTTTTACAAAAAATGCAAAATGCTTTATGGAAAAGGTAAGTTTTATTGCTCCACATGAATATTTCTAAATAGTCATGAGAATTCCATAGCTTTAGTTCAGCCACGGCAATGCCCTATTACCAATTTATATGTATATGATGACCGAAGAGACCCCACAGCCGTATGACTGGTTAGCAAATTAGACAGGTGGGGCGGTGCAAATCCTTTGAGGCATTTAAAGATAAGGGAAAAAATTAATTAAATCCTCAGCTGAATCTGAAGTCGTTAGAGGTACATAAAAATTGGTGCAATGTGGCAACATTTTCGAGACTGGGTAAGGGCACGTGCTGAACAATTCGGATGTGCTGTAGATTTTTCAAGTGTTGAGTTTTAATACTTATCAAAAAGAGAGTTGCAAAGTCGAGGCGACGTGTGGTGATAAAGGGTCGAACATGTTTCTCTGTTGTTTTGGTGTTAATGAAAGGTCGATTTTTTGTCATATTACGTGTATGAAAAAATGAATTCCAACAAATGTGCTTGACATGTTCATCAGCCCTCAGATTTTCATCCATGCAATAATCAAGATTACCAACTCAAGTACTGGGAGCATTCGTTCATTCTTGAATATTAATTGACAGTTTGGATATTTCTGTTAGTTGATGTGGTAGGCCTATGTATATCACTTCTGTCTTATCATGGTTCAATTTGAGTAAGGTTTCTCTCACGATGACAGAAAACTTATCCACGCCTTGATGATTGAATGCAGCGTTCATCAACGTGAAAATGAAAATCAAGGACATAGCTCTGAATAATGTCACTATCAGGTAGAACATAAATAGTGTAGAATAGCGGACCTACCCCCCCCCCCCCCCTCCACCCGCACGCATACCAGCACGCATACACATAACCACACCACATGTACTCAGACGGTTGATCCCAACCGAATCCATTCACACACACACGCTGAAGTCATTAGGCTATCACTATAGATCAGCATAATTCGAGCGGGAATATTTTTGATTCCAAACAATGTTTTGTCAATATTTTTTAGTTTAACGTTTGTCCAATCCTGGTAGAAAGATGTACACATTGTCAGGGTCAAGGGATATTAAACCTTTAAACAGGCGTTTGCTTCACTACTTTCAGTCAGAAATGTTTGGGTCTTGAACCAAACCACAAATCGGTTTTCTACGTCACATGTAATAATTTTATTTAATCAGTTTCCGTTCATTTGACAAGTGTCCATCTCTCGGGACTTCATAACAGTGGCAGCTGCACGACGCATCTGAAACAACGGGATGTAGAATTAGGTGGTTGTATTTAAATTTTAGGGAATAGAAACACGCTTAAATTAACTCTGCCACCGTTTTCCAAAGTCCAAAATATTGATTTAAATAGATGAAATCTGTCAGAAATCGAGCTTTGTCGCTGCTGGAAGAAATAGATTCACGCCGCGTATTCAGCCAAAACTCAAGGAGTGTCGCCTAAATCCGTGTGTGAACGTATGTCTCCTGTGACAAGCCCAACCGTTTCACTTTTGTTGCTGTGGTTCTTATCCCGAAGACGTCAATGGCTTTTCCTCGAAAAGCATAAATCAACAGGGGTTCACTGGAAGCAACAAATTTAATACATATAAATAAAAATATATAAATATGGCAATTTGTGACTAACATGAAATCCAAATGAATAAGAAAAACAGAACGTCAATCACACCTCACCCACAGTTTTTGAGTCACTTGCGGGCCCACATTCTCTGTTGTCGCTGGTCTTCCTTCCTTACCGCCGGTGTTTGGTCTTTGATCGCCTTTCACTTCACTCATTCACTGCTGTCCCACGGCCACTAACTTATTGTCACTTTACCGAACGCTTTTACTCAACATGTGACGGAATATTACACTACGACAGCCGTCGCACGGCCACTAACATGTCACTTTACTATATCGCCTTCCCTCTAACAAATGACCGAATGTCACTCTTCCACTGCCGTCGCACGGGAACTAGCTTATTGTCACTTTACTGGACGCTTTTCACTCAAGCAGTCGCCACCAATGAGGTTAAACGCCCCCTCCATTTATCTCAGAATAATGTTCATACAGACAGAGCCTAATCAGCCTACGTGTGGCTTGCCTTCTACCTCAGGTATGCCGTCTTCCTAAATGCCAATACCTCCCTGAGCTCGCACTTCCTATTTCTGATCGTACCCTCAGATATGACCACCGACTTGGCCCGCGACTGCTCCTATTCAAAATATGAGCTCTGTGGCTCTCCTCCATTACAACGTGCCTATACCTTCGCACCGATGCGGCACCTCCTCCAACCTACAGTATGAGACATCCCCCAGCTCCTGCGATCCACAGCCTTACACGCCTTCAGACTGGAATGAAATTTTCGAAAAATCCCCCGATTTTTATTTCGATAGCCAGAACATTAATTCTCAGTTTATTTGCTTGTCTTGCACTTGGCCGTTTAGATCTATCTTAATTTAATATTTGCTTTAAAGTTCCTTTGAAATACTCGCATTTCGGTATATCCTGACATTCGGTGACAGGCAAGATGCGTATAATGGGTGACATTGGGTGTGTGTCCAAAACATGTGCGATGTACTGTTTTTACAACAATTACCTATTAACTGGCCATAATTACACAGATAATGACTGCAGGAGAACACTGGTCCCTCTTACTTCTTTAATCAGTTTCAGATAGCTCCTAAATGTGTTCGTCAGACCCGCGATAATGGACATAAAATTCAACGCTTAATTATCAGCGCACAAAATATTGCTGGCCTGTTTAAGTGACAAATCGGTTTTCGGGGTCCATCATATCTTTACGCTTTATATTTAGCCAAGTGAGAAAGATTATCGAAAATATATACACTTTTAAACAAAAAAAGTAGCAACTTTAAGCTTTCACCTTGACAAAATCATACATAGGCATATGCCACCTGTCCAACACAAGAGATAAATAAATATGGAGTCAAGAAAGAACATACATGGTCCCTGCAGCATATTGAAAATAAAAACCATGACTTTCCATGACTTCCCCCCTCCCCCCCCCCCCCCCTAATTCCATGACCTTTTTGTGTCAACCGCAGATGCCGAAGGCATTTGCGCTCGAGTGCCGAAGGCACTCGCCAGATAGCGAGGGAGGGGGGGTCCAGGGGAGTTCTCCCCCCAGAAATTTTTTTTTACTGTAGCATCAAATTGTGCCTTCTGGTGAGTTTTAGGGGATCAATCCACTTTTAATTTGGGTTGGCAAAAAGACATTTTTTTTAATAGCATTTACAGTTTTCCATTGAAAATAATTCATCATTGTCACAGGCAGGTAGAAGAAATCTCTTTTTTGCCCACCCTAATTAATTGAGGTAGACCGACACCGTAAAGTAAAACCCTCCAGTCAGAACGATTCATCAACCCCTGGTGTGTATAATTAATAATTATACGCCACAGGGCTTGCTGAACATTTAACTCTGTATCATCAGATACTGATGGGCCACAAGCCAATGGTTTTGGAAGAAAAACATTAATTTTCAAAAACAAAGTTTAGGCAATTCAAATTCCTATCTGGCAGTGCTACTTTCCTCTCCTTCAGCAGGCAAGAATTCAACAATTTGTATACTGTACATGTAATTGCTTTACTGCAGGCAGAACACTTGAATTCTGTCAAATTTAAATACTTGTACATGTACATATTTTATTGTTGAATTCTTGATTACATGAGGAGGAAGATAATTAGTACTGAAAGGTGGGGAAATTTCCACAGCTGCCTGGCTGTCAGAAGAATGCAGGGCAATTATAAATGTGAATCATAAGTAAAATCCACTTACATGTACCAAACACTGTCTGTTACTGTGTTCAATGGCTTTAATACTCCAGAAGAAAAATTGGAACAGATGTTTATAAAGAATAATCCAAATGAGGCTTTTTCAAGGAATCGGAATGGTTGTGGAAACACTTGAAACTTGGAATATATATACACATGTACAGCATATTACTGTCAAATTACAGTACAAGGAGGGTGGGTTATGAATTTATAATCAAACCAGCTTGAAAAAAATCACAATTTCAAATTCTTAGAAAGGTCAAAAGAATCACCATCAATTTTTCTGTTAGTGGACCACAAGGCACATCCATGATTCCAGGCAGGGGGCCATCAACTGAAAACTCTCTTGTGCTTTTTTGTACTTTTTTTCTCAAACAAGTAAAATTACGTTTTTGAGAAAAAGCACTAGGGAATTTCCAGTTGGTGTACCCCCTTGAACCCAGGATTGTACTTTGTACCTCTCAACACTAGCATTACCATGGGAGATAACTAATAGCATTTTCACAACTGTCCACAATCTGTTATAGATTTTGTTGCCCATATGGGAATAGAGGAGAGAATCTGGTCTCACACAGTCACTGTCACATGATTTTGAATTTATCATTGATAGCACATCATATTCCTTGAATGTTTGTCTTGTACTGCCATCAAGTGATTCAATAAAATCTTGAAACTGATTTTTCAAAGTGTCACAATCACCCAAGTCAACACGCTTTGCATCAACTAATTTCAATAGAACAGTTTTAAAGTTTTTTACTGCTTTTTCAGGGTACGTGACCATGAAACTGGGATCGAAGCAATTTAGATTTCTGGCCAGCCCATAAGTAATGGGTGTTTTATCTTTGAGATGTTGAACAGTCCGTGCCAAAAATTGTCTACATGACATTCGAAAATCCATAACTCTATTTGTTGACACATAAGGCCGTGTATCTGTATCTAAACTTTTTAACCTTCGAAGTTCTGCTTCCACCTTCATACATACATCTATCTTACTGTAAAGCACACAATTGTCATTTTTGTTTGTATCAATACTTAGCAGTTTCATTGTTCCAACTGCGTTTTTTTTAAAATATCAGGTTTGATAAAACGTTTCGATAATTTCCTAATTAATTTTTCCAAGTGATCACAGAGAAATGGAACAAGAGGAATATTGCTTTGAAATAAAGTCAGAAAAGGCTGTAAGTCACTTGCGACACTGTGAAAGAAAATTAATTTTGCTATGAACAATTTACCTTGTGTTGCCTCCACAATAGTTTTGAAGGAATTGTTTTTAGGGGGTCGTACTTTTTGTCTTTCTGAACAACTTCTACATATTTTTTGATGTTGGGCCATATTTCTTCAGCACGTTGTGCCACGGACACATTTTCTAACCAGCGATGACCACAAAATGGCAAGCCGAAAATTTCTGATCCGGTTATATTCACATAGTCATCTCTTCTAGCTGGGGAGTCGTGAAAAAGATAAAGCAAACTTTTCAGTACAGAGCTCACATCAAACTCTGAGCTAAGGGCTCCATGCTTAAATCCATTGTGAACTGTGTGCAGTCCACAAGACCCAATATCTAAAAATGTACTTTCTTCATATTCACTGAAAAGTTCTTTGGAAAGTAGGTTGTAAAGCTTCCAGTTTACGTTCGGTCCATCCATAGAAATTTGTAAAATTTTATTCAAAGGAAAAGCTCTTACCGACTCCATTATAACAGGGAGAAGATCCGTTGCCCTAGCATGTCCAATGAATTCTGAAGAGTAGAACCGGGTAGTAACAGTATTTGTATCTTTGTTTCAATATCTCACATGTATATCTAACTGTTTCTTTTTGATGACAGTATTGTGCGATTCATCAAATAGCAAGATAAAGTGGTCTGTTTCATCCCGCAGCATGTCATTTAATAAGGATTCAAAATAGGGCTTAAGTCCAAAACACACTAAATAAGATATCTTATTGTCACCACAGGTGAAGTTTCTAGCAATAGAACTGTCTGGAAACATTCGTGAAAACAACATTTTAACATCTTTGCAGCTGGTATAACTATAATGTGATATGACGCACTTCACGGCCCACAACAACTCAGCAGACAAAACATCATTGTTTGTTCCTACAAATGTTTTCATTGCTGTTGAAGATGAAGTTGAACTTTTTGCAGATTTATCATTAGAACATGAAACACCAGTTACCGTAAGCGTAGCACCGGCTTCATTATTACCGCAACCTGGACGTGGTGGAGGCTGTGTGTTCTTTTTTGAAGTCCAATCAGAAAGAAACTGTGACATTGTTACCGGTACAGATGTTCTTAGATTTCGGTGTTTATTACTCAAAGCTTGTGATTTAAGAGCCACCTCGCCCATGTTACACACATCAATGATTTTTTTTTACAAACTTTACACCTGGCAACTCGCTGATTTCCAGCGATGGCTTCAACCCATGGACCGAATTCTTTGTCCTGGAGCCACTCCTCCTTGAACTTACATTTGCCGGGCATTGTGAATTAATACAATTTCATTTGACGATAAAAATAAAAACCAGTTCCACCAATGTGCGCACAAATAATTACATGATGCGGTAAATACATACGGATAAATTCATTGGCTTTGTCAGTGTGCAGTTAGAAATCGAGGCCAATCAAACAATTTCTTCACTTTCTGATCACGCGCACAAGACGTGTTTTTACCGTAAAGGTGCATGTATCAACACTGTTTTCTGATTGAGAAAGTCCCAAATTACCGTAATGGTTCGCATGTTCGCGCCTGCCCCCGCCCCCTCCCACCCCGCCCCCCCCCCCCCACCCGTTTTTAAATGACTTTCCATGACTTTTTCATAAATTTTCTATTTTCCAGACTTTTCAAGGGCCTGGAATTTCGTTTTTGACATTCCATGACTTTCCATGACCCGCGAGGACCATGCCTTAAACAAAGTATCGTACGACACTAAAGTTTTCAAGACTTTTGATGACGATAGGAACGTATATAGACACATTACTAGAGTGGGCGCCATGCAGAAGCAACTATCACACCACACCCCTTAAATAACACCTCGACACAACAGTAACAACAACCATACCCGGGAATTTCTACAAGTTCTTGTACAATTATCACGCTGATGATGATAAGTAAAAGCCACAAACATGATACGTGTGTTGTACTTGCCTTTAGCTTTGACTTGGTAACTCGGTCGAAAATATTCACTTGTTATTCTTATGATGACCGACCCATATATCTTGTTCGCGACACATATTAGCAATTTGAATGGTACTAGCCAACTTAGAGATGTTGACTTGAAAATCAGTAGGGTTTGTATTTTTGATCTTACCAGCCTACCAAGTAATTACGAGAACGTCATCTAATAAGCTGGATTCCAGCCATCGTTTATTGACGGTGTGAAATGGTCTAGTGGTTTAGGTGTTGGACTCCTGATTTCCAGGCAGTGTTGCTGACGGTTCCATTCCCGGCCGGGGATCACCAATCAAGACTCCATTATTCTTCGAAAGTGTCGTTCAATATTCACACACAGATCCGTGCCAGTCTTCGTCTGACGTCAAACACAGCACTTTTGTCGTACTGCAGCCCGCGCGTTTCACACCTCCACACGTCCGCTGCAAGGAAAGTGAACCAATTAATGATGAGAACGTCATCTAATAGGCTAGATTCCAGCCATCGTTTATTGACAGTGTGCAGTGCTCTAGTGGTTTAGGGGGTTGGACTCCTGATTGCCAGGTGGGATTGACATGAGTTCAATTCCCGGCCGGGGATCAGCAATCAACACTCCAAATTCTTGGAAAACATGATTGTATCCTTCAGTATACATATCAAGACTTTTCAAGTTTAGTTAAGATTGACCAAGAACAATTTCAAATAGAGACAAGGGTACCACAACCATCCGAGGGCATTTGGGGGAGGGGGGGGGGGGGGGAGGATATAAAAAAGGACGCTCGACTTTGGATATCAGTTCAACGTATCATAAATTTTCATGCGACACTCAGTATTATTGCCATTATATATATCTATGTCGTCGCTTAAGAGAAACAAAGTATTATCCGCAATGCTAACGCATTGCAGATGACACCTTGTTTGCACCCAAGGAACGATATAACGCTTTAGAAATCACTCCCCGGATTGTATAGCTTCTCCTTGTTAAGTGATTATCAACCAAGCTCCGTCATTATACCTGATATGACCCATCCCCATCAGTTGTGACAAATAAAATACGTTACAAACGAATACTGGAAACTTTCTTCCGCTGGTGCATTTCTGGTAAAAAAGCACACACGCTTACCCCCTTGCACCCAGCCTCAGTGCCCTTAAAGAAAAAACAAAACAAAAACAAACTACCTGTACAGACAGGCAGGCAGACAGAATGAAGAGCTCCGCGACAATGGGAAGCATTTTATTCTCATGTTACCCGTTCCTAGACTAGATATTGAATGCGATTATCATCGTTTACACTGGATTTTAAGAATGACAAGCGTTTGCTCCTAGTAAACCCCTTAAGCCCAGATGGTATCTTCCAGGCTAGTTCAGTAACAGAATTGGAACAGACCATATTCATTATAGGGCTGCACGTAGAAAATATTGAATGGTCAACCCCACACCTTCACCGAGCAGCCATAATATTATGGCATGCCAAGGTCCTGGACCGGAAAAGCGGCCTCTCGGATCCAAAGGTTAATGGAGTTGGATATCGAGTCATAATACCGACAAGGCAACCTTCACAGACACAACGCCCACGGAGAATTGCAAGTATAGATGTGGAGATGGCTTCAGGTAGTGACCCCAGGCACTAGTCGTCAAACATAAGATTACGTGTTTTTTTTCTACGGTATTAAAAAAGGGCTTTCAAATAAAGTAAAGCATTATGTAACATTTTCTGTAACCATATCTCTTCCACCAAAGTCATCTTGCCCTGGGAGAAAGCGTCACTTGGGGTACATATATACCACTACTAACACCCTTGAATTCTTTTTGCCAAACTAGCTAGATCCCATCAATATATATTTTGAAAATGTATCAATACTTTTCTAGTCAGTTTCGTAGAAAAAAACTGAAATAACTATTTTCTCCTTCTTCTGCTGGAGATTCTGGTGGGGAACAATTATTACAGTCCAAAAAATAATCAGCTGTCTTAGGTTCTGTATCTTTCACTAAGTCAATTGTCAGGTCCTTCTCTGAATTTACACAAACTCCTGAAGTAGTAAATAACATACATACTTCTGATTGTAGCTGTCATCTGTTGGAAAGTACCCGGGCTTCGATTAAAAGGCTTTATTTTTCGTGGAGGCATTTCATATTCTCTAGAAAATAAAATTTATTTGGTCATATGTATTTGTCTATCTTCAGTTTATTGGAGAGTGCCCATAGGCACTCTCCAATAAATTGCTATAAGGTAGTCTCTTCCGAAGCAATGGACAGCGGTGTGTGTATTTTGAGGGACACACTCATTTTACTAGGAATTTGGAATATCGGTTTCTGAACCTCGGCCGGGAATCGAACTCACGGCAATCCCGCCTGGCAATCAGGAGTTCAGCACCTTATCCTCTGGACTATTGCACATCTTCAAAAACGATGACTGGAATCTAGCTTATTAGATATATATACTACTACTAACACTATTGAATACTGTTTGCCAAAACCAGCTAGATCCCATCAACATATACCGATACGATGAAAAATGTATCTTTTTTCAAAGACAAAAACTGAAGTATAGCTCTTTTCTCCTTGTTCTTGTGCTGGAGATTCTGGTGGAGAACAAGCATTGTATTCTGTTAAAGAATCATCTGTGTTTGGTTCTATACCTTTCATCGAGTCAATTGTCAGGTCTTTCTCCGCATCTATACACACAGCTGAAGCAGAAAATTATATAAATACTTCTGATCGTAGCTATCTTCTGTTACCCAGTTAAGTGCTTGAAGGCCGTATTTGAGCTCAATTGTAAAGTAGCTGTTTGCCTCGATTAAAAGGCTTTATATTTCGTATTCTTTAAAAATAAAATTTATTTGTTCATATATTTTTGTATTGTTACACAATTATTGGAGTGCCCATATGAACTCTCCAATAAATTGCCACAATGTAGAATCGTCTGAAGCAGCGGATATTCGGTGTGACCCGCATTCTGTTAACTTGTTAAGGTGATTCTAAAGTCATGGCTGCCAACATGGAAGCCAGAAACACAGAAAAATGTGAACATTTCATTGAACAATAACTTGGCAACGAAACAGCCTTGCCCTTGGATACCAGGGTTGGGGGGAATGGTCATGTCACATAGAACGTGATGGGACCCGCAAAATATGTATTTAACAAATTTACGACTCATTTGGAGACATTAGAAAATGTGTACTGTCAAAAAGTCGGAAATGGCGTGGGCAGGATTTCAAAAAATAGCGAGACGCCTCACCTTCCAATGAACAACCAACGTGAACTATCAATAATGTACTGCAGCAGTTGAGTCTTATTTTTTAATAAAACACATCGAAGATAGGACTAAGCACGTTGTCAGCCTGGGTCGTTTCAGTCTCAAAAGTGTCCGCCATGTTTGCGGTGGGAAATTCAAAACACTGAAGGTTGTGGGCAACATTGCGACAAAAGATCTCGCCATATGTCCCGTAAATTCTCATGACAATGCCTCTGCTGAAATTCTGATTGTCGATACATCTCAAGGGAAACAGACTAATAGAGGCAAATTGCATTGATTGTCTGTTCTATGTAAATATTCTTCCCTCACCAACTGAAGCAATAAATTTGTTTACATGGATCGACCTTGCCATTAGTTTGTATTTATGCACCAAAATTACCAATAGAGAACAAAAATTTCAATTTTCTTTAATTAACAAAACGGTGACATATAGTGGAATTAGAAAACCATGTTGTATTCTTTCGCTGTTGAAATATTCGTAAACTGGTTGCTTTTTCACTTCTTTTAATCGCAAATAGGGGGAACTATTGTTCGTCATGTAATATTGATGGTTAACTTTATTGGTCTGTCATTCGGTCCCGTTTCGGTCTGGTTTCGGAAATAATGCTCCTAATTTGGCGATCTGGTGTGATTTACATTGCGAATCATTGTAAATGATGTATTTCATTAAATTTGTTTGCAATCCACAAAGATCATCGATAATTTCGAATAATATGTGGGCTGTTAGACTCATGCCTGCAAGTATTTGTTGATCGAAGTTGTTGTCACCGGAAAGTCACATGCGTTGGTAAGTCGCTTGTTCAAAGTGCGAAAAATAATATTTTTTCTTTCTATCCACCCCACTAGACCTCCTAATCACAAATAAAATATGACAGAAGTGTGAACATGAAATTTTTCTCTAGAAAATTATTTTATCAGTCGTTGCATAGAAATTCTCAACGAAAGTGCAGTATGGCAACACATACAAGGCACAATCGAGCATCAAATTTTTGGGAACGGGTCAACTCGCCACCGGGTCAAGTCGGCACGGGTCAACTCACCACCACCAAAAAAAAAAAAAAATAATAATACAAGGTAGGTTTCTGACACAACATGAGTTTATTCATGATCCAAAACATAGCATTTGGCACATGAAAAATACTTTCATACATTAAGCACCTTATCGGATTTTTTCAATAATTGGACGAATAATTTTATACTTTGAGCACTGTAAGTATTGGTCAATCGATATGACTTATTGGCGGAATTCAGTTCCATAACTTCCATTCGAGCCTGCATGTAGTCCTGGTAGGTGATTCCAGTGTTACACTTTTTCAACTTTGAAAACTCCTTTTTTTTAGTTTCCAACCAATAACTTGAGCTGTAATAATTGACAGAATCAAATAAAATTTGTTGTGTAGGTGTATCAAAATAAAATGCAGGTCAAGTCAGATCAGGGTTTGATCCAACAATTTTTGCCAGAGTTATGTCCCTTTTTCAGTTTCGAAAAATTCAATTTTTTTTTGTGATGGGGGTGGGGGGGGGGGGGTGGGGTAGCCACGCAGTCTTTTATTTTCTATTATTGGGATTTGACGATACACTTTCAACAGGGTCATTTCATGTTTTACTTGTGGAAGAGGGCAGAACAGACATATCACTTGTATGGCTAATATTTCCAGGGGAGGTCAACTAGATTACTGATTAGTGTAGTGTGCCATACTTTTAAACTGTAAATAGTTCCCTGTGAAAAAATGGCTGGACCAGTGCATGCAGTGGTCCTTCAAAAATTTAAATAAACATACAATTGGATTTATTTTTTAAAAAGTTAGGACTCAACTGTTGTTCTCCAGTGCACATAGAAAACATATTTTTCAATGTGAGATTCATATTTTAAGTTTTGGTGGCAGGAAGTTGACCGTGAGTTAGGGATTTTTAAAAGCATTTTTTTGGTGAGTAAATTCTTTTTTTTTTAAAATTTTATCACATTTTTGTAATCTATTAGGTAGGAAGCAATCATTCATGTATTAAATAACCATTACTATTGAAAAGTAATGAAAAAAACATCATGTTTTCGACCTGTCCACTCAAACTACAATCTTCAGTTTAGAATCACCTTAAGTACAGGAGCTCGTGTTTGGGCCCAATTGTAAAATACCAGTGCCTCGATTAAAACGCTTTGTATTTCGTGGTGGTGCTTCATATCCTTAAAAAATGAAATTTATTTGTTCATATATATTTGTCTTGTTACAATTTATTGGAGATTGCCCATAGGTTCTCTTCGGTAAATTGCTACAAGGTAAACAGTTCTGAAGCAATGGGTAGTCGGCGTGTGTGCTTGCGTGTATGTGTATTTGGAATGACACAATAATATTTTCGAGGAAATTGGAATATTGGTTTCTGATCCCCGGGTGGGAATCGAACTCACGGCAATTCCGCCTGGCAATCAGGAGTCCAACACCTAAACCACTTGACTATTGCACATCGTCAAAAAACGATGGCTGGAATCTAGCTTATCAAATGCAGTTTTCATGATTACTTGGTTCATTTTCCTTTCGGTAGCTGCATGAAAGTGTGAAACGCGCTGGCTACAGTACGACGAATGTGCTGTGGTTGGTCTCAGACGAAGACTCGCACGGGCTTGTGTTTGTATTCTGAAGGACACAACCATGTTTTCGAGGAATTTAGAATGCTGGTTTCTGATTCCCGGGCGGGAATCGAACTCACAGCAATCCCGCCTGGCAATCAGGAGTCCAACACCTAAACCACAAGTCTGAACTACTATGGTTACTGGACATTCCCACAATGTCGTTTAACGCTTTGTCTTACAGTAATAAAAATAGCAAACGAAAAAAAAATATTAAAAAACTTGAAAATTATAAAGTTTTATGAACATTTTTCGGCACAACCTCAGGCGAGTTTTGTGAATAGCTGTGGCTGGTTTGTGCTGGTACGTTTATCCAACGCACACAATATCAAAGTTTGTTGTTTTGGGTTTTTTTCATATTTTTCAAAACCATATCATGTGACACCAACTGGAACGAGCTCAATGAGCTCGCCCCAGTGAGGCGTCCTATGTCCTATGGGTTTATTGAAATTTTGTAAAAAAAATCGACTGCTCAGTTTGTTACTTACGCCGATGGATGCGGTCGATTCATTAGACAACGAGTTACACACTCCACTCATTTCGAATTTGGGGTCTGTGTGTTTCTTCAAATACATTTGTGCCTATAAGCAAGCACGGTAAATGTGGGTGTATCTAAAACGCAGCGAATAAAAGTTTTATAGTAACCAGGGGGGGGGGGGAGGGGGCACTAAAAATTTGCAAGACGTTACGTCCTATTTTTTATTCAGCTCCTTTTTACACCCACCCTCCCCTACGTGCAAATTTTCTACTACCATTCTCAGACACCCACCCCCTACTCCCCCATTAAAATCCCAAATAAACTCATAAACTTAGTAGGCACAGCTGTCTTTAAGGGGGGGGGGGGGGGGGGGGGTTCATAATGTTTTTGAACTGGTACCACCAGTTTTAAACCTCTGTGGGCCCCAATCTACAAATGACAAGCTGTTCATTATCAGGCTTGGCCAAAGCAGGTGTACATATACGGGAACAAATTTTCATTTGAATTGTTCTGTCAGTATTCTCAGGTGTTTGCTACTTTCCGTTTCTATCCATACAAATTCTGTTAAATAAATAAATAACTTTGGTTGAATTTAGTGCATCAGAGAGAATTTCCCCAAAATATTGTCTGCACATTTTCTACATTTCGAACAAGACACCCACCCCCTACTAACGTGTGACATTTTCCCAGATTAAGCCCAATATTCTCACATATAAAACCTTCTGATGTTGTATTTATGTTAATAGTGTGATGTACAACATCTTCTTTAAGGTTTGAAACACAAATGATGGTATATATTAGCTGATATACTGATATATTTTTAAAAAATAAAAAAAAACTGCACAAGTGTTGGAAATGCACATTTTTGGCACGCTCAAGAGACCCACCCACCCCCACGTCACGTCTTGCAAATTTTTTGGTTGCCCCCCCCCCCCCCCCCCCCCCCCGTAGTAACCATCAATATTATCCCTCTGAAGGAAGACTTTACCTTTCAATTTCATCACATGCCAGAAAATCTCAAATCTGACAACAGATGGACCAAAAGAAGCCAAAAGTTGATGAATTAAAAGTCGCTTTTACATCATTTGAAATTCGATTTCTGAAATGTATAGAAGGGGGGAATGTGTCAAACTCAAGCACAGGGGTCTTTGATGTTCTACTTGGGTAGATCACACAACTTCTGCTCACACAAACATACTTGAATCTATAGGTTTGTCAGTTAAATACGTTGATACAAAACAATCAGATAAACAAATTTGGAATCTTTTAGAGCCGAGTTTAAAAAGGTAATGACTTTCAATTCAATGGAGAAAAAATTATTTACAAACAATGGGTTGCCCAATGGGCAAAAGAGTCAATGCTAATTGTGAAAGCATTTATGTGGTAGGATGTGAAGCAAATGTGCGAAGCATTCTATCGTATATAAGCAAACTTTGATGATTTTTTAGAAAGTTTAGAACAATCAAGATCAAAACATCAAACTGAAAGCTACCACCACTCAAGATTCTGTTGATTTTCTCGATGTGACCATGTATAAAGGTTAAACAATTCCACGCATTTGGTCATTTAGATGGTAAGGCGTTTTTTAAAGCCAACTAATTTACATCAGTTGTTACATACAAAATCCTTTCACCTACCACATACGCCTAAAGGTAACATCAATTCACACGACATTCGTTTTTCCCCACAATTCGAGAGATAAGGTAAATTTCAACGAGGCTTGTTCTATCCTATTTCGCGCTCTTGGATCGAGGGGGTACTCACTGCGCTTTTTGCGTAGCCTTAAATCTCAAACTCTGAAAAAAATGGAAAAGTCTGCAGAAATTACTGATTTGGAACCATTGAAAATTGAACACAACAGACCGCTACATTGCGCGGCATTGAAAAAACCCTCTCTGTAGATTGTGCAATTTTATCCTTGATCAGAAAAAGGAATTTCCTCTGAACAAACGAAATATTATTATCAGATTTGAAACTCCCTCTTTTGTGATTCAAACAATGTCATTTACCTTATCACTTATTTACTCCGTAGGAAACAGTATGTGGGTCATTCTCAAAAGTCCGCCCCGAATGCGTGCTACTCGACACAAACAGGACCTAAAACATAATGTTTAAGCCCCAGTAGTACAACATTTTAACCTTCCTAGCTATTTTTGGACGATTTTGAAATCCATCCCAGTTGAACAACCACCAAATTAATAATAATAATAATAATAATAATAATAATAATATTTTATAGCCTTTTATTCCGACATGCAGCTTTCTGGTTTTACAAAAATGCAAAATGCCTTATGGAAAAGGTAAGTTTTATTGTTCCACATGAATTTTTCTAAATAATCATGAGAATTCCATGGCTTTTGTTCAGCCACGGCAAATGCCCTATTACCAAATTATATTTATATGATGACCGAAGAGACCCCCACAGCCGTATTACTGGTTAGCAAATTAGACAGGTAGGGCGGTGCAAATCCTTTGATGCATTTAAAGATAAGGAAAAAAAAAATGAATTGAATCTGAAGTCGGTAGAGGTAAATAAAAATTGGTGTAATGTGGCAACACTTTCGTGACTGGGTAAGGGCACGTGCTGCACAATTTCGGATGTGCTGTAGTTTTTCAAGTGTTGAGTTTTAATACCTATCAAAAAGAAAGTTGCAAAATCGATGCGACTTGTGGTGATAAAGGGTCGAACATGCTTCTCTGTTGTTTTGGTGTTAATGAAAGGTCGATTTTTTGTCATATAACGTATATGAAAAATTGAATTCCAACAAATGTGCTTGACATGTTCATCAGCCCTCAGATTTTCATCCATGCAATAATCAAGATTACCAACTCAAGTGGCAGTTTGGATATTTCCGTTAGATGATGTGGTAGACCTGTGTATATCACTTCTGTCTTAACATGCTTCAATTTGCGTAAGGTTACTCGTGACGATGATAGAAAACTTATCCACGCCTTGATGATTGAAAGCAGCGTTATCAATGTGAAAATGAAAATCAAGGACATAGCTCTGAATAATGTCACTATAAGGAAGAACATAAATAATGTAGAACAACGGCCCTACCCCCTACGCCACCCGCACTCATACACATAACCACACCACATGTACTCACTCAGACGGATGCTCCCAATCGAATCCATTCACACACACACAGGCGTGGAGTCATTAGGCTATCACTGTAGATCCGCATAATTCGAGCGGAATATTTTTGCTTCCAAACAATGTTTTGTCGATTTCTTTAGTTTAACGTTTCTCCAATGATGGCAGAAAGATGTACACATTGTCGGGGTCAAGCGATATTACACCTTTAACCCTTTACCTAATGTACGGCCAAAACCGGCCAGCGCTATTATCAAAAATCGCCAATTAATTTTCATTATTTTTTTCATTTTTTGTCTCAAAAATATAGGTTATGACCCCTCGTTGGAACGAGGTCGTCGAGCTCGTTCCAACGAGGGGTTATAGCCTATGTTTTTGAGACAACAAATGAAAGAAAATAATTATTCAAGAATTATTTTTGCAAGTGTCGTCTGTTTTTCAGGTTAGGTAAAGGGTTAAACAGGCGTTTGCTTCACTACTTTCAGTCAGAAATGTTCGGGTCTTCAACCAAACCACAAACCTGGTTTTCTACGTCACATGTAATAATTTTATTTAATCACTTACCGTTCATTTGAGAAGTGTCCATCTCTCGGGACTTCATAACAGTGGCAGCTGCTCGACGCATCTGAAACAACAGGATGTAGAATCAGGTGGCTGCATTTAAAGGTCAGGGAATCTGTAGACACACGCTTAAATTAACTCTGCCACCGTTTTCAAGTCCACAAATATTGATTTAAATAGATGAAATCTGTCAGAAATCGAGCTTTGGTCCGCTGCTGGAAGAAATACATTCACGTCGCGCGCGTATTCAGCCAAAACTCAAGGAGTGTCGCCTAAATCCGTGTGTAAACTTATGTCTACTGCAACGAATCCGCCCGTTTCACTTTTGTTGCTGTGATTCGTATCCTGAAGAGGTCAATGACTTTTCCTCGAAAAGCATAAATCAACCAGGGGTTCACTGGAAACAACAAATTTAATACAAATAAATAAAAAATAAATTTGGCAATTTGTGACTTACATGAAATCCAAATGAATAAGAAAATCAGAACGTCAATCACACCTCAC